>OX454321.1:41868266-44268266 GCA_949715965.1 Dysmachus trigonus
AATAACCAAATTTCAGATCAAATTAAGAATATCACAAAACATATTCTGAATCAACAAGAAACCATAAAAAAGTTTCTCAACGGACTCGACGAACAAAATAAAAATAGTATAACAGGACTAGAACATGAAATTAACTATATACAACAGATGTATCAGATAAATTATGATGTGATGTACCAGATTAAGATTTCAAGATCACAGGCCAATAGCCTCAATAAAATAATACACAAATGTTCGCATAAACATACTTCTCCTAAGTAAACAAAGCATAACATAAAAAGCGCAAAAACGCATGCCTAGCATTATGCGGCCGTCACACCCTGACCCAATTAAAGCGCGGGTTAGCAACGCTTTATGAATGAATACGCGAGCTACTAAGTGGCACGAGAGGAGTCAGGTTACTACCGTGAATAAGACACTCAAGTAGCGGGGTAACAAGGCAGCTCGCTTTGTTTTCGGTGCGCATGCATGAGACGCCCAAATCAGCTATTGCAAAATAACTGAAACAAGCTGACCAAGGGATTATTAGGTGCTTCGTAGTATAGGGTAATAATTAGTAATTATTGATTTATTGTAAATGTAGAGGTAAGCCAGAACTTGTTTAAATAGGTTAAGATTTCTGAATAAACAGACGATTAAGAATCAAGACGTCGGACTAGTCACTGGGAGTTTCTGCTTTTCGAGCTGCTCCCTCTTAATCCCAAGAGTTAACGCTTCTTTAGCGGCTCTACTAGGAGTTAAAGCCTTTGTGGCTGCTCCACCCTTTTGGACTCCTTCCACTCTGCGGAAGAAACACTACATGGCGACCGTGACCATATAACCTGCAACCTGTAGACGACAACCAAGAATTTGCGGAGGATGAGCGAAATCGACAAAGCATTTGAGGCAATCTTTAAGAAACTTGAACAACTGAAGATACCAGAAAGGAATACCAGTGGTTTAACGCTGTACCCAGCAAACACCGTCATCGAGCCCTACATACCAAGAGCAGTGGGAGAACCACACGAGACTCCAACGTACAAACCGGGACCGAAAAAACTTACCATTGAAGAGTACAGAAGAAGGAAAGATCAACTGAAGAAGTCGCAACCAAAACCCAAAAGAGGAGGACAGCGTCAACGAATTAAACTTGAAGTAAAAAAAATTTAAAGACTTGCTAAACATAGCAACGACTAGGGAAGAACGATTTAAATACGAGATTTTATTAAGCCAGGAAAAAAGTAAATTAAATAAAATAAAAAGAAGGAGATAGAAAAAAAACAAAAAAAGGAATACAATCAGAACTTATTGAGGCACAAGCCAAAATTGTATTAAAGAAATAAAATATGAAAATATTATTGTATACCTGGAAATATATAAATTCAACAGAAAATATTATAATATAATTAAATGCGCTAAAAATTAGGATAGTAAAATAAAATAAATTCAGATATAAATATTATCAACATTCGAATTATAAATGGGGGGAACGGAATCAAAAAATGCCGATAATAACGGCGAAATAATTAATAATGTTAATATAGAAGACACAGTAAACGTGGACAACAAATTAATAACTGTTTTGCTTTTGATAATTGCCATAGTTAAAATAGCTGAATTCGTTTATATATTATACAAAGACCACAAAAGAAGCCTAAAGAAAAAATACTTAAGTACTCCAGCAGTTATAAAAGTCTAGAGATAGAATTTATTAATTTACGTTACGCTTTTAAGAATTTTCAATTTCCTTATTGTTCAGCAAACGGTTAAGAATAACTGGTGTGACTATATGACCAGAACCCACGAAATAAGGACAGCTACAGGCACGTATGGAACAATTAAGTGGCATCAGAGAGGAACTTCGAAAAATCATAACGAACTTTAATAAAAGCAAAAATCGTCAATATACTGAGAAAACACTACAAGCAAAAGCGGAGCTAGTAAATAAATTTCTTGAGGAAGTCAAGGAATACGTAAGTAGACCGGTAGAGGCAGAAACTGTGTTGAAACTCAGACCGCTGTACAAAGAAATATTAGAACAAGCAGAAACCATTTTTACATTAATAAAGACCCAAAAACAAGAAAATATGGCGTTTGACATAAAAACAGCAACGTCATTGCTGAAGACATATGACGGCAATTACGATGAAACTGAAGCGTTCATCGAGTCGATGGAATTGCTGGACGAACTAACTTCGGAAGACCAGAAAGCCATTATGATAAAATTTATAAAGACGCGTATAACTGGTAAAGCCATATATGCAATTACGGAAGAGACAAACACCGTGGAATTAATTAAGAGCAAATTAAGACAGAAATTTTCAACAAAAATATCGTCAGATGCGATACTGGCACAACTAGAAACTTGCCAGCAAGGCAGCAGAAAACTATTGGACTTCTCTAATCAGGTAGAAAACTTGTCAAGGCTACTAACAAGAGCATTCATATCAGAAAAAGTTGCAACTGGAGAAGCAGCAGAAAGACTCGCAGAAAAGTTCGCAGTACAAACATTCACGAATAATATTGCCAATCCCGAAACATCGTTAACACGTTCCCTGCCACGTGTACCGTTGTCGGTACACGCTGAACCTCATTTGTACGCCAAGCTGAATTTTTGAATTTAAAATGTTTCCGTCTAAAATTTAATTTGTGGTAAAACTGTTTCATGTGACGTAATGATGTTTACAGTAGTTTTTGAGTATATCTATCTGTGTATCTATAATTATGAAAATAATATACGTTCTCTCAAAAACAAGAAAAAAATAAGTATTTATAGAAAATTATTAAAGTGGTTACCGTGCGCCGAAAATGGTACACGTGGCCTAGAAATGACACCTTCTCATAAACAGCATGGCAGGGAACGTGTTAATACTAAAAGCCAGCAACTTGACATCGCTTTCGGAAATAACCACCAAAGCAATAACCGTAGACAATCCTCAGACAAATAATATACTGCATTACAATGCAAGACAAGGAAGAGGTATAGGAAGGAATTATTATCAAAATAGAAGAGCTATGGAAAACATGCAGAATTTCAATGGAAATAGAAACAATTGGTCGAGACGATATCAGCCAAACACTACATGGCGGCAGAATAATCAAAATCAAATTAATACCAATAGGAGGTTCCATCAAAATAATAGCGGAAATATACAAAGTAATGTAAACAATAATAATAGTAATAACCGCGATAGAAATGCACAGAATAATGCACGATATAACAACAATAATACCAGAAGGGTGAACTATTACGAATCGGGGGAATACCAGGGCCCTCAACCAAATGCAGAAACAACTCGGTTGGGGGAAATAGTACAAACAAACTAAGAATATATAAACTAAATCTATCCCTAACAAATTTCATTAAAGCATATACTGATATGTGCGACTCTGTTTGCACGTTTATTATTGACACTGGAGCGGATATATCTATCTTCAGAAGACAGAAAATTAATGATGACCAATTAGTAAATCTCAAAAATACATTCCTGATACAAGGGGTGACAAGCAATGCAAAATGGTCCATCGGGTCTACCTCCACAAAACTCCATTTCGGTGACGGAGTAACCGTCGACCACTCATTTCAAATCGTAAATGAAGATTTCGCTATAGAAGCAGATGCAATTTTAGGGCTGGACTTTCTTACAAAATTTAAGGCCACTATCGACTACGATACGTGGACCCTTACATTAAACACGACTAACAATTCTGTAGAAATACCAATACAAAGTGGCCCATCCTCAGATTCTTTCGTTATACCGCCTCGATGTGAAACAATTCGAAGAATTAACTTAGTAAAATTGGAGGGCGTAAAAGAAGTAGTTGTAGAAAACCAAGAAATTCAACCAGGAGTATTCATTGCAGGGACAATAACTTCACAAGAATGCCCACTTGTGAGAGTGTTGAATGTTACAGATAAAGCAATTACATTACGCAATATCGAGGTGCAGGCTCAACCATTATCCAATTTTAACAAAATAATACCACAAAAAGAAGGCAGAACAAAGCAAATTCTGTCTAAATTAAACCTTACTTCTATCCCGGAATATGCTAGAAACAAATTCGAAAAATTATGTCAAGAGTACGAGGACATATTTGCACTGCAGGATGAACCATTAACAACGAATAATTTTTACGAACAACGAATAGAATTAGCCGAGAATACAGCAGTGTATACAAAGAATTACCGAATACCAGAAGCACACAAATCAGAGATCAATAAACAGGTTGACAAAATGCTGAAAGACGGAATAATAGAAAACTCAATATCTCATTTTAACTCCCCAATATTACTAGTACCAAAAAAATCAAATGGTCAAAATAAAAAATGGTGTTTAGTAGTAGATTTTAGGAATCTTAACAAGAAAGTATTAGCTGATAAATTCCCTCTGCCGCGTATAGAAGAAATACTTGACCAGATGGGTAGAGCAAAATATTTCTCTACCTTAGACCTTATGTCGGGTTTCCACCAAATACCTATAGATGAGACTTCTAAAAAGTTCACAGCTTTTTCAACTAACCAGGGTCACTACCAGTTTACAAGATTACCTTTCGGACTTAATATTAGTCCAAACAGTTTTCAAAGAATGATGACTATTGCAATGGCTGGATTGACACCTGAAATAGCTTTCTTATACATTGATGACATTATAGTAATCGGGTGCTCGCAGGCACATCATATTAAAAATCTGCAAATAGTATTTAATAGATTACGCGAAAGAAACCTTAAATTAAATCCCGATAAATGTAAATTTTTCCAAACAGAGGTAACCTATCTTGGGCATATAATCACTGCTCAAGGTATCAGCCCAGACAAGTCAAAATTCGAAGCAGTTAGCAACTATCCTGTTCCCAGTAACACAGATGACGTTAGACGATTTGTAGCATTCTGTAACTACTATCGTCGTTTTATACCGAAATTTGCAGAAATAGCTCTGCCATTAAATAAGTTGCTGCGGAAAAACGTTAGGTTCGAATGGAAAGAAGCCCACCAGAATGCTTTCGACAGCCTTAGGGCTGCACTAACATCTCCAACAATACTCCAACACCCCAATTTTAAAAATCAATTTATAATTTCGACTGACGCCTCAAGTGCTGCATGTGGCGCGATCTTATCGCAAAATACTGACGGGTTGGAACGTCCCATCGCATATGCTAGCAAAACATTTACACCTGGGGAACGCAATAAGTCAACCATAGAGAAGGAACTCGCAGCAATACATTGGGCAATTACATATTTTAAACCATATGTATATGGTAGAAAATTTATTGTGAAAACGGATCACCGACCGCTAGTATACCTATTCGGCATGAAGAATCCATCTTCGAAGCTTACGCGAATGCGACTAGATTTGGAGGAATTTGATTTTGAAGTGCAATATGTGAAAGGAAAGGAGAATAATGGACCAGACGCTTTATCAAGAATACAACTCGACATCGACGATCTGAAAAATATAAACGTGAGACGAATGCAAACGCGTGCGTTGACAAAACAGAAAAATTCAGAAACAACAAATGACTACATGAACAATACACCAATACCCCCGCAGAATGGCCAACTGCGTATATGGGAAGTGACTTCAGTAACAGAAGTAGCACAACTACCTGAACTACAATTCAAAACTATAAGCTGCAGCAGTAAACACACAAAAATAGAAATGAATATAGTGCACAGAAAGGAAACATTATATAAGCGGTATATAAATATAAATTATAACCAACTAGTAGAACCCGCTCTAGCGCAGGTATTCGAAGAATTGGAAGATAAAAGATATAAACAATTTCAGACTAGTCTGAAGCTTTCTGCAGAAAGTGAAATATTTAAAATAATTAACATAACCGCATTTAAAATCCTAGGAAACAAAACACTGAAAGAAATAAGTATAAGAATATATAGACCACAAAAATAAAGGGTCATCCAAATGTGACGCCTAGATGTCAGCACTACATAATTTTTACACGTGACATATTTTCAAATGACATAAGCCATTTTGTTTTATTAGAAGGTAGTACAATTTTAACCATGGACAGGTACACATTGCAACAACGCGTTTACATCATTCAAACTTTTTATGAAAATGGGCGTTCTTTGAAAAATACCCATCGCAAAATTCGTGATTTTTTTGGTGTAAATAATCGGCCAAATCAATCTTCAATTCAAAGATTAGTGAAAAAATTCGCAGAAACTGGTTGTGTTACTGATAAACCAAAAAGTGGAAGACCAAAAACTGTACGCACAAATGAAAATATTGCTGCTGTTAGTGAAAGTGTTGAAAATGAACCGACAACATCAATTTCGCGTCGTTCGCAAGAATTGGGCATATCTTATGGCTCCTTATGGAGGATTTTGCATAAAGATTTGCATTTACACGCTTATAAAATTCAATTAACCCAGGAATTGAAAGAAAGAGACCATTTACAACGTCGTAATTTCGCTAGTTGGATTATTGAACAACGAACGACAGATCCATTGTTTTCAAGCAAAATTTTGTTTAGTGATGAAGCTCATTTCACAATGGATGGATTCGTCAATAAGCAAAATTGTCGTATCTGGGGTGATGAAAATCCTCGTGTTATTCATGAAAAATCTCTACACCCACAAAAAGTTACTGTTTGGTGTGCATTTTGGGCAAATGGAATCATTGGGCCATTTTTCTTCCAAGATGATGCTGGAAATGCTGTTACTGTGAATACTGAGCGATACCAATCAATGTTGAGAGGCTTTTTATGGACACAGTTGAGTCATATTGATGTGTCTGACGTCTACTTCCAGCAAGACGGTGCTACATGTCACACAACTCGAGAAAACATTACGTTTTTGCGATCAAAATTTCCTCAACGTGTAATTTCACGAAATGCAGATTTCAATTGGCCTCCAAGGTCATGTGATCTAACACCATTAGATTTTTTTTTGTGGGGTTTTTTGAAAAGTCGAGTGTATGCTAACAAGCCACAAACAATTAATGATCTAAAGAACAACATTCAAGTTGCAATTCGTGAAATAACACCAGCAACATGTCGGAAAGTCATTGAAAATTTCGATATTCGGATTGATGCCTGCAGACGCAGTCATGGTGGACATTTGAATGATATTCTATTCCACTTATAATTGTAATGGATCATACTTTTAATAAAAAAAAACAGCTTGAAAAAATTGCAAATAGTTTGTGTTTTATTTAAAAGAAACATGTAGGCGCGTTTTTGGGATGACCCTTTATATAACCGAGAAAAACAAAATAGACGAAATTTTACACAATCATCATTCTACGCCAACAGGAGGACACTTAGGACAAGCGAGAATGTATCAAAAATTAAAGGAAATATACAGTGGAAAAGAATGAAAAAAACAATAGCCAAATACGTAAACAGCTGCGAAGCCTGTGCTAAAAACAAGCACCAAAAATACAACAGAGAACGTATGGAAATTACGACAACGCCTGTAAAAGTCTTCGATGTAGTGTCCATCGACACTGTTGGACCGTTCACTAAAACAACTAATGGTAATAGATATGCAGTAACAATGCAATGTGACCTGAGTAAATACGTCACGATAATACCAACAAAAGATAAGGAAGCAAATACCATTGCCCAAGCCATAATTAACGGTTTTGTACTAACTTATGATACAATGAGTAAAATTAAAACAGATTTAGGAACAGAATACAAAAACCAAGTATTTTCTGAGATAAGCAACATCCTAAAAATTCAGCAAATTTTTGCGACAGCTGCACACCCGGAGACAATAGGAGCTCTGGAAAGAAACCATAAATGCCTGAATGAATACCTTAGATGTTTTGTGAACGACAACAGAGATAATTGGGATACATGGATACCATATTACGCATTCCGCTACAACACAACCCCAAGCACGGTGCATGGATATACCCCTTTTGAATTGGTTTTTGCTAAAAAAGTGAGTCTACCTTTAGAACTAATGTCCAACCAACCGGATCCTGTTTATAACCATGATTTGTACAGCAAGGAAATGAAATTTAGGTTACAAAAAGCATTAACTAAAGCAAAACAGTATGTCGAATACTCAAAAGAAACACGAACACAAATTGCCAACCGTAATTGTAACCCATTAGTCTTAAAAGTAGGTGATAAAGTCTTGATTGAAAATCAGAATAGAAAGAAATTAGACCCATTATATAAAGGCCCATACATAATCACAGGAAATGACAATGTAAATTGTGTAATAAAAGATACGAATGGGAAAACATATAAAGTTCACAAAAATAGGCTAAGGAAAATGCACGAACAAAAAAAAAAAAAAAAGCACTTACATAGTACTAAAATATATAATATCAATATTATTAAAATTCAAACGCAATGTAATGTAACAAAGTAGAATACAAAGTATTAGTACTAAGGAATCATAAATAACTGTTTATTTGATAGCTATGAATAAAATTGTAACCAATAAGAAAAAAGAAATCTAATAGGAAATATAAATAAGCAAATTAAACCCTAAGCACATCCATAAAAAAAAAAAAAAAAAAAAAAAAAAAAATTAAACACGAAGTACCTACTAATAAACGTTTCAAATTTTTTTTTTCCCTAGGGGGGATGGTGTGATGTACCAGATTAAGATTTCAAGATCACAGGCCAATAGCCTCAATAAAATAATACACAAATGTTCGCATAAACATACTTCTCCTAAGTAAACAAAGCATAACATAAAAAGCGCAAAAACGCATGCCTGGCATTATGCGGCCGTCACACCCTGACCCAATTAAAGCGCGGGTTAGCAACGCTTTATGAATGAATACGCGAGCTACTAAGTGGCACGAGAGGAGTCAGGTTACTACCGTGAGTAAGACACTCAAGTAGCAGGGTAACAAGGCAGCTGGCTTTGTTTTCGGTGCGCATGCATGAGACGCCCAAATCAGCTATTGCAAAATAACTGAAACAAGCTGACCAAGGGATTATTAGGTGCTTCGTAGTATAGGGTAATAATTAGTAATTATTGATTTATTGTAAATGTAGAGGTAAGCCAGAACTTGTTTAAATAGGTTAAGATTTCTGAATAAACAGACGATTAAGAATCAAGACGTCGGACTAGTCACTGGGAGTTTCTGCTTTTCGAGCTGCTCCCTCTTAATCCCAAGAGTTAACGCTTCTTTTAGCGGCTCTGCTAGGAGTTAAAGCCTTTACGGCTGCTCCACCCTTTTGGACTCCTTCCACTCTGCGGAAGAAACACTACAATGATATTAATCTTCTAAAAGACCACCTAGAAAGTATGGAGCAAGTAATTCTAACAAGCAAATTAGGTATACTTTCGCGAAATATTTTAACGGAACAAGAACTAAAAATTGTTAAAAATATTGAGAATTTAAAAGACATTAAAATCGTAGTAGCATTCCAACACAACCAGATCATCATAGTACTCCTCATACCAGAACATTCCGAACTCCCATATTCCAAGGTTCTAATAGAGCCCATGCCGAATAAAGAAAACAAAAGCCTGCATCTTGATGAATATGTTTACGTGCTGGACCAATTAAATGATGTTTATAGCAGCTACATAAAAGATAACCTAAAAAGAAATCTTGTAAAAATAAACGACAATTGCATCCAAAGAATAATAAATCTTCAGGAAACTAGCTGTATTTTAGAGAACTTCCATGGCAAGGAAATACGTGAAATAACTTCGGGGGTGATTGTAACTAAAAATATAGCTGAAACTAGAATTATTCATAATTGTAATAATTATAACATTAGCATAAGAGGAACTAACTTGATAAAATTTGATAATTGTAATGTAAAAATTAAAGAAAACTTATTCGAAAATATGGTTGTAAGAATTCTAGATAACGTAGTACTCCCACATTTCATAACAAAAATAATCGCGAATAAAACAATAAATACAGTACAATTTGAGGAATACCATGAAAATGAAATTAAGAATAATAGAAAACAACTTGAACTTATAACGGTTGAAAATATAAATAATAAAGCAATAAATTTCTCCATTAATGCAATCATAATTATAACAATTGTAATATTTGTAATAAGAAACAAACTTCCAAAATTTTGTAAAAACACTGTAAGTAATACTTCGTCGGAGCCTCAGAGAAACGGTGGGGGTGTCATATATAGAGACAAAGAAGCTGCCTATGAAGGTCAGGGTAAAACATCCCCTTCCCCCAGCATCATTTAGTTTCCCACAACACTTACCTAATTTTCGCAATTACCCGTACCCAGACGATTACTCAGCTTCTCGCTAAATATAATGCAACCCAGCTGCATCCAAAATTCGTAGAACAAGCTCACCTGGTTCCCACAGCAAGAGGTTCCCACGTAGTAATACCGAGGTGACAAGTCACCACGCAAAACGAAGATCAGCAGTCTAATTAGTGATGTTCAATTATAAGGTTCGGTCTTGAAAAGATAATTCGAAGTGCTGTTAAGTTTAAAAATTCAAAGTGCTGTTAAGTTCGGTATTGTAAAAGATTTCTGTTGAGAGTGCTGTTCAATCGTTAAGTCCCGAATAAAAAGGAAGTTATAATCTCATTGTCTTGTTTTATTCGTTTTTTTTATTTAAAACGAAGATAAATAATTTTACTGTTAACCTCCGTCATCTGCAACATGGATAAGGAAGCCAAAACAAGCGAAGCGACATTAAATGTCTCCACCGTAACAGATTTTGATATAGTACAGCGGCAAACATAGATTTACCCGCCTTTGAAGGTGGACCACAGCCAACATTGCACTTAGTCCCTGTATTTTTTATAAATTCCTTTCCTTCCCCTTTTCCTTACATATATCATAAACTTTTTTTCCTATTCCGAATCTATATTTCAACTAGGCGAGTCGGGGCGCTCATAAAGTAACCCTTTTCATCATCAGGAGTCAAGCTGGCAGCGGGAGGAAATGTCCCTGCGAGACCCTCCTTCCACTCATCTTTAGTTATTTTTTCTAGGTTCTCGAAATCATGGGATTTCAAGGCTGCCCGAGATGTCTACGCCTGCAGAACCTACGAATTCCGTCCCGGCCAACGCACCCGCACCCGATACGTCCGATCGCCCTCAGGTGCAAGCTTGCGACTTCCGACGTCAGCGCGTGGCCGATTGATCAACCTTCGACGGAATTGGAGCGGGCAGAAGCCGGCAGTGGTAAACTAAAGCGCGGATCCTACGTATCGCGAGGCAATAATCTTCGAGTTCGAGTTTTGTTATTTGTAATTATGCAATCATTATACAGACCAGTTCGAGTTTTGTTATTTGTAATTATGCAATCATTATACAGACCAGTTCGAGTTTTTTTATTTGTAATTATACAATCATTATACGGATCATTTGTAATTATAAGTGTAGCGAGTAGTTTAGTTAATGTTAAATAAATACTGCGTCAAGAAAAAGGTGTTTTAGTGTTTTGGTACAGTACCAAGGAAGGGAAGGTGGACAACACCCGATTCAACCGAATTAACACTCGTATTTTAGAATCCATAGAACGTTTTATTGTAGAATTCATTATTTTTTAATTTTACCTTATATCTAGCTATTATTACCACAGACAATAAGATAGAGATATGCAACGTTTATGGAGGAAACTTATGTTCTGCAATATTCAAGAAGAAGATTACAGAAAGCTCAGTCATATTGACTGGAAAATAAGGATTTTGTCTGCGCTGTAAAACATGTAAAAGCAATAAGTTTAAGCTTAGCTGTAAGCACAATAAATAGAATACATATTTGATCAAATCGCGCATGCATTCGTTCGGGCGTATAAGTTAGCATCATCGTCCATCGTTCACCCGACACCCAGACATACCTTCCCGCAGAACTCAGCTTTTCCAAATTCTCCCACACTTCAGTTGCACGTTCCCGAAAACTCAGCTTTACTAAATTTTCCCAGACCTCAAGTTCCTCAAGTCACGTTGATCGACCTCACCAGCCAGAAGAGGAGCCACCCAGGCAGCGTCGCTTAAGCTTAAGTCAAAGTTAGTCTGTTTTTAGAAACCGTTGTAAACAGTGATCTTAATAAAGTTTTATTTGGAAGATATTTCCTTTTTTTTTTATAAATCCCTCCAGTTAGTATCGGACACTAACTGGCGCCCGAGCAGGGACCCGCGAAAAAGTTTTAACGAGTTAATTACGGCGAGTCAAATTTGTAATTTTTTCTGCGCAGTTTTCCGAAGAGCCAAACGCATTGGCGAAAGGTTAAATGTCGCGAGTGTCGAATTTGTGAAGAGTGGAGAAAAGAGGCCCCCAAGTAGCCTAAGAAAATGGCAAAAAGGAGTCAGCATAGAACTAGCAGCCGCTCCGCCATGGGATTTATTTTTCTACTGTAAGTAAACAAATTCTTTTTTTCTTACCTCGTTCCCTTTCTTTTAACAGGGGAAATTAATTAATAAATAAAGTTCAAACTTCTTACGCAAAGAATTTAAAGCAGTAATTATATTAATTATATGTGAATAAAATTAATTAGGAATTAAGTATACCCTAGTGCAAATAAAACCAAATTAATATGGCACACAACGAAAATTTAATAAGGCCTCCAAGGCTCGGAGGCGCAAATGCCGCGGAAGCACCGGGACCACAAGCAGCTCCAGCCGCCCCGGTCCAGCAAGTGCTTCAAAACCAGTTAGAAGCCTTAGATTCCTCCATTATGGCCAGAGAATGCCCTAGAATAATAAGTTCCATCCTAAATCCGAGTTCCGATCCAAACCTTTAAATAGACCAGCGAATCAATGATGACCAACTAGGGAATTTGTCAGAATTAGACAAAATTCCAGACATCGTTAAGAGTCTTCGGAAATTTTCCGGGCAACCAGGCGAGTTTAGTTCTTGGAGAGAAAGTGTGGAACGTATTCTAAAAATTTACGAAAGTTCCAAGGGAACCCCGAAATACTACGGTATTTTAAACGTCATAAGGAATAAAATTGTCGGGCAAGCCGACACGGCACTTGAATCTTACAACACCCCGCTAAACTGGGAAAGAATATCACGGTGCCTCGCGCTTTATTATGCCGACAAAAGGGACTTGGGCACCCTTGAATATCAAATGACGTGCTTGGTCCAAGGCAACGACACAATACAAGGGTTTTATCAAGTTGTTTACAATCACCTCTCCATGATACTAAACAAAATCTTGTGCATGGACGTTAGCCTAGAAGTCATGAATGTTCTTGTGAGTTCCTACAGAGATAAAGCTCTCGACACGTTTGTCAGAGGGCTAAAGGTGGATCTTCCTAAACTTCTGAGCATGAGAGAACCTATTGATCTCCCGCAAGCCCTACATCTCTGTTTAAAGCTAGAAAATATAAATTATCGCACGCAACATGCAAACAACAATAATAGTGCAGGGCGTCGAGTACACAGCAACATTTCTCTTTCCCTCCTCATTTCCTTCCTCCAGTTCCGCCGAGACAGAAATTTTCATCCTATCCTACTCCCCTCCAAGGCACACATTTTACCCTGAACTTATGCAGCAACCCCAACCTCAGCAAACGATCTCCGCTCCATATAGGGACCAACCTCAATATCAAACCCCTCAAGTACGATATTATGCACCACCAAACCCTCAGCCAAAGCCTGAGCCAATGGACGTTGATGAATCCATTCGCATACGCGCAGTAAATTATCAGAACAGACCAGCACAACCTTTTATCCCCAAAAGACCGCTTTCTACTCAAGTCCATCCACCTAGGAAACAGCAGCGTACATGCCACCTTCAGACATCAGAAGAACAAGCTGAAAACAGAGATTACAATGAAATTCTAAATTCTGAAGACGCTTCGCACGAACAAACCTTAATAGATTACATGGGAATAGGGAATAATGAACCTGACACTTCTTCTAACCCCCAAGAAGCGGATATATTTGCCGGAGAAATCGAACAAGACCTCAATTTTTTAGGAATATGAGCTCTTCGCTTCCCTTCTTTGAGTATAAGGCGAAGAGCGGAAATATTCTATCGGGTTGGCTAATAAATAATGAGCGACATACATGACTTTATGTTTGTATTTATTTATTTAATAATTTACTATTAATCGTTAACAATATAATCACCGTCGTTATCTACTACCATCCGCCAACGATTCGGCAAAGAGTGGATGGCATCCCTGTAAAACTTCGCCGGTTTTGCTTTGAAGAATTCATCTATGTATTGTTGCAACTGATGTTCGTCATCGAAGCTTTTTCCTTGTAAATGATTACTGAGAGACCGGAATAAACTGAAATCCGTTGGGGCTAAGTCCGGCGAATATGGAGGGTGTGGCACAATAGTGGGAAATATCCCAGTTGAGCTCCAGTAGCTTTAGTCGGGTACTCTTAGCGATGTGCGGCCGGGCATTGTCGTGAAGGAAAAATATTTTGTCATTGTACGCAGTACATATAACATCTAATATTTCTAATTATCTTTAAGCTAAATCTCATTGTAAAAAGTTCATTCATTTCCTAAAGCAAAGCCAATGCACTCTACGCGGCAACAGCACAGCAATGCAATTTGACGCGTAAGCACCTTTACGAAATGAATGAACTTTAGCTAAAACTGCTGGCACGTGAGCTCGTGACCAGCGTTAAAGTGTAAATTTGAACTGTTTGCAATATGTAATTCTTTTTGTTTTTCTTACGTTAAATTGTAAATTTGTATTGTTTGCAATTTGTAATTCTTTTTGTTTTTTTTTTTGTTCATTCTTTATTATTAAGCAAAATTGAAATTGTATATATTTTGGAACTTGTACGAAATAAAATTATTATTGTTGGAGCAGACATCGAGTTTTAATCAGTCCTCAGCCAACATTTTTGGTCCTTCGAGCGAAGCAGCCAACCTGTAGAACTAGGGTCTTCAGGTAAAAAATAACCTCTGGAACTAGGGTCCAAAGGCTTACAATATTGAAGAATTATAGCCACCTCTAGAACAAGGGTCTTGAGGAATAGCTAGAACCTTCAATAATAATCATAAACCATTAAATTTCAGAAGAACAATTTTGAGCACCACAAGGAACAGCTATTTAGATACTTTGAGACAACGATTTTCTGTAGAATCAGGCATGGATCAGTTGCTTAAAGATCAAACTAAGCACGTGAGAGTGATAAAAAAGATCACTACTCAAGTGAGTAAAGATCCCTCCGCCAGAAAAACAGTACAGTGTGGCGAAGCTAGATTATTGGCTTTGAATAACGCATGGGAGGAGTTCGATAACATAAATAATCAGATTGAGGCAGTCAGAGAGCAGAACCCCAGTCACAAGTATTTCACCGAGGATTATTATGCCCAAGTTGAAACACTCTGTGATCAGACAAGGGAGTGCTTAGAAAGTCTGATTCGAGATGCAATCGAGAGGAAGAAAAGTTCTGAAGAGATTGCAGAACAGCTACGGTTGATTAAAAAGCAAACAGCCATAATCGAAACGCTGAAAAGGAACGTAGCTAACATAGAAGCGGAGGAAGATAAGCAATTATCGTCAGTCTATCTTACTCAAAAAATTAAACTACTTATAGTCGGGGTGCCAGAGGTTCAAAAAATGGGTTATTTCGTTGTTGGACGGAATTTGATGAAAAATGGCAGAAAGGGAAGGTCATTGCCCGTACAGTGACCCATTAAAAAAGTTAGAATGAGCGATGTCGGGAAGGTACTTTGTTATTGCAAAATAACTTTGATAACCCGTTATTTTTCAGTTTTCTTGGAATAACTCGAAAACGAAGCGTTTCAGCGAAAAATATTAAATACAAAAGTTGTTCAGCTGATGATTTTACGTAGGAATACGGTTTTTTGATTAATTAAAAAATTGTTTTTCCGACCGAAAACCAGCAGAAAAGTAACAAAAATGCAAAAACAATAAGCATTAAAAAATAAAGGAAAAAAACTATTTCCATCGTTGATATTTGGGTTATTGATAGGTATTGGTATTGTTAACCAAATGCACCCGGTCCGGTTTTTCAAAAACAATATGGCGACCTATAGCAAAATTGTTAAGTTAAAACTTTGGAACGCTGTAAATTCTGCATGAACAAACGGATCTTGATGAAACAAATTGGAATCGGTAGGTATTAACGGCATCTTTGAGTGTGCCAAATTTCAAAATTTTTCAACAATTACTTTTTTTGTTATTAACCAAAAACCATTTGCTGTGCTTCGTAATTTCGTCAATTTACAACATTACAACAATAACAAAATGCATTTGATTACTCTTAACATCCTACAGTGGTGACTAAAAACGCGAAAATAGCGAGTTTTGATGATTTGATGCATTTTGTTGCAAAGCTTAATGTTGTAAATTGACGAAATTACGAATACACATTGGTTAATAACAAAAAAAGTAATTGTTGAAAAATTTTGAAATTTGGCACACTCAAAGATGCCGTTAATACCTACCGATTCCAATTTGTTTCATCAAGATCCGTTTGTTCATGCAGAATTTACAGCGTTCCAAAGTTTTAACTTAACAATGTTGCAATAGGTCGCCATATTGTTTTTGAAAAACCGGACCGGGTGCATTTGGTTAACAATACCAATACCTATCAATAACCCAAATATCAACGATGGAAATCGTTTTTTTCCTTTATTTTTTAATGCTTATTGTTTTTGCATTTTTGTTACTTTTCTGCTGGTTTTCGGTCGGAAAAACAATTTTTTAATTAATCAAAAAACCGTATTCCTACGTAAAATCATCAGCTGAACAACTTTTGTATTTAATATTTTTCGCTGAAACGCTTCGTTTTCGAGTTATTCCAAGAAAACTGAAAAATAACGGGTTATCAAAGTTATTTTGCAATAACAAAGTACCTTCCCGACATCGCTCATTCTAACTTTTTTAATGGGTCACTGTACGGGCAATGACCTTCCCTTTCTGCCATTTTTCATCAAATTCCGTCCAACAACGAAATGAAAACCTCTGGCACCCCGACTATTACGGACTACTGGGAATTGATTGTACATAATCATGCTAATATTATGGCCATAGGGAAGTTTAAGGATGATTACTTCGAGCAAAACGTGTTTGCAGCTACTGAAAGCTTGTATCAAAACGCGTTAATTCTCCTGCAGGAAAAGTTGGGAGAGTTATCTGTACCATCAGCAATGCAACCACCTCCGGCTGCAGCTGAAAGAAACTCAACGGTAAAACTTCCTCGAATTGACATCCCGAACTTTGCCGGAGATTACTTAAAATGGCCATCCTTTAAAAATCTGTTTACTGAGCTGGTGCACAAAAATGGCAAAATTACTAAAGCCGAGAAGCTATTTTACTTAAAAGCGAACGTAGCTGCGGAGCCATGCGAACTTATTCAACATTTGAATATAACTAATGAAAACTACGATGCTGCATGAGAAATCTTAGATCGCAGATACAACAACAAAAGAATTCTAATATCGGCACAACTAAGAAGGCTATGCAATCAACCAGAATTAGCTAAAGAATCAACAGCTGGTTTAAAGAAGCTTCACGATATAACACTAGAATGTCTAGAAGCAATCAAGAATCTAGACATCAACATTCAAAACTGGGACCCGCTTATCGTACATCTTCTACTTGAAAAACTAGATAAGGAATCTCGGCGCATCTATGAGCAAACCCTAAAAGACCCCAGAGAGGTTCAGGCCCTAGATGAGTTCCTTAAGTTTCTCGAAAATAGATTTCAATCTTTAGAATCTATGGAGCCAATGAAATCTAATCAAACGACTAAACAAGACAAAAGAAACGATGTGAAGGTGTATCATGGCACAGTAGGGTCAAAATCAACATGTGGATTCTGCAAAGCTAATCACAAAATATACACGTGAAAAATTTAATAAATTGACTCCCGCTCAAAGACGCGAAGAGACTCGAAAAATCAAGCTTTGCTCTAATTGTCTCATAAAAGGCCATACAGCTAATAACTGTAAAAGCTGGAAAACTTGTAGGATGTGTAACAAAAAGTATCATACACTATTGCACGTTAATTTAGCGCCTCAAAAACCTGATTCAAATAATCAGGAAACTAAAGAAAAGGAGTCAAAAAAACCAAGTGCCACTGTACTATCAACTCATGTAGCAGAAAGCAAAACTCAGCACACAGTACTGTTAGCCACTGCAATATTGCAGGCAGTTGGTAAAAATGACAGCGTAGTAATGTTGAGAGCACTAATTGATCAAGGGGCACAAGCAAGTTTTATTACCGAAGAAGCAGCACAGAGACTAAAACTCCCAAGAAAACGAATCAACGCAACTGTGACTGCAGTAGGAGGAGCAAGAGTAAGCAAGATTCAGTCGTGTATCGAGTTGACAATAAAGCCCAGATTTTCATCTGAATTTCACACGACAACAACAGCTCTGATCCTTAAAAAACTAACGAGACTATTGCCATCGGATAAGATCATAAATAAATCAACATGGGAGCATACAAGGAATTTAGTTTTGGCAGACCCTGAATTGGATGAGCCAAGAAAAATCGATGTGATTCTTGGAGCAGAAATATTTGCGAAAATTATTATGGGTACTGTACTACGAGGGCCACCAGGAACTCCCATAGCTCAAGAGACGGAGTTAGGTTGGGTACTATCAGGCGAAGTACAACAACGTACGTCCACCATAGCACCCCAATGCTACGTATGCGAAATAGACGTAGACCAGGCACTTCGAAAATTTTGGGAAATTGAGGAGCCGAGTACAAAAACAGTCATGACTAGTGAAGATCTCATATGCGAAACTCACTACAGAACAACTCATCAAAGAAATTCCGATGGACAATATATAGTGAGACTACCATTCAAAAAGGACCCCGCAATCGCGAACCTAGGAGGTTCAAGAGAAATTGCTATGGCAAGATTGCTCCAAATGGAGAAAAGGTTCAAAGTCGATAAAACTCTGGAAATCCTGTATAAAGACTTCATGAATGAATACCTGCAACTTGGTCATATGACTTTAGCAACTGATAATATAGACACAGCGTACTATCTACCTCACCACGCTGTACTAAAGCATGACAGTACAACAACAAAACTAAGAGTGGTATTCGACGGCACCGCAAAAAGGAATAACCACGAAAGCTTAAACGAAATATTATTAGTCGGACCGCAAATTCAACAAAATTTAATTTCAATTCTAACCAGATGGCGGAAGCATAAAGTGGTTTTCACATCTGATATTGAAAAAATGTACCGTCAAATAAAGGTAGACATTCGTGATCAAAACTATCAACGAATTTTGTGGCGAAATTCTCCAGAAGAACCCATTAAGGAGTATAAACCGACAACAGTTTCTTATGGGACCGCTAGTGCACCATTTCTGGCAATTCGAACACTGTAGCAGTTGGCCAAAGATACAGCGAAAGACTATCCACTTGCGGAAAAAGTGATTATGAGAGATACTTACGTAGATGACATTGTGTCTGGAGGGGATTCCTTAGAAGAAGTTATCAAAATAAGTACCGAATTGATTGACTCCCTTAAAAGCGGAGGATTCAATTTACGGAAATGGAATAGCAACAATAGAGAGCTTCTACAGAAACTACCATGGCAATTACGAGAATCAGCTCCAGAATTGGATTTTGACCAAGATAGATCCATCAAAGCACTTGGAGTTCATTGGAGTCCTTCTAGTGATTATTTTAAAATAAAGGTGAATGTATCCCAAGAGCAAGATCATATGACTAAACGAAAACTGTTATCCGAAGCAGCTAAGATATTCGATCCTATTGGACTACTGGCGCCAATAACTATAACTATCAAAATTTTATTCCAAGAAATTTGGGCAGAAAATCTAGATTGGGACCGAACATTACCTGATAAAATCAAAACGAAATGGAGCAGAATTAAACAAGAACTGTCACACCTATCAAAAATTCGAATACCAAGATGGATTAATTACAGATCAGACGCTGGACACTACGAGTTGCACGGATTCTCAGACGCCTCAGAAAAGGCATACAGTGCAGCAATTTACTTCAGAGCAATCCAACCAGGAAAAATAACAGCATCATTACTAACTGCTAAAACTAAGGTTGCTCCCCTCAAATCAAAACTAACACTGCCACGATTCGAATTATGTGGAGCAACTCTACTTGCCAAATTATTGAAGGAAACAGCAGACAACTTAGAAATCCCAAATTTGAAATGCTTTGCCTGGACGGATTCAAAAATTGTGTTGTCATGGATTAAGGCTGATCCACACAAATGGAAAACATTTGTGGGCAACCGAGTTGCAGAAATACAATCTCAATTAAACAAGGAACACTGGCATTACGTAAGATCTTCTGACAATCCCGCAGATGTAGCCTCGAGAGGTTTATATCCATCACAGTTAGAAGCACGTTCGTTGTGGTGGGAAGGTCCATGCTGGCTGAAACATGCAAAGATCATGTATCCAGAAGTACAAGTCAAGGATACAGAAATTGAGAAAAAGAAACTTGTAGTACATACAGTAATACGTGCAGAAGATACAAATATATTCGAGCTAATATTGCAAAAGTACACTTCGTTATGGAGAATTCTGCGAATTGTTGCATACTGTAAGCGATTCATTACAAATTTGAAGAAAAACAAGCTCGAGAGACAGACTCATTCCATAACTGTCAAGGAAATCGAAGATGCATCTTATTCGATTATAAGGTTTGTTCAAGAGAGGCATTTCAAAGAAGAAATTCAAAAATTACGACAAGGGCAAGAGCTACCAAAGACGAGTCGGCTACTAGCATTAAATCCATTCTTGGATTCGGATGAAGTATTACGTGTTGGCGGTAGATTAGAAAACTCAACTTTGAGTTTCGATCAGAAACATCCAGTTATTATCCCACATAAGAGCGAGCTAACTACCCTTATCATAGACCAAGCCCACAAAAAGACTTTACACGGGGGAAATAATCTCACCTTGGAAATAATTCGTCAGAAATACTGGATAATTAATGGATTAAAGGCAGTCAAAGGTCAGCTACATAAATGTGTTAAATGTCACCGACATAAAGCTGAAATGTCCCAACAATTAATGGGAACTTTGCCTTCAGCCAGAGTCATACCAAGTCGTCCATTCACTCACACTGGTGTGGATTACGCAGGACCATTCGACTTACTAGTAAAAACTGGAAGAGGTAACCGTACTTACAAGGGATATATAGCGATCTTCATATATCTAACTACTAAGGCAATCCACATCGAGGTAGTAACAGATCTTACGTCAAAGGCATTCATAGCCGCCTTTCGGAGACTAGTGAGTCGAAGAGGCCTCGTTGCGCACATGTACAGTGATAATGCCACTAACTTCGTAGGTGCAAGCAAGATAATTAGCAATCTTCATCAACAAAACGCATACAAAACTGAAGTGAACGAAGCTCTAACAGAAACTGGCACTCAATGGCATTTCATACCTCCATCATCACCACATTTTGGAGGGCTGTGGGAAGCTGGCGTTAAATCTGTTAAACACCACATGTGTCGAGTAGTTGGAGAAACAAAATTAACTTATGAAGAAATGACAACATTAATGACCCAAATCGAAGGATGCCTCAATTCTCGTCCGCTATGTCCATTAACACAAGACCCTGAGAGCCTAGAAGTACTGACACCTGGCCACTTTTTGACTGGAGCACCTATCATGTCGCCACCTGATAATGACTATCTGGAATCCTCCCCTGGACTTCTTAAGAGATGGGACCGAGTGGGAAGAATGTACCAAGAGTTCTGGAAGAAATGGTCGATTGAATATCTTGGAAGACTTCAACAACGACCAAAGTGGGCTCAGAGGAAACTTAACCCAGCAAAGGGAGATCTCGTCTTAATAAAAGAAGATAATTTACCCCCATCTCGTTGGGCCCTTGGCAGAATAATTGAAGTACACCCTGGAAATGATGGGTTGATACGAGTCGTAACATTGAAAACAAAATCTGGAATTCTTAAGCGACCTATCACCAAAATCTCGATGTTACCAATCAATAATGATGAAAATGATGTAAATGATACGCTAATGATGGAAATGGATTCTGACAGTGATTCTTCACCACCTCCAAACTCTTCAAAGGACGCTAACAATGACAATCAAGAAACATCTAGAAAGAAACATCGAAAACGGCCTAAGGATTCAGATAGTGATGAACCTCAAAAACGAAACCGTACGGAGCATGACACTAAGAGGAACGTATGTCACAGTAAACCATCCATGATCAAGGGACATTTATTACTACTGTCGCTATGCTGTATCATAGCCACAGCAAAGACCAGTAAACCCTATGAAATAAGCAACCTGACAAACAACGAAGGAATTTATTTCAACGACGTCTCAGAAGTCAGCCTGTATTCTGGTGAGTGGAACCTTCTCGTATACTACAATCTCACAACATACTGGAAGGAGTTCTATGCCATTCAAGCTTCAATAAGACGACTTAATACTATTTGTAAAGAAGAAATTCGACTATCAAGAGAAGTCTGCCAGGCTACAATCGCGCAGTTAAATCATCATGCAGCAGAAGCGGAGCATATTAATGAAATCCTATATCAGCAAAACGAACAGCCACACGGTCGCAATAAAAGAGCTCCACTCGAAATTGTAGGCACAATCGCCAATAAATTATTCGGGATCTTAGATCAAGAATGTGCTGATCAATATGAAACACAAATTAACCAAATTGCACAAGATGCAAACTATTTAAGATTACTGCTGAAAAATCAGACATCCATTGTAGAGAATACCATCCACATTATTAAGAAAAATCATGAAGCAGTGCAAGTACAGCTGTCGAGAGTCGAATTGCAGATCGAAACTATTGTAAGTAGATTAAATCACTCTCAATATGAAATATTGGCAACAGAAGCATTCAATTCAGCAGCTGTCTTAATAACTCTCACATTACTATCATTTCAAAACATACAAAGAAGTATTCTATCAGTTGTAATGGACACAAAATATGGTAGAATTAACCCGTTACTGTTGACGCCTGTGCAGCTCAATGAACAATTGAAGGTTGAAGAAAGGACCGTTTTAGCCCTACAAGCGAAGAAGATCTAAGAACTTGTCAGCGCTTAGTAGATGATCAACTACTTTGCAACCTCAAATTACCCATTTATACATTAAAGTCCAATATGAGTCATTGCGAAATGGAGATGTTGAACAACGGAATGAAGCTGTCGCCTTTCTGCAAGTTAAAAGAAGAAGACATGCAGAATCAATGGAGGAAACTGAAAGCCAACAACAAATGGTTATTTATTCTCAAAGAAGAGTTACGCTTTGAGATCAGCTGTAACAATGTGATATATCCTCAAGTCTTAAGAGGGATTGGAGTTCTTCAATTAAAAGACCATTGCGTGATTAACCATCAGACGTTTTACATTAACGCCAATCACATGCAATCCACTCTCGAATTGTCATTCATTCCTGAAAATAAGATGATTACGGATCATATAAACCAAAGCATCAGCAATTCATCATGGGTGACAATTCCCCAAATGAGCAAGAACGTTGAATCTTCTGACCTAGCCCAACTTGATAAGGCGATTAAATGGCAAAAACAGCAAGTGGAAAGTATGTCAACGTTAAATGTCCATGACCTACACCATTACGGCAGCACGTACCTTCTGTTCAGCGGAATTGTTATTATTATGTTATACATCTGGTGCAAACGAAGACCTGGTATCAAATTCTGCACCAAAGCACGGCCAACCCCCGCGCCAAGAACTTCCAATCTGGAACAACGATCACACATTGAGCTTCCGACACTAAATCTCGAGGCGGGAGAATGTACGCAGTACATATAACATCTAATATTTCTAATTATCTTTAAGCTAAATTTCATTGTAAAAAGTTCATTCATTTCCTAAAGCAAAGCCAATGCACTCTACGCGGCAACAGCACAGCAATGCAATTTGATGCGTAAGCACCTTTACGAAATGAATGAACTTTAGCTAAAACTGCTGGCACGTGAGCTCGTGACCAGCGTTAAAGTGTAAATTTGAACTGTTTGCAATATGTAATTCTTTTTGTTTTTCTTACGTTAAATTGTAAATTTGTATTGTTTGCAATTTGTAATTCTTTTTGTTTTTTTTTGTTCATTCTTTATTATTAAGCAAAATTGAAATTGTATATATTTTGGAACTTGTACGAAATAAAATTATTATTGTTGGAGCAGACATCGAGTTTTAATCAGTCCTCAACCAACAGTCATGTTGCGGACGTTTACGACGGAGTTCAAGCCTTAGATTTTCAAATTGATTACAGTATACTATTGCCGTCATCGTGGTATTAGTAGGAAGAATTTCCCAATATATTACTCCATGTATGTCCCACCAGACCGAGAGCATCACTTTCCGAGTATGAGGATCTTTTTTTGGCGTAGGTTTACCTGGTTCGTTGCGGCCCAGCCACTGGCGCTTGCGTGTATGGTTGATATAGATAACCCACTTTGCTTCTCCAGTAACGACATGGTCTAGCCAGCTAAATGTGCGACGGAACGATAAAAGGTATGCACAGATATCTGCACGGTAAGTCAGTTGATCTTTGTTCAACTGGTGGGGTACCAAAACACCATATTTGTACGTCTTCCCCAAACCGTGCAGATACTTTTCCACCATGCCATGAGAGCATCCGAGCTTAAGAGCCAAATTGCGCGTAGTGCTTCGAGGATCTTCTTCAATTAATGCCTTCAGTTTATTTATATCTATTTCTACCCAACGCCTTGGTTGATCGATCAAGGAATAGTTACCCTTGCGGAATTTTTGGAACCACCGCTTTGCTGTAGCCTCGGAGACTGCATCATCAGCTATCCTCTGGCATATATTACGTGCATCTTCTGCAGCCGAATGCCCAGATTGGTACTCGTATAATAAACAGTGCCGAATATGCGTTTTAATATCACTCATTTTTTTTCGTGGTTCTTTACGCAATGACAACCGAAACATTACTGACGGCATGCTCACGACTCGCTCTTTATATACCCCCTGCAACAGAACGTTCTCGACCTTACCCGAAATTTCCAGAAAATAAAAACTGAAACACTCATTACTTATTAGCCAACCCGATAAAATTCTTGATCGACACCGGATCAAATAAAAATTACATACGACCCGACTGCGTCCTAAATCACATTCCGAACGAGAACCCTTTCGCCGCAAACTCCGTTGCTGGTGACATAAAAATTACTCACCACGCTATCTTGAATCTATTTGGCCCCTAACTCCTAACTTAAAATTTTTCATCCTTCCCGAGCTAACTTCGTTTCATGGTATCTTCGGAAATGATAGTTTGAAACAATTAGAAGCAGTTATTTACACTGCACGAAATCTTATGATCTTAAAGGGAGGCCAACAAATTCATTTAAAACAACGCGTCTCCCAATCCGTCAACAATCTCGATATAAGAACGACTCACCTTACTACACAGCAAAATGCGAGATTACTCTCTATAATCAGAAAACATCAAAAATTATTTCCAGACCCAGATGAAAAATTAACTTATACTACCAAGGTTAAAGGCGAAATTCGCACCAACGACAATAAGCCAGTGTATTCAAAATCCTACCCTTATCCAATGGCCCTTAAAACTGTAGTTAATCAGGAAATAGCAAAACTGCTGAAAGACGGTATCATAAGGCCATCGAGATCTCCCTATAATGCCCCCGTATGGGTCGTCCCGAAAAAGATGGACGCATCAGGAGAAAAAAAGTACAGACTGGTGATCGATTACCGGAAACTGACTACAGTAACAATCCCTGACAGATACCCAATCCCCGAGATTAACGAAGTATTGGCTAACCTTGGAAATAACCAGTTTTTCACTTTTTTAGACTTTAAGAGTGGATTCCACCAAATCCCTCTAAGGCAATGCGATATAGAGAAAACCGCATTTTCCGTGAATAACGGAAAACACGAATTTACACGTCTTCCTTTCGGCCTCAAAAACGCGCCGGCAATTTTTCAAAGAACCCTTGACGACATCCTGAGGGAACATATTGGCGTTCGATGTTACGTCTACATCAACGATATTAGAATCTTCGGTAAAGACGAGGGAGAACATCTAAAAAATATCGAGCTTGTTTTTAAAACATTAGAATCGGCCAATATGAAGGTTCAAATGCGAGTTCCTGAAGCAATCCTTGGTTTCATAGTCTCCAGAGATGGCATCAAAACTAATCCAGTGAAAGTAGTATCTTTCCCCCGCCAACTACACTCAAAGAACTTTGCTCATTTTTGGGATTGGCGGGATATTACCGCCGATTCATCCGCGATTATGCAAGGTTAGCAAACCCCCTAACTTCACTTCTAAGAGGGGAAGAAGGGCACATTTCAAAGAATCTGTCAAGTAAAGTTAGAATTAGCCTAGACCAAAAAGCTTTGGATTCATTCTCAAAAATTAAACGTTCGCTTGTATCCCAAGATGTAATGCTATCATTTCCTAATTTTAGTAAAGATTTCGAATTAACCACAGATGCGTCACAGCACGCAATAGGTGCCGTACTCTCTCAAGAAGGCAAACCAATAACATTTTTTTCAAGGACTCTTAGCAAGACAGAAGAAATTTATGCCACAAACGAAAACCCTTAATTCTGTGACCCTGTCAGAGGTTAGCCAGTTTAAAGACTTGGGCGTGATCTTTGATAATACGCTAAGTTTTGACAGGCATATCGATGATATCTGCAAGAGATCTTACAGGCTAGCAGGATTTATTTTACGCACTTCTGCTAATTTCCATAATTTGTCCACATCTAAACTATTATTTCTGACAATTGTTCGCAGCATTCTCGAATACTGCGCACCGGTCTGGTCACCTATCACTATAAGAAAGTGGATAGATTGGAAGTTGTACAAAGGAAATTTACTCGCAGTCTTTTGAGTAGATTTAATATATCCTTTTCTTCCTACTCGGATAGACTTTCTATTCTTAACCTTCCATCTCTTGCTAATAGAAGACTTTATCTCGATGAGTGCGCACTCTATCGTATATACAACGGATTACTCAAAACATCACTGTTCGATGAATTGAGTCTAAGGGTGCCTACATTCAATAGCAGGAATAATAATATTTTCATACCACCAAGAGCCTCGCTAGAAATATACTTCAATTCTCCAATGGTGCGCCTTCAAAGAAACCATGACAGACTCCAAGTTGGTCTCTGAACTGTCATTTTAGCAGATTCAAACAGATTGTCCTTGAAATGTTAAGCGATTAAGTCAGTTTTCATTTAAATTTGTATACCTTTGTCAGCTATTGTATAATTGGAAATTTTTATTTCTGTACAAAGCTTACTTACTAAATAAATAAATAAATAAATAAAAGGAAATGTTGGCGATAATTTGGTCCTTGAGTTCCTTACGAAACTACCTTTACGGCTCTCAGAAAATCAAAATTTTTACTGATCACCAGCCGTTAACATATGCTCTCAATAACAAAAATACCAATGCGAAAATGAAACGCTGGAGAGCCACTTTAGAAGAATACAACTACGAGATCCATTATAAACCCGGCAAAGCTAATGTTGTAGCGGATGTCCTTTCGAGAAACCCAATAAAAAGTAATATTCATTCGATGACAACTAGCGCCCATAGTGACGACAGTTCCTCCCACAACTTAATACCCACAGTCACAACTCCCATAAACGGCTCTAAGAACCAAATAATCCTAAACATTGGCGAACAAACCGGCTATCAACTGGAAAAGCCATTCCCTAATTATTGGAAACAGGTTTTCACTGAAACCCAATATACCAGAGAAAACTTGGTTGGAATCTTTAAACGGTTCCTGAACCCGAATGTAATAAATGGGCTTAAGACCAATGAGCCAACAATGGGGATCATCCAAAAAATATATCCACTCTATTTTAGCAACTATAAGATTCGATTTACCCAGAAAGAAGTTGAAAACATCGTAAAAGAAATAGAGCAAGAAGAAACGATTATAAAGTTCCACCGAAGAGCGCATCGTAACGCTAATGAAAATAAGCTGCAAATTATTGAGCAATTTTACTTCCCCAAAATGAATTCTAAAATAAAAAAAATAGTCCAGCAATGTTCTACATGCAAGGAGAACAAATATGAGAGGAACCCAAATAACCCGATTTTAAGACCTACCCCAATCCCAGAGTACCCCGGCCATACCTTACACATTGATATCTATTCCACCGAAAAACGCTTGATATTAACCGCTTTGGACAAATTTACAAAATACGCCCAAGTAAAGATCTTGAAATCTAAAGCAACGGAAGACATAAGAGGTCCCCTTCGTGAGTTGTTATTCTCCTTCGGCGTTCCAAAATCTGTAGTAATCGACAGAGAAAAATCACTCAATTCAACTTCCATAAACTTTATGATGAAAGACCAATTAAACATAGAGATCTACAGAACCCCCGCGTACAAGAGCGAGGTGAATGGTCAAATTGAGAGATTCCATTCAACCCTAACCGAATTAATGAGGTGTCTAAAGGCCGATAATATTCATAGATCCTTTGAAGAGCTACTAGAACGATCCGTCTGTGAATATAATGTCACCATCCATTCCACCACTCAAAGGAAACCTATCGAACTTTTCTTTGGTAGAAGTGTATCCACAAGCCCGGAACAACTCCAGAAGACGCGTAAGGACAATATTGGAATCCTCAAAACAAAACAGAAAAAGGATCTAGCTTTCCATAATAAAGGCAGGCAACCTATTAAAGACTACGAGGCAGGACAAGAAATATATACGAAAAATAACAAACGTGTTGGATCTAAATTAAGAGCCAGGTATAGAAAAAAAACAATAAAGGAAAATAAGCCAACATATGTTATTACAGCTTCTGGAAAAACTATTCATAAGAGTAATATTCGAAAGCAATAAAAATTAACTCATTCCAGGTTGATCTTCGCCACAGTAAAAGCGGAAGTGGACATTTTGGATTACACCAATTCGCAACTGATTGTCCTAAAAACGGGAACCGCAAAAATCCAAAACGGTAACTTGAAACTGATCCATATACTCCAAATGGAGCAATACACCCTCTTTCTATCCCAGACTACATCTTTATTAGAAAAACATGTCCCTCAAAATAATCCTTTTTTCCCAATACTAAAGTATGAATTGAATCAAATAGAAAATTTAATCAATGGCATTTCAATACATCAAGGGAAGCAAAAACGATCTTTAAAATTTATCGGGACTGCCTCGAAATGGATTGCAGGCAGTTCCGATCACAACGATTTCGAATTGGCAAAACATAAGATTAATGATATTGTCGAAAATAATAATAAACAAGTTTTAATAAATCAGGAATATAACGAAAGGATCAACCGAATAACAAATGTAACAAACGAAATATTAAACACAATTAAAAAAGATAATGTATTCGAACAGACACTAGTTTTAAGCACCCAATATAAAATAAAAATTATTAAAGAAGAATTACTAAACATTATAGAATCAATTCAATTAGCAAAATTAAATACTGTAAATTCTAACATTCTATCCCGAAAAGAAATTAATGATATCGTAAAGAACTTTAAAAAGAGTAATATCCCATATGGCTATGTAGAAGAAGTACTAGAATTTGTTGACGTTAAGATAGCTCACAATTTAACCCACCTATTCTACATTATGGATGTACCCATAACATATGAGACAGAATATGAGGAATTTTTAATTAGGCCTATTAAAAAGAAGAATGTTCAGCTTGATTGGTGGAATTTTGTTCAAATCAATTGGACGATCTCAAACATTCCTGCTGTTCGGAATTTGCGCCATAGGTGCCTTTTTTATTCATGTCCTGGTGCAGTATCTTATGCAAAAATATGGAGGAAGATACGGTAAGAATATTACCATTACTAAATCTGGGGATGGTGATATTTCGGAAAAAACTAAGCAAATCGAAAGCAATGCCTTACATGAGGCTGAAGAGGACAAATTCACCGATATTGACCTAAATGCAAGATGAATGTGTTGTAAGGCAGGCCACACACCAATTAGTCAAATGCCTAATGCATGCAGAACAAGTAAAATGTGCATGAATGAATGATGCCGAGCACGTGTTTTTAAATTGCAAGCCGTACACTGATAATTCATTTGCTTATTCTCCGAAAGGAATGAACGAATCATTTTTCTGCATGACTAATCGAGTTTAGCTTGCACAACATTTGACTAAACACTTTTGCGATTGTGTTAAGTCAGTTGTGGTTTGATCGCAGAGCGAAGTAAAATGAAAGGAATTTCTTATCGTCTTTTAGATCTTCCATCATTTGAAAAGATCCTGTTTGAATTCTTTTTTCTAATTCAGGATTAACCCAAAATCGTCTCAACACTTTCAGTTTCTTATATGCTGCAGCAATGATGATTATACTATCAATCATAGTCTGAAGACATTTTTAATTTTAAACACTGAATTTTAAATTTCTACTCAACACTCGACAAATTTCCAAAACTGACTGAGAGAAGTGACTAGCCAATGTGCAGCTATATAAGTCATTATTTATATTATGCATGATTCTGCATTTTACTAAAGTCATGCATTCGGCATTTGACTAATTAGTGTGTGGCCTGCCTAAATATGTATTTCGATTTTATTTTATTGCTTGGCATATTAAATTAATTCATGATAAAATTCCATTTACCCACATTTTAAAAGCTAAAGAAACTGTGTTTGGCATTAAAGAAAATTGTAAAATGTTCAATAGTTTATCAATCTGTAAGAATAAGAATATTTTGGGTATAAGCACCTCACAATGTTTATCAATCTGTAAGAATAAGAATATTTTGGATATAAGCACCTCACAATGCATCCCGCACCTCTTAAAAAGCCAAACAGCTAACTGCACCAAGATGAACAGCCGTCATATTCCCTCCGTCGAAGAAATTACATCAGGAGTTATCTTTTTGAACGATTTCAACGGAAAGGTCGAGGTCGACGGTACAACACAGAAATTAAACGGAACTTACCTCCTAAAATTTAAAAATACCACCATCCTTATCAATAATCAACGATTCATATCCCAAGAGATATCCAACCTCCAAATCCTACCCCCTTTATTCCACAGTACTTCAACCGAAGACGAGATAGAAGAAGTTTTATCCCTGGAAATGATGCGCGAGCTACACCTCAACAACATCAAGATGATCTCATCAATCCGAACGGAAAAACATTTCACCGACTGGATCAACTACGGCTCATGTGCAATTATCATCGCAGCACTAGTCCTAAGGAAGCTCATCAAGAAAGCCCTAAAAACGAAACAGAGATCACCAGTCGTTGGCATCACCCTTAGTATGTCCACAACATCCAACAATGATCCGGAAACAAACCCACTACCGGAAGATAATGCGACACAGAACCCACCATTCCGGCATCCATCTCATAGCAGTATCTACAAGATCCCGCTATTCTAATTTCGCGAGGACGCTCCAACTTAAGAGGGGAAGAGTTAGCATCATCGTTCACCCGACACCCAGACATACCTTCCCGCAGAACTCAGCTTTTCCAAATTCTCCCACACTTCAGTTGCACGTTCCCGCAAACTCAGCTTTACTAAATTTTCCCAGACCTCAAGTTCCTCAAGTCACGTTGATCGAAATCACCAGCCAGAAGAGGAGCCACCCAGGCAGCGTCGCTTAAGCTTAAGTCAAAGTTAGTCTGTTTTTAGAAACCGTTGTGAACAGTGATCTTAATAAAGTTTTATTTGGAAGTAATTTCCTTTTTTTTTATAAATCCCTCCAAGTCCGACACTAACTTATATGTAGCCTTTCTTCCTCTGAAAAAGGGCGTTTGAGTTTTTCGGCGGAAATTTATTTCACTATTGTGCAGGCAGGCTTCACATTCAGTTGATTTGGCTATTCTTGTGGTATAATTATTTTAGCGTGGATTCAAAATTTTTTCTGAGATTAGTTCTTACTTGTTTTGTAGGCTTAGTAATTTTTGTATTAATATTCTTTTCTGTGGTTTTTACTTTACAATTAGATTTAGAGTTTTTGTAGGATAGCTGTTTTATAAGTCGCGTAGGGTTAGTTATTTTTGGATTACTTATTTTTTTGTAGTTTTTAGTTTAAATTGAGGACTTTTTGTAGGTTATTTTTTTCGTGTATTTCATAGGTTTATTAATGCATAGTTTTAGTTATTTTTAGATTGTTTGCTTTTTTTAGTTTTAGCTAAGATTTAAGACTTTTTGTAGGTTAGTTTTTCGTGTAATTCGTAGGTTCATTATTGCATAGGCTTAGTTATTTTTGGATTGTTTGCTTTTCTGTAGGTTTTAGCTTAGGTTTTGTAGATTAGTTTTTTGTATGTTTCACAGGTTTACAATTTTATATTTACCTGTTGTTTCCAATATGTCTTGGGAAAGAAATATATGTGCAATTAATTGCTGTTAAGCGACATTACAATTGTTCCCTGAGAGAAGACTTTTTGAATTTCCTAAAAAGGATACTGAAAAATATTTTCAATGGCTTTCTGGTCTAGATATAGCCTCTCAAAATGCAATAAAAAATAGGAAACGCTCCTATATTTGCAGCAAGACTCCCGGGGAGGACGCGTCCTGGACTTTGCGTCCAGGGTCGGCCTGGTGTTATTAAACATCGGCACGACACCTACCTTTCGGCGGCCTGGTTACAGGGAGACGATCATTGATCTCTCCTTAGCGACGGAAAATCTGGCTGCACGAGTGCAGAACTGGCAGGTGATCGAGGACTATAGGTACAGCCAGCGATCACCAATATATCACGTTCCGCGTGCGTGGTGTAGCGCCAGCGTGGGCCCGGCGTTCGCAAGGCCCGCCCAGATGGGATGTCACCAGGATGGATGCTGAAAGGATGTCTCTAGCCATCACACGCGGCCGGCAAACCATCGATGGGATTCCGCAAGGATTGCCGCCTCTCGAGCGAGCCGAACGGGTGGTGGACTCAACGATGAGTCTAATCCACCGGGCTTTCCGAGAAGCCGTGCCGAGGAGGAAGAGATATAGGGAGGGGCGACACCCGGCGTATTGGTGGACGGATGAGATCGTGGAGCTGAGGCGGGCATGTCTCCGCCTCAGGCGGTTGGCTCAGCGAGCCGATCGACGCGACCCCGACGCAGCCCGTAAATCTGCTGAACACAAGGCGGCGAAGAGAGAGCTTCGTAGGGCCATCAAGATGAGTAAGCGCCAATGCTGGAAGCGGCTGGGCGAGGACCTCAATGAGGATCCTTGGGGGCTGGGGTATAGGATCGTTCTCCGCAAATTGGGGGCGTCCTCACCGAACGCCCCTCTCGATGCGGAGACGATCCGAACCATCGTGGATGCCCTTTTCCCTACCCACCAGTTGGAATCCAACCGCGTGACTGGCGTGGAACTCGAAGCTCCTCCTTTCACAATGGAGGAGCTTACGAGGGCCTCGCAAGGTCTTAAAAACAGGAAGGGAGGTGCTAAAGGCGTTGACGGCGAGCCATCCAGAGCTCTTGCTGGACATGTACAACGCGTTGGGTGGGTCCTTGGCTGAGCGATCACGGGCTGGAGCTGGCCCTGACCAAGACCGAGATCGTTCTTCTAACAAAAAAGCGCATTCCGCTACTGATAGGAATGCGGGTAGGAGACATGACGGTCCAGACGAAGCCGGCAGTGAAGTACCTGGGGGTGAGCCTTGATTGTAGGCTCACCTTCTAGGACGAAATCAAGAGCCGGGCGGACAAGGCGGCCGCGGTGAAAGCGGCGCAGAGCAGACTTATGGCCAACATTGGAGCGCCGGGGCCTTGCAAAAGGCGTCTGCTGCTCCGCACCGCCGAGGCCGTTATGCTGTACGGTGCGGAAGTCTGGGCCGACGCGATGCGGTATGAAAAGGTTTGCGGTTGCATGGCAGCAGTCCAGCGGCTCGCGGCGCTCCGCATCGCGAGCTCCTATCGAACGGTCTCGGAACCAGCGGTTTTAGTGGTCGCGGGGGTCATACCCATTGATCTCTTAGCCAGGGAACGACAGTTCGTCCACCAGGAGAAAGACGTCCTAGGGTGGAAGGAGGCCGCAGTGGCGGCCAGGACCGCAATCATGGCGGCCTGGCAGACACGGTGGGAGGGGGAGTCGCGGGGCCGGTGGACAGCTCGGGTTATCCCCCAGCTGGACACCTGGCTGAACCGTCAGCATGGTGAGGTAGATTACTACCTCACACAAATGCTGACGGGGCACGGGCACTTTCGGGCCTTCCTTCACCGTATAGGGAAGACACCGAGCCCGTGCTGCATTTACTGCGACTCCCCGTCGGACTCCGCTCCCCACACATTCTTTGAATGTGATAAATGGAGAGCGGAGAGGGAGGAGCTGGAGAGTGCGGCGGGCAGCATAACCCCGGACAATATAGTCGAGGTTATGCTGCAGGGGGAAGATCTCTGACCAAGGGTAGCTCTTTTCGTTAGAGCGATCCTTCGCCAGAAAGAAAGGGACGCCAGTAGGGAGCGGGAGGGGTAGATCGCCCGGTGAAAGGGGGGCCCCAGCGGGGGCGGCTCTAAATAGGACTCCACCCTGAAGTAATGTCCAACAGACGGTTCCGGGGTGGAGGTCCTGCGGGCGGGGAGTGGGGTTTTAGCCGGTAGGAATGGGTAGGCTGGGGAGTCCGGCACACGGGTGTCTTCGGACACCTATGGTGCATAAAGCATTTCCCTACTCCCATAAAATAAAAAAAAATAATGCCCGAAACAATTTCAAAAGCAATTATCTTATATGGCACAAATTCGAAATTTAAAAAAGAGAGTAAAACATCTCGAGACTGAAAAAAGAAATTTGTGAACCGAAAACAAAAATTTAATAAATAAAATTTCATGCTTGAAAAAAAAAAATTTAGAAATGAAAAGTTTGTCACTGAAGCAAGTAATTGATTCGATAATTGGTCCGAGTGAAAATTCTAAAACTTTTGCTAAAATGATTCTTTCTGTTGAATCAAAAAATACATATACGGAACAAGAAAGAATTTTATGCCAATGCATTTATTTTCGTTCATCTGCGGGATATAAGTTTTTAAGAGAAAGTCTTAATCTTAGACTTCCCTGCGAATCATCTTTACACAATTGGATAAAAATTAAGGCCATTCCAGCAGGATTCCATAGTAATGTGTTAAATGAAATTGCAAAAGAGCTTAAGTCATTATCAGAAAGGGAACGTGAAGTTGTCCTTTGTTTTGACGAAATGAGCATTCAAGAACAATTAGCTTATAATAAAGCATTGGATAAAATAGAGGGATTTGTGGATTTCGGAGATGGACAAAAAACCAAAGATAGTGCCAAATCAGTTTGCGTATTTATGATTCGAAGTATTGCTGGAAACTTCAAACAAACACTGTATTATGTTGCTGCTCCAAGCCCTATTCCAGTAAGTGTTTTGGAGGCTGAAAATAAAAAATGCATTGATGTTTGCAATAAAATGCAGCTGAAGATAAGATCCGTAGTTTGTGACCAATCTCCAATTAGCAGAAGACTGTATAGCATATGGGATATTTCACCAGATAAGAATTTTTTTCTTTATAATGAAAAGAAAATTTACACTCTTTTCGATGTTCCGCATTTATTTAAAAATGTCAGAAATAATCTTTTAAATTCTGATCTTAGCACTCCTGATGGAATAGTAAGCTGGCAGGTCATTGAATTTCTATATAATCAGGAGAAAAGCGAAACTAAAAAAGTCTGCCCGAAATTAACTTTGGCTCATATCTACCCTACGGCTTTTCAAAAAACGAGCGTTAAACTTGCTGTGCAAATACTTAGTAAAAGCGTAGCTGCGGGGATCAAAGTATTTTTAGCCTTAGGAAAATATCCAGAAAATTTAAAGGAAAAAGCTCTGCCTACATCTTTGTTTTTAGAGAAAATGAATAAATTATTTGATATTCTCAATGAACGTCCACCTATTACCAGAAATTCGGTTGAAATAAAATTCTTATTAAATATGAAGACATATATTCTTAATATAAATCCAGAAGGAAAACTAAACAGAGCCCATTGCTTTAAAGGTTTAATTTTATCTATAAATTCATTGATTGACCTATCACAGGTTTTATTTCAACAACATGAAGATGTTAATTATTTTCATTGAAACAAAATAAATCAAGATCCACCAGATAACTTGTTTTCAAAAATTCGAGCTCGCAATGCCAATAAATCTAATCCATCTTTATTAGCATTCTCACAAATTTTTGCTAAATTGTTAGCAATAAAATTTTTATTTTCATCTAAATATGCAAATTGTGCTAATGATACAGACGAGATTTTAGACATTGATTGGAGTGTAGCAATACAAATTGAAAGCACAGAAAATAATAATATGAGTAATATGAGCGATGAAGCCACAGCTGATAATTTTATTCTTGGTGAAGCAGTCACTGTAGTTACTGGAAGAATTGAAGACAGTGAAAATTATGTACAGCTAAATGAAATTGCCATAAGGTATTTTTCCGGATATTGTTTTCTTCAAGTCATGAAGAGTTTAAAAGGTGCTTGCATTGAATGTGTTGGGATTATGACCCAGGAACAGTCTTTAAATACTAGTTTAAGTTCAATATTAATACAGCTTAAGCAGTATGAGAATTGTTCCGATGATAAAGGATTGATTGCACCTACCGACATATTTTACAACATTTGTAAATTACAGACATATTCGAGTACGTATTCAAAACTAAACCATTTATTCCCAACATTCGACAATACATTGTTAGCAAATGTATTAACGAAACAAATTTATACAACGCGAACTGGTTTAACGAAGATCACGAGTGCTACCAACATCGTCTTAAAATTTTAGAATTTATGATAGTTGTATTAATACGTAAAAATTGTAAATGGATAAAAGACTTGGAAAAGTGTAAAAAAATAAAAATCGTCTCCAAAAATAAAAAAAATTACCAATATAATACACACATAAATCGCCTTTCTTTAGTTATGAAACATCAAAATAAACTTTAATGTCACAATGCAAATTAAAAAATTAAAAGGCCTTTTTTTTATTTTTATTTGAAGTCATTTAAACCTTATTGTCCTAATTTGTCGGTTAACTTTAAGCTCGGACAACTTTGTTATTTATTTTTAGAAAGTTCTGAAAATTCATACCTGGGTATTTTCAATAGTGCTCTTTCAGAATATCAACTGAGCGAGTTAGCGTAAAAATTTTGATTTTAGGAGTGGTTTTATAATCCCTTAATGATAAAAGTCATACCTCCAGGTTTAATAACTTTATTATCTTAAATTTGTGAAATGGGGCACCGTATTTGAAATTAGCGACCTCAGAAACACCCAAAACAAAAGTATTTTTTTTTTACCATCCACCAATTTCGTTGTTCACCCGTTAAACGGGTTGAAATGTCAAAATTTACACTTGTGTAATACGGGGAAATTACCCCACATCAGGCAACTCAGCCGGAGAAGCTTTATTGGGCAACACACTCGCGGCATCGCCCCGTTCTTCCAATTTCCGGCTGGACACGAGAACGTTAGCAGTGGCGTAAGAAAAGACGAATTGTAACGACGCGAAATAAAGTGCTAAAGAAAACCAACACTCTTCTTTTAATTTTCCACCGTTCGACCATACCTACTCCTTTTTACATCAGAAGTGGGATCAATCTTCTGAAAGGAGAGTACGACGGGATGAGCGACGAGGATAGCTTGACCAGGCACGAAGGAACGGTGAGTGGTGGAGCAGCGAATTTGGGGAACGAGGCTGGTGACAGTGGATTTTCCGGCACCATTCTCGCTAACTCTAACGTTGTGGTGCGCGACGATTGCCGGGAGGGAGGGAGCGACGGCCGAGGGATCCTCGAGGACATAGCGGAGACTGGGGACGTTACGGTCCTGCAACACGAACTGCGGCTCTCAGAAAGCCGAAGAGAAGTATTGAGTATCGAATTGGAATTAACTAAAACCAAGCTCCAATTTTTGCAGCTGCAAAACCAAGCTCGAGGCAGCGCCGACCCCGCCGATGGCGTCCACGCGGGACAAAGTCTGGTTCGGTCAAGGGGCCCGCATTTCAATCGTAACCCCGAAATGGCATCAAATTTTGGCCCTAACCTCCAAATGGGGCCACATGTTGATCGTAACCCCGAAATGGCATCGAATTTTGGTCCTAACCTCCAAATGGGACCACGTGCTAATCCTGATCTCAACAGTGGCACACTTGTCGACGGCAGCGCCTCTGGTCGTGAAGTTGCTCAAACTTCTGCCACTGACAGTGACATTCGTGGCGGCGGCTGTCAGAATGGCTTGACATCGGGGAGAGCTCCATTGCCTGTTCGTGGCGAGGGCTTTGGCGAGGGCTTTGGCGTGCGCGAATTGATTGCGGTGGCTCCTAGTTTTGACCCCGCTGATAAAGCAGGTGTGTCCAGTGCGCAATGGTTGAGAGCGGTCGAGGAATTGCGGGAGGTGTACGGAGCGAGTGAAAAGGCGACCCTTTTGATTGCCAGTTCCAAGCCGACGGGGGCTGCGAGATATTGGATGCAGAGCTGTCAGTCAAGCCTTACTTCGTGGCAGGCATTTCGGGACGGGTTACTTTCTGCTTTTCCCCCAGTGTGCGACGAGTCACAGGTGTACGCGTTGCTCAGCAAACGGCGTAAGTTAAGTTCCGAGTCCTTTGAGCAGTATTTTTTTGAAATGCTCTCGATCGCGAGTCGTATCCCCTTGAGTGACCAGTCGTTTCGTTCGTTACTTCGTTAATGGTATCACAGATCGCGAATTGCGCACGACATTGTCCTTGCAGGCTTTTGGCAGTCCGGCGGACCTCCTGCGACAGTATAAGCAGTTCGAGGAAGCTACCAGGTTGCACGCCGATCGGTTACAGGCGCCCGCGAAAAACGAAAACTCACACGGCAATAGCATGGGAATTCGTTCGGGAAATGGTGGCACCAAGCGTCTCGGTCCGGGTAATGATAAGGGCGAGAGTGGGCGGAAGTGTTACAACTGCGGCCTGACTGGACACATCTCTAAACCGCAAAAATGAGAGAGATTGCAACGAGGGCACCGCGAGAGTATCTCTAGTTTTCGGTGATGAATATCGCAAGCGGGTGGTGATGAACGGTATCGCGGAAACAGTCGTATTCGTGGACATGGGCAGTGACGTTAGCCTGATCAGGGAATCGTTTGCTCGGGCTTGCTCCTTCACGGTATACCCTAGCCGAATGCCACTGAGGAGTTTCGCGAACGGAAAATGCTGCACGAGTGGCAGGATTGCGGTGAACTTGTTGGTAGATCTGGCTTCTGCCTGCGATATTGACATTTATTGTGTGCGCGACGAGTTTATGTGCACAGACGTTATAATAGGAAGGAACTTCGTGGACCTCCCTACAGTAAAGGTTGTGAAGACGTCGGGAAAGTTGGAGATAACGAATCAATCTCCTAAATGTCCAGCGTGGGAAGACGCAGTCAACGATAATGACAGCGGCGGTGGAAAAGGGGGCGAGAGCATTCACGGAAGGAAGAGCTCTTGTACCAGCGATCATGAGACCCAAGCTGAGTCACCAACGATTAACTCCATGGTAGGGGTAAGTGCCATTTGTAGTCATTCGATTATTCCGGACGACGAAATACCGAGGCTCAACGCAACGAGCTGACGCGATTGCTGAATAATTATAGGCATTGTTTTGCGAGGAATGTTTATGAGCTCGGGTGCTCTAATAACACGAAATTTAAAATCGAGGTTCACGATAGGAACGTGATAGCTTTTCGTCCGTACCGTTTGGCATTTTCTCAGCATGACCAGCTGCGGAAGATTGTTTCGGAGCTCTTGGATGCGGGCATAATCCAAGAATCGAGGTCCAACTATTGTTCACCTGCACTGCTGGTAAAGAAATCCGACGGGGAAAACCGCATGGTAATCGACTACCGGAAATTAAATCTGGCAACGGTCAAAGATAGACATCCTCTTCCGGTTATTGAGGACTTACTCCAACAGCTGAATGGTAGTTCGTATTTTATAGTGCTAGATTTTGCTTCTGGTTAATACCAGATACCCGTTGCGGACGAATCGCGCAAATATACCGCTTTTGTAACTCCGGAGGGAGTTTATGAATTTCTAAGAATGCCTTTCTGCTCTGCAATGCCCCTTCCGAGTTTCAACGATTGATGAATGGGCTGAAGCGAAGGATGCTTAAGGGGAGCATTGTTGTGTACATGGATGATGTACTGATTCCATGTAAATGTACAAGCATGGAATGGAAGCACTTGAGGAGTTTTTGGACATTTTATCTGAGGAGGGCCTCACGTTAAAATTAAAGAAGTCGCATTTTTTTGAAACAACGGTTGAGTTTCTTGGCTATGAGGTCTCCGCAGCGGGAATAAGGCCCGGTGAACGTAAGATCTCTGCCGTTAAATGTTTTCCTAGACCAACCAACGTGCACGAGCTGAGACAGTTTTTGGGGCTGACTAGCTACTTCCGTAAATTTGTTCCTCAGCATGCAATCATTGCCGCGCCGTTAACCAAACTTCTTAAGAAGAGCGTGGATTTCGTCTGGCTCGCGGACCAGGAAAGGGCCTTCAATGAGTTGCGGGAGATTCTCACTAGCCGTCCCGTACTAACCTTGTACAACCCTAGGCAGGAACATGAGGTGCACACTGACGCTTGTGCTATAGGACTCGCTGGTATATTGCTCCAAAGAGAGGATGATGGAGGTCTTCATCCGGTTGCGTTTTTCAGTCGGCAGACAACGGCCCTTATTCTGGTTGTCACGTCACATCCCATGTGACGTGAGTCTACGGATTTGGTATTCTCGTTGTCACTCTGAGTGACAGTTGTCGGTATATATCGACAAATATCGAGAGTCGCAGTATTCTCGTTGTCACTTGAAGTCGGTATACACCGTCCCCAGGTGACAATTTTAGTCGGGATCGAATCTGTAGTGAGAGTGAGGTGATGGAGAAAGAGAAAACTTAAGAAGGGTGATTTTTTACTGGAAAATAATACAGTTTCTTATTATTTTTAATTATAGAGTTAAATAACGAATAAAAAACAATTTGAGCGCTTAATTGGTATTATGGAAAAAAATGTAAACGTTGCCAGAGGTCTAAAATTGTCTGGCGAGTTTAATACGGACAAGGGCAAATATTTTGAATAGCTTGGCAATAGGTACTATTAACATAATAAAATATGTGGGAATTTTATACAACCTTAATGTTAAATACGTTTAGGTATGGAGCGACTATAAACTCAATATTAAAAGAAATCTGGCCTACAATAAAAATTCCTTTGGAGGAATCTATTGTAAATTTATTGCAATTTAATAAGGGAACGTACCCGTACTACGTGACCCGTTCAAGGGGGAGGGGGGTCTTCAAGATACCACGCTTGGTCACAGAGGCGGGGGAGGGGGCTTAATTTTTCGTCAGGTAGTCAATATTCTCTAGGGAAATCTCGCGCTTTTGCGAGCTATATTGAAACACGGCACGCATCGTTTAGCGCTTTCTAAACAAATATAAGCCAAATAAATGTTTTTAGCTTTCTGTTTGCAAAAAGTGATTTAAAGCTATATGTATGAATTATTACGTCAAAACTATAGGGGAAGGAGGGGGGACTACGGATGGTTACTGAAGGGGGGAGGGGGTAAAAAATGGTGTCAAGTAGTATGGGTACGTTCCCTACAGCTGTTCATCAAGATGGGAGGACTTTTCGCAGGCGACAGTTTCAAGGAGTCCACAAGGAGTCAAACGAGGTGTTGAAGGCATGGAATGTCCATCAATTCCCTAAGAACAACTTGATCCTCGGCCTCAAGAACAACCTGAACCTCTTCAACAGAGCTCATCTTTTAATTTTAGTTTTTGTTGTCCACAAATTCTTCAATCACAAGAAACAATGAAACGTCAAAGCAAACGATACTCGATTCAGGACTCACTTCATATGATCCTCACGTCACCCGACAACGAGAATATCGAATGCGAGGAAAGGTGACAACGACAGTGAGGTTTGTCACTGAAGTGAGGTGACAACCGGAATAAGACCCAACGCCTCAAGAACAGATTTATCATAGCTACGAGCTCGAGGCGCTCGCAGTGGTTGAGACGTTGACGCGATTTCGAAGCTATTTGTTAGGTAGGCATTTTAAGGTGGTCACCGACTGTGAAGCGGTGAAGGCAACGTCCCAGACGGCGAACATCATTCCACGTGTCGCCAGATGGTGGCTGAAATTATCAGAGTTCGACTTTGACGTGGAGTATAGGAGGGCTAAACTACTCCAACATGTCGACGTTTTGAGCCGACAGCCACAGGCGGTAAGGGAAAATAACGTTCTAGGGTTGAACATAGACGATCAGGATTGGCTTCTGACAATGCAGCTTAGTGACCCAAAGCTAGCAAATATTTGTGAGATCTTGAATCGCAGTCCTGTAACGAATGAGGAAAGGCAAATCCATGTTGACTTTGAAGTCAGCCGAGGTAGGCTGTGGCGGAAGATCGATGGGGGGACAAAATGGGTGGTGCCAAGGGATGCAATGTGGAGAATTATTAAGACGTGTCACGACGACGTGGGACATCCCGGTGTGGAGCGAACTCTGCAGCGTTTGCGAGAGGACTATTGGTTCCCACGTATGCGGAACAAGACCAAGCGATACATTGTTTCTTGCACTAATTGTGCGTATTACAAACGGCCTGACAAAAAATCAGAATGCGAGCTTCACAGCATCGAAAAAATACCCATACCGTTTGACACCGTCCATCTGGACCACCTAAGTCCCTTCCCGAAGAGCAATAGAGGTAACACACACATCCTGGGATTAATTGACGGATTTACCAAGTACGTCATTTTGCAACCCGTCAAAAGCACAAAGACAACACCGGTCGTGCGAATGTTGAAAGACGTTTCCCTGCATTTTGGCGTGCCCAGACGCATCGTCACCGACCGCGGTACCGCCTTCACAGCGGGAGAATTTACGAAATATTGCGAGGAAAACTGCATCCAGCATGTCCTTACGGCAGCTCGTTCACCACGAGCAAACGGACAAATAGTGAGGTGTAATCGGACGATACTCAACGCTTTGTCTACTATGGCGGATGGTTCGAAAAATTGGGACGCATTGCTTCGAAGCGTGCAATGGGCTCTCAATTCAAGCGTAAGTTGTACCACTAAGCTTTCTCCTCAGCAGGTTCTTTTCGGATTTAAGCCACGGGACCCGTTGGGAAATCGCATTTTGTTGGCTCTCCACGATGGGGATCCATCAGACAATGAGATCGAGTTGGACAAACTTAGACGTCGAGCGGCTGATAACATTACCTACGCGCAGGATATTCAGAAGTTCCATTTTGACAAACGCCGGAACCCGCCTAAAAAGTACAGCGAGGGCGATTTGGTGCTAATTCAACGCCCGTCTATAGCTACAGGAGACTCCCGGAAGTTGGATCCAAAATATAAGCTGTTCTGGATAACGACAGGTATGTCGTCAAGGACATCCCTGGTGCTCCGAGGACTCAGCGAAGTTTCGAGTCCGTATACGCATCCGATAACATCAAACCCTGGTGCACCATCCCAGACGATGGATTGTCGGACGAAGGATTCACCGATGACGAGCTGGAGGACGACAGCCTTGGGAGAATCGAGGGCGATTCTCAGGGTCAGGATGGCCGAGCTGTAATACGGGGAAATTACCCCACATCAGGCAACTCAGCCGGAAAACCTTTATCGGGCAACACACTCGCGGCATCGACCCGTTCTTCCAATTTCCGGCTGGACACGAGAACGTAAGCAGTAGCGTAGGAAAAGATGAATTGTAACGACGCGAAATAAAGTACTAAAGAAAACCGACACTCTTTTAATTGCCCACCGTTCGACTATACCTACTCCTTTTTATGTTTGTTGCATTGAAAAAGCATCAAAAGGAACATAAGTACAGGAATTGGCAAATTCTTAATTGCTATAGTGCACTTAGTATTTACGTCAAGGTTACAAAAAACATTTGTGATAAAAATGCTGTGATTAGTGTAGCTTAAATTTCCCAAAATAGTCAGCGTCATTTCAAATTTGCACTAAAGATCGCAAATACTAATAAGAACTTTTATGAATTATATCCGATTTTTCCTAGCCTTCTTTTATATTTTTTTTTTCAATTATTAATTAAGTCACTTAATGGAGAGTAGCGCAAAAAAACGTATTGCTCGTGAGCGGATAAATGACGATATGTTCTCTTAGACTTTTTTTTTGTAGAGAATATGATTCGATTTGCAGCAAGAAATAATCTTTTGGACCATCTCAATGCATGTTTGGCTAGTACTGATGGTAAGTGACAAAAAGGTCGAGGTAGACGAAACCCTTCGCAGGATTGAACCTCAGATCCACGAAGCTATAAGCCGACGAGTCACCCACTGGACCATCATATTATATTCGTGAGTTCCTTGTATTTGTAATTAAAAGCCTTCAGTGAATACGAAATCACCGACTGCCAGTTAATAACAAAGCTTAACACATTAATGTTGCGAAGCTCAACTAAATTTAGCCAAGACTTGTCGGTTAATATAAATCGAGTGGCACCATATTTGACTACGACGTGTGGACATCTGTATCTTATTGTCTGTGTTATTACTTTGTTTCAGGAATTTGGATATACCTGTGACTCTCCAGGTGTAGGTAACAAATATACATTATTACTTAAGTATTTAATAAATTCGTTTTTATTTTCAGATTCCTTAACACACTGTATAAGCTACTCATTATACTAGCGGCGCTCGCTGCCTTCGATTGAGCATTTTAAAACTTAAAATAAAGTCCCTTTTGTGAAGCAAGCTCTTGTTTTACTCGCAACCACAGCTAAAATCTTTACGGCTTCGTAAAGTTTTCCTAACAGTTCTTTTTATAAAAAATGATGTATTTTTCAAAAATTTGTCCGCCATGTTGGATCCGTCATTTTAAATTTTTTAAATTTTACATCCGATTCGTAATCAGCGACCTCAACAACTTTTATTTATAGTTCTTTTTATAAAAATTGATGTATTTTTTAAAAATTTGTCTGCCAGGTTGGACCCGCCATTTTAAATGTTTTAAATCTAACATCAAATTCGTAATCAGCCTCTCCAAAAACCCCTTAATACTGGTTTTCACGGAAAAAACGGATGTCTGAAAGAATATACATCATGTGTTAGTGCTAGGAGTTGTTTGCCCCCTTGAGGAGCTTTTTTTAGGAAACCCCAAAAACAGGTCAACTTTATTTTTCAACATCGGGGGTAAACTTTGGGGGTGGTTTTCACCTCCTAAACTTACGTATCCGCAGATAAAAAAAATACGTGCCGCTTATTTTTCGATGCTCTACAACATATTTCAATTTCATCAAAATCGGTGTGACACACCTAAGAACGTTTCCTTGTTAGTCTCGTATCACATTTTGCATTTAAAATATTAGACTCATGCAACAGGTCATTAGAACCAAAACAATGTTAGCCTATGGCGTTTCATATTTACCCACTCGGCTTAGCATAACTATTCGGCCGGTATTTTTTGCATATTAAATTGCAATAACAGCCAATGGAACAAATAAATATAAAAGCAATGAAGATATTACCCTTAGATCCTATGGCAGATATGGCATAATACATGGGGGCGGTACATTACGCTTGGTCTGGTACGGTTTTGGTATAGTTCAAGTTCATTCCGATCGTTTCTTCTGTTTAAAAGAGAGTGAAACTTCGAATTGGAAGAGATATAGACTATAATTCCTACGAGATGGTGCACTTCTATTGCATTAACGAAGATGCACCAAACTCTTATCTTTGTTTAATTTTCAAGTTCGAAGTACTTCCGTAACAGTCCCTGCTTCTTCAAATGGTTAAAAGTTTTCCTCTCATTTAGTTTTATACGCCACCGTAAATTACTAACTACCCTATCTTCACCCCTTCAACACCTAGATAAAAAGTAACCCCAAAAGTGGATGCGGCTCCTTATTTGCATCATCAGTTCTAAAGTAGCAACCGTACCGCACGGTCACATTTTACTCGCGCTCCGCAAAAATTCAATTTCTACAGTGAAAATCTAAAGTGCAAGCAAAAAAAAAAAAAAACAAATCAAACTCGACACCGCGCTACGCAACAGTGCAGTTTTATGCAAGTTCTAGTGCGGGGCAAAAGTCACAATGTTTCTTAGTGCGTATAAACCCAAAGACTTCGATATCAGTGCTTCCACAGTGAAAGCCAGCAAGCGGGCCCCATGGACACAGATATGGCAAGCTCTAGCAAGCAGACACCCACAGCGAACGACAAGGTGCCGACAGGTATGCAACGCTATTTTAACATAGTCAGCACCGAAAAACGCAAACGCAGCCCGCAGAGTTCGAAGCGCCCATCAACGGCAAAAATGCCAAAAACGCAAACTGAATCGTCAGCCAACAGGTATACTCTACTTAACGACGAATCTGATATCAATAAGCCGCCCCCAATCTCCTTACGCGAATTAAGCACCAATTTGCTAATAAAAGAAATCAACGACCTTATTGGAACAGAGAAATACTATATCGTCGATTGAAAAAAAGGCGAAATAAAAGAAACAAAAATTGAAGCAAGTAGCGAGGTGGCATTTACGCAATTAGTAAATTGGCTCAATAACAAAGGGAAAAATTATTACACATATCAAATGAAAAGTGCCAAAGGGCTCCGGGTCATCCTCAAAGGAATAGACCACAACGTAGACCCAGACGATATTAAAACTGACCTAGAGGGACAAGGCTTCAAAATTAAATCCGTAAATAATATCCGCAACAAACATAAACAGCCACAGCCAATGTTCAGAGTCGAATTAGAACCTACTCAAATTAAACTTCCTAAAGGTAAAGTCCACCCAATCTACGAAGTCAGGTACGTTGTACACCGCAAAATCTTAGTCGAGAAGCCCTACAAGCGGACAACTTCTATACAGTGTCAAAACTACTAGGAGTTCGGGCACTCTATGGCATACTGTAGGCTGACAAGCGTATGCGTAGCATGCGGAGAATTTCACCCTATTAGAGAGTGCAATTAAAATAAAAACGACCCGAACCAAAAAAAATGCAGCAACTGCAACGGGCAACACACAGCTAAGTACAGAGGCTGTCCAGTTTATACAACTATCAACCGGAAAAAATCACACATACCCGCTAACAACATTCCATTCCCCAAAGCACAAAATCAACCCACGACATACAGTCAACCCACAGTAGAATCCCCCGCGCCGACCAGTCATCAAGCTGCAATCATAAATCATAACACGTACGCCAACATTCTAAAATCTAATACAAATCATACAGCACCAAATCATCAATATACCACCATACAAATCTTAATGTCGCTTGCCTCTAATATTCAGCAATTAACTGCAACAATGCAACAAATGCAGAGCATGTTAATTAAGCAAACAGAGCTACTAACGAAACTAATCAAACAATGAACGAATTAATAATAGCTCAATGGAATGCAAACGGCATAAAAGGCCACTCCCTAGAGTTAGAAACCTTCATGAAAAACTACAATATAGACATCATGCTCATCTCAGAGACACATCTGACTAGCAAGAATATATTTAAAATTCATGCCTACACTTGCCACACAACAAACCATCCCCAAGATAAACCTCAAGGGGGTAACGCAATTCTGGTGAAAAACCGATTCAAACATCATCGCTTAACAAACCTGAATCTTGACTATATCCACTACACAGCTATCAATATAAGTCTATCAAAAACCAGCAGCAACTTACTGCCCGCCAAAATTCCCTATCTCAGCCTCCCAATTTGACTCCTTCTTGAAATCTCTAGGACCGCGTTTCTTGGCCATTGGAGATTACAATGCTAAATCCCCTCACTGGGGATCACGACTAACAACTACAAAAGGCAAACAAATAACAACAACCTCGGATGCTCAGCAGGAGGAACACCGACCTACTGGCCAACAGACAGGAAAAAAATCCCAGACATTATCGACTTCTGTATATATAAAAACATAAATCAAAACCAGATCAGTGCCAAAACTACCCTCGACTTATCATCGGACCACGCGCCTACTATATTCACAGTCTCGAGCACCCCAGTATTCTGTAACAAACCCAGAGACCTCACAAATCACAAAACGAATTGGTCTAAATTCCAGCGCTTAATTGGGGATTTATTCTGCCCTCACATCAGGCTTAAAACAACAGACGATATAGACAATGCCCAGAATAAAAAGCTGAGGCGTTCGCTAAACACCTAGCCGACGTATTCAGACCAAGTATAACCACCTCAACTAAACTCCACATCGCCAATAACTAATCAATAACTAAGGCTAATCAAAGCCCTCCCAATGTCCAGTATTGCAGGCTTAACCAACATCTTCAACGCTGTACTCCGCCTCAACTACCACCCCTATTCTTCATTCCGACGGAATTGAAATCCGTTCGGAATGTAGGATATTCAAAAGCAGGCTGGCACTGTCAGAAAACTCGACAATTGCTAAACTTTTAAAATTTTCCAGCCTGCTTTCAAATTTCCTACATTCCGAAAGGATTTCAATTCCGTCGGAATGAAGAATAGGGGTGTACTTTCCAAGAACCTGGAAATTATCAACTATAATAATAATACCAAAACCAGGAAAAGATAAGACTAAGATAGATTCTTACAGACCAATTAGTTTGCTGCCAATATTATCGAGAGTATTTGAAAAACTTCTATTAGTGAAAATGCAAGCAGCAATTAATACAAACAATATGATCCCAGATCACCAGTTCGGATTTCGAAACAAACATGGTAATATTGAGCAGGTATACAAAATCGTCAACGAGATCAAGCATGCATTCGAGAGTAAAAAACACTGTGTGGGTCTCTTCTTGGATGTCCACAATGCAGCGTGCTAGGTCCAACTCTTTACCTGCTCTATATTGCAGATCTCCCAACCAGCAATCATATCATCACCACTACATTTGCAGACGACACCGCCGTACTAACCCATCCGAACCTACAAACTGCTCACAGAGAGCTTCAAGCCCACGCAAACCAAATAACAGAGTGGGCCAAGCAATGGGGAATAACTCTTAACGCGTCAAAGTGTGAATAAATTACATTCACACTAAGGAAACGCACACGTAAACCAATTCTGATCGGCAATAGACCTGTAACCCTCAAAAACAACGTAAGGTACCTAGGAATACATCTAGATAGGAGGCTTACATGGAAAACTCATATAAAAAAAAATGCGAACAATTAAAAATAACCTTTAACAGCCTATACTGGCTCCTAAACAAAAAATCCAAACTGGACGTCAACACTAAAATAGTGATATATAAAACAATTCTCAAGCTTACGGACTTACGGACTCCAGCTGTGGGGCACAGCAAAAACATCAAACTTAGCCAAGGTGCAAAGAGCCCAATCCAAAATAATTAGGGCAATCTTAGGGCTCCAAGGTATGTTCGCAACGAAAACCTCCTAAAAGATAAAATCATCAGTACTATCGAACAAGAAGCTGCTAAGCTCTCTAAAAACTATACCGACAAACTAGCCAATCACTCCGACGAGTCAACAAAAAATATACTAACGTCACAAAAATATTTTCGACTCAAACGCCGCGATCCCCTAGAGCTACTATATATAGACCGAGCAGCCACACCTCACAGTAGTCAACATGGGCAATCAAGAATCCAAACAGGTGGATAGCACCGGGCAAGTGGTCAAATCCGTTATCGTCAGCCCCGTGGACGTCAACTCAGACAGCATTGAGACTACCCTGATTGTCCTCACCTCCCTCGTTGGAATCAACCTAGCTTATCAGCTCTATAAGGACTATCGCAGATCCATCAAGAAGAAATACATAAATAATAATAATCCAGTTTAGCATTTAACCATAGTAACTTCACTGTAATGGCAGGAATGATAAATTTTGTACTAATTGTAAGAATCGATGTATCTTATGCTAGAGACCTTTTTAGGCCTAATACATAAATCAAATAAAGCAAAGCATTAACAAAAAAAAAATTGCATCATTTCAGACTCATTAATCTCAACTCTGTGGAATCTCAGAATCATCTCCAAAACTGTGTTCGTTTGCCTACAAGACATGGTTATGAAGGCTTGTTCTGTATTAGGTTTCATAAAAAGATGGTCACGTTCTCGAATATTTTAGTATATAAACAACTGTACTTTTCTTTTGTGAGACCTATTCTTGAATACGCAAGTCAAGTTTGGTCTCCTCACTACCAAACCCACATTAACAACGTTGAGTCTGTCCAACGTAAGTTCATTAGATTTGCCCTGAAGGATTTACCTTGGGTCGATCCGATTTGTCTTCCCCCTTACGAAGACCGACTGCAGTTACTCGACATGCATTCTTTAAATAAACGCCGTGAAGTTGCTGACATAATATTCGCTCACCAACTAATAGCTGGTTATATTGACTCGCCATCTCTTAAAGCTAAATTCGTCTTTAGGGATAGCCCTCGTAACCTAAGGAATCTGAGTCTTCTACAAACTAACAATTGTAGAACTAACTATGGTATCTATGAACCTATTAATCGCATGTGCATAAGTGTTAACAAGCATGCTGACTCATTTAACACATGTCTTACTAAGCATGCGCTGAAAAAATACTTGTTTTGTCATCATTCTTAACATCATTTTTGTCGTGTGATACGCATGAATTCTTGTTCTGCATGTTGTATGATGGTTCTGGTTTTACTAACAGAACCAAGTGATGATAATAGTCTCATACTCATGCAGCTCTGCTGCTTGTAGCTTGGACTAAGCTGATGGTTTGTAAAGACAAAATCGACTCCTCGGTTTTGTGTGTTCTGTGTATATATGACTTTATAGATATTTTCTCAACACCCCACTAATTACGGTCACAGTGTTATTCTGTTGTTTAAATGTTAAGTATAATCGCTTTGATTTTAATTGATCGAATTATGTATAAAGAGCAGATTTTTATGATTCCGTTTTCAGTTATTTTACTTTATATCCTTCTCATTTTTGTAAATGAAGCAGTCTTCGATGAAATTTTAAATAACTAAGTAAATGAAAACTATACTTATTTTACTACTGGTAAATTAAATTTAAAACAAAATTGAACACCCAAATTTAATTTCACAATGCATATGATTTATACCAGTTTTAATTTTAAATTATTGTTCTTTTAATTAGCTCCAGCTTTTTGACTGTCATGTTTTGTCTTCTTGCGAGTATTTTTTATTAGGAGTCCTACTAGTAGTAAGACAACATAATAAAAATATCCAAAGTGATATACAGACCTGATAGAAACATACAAATTTAGCTTTAATTAAGATATAAACTGCATTACTTACGAGTAATAACGCCAAATTTCACTGAATGTCAATAACTGAAATGATATACCAAGATAGCTAAAAGCAAAAAATTTTGAAATCCAAAACAAAACGTTAATGATCTTCTTCATCATTCCAATTGCATTTTTTCTAATCAGCGAATTGTACATGTCTTCTACCGGTACATAGAATGGTGCACCCATGATACAGAAATAATGTCCGGGATAAAATCCATGCCAAAATGATGATATGAGGAGAGTCACAAGAGTTCTATAGAATATAATGTTAATATTTTATTTAATGTCATCTTGCACAATTACCTAAATTTTTTGCTGGGAAATCTCTTATAGACATTCACTGCCAACCAATATTGCACACAAATATTCCAGTGTTTCATAGCTTCACGGAAGGTCCAACAAGTCTCAGTATTGTAGACGTCAATGTTTTTAATAGTATAGAAATTATATTTTAATTTCTCAGGGTTCCTAAAATCCACGTTTAAAAACCGGTCCAAACAAAATAATAATAAAGATTATGTGAAAATGTCGCACGCCGAACAGATTTCGTGGCCAAGAAAAACGTTAACAAGAAGAACCGGTTCGTCCCACGTGTAGACAACACAATCAAAGAATATCTATTTCAACAAGAAGGGACACTTTAATACCCTCTCAAAATTCCAACCCATATGCAAGCTCTCGAAAATACACCCATAAAAATTTCCCATTAGATAAAGCAGCTCAGGGCTACTATCTCTGTAAATACGAGAAATATAGAGAGAGAAATAGTCACAAAAAAGTGCTCACAGACAGCTTTTAAAGTGTAAGCTATAAACTGAAGCTTTTTTTATGAACGCTTTTTTAAAGGCGATCTAGTTTGCTGCACTGGCACTAGGTAGCTCAAGTTTACCCCCCCTCGCAATGTTAAGTTATAGGGAAATGCCGAATTGGAGAATGGAGAAGAGGCAGGTAGCACACATCGAGCATAAATACGGACGAGATTGTTTACATTTTTTCATTGTGTACTTTTAAAGGCGCTCTGGTTTTAGATTATTGTGTGCTCCGCTCGCTTTGCGGAAAGTACCGGGTGGTCTTGATTTGTTCATAAATGTGAACAAGCTTAAAAGTTTTTAAGTAAAAAGTGCTTTTTTAGACGGCATTAATTAAATAAAATAAAATGTGCTTTAGATAAATGATGGGTAAGCATAATAAAATGTGTTTGGTGTGTGGCTGTGGAAAAGGCAGCGTGTAATGTGTTTATAGAAAAGTTTTGTGATAAAAGATTTTTGTGAGGTGCACCCTGCAGGAGTGTTCCACTTTTCGCCCCAAATTTTTGTCTTTCTCTCACTTATGCTTTCTTTATTACCAACTATTTCTAGCAGAAATTCCCATTTCGTTCCTGTAACGGTACCAAGGTCGAAAAAAGATAAGGAAATACGTCACGAGTATCCCCTCTCGTTAATAGATACTCTTTGACACAATGCTGCATATATCGTTTGGGACATGCGAAAATTACGTACACTCCCCGACAACTGTCTGTCACTCATTATTTTCTAATGAATTCGCACACGCAGTGCCGCTCTGGTGTACCCAAACTCCTGGCAGTTTTGGCATTGTTTGGGGTCGTTCGTTTTTAGGGCTCTGGAACAGACATTTTTCGGTGTACAACATACCTAACTTCGTAAATTGGGTGGACATTTCCTTTAGGGGGTTTAGATTGGTCCGATTCCAATTCCACTCTAAACAATGGCTGCGGCTGTTTAAATTTATTTTGGATATTGTTCACAGATTTGATTTGAAGCCCTTACCTTACCCATCGGGGTCAGCATTGTGCCTATTCCTTTAAGGATGACTCAGAGCCCTTTGGCGCTTTTCATTTGATATGTGTAGTAATTTTTCCCTTTGATATTAACCCAATTTATTAATTGCGTAAATGCCACTTCGCTATTTGCTTGCAGTTTTGATTCCCTTATTTCGGCTTTTTTTAAGTCGATGATGTAGTATTTGTCGTTTCCTATCAATTCGTTGATTTCACAACAGATGTGTGATTAGTGTCGATCTGATATTTATTTGCGTACGCTGAAGTTTTATAGCAAATAAAATAAATTTACCTGCTGGAAATAATTCATCTTCGATGGATTTACATGTGCCTGTGATTGAGGATCGATTACTTCATCGCGAGTGTATAATTTTGCGTTTTTTCACCGAAGGGCTGTACCGCACTAGGCACCTGCTCATTCTTATTCTTCACCCAGTGCCGAGAGAAACTGGTCTATTTTTCCGTCTCCTGTACACAGGTGTGAGAACTTGTTTCAACTATATCGCTTGTATACAGAGAATCTTGGTATTATAATTACTTGCTTGCAAATCGACGTAACCTATATCTCTATCATATCCTGCACCTGCAACGTGCAAAATGGCCCCTAAATGTATGCACTGTCATGGGACAATTTCGAAGAAAAATGTGGGTGAGAAATGCGTTGACTGCAGCAAGTTCTGTCATACGGACTGTATGAAAATTCCTAAGAATGTCAAAGAGAGCATCACTAAAGGAACCGTCGCCTTTCGTTGTGAAACCTGTTGTCTTCAATCCACCCCTGCGCAGCTGGATGTCTCCGATTCTGATGATGATAGCTCCAGCTCTCTAACACCTCTCCAACAAATGTCTCACGAGATCGAGGTTATCAAAACGAGGCAAATTGAATTTAATAAGTCGATTGACTCTTTAATAAGAGGATTCAACGAGGTGAAATCCATAGCAGAAAAGCTGGACGATCACAGCAGACGCATTAAACAACTCGAAAAGGAAAAAGCTGAAGTCCAGCGTGAGTTATCTGATGTCAAAGCCCGAATGGAACTCCTCGAGGATAACAGTCTGCGCGCTTTTCTTGAAATCCGCAACGTTTTTCTTCCAGAGGAACCCTCCGCTGAACCTGAAGTTCTAATGGATATTGTGTACAAGATCCATCTTCAATTGAATTGGCCTCTGCCCGATGGTGAAATCATCAAAGCTTATAGATCAGGGAAATCACGGGAACTTAAATTAATCCAAAGTCAGGCCAACGCTACCCGAAATAAGAACAGCTCCACCCAGGACAAATCAGGAAAGGTGTATTCTACGCAACCAATTATCATTAAATATAGTTCTGAAGTCGTTAGAGGTAGAGTTATTAGTGCGTATAAAACTCAGGTGAATCTTAATGTTAAAGCTTTAGGTTTTCAAGGAGATTCGAAAGTATTTATCAACGAGTTGTTATCTAAATCAAAAACACAATTGTTTTATAAGGCAAAATTGTTAAAAAATGAGCGAAATTTTAAATATCTTTGGGTCAAAAACGGCAAAATTTATATGAAAGAAATTTATACGAGCAAGCGTATTTTAATCAAAAATGAGGAGGGCTTAAATCTCACTGTTACTAAATAATTCTGTCTTAATGGTAATGTAGTAAGAGAGGCCGCAGTCCAATAATGAGGAGTAGCTGAGAAGCTTTGCTCCTGAAGTTTGAGTGGAGTAGCTAAGAAGCTCAACTCCTGGGATTATTTTGGAGTAGCTAAGAAGCTCAACTCCCAAATTAACAAATTGAAGTTCTGATCGATAATCCCTGGTTTATTCAAAATTCTTAGCCTATTTAAACAATTCTTGACTTACTACTACTTTCATAATTGAGTTGTACCAATACACCACGAAGACCCTATGAACCTCTTGGTCAGCTACGGGGACGTTGCCTAATAGCTGAGTCACCCTTTAGCGCACCGGTTAGTGGGTCGCGCCGCTTAGTGGATCATGCGTCATGACGATTCCACAGAGTCAATGGTTTTCGCTTGATATTTCGGCAAGGGGTGATGACCGAGCTGCGCTCAGCATAATTCCGCTGAGGCGCGTACTTCAGTTATGTGAAGCTTTGTTTATAGTTAGTGCAACGCGGTCGTTGTTTGTTTACAAGACCGTTTGTTTATGGGTATCGTTGCTAAGGCTTTTTGCTTGGTAACTAAGGCGTGAACTTGCACTTGAAAGCTGCTTCGCTTGCTCTTGGTTACCAAGGCGCTTTAATTTAGCGCTTCACATATTGAATTCACATCACATCATATAGGTACATCACAGTAATTAACCTGTATTATCAGAATGTAAGGGGTCTTAGAACTAAGACTGAAGATGTAAAACTTTCTATTTTGTCTAATAACTACGATATTATTTGTCTTACAGAAACTTTCCTACATGAAGGTGTTTTGAGTGCTGAAATTATTGATCAACGGTATAAAGTTTACAGAAAAGATAGAGATTTAAGTATGACCTCGAGTAAAGACGGTGGCGGTTGTCTCATATCTGTTTGCAATAACCTTCCTTCCTATCGAGTCTTCGAAATGGAGACTAATAATGAAGAGTTGCGGGTGGTAATCAAATATCCTAATTTTTCGTTATACATTGCTCCAGCTTCGTCATTAACTATTTATGATACAATTTTTTCGAATATTTCCGATAGATGCCTGCAGCTTCCAGATACATCAAAAGTCGTTATCACCGGTGACTTCAATCTTCCGAATGCCAGCTGGAGTCCTTAGTTACGAACAATGCTAATCTATGTAACTTAAAGCAATATAATTCCATCCAAAACCAAAACAACCGAATTCTTGACCTGATATGGTCCAACTTGACTGAAAATGAAATTAGTGTATCCCCATCTTCCAGTATGCTCTCTCGTATCGATCTCCACCACCCACCCCTTGATGTTACTATTAAATTAACTCGTCATGCATCATTGTCGGTTAAAGAATTAGCCAAACTGGCTTTTCACAAAGCTGACTATAACCTCATTAACGAGCATCTTAATTCAATTGATTTCCTGCCGTTATTTTCTGATGATGTTGCCGAATCGTTTGACACATTTTTCTCGATATTGGGAAACTGTCAAATCTTTCGTCCCATGTACTAAGCCAAAAAATCAAAAGTATCCCCATTGGCATAGTCTGCAATTGATTAAAACATTGAGAGCGAAAGATAAATATCATCGTCAGTATAAGCGTTTTAAACATCCGGAAGCCTATAAAAGCTTTTCATTATTTCGCAAGCTTTCAAAAATCTTAATTAACAAGTGCTATAGGGATTATCTGGACGTAACCGAAAACTCATTAAAAAGTAATCCCAAAGCTTTTTGGGCTCGCTCAAAAACTTTCAAAAGCACCAATTCTTTTCCTAAGATAATGTTCTTTGGTGATGTTCAGTCCGACAATCCCCTGGATATGTGTAATAGCTTTGCATCGTATTTTAAATCGGTTTACTCCATTAAGGGGTTAGGTGGGTTTCAGAGGTGCAAAAAAAGGGTGTTTTTACAATTTTTTTTTTTAATATATAGAATCATATATTTTATTTAAACAATTCAGCATATCAAAGATACATATTTAAACAGTATTTTGTGAAATTTTTATTTAAAAATTCCAAAAACTCAGCCGTTGGTACCTCATCTCCCTTGACCTCTCAAAAAAAAATGCTTTTGCCGTGGACAGCATAACTCATTATTGGTTCATCTTAAATCAAAAAACCAAAAATATTTCGTTAGTACATGGATAAATCTCGTTATTGAACGAAGCAAAAAAAAAAAAATAAAATTAAAATTTGAATTGTTGACAGACTTTGAACAAAAAAACGCATTTTCTGGTCAAATTTTCGCCGTGTATTGGCTCGAAAAAATTAGTTGTAATAAAAAAAAAAAAAATCCTTCGTTCAATAACTAGATAATGTTATTTCAAAGATGTGTGCAAAATTTGAACAAAATCGCTTCATAAATTTTCGAGAAATCATGTCCACCGACTTAAAAAATTGAGTTTTGAGATAAACGCGTTTAAAGTTTAAAGCGCTGCACTGACGTGCCCTGATGGGCGTAACTTCCGAAGGGTCTATCGCTTAGAATTTTACTCGGATCGATTTGAAATTTTAGGAGAATATTTTAAACATATTGTACTATTTAATACGACAAAAAAAAAATCGATTTTTTGAAATTTTCAAACCCACCTAACCCCTTAACGCAAATACCAATAATGCTGTCAGATATACGCAAACGTCTGAACCACTTGCTTTTATTGGCTCTTTTCCGATCACCTCCTAAAGTGTTCAAACTATACTTGAAGGCCTTGATGTTAATAAAAAAGCGGGCCCTGACAATATACCAAATATTTTCTTTAAAAAATGTGCATCAATACTAAGTGAACCAATTTCCGTGCTCTTCAATCTTTCACTCAAGCACAGTGTTTATCCTTCTACCCTTAAACAATCATTCGTAACTCCCATCCTCAAATCTGGCGACCCCAAACTTGTCGTAAATTATAGGCCAATATCCATTTCCAATAGTCTAGCCTTGGTGTTTGAAAAACTTGTTTATAATCAAATTTTACCACAATCTCTTTCCTTCCTAAGTACAAAACAACATGGTTTCATCCCTGGAAGATCAATGGTTACGAACCTGGTATATGATTGCCACGGCGCTTGATGAAGGCAAGCAAGTAGATTCCATACAGACCAATTTTGCTAAGGCCTTTGATAAAATCTCACACTCTTGTATTCTTCAAAAGATGACTAGATTTGGTTTCCAGTACAACTTGGTAGCATGGTTCGCATCATACTTAAGTTATCGTTGTCAGACTGTAGTCATGAATGGTTACCAGTCTGCATCGTTTTCGCAGACATCGGGTGTTCCTCAAGGTACAATCCTTGGCCCTTTATTTTTCTTATATATATTAACGATCTACCCCTTCAAATAACAACCGATTGTTTGCTATACGCTGATGACGCTAAAATCTTTAGTGTTATTGAGTCAGAAACGGATTGCGAATTATTGCAGGGTGATTTAGCAGCATTGGAAAGATGGAGCACCGACAACTTTTTGCCACTGAATGTCACTAAATGTAAAGTGATAACATTTTCTAGGAAAGGTAATACCATTTATTATGACTACAGAATGGAAGGGTTCTCACTTGAGCGTGTTAGTCACTTAAAGGATCTGGGGGTAATTTTTGACCAAAAGCTACTATTTCAATCACACATCGATTGGATCACCTCCAAAGCTTATAAGATGTTGGGTTTCATATTTCGCACATGCAAATCTTTTAAGCAAACGTCGTCATTTATTTCGTTCTATTGCTCATTGATAGGAGTCATTTGGAATATGCGTGTATTACTTGGAGCCCTTTCTATAATGTCTATGTGCAGCAGAGAGAGTCCGTCCAAAGGCGTTTTACTAGAATTTTGTTACTGAAAATAGACGGCCGTTACCTAGATTTTTTTCCCGTCTTGATCGATTTAATATGCCTTCCCTTGAGAAGCGCCGATATTATCTTGATGAAATTTTTATTTACAAAGTTGTCCATAGCCATTTTAGTACGCCCGCTTTACTGGACAATGTTAACTTTTTTACTCCACCCAGAATATCACGCTCTTTCTTAATTTTTAAACTTCCAATTGCTAGAACTAATATCCGTCAAAAATCACCTTCATTTGGAGTACAAAAACAGCATAATGACTTATTCAATAACTTTGATATCTTCAGTCCTAGTCTCTACTCCTTTAAAATATCTTTAAGAGATGAGATTTTCACCCTCCTCACGTAATCTTCGCCCGACAATAATATTTGCTTCGCTCAGTTTTTCTTTTCTTTTCCTTTTCAGTTTTTTTTTTAATTGGATTTATCTATATTTAATTATTAATTATTTTTTTCCTGTCTCTTTTTGCCGCATTTGTTTGTAAAAAATTTGTTTTGCCATCTATATACAGTGCGCGCAATTTCTATAAGCGCACGTCTGATTTTCAAGTGAAATGCATAATTCATTGATATAGTAACAAAATTTCTTTACAGGACAATTGTTAAAGTTTATAACTATTCATAAAAGCAATTAAACAATTCCAAATATCAGGCAATGCGTGAATGCAATAGATCAATCTTTCACAATTGATCTTAGAGTGCGCAGTTTCTATAAACGCAGTTTCTTTTTGTAGTATTACTAGTTAAACGCAAAGTAATTTTGCAACTTTTTAGCAAACAATTCATGTGAGTTTCATTTTTATTTTCCAACTCTAGCTTAATTCTGTATAACTGCTGTTATTTCTTAAGATTTATTGTAATGCCCCGAGGAAAGGTCCTTGACAACGACGATCGCGTCAGAATCCGTGCGTTTAGGGAAACTGGCCTTGGTATAAGAGAAATTGCAAAGAGAATTGGTCGTTCAGAATGTGTGGTACAAAATTTTATTAAAAAGGGCAATCGTGATGGATTATGGGATCATCCAAGAGGGAACACCAAAGTTTCCAATCAAAATATTGGAAACATAAGATAGGAAGTTATGAAAAAAAAGTTAAGTGCAGGTCAAATTATAGCGGAATTACAACTCCCAATTAAAGGAAGAAGAGTCCAACAAATTTTGAAGGACACTACTTATATTAAATATAAGAAACCGGCCAAATCTCTCCAACTGCAACAGCATCATAAATATGCGCGCCTAGATTTTGCTAGAAGCCACATGAACTGGGACGAAAAGTGGCAAAACGTTATTTTTTCTTACGGAAAACAATTTAATTTAGATAGTCCAGATAGATTGAGTACTTATTGGCATGATTTAAGGAAGCCCGATTCGCCTCGTCTAAGTAGTAATTTTGGTGTTGGTAGTTTAATGTTATGGGGTGCCTTTTCTTATCAAGGAAAGTTATTTTTACGCTTTGTTCCCACCCGAATGAACTCTGCCATATATACAAACCTGCTGGAGGAACCTCTTATTCCATATTTAAAAGACAATATGGAAAAAGATTGGATTTTTCAAAAGAATAACGCCGCTGTGCATTCTTCTGCCGAAACAAGACGATGGTTTAGCGAAAGAAATATTCCTGTAATGGAGTGGCCATCACGTAGTCCGGATTTAAATCCAATGGAAAACATTTGGGGAATCATGGCACAAAGAGGTTACGCAAATGGTGGACAATTTTCTTTGTTATCTCAACTGAAAGCCGATATTTTGAAATGCTGGAATGATATCGATGAACATTTGTTTAAAAACTTAATAAATTCGATGTCTAACAGGTTTTTTCAAGTTATAACTAACAAAGGAGGTAAAGCACAATACTCAGAAAATATAAAAAAATTTTCTTTTCGTTAAGCTTTTAAAATAAAGACTATAATATAAAGTGCGTTTATAGAAATTGCGCAGACAAAAGAGACTTTTAATTATATTTATTTTTATTATAAAGTAATTACTTACTTTAATGAATGTTTTGTATTATTTAATTAATATTTACCAATGGGCAATTTATGCAATATAATCGGTTTTGAAAAATAAAAAGTAGTTTTCTTTAAACATGAATAAAACTGGCTGCGCTTATAGAAATTGCGCACACTGTACATATATACTCGTAGTTATATTTTTATATATAGTCATAGATTCCCCACATTTGCTCTGATCCATTCACAAAATCAATACACTGAAGTGAAAATTAAATTAAATTAAATAAATAATTGTTCTTGGAACTAGTTATAAGAAAAGTTTCTAATGACACTCACAGCTCACATATGTGTATGCAAATTTTGGTTTTTAATTATAGCTTTCATTGCCGCAATAGATGTTTGGACATAAATCACCTTGAGTTCTGACACTCAAATATTGTTTCACCTTAATTTTATTCCTATTACGCCAAAACTTTTTGCCGCAAAATTGGTCCGGCGTGCGAAATTTTCATAATTGTATAGTCCTTGAAAAAGGTCTTACCTTTTAAAGTGCAAATACTGGGCTTTAGGTCCTTCTCCATTCCTAACGTCTGCTTCTTCCGGATATGCTCCAAATCCAGCGTTCGTGCAAACACATTCGCTCAATGTTAAACCAGTGTAAATTCGCATTCGGAAAATTAAAAACGTCGGCCAAACGTAAAATAATCTGTATAAGAAAGATCGTTCGTAAAATTGGGGCTCCATCGCATACTTCCTTGAAAAATTAAATTTGGGTTTGTGTCAGTTGTAAAATATTCAAACAATTACGCTCAACGGCCAGATGTAACTTGTAGCAAGATAAAGCACAGAGAATAGAGCTGTTGATTTTAATTGTTCTGTGGTCGCGTTGCCGCAATCTACATAATCTTTAAAAGGCGTCTCAAAATAATCCCGAAAAGTTCTATACCTATAATATGGACCTAAAAACATAATTATGTGATTAATTTAATAATGAACTACTCACCTAAAGCTAATTTTATCTTTACAAGGTTAAAAGGTCGATTATAAAAATATAAAGCACAAATTCACGAAATCCAAACCCTTACTAATGATTTAGTCTCAAAACTAAGACTTTGCAAGGACAAATACGAACAGTTCAACGTAATCACAAGTTTAGCTTTAAAGTATCTTAGCAATAAGCCATGATCAACTTAAGATAATTACTTGGAATGCTAGAGGCATAAGATCTAAATCTCCTGATTTTTTTAATTTTATTGCGGATAAAAAAATAGATATCGCGTTAGTCACAGGAACTGGCTTAAATCCTAATATTTCCTTCTCAAATCCCAACTACAATTGTTACCGACTAGATACGCTTAATTCCAGAGGTGGAGGCGTTGCCATTGTATCAAGCAAAACATTGAAAACTAAACTGTTACCACTCATTGGCACAAAATTTATTGAAACTATTGGTGTTGAAATTACGTTAACTCATCATGATCCAATAAAAATATACTGCGCTTATTATCCAGGTGGTAGATCTATTAATAGGAATAAAAGCATGTTTAGAAGTGATATTATGAAGCTGACACGGATACAAGGTAGCTTTATCATCGGCGGTGACCTAAATTGCCGACATCAAGCTTGGTGTTGCCGCAGAGCAAACGGTTGGGGCAATATTCTTCATGAGCTTGAGGCCAATTACCCATTCACCTTACTGTACCCTCCTGACCTAACGTATATCCCAAGCCAAGCCAGATCCAATCCCTCGGTTCTAGATGTTTTTCTGACTAATTGTCCTTCGTTATTATCCCAACCACTAGTAATAAACGCACTATCATCTGATCACCTACCCGTCTCTACTAATTTATCTGCGACCCCAAATACGCGCAATTTAAGACAGTGCAACTTCAAAGCTGCTAACTGGCTTCGCTATTAAAGACATAAAACAAGCTATTAAAAACCACTCAGATATTGATAATTTAATAGACACCTTTAACAGCGATATTAAAGAAAGAATTGAAGCATCAGTCCCACACTTATCTCCTCACCCTAAGTCAGCTAACATACCCCAACATATCTTAGCTGCAATAGCACAACGAAACACTGCTCGGAGGCAGTGGGTGAGATATCGATTACGCTGCTATAAGTATGAGCTGAATCAGCTAAACCGTAGGGTAAGAACTAATCTCGGAACATAGAAACAGAAAATGTAGGTCTCTCCTAAATGGATTGGAAAAATGTTCCAAACTGTTCTGGAGGGTTGCCAAAATAATTAAAAATAAACGTAAGGGAATCCCCTTACTAAAACAACACAACAACAAATATTTCACTAGCGTTGAGAAAGCGGAATTATTCCGGACGCAATTCTCTTCAAACTTCTCAGCTTCATCGAGTCTTAGCGATCCTCTGACGGAAGCAACGGTTAGTGCGTCTATATCGCAACTTGATACACTGCAACCTGAGATTGATTCTAATTGGTATGTTCGAACCAAAGAAATTAAAAACATAATTAAGGGGGTATCCCACTCTAGAACGTTCAAAAAATGAATTTTTTTTTTTTTAGTTTTGAAAAATTCTGTGTTCTTTCCTGAATCGTTTAAGCTATCTCTTGCCGCGAAATTTGAAAAGCTCGCGCCGCTACAGGCGATTCCGTGCGCAGCTGCGCGTTCTCCACCACTCTTAACTTTAACTTAAATGCCGTTTTTCTCAAAACACCGTCTTGATGAATGGTGTGCAGCATTCTGAGAAAACCATTCATCCGAAAAATTTCATATTTTGGTACAAGCTGTGTTAGCTTTGTCTCTATGACCTAAGTGGAGCAAATCAGGCATGTTTACATTTACATAGCTTGTATCCCATATTTTAACAGTAAAAAATCAACTAAAACATAAAACTTGTAGTAGAAAAAATTAAAAAAATGAATAAAATTTTTTTTTTCAAAATGTGCCACACTCATGCCATAGCCACATATATAAAGAGTACTAATGTGCAATCTCATAATTTTCAGATTATTTGTTTGGCTGGTATCGTGCAAACCGTTCCTAAGGTATGAGTCCCAGTAGCAGGCCTGCCCTGACCCAACCACTCAAAAAAAAAAATTTTTTTTCTCAAAATATTCATTAAAGATCATATAATAAGAGGATTATTATGATTAACTCTCAATGTTTTGTATTTTCTTGTTCAACTCCCTGAAAAAAACGTTCAATTCAGGGGCCTCTAGAGTGGGATACCCCCTTAAGTGCTCCCATGCCTCTAAAGCTATTGGAATATCCAATAGATTCTTAAAAACCTTGCCTCGCGCTGGCCTCGTATATCTTACATTTATCATAGATGCATGTCTTAAACTCCAGTATTTTCCATCTGCTTGGAAAATTGCTAAAATTATACCATTACTAAAGCCTGGAAAACCTCCCGATGACCCATCAAGCTATCATCCTACTGAGCAATATATCAAAAATACTGGAGAAAGTTCTTAAGTGGAAAATTCTGGAGTTTTTGAATTTAATGCGATAATACCTGACCAACAATTTGGGTTCGGACATGACCATAATACCTCCCACCCGACGATAAGGATCACCAAATCTATTAAAAACAATCTCGAACAAAAAAGATCTACAGGTCTTGTTCTGTTAGATGTGCAGGCTGCCTTTGACTCGGTATGGCAGGAAGCCCTTATACACAAAATGATGAGCTACAATTTTCCTATTCCGCTCACCAAAATGGTCCGAGATTTTTTACAAAATAGATATTTTCAAGTACAACTAGGGTCCACATCCTCCGAAGTAAGCCCTATCCCTGCAGGAGTTCCTCAAGGGTCGGTTTTAGGGCCAATACTCTACAACTTATACACGGCTGACTTCCTAATATCCCAAACTGTCTTTAATCGATGTTCGTTGACGATACCGCTATCTTTTGCTCTTACGAAGAAGCCAACCATATTTTTAATAACCTACAGAACGGTCTAGATACCTTACAAGTGTATTTTAATAAATGGAAAATAAAAGTGAATCCTAGCAAAACTCAAGCCATGTTCTTTACTCGTAAAAGAAACCCAAGATACTTGCCAATCAACAACCTGACCATTAATGGCAGTGACATGGCATTGATCGATAATGTCAAGTACCAAGGAGTTACATTAGATAAGACTCTCAACTATTCTAAACATATTACAACAACACTTAACAAATTGAGTCTACTGATAAAAATTATGTACCCTTTCATAAATAGGAGATCAACATTAAACCTGGATAATAAACTTATAATATATAAAATAATATTTCAAGCCCTAATGCTCTATGGTGGTCCGATTTGGTTTCAATGTGCAGGTATGCATATAAAAAAACTACAAATAATGCAAAATAAAATACTCAAAATGATTTTCAATTTACCCTGGCACTTCTCCACCCTTGAAATATATTACATAGTCAGGCTAATGTTATACCTGTAAGTGTCAAACTCAACACTATAGCAGAAAATTTTTTTGAAAAATGTACCTATTCGAATAATCCGTTAATCAGACAGCTTGTAACAGATCAGGCGCCTAGCAATAGTGGCATAGTAGAGGCAAATAAGTATAATTAGTAGGATTAGTTAGGTTTTAATTATAGTTAGTAGTTAGCGAAGCAAATTCACTGGGTTTTTATTGAATTTTCCCCAAATTGTATTATTACTTAATTTACACTCTTTGGCTTTGTCACACATAGATAATAATACAGCTGAATGAATTGCTAATTCTAGCACTGAATTGTACCTTTCTTACCTTGTAAATAAAATGTTAATCTTGAAATAACTAAATAAATGAAATGAAATGAAATGAATCAACTGTGCAAGAATGAATTATGTGTTTATTACAAAACAGGACCTCGTAGATACTACAGGTTGGCGGTGGTAGACAAGCTCATTACAGCAATATTTTTGTCGGTCAAAATATTTTTCGAATTTCTAGTTAAATTGTCTTCCGAATTAATTAAAATAAAGTATGTGTTGATCGCAAAAGAAATCATCATAGATCCGAAATGTTTTGGGCATGCGCAGTCGAAAACGCCGCACTAACAAAAATTTTCCTGGAGGAAGTGTGGTAGACTCGCCAAAATGAAGCCGCTCACGAATTTTCAAGTATGTGTTAATCAATTTCAAAACAGTGTTATGTACTGGGGACTATAAACCTTCCGATTGGTTATGGAATATGATTTCATTTAAATGGCTACCTCGGTTGTAGGCCATCCAGCCCTATTTCACAAATAGTTCAATCAATATTTATTTATTTACAATGATAGCTTCGTACAGAAATTAGTTTCCAATTACACGCAAGCCGTCAAGAAGAAAATACAAAATATAAAAAATATTCAAGCATAAAAGGACAGACTGAATCTAGTTCGTTAAGGACAGCTTGTTTGAATCTTCTAAATGAGCCCAATGAGAGGACGAAGTTGAAGCTTATCATGATTTCTTTGAAAACGTATTATAGGTGAATTAAAACAATAAACATTGATCTGAATTCTCGACGGTTTAAAAATATTGGTATTTCTACTGCTAAACGTAGGCACCCGCAAAACTAATTCATTTGCTAGAAATGTGAACAGCGTTCCATTATAGATACGATAAAGAATACATTTATCTAAATAAAGTCTTCTGTCAACAAGCGGAGACAAATTGAGGGCAGAAAGTATTTCGCGATAAGGAGCATAGGGTTTGTTGAACTTACTAAGAAGACTGAGAGGGAATTTTCTTTGCATGCATTCAGGTCTTCCAATTTTGGTTTGGTAGTATGTAATGCCTACTCTCAAAACCCCCGGGAATACATATAAACACAAGCCGTGAAGTGGAAAATGCATACGTAGTGATGTAGTCCGAGAATCGCTACGAAATAACATTGCTTCTTATGGCAGAAGATCCGAAGTATGCCAACAAGAACAAAATATTAGAGTTTTTTGCACTTAAACACAACTCTAACCATTTCGCCGAACAAAACAGCAGCGGCAGGTCGACTTGACAGCACGATTTTCCGTGGTAATTTGTTCGATGGGCAGTAAGAGTAACTTTTGAGCTCAAATATCTTTAATATTTTGTTCTTGCCCCTATAATGATTTTGGTACCATAAGAACGGTATTCCTCCCCAGTTACAATCAGTAGAACATCACTTTTTCGTAAAAGCGGTAGTTTAGCAGATTCGGTCTGTGGAGCGGAATGAATGGGCTATACCGCCATAAGAAGCAATGTTATTTCGCGGCGATTCTCGGACTACATCACCCTATACATGTGGTAGTGAGCAGGTCTACTTCATGGCTTGTTATATGTTTCCCGGAGGTTTTGCTACTCTCCAATGAGCAAGCCAACCACGACCCAACCAAAAAAAGTGCTGCTACCTTTTCCTTCTCGTTGTAAAATAAATCTCCCGTCTCGCTTGTGTTTTGGCTTGCATGCTCTAGCTTTTCGTTTGTATTGGTTAAATCATTTGAAATTCAGCCGATTTCTAGTAGTGGTTCTGAGCCTAGCTACATATTCAGTACTGCTAAAATGTCAAATTTTAAGAAATAATTAAGGTTAAGTGTTAGAAATAATTGCCGCCAAAAGTGAAGAAGCATGTTTAAGTGGAAATGGTATTTATTTAGAGTGTTATGTAAAAAAGGATGAAATTTATAAACATCCTTGTTCATAAATTACGAAATATAAATTTCTTCCTTTTCCATTTCACTCCCGATTAACCCCTTAACCTACAACATCGAGTCTCACTCGTGGTCGCTCAATTGGGCCAAAAACGAAAACATCGAGCCTCACTCGTGGTTGCTCGATTGGGCCAAAAACGATAACATCGAGCCTAACTCGTGGTGAGTCGTTTAGGGCAAAAATTATAACACAGAGTTAGGCGCGTGGTGCTCGTAGGACAGAAGGGCAAAAAGTTTTTTTTTCTAATTTATGTGTTGTGATTAGTCCTATGCGCACACAGCTATATTTTATAAATAATTAAATTAAATATTTAAAAAACCAACAGATCAGACTTAGATTTGGATTCGACCCGAAAGGTAAATACAGAATATGCATTTGCATATAATCCGGTGTCTACTTATAAACCATTTGTATGTTACACATGTCTTTGCATATCATATGGCGCCCAATTTGGGGCCGATTTGTTGTCTACTGCATGGTTGAATTTGGCCTGCTCTGTTGGAAATTAAATCGTAGGTTAAGGGGTTAAAACAAGCTATCTATCTATGATCCCGATTAAAACAAGCTATCTATCTATGATAGATTTTCCTAGGCCCCGACATTTTACCGAACTTAAACGTTTTATAGGGCTAGCTTCTGGGTATCGACGATTTGTCAAGAATTTTGGGGAAATTGGTGCTGCACTGCATGAGATATCCAAGGAGGAAAAAAAACGACAACCCTTAAAATGGACTCCTGAAGGCCTTCAGCGAATTGAAAACAGCATTAGTAAGCTCACCAGTCTTAACCAATCATGACTTTGAAAAGCCTTTCTACATTCAATGTGATGATTCTAAACATGCAATAGGCGAAGTATTATTTCAGAAGAATTCCGAAAATGAGGACCACCCCATCGCATATGCTAGCCGAAAATTAAGAGGAGCCGAACTTAACTACTATCAAAGAGAAAGAATATCTTAGTATTATCTTCACGGTTGAAAAACTTTTCTTATACAGCCTTGTTCAAAAGTATTAGGCTCCCTCGATATTCATTGATATATGGAGTCTGAATGGATTTCAGAAAAATTTAACATGGTAGGTGTTCATACCCAACTGTTGCCAGTTTAATGATGGGGTTTGCCGGTCGTAAAATCCCAGTAACTATAAAAACGAGAATATTTTTCAAATTTTCGCTCATTTATGGTTTGGTGTTAGATGCGATAAAGTGCAATTTAGGAACGGTTTCAAGTGATTTTAAAAATGGGTTTTAAGTTTTTAATAAGGAAGTGTTAAAGGTAATAAAATACCAAAAATTAAAGATCTAAGCCAGTCTTTAAAGTCAGAAATAATTATTTTGGAAGCAAAAGGTGTTAGTCAAAGAGTTATTGCAAAAAAACCAAAGTCCTCACGTTGTTCTGTACAAACAACAATCAAAAGGTATAAGGAGACTAAATCCTTCAAAAATAAGCCCAGAAGCGGACGAAAGCGTGCCACCACATCAAGGCAAGATCGTTTTGTAATATTGATGCCTCTTCGGAACCGCAGAAAAGCATCGAAAGATCTCGCTGCAGATCTTCAGGATGAAGCGCGAGCTAGTTTTTCTACAGTAACAGTTAGAAGACGACTTATAGGCGCAGGCCTACGTGGTTGCAAGGCAAGGAAAAATCCATGGCTTTCTGAGCGAAACAAGCAAAACCGACTTGAATGGGCGAAAAAATATAAAAATTGGAAAGCCGAGGACTGCGTAAAAGTCGTATGGTCGGACGAATCAAATATTGAGGTAAATATGCCAACTGGTCTTCTTCACTTAAAAAAAAAAAAAAAAGTATTCTGAGGCTCTTAGTTAAAAAGAACAATTTTTTTTTAATTTTTTCAATTTTTTTGTTTACATTACAGATTTTCGCCCAACCTGGGGCACAGTTCGTGCGACGGAGGAAGGAGGAAGCTTTTCGTCCGGATTGCCTCGTCCCTACAGTGAAACATGGTGGCGGAAGTATTATGATCTGGGCCTGTATGGCCTCATCAGGAATCGGAAAGCCATTTGTGTGTGAAGGAAGGATGAATTCCGAAAAATATACAGCACATGCTGGAACAAATTTTGGAGCCACCCATAATACAAATTCTCGGAGGAGTACTTGATAATTATATTTTTCAACAAGATAATGTTCCTTGCCACATAGCAAAGAAAATTCGCGAGTTATTCGCGAACAACAATATGCAATTCATTGATTGGCCGTCACAGTCCACCAGCCTTATCCCCCATCTAGCATCTTTGGCTCATATTAAACGCATGAGTCCACCAACGTAACTGCACTTCACTTTCGTCCCTGCGCCAAGCCGTGTTTGAGGAATGCGAGAAAATATCTCCAGATATTTGTGCCACCGTATTCAACAATATGCCGAAAAGGATTGCAGTGGTGATAAAAGCAAACGGGGGAAATACAAAATATTAATAAAATTAATAAATGATAAGGTTTTTGAAAATATGAGCATTTTTTATTACACATGTCTTAAACGGCTTATTTTGAAGAAAACTAGGGGTGCCTAATACTTTTGAACAAGGCTGTATTTAACGGAGCATAAATTTCACATTCTTTCTGATCGCTCACCCCTGACTTGGTTGTTTCGTCAGAAAAATGTAACCGGGCGTTTAGCTCGTTGGATCCTCAAATTGTAACAATTTGATTTCGAGCTAAAGTACGTGAAAACCAAGAATAATGTAGTCCCAGATGCCCTCTCGCGAGCACCAGAAATTAATATCATAAATTGTGAGCCCGACGATGATGATCTTTGGTACATGCGAATGATCGAAAGGGTAAAATCGAATCCTAAAAGACTGAAAAACTTCAAAATAGAAAATAATACCTTATTCATTCGGCCTCTAAAGGAATCCAGTAATGATCGCGAAAATAAATGGAAGGTGGTGGTTCCCATTTCAAAGATTTTAAACGTTTTATGGGATTGTCATAACTCTGGGAACTTACAAAACACAAAAGAGGGTTTCTTAAAATTATTATTGGCTAGGAATACTTAACCCTTTAACTGTTTAATTTTGTTTTTAAGAACTTTTTCTGCCCGCAAACTAACGAAAATTCTACAATGTAAATTTTATTAAAATTTTTATTTGTCTTTTTTCAGAAATAAAAATTATTGTCGTTTCGTTGATTGATAATACAAATGCTATATTATCTTTTTATCAATGTGGCGAATACAATCGACATTATGCGAAACGACGAGTATACTCGACATAAACAGTTATAGGAAATAGAGACATATGTATGTTAAAAAATGTGAAATTTGCTTGAAGTCCAAGTCGAGCTGCAAACCTACCTTCGGTCAATTGGGGAATTTCAATAGCTACCCGTCCCTGGCAAATGATTGCCTTAGATTTAATTGGCCCACTGCCTAGGTCTACAAAAGCTAATTGTTGGCTACTCTTGATTTCCGATTGGTTTACAAAAATGCCTTGCTTTTATCCAATTCAAGAAGCAACCGCAAAAAAGGTCGCAGAGATAGTCGAGACCAGAATCTTCTTGGAATTCGGTTTGCCAGAAATAGTCATAACCGACAATGGGAAGCAATTCGATTAAAAGGAATTTAGGAAGCTTCTTAACAATTACGAAATTATGAAGTTCTGGCTAAATTGTCGGTACCACCCGCGAAATTATTTCTCGAGAGAGAGAACAAAGTGATAGGAAGTGCGCTAAGGTCATAGGGTTATTTCGCCTGTTCGCGTCCATCGCCCAATTCGCGTCCATTTCACGGATCTCCCTTTAAAAATCCTCGAAAATAAGTAAACTAACACACCAATCAAACGAAAAGTCATTACCGCTAATACCTCAATGTATAATAGGCACGCACACATGGACAAAAGGTCCGGGCGCCAAACCAATCCCGTTTAGAAAAAATAGTTAGTCTCGGCTGTTCATCAAGGGAGTGCGTACGCGCGGGATGTTTAGATAAAAAGTAGTGTGCAGCGGCGCGTTCGATGGTAAGTTTTTTATTGTTTTATGTGAATTTTAGGATACATAGCTGTTTCTAGACTTTTATAATGAAAAAAGGAATAACATTAATTATGAATTTGCTTATGTTTTTTATATTTAACGAATAAAATAAGGTGGACGCGAATTACTACGTCGAATTTACAAAACTTCCACTTTGCGTCCGCAATGGACGCAAACTATACCTGCAGGGGATAATAATAAACCAAATTGCGTCCACTATTTTCGTTAAATACAATTGACTTGCTAGTAAAAATAATTTAAAATGTATTGATTATTATTGTTGTACATTTTTTATTAAGACTACGTGTTTATAATTCTATTTTTAAATTAAATGAGTAATTTCTTTTATTCTTATTTTTTTTTCTATTTAAGATGAGTTCTTCGGAGACAAGAAAAAAGAAGGAAAAGAGAACATACGCAGAAGACGATTTAAAGAAAGCGTTAAATGAAATTCGAGAGAAGAATAAATCGATAAGACAAATATGCAAAGAATATGCTATTCCCAAGACCACAATATTGGACAAAATCAGTGGGCGCAGACCAGATGGAGTAAAGAAACCGGGACCAGAACCAGTGCTAGGAGTAGATAGTGAAAAAAAAGTAGTTGAATGGCTTCTTAACATTTCCAAATGTGGATTTCCAGTGAAAAAGCAAGACTTGTTGGATACTGTTCAGAAAATAATTCGAGAAGGGGAGTTTAAAAATAATTTCAAAGATGATCGCCCAGGTCTCAAGTGGTTTGAAAAATTGTTGGCCAGAAATAAAGAAATCTCACTTAAAAATGCGGAGGGTATCAATAAAGCTAGAGCCCAAGTCACAGAAGAGTCAATCAGATTGTGGTTTAGAGAATTAGAGGAATATTTGGACAGTATACACCAAAAAGATATTTTGAGTGACCCGAAAAGAATTTTTAATGGGGACGAAAGTGGTTTTGCTCTTTGTCCAAAACCAGGAAAAGTTTTAGGTCCAAGAGGGTTCAAAAACGTATACCAAATAAAGCCAAATAATGAAAAAGAAAACATAACGGTATTATTAACATTTAATGCGAATGGAGATATGTGTCCACCTTGTATCGTGTTTCCATAAATTAGACCACCAAGAGCAGTAGTGAATAGTATGCCTTAAGAATGGTGCTTAGGCAGATCGGAGACAGGTTGGATGAGAGGAGATATATTCTTTGAATACATCACCAACGATTTTCACAACTGGGTAGTGGAAAATAACATAACATAACATATGTCCTTAATGTTAAGTAAGATGTGTAAACAAATGGAAATTATTTTGTATGCCCTTCCGCCCAACACCACCCATATTTTACAGCCAGCTGACGTTAGCGTATTTGCACCGGTAAAAACATATTGGAAATCTACAGTCCGCGCATTCCTATCAAAACCAGAAAATTTTAATTCTGCCGTCACAAAAACAAACTTTTGCAAATTGTTAAATGATGCATTGAAACATCCTAACATGCCCGACAACATCAAAAATGGGTTTAAGCGATGTGGTCTTTACCCATTCGATGCTAATAGTCCAGATTACACTAAATGTGTAAGAAACACTTTGGAAATTTTTCAGGCCGTTAATCAACAGTCACAAGATGTTACCCACTCGGACATTAAAAGTTTTAAAAAAGTTTTGAAACACCTGAAGCCGACACTAAAAGAAAAAAATATTGACATTCGAACTATAACGAAAGCAGTCAATAGGTTGAAAAAGTCTCTCCCTGCAGAAGTAGGATTTGCAGAGATTTTTATCGAAACTGAATCTGAGAAATCACATATGGAACTTTCAATAGAAAAAAATAGTACTATTTTTAGTCCTATTGATTGCGAATTGGATGCAACTAAAGAAATCACCATCTCTTCATTTCACGAACACGCTGAAAATAAAAATGATGAAGCTAACTCCGATCCTACTGTACAGGTTCAAGGTACGGACACACCAAAAGCGAAGCGAGCGAAGCAAGCGAAGCGAACAATTTAAAAAATTTGGGTGCCGTACAAATCAATTGAAGTGTCCGAATAGAACGCGACATGAGCGAAGCGTCTACTGCGACAGAATGTTCCCAAATTTTAAATTATTCGCGCCGCTTCGCTCGCTTCGCTTTTGGTGTGTCCGTACCTTCAAACAGCCGAAATACATTCTGCACCAAAACAATTTACCGAACCTTGCACATCAAAAATAACCACCAGCAATAGAACTCTAGCATCTTCTAAAATTGACTACGATGAAATCACAGTATATCCAGATAAATATTCAACTCTTGACACCAACAAAAACGATTCGTTCCCTGACTTGTCCCTTTCGACGTTTCATCTTTCTGGCAGTTACCTCGACGTCGGCTCTATGGTGTCCTTAGATGACGTTCTAATTCTACCATTAGAAGATATTGCATCAACTCCCACCATATTAAGTGTTGAAAAAGAAACTCTCATCAAGGAACTAACTCCAGAACTGCCTCTGACTTCATCATCAGCATCAACTGTATCGCTACCATCCTTTTTACCTACAGAGTCTCTAGTACAACCAGCTTCCGCAGCAACACAAAAGAAAACCCCTGATCCATTTAAACACCACCTGATGCTACCTGAAATTTCTAACAAAGCACGAAAAGATAATCAAAGAACTCCAGCAGCCATATCTTCTGCTGCATGGAGAAAGTATTATGAAGATAAAGAGCAGATCAAGGACGAAAAGCAGGAAGCAATACGAAAAAGAAAGTTAGAACGAATAGAGAAACAAGAACAGAAAAAGACTTTAAAACACTCTCAAACGGTTCGTAAAACTGTTGCAAAACGAAAAAAGAAGATACATCCTCTTCAAGAAGTCACGCAGGAAACAGTAAATGAGGAATTTGAGAAAGAAAATTTACCAGCCGTGGAGCGATTGAAATGTTCTGAATGTGACGATATACTAATTTCAGATGTAGAAGATGACGATGAGAAAAACATAGGATGTGACAAGTGTATTAGATGGTATCATCTGAAATGCACGCGATTTGTAGGATTAAGTTATTTAGAGGCCAAAGATAAGTCTTTTGAATGTGACCTGTGTCAATAATTGAAATTCTAAGGCTATAATAATCATACCTTGTCTCATAATTTATTGATTCAACAATTCTTCTAGTTGTATGATTATACAAAATTGTTGTATTGTTTTGTTGCTTTAATATAGCCAAAAACTTATTATTAATCAAGGCTGATCTTTAGCAATAATAATATACCTTGTGATTTTAGGGTAAAATTAACAGAACTGATTACTGTTTATTCTTAAAGGTGCAATCATTATTTACCTACTACTTACCTAATTTTAAGTTCAATCAATGTTGAGAAGAATTATTTTTATTTTTTTAGATCACGTTTTTAATGATAATAATGTTGATTTTTAATATTTATATTCTTAAATAAAGAAATTGTTAAAATACAATCTTTCTTTACAAACTCTTAAAAATATCACCCCTATATTCCTTTTCTAAGTTGGTGGACGCTAAATGGTCCACGGGTGGATGCAAGTTGGATTCTGTGGACGCAAAGTAGGTAAAACGCGTAATTCTGAAGTTTATCTATTTAAAAAAAAAAAAACACAAAATGTTTCGAACAAAACTGAAAGTTAATCTTAAAATAGACTATATAATGAACACATTACATAAATTGTTCATAGAAATTAGTGCTGGGATATTTTTATTATCGCCGTCAAACTTACCAACTGCACTAAATGGACGCGAACAGGCGAAATGACCCTACATAACTGATAATATATTGAAGATTTTGAACGAAAGGAAGGTCCCTTGTATAGAGCAGGGATCGCCGATTAAAAATATTTAATTATACCGTACGATTGTATGAGCGCAACTGCTTGTTAACTTTACTCTAAACTTTAAACGCGTTTTTCTCGAAACTACTCTTTTCAAGTTGGCGGTAAGGATATCTCGAGATCTACTAAACTTGGAAAGTTGTAAATTATCTCAGAGATAAGTTACCTAATCACGCGGGTGCGAGACGTAAGATGCAGGAGGTGTGCCCCAATTCATTTAGGAGAGATGTGTTACACATTTTTGGCTGGAAAACTACACACATTCTCATAACCAAATGAAACTGTATTTGACGGTGAAATAACTTATCATATGAATAGTACAAACCCTCGGATATGTATTGCAAATTGGTACATGGAGCGTCATAATGACTTTTTTATAGAAATAAGATTTTAAAGAACCTAAAAAAAATCTAAGCGCATATCGAGTATTTTTATTGGTTTACTTCAGAATTTACGAATTAAGATGATTCCCAAAGTCAAAACTTAATGGCAATCCAAATCTAAATATATTTTATTTGTACATATTGTGGAATACTTAAATTAATATCATTAACCCAGTTTAAGATATAAGCTAAATATTCCCGAAGTATTGCTTTTTTTTATGTAAATTTGAAAAAGGGGCTGACAGGATTTTGACATTTTACATTTGTTCTGCATGACAAAACGAAACTTTTCGCGCAACATAATAGGTCTGTCTGGTAACTTTTGGGTAAAAATTTCTTGAGTAAAAATCTGGTAAAAAGTTTCATATGGTAGTGGGGATAAACATCAAAAGTTACCAGACGACTTCAAGTAAAAATTGGGTAAATCTTACTTGTGTATGTAAATTGTCAAACGTGATCAAAATGTTAGAGTGAAAACTTATGGATTTATTTAATATTTTTGAAGATTTACAAATATTTTTTTTTATTTATTTAAACAATTTTTCAATAACTTCTTCTTCTATCTGAATCGCAACGTAAAATTGAAACACACAAATGACAGATTACACAGTGACAAGCAATCGGTGATTTTACCCAAATTTACTCGGTCTCCGCAGCGTGGGTAAAATCTGGTAAAATTGTGTAAGAGGAGAAGTGCTGTCAAGAGCTCTGTTTTTCCCCTCCGTGAGGTTAACAGACACTTTCAGATAAAAATTTTACCCGCGAGTAAAAACTTTATAGTTACCAGACAGACCTAATTTGGTGACATTTTTTCAAAACCTGATGTCGGCTGAGGAGACGTGCGGACTTACTATAAATTGTTACACGTGTAAGAAATATTTATGAAATGGATTTACATTTATTAATTTCCTATACATAATTTCGATCATTTGTTGGCACCTTGTAGACAGTTGGCCAGGTAATTTATTTTACTCTGCTCCTTGAAGAATATTTAATCTCTGCCTCTTAGAACTAATTTTAATTTTTTTTATTAAAATCTCTTTATTTAATTCGAATCATTGTGACTTTAATAATTTGAATTGCAGCGGACTTGTGGTTACAGCCTTCCCACTGAGGAATTACAGTATTTATTTTCGGGTAAATATATTTTTGTATTAAATCTTTATTTCTTTATAACTTCCTTTAGAGAACCAAATACACTTTCCCCTTTGCTTGTTTTAAAAGCTTTGTTTGTTATAAAACAATAATTTCTAATAATCTTTTTAAGTACCATTTTCGAGCATTTCTATCATGACTTCGGAAATCAAGTCTATCTTTATTGATTATTTCAAAATTATTGAATTCATTTCTTTCTTTAATTGTCATTAAGTTTTGACTTTGGGAATCCTTATAATTCGTAAATTCTTTAAATTTCGGTATACTCGATATGTACTTGGATTTTTTTCGTAAGTTCCTTTAAATCTTCTTAAAATTTAAATTAAATTATCAATAGGGTCTTGATTCAGGTGTCCTGTTATTAAACATTGCTGTTTATTTTCAAGATCTTGCTAAAGAATTTCAATTGAATTAATGGTACGGACTACGCCGTCAAAACAATAATAAAAATATCAATCTAAGTTTTCATTTCTTTCAATTTTATAACATATCTACATTTTCATGTGACAGCGCATTTAGTGTCGGATTTTTAAAATATTTGCTAATGCCATTTAGTTGGCCAAATAATATGTCAAAGCGTGAAATAAATGTAGCTGTGTTAATAGCGCATTCTTTTTCCAATGAATCTTCAATTCTATTCTATTGCTATTCTTTTGTCTTCTGCAATTATGTCATATAAATAGAGGGAATTACTCAAGCTTTTAAATTATGTTTTGAGCCTATTAATAGGTTTGCGGTCTTAAAAGAGCATTCTTCTACACATAACTTTAAATTTCTTGCAAGTGAAGGAAATTGAGACCGTGAAATTTCTCCGGTTTCCGAAATGTGTGAAATGACCCAACGCTTGCTATAGGTCTTACCATGATCAATCTTTTATACAAAAAGTTCTTCCTCAGAATCATTTTCTTGAGAAATTTCGGAAATTGTGTTGGATAAATTGTAAGCACTATAGGATATTGCAGGCTGGCGCTTACCCTTGCGGGTTTCACTGTTGGTTTATACCCTTATCTGACAGCATTTCATTGCATAATTAATCCACCTTGTTATCCGCAGAAGACCAAAACAGTTGATCGAAAGATTTCGGAATTGCAGTTTTTATTTAAACTTCTCTGTCAAAGTACGTTATTACATCATCCTCAGAAAAATGCATTTCACAAAAATAGTTTTTCTTAGCATTAATATCCATTTGCAAATATATATCACAGAATACTTCAGCCAAACAGGGCGTCTTCAATCATCTGGTACCTCAAAAAACGTTAAAAAGGAATCAGAATAATTAACATTCGTACAGTTTTTATAACGACAACAATAACTACTCATTTTCGTTGCTGTCTTCAAATGTGACAAATAAATTGAAATCAATGTCCAAACTAGGTCTGAATAAAAACCAAGTCAAAGTAATATATAACAAACTAGCTGGGTTACCCGGTTTCACCCGGCGGGCGTTGGGTAAATACTTACTACAGTGAGCGCAATTTCTATAAGCGCACGTCTGATTTTCAAGTGAAATGCACAATTCATTGAAATAAAGCGATATAGTAACAAAGGTTCTTTACAGGCACAATTGTTAAAGTTTATAACTATTCATAAAAGCAATTAAACAATTCCAAATATCAGGCAATGCGTGAATGCAATAGATCAATCTTTCACCATTGATCTTAGAGTGCGCAGTTTCTATAAACGCAGTTTCTTTTTGTAGTATTACTAGTTAAACGCAAAGTAATTTTGCAACTTTTTAGGAAACAACTCATGTGAGTTTTATTTGTATTTTCCAACTCTAGCTTAATTCTGTATAATTGCTGTTATTTCTTAAGATTTATTGTAATGCTCCGAGGAAAGGTCCTTGACAACGACGATCGCGTCAGAATCCGTGCGTTTAGGGAAACTGGCCTTGGTATAAGAGAAATTGCAAGGAGAATTGGACGTTCAGAATTTGTGGTTCGAAATTTTATTAAAAAGGGCAATCGTAATGGATTATGGGATCATCCAAGAGGGAACACCAAAGTTTCCAAACAAAACATTGGGAACATAAGAGAAGAAGTTATGAAAAAAAAGTTAAGTGCAGCTCAAATTATAGCGGAATTACAACTCCCAATTAAAGGAAGAAGAGTTCAACAAATTTTGAAGGTCACTACTTATATTATATATAAGAAACCGGCCAAATCTCTCCAACTGCAACAGCATCATAAATATGCGCGCCTAGATTTTGCTAGCCACATGAACTGGGACGAAAAGTGGCAAAATGTTATTTTTTCTTACGGAAAACAATTTAATTTAGATAGCCCAGATGGATTGAGTACATATTAACATGATTTAAGGAAGCCAGATTCGCCTCGTCTTAGTAGTAATTTTGGTGTTGGTAGTTTAATTTCATGGGGTGCCTTTTCTTATCAAGGAACGTTATCTTTACGCTTTGTTCCCACCCGAATGAACTCTGCCATATATACAGACCTGCTGGAGGAATCTCTTATTCCATATTTAGAAGACAATATGGGAAAAGATTTGATTTTTCAACAGGATAACGCCGCTGTACATTCTTTCTGCCAAAACAAGACGATGGTTTAGTGAAAGAAATATTCCCGTAATGGAGTGGCCATCACGTAGTTGGGATTTAAATCCAATGGAGAACATTTGGGGAATCATGGCACGAATGGTTTACGCAAATGGTGGACAATTATCTTCGTTATCTCAACTGAAAGCCGATATTTTGAAATGCTGGAATGATATTGATGAACATTTGTTTAAAAAGTTAATAAATTCGATGTCTAACAGGTTTTTTCAAGTTATAACTAACAAAGGAGGTAAAACACAATACTTAGAAAATATACAAAACTTTACTTTTCATTAAGCTTTTAAAATAAAGACTATAATATAAAGTGAGTTTATAGAAATTGCGCAGACAAAAGAGACTTTTAATTATATTTATTTTTATTATAAAGTAATTACTTACTTTAATGAATGTTTTATATTATTTAATTAATATTTACCAATGGGGAATTTATGCAATATAATCGGTTTTGAAAAATAAAAAGTAGTTTTCTTTAAACATGGATAAAACTGGCTGCGCTTATAGAAATTGCGCACACTGTAATTAAACACTTCTCAAATTTTCCAGTTTTTTATATCCTAGAGATTGTTTCAACCCGAAAACCCTTTTATGGATTCCGCCATCATGAATTTGCAAATCTTAATAATATTCAAAAATAGTGGCCTTAAAATAATCATTGTACCAATTTTCATTAAAATCCGTTGAAATCGAGAAATTTTGGTCGCCATTTTGGATCCACCATCTTGAATTTGGAAATTTTGCTAGTATTTGAAATTAGTGGCCTCAGAATAATCATTGTACTAATTTTCATTACAATCCGTTGAAATCGACACATTTGGTCTCATTTTGGATCTGCCACCTTGGATTTACAAATTTTGATAATATTCCAAATTTTTAGCCTCATAATAATCATTGTACCAATTTTCATTAAAATCCGTCGAAATCAATACATTCTGGATGCCATGTTGGATTTGGAAATTCTTATAATATTCGAAATTAGTGGCTCCGGAATAATCATTGTACCAATTTTAATTAAAATCCGTTTAAATAGAGACATTCGGTTGCCATATTGGATCCGCCATCTTGGAGTTACAAATTTTGATAATATTCGAAACTTTTAGCCTCAGAATAATCATTGTAACAATTTTCATTAAAATCCGCCGAAATCGAGACATTCTGATCGTCATGTTGGATCCGCCATCTTGGATTTGGAAATTTAGCTAATATTCAAAATTAGTGGCGTCAGAATAATCATTGTATCAATTTTCATGCGGATTTGAAATCAGCGTACCGTACAACCCCTATGTTCTTATTTTCATGAAAATTGCTTCAAATTTAAAATTTTTAACCGCCATCTTGGATCCGCCATTTTGAAACCCTATGTATTATCCGAAAAAGAATTAGCCTATATGTTAAGTTGAAATATGTACTACCTTCGGACAAAAAATGAAAAATATCGATGCAAGCGTTTAGGCGTGATTGAGCAACAAACAAACGAACTTTCATTTTTATATATACAGTGACGAGCAAAAATGGTGCAATGTTTGACACCTTTTTGTTTCACTGCATGTAAAAAAGTTAGAAAAACAAATTATTAACAAAAAATCAAATCCATTTATTTATTATCGTATTTACATTGAAAAATCAACAAAACCATTCAAGTTCAAACGATGCATAAAATAATATCGAAAAAATTATGTTAGAAATGTGTTGCTCCACTTTTGCACTCAGTGATCAATCCACAATCCCTTCTTTTCCTTCAGCTCCTGGATTCTCTTTGGCATACTTTCGTATAAGTTATTTATAATATTTTGTGGAATACTATTCCACTCCTCTTCTATCCTCCGCCAAAGTTCATTAATTCCACCAGGTGGCTCGGCATAGTTCGATAATCTCCTCTTTATGATACCCCACAGATTTTCGATGGGGTTAAGGTCAGGGCTTTGAGCTGGCCACTGCAGAACATAGAACTTTTGGTCATGTAACCAATTTCGAACAATTTTCGCTGTGTGTTTTGGATCCCCGTCATGTTGAAATATAATTTGATCAGTTGGGATTTCACTTTTCTGGAAAGCATTTGGCAGATTTTTTTGTAAAGTACCCAAATATATTTCTTTTGTTATGATGCCATCTATTTTAACTAAGGGTCCAACACCGTTCTGCGTGAAACAGCCCCAAACCATGACCGAACCTCCACCGTGTTTGACTGTTTGCTTGACATGGGCAAGTTTTGTGGGTTTTCCATTCTTGCTCCAAAACCAAGATCGGCTTGCAGATTCAAACCGACAAAACTTCGACTCATCTGACCATATAACCTGCATAATTCTTATTGCAATACGACGATTGTTTTAATTTTGTCTAAATTACCTGCTTCCAATCATTCACTGTCCAGTCCTCATGTCTTCGCGCAAACTCTTTTCGTGCTAAAATATTTTTAGCAGAAAGAGCAGGCTTTGGCTTCTTTTCAGCAGCACGGAGACCGATCCTTTTTAAGGATCTGCGTGCTGTCCATTCGCTGATGTCTTTCCCTATTGCAGCAGCTGCTTCTTTTGGTGTTTTCACACTGCCCGACGTCAAAAGTCTAGCCATATCCCTGCAGTCGCGGTCAGTCGTTTTCCTTGGACGACCGGGTTTTAAGGAAGATGCAGTCTTTCCAACATTTTTTATAATCCGGAGTACTGAAGAGTGATGAATATTGCAGATTGTTGCAATTTTACGTGCTGATTTTCCCTCATCCAACAATAACAAAACTCGTTTTTTTATTTCGTTGCTCAGGGGCTTCATCAGAGAATTTTTTTTAAAAAAAGTTTAAATTTGCTAAAATATCAGGTTAACGAGAACTGATCGCACTCAAGTTTTCTACTGAAATGATTTCATAGGCATTTACCAGGAATTGTGAGACGGACATTATCAATTATACAGTTAGAAACTGCTGCGAGCAAAAGTGGTGCAGTGCATTTTTCACACAATTTGTTCGAGATTATTTTATATACCGTTTGAACTTGAATGGTTTTGTTGATTTTTCGATGCAAATACAATAATAAATAAATGGATTTGATTTGTTTTAGGAAATTTGTTTTTCTTACTTTTCTATATGCAAGGAAACAAAAATGTGCCAAACATTGCACCATTTTTGCTCGTCACTGTATATATAGGGATAGGGATAACTTAGCAAGCCAAAGAGAAAAGTCAGTTTCGTCAACGAAAAAAATATCCACCCAGTAATATCAGTTCCAATACTGAAATATCAAAGTCAAAAGCCAGTATGAACAATCCAAATCAGCAACAGAGAAAATTATTAAATCGCTATATTGCAAGAATACACAAAAAATACTTCCGAACCGAGAAACTCCCCAGCGGGAATTTTGGTCAGGCATTCCAACGGAAGCCTTGTGGAAGCAAAGAACAATTTTCACTATCAATTCCAATTAGTCGCATGGAAGCTAGGTGGAAGGACAAGCGCGAACGAAAGCTCCTTGTATATTTTCTCCTCACTCTCGCTCTTTCCGATCGAGTTCTTCAAAGACGCAATTCGTGAATACCGGTTGAAAATAATTCATTCCTGTTTGTACTTTGAGTTGAGCCTGTGCGTGCGTTATCCCGCCTTTTATGTTGTATTATTTTCCAAATTGAATTATAATATAAAATAATATAATAATGAATTGAATTTTGGTTAATAGAGTTGTTTCATTTATTGACATTATAATTTCCAAATCCAGGAGTCGATTTCTTGGATGCTTCTGGGGAAGCGGTAGGGCTATAGACTTTGATTCCAAATAGATCTCATGTCCTGTTAATGTCATGCATTCCTTATTGCTCCTATGGGATCTTGGAGGAAGCAAAAGAAAAGCTTTTTTACTGCTTCCTCCTAATGACATGCAATGTTAAAATGAAATGAAGTGGGCAACAAAGAGTCATGCATCCATGCCTTCGCAAGAGTAGCTTCCACATGCATCTAGGACTGCTTCTTTTCCCGCTGGGTCTTAACATGCGAATGAGAATTTAGAGCGAAACCTTCACAAAAAAGTCATTGCTAGGCTCCATGTACCAGAGGCTAATCAAGACGCACAGCAATATCTCTGAGTGTAAGCATACATTTATTCAATTGTTTTTGTATACATACGTAAGTTAACATGAATGCGTAGACTTAAATGGTCCAACCAATTTACCCTCCCAGCGGGAAATTTGGTCAGGCATTCCAACGGAAGCCTTGTGGAAGCAAAGAACAATTTTCACTATCAATTCCAAGTAAGTCGCATGGAAGCTAGGTGGAAGGACAAGCGCGAACGAAAGCTCCTTGTATATTTTCTCCTCACTCTCGCTCTTTCCGATCGAGTTCTTCAAAGACGCAATTCGTGAATACCGGTTGAAAATAATTCATTCCTGTTTGTACTTTGAGCCTGTGCGTGCTTTATCCCGCCTTTTATGTTGTATTATTTTCCATATTGAATTATAATATAAAATAATATAATAATGAATTGAACTTTGGTTAATAGAATTGTTTCATTTATTGACATTATAATTTCCAAACCCAGGAGTCGATTTCTTGGATGCTTCTGGGGAAGCTATAGGAGCTATAGACTTTGATTCCAAATAGATCTCATGTCCTGTTAATGTCATGCATTCCTTATTGCTCCTATGGGATCTTGGAGGAAGTAAAAGAAAAGCTTTTTTACTGCTTTCTCCTAATGACATGCAATGTTAAAATGAAATGAAGTGTGCAACAAAGAGTCATGAAATCCATGCCTTCGCAGGAGTAGCTTCCACTTGCATCTAGGACATCTCAAATCAGTGTACCTATGGTCATCTGTCGTGACAGCCCTACAACAAGGTTCCTTATCTATTTGTATATAATCAATGTTTTTACCGCGTTTAAAGCTTTAAGCCGGCTATACACGCTCAGTTATATTGAACAATAAAACTACGTGACGTCAGAACTGATGGAAAAACTGAAGAAAGCTCAAGTCACACGCACAGTTTACTCAGTTATTAGCAGAGTTTTGACCAAAGAATATCTATTTCAACAAGAAGGGAAACTTTAATACCCTCTCAAAATTCCAACCCATATGCAAGCTCTCAAAAATACACTCAGCAAAATTTCCCATTAGATAAAGCAGCTCAGGGCTACTACCTCTGTAAATACCTATAAGAAATGTAGAGAGAGAAATAGTCACCAAAAAGTTCTCACAGACAGCTTTTACACTTTTTTTAAGGCGCCCTGGTTTGGTGCAATAGTATTAGGTCGCTCAAATTTACCTCCCCTCGCAATGCGATATTATAGGGAAATGCCGAATCGGAGAAGGGAGAAAAGGCAGGTAGCACACACCGAGCATGAATACGGACGAGATTGTTTACATTTTTTCATTGAGCACTTTTAAAGGCGCCCTAGTTTTAAATTATTGTGTGCTTCGCTCGCTTTGCTGAAAGTACCGGGTGGTCTTGGTTTGTTCGTAAATGTGAACAAGCTTAAAAGTTTTTAAGTAAAAAGTGCTTTTTTAGACGGAATTAAATAAAATAAAATTTGCTTTAGATAAATGATGGGTTAAGCACAATATAATGTGTTTGGTGTGTGGCTGTGGAATAGGCAGCGTGTAATGTGTTCATAGAAGAGTTTTGTGATAAAAGATTTTTGTGAGGTGCACCCTGCAGGAGTGTTCCACTTTTCGCCTCAAATTTTTGTCTTTCTCTTACTTATGCTTTCTTTATTACTAACTATTTCTAGCAGAAATTCCCATTTCATTCCTGTAACGGTACCAAGGTCCAAAAAAGATAAGGAAAAACGTCACGAGTGTCCCTTCTTGTTAATAGATACTCTTTGGTTTTGACCTGCGCAAAGTCGTTGTGATTACGTAGTTAAATGCGCATGAATTGCTTTCAATATAACTGTACAATTCTGTGTGACAGCAGCCATGGATTCAATTTAGAAGAAATGAAACTTCTTGATTTTAGAGAGACGTAACGTTTCCTTCTATTTATTTTCGCTTTTAAAATTGCAGCAGCTAATAGAACGTAAAACAATCCTTTCCTGTGACAAAATGAATTCTTCACGTGTTGATCATTCAAACTCTCGCGAAAAATTAGAAAATAACTGAGCAAATTCTGCATTTAAACACACTGTGTGTGGACACCATATAGTACAATTTTTTGCACAATATTTTACAGTTTTATTGTGCAATATAACTGAGCGTATATGGCCGACGAGTGTTTAGTGGTCGCACATCCTTGGCATAAATATAAAACACTGTACAGATCGTGTGTTTAAAATCATCTACGATTTAATAAAATAGATTCCAGTTAAAGCACTACCTTTATATAATTTGCTTTGTGAGAATTCAATATCAAAGCGTGTAAAGCATTCAAAAACTAAAAGTGGGCCAACTTCGAGCTTTGTACGCTTTTCCACTGTGTTGCGCTCATAAAAAAATAGTACATTCAATTTTAGATGTCAAAGCGCAAAAACCCAGTGAGCGGTTTCTACCTTTAGGCAATAGCAAAATAGCTGGAATTATGGTCAAAATGTTGTCTTATTTTCAGTTAGTTCCAGCAGCCCAGCTCTTATATGTTAGCCATTGCGGCCATCGAAATAAATATATTTTCAATGTATGTCAGTTTTCAAGTTTATATGGAGACAAATAAATGAAAGGGAGGTTGGTTGTCAAATTAACGAACGCCTGATACAGGAGACTGAGTGGTACATCTTTATTATTTTTGGAACGTTATATAGAAATAGCACTTCCGTGCTTACTGACAATTGAAAATAGAACAAATTACAAAATAACATTGAACTTTATGGTGGCAGACTCGTTATGCTCCGTCACGTCCCTGATAGTCCCCAGTACATCGGTCTCGTGGGAAGTTGATTGCTAAAGTTTTCTTACCTTATGGAATCGCTTATTTATCACGAGTCCACAGATGAATTAGGTATGACATTTTGTCGCGCGACCCTTTTTGTTTTTTTTTTTACATGCGACATGTTGGGGTGGTGGAGACCCCAAAAACCCCACAATTTTCGGTGGCCAAATTTACCATTATTTTTTAAATAATTTAATTAAACAATCCTGCGAAAATTGGAATTTTAACTATCACTTTTCAACATATCCGTAGAGCGAAATGTTTAGCATGTCAAAAAAAAAAAAACTCCCCCGCGCCAAAATTTTTTATACCTAATTCATCGGTGGACTCGTCATGAATATGAGATTCCATAAGGTAAGGAAACTTTAGCAATTAACTTTTCGCGAGATCGATGTACTGAGGACTATGAGCTTCTAAACTATAACAATTGCGTCAAATGAAATTCTACGAATTTTAACTACGGAGGAATGCTTTATGATCTAAAAGTAATTATAGTGACAAGAAAAAATTGTTATTTTTCATTTCGAAACGAGCTGAAAACGCAACGATTAGTTAGTTTAGGAAAGTTATTCGTCTTTATTAGTAGATCGGTCACGAAGCAAAAGCTATTTCGAGGCAAATATTAACCTATTGTACTTTGTACAGTTGTAGTAACAAGTAGGTCTATTTATATTTCAAGAGAATTGTGTGCAACTGGGGTTTTCTCAAAGCCCAATTGCATCTTTCTACCAGAGTAGCGAAATTCAAATACAGTAGAACGCCGATTATCCGAATTCATTGGGACCGGGGTCGATTCGGATAATTGAAAATTCGGATAATCGGACACAGACTGTTAGGTTCAAAGTTGGCAACCAGAGACTACCAGTTTTGAACTTGTTGAATATATAGCTTGGTAGGTATATGGTGAGAAGTATATCTATATATGTTTGTTTGGCTGGAGCTTCGAGCTCACCTCAAAACTGGCACTCTCTGACTACCAATATTGAACACGACAATTGTCACTCGCATTTTTGTATTCTTGCGTCCCCACAAAACTTTTTTTTATTGAAAAATTACTTGGTTTTAATTTTTTATATTACGCTTACACCGATTCGGTTAATCGGCGTTCGGATAATCGGCGTTCTACTGTAATGCAATCGTAACATGAATCGAAACATATTTATATGATCATTTTTAGGAGCACTTTATCAGAGCTTTAACTTTCTATCAACAGCATTTGCTGTGCTATTAGTTTTAAAAATGAAACATTGTGTATGAATTAAAAAATCAGAATATTTTCTACTTCACTATTTTAACAATACCTGTTAAAACTCCTATATAATTGAAACAATAGTGGAACAGTTCTGAAAGATCCACCTTCTGAATCTCCATATCATAATCAGTAATTTCAATAGTCTTCACAGCTTCAAATTTTTGACTATCACCTGAAGTCAAATCCCGATTACGCTGGAGAATCTTATTGTAGGCTGAGTTGATCTCAAACGCCACACCGACTATCTGTAAAAGAACAATGTTTAAAGGGAATTTCTCAGTGTTTTAAGTATAACCTTCAAAGTGAGAATCATTTGAATCATGTTTGTATGACCCGGAGGGGGTGAAATTCCAAAGAGGCTTGTTGCACGGAAGAAAACGAGATATCCAAACATAAACACGAAGCTGATCACATGGCATCTCCTAAAAAATAGAAAAACTGTAAATTAATGAAACTGCAACACAGTACAATATAACTCATTTGATATTACGTAGGATGAATTCGAGTGATAATTATTGCACATATAAAGAATGACACGAAGCAATGGACTATGTGCATCCCAGAGACAGCAAAAACTATAATAATCCCAAATACTGTTCCTACAAGTTTCCTGGTCGAGTCATCTTTAATTTTCCTGTAATATGACCCAAAAACAATACAGGACAACAGGCAAGCCAAGTAAACAATGTCGTCGAAGTTCATTGCTGGGAAGTGTTAAAGCATTTATTACAAAATGTTTTCCAATTTCTTATCAGCAGATTCACTATTCCTAACACTTACTACTAATAAAAACTACAATCTGTACTGCAGGACGTAGCCCGGAAGGTCTGCTCTGCTATGCTGTCTTGCAGTCAAACGTCAACTTATAATCATGTTTCTTATGCTGGGGCCACACGAGCGGCAAACGCCTTTGATTAGGTCTGTTCGTTGGCAATCCTGTGGCACCCCAATGCGCCCTATCTGCACTGGTTTTTAAACGTCAAGTGACAGTTCTGTGTTTTTTGAGAAACCTGGGGCGCACTGGTGCGCCCTGGTGCACCCTGCTTTTACCCCAGATAAAAACTCAGGGTAAATGACGGTTATCAGTTTAATTGTTAACAGATACGGTATTTAAAGTGGAATTAACTCTTGTTGCGGGCACAATAAATTAATTTGAGCATTTCGATGCGAACATTATGAAAAAGTAGTGGTTTTATTTCATAATTTTTGTGTAAAAGGCCAGATGACAGTTCTCATTTTTAGTACGCTGTTCGCTGGAGTGAAAAGCACTGGGCTGCCCCGTGTTTTTTGACAGTTCTCAGGGCGCACCAGTGCGCCCTGGGGTGCCACAGGTTTTCATGCCAACGAACAGACCTATTATTGCGTTAGTGGACGTTAAACGTAAGTGTAGCCTTGACTCAAGGCGTTAATTTTTCAACTGTCAACCAATCAGTTAATCGCTTTAATTTTGTTGATTGACCCCCCAATTCTGGATAAAAATTAAGAGCTATTAACCTCTTAACTGCTATCAAAAATCCTTTTAAAGGAATTAATATGCTACCACATTATTGAACAAATACTAGATATACAATGATTTCTTATAATTTGTGAATTCTTCTACAAAAAGAGGTCCATCTCTTGAATTAAAGGGATTTTTCAAAACAATTAAGAGGTTAAGAGTTCTTAAATTTTATGTAGAATTAGGGGGTCATTTTTGCTGTTTTTAATGGCGTTGATAGGCATTGACGTTGAGCGTTATTATGGCCCCAGCATTAAAGCCAAACCGTAATAGGTCTGTTCGTTGGCAATCCTGTGGCACCCCAGTGCGCCCTATCTGCACTGGTTTTTAAACGTCAAGTGACAGTTCTGTGTTTTTTGAGAAACCTGGTGCGCCCTGGTGCACCCTGGTTTTACCCCAGATCACTGACATATAAGAACTGGACTGCTGATCCCGTACAAAAACTCACATCAAAAGTAAGACCAAATTTTGACCGAATTCTAACTATCTCTCTCTTTCTTAAGTCCCGCAGGCAGACAAATTTACAAAAAAAATGTGCAATAGCCAAATGAAGGTGGCGCTATGTATGTGCACTTCTTTTAGTTTTTTCTAGTATCTTCGCGTGTGATACATCTTTTTAATATTCCCAATAGATAAATAAAAGTAAACACATACTTTTTGCACATCACTTTTACCCACGACAGCCTTTACAAGTTGCCCGCCAACTCATCATTTTCCGTTGCAATCAGCTGTTAGAATAGTTTTACGATGTCCAACAGATGGCTACTTCATTTTGTGACACAACTTTTAGCTTTGGTTGGTATATATGAGAAATATGAAGGTTAGACAAAGGTATTATATATCTTTCTCTGTTATTCTTAAGTCCCCACCTGATTGCCGCGAGGAACATTTTTATGAAAAAACTTAAAATTGAGCGTGATATGAAAGAAATCGGTTCGTGAAAGCTCAATTATTTTTAAATTGCGTCAATTTAAACATAATTGTACGGTATTTTAGGGCATTTTTAATAGCATAATTTGCTCCATGAGGATTGAGCCTGTGCTAAAAATGGTCTCATTTTTCAGACGACAGTTAGCAGTCCAGTTCTTTCATGTCAGTGCCCCAGATAAAAACTCAGGGTAAATGACGGTTATCAGTTTAATTGTTAACAGATACGGTATTTAAAGTGGAATTAACTCTTGTTGCGGGCACAAGAACTTAATTTTAGCATTTCGATGTGAACATTATGAAAAAGTAGTGGTTTTATTTTATAATATTTGTGTAAAAGGCCAGATGACAGTTCTCCTTTTTAGTACGCTGTTCGCTGGAGTGAAAAGCACTGGGCTGCCCCGTGTTTTTTGACAGTTCTCAGGGCGCACCAGTGCGCCCTGGGGTGCCACAGGTTTTCAAGCCAACGAACAAACCTAATGCTAGCCACAGAACCACTGACATATATAAACTTGGCTGCTGAGCCCTGACCAAAGAATATCTATTTCAACAAGAAGCGACACTTTAATACTCTCTCAAAATTCCAACTCATATGCAAGCTCTCGCAAACACACCCAGCAAAATGTCCCATTAGATAAAGCAGCTCAGGGCTACTACCTCTGTAAATACCTATAAGAAATGTAGAGTGAGAAATAGTCACCAAAAAGTTCTCACAGATTTCTTTTACAGCGTAAGCTATAAACTGAAGCTTTTTTTATGAACGCTTTTTTAAAGGCGTTCCAGTTTGCTGCACTAGCACTAGATCGCTCAAGTTTACCTCCCCTCGCAATGTTAAGTTATAGGGAAATGCCGAATCGGAGAAGGGACAAGAGACAGGTAGCACACACCGAGCATGAATACGGACGAGATTGTTTACATTTTTTCATTGTGCATTTTTAAAGGCGTTCTGGTTTTAGATTATTGTGTGCTCCGCTCGCTTTGTGAAAAGTACCGGGTGGTCTTGATATGTTCGTAAATGTGAACAAGCTTAAAAGTTTTTAAGTAAAAAAGTGCTTTTTTAGACGGAATTAATTAAATAAAATAAAATGTGCTTTAGATAAATGATGGGTAAGCATAATAAAATGTGTTCGGTGTGTGGCTGTGGAAAAGGCAGCGTGTAGTGTGTTCATAGAAAAGTTTTGTGATAAAAGATTTTTGTGAGGTGCACCCTGCAGGAGTGTTCCACTTTTCGCCCCAAATTTTTGTCTTTCTCTCACTTATGCTTTATTTATTACTAACTATTTCTAGCATAAATTCCCATTTCATTCCTGTAACGGTACCAAGGTCGACAAAAGATAAGGAAATACGTCACGAGTGTCGCCTCTTGTTAATAGATACCTTTGCCCTGACCACACTGCCATGAGAACTGGACGGCTGTCCATACAAAAACTCATTTCGAAATTAAAACACAAAACTCACGTAAAACCCTCCTTTATCTATAAAAGTTAGAAAAATAGACCAATGATGTTATATTTATCTCTGTTGTACGTAAATACTTAGCAGACATTATTTGTGGAAAAACAAACTTGGTTGGTGATTTGATTATTTTTGAAGTGAAAACTTCTTTAGTGGCGTTGGGCAGTTTTTGGTAGGGGAAAATGTTATGGGTTCGCGTCACCGACATGCTCATGACTGGCGCATGCGCAGCGGCCGTGTGCTGTGCGCGTGAGACGATGGGTGAAATCTCGTGCGTTCGCGTCACCGACATGATTATAGCAGTACATCTGTAGCAAATTTTGGATGATGGCTCATAATCATTGCCATCTCCGCATATTAACACTTACATTTTCCCTTCACCCCTTTCCCCGCAAATCGCTTCTGAAGGACATCTCCAGAAAAGGTATCTTTCCACATTCTGGCTCAGAACTCCTCCAGATGATGACCGATTTTCTTCATTCTAATTTTGTATGAAAGCCCCCCTTCGGCGCCATCTCTGCATACTAACACTTATCTTTTCCCTTCACCCCTTTCCACGCAAATCGCTTCCAAATTAGGCCATCTCTAGAAAAGTTAATTTTACTCACAACTCCTCCAAATCTTAACCGATTTTCTTCATTTAAATTTCATATGAAAGCCCCCCACGGCTGCCATCTTTGTATATTTATATTCATTTTCTCCGTTCACCCCTTTCCCCTCAAATAATTTCTTAAGGTGCAAATCTCTAGAAAAATTACTTTTCTGCATTCTGGCTCAGAACTCCTCGAAATAATAACCGATTTTCTACATTTAAATTTTGTATGCAAGGCCCCCTTGGGTGCCATCTTCGTGTATTTAAATTTATTTTTTCCGTTCACCCCTTTCCCCCCGAATGATTTCTTAAGGTGGCCATCTTTAAAAAATTATGTTTCTACATTCTGGCTCACAACTCCTCTGAATAATAACCGATCTTCTGCATTTAAATTTCGTATCAAAGCCCCCCACGGCTGCCATCTTTGTATATTTATATTTATTTTCTCCGTTCACCCCTTTCCCCTCAAATAATTTGTTAAGGTGCAAATCTCTAGAAAATTACTTTTCTGCATTCTGGCTCAGAACTGCTCGAAATAATAACCGATTTTCTCCATTTAAATTTTGTATGCAAGCCCCTTCGTGCCATCTTCGTGTATTTATATTTATTTTTTTCGTTCACCTCTTTCTCCTCCAATGATTTCTTAAGGTGGCCTTAAGGTTCTCTAAAAAATTATGTTTCTACATTCTGGCTCACAACTCCTCCAAATCATAACCGATTTTCTTCATTTAAATTTCTTATGGAAGCTTCCCACCGGTGACATCTCTGCATATTTATATTTATTTTCTCCGTTCACCCCTTTCCCCTCAAATGATTTCTTATGGTGCCAATCTCTAGAAAAATTACTTTTCTGCATTCTAGCTCAGAACTCCTCTAAATAATAACCGATTTTCTCCATTGAAATTCTGTATAAAAGCCCCCCATGTGTACTATCTTCTGTTATGATGAGGGCGAAGCCCGAGCGTCGGTCAGGCGAAGCCGGCCATACCAAAAATACTAGTTTTAATATTAAAAGTTCTAAGTTTTCACTTCTATCGGCAGTCCCTATGACTGCCAATTTTTTTATTTGCTTCTGTTTAAACATAACTGTGCACCATTCATCATCACTATCAGATGTTTTAAATTACATATTTTCCATGGCAATCAGCTGTTAGAATAGTTTTAAATGACAAGCAGATGGCTACAGACTTGTGAAGTTAGCGGAAAAAATATTGGCAGTAATTTTTTTTTTTTTTTTTTTCTTTGTACCATGGTTTAAGGGGGGGGTAAGGTTTTGAGCATGAAAAAGAAACACTTTTTTTGCGATTTTTTTTTAGAAATATGGTTCGAGCAAATTTATTGAAATCTTTTGTGTATTATTAAGTATGATTTCAGCAATACTCAGTAATTTTTTTATGCGAAAATATCGACAGACAAGCCGGTGACTGAACTTTTTTAAAACCACGTTTTAAAAGTCCGTGTACACTGCTATTTAAAAACTACATTAGTGATTCATTTCAAACTTGGTACACACTTTCTATATATAAAATACCTCCCCCCTACGTTGAGTTTTAAATTTTTTTTTTACATTAAGGGTGGTTTCCACTCAGTGCCGGATTTGGATGTGTGGGGGCCTATGGGCACAAAATGGTGGGGGCCCTAAAAAATTTCGCGCGGTCGGCGCCTAAGGCGCCAACCGCACTTAGTATAGTACCCCCTTTGCTTATTACCACTTAACTTTAATTTATTCAAAATATCTTTAACACCTTCAAAAAGTTACATACTTGTACTTGTACTTGTAAACTTGCACACAGTTTTAAATATTCAGTATGAATGCATGGCTTCTTATTTTAGCACTTAGATGGTGGGGTCCTACTTAAGGAATTCAAAATTGGCAACATTTTTTTTTTATTTATTGATATAATATAACACATGATATTAAAATAAATTGTATATATAAATTCAAAGACAAAATAATATAAAAGTAAATTAAATTGTCGAATATTTTACATTCACAAATACATCAATTATATTAGAATAAAAATTATAAATTTCTAAATTAAGCCTTTTCTTGCTTTTTTTGAAGCAAATTTTTCAATGATCTCGTCTATTGAGATTTTTAAAGAGACAAAAGATACAACTCTGTCGTGTGAAGTGTAGAGATAGCAAATACTCTGAATCTCCACGCTGTATTGGAAACGCGCCTTTAAGGTATTAGACTTTCCGCGAATCGCTGCGAATTTTTGAAGTTTTCGCAGAATCTTTGAACTCATCAATTTTCAAGAATTCAAAGCAGTTACACCGACTTATAGGAAATTAGACTTTTTTAAAGAATATACATCAAGAAAGGAAGTATTAATTTTACTCGTAATTTTATAATTATGAAGCTACAATGGTACTTTCATAACAGAGTATGATTTATAATAGTTTAAAAAATAAGTACATTGTCAATTATTTTAATTTACTTTGAATAAAATTTTTGATATACACTTAAAGTGCATAAACATTTCTAAGGCTTTATCGTTTATTATCGATTATTTTTTATAGGTAAACATGTTAAGTCAAGTTCAATAAAAATATCTTCAATAAAAATGTTGAAAAGTTTTTTTAGCCGTTCAGCTTTCATACAATAATTTTTTTCTCTCTCTCTTCTAAAATATTTAAGATTACAGTTGGTGGGGGCCCCAAGTTGGTGGGGGCCCGTGGGCCAGTGCCCTAAGTGCCCATAGGTAAATCCGGCCCTGTTTCCACTTACAAAATGACGAAATTTTTCGTAAAAAATAGCAGTTTTTACTTTAAAAGACCACCAAAAATTTATAAATGAAAAAAATAATAATCAGAGAACGTAGGCGGGAGGATTGAATGATACTCTGACTAAATTTTAAAGGTTTTTAATTTCGGATAATTTCCAGCTGAGATACAGTGTACACCGCAAATCGTCTCTTTCTAAAGACGTTCTTGGAAAAGCTCCGTTACCGGCTTGTTTGTCGATATTTTCGCATAAAAAAATTACCGAGTAGTTATTATCGACATCATACTTAATAATGTACAAAAGGTTTCAATAAATTTGCTCAATCCATATTTCTAAAAAAAAATCGGAAAGAAAAGTGTTTTTTTCACGCTGAAACCTTTACCCCCCTCTTAAACAATTCACCAATTACTTGCGGATAAAGTCCCCAACTTTATTTTCAATTGCGGAATTTGCGTTTTCGAGATATAGCACATGGTAAAATCAAAATTTTCCCGCTGTTCTAAATTAATTTTTCATTTTTTTTCCGCCGAGAAAGCTTGTAGAATAATTTTTCAAGCGGCATTGAATTCCTCTCTACTGGCGGAATCTGAGGAAATTATAAAAATCATATTGTAAATACATAAAATATCTATGATGTGAATTAGTGTTAAAAACCAAACGGAGATATTACGCATGCGCCACGCTCCGCTTCGGTAAGGTGAACCGTCTGCTGCAGCTTGCGGTTTAAGTACTGCTTTCTAATAATACAAAAAACTGCTTACTTTGAATGATAATACGTTTAACACTTTTACGGAACGTGTCAATTTGACTCATTTAGAACTTTGTGGCGAGATTTACAGACAGTATTTATCAATGTTGAGTAAAAATGTCTCATCTAATTGATGTAATGATACAACTATATGTTCTTGTAAATTCCATACCTCTCGAGTTGTTTATTTCGAACAGAAATATTTTTTAAACTTATTTGTTCGTAATCTCAACAAATCATACAATAAATGTTCGTAAACCTAGTGTTAAACATATTTACAAATACGCCCTTAAAGATATTTATTTTACTCAGTTATTTTTGAAAATATTAAATTATACTATGATAATAGTGATGGTTTGATTATACCAACAAAATCAGATCAAGTTCCAATCAAACATCCAATATACCAAGCGGTATTTACATCCAAAATACCAAGTGGTATTTAAAGTAAAATTAACTCTTGAATGCACAAGAAATTAATTTTAGCATTTCGATGTTATATAAAAATAGTGGTTTTATTTTAGAATTTTTATGCAAAAGGTCAGACGAAAGTTCACCTTTTTGGTAAGCTATTCGTTGAACAGAAAAGCAGTGGGGCGTCCAACGTTTTTTGATAATTCACAGGGCGCCCTGTTGTGCCACAATTTTCGGGTCAACGAACAAATCTATTTATACCTAACTAAATGATGAAAAGTGTAGGTCTGTTCGTTGGCAATCCTGTGGCACCCCAGTGCGCCCCAGTGCGCCCTATCTGCACTGGTTTTTAAACGTCAAGTGACAGTTCTGTGTTTTTTGAGAAACCTGGGGCGCACTGGTGCCCCCTGGTGCACCCTGCTTTTACCCCAGATAAAAACTCAGGGTAAATGACGGTTATCAGTTTAATTGTTAACAGATACGGTATTGAAAGTGGAATTAACTCTTGTTGCGGGCACAATAACTTAATTTGAGCATTTCGATGTCAACATTATGAAAAAGTAGTGGTTTTATTTCATAATTTTTGTGTAAAAGGCCAGATGACAGTTCTCATTTTTAGTACGCTGTTCGCTGGAGTGAAAAGCACTGGGCTGCCCCGTGTTTTTTGACAGTTCTCAGGGCGCACCAGGGCGCACCAGTGCGCCCTGGGGTGCCACAGGTTTTCATGCCAACGAACAGACCTTGTATTAGAATTCAACTGATTTTGTACCTCTATACCAGTTGTAACAATATTTTGCGCTATCCATTACAAAGAACAAGAAGAAGAAAAGCACAGGGACTATTGCATGGAGCAGTGACATACAGGGTGTTCAGAGGTGGGAGGTCAATACTGTGAAAGGTCAGAGCGAGACAAGCAAAAAATCGTATGGGTGGGGGGGGGGGGCATCTCGCACCGTTTGGCAGTTACAGGGTGATTCGTAAATCAGGATTTTGCCTTATATGGGAACCGCTCTTGTATTTTTATCTTTTTTTCTACGCATCGCAGCGGCCCCAAGCTGATTTCAAAAAATTACTATTTCGAAGCTCTTTCCACAAAAGTTTACACCAACCCCCTATCCCCAACCCCTTGGCCACAATCCCCCCTGGAAGTTGAAAAAATTAACTTTTATTTCACGATTTTTCACCTTTCGCCCCACTTTTCTCTGAAATTCATGTTATTAACATACCTACTTTATATATTTTTTAAGTTGCCTATACCTTTCCAAAAAGGTGCAACATGCCCAGGTAGGAAAAGGATACGAAAATTTACTTACAAAAATCCTTTTACAGAATATCATGATAATTCGAATTTTTAGGAAATTATACTTAAGTTTACTAAAAAATACATTTTGTTCGCTTAAAAACTAATTACAATTAAAACGTTTGTCCTTTAAAAGCTGTTCAAAATGTTCTCCGCTAGTTTCGATGCATACAAGTAGCCTTCGTCTTATTTCACGTTTGAGGTCTATGGTAGCCAGTCTCCCCTAGCAGGCCGAGGAATCGGTCCACCTCGTCCAATTCAGCGCTCTGAGTAATGTTCATTCAACCTTGCCCTAACTATGTTCCCAGTATGCGCAGGTGCTCCGTCGTGCTGTACATACATTGCGCTTCTGGTGGCCAGGGGGATGTCCTCCAACAGATCCGGAAGGGTATTGTCCAAAAAGTCCGAATATAGCTGACTATTTAGCACTTGGGGCAAGATGAAGGGTCCTATCAACTGGTTGCCGATGATGCCAGCCCAGACATTGACACTAAATCTTTGCTGGAAGGACCGACACTTGTCCTATGTGGGTTCACATCTGACCAGGTGTGGAGGTTGTGCAAGTTTGTGATGCCATCCCGGGTGAATTGCGATTCATCCGTCCACAGAATTCGGTCTAGAAACCTTCTGTTTTCGATGTCAGAATCGAACAGCCAAGTGCAAATTGCAATCGTCTTTCGGAATCTCCTTCCTGTAGTGCTTGGACCGGGATATGGTGGTATGGATGCAGTCCCTCTCGGTTCACAACGGTCCAAACTCTCGCTGAAGACAATCCTAACCGTGGTGCGACCTGCCTGATGCTTATTTCAGGGATGTTCCTGACGATGTTGAGGATTTGTTGGTCGGTGTCCGCTGAATCAGCCGATGTTCCTGATGGCGTTTCTGCTCTGGGGGTGGTTACACTTCCGGTTTCTTTTAACCTTCTGAAAGTCCTTGAAAATACCCTTCTGTCGGGTACACGTCGATTCGGGAATCTCCTTTGGTGTTTTCGTACGGTCTCACTATCATTTCCTTCTACTAAACGGTACACGTAAATTATATCGGCATACTGTTCCACACTGAATTCTGCCATTTTATCTTAATTTTTTCTATTAAACTCCCGTTCTTATCGTTTGCTTCTTCAACTGTGGTCATTGTCCTTTCAAACTTACCCATTTTTATACCATAATTCATAGGAGGTATTAGAAACGGAGCGTCAGGATACCTAGGAGTCAATACTGGATATAATAAACTAATAACGCTATTTAACGAGATTGCATTTATTATTTTACTACTGTTTTGCTGAAATAATAAAAATGTATTACCTGTGTTTCCTAAACAAACATTTCCGAACTTGCTGTTATAAAAATTGTTTACTTAACGACTTTTTCCATTATGGTGCAATAAAGTAATTAGGTACCTGTGAGGATGTTTTAATTTCAGGACTTTTGCAACCCCTTTCTACCTGGGCATGTTGCACCTTTTTGGAAAGGTAATTAGATGGGCAACTTAAAAAAAAATAAAAAGTAGGTATATTAATAACATGAATTTCGGAGAAAAGTGGGAGAAAGGTGAAAAATCGTGAAATAAAAGTTAATTTTTCCAACTTCCAGCGGGGTTGTGGCCAAGGGGTTGGGGATAGGAGGGTGGTGTTGACCTTTTTGGAAAGGGCTTCGAAATAGTAATTTTTTGAGATCGGTTTGGGGCCTCTGCAATGCGTAGAAAAAAAGATAAAAATACAAGAGCGGTTCCCATATAAGGAAAAATCCTGATTTACGAATCACCCTGTAACTGCCGAACGGTGCGAGATGCTTCCCCCCATCTATATGATTTTTTGCTTGCCTCGTTCTGACCTTTCACCCCCTGCAATATTTCCCTCCCACCCTGTATATATATAAAAATGAAAGTTTGTTAGTTTGTTTGTTTGTTTGTTGCTCAATCACGCCTAAGCGCTTACATCGATATTTTCCATTTTTTGTCCGAAGGTAGCACATATTCCGACTTAACATATAGGCTAATTTTTTTTCGGATAATACGTAGGGTTTCAAAATGGCAGATCCAAGATGGCGACTGAAAATTTTAAATTTGAAGCGATTTTCATGAAAATTGGTACATAGGGGTTTTGCGGAATGGTGATTTAAAATCCGTTGTCCAAATTTAGAAATTCAAAATGGCGGATCCAATATGGCGACCAAGATTTCTCGATTTCAACGGATTTTAATGAAAATTAGTACAATGATTGTTTTGAGGTCACTGATTTTGAATATTATCAAAATTTAGAAATCCAAGATGGCGGATCCAATATGGCGACCAAGATTTCACGATTTGAACGGATTTTAATGAAAATCAGTACTATGATTATCTTGAGGTCACAGATTTTGAATGTTATGCAAATTTACAAATCCAAGATGGCGGACCCAATATGGCGACCAATATTTCCCGATTTCAATGGATTTTAATGAAAATTAGTACAATGATTATATTGAGGTCACTGATTTTGAATGTTATCAAAATTTACAAATCCAAAATGGCGGACCCAATATGGCAACCAGTATTTCTTGATTTCAACGGATTTTAATGAAAATTAGTACAGTGATTATCTTGAGGTTACAGTTTTTGAATGTTATCAAAATGTATAAATCCAAGATGGCGGACCCAATATGGCGACCAATATTTCTCGATTTCAACGGATTTTAGTGAGAATTAGTACAATGATTATATTGAGGTCACTGATTTTGAATGTTATCAAAATTTACAAATCCAAAATGGCGGACCCAATATGGCAACCAGTATTTCTTGATTTCAACGGATTTTAATGAAAATTAGTACAGTGATTATCTTGAGGTCACAGTTTTTGAATGTTATCAAAATTTACAAATCCAAGAAGGCAGACCCAATATGGCGACCACTATTTCTCGATTTCAACGGATTTTAATGAAAATTATGTAGTATAATGATTATCTTGAGGTCACTGATTTTGAATGTTATCAACATTTTCAAATCGAAGATGGCGGATTCAACATGCCCAAAATAGAAAGGCTTGGAGAGACTTTGTAGACGCCCTATGCTTCCGAAGGGAGTAAGACAGGACAAAACAAAAAAAAATTTTTTAATAGGTCTGTTCGTTGGCAATCCTGTGGCACCCCAGTGCGCCCCAGTAGTTAGAAATGAAACTAGTACATTCGCTTTATAAAAGAATGTTTATTCATCTCCTTCTTAAATCAGACTGACTACTTAAGATTAACAGAACATTTAGTTTCTATAGAACGAATTAATGCAGTCGAGGGAAAGCTTACTTGTGCATCTTCTCACGTTATTATAATTGCATCTCCGATTTCGGCGCGACGTGACTTCTTCGCGGTTTCAAGAAGCTTGGGATCAGATTTAGGAAATTCGTCAGCGGTTATATTGTGGGAACGGATATGTTTGGAATCTGCACATGTAACTCCCCCTCCCTTTGATTAAACATTTCTCCTGGAATGTTTTCTTTACATACATTGTTTACATTTAGTTTAAGATTTTTTCTTCTGTTTAATATACATAAAATTACAATTGTGATTAAGATTATTGTTATTACAGAAAATGAGGTATATGTTACAGTTTTCGTCTCGAAATCTATGTATTTTATTAGTTCTCTGTTTTTGATTGCATTTAGATTTAATTGCTCAATTGTAATATTTCCAGTCAATTTAGTTACATTAAATTTGAATGAGGGTATTATTACATGATCTTGGTATTCTTCAATTTTGTTGGTAAATTTGTTGTTATTTATTATAATTTTACAGTTATTAAATTTTATAATATTATTGCCCTTTATTGTTATTTCCTGATCAATACAATTCTGATGGATTTTTGTTGCTCTTAAGTTTGTGGTTACAATGATATTTTCGTTAACTAAATATGTAGTTTCTTGTACATTTGATTTGAATGGGCATATATTATTTTCTTTTAATATATTTCTGATACAGTTATTTTCTGGATATTTAAGACTTTTCTTCATAATTATTGCATCGCTATTTTCGTATACATTATTTCCATTTATAATAATATTGAAGATGTTTGAATCGAGCTCTTCATGAAATTTATTTGGACAGGGAATTATTAAAGCATTAAAATATTTTCTTTGGTAAAATTTGGTATCATTATAGCAAGAATAATGAGGTTGTTTCCAAAAAGAACGGTGCTTTTAAGGTATGGCATGGTATCGATAGTTATTTTAAATTTTTGAATTTCTTCCTTTGAGAGTAAATTATGTGCAAGCACGTTTAGTCTGCTTAACAAAATTATATCTTCTATTTTTTCTATCTGCTTATTGGCTGTGGATATGTCGGCATACATCTGTAAAACTAACTTAGATTTCTCTGTAGCAAGCATTATTTTGTTAGTCTTATTTTCTATATCGGAAAGATATTGATTTAGCTTTTGTTGCTGTTTGTTTACGTGGTCAGAAATTTCATTCAGGTTTTTAATTAGATTGTTGTTAATTTGAATTTGCTTATTTAATTGGTCCGTCATTTGTTTTCCGTTTATGTCCAAGTTTGTAAGATGTTTGTTAATTTCTTCGTAGTCCTCGTTGTCCATAGTACCCGCTAGTATTTTAAGACCTTTTCCTAATATGTTAATTAGTCCGCGTTTGGATCGCTTTGTTTCGTATGCGTTTGGAAGCAATGTATTGAGGTTGTTTTGAAGAAGTCTCAATTCTCTATATAGTAGTTGATATTCGCTTTCTCTTGTGTCTAGTTTTAGTGAGTTTAAATTGTAATATAATGTATTTATTAGTTCCTCGTAGTCGGTCATGTTAATGATGTGGAGCAACTTTGTGTAGTTGTCTACCACTTTCTTTTCGTTGGTTCGTATTACGGAAAAGCCCGAGTTATTTTCGGTTGAAGTTACTTGTAGGGATTGCGAAGAGACTAGGGTAATACATGTCGTAAGCAGCAGAAAGAGGTGGATTCCTTTAACCAGTAATTGCAAGAGAGCCATTTGTCAATCTGTCAATCTGTCAATCTGTCAATCTTGTACCATTTTAAATTACCTGTCTTTACTTGTACTTGGAACGTTAGGATCATTACTGTTGGTTGGTTTTTTCTTTCGTACCCTGCCCGAATAATCCCGACTGGTTTGTTTGTGATCAAATTGTACGTTTTCTACAGGATTTTGATATTTATATTTTCTTTTTACAATTTGCCTATCTCGTTTGTATCCCTTTTCATCCGTAAAATAAGTTTTACCTTTATTAGTGACATTTTTAATTATATATTTCGGAAGGCCCTTTAAATTGTGAAACCCAAGATTCTTTACAAGCTCGCGTTCCCCATATTCTTCAGGACTTGCGCGACTAGTATTCATCTTATTTGTACGTTCTATTTTGTTATTGTGAATTTTTCGTTGCAGTGTGTTCCAATCTGAACTGCTAAAGTTAGAGTGCAGCAGTGTATTCGGTTTGTATTTTGTAGTTGAGTGAACCGTATCATTGTAAATTTCGACAGCTTTATGTACGAGTGTTTTCTCGTCTATATCTTTGTTTTCTTTACTAAGTTTGAATAACCTCATGTGTTCATTAAGTGTAGAGTGAAATCTTTCAATATCAGAGTTTCCGGTATGAGTATTCGGGGAGGTAAAATGATATCGTCGTTGCGCGTGCAATACCGCGAAAGAGCAGTTTGTAAATACCGCGTATCTGCGTTTTCACGATTTTACAGGAGGAAGAAAAAACTTAATATCTTAGCCATTTAACTATATTTTATGGACTGAACTCTAAGGCTACTTCTTTGCGACCTATTTTATAGGAAAATAACGTTAGCTTACTAATAACTTGCTTAGATTCCATATAAAATCACTTTAATAACTTGCTTAGATTCTGTTTAAAGTCACTTACGCGGTTTTGTTACAACAAATAACAGAAAAAGTAGTTTAGAATTAGCAGATACGCGGGTTTGAAATGAATTTTAATATAGAATTGAATTTTTTTATGTCAAAAATGAGGTTTTTTATAGGCTAATTTAAATTCTGTGAGATCTATAAGGACCGAAACTATGTTAATAATGCGTAGGCGCAATATTTCAATTTTGCGCCTTTTGCTGTTACGCGGTATTTACAAACTGCTCTTTCGCGGTATTGCACGCGCAACGACGATATGTTATATTTTTTGAATTCAAAAAGTCTCTTATGTACGCCGTATTAAATTCGTTATCTGCTACTAACTTTTGGGGTTTTCCTAGAATTGCGAATCTTTCTTGTAATACATTTGTAATGGAAGTTGAGTTTCTATCTGCGATAGAGTGTATGGATACGTGTTTTGTTAATTTATCTATACAAGTAAGATACATTGAATTTTTATTAGGGAACCAAATGTCTACGTGTATTACTTGATTCGGTTTACTTGGCGTTTCTGATATCATAAATTTCGGTTTTATCGGGTTTCTGTCGTATTTGCACATATTGCAGATTATGCAGTTGTTGATGTACTTGTGGATTTCCGTTTGGAGATTCGGGAAGTAATACTCATTTTTCATTTCCATATATATTTCTTGTATACCCCTATGATTTTTTGTAGTGTGAATGTTGTCGATAATTTCTAGAAGGTCTTCCTTATTCTCGATTTCCTGGAGGTATCTTGTGCACCTTAGAAATTTAATATTCGGTGCATTTGAGAAATATTTTACAATGGTATTTTGGAATTTAACGAATAATGCATCACATTCAGAATATACTCCTATAAATCCTTTTGAGAGTAGATATTCCTTTAATGTTTCCAGAACGTAGTTTTCTTCGTAACCTTTCAGGGTAATGGTTAACCTTCTTTTCCTTTCGTATGGTGACTCGCACTTATTTGAGTTATTTACTCCTGTCTCTAAAATTATTTGTGTTTTATAAATATTCAAAGGTCGTTCGGATATGTATATATGGTCGTTTTGGTTCTCTTGGCCACTATGTATGGTAGCTACATCGGAGCTGACGTCATTTAGATCTGAATTGTGTATATCAATACGACTTAGATAATCGGCTACATTGTTTTCATTTCTTTTTATATACTGGATATCGTAGTCATATTCGTTAAGTTGTAGCTTCCATCTCTGCAGCTTAGGGTTGGGTCCTTTTAGGGAATTTACATAAATCAACGGTTTGTGATCAGTTTTTATGGTGAATTTTCGTCCGAAGAGATATGGGCGAAAATACTTGACTGCCCATACTATTGACAATAGTTCCTTTTCTATTGTGCTGTAGTTATTTTCATGCTTATTTAGAGTCCGTGAAGCGTATGCGATTGGGTGGTTATTTTGAGATAAGACGGCTCCAATCGCCGCATTACTAGCATCAGTAGTAAGAGTGAATTTTTTCGAAAAATCTGGATATGCTAGCACAGGACTATTTGTGATAATAGCCTTAAGTTTATTGAAGGCTTTGGAATACGTTTTATCGTTAACATTGAGTATGGCGTTCTTTTTAAGGTATCTAGTCATGGGCAGAGCTACCTTAGAATAATCTTTTATAAATTTCCTGTAGTAGCCTGTCATACCCAAGAATGATTTAATTTGTTTTACAGTTTTAGGCAACTCAATTTCTTTTATAATTGCGATCTTTTTAGGGTTCGGTTTGATACCCTCTGTAGAAATTATATGGCCTAGGTACTCCGTTTCTTTTTTTAAAAAGTTACACTTGTCTATTTGAACTTTCATGTTGTATTCGTCAAGCCTTTTTAAGATTTTACTTAACGAATCGATGTGCTCCTGAAGTGAAGTCGAGAAGATTAGGATGTCGTCCATATATACGACGCAGATTTTATTTATATAATCATGCAAGACTTCATTCATCATTCTTTGAAATGATGATGGCGCATTTTTTAAACCGAACGGCATACGAGTGTATTCGTAATGCCCGTCTGCCGTCGAAAAAGCCGTTTTATGGATGTCTTCCTCGCTGATGGGGATTTGGTGAAATCCCTTCGCGAGGTCAAGAGTTGAAAAATACTGTGCTCTACCCAATTTGTCAAATATGCTATCAATATTTGGGATCGAGTATTTGTCATCCACAGTATTGTCATTGAGCTTTCGATAGTCAACGACTAGTCTCCATTTTGGCTTATTAGAATTGTCCAATTTTTTTGGTACAATCCATATGGGTGCGCTATATGGACTAATCGAGTTCCTAATGATGCCAGAATTCAGCATTTCTTTTATTTGTCGATTAACTTCATCCGTGTGAATTTGTGGGTAGCGGTAGGTTTTTGAGAAGATTGGAATGTCATTTTTAGTTACAATTTTGTGTTTATACTTTGCTACGGACGTTAAATTATCGCCTTCCTTATAGAATACTGTTTTGTGTCGCTTGATGACATCTCTCAATGTTTTTATTTCTTCCCTATTCAGGTTATCGATGTTTATTTTATCTAAAATGTCTATCGCGTTTAGACTATTAAAACTTATGTCAAAAGTTTGATTGCAAAACTCTTTTATTTCCTTTCCTAGTAACTGATTTTGTGACTTATCAAATATTAAAGGTAGTACTGCATTTTTTGTTATAAGTTGCGAGTTGTCGTAATCAATTTTTGCGTTTAAGGGTTTCAGAATATTATTTCCTATTATACCATCGAAATCGTTTTTATGTCAGTTTCTAGCATTTCTATTTTTGCTGATGGTCGTTTAAATTCTGCGAATAAAGGGATGGTTATTTTCGAGTCGATTTTTGCGTCGGAATTTATTGTTTTTAGTAGTACTGGTTTATCGATTGTGGTTCTAAATGATTTATGGAATAGTCCTTTTTGGATGAGGGAAGTTCCTGCACCGGAATCTATTAATAATTTTATAGGAATTGTTTTAGTTTGTACTACTACGCAGGGAAGAGCTCTTGAGGCTCCGACTGAAAATTTGGTACGTAGATTGCATCTACTTCCATAGGCTCTGGTTGTTGTTCGTTCTGTCTAGAGTTGTTAAAAGTAGCATTAGTTCTACGGTTTGTAAAATTACTATTTCGGCTAAAACCCGAAGTATTCTGTCTGTAGTTGGGCGTTGAATTAACGCTTCGAAAGGTTCCCGAGTTGTTCTGACTGACGTCGTTTTGGTTAGAGAATGTTTGATTGTTTTGCCTGAAATTTCCTGATGGTCTATTTTCGTAATTCGGATAATTGACATACCTGTTGTTATTAGGATTATGAGCATTTTGCTCGTTCGGATTACGAAAAATTTTATTCTGTGGAGGAGTATATCGTTTGTGGGGGTTTGTAAATTTGTTTTGTCTGTTTGCAAACGAGTAAGGTCTTGTTTTATAGCTTTTATAAAAATAATCTGTCTCGATTAGAATTTCTTTTGCTTGTCTCATCGATTTAGGATTTCTAGCGTTTAGGATTAATTTTGGCTCATGAGGAAGTTTATTTATGAAAATTTTCAGTACCATACTCTCATTTTTCTTGCCATCATACCATTCAAGATCAGTATCGTTACTTAAATTTTTCTTTAAGTTTAGATCGCTTAAAAGATGTAAAGTTTTATCATAGAATTGCTCGATCGTGTCTGCGATATTTGAAGTTTTGATTTTATATACTATATTTTCTATACTGTCTTGCACCGTAAAATTTTCTTTTAAAATTTTCTTTATTTCACTCCATTCTGTTGGGTTGTTATTATTAATGAGCGCGATATTTGCTTCGTCAATAATTTTCTGTCTTATTCTAAAAAACACTATTTTCTTTAAATTGGCATCTAAATTTGCACCAAATAGTAATACATGGTCTATATGCTCTAAAAATACCTGCAGCTGCTCCGGCTTCCCGCTGAATGTAGGAATACCTTTTAGGAGATCGAAGATGTTTATGTTTGTTGTCATCGTTTTGGCTTCACCGTCTTCCTGATCTGTTGATAGCTTCGCGAGACTCTCTGTTAGTTTTTCAATTTCCTCCTCTTTCATTCGGGTTTTCCCTCGACATTAACTACAGTTTTGTTGTTTTTTTTTTTGTTTTTCCGTTTTCGATTGCCACTTGCACGAAATATGTTAAATTTTTATGTTATCACAATTTCGCACAACTTTCAGCACTTAAACTTTTGTTTTGTTGGGTTAATGCACAACTCTCTTATGTATTAGCACTTGATAGGCTTTTAGGTTTTCTAATAGCACGCTAATAATGCACAATTTTGTTAGATTTTTGCACTTGATAGGCTTTTCGATTATCTAATAGCACGCTAATAATTCACAATTTTGTTAGGTTTTTGCACTTGATAGGCTTTTCGATAACCGCACAAAATTTTAACTATTAACAAAATTTAAATATTTTTAATTTCTTTCGCGTTGGGCTTGCGTAGGTAATACTCGCTTTTTAGGAGATATTACTTATATCGACTGCGCCAGTTAGAAATGAAACTAGTACATTCGCTTTATAAAAGAATGTTTATTCATCTCCTTCTTAAATCAGACTGACTACTTAAGATTAACAGAACATTTAGTTTCTATAGAACGAATTAATGCAGTCGAGGGAAAGCTTACTTGTGCATCTTCTCACGTTATTATAATTGCATCTCCGATTTCGGCGCGACGTGACTTCTTCGCGGTTTCAAGAAGTTTGGGATCAGATTTAGGAAATTCGTCAGCGGTTATATTGTGGGAACGGATATGTTTGGAATCTGCACATGTAACTCAGTGCGCCCTATCTGCACTGGTTTTTAAACGTCAAGTGACAGTTCTGTGTTTTTTGAGAAACCTGGGGCGCCCTAGTGCGCCCTGGTGCACCCTGGTTTTACCCCAGATAAAAACTCAGGGTAAATGACGGTTATCAGTTTAATTGTTAACAGATACGGTATTGAAAGTGGAATTAACTCTTGTTGCGGGCACAAGAACTTAATTTGAGCATTTCGATGTCAACATTATGAAAAAGTAGTGGTTTTATTTCATAATTTTTGTGTAAAAGGCCAGATGACAGTTCTCCTTTTTAGTACGCTGTTCGCTGGAGTGAAAAGCACTGGGCTGCCCCGTGTTTTTTGACAGTTCTCAGGGCGCACCAGGGCGCACCAGTGCGCCCTGGGGTGCCACAGGTTTTCATGCCAACGAACAGACCTAATATTATTAAGATTTGGAAATTCAAGATGGCGGATCCATAGAGGGGTTTTCGGATTGAAACAATTTCTAGGATATAACAAACTAGAACAATTGAGAAGTGTTTAATTAGCAAGTATTTGCCCAACGCCGGGTGAAACCGGGTAACCCAGCTAGTCGATAAATAAAAGTAGACATATGGTTTTTGCACTATTACTTGCACCCACGACAGCCGTTACAACTCGCCCGCCAACTCTCACCACTCGTTGCCCTCACCAGATGGCCCAAATTACTTTCCGTTGCGATAGTTTTACGGCATTTTGTGATACAACTTTTAGCTTTGATTGGTATACATTAGGGTGGTCCTTATTCATAAGAAAAAAATTATTTTTCTTTAATTTCGTGGGGCACCACGTAATTTGATTATATACCATAAGAAGGTATTTCAGTATTTTTTTTGAATTTTTTAAATGACATTTAGAGGGCGCTACCAAGGTTTGAATTTTAAATAAAAATTCAAAATCTGTATTTGTTAGATTCTTTTATTTTTATAGTCAGGACATAATTTTCATTATGTAGTGACGACAAGCAAGCCAAAGCATATCTTTATCCATTTTTTACTCCAAATGAACGCATACTCCACTTCTTAAGCCGGTATTTACAGCAGTAGTGTCAAAACACAAATATTTTACCTTATCGCTCTCGTTAATGACTTATTAGAACTGAAGTGCGGGGCGGGCTAAATCTCGACACGTCGGTACAGAAGAGGGGTCGAGGGGAGGAGGGGATAAGAAGCGATTGTCTATGCGAGTTTCACTTGCACGTAAAATGTGATATAAACACCTAAATGAAACCATCATTTAAGCTGTCCTTCAACGCTTTTTGTAAAAATTTTGACAGCTGGTAGCGACCTCTAAATCTTAAAAAAAAAAAAAAAAACTATTTCATATTTAGAGGTATATAATCAAATGAGAAAGTGCCCCGGGGATAATTCAAAAGTCGAAAAATAAGGACCACCCTAGTATACATATGTATATGAGAAATATGAAGGTTAGGCGAAGGCAGGAACAATGACTATTATATCTGTGGCTGCCGGATGTGTTAACACTAGAACTACCAAGACCGGTCAAATTGACCGGTACTAAATTTCTTGCTTGAATTAATCATATTTTTTGAAAATATCTCTTAAGAGTAAAGGCCGAGATACAATGTACGCCACACGTTTTTGTGGCGCGTGGAATATCGTGAAATATCGTGAAATATCGCGCTGCAATATACAATGAGAGCGACGCTACAGCTGGAATGAAAGAATTGGACTGCTAGCTGTCGTCTGAAAAATGAGACCATGTTTAGCACAGGCTCAATTTTCATAGAGCAAATCATGCACAGTTATGTTTAAGCTGACGCAAAGTAAAAATAATTAAACTTTCGCGAACCGATTTCTTTTATACCACGCTCAATTTTAAGTTTTTTTACAAAAATGACCCTCGCGGGGCACTCAGCTGGGAACTATATAAAAGTCATTGTTCCTGCCTTCGTTTTACCTTCACATTTCTTATATATACCAACCAAGGCTAAAAGTTGTATCACAAAATGCCGTAGCCATCTGTTGGGCATCGTAAAACTACTCTAACAGCTGATTCCGTCCCTAGAACTAGACTGAAAAAGAAACATGGAAACGAATCATCGCGCTTCAAAAGTTAAAGTTCCACCAAACTTTGTGGCGCTACAAAGTATCAGCGCGTTCATTGTATCAAGCTGATTGCATTTTCCCGTATTCAAACTCATTTTGTAGCGCCACAAAAACGTGTGGCGTACATTGTATCTCGGCCTTAATACCAAATCTTATTAAGGTTCAAAATTACAACATATCGCGAACCTATTTCCATTTATAATTATTAATTTAAATGTGAAAGCATATTACTTTAAAGGTACCAACAATTATCAAAATTACAAGCTTGAGCGTCGGTAGTTCTAGTTTTAATACAAGCAGCTCAAGTTAAAATATATCATTTGTTCGGTACAACGTGTTTTTCCAGGCTGTCGTGTACAAAAAGAGAAAGAAGAAGAAAAAGACATTATCATGTTCCCATGCACAGGGTTGAGTTGGAGTTGAGTATTCGTCGGGTTAAGAAGATAGCCGCTAAACCTAAACTGTTTCCATGAGCAACTTGGAGTTGAATTGATAAAATAAACTAGAATGACATTTGGAGCTAACCCCAACTCAACCCTACTCATTTCGTGGAGTTAATTTGGGTTTAACGAAATTCAACTCAACCCGAGTTGAACCCTGCATGGAAACACAGTATGTGGGTCACTCGTCGTTCTAGCGACATTCGAGCCATGAGTGTGTTGCTGCGCTGGGCAAGGGACTATGGTGTTGAACTCTGCGTAGGGGTGAAGCGCGAGGGGATATAGGTGTATTCCTTCTAGGAAGCCCCTGAGCTGCGTGATCTTCTCAATGAATGAATTTTTCAAGTTTTCTGTTCAAAAAAGGCAGGCGAATAAGTGCTAATGAGAATGACGAAACTACACATTGAAATATAGTAGCGACTGCTTATTTTCCTGTTGTGCCCTATCGCTATGTGTGATTTTCGTATTTCAATATAATCTTTTGCCTTCAAAGCGATTACGGGGCGCTAATATAGGGTATAGCCGGATAAGCATGCCGAATTTGCCCCCACGGCGTTTACTATCGACACTTTGGGGATTATCTTGATATCAAATAACAATAAATCACCCCAAATTTCAGATCTGAATGTTGAACACTTTTAGAATTATTTAAAAAAAAAATTCTTTTTGGTTTTTAATTTTTTTTCAATAGTAAAGTAAAAAATATCACTAGAGGAACTTTTTTTCATAACCCTCCTGGGGTCGCGTGGTACATACTCACAACATAGTTCGCGTGGCGTCTGACAGACTCAACCTAACTTTTTGCTCTTTTTAATAAATATAATTGAATGTAATTGAATGAATTTCTTTTATTTTATAAGAAACTGAGAGGCGGAGTGGGGGGAGAGGTACCTAGGAGGGAATCATTAACTTGGACTTATCTACAGGACCAGTAACACATTGGGTAGCATATTATAAAAAAGCGGGAAAAGTTGAGTATTTTGACGGTTTTGGAAATTTACAGCCGCCAAAAGAAGTTGTTAGCTATTTGGGGGAGAATATTGTTTATAATTATACTAATTATCAAAATTATGAATCTATAAATTGTGGACATTTATGTTTGAAATTTTTGTATAATCACAAATTATCTTAAATATATGTGTAAAATAAAAAATTGTGTTATTTTATTCCAAGCAACCATGTCATTAACATTAACTTTAAGTGGTAATTCATCTGTACTAACAGCTGAGTATTTTCCGTCTTTGGATCTGGAGACTGATTATGTTGCTGTTTAATTGATTTTCAAACGTACAATTCAATACCTAATATCGATAACAAGAATAATTTGTTTGGGACACAATCGTTAAAATTTCCGAAGGCTCATATGAGATTAATGACTTTTCCGAAAGTATCAGTTACAAAATAGCGATGACGTTCGAATTTCTATACAACATCAGGATTTATACATTTTACCCAGTGAAAGTTTTATTTATATCGATCGAAGGAGCTCTAACGAAAACAGAGAGCTATGAATTAAACAGTGTGGAAATCGATAGAACTAGAAATCTTGGATTCGCTACAACATTAAAAAATTATATATCTTTGAATCAGAATGAAAGTAGTACACTTTTAAATGCTGGCTGGTCGCCACATGGAACAATATCACTAAACAAAGGATTTTCAATTTTTGCATTCCTCTAAAAATGCTTTTAGGATTTGCTGAAGACTATACAGGGTGTTCAGAGGTGGGAGGGAAATATTGTAGGGGGTGAAAGGTCAGACCGAGACAAGCAAAAAATCGTGGGTGGGAGGGGGGTATCTCGCACCGTTTGGCAGTTACAGGGTGATTCGTTAATCAGGATTTTTCCTTATATGGGAACCGCTCTTGTATTTTTATCTTTTTTTCTACGCATCGCCGCGACCCCAAACCGATCTCAAAAAATTACTATTTCGAAGCCCTTTTCAAAACCCCCTTGGAAGTTGAAAAAATTAACTTTTATTTCACGATTTTTCACCTTTCGCCCCACTTTTCTCCGAAATTCATGTTATTAATATACCTACTTTTTATTTTTTTTAAGTTGCCCATCTAATTACCTTTCCAAAAAGGTGCAACATACCCTACCCAGGTAGAAAGGGGTTGTAAAAGTCCTGAAATTAAAACATCCTCACAGGTACCTGATTATTTTATTGCACCATAATGGAAAAAGTCTTTAAGTAAACAATTTTTATGACAGCAAGTTCGGAAATGTTTGTTTAGGAAACACAGGTAATACATTTTTATTATTTCAGCAAAACAGTAGTAAAATAATAAATGTAATCTCGTTAAATAGCGTTATTAGTTTATTATATCCAGTATTGACTCCTAAGTATCCTGACGCTCCGTTTCTAATACCTCCTATGAATTATGGTATAAAAATGGGTAAGTTTGAAAGAACATTGACCACAGTTGAAGAAGCAAGCGATAAGAACAGGTGTTTAATAGAAAAAATTAAGATAAAATGGCAGAATTCAGTGTTGAAGAGTATGCCGATATAATTTACGTGTACGGTTTAGTAGACGGAAATGACAGTGAGGCCGTACGAGAATACCAAAGGAGATTCCCGAATCGGCGGGTACCCGACAGAAGGGTATTTTCAAGGACTTTCAGAAGGTTAAAAGAAACCAGAAGTGTAACCACCCCCAGAGCAGAAACGCGATCAGGAACATCGGCCGATTCAGCAGACACCGACCAACAAATCCTCAACATCGTCAGAAACAGCCCTGAAATAAGCATCAGGCAGGTCGCACGACGGTTAAATTGCCTTCAGGGAGAGTATGGACCGTTGTGAACCGAGAGGGACTACATCCATACCACCATATCCCGGTCCAAGCACTACAGGAAGGAGATTCCGAAAGACGATTGCAATTCTGCACTTGGCTGCTCGAGTCTGACATCGAAAACAGAAGGTTTCTAGACCGAATTCTGTGGACGGATGAATCGCAATTCAGCCGGGATGGCATCACAAACTTCCACAACCTCCACACCTGGTCAGATGTGAACCCACATAGGACAAGGTGTCGGTCCTTGCAGCAAAGATTTAGTGTCAATGTCTGGGCTGGCATCATCGGCAACCAGTTGATAGGACCCTTCATATTTCCCCAAGTGCTGAATAGTCAGCTATATTCGGACTTTTTGGAGAATATCCTTCCGGATCTGTTGGAGGACATCCCCCTGGCCACCAGAAGCGCAATGTATTTACAGCACGACGGAGCACCTGCACATACTGTGAACATTGTTAGGGCAAGGTTGAATGAACATTACCCAGAGCGCTGGATTGGACGAGGTGGGCCGATTCCTTGGCCTGCCAGGTCACCGGACCTTACTCCACTGGAGTTTTTCTTATGGGGAATGATGAAAGATGAAGTTTACTCAAGACCAATCAACACCAGAGAAGAATTAGTTACCAGGATTGGGACTGCAGTCACGAAAATACGGGAGAGACTGGCTACCATAGACCTCAAACGCGAAATAAGACGAAGGCTACTTGCATGCATCGAAACTGGCGGAGAAAATTTTGAACAGCTTTTTTAGGACATAAGTTTTAATTGTAATTAGTTTTTAAGTGAATAAAATGTATTTTTTAGTTAACTTAAGTATAATTTCTTAAAAATTCGAATTGTCATGATATTCTGTAAAAGGATTTTTGTAAATAAATTTTCGTATCCTTTTCCTACCTGGGCATGTTGCACCTTTTTGGAAAGGTAATTAGATAGGCAACTTAAAAAATATAAAAAGTAGGTATGTTAATAACATGAATTTCAGAGAAAAGTGGGGCGAAAGGTGAAAAATCGTGAAATAAAAGTTAATTTTTTCAACTTCCAGGATGGATTGTGCCCAAGGGGTTGGGGATAGGGGGGTGGTGTTGACCTTTTTGGAAAGGGCTTCGAAATAGTAATTTTTTGAGATCGGTTTGGGGCCGCTGCAATGCGTAGAAAAAAAGATAAAAATAAAAGAGCGGTTCCCATATAAGGAAAAATCCTGATTTGCGAATCACCCTGTAACTGCCGAACGGAGCGAGATGCCCCCCCCCACCAATACGATTTTTTGCTTGCCTCGGTCTGACCTTTCACCCCCTGCAATATTTCCCTCCCACCTCTGAACACCCTGTATATAAGGATTTTTTCTTAATACGTTTTTTTTACCTTCTCATAAATTTTTATTTATTTCATCTAATATACATACATATATCTACCAAACTATAGGACTTAGAACTGTGATTATACAAAGATAAAGAGTAACTTTTGCTAGTTCGTGGAGTAAGTGACAGGATAGATCAGGGTGAATGTTTAACCTTTCTTCAACAATTTGTGAATCCCAAATACTCAGATGAAATAAATAAAAATGTGTAAGGTAAAAAAAAAAAAGTATTAAGAAAAAATAATAAGTTGAATAATATTATTCCATTAATAAATCTTTAATATGTACAATAATTCAGATATACATACGTATAATCACGATATTTTATTTTGCTTTCTCTCTTTTGCTGAGGTTACACTAAAAACCAACTTTTTAGATAAAAATTTTCCTTTCAACTCCTCATAGATGGCATTTATCGTTAAAACTGCGTTTAACACGTTGACTGCCATGGGGGTCACCGGCGACCGGCACCCTATAGCTGAAGCTGAGTAAAACGTTGGCAGTCAACGTGTTAAATGTTGTTATCGGCGGATACCGGATAGTTTAAATTCACCGTTAGATATAAGTTATGTTTTTTTCGGTATTTTTTTATGCAAAACTAGAAATGAATTCCATAGAAGAAATTTTTTATATTATAAAAAAAAACGGTTTTCAATTTTTCCCACAATGTTCCACTAAATCGGAAAAACTGAACAAATTTTTGAGAATGAGTATAAGAAATATTTTCTGTTAAAATTTGGTGATTGCATGTTTTCAAAAATACAGTTAAACAAATTATTTTAGTTTTTTCTTTAATTGGTTTTAAATTTGGGAATAATAAAAAAATGTTTTTTCACGTCTACATATCTTATATTCTCAAGTTTTTACGAAAAAATCTCCATTTGTTAATTTTTATTTTTACTATTGAAAAAAAAGAAGAAAAAACCAAAAATAGGTTTTTTTAAATAATTCGAAAACTGTTCAACATTAAGATCTGAAATTTGAAAAATGTAAACGCTGCGGGGGCAAATTCGGCATGCTTATTCAGCTATACCCTATAGTAGCGCCCCGTAATCGCTTTAGAGGCAAAAGATTAAATTGAAATAATGAAAAACGAAAATCACACATAGCGGTAGGGCGTAGCAGGAGAATAGGCAAACGCTACTAAATTTCAATGTGTAGTTTCGTCAAAGAGTATCTATAACAAGAGGGGACACTCGAGCGGTTATTTTTTAAAATTTTTCGACCTTGGTACCGTTACAGGAATGAAATGGGAATTTATGCTAGAAATAGTTAGTAATAAAGAAAGCATAAGTGAGAGAAAGACAAAAATTTGGGGCGAAAAGTGGAACACTCCTGCAGGGTGCACCTCACAAAAATCTTTTATCACAAAACTTTTCTATGAACACATTACACGCTGCCTTTCCCACAGCAACACACCAAACAAATTATATTATGCTTACCCATCATTTATCTAAAGCACATTTAATTTAATTTAATTAATTGCTTCTAAGAAAGCACTTTTTTACTCAAAAACTTTTAAGCTTCTTCACATTCCCAAACAAATCAAGACCACCCGGTACTTTTCGTAAGCGAGCAGCACACAAAAGAAATTCCGCTCGGGACCGCATTTAAAAACGCACGATGAAAAAATGTAAACAATCTCGTCCGTATTCATGCTCGGTGTGTGCTGCCTGCCTCTTCTCCCTTCTCCGATTCGGCATTTCCCTATAACTTAACATTGCGAGGAGAGGTAAACTTGAGCGGCCTAGTACTGGTGCCCGGCTCGGGACCGCCTTTAAAAAAGCGTTCATAAAAAAAGCTTCAGTTTATAGCTTACGCTGTAAAAGCTATCTGTGAGAACTTTTTAGTGACTATTTCTCTCTTTACATTTCTTATAGGTATTTACAGAGGTGGTAGCCCTGAGCTGCTTTATCTAATGGGAAATTTTGCTGGGTGTATTTGCGGGAGCTTGCATATGAGTTGGGACTTTGAGAGCGTATTGAGAGTGTCCCTTCTTGTTGAATTCGATATTCTTTGGTTTCGTCTCTCTATTCGCATTTATATGCTTCCTGTGTGCTCTTTTCCCTTGAAAAAGTCATTCAATGAGTAGAGCACGCAACTCCGGAGCTTCCTTGAAAGAATACAACTATGTCCCCCTTGCGCTTTACCCCGCAGCACCATAGACGCTAGCTCAGCGCAGCGACTAGGCAACACACTCACGGGCCAAGCAGAGAGCAGAGGAATATTTCTTTGCTCTCTGGCCCAAATGTCGCTAGAACGACGAGTGACTCATATTTTCCTGCATCTGTCGTGTCGAGGACCGCGACCAAATGTATATAACAATGGTCTTACAGCAACATTTTTTTATGGTGTGCTCCGACACATGTTGTGGTACGTTCCGGAATGTCTCAGCCATTTAACCCTTGGGAACACGTGGTATCTAGTAGATACAAAGCTTTAAAAATTTGGTTGTGAAAATTAATGTTTGTATTTCTTCCAAAGAGATAAATGTTATTATTAAAATAAAAAAATATTATATTTGTTCAAAATGAACTGTTTTAATGAATGACTTGTAGGCGTCTAGGAATAAAACACGAGACTCGCACGAGCAGCTTTATTTAACAAGGTACAGGGAACAACTAACTCTTACAGAAGCGACTACGTCTCGAGAGTGCTAATGAACAGAAAATAACAGAACCTAAACGACAGTGTTTACAGATGAGATTTACACTGAATATAAGAGTAGGTAGAATTATAACTTGAATGTTACATCTCTTACAGACTACTTATTTATCTTAGTTTTATCTCCCAGATACATCGCGCGCTCCTTCCTGTGTATGGGGAAGAGCGCGCGCTCCCGAGGTTTAAAAATTGTATACTCGGCTCTTGTATGGCGTGCGACATCTAGTTGTTCTGCTATCTATGCTAAAACTAAAGCGGCGCTGCCTGGGTGGCTCCTCTTCGGGGTGGTGAGGTCGGTCAACGTGACTTGAGGACTGGGAGAGTGTAGGCAAAGATAATCTAATCATATAGATTTCCACTCTAGAACAATGAAATCGGCCGCTGTTTTCGTAAAGCTTTTTCTGCCTATGCACAACTCCATAGGAGACTGAGGTAGCGCTCTCGATTTGAAATTTCATAAACAAACACAACAACAATGCCGTAGTGAATGCATTAGGGAAGAGAGCAAATTTTACGTATGTGTAAGTTATCTTTGTTTGGTGCAATCCCCTATACACCCCCTAACCACCCAATGGGAAATCGAGTCAGCTATTCTTAAGAAAGTCATTCAGAAGTAAATCCTAAAATCACTCAATGAAGGAATATATTCGATGCATTCTTTGACCCCCCCAATAACCTTAGGCCCAACCAAACAACTAAGATCGCGTCTAAAAATAGCTCTCTAGGTAATAGTCTTAAGCCTAACCCTAAAATTAAGTTTACGTGTAACAAAAGGTCTCTACGTAAATCCATCCGCCCTGCTTCCTCTGTCTCCCACACCTCTAAGCCCATGAATGCGAATTCCGCTGTCTGCCCTTCTTCCTCTAGACCTTCCAATTCTGTTTCACATAACTCCCCTAATGTGAAATACAAAAACCAACTTAACGATGTCTCCCACCGTTCGCCCAACTCCCGTCCCTCAATTCCACAAGTTGATTCTAATTGGCAGCTCAAATACCCTAATTTTGTTATGTCTCACATTCTTAATCCTTCCATTCCAGTCCCTCTTTCAACCACTGCTACCTGTCCTTCCACCTCCGACCCTCACCCTAGCTCCAACAATATTTCCCGATCCATCCCATCTTCACACGGAAAAGTTAATACCCCTCCTCCCACTTCTCCCGCTTTGCCTGTGGTAGCTAAGAATTCCGATAAAGTCCCCTCAACTCAATGTTCTTCAGCTCCTTCTGTATCCTCCTCAACCACCAATTCCACGAATACTACGCCCTCTGTCCCCGAGATCTCCAAACCATCATTTATCGACCCACTTCTTCCTCCTATAGTTAAGCTTACTATGCGGTCTGCCGACTCTAGAGACGGACGTTATCTGCTTTCCCGCTTACACGATCACCGAATCTATGAAAATGTGCGTTTACTCCTAGCCTATCTTCACGATAAACCTGACTCTGTCTGCATTGATGGTAAGACTAAAACCAGTGTTCTTGTCACAATTCCTACTGACCTATCTACTCTGCGGCAACTTTTCTTTAAATACCACGAGGCATTTAACATCCCACACAAAAAGGTATCCGATGATCTCTCTGCACTAGCGTCCTTTGTCAGCTCCCGTCGTATCTCTCACCTTCAAAAAAGTCGTAACGACTATAAAAACTATTTTCGTTCCTAACCCTGGCAATTCTCCACTTTGACCCCTTCACCTGCCTCTCATAGTTCTGTCCTTCCCCTCATAGCTCCCCCCGCGCGCCTAGTTGTCTCTCCGTTTACTATCGAAATATGAGAGGCCTACGCACAAAAACACGCGAAGTCTTTCAAAATTCCTTTACCTTTCCTTTTGACATCTTTGTCCTTACAGAGACCAACCTAACCCCCTTCATCAACGATAATGAACTATTTCCTCCTGACTTCGTCACTTTCAGAATCGACGGCTGCACAGATGATTCCCTCCCCTCCGGTCGCGGTGTTCTTATCGCTTTACGTAATTGCTTCAGTGCTACCCTTTTCGAATCCTCTAATTCCTCAGTCTGTGAATTTGTCTGCATTAAAATAACTTAAAACCAGCGTTCCTTGTACATCCTCTGTTTCTACAACCGTCCCTCCTAACCGCTTGAAGTCTACGAACTCGCCATTGGCGTAGTCAACTCCATCTTTAATGTCCTCGGACCCAATGATGAAGTTATTGATCTTGGGGACTTCAACCTACCTCGCCTTCAATGGACTCTATCTGAGGACTCTACCTATTATATTCCCTCGAACGCCGTTTCTGGCAAAGAAGCAGTATTTGCTGACCACCTCTCTGATTTGAGTCTCTGCCAGGTTAGTGGCATAAGCAACTACCTCGGCAGGCAACTCGATCTCATCTTTTCTACTGATCCTGGGAACTCAGTCGTCACTGAAAGCAAACATCTCCTTTCCTCTCTCGATCGTTTCCACCCTCCCCTTTTTCTTCCATTTTTCTTTGAACTTTCCATTCCTCCCACCGTCTCAGCGCCCAAATACTACTTCAATTTTCGTAAAGGCGACTTCGAAAAAATGAATTATCTGCTCGGTAACGCGTCTTTTGATTCCATCTGCTCCAACTCCCAGCTCTCTTTGACTGACGCCCTTGATGTCTTCAATTTTGAATTATTTAGTTGCCCCGCCGAATCCGTACCCACTCCGAGGCAGAATACTCTTCGTATCTTTCGGCCTTTACCCTGTTTTCCGAACGCAGCAAATCCCTTTACCACAATTACCGTAACCGTATGCAATTTAATCTCATCTCTGACCCCAAATGCTTTTACAAATTCATTTATATTAAAAAAAAATCTAGTGGCTATCCTTCAACCCTTAAACTTGGAGATGTATCTTCAGCTGATCCCAGAACAATCGCGAACCTCTTTGCCAATCATTTCAGCCAATCCTTTTGCGAGCACTCCTTTGAACCAGATTTTAACTACTTTCACATTATGCAATCTCGCCCTCAAACTTTCTTTGTCTCCGTTAACATCGACTCCACATTGGTTGCTTCATACATTAGCGCACTTGATGACAATTTCAGTCCTGGCCCCGACGGCATTCCCGCCATCATGCGCACAGCACTTAACACAACCTCTTACCTCTCTCTTTAAACTACCAATCTCCCAGGGCGTTTTTCCTTCTCGGTGGAAAGACTCATTCATCATCCCTATTCACAAAAAGGGCTGTAAAAGTGATGTATCTAACTACTGGCCCATCGCCAAACTATCTTGCATACCTAAATTTTTCGAAAAAATTGTTTATGACTCTATGTTCTTTCACTGCAAGTCCATTTTCTCCCCTTTCCAACACGGCTTCCTTAAGGGCAGATCAACTACGACTAATCTCGCCGACTTCGTCTCCAGAACATTACGTGTTCTTGGAAACGGCTACGTGGTCGACGTCGTTGCCACCGATTTCAGTAAAGCCTTTGACAAAATCTCGCACCAAATAATTCTTTTTAAACTCAGTTCTCTCGGCTTCCAATCGCGTTTTCTCTCTTGGTTGAGTTCCTACCTATCCCAACGTTAATATAGCGTCCTCTTCGGTTCAGTAAACTCAAGCCCTTTCATAGCTCAGTCTGGGGTTCCTCAAGGCAGTCACTTGGGTCCCCTGATCTTTGTTCTGGCTGTAAATGACGTCGAGTGCATCATCAAACACTCGGACCTTTCAATTTACGCCGACGACATGAAGATCTCTAAACAAGTTTCCTCCCCAGTTGACCCCCCCCCCCTTTCTACAAGAAGATCTGGATTCTTTTTGCATATGGTGCTGTAAAAACTTCTTGGATTTAAACATATCAAAATGTCAATATATCACCCATTCCCGTAAACGACTCCCTTCCTCCCCCAGAATCTATCTTTTATCTGGTGAGCATATCCCTTCGGTCCTATCGCTTCACACCAACCCCCGTAGCCTCAGATCAGTACCCCTCTTCCTCCCCTTGCATCACCGCACCAATTATGGCTTTTCCGAACCAATTTCCCGCATGTTACGTAAAGCCAACTCCTCACCATCGTTCGACCTCCACCTTTCCAAGTCATCCCTTCGGAATACCCTGAAACGCCCCCCCCCCCCCCCCCCCCCCCACCCCCAGGTTCCTAGTCTTATATATATTCTAGCATCTAAGAATGTATTCTTGTGTTTGTATGTATGTATAGCTTGTATTAAGCTTAATAAATAAATAAAACCCTTTGCCTTAAAACAACGAGTGGGAGACGTGATCCTACTTCTGTGCCTAAAATGGGGATCTCGTATCAGACATGTGATGACTGCTTCTGGTCACCAGGCATCAGAAAAGCTTTCATCAAATCGTCGTTCAATTCATAAGGCAAGGGGTTAAGTCGCTAGGAGGAAGGAATACACTTATGAACCGCGTGCGCATCATTGAAGGGTGTTCCACGATTTCCCTTTTATAACCGGTTTTTGTCTTATCTCCCCCATGCCTGTGCATTTTTAATATGATGCGCCCAGTTGTTCTAGCTGCGCTGTGAAGTGAGTTTTTTTGTATAGTGTTTTTTAAGTGAGTTTTATATTGTGTAAAATTTATGTTTCATAAGTTGAATTTTGAACTTTTATTTTTATTGTACTGAATATTTTTATATTGAATAAATGAAATATTAATAAAAATTAAAACAGTGAAAGATTTTAACTTTTCATTTATTATTCCTATATTTCTATGTGATTTTTCAGAGCCATCGCAGTTAGACATTTCTTGTAAATACAAGGAATCAATATTTTGGAGTTTCTGAAGGTGGTTATACTTTTTACTTCGTTTTTCACTCAGGTTGCCATCTTTTGAATTGCTGAAAACGGAGTTCAAAGGAAGCGATATCAAAAAGCGTTTATTGCTTCCTTTTGGACTAAATATGATGCCTTCTGAATTGCTTCTAGGTACTACGAAGAGGAAGCGAATATAAAAAGCGTTTGTTCTCCTTCGTTCCGCGGACATGCCTATGTTAAAAAGATATAGAAGAGGATACGGAGGGTCATGAATTCTCTGCTTCCAGAGAAGGCTTCGGTATGCATGGTTGGATGGTTCCATTTCTCATTGGGCTGCTACATAAATGAATGAAATTTCTGTTGAGACTATTGAGTTGAGATAAATATTTTTGATTCTAAGAGTTTTTCCATAATATTTAATATAATATATATTATAAAATTATAGTTTTATAGTTTTGTAGTTTCGTAATTTTGTAGTTTCGTACTTTCGTAATTTCGTAATTTTGTAGTTTCATAGTTTTGTAGTTTTTTAGTTTCGTACTTTTGTAGTTTTATTAAGGTAGTATAACAGTATATTTGTATTATGGATAATTGTACTTGAATTGAATAGTTGTTACGTGCAAAATTTTGTGCACGGTTGCCCTGCTAGCGCTGGAGAAAGGCCGGGGTTAACTCTAAGGCACCGCTTTACATGGACGACCGACCGATCAGAGATCTTATTTGGGCGCCACTCGGTTTTTCGGCTGACCGAGAACCAAAGATCACTGACCCACACTAAGAGGTCAAACTTTATGGATAGGGAAAAAGAAAAATAAAACGAAGCGGCAAGACTGTTCGATTTGACCTTAAATCTATATTTCGATTAGTCTACAATTATGGGACTCATAATTGGACAATGAAATCAGTACCGGCAAGGTAGCTCGACCACGAGAAATGGGGCTAAAGTCACGACACGCGATTCCAAAATTTATATAAATCCGATACGGGCGGTTTGCAAAACCCCGACCCGTACAATAAAAAAAAAGAAAAAAAAGTTATAACTCAAAAGGGGTACTTAGCTTCGAAACTGGCGCTGGCACCGCGTGGTCCAACCTCCTTAAATTCCCATCCGGATAAATCCACGCAATCCACTTTCCGGCGGTTCCTTGAATTTTTATAATAGCCGGGGAATCCTTATCTCGTTATCTCCTCCGCTGTATTCTCTCCAAGTAGATAAAGTCTCGCGGCGTCCTCGGTCTAGAATTTTCCTCCACCTCGCCGTCCTTCTTTTTTTTTTTTTCTCCCAACAACTCGAACTCCACACACCAACCGACTTGACTCTCCCTGCTCGACTAACTCTGTAGGGCCGCCCGCTTCACCTACCGGAGTTGCAACCTTCGATCGATCCTACCCATATTTTTATTTCCGATGGGAACGTTCGTTTTATCGATAATCGATATATCCGCCAGTATTAGTTAAGGACCTTTTCCATTTCTACGTTCTCTTTCCAACTCGGTTTTTGCGCTGGAGTTGTTATTATAACTTGATGGAGTAGTAATCTAACATAACATAATACCGATTATCATCCCAGCGGGAAAGAAGCAGTCCTAGATGCAAGTGGAAGCTACTTCTGCGAAGGCATGGATGCATGACTCTTTGTTGCACACTTCATTTAATTTTAACATTACATGTCATTAGGAGGAAGCAGTAAAAAAGCTTTTCTTTTGCTTCCTCCAAGATCCCATAGGAACAATAAGGAATGCATGACATTAACAGGATATGAGATCTATTTGGAATCAAAGGAGGAGCTATACTACCGCTTCCCCAGAAGCATCCAAGAAATCGACTCCTGGGTTTGGAAATTATAATGTCAATAAATGAAACAACTCTATTAACCAAAATTCAATTCATTATTATATTATTTCATATTATAATTCAATTTGGAAAATAATACAACATAAAAGGCGGGATAAAGCACGCACAGGCTCAACTCAAAGTACAAACAGGAATGAATTATTTTCAACCGGTATTCACGAATTGCGTCTTTGAAGAACTCGATCGGAAAGAGCGAGAGTGAGGAGAAAATATACAAGGAGCTTTCGTTCGCGCTTGGCCTTCCACCTAGCTTCCATGCGACTAACTTGGAATTGATAGTGAAAATTGTTCTTTGCTTCCACAAGGCTTCCGTTGGAATGCCTGACCAAAATTCCCGCTGGGATATTACATTTCAACGTAAGGCATTGTGCGGTGATCGAATGCTCCGGGTTACGGTTGGCCCTTGTAAGTAGTTGACTAGACTAGTTGAACACTTAATCTTTGGTCTCCGAAATACTTTGGTGAGGTGATTGATGATCCGTCAGCGATTATAAGGAGGCTGGAGCCAGATAAGTATTTCGATATAAAGATAAGCATTTAAATAGCGTAGTTAAGTATCCCTTAGTATTTCATTTACTCCCTTTACCGGAACCCCATCACGACTATATCGAATCTCCCCGCCGGTGTACAAAATCTCACAAACAGTTTTTGTAATACTATGATCATAATATCTTGCCAAAATAAATCTTTAAAAAGCTTGTACTCTACAATTTTCTCATCTGTTTACTATCATCTACTACATTATACAAGGGGTACAATTTCATAGTCGTTAACTAATGTCTAACCACAGTAAGGTCGGTAGTGCCATCTATCTTGTACTCTGGTAATTATTAAATTCTAAGTTAATTTTCTTTCTGCTATAATAATTCAAAGGGCTATGACGATTTAAGTAATTAAGATAGCTATTAAATTCTAAGTTAATTTTCTTCCTGCTATAATAATTCAAAGGGCTATGACGATTTAAGTAATTAAGGTAACTATTAAATTCTATGTTAACTTTCTTTCCTTCTTTAAGTAATTCATTAATGGTAAGTGATGCCATCTATCTTAAAATTCAGTAACTATTAGATTCTACGTTAATTTTCTTCGGCTATATGCTAAATACGATTTGTTCCCGCGAAGGTCTTCGACAATGTACTCATCTGCATACTCTTCCACTCCGTCAGTACTCTCCGTACGTTACGTGTATAATAATTGCACTTAAGTAGCTCTTCAACTTAAGTAGCTCTGCAACTTCAGCCTGGCGAGTGGCCCCTGCAAAGGGTCTCCCCTGATCTCAGCCCAATACGTTCTTTTTGGTTAACTTCCCCCTATTCTCTTCCCATCCGTTCGACCATTCCAGCCACAAAACACCACCAAAGTAAATAAGTCTCCCCTTAAAGGTTCTGAAATTGAATAATTTCCTTGCAGCACCACGACTTAATTTTACACAGAAGGACGGCACAAGGTAAATGTACGAGTTCGGGGTACTTTCGTATCGGTATTTTACCCCCGGGTTCGTTGCCCTACTTCATTTACTCCCGATTGTAACATAGTTTTTTGATTTTTTTAAACACATATTTTTGCGATAATGCCCTCGAATAGGCGATAATGCTGCATTTGTCTGTAGTAGCTCTTCAGCTACGAAGACAAGATTTTTCAAATTCTTTATTAACCTTTAAGCACCGACATGCATTTTTTGTAACGTTAGTACCGACGTGAGGCCTAAGAAGCCGCTTATATTATGTTGTGTTTTTTAAAGAAAGTGTTGATTTAAATATTTGTTTCTGCGATATAATGGAAATAAAGAGTTTTAAGAAAAAATAAGCATAGAAAGAAAATAAACTTTTATTACCCGGGGAAAATCGTTCGGGTGTCAGGATGTAAAAGAAAAATAACAAAACTTGATGTACACACAAGGTTACTTTATTTATCCTTTCTCGGGTTTCTACATACGTGCTCACGCTTCAAATGTCACAGAGGAAGTGCTTGCCCGGCTCGGTTGCGATCCTGGGGTTGGCAGCAATGAGCTTTCGTGAGTGAAGTTGGTTGAACTTTGGGCTCTGGCTGCGTTCGCCGTTCGGACAATCGTAACAGCTCGGTCATCCTGATATTCAGAGTCGTCCTCGACGTCGTCGCCACTATCTCCGTCTTCGTCGCTCGGCACGTCTCCGTCAAAAACACCGCACCATGGCTTCATGTTGTCCGATGCATATACCGAGTCGAACGGTCTTTGAGTCCTTGGCGCACCTGGGATGTCCTTTATGACGTATCGGTCCTTGTCCAGGACCTCCGAAACTGTATAGGGGCCTTTGTACTTTGCGTCCAACTTTCGGGAATCCCCCGTAGAAATCGACGGCCTTTCGATGAGGACCAAATCTCCGACTGCATATTTCCTAGGAGGGGCACGTTTGCTGTCGAAGCGTTCCTTTTGCTTAACCTGGGATTTCTCGATGTTACACAGAGCAGCCATACGAAGTTCTTCGAGGCTAGGCGGATCTCCTTGTTGTTCCTCCGTATGCAACGCGAGCAGGAGTTTGTTCCCCAGCCCTCGAGGCTGGTATCCGAATAAGAGCCTATGCGGTGAAAGCTTTGTGGTATCGTTTGCAAGAGAGTTCATTCCCCATTGTATAGCGTTCAAATGAGTGTCCCATTTCGAAGGGTCATTACTCATTGAGGACAAAGCACGCAGAATTGTTCGATTACAGCGTTCGATTTGGCCGTTAGCCCTAGGAGTTCGCGCGGCAGTCATCACGTGATGTATATCGTTTTCGTTACAATAGTTCTTGAATTCACGCGAGCTAAACGCGGTTCCACGATCCGTAATTATTCGCACCGGCATTCCGAAATGTTGAGATATTTCCGACAAAGTCTTCAAAACTGGCTTTGTCGATGCGTTTCTCACAGCTTTCAGAATGAGGTATTTCGTGAACCCATCCACGATGCCAAGAACATATACATTTCCCTTGCTGCTTTTAGGAAAAGGACCCAGGTGGTCCATATGCAGCGTGTGGAAGGGGATAGGGGTACGCGGTATGCAATGTAACTCCCCCTCTAACCTTCCAGAAGGTTTTCGATGGTAGACGCACTCGACGCAAGCAGCAACGTAGGTTTTGACCTTATTCCGCATGCGTGGGAACCAATAGGTTCCGCGAACCATTTCCAGAGTTCGTTCCACACCGGGGTGACCTATGTCATCATGGCAAGACTTGATGACCTTCCAGATGACTGGTCTCGGTACGACCCAACGGAGGACTCCGCCCACCTTCCGGTAAACACGATTTTTAGCCAGTTCGTAGTTCTTGTGAACTTCCCGCTCCTCGTGATTCGTAGGCTTACTAGACAGAACCTTAGCTAGGGCTGCGAGTTTCGCGTCCTGGAGTTGAATGGTCATCAACCAGTCCTCGCTGTTAATTTCGACGACAAACACGTTGAGACTAGCTATTTCGGGCTCCACGGGCTCGTCGTGAGGACTACGGCTCAAAGCATCAACATGCCGAATACTCCCACCACGCCGATATTCTATTTCAAAGTCGTATTCCATAAGTCGAAGAAACCAGCGGGCGATGCGCGGAACCAAATCGCGCTTAGTCAATGTCGCTTTAAGGGATTCGCAGTCTGTGATAACTTTAAAGAACTTGCCGAGAAGGTACATACGAAATCGATCAGCTGACTCGACCACTGCCAACGTTTCCAGCTCGTAGCTGTGATAATTTTTCTCGGTCGGAGTCGTCTGCCTACTAAAATACGCAACGGGTCGAATATTACCGTCGAGGTCGCGTTGAAATAATATTCCCGCTATTCCTAGAGCGCTAGCGTCAGTATGTAATTCGTGTTCTAGTTTAGGGTCGTATATGGTCAAAAGAGGCCTTTCGGTTAAAATACGTTTGAGCCCTTCAAAAGCCTCGCGTTGTCTTTCAGTCCAAGAGAATGCCACGTTTTTCTTGGTAAGTGCCGTTAGTGGTTGAGCGATCGCGGCGTAATCCCGTACGAATTTTCTGAAATAACTCGTTATTCCCAGAAACTGTCGCAAAGTATGGACGCTGTCGGGTTGTGGGAAATTTTGAATAGACGAAATTTTCCTTTCGTTAGGCCGGATCCCGTGAGAGCTTATATCGTAGCCCAAGAACTCTATTTCGGTTTTAAAGAAAAAGGACTTCCTGAGCTTCAGCGTTAGGCCCTCTTCACTCAGTACGCGAAGTAGCTGTTCGAGAACCTCCATGCCGTCTGCGAAGCTCGTGCACGGTATCAGCACATCATCCATATACACGAGTAGCTTTCCCCTCGTTAACCTCCTCTTAATGTCGTTCATCATGCGTTGAAAGCACGACGGGGCATTGGAAAGACCGAAAGGCATGCGACGGAACTCGTATTCGCCGTCCGGGGTCGCGAAAGCCGTAAACTTAATACTGTCTTCAGCTACTGGCAGCTGATAATAACCGGAGGCAAGATCCAGTCCAATAAAGAGCTTGCACCGCTGCAGCTCTGACAGCAGATCCTCTATAACCGGTATAGGATGCTTATCCTTTATTGTAATTGCGTTTAAGGACCGGTAGTCCACGACCATACGGTCCTCACCGCACTTCTTCTTCACGAGTAGAGCCGGTGACGTGTAGGGAGAATTCGAGGCCCTAATAATACCCGCGGCTAGTAGATCGTCGATGATACGTTTCATTGATTCTCGCTGGGAATACGCCAGCCTATACGGTCGCGAACAAATTGGCCGATCGCTAGTCAATTTAATTTCGATAGCATGGGACTTCGAGAGTCCCAGTTCAAAAATGTTTTTCGCGAAACAACACCGAAATCGATTCAATAGGTCCAATAAAGCCTTTACTTCGTTTTCGTCACACAAATCGTGGTTTAGTTCACTCTCGCGGATCGCGTCATATACTCGAGACTGTTCGTTGTCATCGCAAACGTTCGTGTTATCAACCTTTTCGTGAACTTCGGAATGATTTACTTCATTAAAAATGTTCAAATACCCGTTTCGTTTAACTAGACACACTTCCGGACTGTTAATAAAATTTTTTCCTACTAACACAGGCGTGTCTAAATAGCAATCGTTAACAAGGTGTAAATCCACCGACGAGCATGCATCATCTACCTTTAAATCTACGGTCACCTTACCTTCAGTTCGGCAGGAGCCCATACCGAACCCGACTAGTGGCATACTGCATTCCTGAACTGGTAACCCCATCTCGTCAATAACTGATGAGCGCACCAGACTTACATCACTTCCGGTGTCGACGATGGCTGTAGCAGCAAGACTGCCGTTGATAACCACAGGGCTAGAAAATTCGTCTGACCTCACCAAAGACACCTTCTTCGGTTGTTTGCACTCCATATGGCTATGACCCGATTTTTGGCAATTGGTGCAGCGCTGGCGACGTTGGGGTTGGGTGCACTCGACAGATATGTGCCCCAACTCGTTGCAATTGTAGCACTTCCTGACTCCTTTTGCTGTTTTCGTAGCAGCACCTTCCCTAGAGACCTGGCCAGATTCCGTCTTGCCCTGCCTAGGAGCAAATGCCTGCATCTGCTCGAACCACTTAAAGTGCTGCAACAACTCCTCAGGGTTAGTGAAAGGTCGAGAAGAAAGAGTCCTCCTCAATTCGACGTCATCTACCCCGTTCACGAGGTACTTGATAACTGATTGTGGAGAGAGTGATCCCTCCCGAGCAATCGACATCACTTCATAGAAGTACGCCTCGAAGCTTTCTGAGGCACTCTTTTTACGTTTTGAGAGCCTCATATGCACCTCGCATTCATCCCTATACGAGGGAAAAGCCGAAAGTAGGCCTTCCTTAAGCTGCTTCCAAGATGATATCGAAGGCTGCATAGCCTGAAGCCAAAACTTCGCTGCTCTCTTCAATTTTGAAGAGGCCAGCAAAAGTGCTGCCTGATCCGACAGGCTGTAAACCCCCGCCAACGTGTCGACGTTTTTCGTCCACAGCGTGCACCCGATCCCGCGTTTGTCCCCTGGATCGAAGTCCTGTATTAGAGCTCTCAGCTCTGCGAAATTTACAGGTTGGATCAGGCTCGTGGATCGTTGGCTGGAACTCGACTGAAAGAATGAAAGTTCCTTTTTAGTTAGTTCAAGTTCATAACGCAAAACTTCCTGTTCTCGGCGAAGGAGCTCCAGTTCCCGTTGCTCTAGTGCCCGTGCAGGGTCTCCGTTAGCTACCGTTGCTGTTGAAACGCCTGTATTTCGTGGCCCTTCGACGTTTTGGTCATGGGGATGATGATCTTCGCGGTCCCCTTTGGTTTCGTTGCGTGGAAGCTCAATTTTTCGTTGCTCGAATGCCTGAATTGGGCTCCCAGCGACTCCTGTGCTCTGCCCTACGTTTTCACGGCTTACCTGCAGCGATGTGTCGGCGGCCACGTCGTGGAGTAAACTATTTTCGTCGTATTCGTTGCGAGCCATCACCGTAGACTCGGCCATTGGCGATGATTCGTTGCCTGGTTCCTCTCGCGACTGGATGTCACTTTCGTGTGCAGGATTCTGCGTATCCATGCGGCTCACGTGGATCGCAATTTATCGCGACAACAGCAATCAATCGAGCGTAATTAGCGAGAGCGGATGCCCTAATTAACGAAATAGAATCCCACTTCTGACTTATTACCCGGGCAAAATCGTTCGGGTGTCAGGATGTAAAAGAAAAATAACAAAACTTGATGTACACACAAGGTTACTTTATTTATCCTTTCTCGGGTTTCTACATACGTGCTCACGCTTCAAATGTCACAGAGGAAGTGCTTGCCCGGCTCGGTTGCGATCCTGGGGTTGGCAGCAATGAGCTTTCGTGAGTTTGAACTTTGGGCTCTGGCTGCGTTCGCCGTTCGGACAATCGTAACACTTTATTATATTTTTAAATTTAAGACTACAATAATATTTGGCTTGAATTTGGGGGGAAAATCCGACTATTAGATATAAAAAATCATAACACAAAGAATAATCCTCTGAGAATAACAAAAAATGGTATTTCGTACTTAAGACTAATATAACTTTAAGAAAAAAACTATAGTAGGAACATTAAACCTCTGCAAAAAAAAATGTCCACAGTCGAACTACACCTTAAATTCTAAGCACAGTCAGGGCACACTTGTTTCGCGCATTGTAAACAAATGTGTTTTTTGCACGAATAGCACCTATACGTCGATTTTCTTTTGAGTTTGGGTTGACAAGAGAGGCAAGTCTTGCGTGTCTTGACTTCTTCGGCTTGATCTTCAGATGCCTCTGGCTTATCAGAACCAAGTACTCTTGCCAAACTCATCCTAAGGTCACGAGGCAATCTTAGGTTAAAAAATCTTCGCTTCATGTGCTTTAATACCAACTGTCGAGCTAATTTTTTTATGAAGGCTCCTCTATCAGTTTGTCTTCCTACATGTACATCATGTAGAAGATGAGAATTGACGGAGCTTATATCCAAAATCCGGTAAAAAATTGTCATAGGCCAGCGTCTTGATCGGCGACTGCAAGTGTATATGGAGCATTTCTTATCTATTTCATCTACACCACGTTTCGTAGAATTATAAAACTGTATAATTTCTGGCTTCCCTGAGTCCGTATCTGTTCCTTGAGTATGATGCATTGATGAAGCCAAAATGACCGCTTTTCCCTTCTTGGGAACATCAGACGATAACGTTCCCAGCGGGAAAAGAAGCAGTCCTAGATGCAAGTGGAAGCTACTCCTGCGAAGGCATGGATGCATGACTCTTTGTTGCACACTTCATTTAATTTTAACATTACATGTCATTAGGAGGAAGCAGTAAAAAAGCTTTTCTTTTGCTTCCTCCAAGATCCCATAGGAACAATAAGGAATGCATGACATTAACAGGATATGAGATCTATTTGGAATCAAAGGAGGAGCTATACTACCGCTTCCCCAGAAGCATCCAAGAAATCGACTCCTGGGTTTGGAAATTATAATGTCAATAAATGAAACAACTCTATTAACCAAAATTCAATTCATTATTATATTATTTTATATTATAATTCAATTTGGAAAATAATACAACATAAAAGGCGGGATAAAGCACGCACAGGCTCAACTCAAAGTACAAACAGGAATGAATTATTTTCAACCGGTATTCACGAATTGCGTCTTTGAAGAACTCGATCGGAAAGAGCGAGAGTGAGGAGAAAATATACAAGGAGCTTTCGTTCGCGCTTGGCCTTCCACCTAGCTTCCATGCGACTAACTTGGAATTGATAGTGAAAATTGTTCTTTGCTTCCACAAGGCTTCCGTTGGAATGCCTGACCAAAATTCCCGCTGGGTTGTGTCTTTTGTAAAACCATATAAAGTTGATTTTTCTGGTCTCGTTTTAGCAGGCAAAAACTCTGGGGGTATTTCCCTTTTGTTTTTTTTTACCGTACCTACACAGGTCAATCTTCTCTGTTTCAATGCATCAATTAGTTGTATTGACGTGAACCAATTGTCACACGTTATATTTTTGTTACTGCCATGTAATGGTTTACTCAAACGAATCACAGCCTGCGTAGGAATTGAAAGCTTTTTTTCTTCATCTGATAATGTTTCTCCATCTGAACCTTTACCACAATAAACATAACAATTGTAAAAATAACCGTTTTCGGCATCACAAGGCACATTAGTTTTAGTCCATACTTAGCAGGCTTCTTGGGCATATATATCATCAAAAATTATCGCCCTCTGAATGGAACTAGCATTTCATCAACAGTAGCGTATTGACGCATATTATATACCCTCTGGCAATTTGATACAAATTTGTTGAAAATATTTGCTATAGCAGCCAATTTATTAGTCTCCTTTCTCTGTGCTGTGTCAAGTGCATTGTCAAACCGAAAACAGTGAAGCAAGCACAAAAATCTGTTTTTAGACATAACACATCTAAAAATATCTCTTCCGGTACCATCTGTAGCAAATATTAAGTCTGCGTCTTCGTGGTTAGATTTGAATACAGCTGTGTACAACAATAGGCCAATAAAAGCTTGCAACTCAATCATATCGGTATCTTTTAGTTCTGGGCGATCCTGCTTCCTATATTTACATCTATATTCAGCCAGCTTCTCATTGGTTCTTAGCAAAATCTCCGATAACATCTCGTCATTTATATATTGTTTCCATATAGAATAAGGATCTTTTCCATCATTTTTAGTCAAATTGGATGTAGGTAATAGGGAAATAATATTATGTTGTGGTGTTCTAACAGATGATCTGTTTGGAGGTGATTTAGACCACTTATATTTATTTTTTCCTCTAAAACATCCCAGCCTTGAGAGCGGAACATCTTCATCTGATGACGATGACGGCGCGTCCAGGTGTTCAGGTTGAGCTTCTTCGGTATCAGAAATATCAGTGCTCGTATCCGTATCATGCTCACTGTGCTCCGGGCAAAAATCTTCGGCAACGTCGTCAACCTCAGATCCGCTGGTGTCTTCATCCGCGATCCAGCCCTCAATCACTTGCATATAATTCGGAATTTTGAATGCTGTATATCTGTCACAGAACTATTTCTTTTACTACCTGAAGGTCCTGGTCTATCCATAGTTTACAATATCTGTAAAAGTAATAGTTTAGTGTAATAAGGAATAAAACAAAAAAATTACGTAAGTACCGACGCGACGTGAGGCCTGAGAGGCCGCGTCGGAATTTCAAATCGTAATTACTCACCAAATGCGCGCGCGACGTCACGTCTTTCCGTTTCGATGTCAACGTGGGCACTGTCCTTGCAGCTACTTAAAAGAAGGGATCGGAATTCAGCGGGGAAAGGGGTAAAGTAGCATGTCAAGTGGCTGTCGAGGCCTGTCAGACCGCACGTCGGTACTTAAAGGTTAAAGACACTGATATGAAAAGTGGATTTTAAAGTGTTATATGATTAGATTAGGAATATATAGGGTGTCCCAATATTCACGCAAGAAGTAATGTTGATAGAAAACACAGGTTTACAATTCAAAATTGTAAATTTTTTATTGATTCGAAAAGTATTCAGTATAGGGTTAAGCCCACGATCACCTACGCTTTGAAGGACGAAATTGAACGCTGTATCAGCCACATTTATGTAAAACGGTCATGGAGAATTTCAACAAAAGAGTGTGTATGTTCCAGCAAAGCCGTGGAGGCCATTTACCTGATCTTGTATTCCATACATAACTCTATACTGTATATTTTATGGATCAATAAAAAATTACAATTTTTAGTTACAAACCTGTGTTTTCTATCAAAATGACTTCTTGCGTGAATTTTGGGACACCCTATATTTTCATATTTCATCAAATATAGGAAGTTTACTCGCAGCTCTCATTATTTGAACATTTTATTATTAAGAAAAAGAAAGAAAAATATTAAAAGAAAAAGAGGATATTATTGAAATGTGTAGTAAAAACATTATTAGTGCAATGTGTAATGAAATAAAGTGATACTTCCTGTTCATTATTTATTAATATGCGCACTATACACATTAGGGTGGTCCTTATTTTTCGACTTTTGAATTATCCCCGGGGCACTTTCTCATTTGATTATATACCTCTAAATATGGAATAAGTTTTTTTTTTTTTTTTTTTTTTTTTTTTAAGAATTAGATCAATAGATACACTGAAACAAAATGTACACAGAAAAAAAATTCGAATCCTGAATGTATGAAATATTGTATGCTCGCGTTATGAGGAGACGTCGAGTACCCATTATACGAAATTCGATGAATGTAATTGTTCGATGCGCTTCGATGCTTATCCGACGACTTTCGTATATATTTTATACGACCATCCGACCTTGAAGAACTTTTTTGGGTAAGAGAATAAGCCCCGCCCATTTCTAAACTCTAATTAGCGCGTTAACTTACTCATCCGACATACATATACGTATATGTAATTTAAACTAATGTATATTATTACAATGTAAAATTATAAATTGTTATTGTTTATTTTTTATTAAAATTCTTAATTGCTAATTGTTAAAGATAATTAAAAATTTTGCCGATAGATTAATTTAGTAATTGAAATGTATAATATAGAAACTTATACGCGTCGCGTATATACCAAAAAACTTCTCAAGGTCGGATGGTCGGATAAAATTTATACGAATCTCGTTGAATACTTTGTATACAAAAATCGTATTCGAGGCATTTACTATATCGAGCAATATTTGTATGAAATAAAATCGCATAACCAAGATTAGATTTTTTTTCTGTGTAGTCTAAATCCAAATAAATAAAGATATTTGATACAACTACTTTACTCCCACTTTTATAGAATCAACTAGAAAGTGGAGTTGAATTAACCTCCAAAAATATAATAAAATAGATGCAGTTGGTTTTGTCGCGAAATTCAATAATTTATTAAATACCAAAAAAGTAAAAAGATATTTGTTGCAAGTGAATTATAAGGTAGAATTCAACTTTTCAATAAATTCTTATAATTATAGAATTTTTAAAGATAAAAATATGTTGAAAGATGCATTTACCCACAAAATTACTTAAGGGGTGCAGCCATTTGGCTCCAAACTACAGTTTAATATAACATAATAAGTGCAATTGATATTTTTGCAAAACATTAATTAGTTTTCAAAATATTAAAAAAAATTTTGTTTTGGGGTAAACTGTAAGGGTAGTTTTCATCCCTTAAAAGGAGAAGATGGTATTTTAAAAAAATGTCTAATATTTTTTGATGCTCTACAGTCTACACCATACTACGGAATCAGGAAAATTGACAAAATCTAGCTCTGGTGCAAGTCGCGGGTGACTTACCCCCGCTCACTCTCTTAAGATTGATTATTTTCAAATCTCCTAAAACACGTCAACTATATTTTTCAATTATTTTGGCTTAAATTCTAATAATTTAGGAATTTGTACAGATACAAAATACGCTGAAAAATAGAACTTACCCTCAAAATTACTTAGGGGTTGCGGCCCTTTGGGTCCAAAGTAGTATTCGCAATATTGTTATAATAAAACCTAAAGAGCGCACTTGGTATTGTTGCAAAATTTTAATTAGTTTTCAAGATATTTGAAAAAAATGGTTTTTGGGGGTTAACTTTATTGGTGGTTTTTACCTCTTCAGTGGAGGATTTAGCACGTAAAAAAAAATACGTGTTCAATATTTTTCGATGCTCTACCACATATCACAAAATCAAGAAAATCAGTGAGGTACACCTCGGGTACCTTCCTTGTAAGGATCACCGCAGACGAGTTACTGTTTTTGGCAGACAATTTTAATGGGAATCGAATTTCGGCGACTTTTTACTCATCCATTTTTCAGGGTCTAAACCGTCTACCGCTCCCCAGACGTTCCCTCTCTTGTGGGCGATAATTCTAAAAGAGACAAACCAGTGAGAACTTTGGTTGCGACTGTTGCGAGGTCTGAAATATTCTGATGTCGCATGAATACGAGAACTGCTTGTGTGTGCGTGAGATCAGAGGCCAAAAATGAAAAGCTCTGCAGTCGTTTTTGTTCCTCTAGATTAGATATCTATATGATTATGTTGTCTGTGGTTTAGGAAAGCTGAGTTTGCGGGAACGTGCATTCAAGGTGTGTTTGCGCGCTTGGGGTGGTGCTACCCAGCGGGAAAAAATGCTGAATCTTCCTCAGAAGCAAATTTGAAGATCTTCCTTCCAATATCTTAAAATGCTAGTTAGGAAGATTTTAAAGCTTTATTCCGATTCTGCACTCTGTGAATGAAAAAGGAAGATTGTGCTTGTGTTTTCATGCAATTAGGATGACATCATTTCGTTGTGAAATCTTTATGATGGAACATTTCAGTTCATTTTCGTTTAGGTGCTCGAGGAGCTGTTAGTGATGTGATTGATCCGATTTGCCTTGCGATCATTTTTTTTATTATTTCGCCAATATAGCCAACAATCAAAGCCAACAATATGTATGATTTAATATTCCCTGTGAAACTTCTCTCTTTTGCTTTTGTCCCCTTGACAATTTCTTCCGAAGTAAGCAAAAAATCTGCTATTAATCTTCTAAAGAAGAACTTCCTCAGAAAGTCCTAACTGCTAATGAATAATCTTCTAACGAAGCACTTGGGCAGAAAGCTTTAAAACTGCTTCCCTCCAATGACATGCCCATACTAAAAAGATACGGATAGGTAAACGGAGAGTAAGCAAATTATGCTTCCGAAATATTGCTTTTTCATTGCTTATTGTATGATTCCGGTTCCCGCTGGGTACTTTCAAGATGTTTTCTAATTTTTGTAATACAACATAAAATACAAAATTATAGAAGACATAATAGTTATTTTATAAAACATTTGATATCACGTTCTTAATTGTATTTTATATCGTGATTCTCATAGAGTATGTGAAGTTAAATATTTACGTTCTAGATTCGGGAATCGGGAATATACGAAAGACCCAACATTTTATTTTAACAATTTTCGCTCGATTGCGGAAGCCGAAAGAAATAGTTAAGATCTCCGCAAATCAAACAAACCAGCAACGTTCAATATTTAACGACATATAATCTATTCGATAAAATTTAAAATTGTCTCCCTAAAATGTTTGTAATTTACATTTTTGTATTCATAACTGAAAAATATGTATTTATAACTTAATAAATAATTGTAGGCAGTTTTGGTGTTAATATTGGTGCTTTCCCCAATAATTTATGTAAACACATGAATCACATATGTAGATCTTAATTGGAGCTGGTTTAGCACCAGCTTTTTTTAAGAGCGCTGGCAGTTCAACGTAGCATAACCGAAGTACATCTTTCTGAAACTTACGTTGATCGTTCCGTCTCCTCTCCAGCTAGAGCATGAATTTTATTTCGCAATATCAAGAAAATCTTGCGATTGCTTTTAAAGAGATGTGTATTTTCTCAAAGCATAAATTTTGAAGTGAAGCTCGTAACACGCAATGATAGTTCTTTTTGTGTAAGCAGTTTAGTTAATAATAAACCACTTTATATGTGTACCTATGCTCAGGTAGAAATATAATAATGTAGTGTAATAGCTGTTTTGCCGGGTTAATGTAAGAAATACCGCGAGTGGAATCAAAAGTGACATGTGTTTACGTTTTTTATTTACTACTACATTACACTAAGCTAAGTTAATGCCACCTCCCATAATGGAAACGCGATCTAACAGCGGTATTAAAAATGATATCGCGAAAAAGCAACGCGCCATCGGATGTATGCACTATAAGAGGCGAGCGATGTTTGTTGTACGTATCAATTATATTTGAAATATGAAGAATGTTGATCTCAATTTCTGGTGTTTGTTTTCGCACACATTATATATGTGTGTATTTAAGAATTATTTATTTTAAAAGCTCATCATGTATGTATATATAACTACGACTTCTTGATGATCTGCAATGAACTGTTCATAAAATTTATTATTTTTATATAATTTCCCATACATAATCTAGCAGCGTTTAGATTGTTTACATACTTTACTAACAGTTAAAGGGGCTAAGGGCTCCAATTTTGTAGATTGATTCATATTTTTATCGATGAATGTATGGCAAAATTAACTGGAAAGCATTTGTTTGTTGTCTTACCTTAGGTGTTTTTTTTGTAATAAAAATTGCACTGCTAAAATAAAAACTATTAAACTTATAATTTTAACATGTCAAATTTTCCTGACGTCTTGGACGGTTCTAAGTTTTAGCTAGTCACACTTAAAGTTTTACTACGAAGGATTGTATTTAAAGTATATTTGATAAAAGCTGATATTTATATAAGATAATTCATGTGTCCTTAAACTCAAATACTGTGTACAAAATGACAAGTCAATCTAATGGTTATAAGTACGCACCAATAGGCAAAGAATGTTTAACTTACAGGGTGTCCCATAGGAATGTGTGAAAACTTATAAGCCACTATTTTTTAACAAATGGAGAGATCGGTAAAATGTAAATAATTTTTAATAAAGGACAGTCGTCATTTTTATTTGATGTCCATTTTATTATAAAAAAATTAAATCTATTTAATACAAAAAAATTAATTTAAAAAAGTAGTGAAGAACGTTAGTTACTAATGATATATATTTTCGATATTTTAACCATCTAATTTGCCACAAATATCCATATGCTTTCTAAAACTATTAAAAACATGTTCTAACGTTTCATTTGAAATGCCATTGACGACCTTCCCAATGTCTTTAATAAAATCCTTAACTGTTTTTTGGTTATTTTCATAGCAGAGATCTTTAATGTAGCCCCATAAAAAGAAATCAAATCGAATGAGATCTGACGAGTAATGTGGCTTTCTATTCCTTTTCCCCTAGCAAAGCATGCGATGAGGTGCTGCTCCGTCTTGAATAAAAAAAACAAAGATTTAACGCGGCTCCTCTTTTTCGCACGAGAAAGGATTTGGTCTCTAAAATCCCTTTGTACTTCTCTCCGGCGACAGAAGATTCAAAGATATGCAGATAGATACCTTTTATGTAGATGGTTCACATGTCACAAATATATATTATTAATAATTCACGTTTTTCACAATATTTATAAATTAATGGTTTGTATTGAATAGATTTAATTTGTTTATAATAAAATGGACATGAAATAAAAATGACGACTGTCATTTATTAAAAAGTATTTACATTTTACCGATCTCTCCATTTGTTAAAAAATAGTGGCTCATAAGTTTTCACACATTCCTATGGGACACCCTATATATACGAGTCAGGAAACATTATGCCGGCGTAAGTGTGCCAGAGAGAACATTTATGGGCATAAATAATATAGATACGTTGTATATAAATACATTGGGTGAAAATTGGAAAAAATATACAGTGCTGTGCAAAACATTTGCAACTAAAACCCCAATTTTCTATGTCTTACTACAACAAACCTTAAATTCTTAAAACAAAAAAAGCTAATACAGTATTTTATTCTTTATTATATCTAATTTAAGAATATTAAAAAACTAAAGGTAACTATTCAATAAAAAAGGAGAAATATTCGTTTTTTCTTACTAAGATACAAAACTGACTGTGCAAAACATTTGCAACTCCTTGACATTAACAATGTTGGCGACTTTAAATATATATTATCATTAATATTTGGTTGAATAGCCTTTATTTACAATAACTGCGGCACATCTTCTTGGCATAGAATTAAATAGCGACTCAATATGTAAAGAAGTTATATCATTCCAAGCCTTTTTTATACCATTAAAGAGTTCGTCACTTTTGTTGTAAAATTGACCCCTCATATTCTTCTTAACCATTTGCCATAGCTTTTCTATGGGGTTGAGATCTGGGGACTGTCCGAGCCATTTCAAAACTTCAATGTTTTGCTGCGAAAACCAAGCCTGAAGAAGTCTAGAGGTGTGCTTGGGATCATTGTCCTGTTCGAAGCGCCAGTGCAGGGGCATTTCTTCCTCTGCGTAAGGGAGCATAACATTTTCCATAATGTTTTTGTAGTCCTCCGCTTTCATTATCAGTAGTATTTCATAAATAGGTCCCACGCCCTGAGCTGATAAACACCCCCAGACCGTTGTATTACCACTTCCATGCTTCAGAGTTACCACAGTATATCGCGGATTTAGTCGTTTGTTCGTCGGTCGTCCTACTTTTTGCCCTCCACCTAGCCCCACTAGGTTAAACTTAAAGTTACACACTCATCCGAAAAAAGGACAGTTCTCCATTTTTCTACGGGCCATTCTAAATGACTTTGAGCAAAGACAAGTCGAGCTCAGCCATTTTTTTCGGAAAGTAGTGGCTTTTTCGCTGGCCTGTATGTCTTAAGATCGATTTCTATGGCTCCTCTTCTTACTGTCGAAGGATCCACATCCAGGTTTTATTCGAAAGACCGAGATTTAATTAAAATTTAAATTCTACGATCCTCAGCCTTTGTCGTTTTCCTTGGTCTACCACCCTTTATGAATATTTTCAATACTCCCAGTCTTTTTAAAACTGCTTATAATTCTGGATATGGTGGATTTAGCTATTTTATATTTTTCACTAATGTCTTTTTAGGTTATACCATCTGTGTAAATAAATATTATTCGGTTTTTTATTTCGCTGTAAAATTAATTACCCCCATTTTAAGAACTTTTAGTTTAATTGCGTTTAAAGGAAAAAAATATTTTAATAATACACTTCCGCGCATGGATCGGAATAGAAAATTATTATTATTATTTTTTATTAACTATATATGGACTAGAAAATAACAGTTAACTAACAAAGTACTGCCAATTCTCATTTATTCCTAGAAAAGTATTTGTTGATATATAAAGTTGCAAATGTTTTGCACAGGCAAAATCGTTACGTTGAATAAAAAAATTGATATTGCTCCCTTATTACGGGATATTACATCCTGCTATTGTTATATCTGGAAACTAGACATAATAAAGAATAATGCACTGTAAAACTTTTTTTGGTATCAGTGGTTTAGGAAATTTTATAATGATCTGTAAGAAACTATGATTTTAGTTGCAAATGTTTTGCACAGCACTGTATGTATCTATCACTGCCCTTGAGCTTTGAGGTGATATGGCAAAAACTAAAAGTTATAATGTTTGATCAATCTCTTTTGATTGATTTTATTAATTAGCAGTGTATAAGTGAAGCACCTATGCACTAAGCTTAAGACGGCGTACAAGCGAATCACCTGTGCGCACGAATATGTCTTGTTAAAACACCAATTGCTATTACAAGTGATTTATTAATTCTAAATTGGCAATATATAAGGGAGGCTGGCCTAAAATGAAACACCTTAAGCTAAAATGCGTATATTTTTTTATTTTTCAACAAAACGTAAAATATTTTTCGACAAAAACAAACATAAACATTAAATACATACACTGTATAAAAGTAAACATAAAATAAGTCTTTTTTTCCTGTGTAAATATGACTTCTAAGAAGGTCTCAAAGTATGACTTTACCCAAGTACGTGTGGGTAAAATGACATAGTATATAGATTTAGTATCAATATTTGTTTTTTATTTGCACACGTCGCAGACGAAGTGTGTAGTTCTTTTAGATAAGTCTGCACATTCATTGTGTGCCCATTTCTTGCACAAGGTGCATTTAATTTACTTCCCAGCGGTAAAAATGTGAACTAATTCCACCTGAATCAGTTCCGAATGCATTACAAAGTAATGCAGTAGTAAAATGTTACAAAAACCGGTTTACCCTTCCTTCGAAGTGCCGCCGCCGCGACAGTTTGGTGGTGTCTCTTTCTTTAAAAAGTGTTATATTCTAAATGCATTACTTTGTAACTAGTTCAGAATGCATTACATTGTAATGCAGAGCGAATCAATGCATTCCAGCCTATGCAATTGCCGTGTAAATGTAATTCATTCTTTTCATACAAAATAATACAAATTTGAACTAGTCGGTTTGTATGGGAAGTAATTCTAAACTAGTTCTGAACTAGTTCTTTTTCCCGCTGGGTTTTCACCAGACCTAGATCTGCATCAAAATCTGTATCTTATATAAGTAAAGCCCGGACGAATGATCACGTCGAAGAAAAACTGAGTTTTTGGAGAAACTTATATTACAATTGAGTGTTAAGCTTAAGTGTAAGTATATTTAACTGTTTAAAAAAGTGTTACTGAAAAAACAAACTTAACCGTGTCTATTCATAATAAAAATAGTATTTCATTTTACCCATATGATAAGTATGTCATTTTACCCTCAAACGCAGCATTTTGTTTTTTTGTAAAAAAAATATTTCCAACGAATAAGAAAATAACACTTACACTCATACAACCCTTACCAAGAACTATAGTCCTCGCTAATGTCATAAGTTCTTCTCAAGCTCTCCCAGTTTTTTTATACCAACACTTTGATTTCTCTGACAATAATATATTATAGATGACTGAAAATAAGTTTTTAACTACTACTTTAATAAAAACAAAGGGAACTCACTAATAATTTTACAGCAGCGCTGGTAGATACGTCTGCTTCCATGGATGGACTGTGAAAGACTGAACTAAAGCTAGAACTGGAGATACGTGCAATGTGTCATTTTACCCTAGTATTTCATTTTAGGCCAGTCTCCCCTACAATAAATAATTAACAATAAAAAAGTGCTTACTCAATAACATTGTCAAACTAAAAATTGCGCTTAATCAATAACATTATGAAAACAAGAAATTGAACGCATTGCTCAGGCGGTCAGTGCACCTTATTATTATTATTATTATTATTAAGTTAGCGGGTCGTCTAAGGCACTCCCAGTGCCCACCGAATAGCAGCGCGACCTATGAGATCTATTGTGCTAGTCCCTCTTGTTTAAACCCCTTCCATATCAAGCTCCTTAAAATAGGCTATAGTGTGCTGGGGGGTCGCATTCGACACATCTTCGGGCGTTATGAGGGATGCTCCGAAGTGTGTCAGCCTTTGTCGACCTAAGGCTGGGCATTGGCAGAGTACGTGTTCCGCTGTTTCTTCTTCTTCAAGACAGAAGCGACATGTATCATCGTCTCTCTACATCTACACCTATCTCTTTAAGGTGGTATTTTAGGGTACAGTGCCCCGTTAAGAGGTCGGTAATGATTTTTAATTCCGGCTTGTTGAGCATTAGGAGTTTCATCGACCTCTGCTTGGAGGGGTAGATGAATCGTTTTGCTTGCCTTAGTCCGGTTTGATTAATCCAGTGTGAGGCTTTACTATCTTCTTCCCATAGCCTAAGATAGGATCTATAGTAGCTCCTGGCTAAGCCACAATAAGGCTCCGGTCCAATGAACGCGGATTTTGCACCATTTCTGGCGAGTTCATCCGCCTTTTCATTTCCAATTATTCCTTCGTGGCCTGGTACCCAAGCTATAGTAAGCTTATTCGTGCTAGCGAGTTTTTAACGTTGACAGGCAGCACCAGACCAGGTTCGACTCTATAGTGTAGCTAGAGAGCGCTCTAATCGCCGCTTGACTGTCCGTTAAAATCCATATTTTTGTACCTCTCATTCCCTTTTCTATGATAGTTCGGGCACAGGTATCTATAGCAATAATCTCAGCCTGAAATATCGTGGGAGTCCTCCCTAAAGCTATTGAGATCTGGCAGTTGGGCCCGTAGATTCCCGCACCGGAGAATCCATAGCACCTAGACCCATCTGTATACCATGCAACAACCCCCAGTCGGGCGAGGTTTTCATTTTCCTTCCACCACTGTCGGTCTTTTATTACGGTTTTGAACGATATTTCCAAATTTGGTTTTTTTATTATCAGGTCCGAAGGCCCCATGATCAGCGGGTCTTTTAAGAACACCCTCAGTATCTGTGAGTGCCCTCCGTTTTCATTTGCATTGCAATGACCTGATATACGAAGTTTTAGAATACTGTTAGCCGCTTCCTTTTGTATGTATAGGTGGAGCGGTAGAAGATCTAGCAGCACTTCTAAGGCCGCGGTTGGGCAAGTTTTCATGGCCCCTGTGATGCCGGTACAGGCGAGTCTTTGCACTTTGATGAGTGTGGCTATTGCCTTAGACTGCTCTGTTTTATTCCACCATATGGCTGCTGCATAGGTGACAATGGGTCTTATTATCGCCTCATATGACCATAGTATCATTTTAGGCTTTAGCCCCCATTTTTGACCAAACAACCGGCGGCATGACCATGTGGCTCGTATAGCCTTTTCTGCCGTTTTATTTAAGTGGATGTTCCAAGTGAGTCGCTGATCCAGGGTGACCCCTAAATATTTCGTCTCAGTGGAGAATCCAATCGTAGTTTCATTCAAAGTAAGGGAGGTCACGGTCAGTTTCCTCCTTCTAGTGAATGGTATTATTACTGTTTTATTGGGAATGGTATTATTACTGTTTTATTTTAAGGTTAACCTCCTGGCACTAGTCAGATACAAGGTTTAGAGCCGTCTGGGCTTTGCGTGATAGCACGCGATCCTCTTTGCTCCGGATGATAATGACAATATCATCCGCGTAACCCTGACATTCTATCCCAGCATTTGTTAACTTTGCTAGGAGACCGTCAACAACTATTGACCACAGGAGCGGAGACAGGACTCCTCCCTGGGGGCAGCCCCTAGTGGCCCATGCCGTCACGGAGCTCCCACACAAGTTTGCCGTGATCTTTCGACAGCCTAGCATGGCTTTGATCCATTTCACCGTCTGGATGTCCACACCTTTTCCGACGGCCGCTTTTTCCATGGATTCGAAGGAGGTATTATCGAACGCTCCTTCTATATCAAGAAAAATACATAGGGCAGTTTCTTTCCCTTTAAGTGATTTTTCTATAATTGCAACCAGGCTATGAAGGGCAGTGATAGTTGATTTGCCCCCCTGATAAGCATGCTGGTTTGGGTGTAGTGGAGCACCTTGAGCGATACATTAATGCAGCGTCAGGTAATTTCCTCAGGTGCACCGTCTGAGGTGTTTGAACTGCTTATTTTGATGATCTGGTTGAAATATTTTGGGGAAATTAAACAATGTTAATGATTGATATATATTAGTTAAATTATAGTGGTATATGTATAGTAGTTAAGTTTTCCGGAACAGCATGTCGTGAATGGACAGGAAATTAAGAGTACGGCTACTTCGGTACCGGAAATTAAAAGTACGGCCAAACGACCACTTTCGCCAGGTAGGACCCCGCCTAATGACAAACAGGCGAAGAAAAGGAGCAGGATCGGCAACGACACAGCAGCCAGCAGCAGCGCGGCACCCGAGAAGGCTTCCTTTGCAAAGGTAGCGAGGGATCAAAGCCTAAGTTTGGTAATTGGCCCGCAGTCTGAGGACCTCCTGGTTACCAGTGAGCAGGCGGAAGAACTACAGGAGGCCATTAGCCAAGAGATCTTCGAGTTGGAGCCAGGCAATTTTATCCCTAAATTCGCTGGGTATAGCCACTTCAGGAAAGGTGACGACAACTGGGGATACCTGCTTATGAACTGTGTCAATACGCAGTCAAAAATGTGGCTACTGGACTGTGCTCGGCGCCTTAAAGCACCATGGAACAATGCCAATCTCACGGCGTGCGAGATGGATAAGATTCCCAAGCGCACAAAAGTAGTTCTGTGGATTCCTTGCAGGAAAAAAGTTAGTCCTGAGCTCATGCAACAGAGGCTCGCAAAACAGAATGAGGAGCTAGGCGTCAACAGATGGAGACTGTTCCACAGGAACGATGAGTCCCCCAACGGAACTCTTCTAGTACTGGGACTCGACCAATCTGCTCTCGCGGCTCTAAAGGCGAACCAATGTAAGGTTTACTATGGCGTGTTAGGGATAACAGCCAAAGTAAAAGATACAGAGGACCCAAATACTGTTGATGGAAGAGAGTACATCGAGGAGTCTGGGTCTGGCGACGTGACGTTAACGGAGGATAGCGCTAGCGTCTCCGATCCAGGGACCTCGGTGGAAAAGAAGTACACCTCAGGTACGTCAGCTGGGACCATCCCCGCAACAAATATTGATATGACAGTACCCTAAATGAGTACTGAATCATTCAAAATCATACAGATTAACTTGCAACATAGCAAATCAGCCTCTGCGGAACTAAGCAGAGTCTTTGCTATGGGGCACACACATTTAGCCCTAATTCAAGAACCGTGGATATTTAATAAACAGGTTAAGGGTTTGGGGCAGGACAAAGGCCGCATTCTGACATCCCATTGTGCAGAAAAGCCGAGGGCATGCATATGGGTTGCAGAAAGCACGAAGGCCACACTCTTACATGAGCACAGCCACAGGGATCAGGTGTCGGTCCTAATAACGCTGAACTTGAACAACATCGATCAAGACATTATCTTTGTCTCATCCTACCTGGCATATGACTCGACTGAGCATCCCCCCAGCAGAGAGTTAAAAGCAGTCGTTGATTACAGTTCCAGGACAAAGACCCCAATTGTGATAGGGTGTGACGCCAACTCACACCATTTATGTTGGGGCAGTACTAACACAAATGACAGGGGATCGTCTCTCATGGAATTTATCATGTGTACAGAGTTAACGATCCTCAATAACGGTCATGAACCAACGTTTGTGAACTCCATCAGACGTGAAACAATTGACATCACGCTGTGCTCCTTCGGTCTTTCAGACTATATAGAAGGGTGGAGGGTAACGAACGACATCGCAACTTCAGATCACAGAAGTATATCGCTGGCGCTGAGGGCTCGCGGCATGCCCCCCCCCCAGTTTTACGAACCCCAGGAAAACGGATTGGGACTTGTTCAGAGAAGTACTGGGGTCCATGCTGGAGGGGTGGGTGCCGGAGGTTAACAGTGTCTGCGATATAGACAAGTTGATCGAGCGTTTCGAGAAGGCCTTGACCACTAGCTTCGAGACGGCTTGTCCCCTAATTTCACCCCGTACAAAAGGGAAAAGCTGCTGGTGGAACAACAAACTCGGGGCACTTAGGAAGAAAGTACGGAGGCAATTCAATAGAGCAAAACACCTGAATACTGATCCTGAGTGGGAACTGTATAGTTCACTACAGAAGGACTACAAAAAAGAAATCAAGAGGGCCAAATTGCTATCCTGGAAAAAATTCTGCACAGAGGTAGAAGGTACAAGGGCTTCGGCGAGAATTCATAGAATTCTCACTAAAGATAAAGCCACACAGTTAGGTTCATTACAACTTCCAAATGGTCAGTACATAAACGATGATACTGCTATCGCAGCACATCTACTGGAAACCCATTTCCCAAGCTGTGAAAATCTATCCTCAGATATCATTGAGAGTTATGAGCAATATATTCCAAGTGATTCTGACTGGAATACCGCAAACTCAGTGATCCATCGAGATCTTCTCAGATGGGCGATATTTTCGTTTCAGCCATTCAAAAGCCCTGGCAGAGACGGAATCTCTCCTATCATGCTACAAGAAGCGATACTTCTAATTTTAGACCCCTTAACCAGGATACTAAAATCAATCTTGGCTTTCGGCTACGTTCCAAAGAGCTGGAGAATAGCTAAGGTGATTTTCATTCCGAAACCTGGCAAGGCAAGTTACAATTTAGCGAAGTCTTTTCGCCCTATTACACTAACGAGCTTTCTAATGAAGACATTGGAAAAGTTGCTGGACGAGTTCATCAGATCGAAACATCTGAAGGAATCCCCGCTGCATGTAGAACAACATGCATATCAAAAGGGGAAATCCACGGACTCCGCCCTTCATCACACTGTAGCATTCATAGAAAAGGCTATAAATGCAAAAAACTTCGCCCTCGGGGTCTTTATTGATATCGAGGGCGCTTTTGATAACACCAGCTTCAACTCCATGGCTTTGGCTATGCAGAAGCACAAAATAAATCCAACTATAATAAGGTGGATAAATAGTATGCTGCAAGGCAGAATTATATCGACTAAGATTGGTAACCACGAGGCCATACGTAGGGCCGGTAGGGGCTGCCCACAAGGTGGTATACTCTCCCCACTACTATGGTGCATGGTTGTTGATGACCTCATAAATACACTGTACTGCAGAGGCTTCTTTGCAATTGCCTATGCAGACGATATTGTGATATTATCAAGAGGTAACTATCTAAACACAATCTGTGACATTGAACAACAAGCTCTCCTGCTGACGGAAAAGTGGTGTAAAGACAGACATCTGTCTATCAACGCGGAGAAAACCTCCGCAATAATTTTCACCAACAGGCGCAAGCTTGAAGGTATTAAATCTCTTCGCATTTTCGGCAAAGAGATTAAGTATACCAAGAGTGTGAAATACTTAGGGATCACGCTCGACGACAAACTAAACTGGAAACTGCACTTGGAAAACAAAGTACAAAAAGCCACTTCAGCTTTCTGGCAGTGCAGAAGAGCTTTCGGTTCCACCTGGGGATTAAGCCCAAAATGTCTTCACTGGATCTACACAGCAGTAATAAGACCCAGTCTTTGCTACGGCGCGGTAGTCTGGTGGCATAAGACAAAGCTAGGCACATTCGGGAAACTTTTAGCTAAAATTCAAAGAATGGCCTGCCTTGCAATCACGGGAGCTATGAGAACCACTCCAACTGCCACCATGGAGCTGGCATTATCTCTCGTTCCGCTTGATATCTTCGCAGAGAAAGAAGCTATGAAAACTACCTACCGCCTGAAGTTAAACAACTTGTGGCAAATTAATACTCAGCAGGTAGGGCATCTAAAAATCTGGGAAAAGATGATTAACTTGGACAAAACTGTTCTCATGATCTCAGATCACACAACTCCTCAAATCTGTCCAAGCAGGAGTTATGTAGTACACTTCCCTTCTAGAACAGAATGGGAAGAAAATTATCTCTGGAACAATACATCAGAGAGTAGCTCCGTGTGGTTTACGGATGGCTCTCTGGCGGGTGGACACGCGGGTGTGGGAGTGTATGGACAAACGGAGAGCCTGTACATCTCCCTACCAGTTGGCAGTTTTTCCACTATTTTCCAGACAGAAATTCTAGGCATAAACACATGTGCCAATACAATACGAGAGATGAACATCAGTGGGAAGAACATATTTATCTTCTCTGATAGTCAAGCAGCCTTAAAGGCTCTAGACTCGGATGTGATATCCTCGAAACTATTAGGTGAATGCAGAAAGTCGCTTGAATCAATCGCCGGAATAAACAAGGTGGCGATCATATGGGTCCCTGGTCACAGCAACATCGAGGGTAACGATATTGCTGACTCATTGGCCAGGAAGGGCTCCAATACCCCATTGACAGGCCCCGAGCCATGTGTAGGCCTAGCAACATCCTTTATTACACACATCTTCGATGAGTGGGCCCTAAAAGAGCACAATAAACGATGGTATGCTAGGGGGGACTGCAGGCAGTCTAAGACTATTATGAAAAAGGCCGATCAAGGCTTAACTAAATGGTTGGTGAGCTGCAATAGAAGAAGCATCAGCTTGGCAATCAGTGTCATTACAGGACACTGCAAGCTGAACAAACATCTTCATACTCTGCGGATTGTTGACTCGCCATTTTGTAAGTGCGAGCTGGCGGAGGAAACCAGGGACCACTTCCTGAGTTCCTGCCCCCTCTACTTCAGAGCGAGAGCCGATACACTCGGAGCACTTATAGTAGCCACGTCAGAGCTACACAATCTTACGTTACCCAAAATAATGAGCTTTGTTAGACGAACCAAACGACTAACGGCTCTTGAAGGGTAACAAGATTAATTCAGATGGCGTTCTTCTCCTGAGGTATGTACAATGGACCACATGGTCTAAGTGCTGGGTATCATCGCCCGCCTCCTGAAATCTACATCTACATCTACATAGTAGTTAAAAGTGATCTCATTCTCAGTAAGTCTTCTTTACATATCTCAACAATCCCCACTAACCTGAACTTCCCCTTCTAACATCAGTATATCACAGTGTTATGGTCTAAAACTCGAAACTTGTGATGAAATATTCTTTCTAATGATCTGGATATTTTTTGTTGTACTGAAAAATGTCTGAAGCGATTAATTATTCTATGAAAGTTATGGTGTGGTAAGATAGAGTGGTGTTGTCATTATTCCTTCAATGAGTATTTTTAAATTTGACTTGCGTTAGTATTTGTATACTTTTAAGTAGGATACCATATGGAAAATCGTAAAATTAGTGCAGACATTATAAATTGTTTTGATGGTAGAGAAATAAAAAAAAAAAAAAAAAAAAACCTAAAGTAGTCTTGAAGGAATTCTCTGATCGTCGGTTATAAATATGTATTAACATTAAAAATATATATATACATATATATATATATTTACTAGCTGACCCCGCAAACGTTGTTTTGCCATATTAATTATTTCTATTGAATATTTTGGTAGTTAAATAAAAAATAACTAAAATTGATGATAAATTTACTATGGGAATATAATTAAAATGAGAGATGCACAAACAATAAAAATGGCCGAAAACTGTGTAGGGAGTGAGAGGAAGCTTATTGTGTGAGAAAGACAGGAGACCGGCTTTTTTCTCATCCCTACTCCGTGCTGTTTGCTGCTGAGTGAGAGGTGACTCCTCTAGACGCCTGGCGGGGATAACTGATCGATTGATAATTAATCAGTTATCGACCACTGAGAGAGGAAGATTTCAACTTAAAAGTTGCAATATCGACTGGACGGCAATCGATTATAACAATCACACTTTCTGTTTTCACTGGGTTAAATACATAAAAATTTATCGTACGACAATGGCAATCGCTATTAAAAAATAGGGGTTGGTGAAAGGTGAAAATTTAGAGTTATAAGTATTATTTGATGCCAAATCATAAAAAAAAATAAAAAAAAATTGTTGTCCAAAAAAAAATTCTAGAGAGGGCCACCCTTTTCACCTAAGGGTATAAAAATGGCCCACGACCTATTCTCAGATCTACCAAATGTACACACAAAATTTCATAAAAATCGGTGAAGCCGTTTCGGAGAAGTTCCATAACAAATACTGTCACATGAGATTTTTATATACATATAAAAAATGCTATTAAAAAGTAGGGGTTGGTGGTAGAAGGGTAAAAATTTAGGACTAAATGTATTTTTTAAAGCCACACCATAAAAAAATTACCCAAAAAAAATTTGTCCAAAAAATGAAAAAAAAATTGTTTAGGGTGAGCCACCCTTACCACTTAGGGGTATAAAAATTAGTTATAAACCTATTTTCATACCTACTGAATATACATAATAAATTTCGTCAAAATCGGTCAAGCCGTTTCGGAGGAGGAGGAGTATAAACACTAAAACTGTGACAGAAGAATTTTATATATTAGAATCTAAGGGTGCGTATCCACCAAAGTCTCGAACAGTGCGCGACATCAAAAAATAAAAAGCTTAAGTAGGCGCGAACTTTGTGTGAGACATGTATCCACTGGAAGCTGTCTCATACAATGTTCGGAGACAGTCACCGCACAAAATTACTTTCGCAGTACACAAAATCTCATGGAGCGCTTGGATTAACGTGTACGAAATTTCAAAAGCTCTTTGTCTAGAACATGTTGCAGACTTCAATGACAGATATAATTTTAAATTCAAAGCATACCTACTCGTCCGATTTTTGCAATGGTCGTGACGTAATGATTTCAAATTATGTTTGGAAAATCGAGGAAAATTATTTAAATTAATTACTTGACAATAGCTTCGATAAATTACTACAAATATAGACAAAGCAATGTATATATACCATACTTTAAAATAACTTTTTAATTATAACAACCGCTGAATTAAGGGTATAGAAATAAAACAGGATTTTTTTGATGAGGAAAATAAAAAAATTTACAATATTTAAAGATTTGACTTAAACGTGTTATTATCCAAAGCCAAATGAATGAAATATAACGTTTAAACAACAAATACGGTTTGTGGAGTAAATTTATATTCTACTCTAGAAATGTAAAAAAAAAAAATTTGTTGAGAATGTTTTAAAAGATGAGGACAACAAAAATTGAAAACCCCAAAAATACATCTTTTCTTTTTGTATATGATCTAACTTAACACATATTCGTCCGGCATTGTTTGCACATTGTTTTACACGGACAACAAATTTTATTCGTTGCTCTGCACCATAAAGTTTAAATTCTCATTATTTTATAAGACAAATTAATTATTTTCGAAATTTTAATTTGAACAATAATTAATATTTCTTCAACGAATGATACTATTCCAACAATTTTTCGGTATGAAGGGGAATGTTACAAAAGTCACACACATAGCTAGTTCTAATTTTGGGAGCTTTAAAAACTATATAGTATTTTAAAGCATATCTACGTTTGGTAAAATTATAATTTTAATTTATTTAGATGTAAAAGATAACAAGAATCAATCATTTACTGCAAAACCCAAATAACGAATTTTCGCCATTTAGCACTGCTGATTTATCGTGAAATGACGACATAATCCCGCCGGATATACAGGGTGTTTGGCAGAAGGACCGACAAAATTTCTTGGTGGGTTGGTGGGTTCATTTCTAATTTTTTACCGATGAGACTTAAGTCGTATGTGATCCGGTTACTGATATAAAACTTGTTCCAGTTTATTTAAAAAAATGCCCTAAATTCCCCCTTAAAACTCTCATAACTGTTTTGTTTATGGTCACAATAGCATGAAATTAGTTTTTTTTTGCATGTTTGATTTATGTTTTCCATCTAAACAACAAAATTTGATGTAGTTTATTAACAAAAAAAAGGACATGTGAGCTTCCAAAATCCAAAAAATAGGTAATTGCGTGAAGAAATAGCTTTTTTCAAAATTAATTTTAAAATAACAAGTTGCAACTGAGAGCTTCGTTTTCTTTTAAAAAGTTCCTTGGTTTACGCCCGTTCCAACGATATGCCACATGTAAAACAAAGTCATTCATTAAAGCGGTAAAAGTTAAAGATTCACTGCAAGGTCCTAACAATTTTTTTATCAATTGCTGAAAGCGGTGATCGTAAGCAACTATTTATTTATTTTAACTATTTTATTAATCGGTAAAAAACTAGATATGAACCCACCAACCTACCAACAAATTTTGTCGGTCTTTCTGCCAAACACCCTGTATATTTAGGGGAGCTTAAAATTGTTTTTACGTGCCCTTTTGCATGTCCTTCCTAGCGAATTCAATTCAAAATGCCTTTGCACTTTACTTGTCGCACGAAGTTTTCCATTTCTATTGGAAAACATAAACGTACACGACGAGACAATGTTCGCCTGCTTAACGCTGTATCCACCGACCGCCTCAGTCTCGAACAAAGTCTCGACATAAAAAGCTTTTGTACGCGACTTTGTCTCAAACTTTGTCGCGCTGTCTCCACCAAAGATACCTGTGCGTTGATGTCTCATCAAGGTACGGACACACCAAAAGCGAAGCGAGCGAAGCGGCGCGAATAATTTAAAATTTGGGAACATTCTGTCGCAGTAGACGCTTCGCTCATGTCGCGTTCTATTCGGACACTTCAATTGATTTGTACGGCACCCAAATTTTTTAAATTGTTCGCTTCGCTCGCTTCGCATTTGGTGTGTCCGTACCTTCAATGTTCGAGACTCCTGAAACTTGAAAGCTTTTGGTGGGTACAGTGTAACGAACAATGTACGCGTAAATTGTACGGGACAAATTTTGGTGGATACGCACCCTAATAATAAATATTATTTATATATATATAACTAATTTAAATTAAAGAACTGTTCAAACAATTTTTTGGAGAAATTGTTTATCGAAAAAAATAAATTTAAAAGAAACGGTGGCTCTATTTTTATCACCTTCCGGCTCTTTAATAAAAATCTTGTAAGAAGTAAAGGTCAGTGGAAAATTCCTTATTGCTGTTAAGAACAATTTCGATTTCTTTCACTTAAATCATTTTGAAACGGTATGTGAGAATCTGTTAAGGTACAACTACCGTCTAGAAGGCCAAAAAAACACACTTTTTTAGGAATTTTTTTCTGAGCCTCCTTGTTAGATATTGCAATAAAACTTTTTTAACAACATTATAGGACTCTCATACTTAGAATACAAAATAAATGTGTTCATTCAATTTTCCTTTTTTTCTTATTTTCAGGGGGCGCTAAAGTCGAGCACTCGAAAAAAAGATGGTCCCAGGACCGCTGGTTAATCTCCATTTTTTTTACAAAATTTTAGGAGCTGATTCTTGAGAGTATAAGGAGTCGAAAAATGAAAAAAAAAAAATTCGATTTTTTGATAATTCTAGACGGTAGTACCTTAATTCTAATCTATTAAAAAAATCCAATTTTAACAATTTTATTTTTAGCATTTATTGAATAAAAAAAGATGAGTCCGACTGACACGTGCAACTTTTTTTGTGAGGGCACAGAGGCTTATCGAGCTAACTTATGGTACCTCTGCAAAATGACTAATCATCGAGCGTGCCCAAATGGCATAAACTAGTAAGCAGAAAAAGCAATACCTAAACGACAGGTATAACAGATAAAAGTTATATGTACTAGAAATAAGAGCAGCTAGAATGACAACCTTAATGTTACATCTCTTACAAATATGGTAATTTCTTCCATAATCGTCTTTGTAATTTATGATTCAACTTTCTCTAACATCTGCGACCAAATTTTAATTTTACACAATAGATCTAAAGAATGACCTCAAAAAGAGGCCAAATTTAGCCTATTTCGTGGACCTCGTGTTTTAAACCAAATTGTGTACCAGTTGGAAGCTTATGATAGGATAATGCTCTCACAAAAGTTTCAAGGTGAGCATCTGCTTCAATTCTGAGAAACGAACGATCAAAGTTGACGAAATTGAGTTATACAGGGTGTTCAGAGGTGGGAGGTCAATACTGCAGGGGGTGAAAGGTCAGACCGAGACAAGCAAAAAATCGTATGGGTGGGGGGGGGGGGGGGCATCTCGCACCGTTTGGCAGTTACAGGGTGATTCGTAAATCAGGATTTTGCCTTATATGGGAACCGCTCTTGTATTTTTATCTTTTTTTCTACGCACCGCAGCGGCCCCAAACTGATTTCAAAATCACTATTTGGAAGCCCTTTCCAAAAAAGTTTACACCACCCCCCTATCCCCAACCCCTTGGCCGCAATCCCCCCTGGAAGTTGAAAAAATTAACTTTTATTTTACGATTTTTCACCTTTCGCCCCACTTTTCTCCGAAATTCATGTTATTAACATACCTACTTTTTATTTTTTTTAAGTTGCCTATCTAATTACCTTTCCAAAAAGGTGCAACATGCCCAGGTAGAAAAGGGTTGCAAAAGTCCTGAAATTAAAACATCCTCACAGGTACCTAATTACTTTATTGCACCATAATGGAAAAAGTCGTTAAGTAAACAATTTTTATGATAGCAAGTTCGGAAATGTTTGCTTAGGAAACAGAGTTAATACATTTTTATTTTTTCAGCAAAACAGTAATAAAATAATAAATGTAATCTCGTTAAATAGCGTTATTAGTTTATTATATCCAGTATTGACTCTTTAGTATCCTGACGCTCCGTTTCTAATACCTCCTATGAATTATGGTATAAAAATGGGTGAGTTTGAAAGGACATTGACCACAGTTGAAGAAGCAAAAAGAACGGGTGTTTAATAGAAAAAATTAATTTAAAATGGCAGAATTCAGTGTTGACGAGTCTGCCGATATAATTTTCGTGTACGGTTTAGTAGAAGGAAATGATAGTGAGGCCGTACGAGAATACCAAAGGAGATTTCCGAATCGGCGGGTACCCAACAGAAGGGTATTTTCAAGGACTTTCAGAAGGTGAAAAGAAACCGGAAGTGTAACCGCCCCCAGAGCAGAAACGCGAGCAGGAAAATCGGCCGATTCAGCGGACCCCGACCAACAAATCCTCAACATCGTCAGGAACAGCCCTGTAATAAGCATCAGGCAGGTCGCACGAAGGTCAGGATTGTCTTCAGGAAGAGTTTGGACCGTTGTGAATCCAGAGGAACTACATCCATACCACCATATCCCGGTCCAAGCACTACAGGAAGGAGATTCCGAAAGACGATTGCAATTTGCACTTGGCTGTTCGAGTCTGACATCGAAAACAGAAGGTTTTTAGACCGAATTCTGTGGACGGATGAATCGCAGTTCACCCGGGATGGCATCACAAACTTCCACAACCTCCACACGTGGTCAGATGTGAACCCACATAGGACCAGGTGTCGGTCCTTCCAGCAAAGATTTAGTGTCAATGTTTGGGCTGGCATCATCGGCAACCAGTTGATATGACCCTTCATCTTGCCCCAAGTGCTGAATAGTCAGCTATACTCGGACTTTTTGGAGAATACCCTTCCGGATCTGTTGGAGGACATCCCCCTGGCCATCAGAAGCACAATTTATTTACAGCTCGACGGAGCACCTGCGCATACTGGGAACATTGTTAGGGCAAGGTTGAATGAACATTACCCAGAGCGCTGGATTGGACGAGGTGGACCGATTCCTTGGCCTGCTAGGTCACCGGACCTTACTCCACTGGACTTTTTCTTATAGGGAATGATGAAAGATGAAGTTTGCTCAAGACCAATCAACACCAGAGAAGAATTAGTTACCAGGATTGGGACTGCAGCCACGAAAATACGGGAGAGACCATAGACCTCAAACGTGAAATAAAACGAAGGCTACTTGCATGCATCGAAACTAGCGGAGAACATTTTGAACAGCTTTTAAAGGACAAACGTTTTAATTGTAATTAGTTTTTAAGCCAACAAAATGTATTTTTTAGTAAACTTAAGTATAATTTCCTAAAAATTCGAATTATCATGATATTCTGTAAAAGGATTTTTGTAAATAAATTTTCGTATCCTTTTCCTACCTGGGCATATTGCATCTTTTTGGAAAGGTAATTAGATAGGCAACTTAAAAAAAATAAAAAGTAGGTAGGGGCGAAAGGTGAAAAATCGTGAAATAAAAGTTAATTTTTTAAACTTGCAGGGGGGATTGTGGCCAAGGGGTTGGGGATAGGGGGGTGGTGTAAACTTTTTTGGAAAGGGCTTCCAAATAGTGATTTTTTGAAATCAGTTTGGGGCCGCTGCGATGCGTGAAAAAAAGATACAAACACAAGAGCGGTTCCCATATAAGGCAAAATCCTGCTTTACGAATCACCCTGTAACTGCCAAACGGCGCGAGATGCCCCCCCCCCCCCCCACCCATACGATTTTTTGCTTGTCTCGGTCTGACCTTTCACCCCCTGCAGTATTGACCTCCCACCTCTGAACACCCTGTATAATGCTTCACTTGAAGAAAAGTTTTGACATTCAAAATCTAATATCTCCACAACAAATGAAGATAAACAAGTTTGTCTTATCTCATTTTAAAGCTTAGATCACGTAGAATATCAGTGATATAAAATAATTTACAAACATAGTTAAATACACCCCTTAGATAGGGTAAAACTACGCCCATGCATGAAAAATGGCAATAAATTATAAAATATCTGGAAAAAAATGTGTGTATGAGTCATAATTTAAGCTGATCATTAAATAGCAATTGCCATATATTTATGGTTCATGTTCAATGACATTTACACTTGTAAGGGGGTGAAAACAAACCCTAACAGTCAAAAATACCAACTGGAACTTTCATGGATTATTGAGCTAAATTGTAGAAACACTACCTCAACTTCAAAACCCAATATCTCAAGAAATATCGATGTTAGCGATTTGATGTTCGAGAGCTTTTTGGAGGAAATTGAATTTCCTACAAGTTTGTCATATTCACTTTTTCTGTACCTCTTTTTGTTTACGAGATAGGGGCAAAAACCGAGAATTTCATGGAAAAATTGGGGTTAGTGACCCGTACTACCTCGTTGGTGGGAGTTAGGGTTACACGGCAATGGACACTTTTGTAGACCATTCAATTCTGAAGAAACCCTACCATTGACCAAGATTATACCATAAAATTCCTCTGAACTGTAGAGTTTTGAAGAAAAATAATCAAAGTTTACGTGTATTTTATATGGGAAATATTTATACGCCTTGGTCTAGTACTTAATATTAATATTAAGGGTTCCAATTTTCAGGGAATTTTTGTTTAGGTATTTGCCACAAAATTTCGAGGTGGGACTGAAAAAAAAAATAGTCGCAAAAAAAAGCACCCTAATATATATATAACTACTACCGACTCAAAAAAGAAAAAAAAACAAATAAGACAGTACAGTTATTATTTCCAGACCCCTTGTTGCGGTAAATTTTATAAATGCCGATACTGTCACGATGAGAATGAGGCACATCACTTTGATAGAAAAACTTTGACCGAATTAATTTGCACCGAATGTGATACTCGGCAAAAAGTTCAAGCTGAGTGTGAAAAATGCGGAGTCCGCTTTGGAAAGGTAAGAGAAATAGAAGAAAATAATTATGCTTTGTTTTCATATAATTATTCTTCAACTTAAATGTTTTCAACTGCATGTTTATGTAGCAGATCCAGCCCAAAATTCTCAGATCCACAAAAACATTATTTTCAAATGATCAAATCGCCTAAATAATATACTAAATTTTATAAAAGTTAAATGTCATGAACACTGAAGTTCGAGTAGAAAAACCAAAAAAAAAAAAAAAATAGGTATTTAATAAACTTAATAGCCTTCAAAGAAATAACATGATCAATCCGTAGCACGAACCTTGCTCCACTAATATTAGAGAAAAGCTGAGTAGTATTAATAATAATATTAATAACAATATATTTATACCTAGCTGAGTTACCCGATTTCGTCCAGCGTTGAGTAACACTTTCAAATGCTGTACTTTGGTATATCCTAGAAATTGTTTCAACCTGAAAACCCCTTTATGCCAGTTTTCATAGGAATGCTTTGAATTGTAGGAATTTATCTTGCATCTTTATTAATTTTTGTTTTGTTTTTTTTTGCGGCTTTTGTAATTTATAGGTTTTATAATATTCATTTTAATTATTAATTTAATTTTAGTTAATAATTCATTTCTGTTCAGTTCAGTTCTTATATTCTTCTTTTTACCTCTTTATTTCGTCCTTTACATTGGCGTCTGTTTTGTTTCAGTCATCAATCTCGGTAATTTTTATAATACGATAATATTACTTCAAGTAATTTACTTAGCGCGTGAATCACAAATATGTATATTAAAACTTTCTCTAGTTTTTCGCCCTTGGACAAGGTAAGAACTCTATATATTGTAGGGATTTTAGCCTAATGCTGGTAATACCGACTACTTTCGTGTTTAGTGCAGGGAATCTCTAGTAGCGCTATCTTTGTAACGGCTAATTCATTCCGAAAATATACTCCGATCAGTATACACGCAGTTTTCTTGAGCGCCTTCCCGACCCTTTTCCCTATCTAACAATATTCACCTCAACACTTTCACTCATTCTTTTACATGTTTAACAGTACCAAAACCCCCGGGAATATATATAAACACAAGCCGTGGAGTAGAAAATGCGTACGTAGTGATGTAGTCCGAGAATCGCCGCGAAATAACATTGCTTCTTATGGCGGTAGATCCGAAGTATACCGCTCAATTCGCCTGAACTGCTAAACAACTAAACTATAACTATAGAGGAATACCTTTCTAGTGATCTAACAAACTAATAGTGACAAGAACAAAATATTAGAGTTTTTTGCACCTAAACACAATTCTAACCATTTCCCCGAACAAAACAGCAGCGGCAGGTCGACTTGACAGCACGACTTTCCGTGGTAATTTGTTCGATGGGCAGTAAGAGTAACTTTTGAGCTCAAATATCTTTAATATTTTGTTCTTACCCCTATAATGATTTTGGTACCATAAAAACGGTATTCCTCCCCAGTTACAGGCAGTTATAGCAGATTCGCCCTGTGGAGGGGAATGAATGGGCTATACCGCCATAAGAAGCAATGTTATTTCGGTGCAATCATCGGACTACATGACCCTATAGGTGTGGTAGTGAGCAGATCTCACGGCTTCTATTTATTATTCCTGGGGGTTTTGACAGTACCAAAACTTTCTACATTTACAAGCCATGGAGTGGTCCGACGCACATATGTACACAGTGATAGGGCAAAGTGGTCTAAACCGTCACAAAAAATACACTGGACTTTATGGCGGGCAACGTAAACATGGAAAAACTTCACAGCAACTTCCAAACTAAAAGAAACGACTTTCCCTCATGTTTACCCTGAGAGGTTTTATTTTAAATAAATCCGTCTTTTTACCACTTTTTTAGGCAAAATATGTACAATGTTTGAATCTGAATCCAACTCATCAAAACCCACGAGCCCCAGACCACTTGCAAGGAACGGCTCTTTGACAGCTGGAGGAAGACTCGGCTCCGGAAAACCGAGACATCACTGTAATTCCGTTAAGAGTTAATCCACATTTTTAGCCAGTTGATAGTAAAAGTTCCTGAGGTTGATTTTCCTAAAACATTCGTTTTCCTAATAATGATATAACTCCGATAAATGTGAATTTCTGAGGGAGTTTCACCGACTCACATAAAAGCGTCAATGCACACATGCACACATGCAAAAAGCCAGTTCACGGCTTGTAGTTGCAGAAGGTTTTGACTAGTATAAACTATGACATGTGGAGTGTGTGTGTGTGTGTGAGGCCTGACTTAATGGGAATGTGAATTCAGAGCTGATATCTATACCTAATTAACTTGGATCGTATAGGTGGAGGAGTTGCGATCTATAGTATGTGCATAAATCACTCACAGCTGCTATAAAGGTGATTTCGTCTCCTTCACAAGAAATTAAGTTCATTGGGATTGAGGTTTTTTTTCTCTTTGCGGTTTATAGCCCTCCGAATTCTTTTTACACTGAAAGTGCACTTGATTTACAAAATGTCCTTAACTACTCTTTGCAAATACACTTCTTTTTCCTATAATGATTTCAAGAACATTGATAACGAATTATTATATTCTGTTTTCTAATGTACGTCATGGGACGATATTTATGAAAGCACTAGCTGGGTTACCCGGTGTTGGGTAAATCTATATACAGAGTGATCCAAAAGTATGGAAACGGCAAAATAACTTTCGAGGAGTGCATTCTGGATAAACAAGTTTTAAACAAAAGTTTTAGGAATTTCCCCTGGCTATTCAATGGTGACCTTAGATTTGACCTTAACTATGGCCTTGGGGATCATTTCAAGGTCAAGTTGATTTTTTTAAATGGGAACCCTTATTTTTGACCACGAAAATGGAAAAAGCGGAAAATTTTACGTTCGACTATGACCTCCACCATGACCTCGAAGGTCATGGTTCTTTGAAGGAGAAACCTACATTATTGCTGCGGATTTGAAAAGAGCAGAAGTCTTGCGTCCGAATATGACCTTGACCACAACCTTAATCTAGACCATGAACTGAAATATTATTCAAGAGATGTTAAGAGGATAGGTGTGCATAGTCGCGGGCTCTCGGTTTCTTTGCTTCTAACCACTAAAAAACCTAAACATCGAACCTAAAGTCTGGATACAATTTGTCGCTCACACAGTTGGATCCGTTTGTTATTGTTATTTTCGTGAATTATCGGTAGAGTCAGTGAAAAATCCACTAAATCTTTTCGAAATTTTGAACGGGAGATTTGTTAAAATGGGGAAAGGTGACAAGACCAACGCCACTTCAAAAGGCATGAGTTCAGTGACACTGAGAACTGTGTTAACACGCAACACTAGTAAAAACAACTCAAAATTACAACCACAGTTGATCGAAACTAACTTTGCTACTCCACCAACATCTGGACGCTCTAACTCAGTGATATCCAGGATTGCCTTGAGCTTATGGAAAGAAGCCTGATGAAGATTTTCGCGTAATTGCTGAACGATCGCTTTGGTGAATTTGACGAGCTTTTGGTCCAAAGAGTTGATCGCGCAATTGCAGATATCGACTTGGAGGTGAAGAGGCTGCATGGGGAGCTGGACGTCGTGCGATCCGAGATCTCGGAGACACGCTTGGAGCTGGAGAACATCCGTAGAGGAAGTAGACTGACTGATGCTGTCATCACCGGTGTGCCCTGCGTTGATAAAGAGGACACTCAGCAAATCCTCAAAAGTATCTCTCCTATAGTGGCATTCACTATGGATGTGCTTGAACAACTGGTTCTTGAAGCTGAATCTACAGAGGCGCCCAACGAAGTATACGACCAAGAAGCTGAAGCTGAAATTCGGGAGGCTGATATCAATATCCTTGTTTGCTAGGGAAATAGGTTAATGATTAGTTTATCATTCTTTTTATTTTATTTTATTATTTTATTGTTTTTTTTTCTATTGACAATAATGTCTTATCTATTTAACCGTTTAAACTTCTGTAAAATATGCGCCAATCATTTGTCATCCAAACACTTCCATACGCTGGCTGCTCGCTGGGGACTGATACTCGATGGTCTCGGAGGGTAGTTTTTCTCCATTGGACAGGGTAAGGATGCAACATTTTTGCTCCTAATGCTAATAATCTGAATGTGCTCTACATAAATGCAAGAAGCTTAAGGAATAAGATAGGCGATTTGTATGAAATGTTCTCTGCTACGAAAATTCACGCAATAATCGTATGCGAATCGTGGCTCAATGAAAGTGTGAGCTCAGCGCTAGTAGGAATACCGGATTATAACATTTTTAGGAATGATCGCTGTTTGGCCAGAAATTACACATCCTTGTTGTTTTCTCATTCAAATTGTTATCAGTTCGACAATTGTAAGGTTTAGCGAATCATTTGAATTCTGTAAAAAACTTTATTGTGAATTGCTCAAAACGTCAGGCGAAGGAATCCATAATTTTGTCTCTTCTGCAGTTCGTTCTGAGAAGTTTTAGTTTTTCTTCGGGGTAAAAACTCTTACCTAACATTTTGGCGCCCGAGCAGGGACATAGGGTCCCATAGGATAAGTTGTGTGTTGTGTTTCATCGGTGGATGCAGCGCAGTTGAGCAGAATTTTCAACTCATCTTCAGCAATTCGGCATCACGTGCAGTAAGTGCGCGGAGCTTTTTTCTAAGTCGTTGCCTGGAAGAAGTGATCCATCTGCATCGGTAACAGAGGGTTCCACGAGGGAGTAGATCATACAGGATTCGGGAGCGAGTTTTTCAGGAAGGCTGAATTTGAGAATCAGTTGGAGGCTGAATTGCGGATATAGCGGTAAGGTGGATCTGTATCCTTACTCTAAATAATTCTTGTACCTGGCGATTTGTGCTTTGATTTCTGGGCTGAGCAATTTCGATATGGTGGGAGATGAAGGAAACTCGTTGGAGGCTGGTGGAAATGAGGCTCCACCGCGGGAGCAGCAAAAGCTCCTTGAGTTGAAAAATCAAAGGTCATCAACAAAAGGGTGTCTCACGCGCATTAACGTATCCCCTTTTTGGTCTCGTGGACCAAAAAGGGGATACGTTATCCCAACCTGAGCTTGAGTGTCGGTTAGGCATCTTGGAGTCATATTTTAAACAAATCCTGTCATATCAGACAGCAATTGAGCGGTTGGTTCCAGACGAATCGAGTGTGCGCGGGGACTTAGAAGAATTGTATTGTGCTGCGAATTCAAAACTATTATCGTTGATGGCTCCAGGAGGGCGCAAGCAGAGCCTATACCTGGACACAAGTTCTCAAGGTATTGTGACTGCTCCGTCGGTAAATAAGTTACCAAGGTTAAAATTGCCGCAATTTTCGGGTAAATATTCTGAGTGGAAAAATTTTTACGGCTGTTTTTTGAAACTCGTTCATAAGGAAGAGTCATTGTCGCAGCTCGAGAAATTCAATCACCTGTTGTCGTGCGTGAGCGGTTCAGCCTTACAGGCAATTAAGGCATTCGAAGTAAGCGAAGATAATTATCCAAAGGCGCTTCAAAGGCTAAAGGAACGTTTTGATAATAAGTATCTAATTTTTCAGGAGCATGTAGTGGACATTTTTAATTTGCCCAAAGTATCAAAAGGTTCTTCGTCGCAATTGAGACATTTAATTGACAGCGCGAGTACACACTTTAGTGCCCTTTAGTCATTAGGTACTTTCGAGGACATTTCAAATGCATTCCTAATATTCCTAATGAATTCAAAACTCGACACTGAATCGCAGTCGAGTTGGGAAGAAAAGATTGACTTTTCGGTATTGCCATCGTGGAGTGATTTTAGTAAACTTTTGAGCAAGCGTTGCCAATATTTAGAATCACGGGACTCAAAGTTAAACTCTTCAGAGAATTCGTGTGTAGCCCGTAACCCGACTAAATTCAAACCTTCAAAGCCTAACTCGGTTTCTACTTCACTCACAACGATTCACTCGCAATGTGCCTTCTGTAGTGAAGGTGGACATAACATATACAAATGTCAAAAATTTGTTAAACTATCGGTTAGTGATCGTATGCAGGAGGTTAAGAAGCGAGCACTATGTTTTAACTGCTTGTTCAGGGGACACGTTTCAAAAAATTGTAAGGTGCAGCGGTGTCGTTACTGTTCGCTTCCACATCATTCGATGCTTCATAGGCTGCCTGCTACAAATTCGAATTTGGACGCAGTTGAAAAGACCAAAGTTGGCAGTTCGTCGCAAGCGGGCAAAGTAGCTACAGCGGAGCCAAACAGTGCGAGTGTCGCGGCGGCTTCGAATACTTCGTTAGCGATTTCAAACTTGTCTGACGTCCGGGAAGACTAGCACGTCTTCCAGGCAACGGCTATGGTCAGGGTAAAAGACAAATTCGGCAATTTTCAACTTGCTCGAGCTATTCTCGATTCAGCATCCCAGCTCAATTTCATTTCGGAGTCTCTCACGCAAGCTTTGAGGCTAAAGCGAGAGAAGGTGCATACTTCAATCATGGGCATAGGCGACACTAGTTCTCAAGCCAAGTATTCCACACAGCTGACGGTTCGGTCACGCATTACAGACTTTGAGATGAATTTGCAAGCGCTCGTTCTGTCGAGTATAGCAGGCATTCAACCGGAGCGTAAAATATCTACAACTGACTGGAATATTCCATCAAACTTACAGTTAGCTGATCCCAGTTTTGCAGAGCCTAAAAAGGTGGACCTACTACTTGGAGCAGACCATTTCTTCAGGCTTCTCTCGGTAGGCCAAATCCAACTTGGCGACGATTTGCCTACTCTACAAAAAACCTTGTTGGGCTGGATCGTGTCCGGCAAGTTTTCCAGGTCCGTTCCAGGACACGGCTCCTTCGTGTGCAAATCTGGCATTGACACAAGTGAAAAGGAGCACGAACAGGTCTCTTTATTGGAAATGGTGGAAAGGTTCTGGGAAGAGGAAAGTGTTCAAGCGCATACAGCCTTCTTAAGTGAGGAGCAGAGACAGTGCGAAGAAATATTCGTTCAAAATTTTCAACGCTGTCCTGATGGGAGGTTCATGGTGAAGCTTCCTTTCAAAGATGATCCTCAGGTGGAGCTTGGAAACTCCTTGGATATTGCAAAGGATCGCTTTCTTCGTTTAGAAAGAAGGTTAAAGGGGAATCCCGAGCTTAAAGAGCTATATTCAGAATTTCTCAAGAACTACTTGCATCAGGGTCATATGGAAGAAATCTCAGTTAACGACGTTCCCCCAGGTCATTACTTCATGCCTCACCAATGTGTTTTACGGCCAGATAGTTCTACAACCAAGTTACGTGTGGTGTTCGACGCTTCGTGTCGATCCTCGTCGCAAAGGTCTTTGAATGATCTCCTCATGATTGGTGTGGTGATTCAGCAGGACCTTTTTTCAATTTTACTGAGATTTAGATGTTACAAGTTCGCTCTCGTTGCCGACATTTCAGCCATGTATCGGCAAATTCTCGTTCATCCTGGGGATAGGAATTTTCAGTTAATCCTCTGGAGGGAAAATCCTCAAGCAGTCCTACAAATATTCAGACTAACAACGGTGACCTACGGAACTGCTTCCGCACCATTTTTGGCGACTAGATGCTTACTACAGTTGGCAAAGGACAATTACGAAATTCTTCCGAAGGCTTCTAGAATCATAGAGCGGGATTTCTACATGGACGATCTCCTTACAGGGGCCGACAGTGTTGAGGAACTGTATTCAATAAAGAACGACATAGAGGAAATTTTACTTTCTGGGCAGTTCAGATTGAGGAATTGGTTTTCAAACGACAAACAGTTATTATCCGAAATCCCGGAGGAGGACCGGGAAAAGACTTTAAAATTCAATAATTTGGAGGTGATCAAGACCCTAGGCTTAGTGTGGGAACCTCAGTCGGACCGATTCCATTTTCGCTACCAGCAAACTCGTTCGTGTTCTTCAAACATCACCAAGAGGACAATATTGTCAGAAATCGCACGTATTTTCGACCCTCTGGGGTTGATCAATCCAATCGTGGTGAAAGCGAAAGTATTTCTACAGGAGCTATGGATCCTTAAAATAAATTGGGATGAGTCCATACCCATGGAGTTAAATGGTCGATGGCAGTCATTCGTTAAGGATCTATCTCACTTGGAGGAACTGTCAATTCATCGTTGTGTTTTTACGCGAAGGGTGTCGCGCATTGAAATACACGGATTTGCTGATGCTTCCATCAGAGCATATGGGGGCTGTTTATATATTCGAACCATCAGTGCTGAAGGCAAGATTGCAGTAAACTTGCTGACGGCTAAGTCAAGGGTTGCCCCAATCAGAACGGTAAGGTCTCTTCCATGTCTGGAGCTGTGTGCTGCACTTGTGTTAGCAAGGTTACTGGAAAAGGTTCTTTCAAGTCTTGACGTGCCATATGATCAGATTTTTCTGTGGACGGATTCGGAAATAGTTTTGGATTGGCTTGCTCAACACCCATCGACCTGGAAAACGTACGTTGCGAACAGGGTAGCAGAAATCCAGACTCTTACGGTGAAGGCAGTTTGGAGACATGTCAATTCAAAAGCTAATCCGGCAGATATTCTTTCGAGAGGTGCAAATGTTGGTGAACTTTCAAAGTCCATTTGGTTTCATGGTCCACAATTCTTAATGTCGTCACCAGAGTCTTGGCCTACTAAAAAGGAAAGGCCAAACAGGACATCGATGGAGAAGAGGGAGATTAAATCCGTTCTGGCTTGTGTGGGATCCGAGTCCCTTTTGGAGAAAATATATGCATGTAGCAGCTTCATTCTCAATTGCCGCAGGTTCGCGTGGGTGTTACGATTCAGAAAACGCGAAGAAGGTCGTCGTGGGTCTCTGAGTGCTGAGGAAATAGACACGGCCTTCCTAAGACTTGTCTGGTGTATTCAGCGACATGAATTCGCGTATGAGATTCAGAGGCTTGAAGGCAGTAAAGAGCTCAGCGGAGGAAGCAGTCTTCAAAAACTATCTCCATTTCTCGATGATCATCAATCCCATCCATTATTGCGAGTAGGTGGAAGACTCAAAGAGTCTGTATTACCTTATGATTGTAAGCATCCTATTCTGCTCCCTGGGAACAATCCATTGGTTAAAAGTTATGTGAGGCATCTTCATTTTCAAAATTTTCATGCGGGTCCATTAGCCTTAGTTGCTATAATTCGAAAAAGGTTCTGGATAGTCAACGCACGAGACTATGCACGGAAGGTAGTGCGAGAATGTCTACATTGTTTCAAATATCGCCCTCGGTTAGCTCAACAGGTTATGGGAGAGTTACCAGCGGGGCGAGTTAATATTTCAGCGCCATTTACACATTGTGGTGTAGACTTTTGCGGCCCATTTCAAACAACAGTTAATCTGCGAGGCAGGAAAATCTTCAAGTCCTACGTAGCGGTCTTCATATGTTTCGCAACACGAGCTGTTCATCTCGAGGTGGTTTCCGATTTGACAGCAGAAGCCTTTATCGGAGCCTTAAAGCGTTTCATCGGTCGTCGAAATTTGTGCCAGTATTTGTACTGTGACAACGCCACAAATTTCGTGGGAGCAAGGAGGCTTTTAGAGGAATTTCGACAGGCATTCTTCCAACAACAGACGCAAGAAGACATCGTGCGCTGGTGCACAAACCACAGCATCAATTTTCGTCCCATACCGCCAAGGGCACCACATTTTGGTGGGCTGTGGGAGGCGGCCGTAAAATCGGCCAAGACTCTCCTATTCAAAACTCTTCAAGGAGCTTCCCTAACGTTCGAAGAGCTCTCTACGGTGATGGTCCAAATAGAAGCCGTTCTTAATTCCCGACCTATTACACCTTTATCCTCTGATCCTAACGACGAAGAGGCTCTAACTCCAGCTCATTTCCTAAACCAAGCACCGATTAATTCCTTCCTCGAACCTAGAATATCTATTGATAAGTTACCTCTCATTACCAGGTGGCAAAGAGTAACAGCATTGGTTCAGCACTTCTGGGTCCGTTGGTCAAGGGAGTATTTATGTTGTCTTCAACAGAGGCCTAGGTGGCAAGCTAAGCGACCAAACATCGACGTCGGTTCACTGGTATTAGTGTACCAAGACGATCTTCCACCGTACAAGTGGCGACTTGGGAGAGTTATTGCGACAACTGTGGGTCCGGACGGACGCGTGCGGGTGGTCGAGGTGAAGACGGCGGCAGGAGTAATTAAGAGACCGGCAGCCAAGGTTGCGCCTATTCCTACAGAAGATTGAAAAAGTTGCACTCTTTCAAGGCCGGCGGGATGTTTGGCCAGAAATTACACATCCTTGTTGTTTTCTCATTCAAATTGTTATCAGTTCGACAATTGTAAGGTTTAGCGAATCATTTGAATTCTGTAAAAAACTTTATTGTGAATTGCTCAAAACGTTAGGCGAAGGAAGCCATAATTTTGTCTCTTCTGCATCCGACCGCCGATGAATAAAGTTCGTTCTGAGAAGTTTTAGTTTTTCTTCGGGGCAAAAACTCTTACCTAACAATCGCGTAGAGAGAATTGGTGGCGGAATTGCAATTTATGTCCATAGCACCCACAAAGCAACTGTTATTAAGGCTTCCTCTGACAATCAGGTATTTGAGTTTCTTGGGATAGAACTGAGCTCATAATTCGAAAAGTGTGCCCTCTTTGGATCATATTGTCCTCCGAATTCTTTCAGTACTGAAACAACCTTCAAATTTACTGAAACGATTGCCCACTGCAGACATGTCATTGTCTGTGGCGACATGAATGTAAATGCCTTATTAAATACTACACTTACAGACAACTTGTTATACATGCTTCAAACTTTGGACCTAAAAGTAATCAACCATTTACCCACCTATTTTAACACATCATCCCCTTTACAACTAGACTATATTCTTACAAACAGAGATGACAACATTCTATTCCAGAATAAAATCAGTCCTCCATCCAATTTTGACCATGACTTTCTATTTTTCACCTATAAATTGGCACTTACTCCGACCAAGTCCTCTGATATCACATATCGCGACTATAAGAGTATGAACTTAGATAATCTCATAACTGCATGCAACCTAGCTCCATGGGAGACTGTTTACAATGCTGCAACTTTAGATGACAAGGTCAACGCCCTCTCTGGTATAATATTTCAACTTTTCGAAAGTTACATCCCTCTAAAGTTCTGCAAGCCTAGAAATGGTCGGTGCCCATGGATATCGCAAGACATTCACTATTTTATGGCCGAACGAGATTATCTGTATCAAAAACACAAAAAAACTCGTGATCCCGCTACTTTTGCTAGCTATAAGATGGTGAGAAATAAAGTCACGTCAATGCTGTCTAAAAATGCCTTCGTATGAAATAAACTTGATTATAATATCCCCCAAGAAAACTATGGCAAAACATGCGCGATCTGGGAATATATGATAAGCAAACTCAGCGAATAATGATGGACCCAGGAGTTCTTAATGACTACTTCGCAGGCGAGAGCGTGGAAATTGACCAGGGAGATTATCACCATAACCATGATGAATTTTTCGATGGTTTCACTTTTCGGTGTGTTGAGGGTTCTGAAGTACTGTCCATGGTTTACTCAATAAAATCAGATGCCACAGGTCCAGACAATCTGTTTGTAAAGTTTATCAAACTTATAGCTCCTCATATATTGCGACCGCTATTGCACATATTTAATTTAAGTCTGACATCATCAATTTATCCATCTCTCTGGAAGCAGGCTGTTATCATACCAATTCCAAAAAATTCATCTCCTGTCCAACCTTGTGACTTCCGCTCCATTAGCTTAATATGCTTCTTAGCCAAGATACTCGAGAAGCTAATATATCTCCAGATCTCTGAACATATTGAGGATGGAAGACTGTTATCAAAGTGGCAATCGGGATTTCGTCGAGGACATGGTTGTGAAAGTGCCATTCTGCGAGTTAGCACGGATATTTGTGAAGCTCTTGACAAATACTATATAACAACATTGGTACTTCTTGATTTTAGTAAAGTTTTCGATTCGGTGTATCATAACAAACTTCTTAAATTTAAAAATAGATTTAATTTTTCGTCATCAGCTATTAAATTGATAGGCAGCGTTTTGACAAACCGAATTCAGTTTGTAAGGATCCAAGACAAAAAATCGAGACCAGCTAGATTAAGTATGGGCGTCCCGCAAGGCTCAATTCTGGGTCCTTTACTGTTTAGCTTCTATATTGACGATATAACGAGTGTTGTACATGATGTATCTATCCATCTATATGCTGATGACTTTCAGAATTATCTTAGTAGGCCTATTGGATTGATCGAGGATTGTATTTGTAGGGTAAATGAGGATTTAAGGCGAATCCAAGAATGGGCTTTGGATAACAAACTTACTCTAAACCCGTCAAAGTCGAATTGTCTAGCTGTTTCCAGAAATCTCCTAGAGAATTCGGATCTTCCGCCAATAATTCTGAACGATTCAATTGTACCATTTGCCGATTCTGTGAAAAATCTTGGAATCCATCTAGATTCTGAATTTACTTGCTGCAAACATATCATTACATTACATTACATTTTTGAAGTTTACGTATTAATAACACGTTTTATGCAATTTATTGCAGAAAAAGGTGCTTTTTCCCCACTAAATCTGCCGTTTTTTCGATAAAAATGACGTGAAAATGGTATGGATATTGCAAAAAAACAATAATAATAATTTTTTTTTCACTTTTTTTTTGTTAGATCGTGTCAGGCGACTCAAAATACATCTAGAAAAGTTGGTCTCGATGAGAATTGACCACCACTTCGATAAAAGTTAGGGCCTCGAAGTTGCCGTACAATTTTTTGTTATTCAGGCATTAATGGGTTAAGAAAGTTTACAGTGGATTGAGACAGCTATGGATTAGTGCCAACGGGCTCTCTGTTCTTCGGAGGAAGCTTGCAACAGCTTCAATCATTCCCCACTTTTCATACGGTAGCCTGGTCTTTCCGAAGATTGATTCGAAGTGTAAACAAAAAGTAACAGTTGCATTTAACGACACAATCCGGTTTGTGCATAATCTACCTAGATATCCGCACATATCCTCTTACTCGACTTCAATCTTTGGAATTTCTTTGGGCTCCTATCTGGTTTCCTCGTGACGTGAGCTTACAATTTTGCACAATAGGGGAGAAGTAAGCAACGGGAGGAGAAATCTCTACAAAAGCGCTGAACTTTGGAGAATAAATGTGCATCACAATTCGAATCTATTTATACTGTTGTCACGAACTAACCCAACAAAACGAGCAGGCGGTTTGTTTTGATTGATATACACACACATTCTTAGTCCTTATTCGTAAAGCAATGTGCATCAGCAGCAGGAATACCCCCGTGTTGTCAAAACGGTTTGAATACTGTTGCGAGAATACATGCGCTGACTGAGCAGCACTTTGCAAATTTCGAAGAAGTCAAGAAATGGCTCGATGAATGGTTTGGCTCAAAAGATAAAAGTTTTTTTTGGGATGACATTCACAAATTGCCAGAAAGATGGACAAAGTGTGTAGAATCGAATGGCAATATTGTATCCCAATACATGTATGTTTATGTACTATCTAATGGCAATAACTTTTTCCATTTTCTTAAAAACTATGTGTTTTTTCATTTAAAAAGCAGTAAAGACTCTTCAGTACACCTGGTAAGTGCTAATAAAAATACCGGCATAGTTCGAAGAAGAATGAAGGCACCTTAAAAACAAAAAATCAAAAACTTGGAAGAAGTATCACCTTAACGGCTAGTTGATTGATCATGCTTATTATGTTACCTTACGGCAACAGTTCAATGTTCGTTCTGCAATATTTTATCGTGAATATGTTGACTCAATTAAACTTAAGTTGCGTGAATCTCCGAACGAATTCTGGAAATATGTCAACTCAAAGCGGAAATGTAACAATATGCCTGAAATTATGACAAACGGTTCAGGATCATCAGATGACTCTTCCGTGATTTCCAATATTGATACTGATTTCTTCAAGCTTTTTTTAACACGCTTTTATTAGCTTCACTTGTAACTAACTATGTATGTAAGAAAATCTTGGAATCTTAATTTGACCCACTTCCCGGCCTTCGATTAGGATGAAATTTTGGACACGCTCTGAGTTCTGATGACAATACATGACTAGCTAAGAAACGTCATTACAAATCCAATATGGCGGCCTCCCCAAGATGGCGGACTGGCTGTTTGAAATCCACCCCCATGATATGGGTATCAAATGAAAGGGTTTGCTGTCAGGAAAACGAAAAAAATAGTCACGTGACTTAAATCTAATATGGCGGACGTTCAAGATGGCGGACAGGCTATTTGAAATGCACCCCCATGATATGGGTATCAAATGAAAGGGTTTGCTGTCAGGAATACGAAACAAATAGTCACGTGACTTAAATCCAACATGGCGGGCATCCAAGATGGCGGATTGGCTATTTGAAATCCACCCCCATGATATGGGTATTAAATGAAAGGGGTTGCTGAATGGGATACGAAAAAAATAATCACGTCACCTAAATCCAACATGGCGGCCGTCCCAAGGTGGCGGATTGGCTATTTAAAATGAAAGGGTTTGTTGAAAATGTAATGTTTATGTAATCTTTACTCTTTTGGACAAAACGCTCCACGCTTTCTTTCATAATAAATCATAATAAATATTCAATAAAGATGATTACCTACTTATAACCATTTCGCATAGGTAATTATTTATCGTTCATCACGAACTGAAATTGTTTATGTTTACCTGCGATCTAATGAAGATTTGGCAAAGGGAAAACTCTTGAGTCATCAAACTAAATGTCCGAATTATTTTGTAATTTTTAGTGCGTGCTAAAAGCGTGTTTTTTAGTTTTTTAAACTATTATTTTTTTATTTGTCATGACGAGTCTTGTGGTCCGATTAATTGTTGTGTTTCCGTTAATCCTGTCATAGACTTTAATATTATTTAAATTGACGTGATTTATCTCCCGGACCGGACGGAGCCCCTGCTTCCGTGCTCAAGAGGTGTTCTGACTCTCTTGCACTTCCTCTGTTTAGCCTTTCTCTCAAATCCTCTGTGCTTCCTGATTTATGGAAGTTGTCATTTGTAACACCGTTACATAAGAAAAACAAACGTGATGTCGTGTCAAATTATAGACCTGTTGCCAAATTGTGTAGCATTACTAAGTCTTTCGAATCAATTGTCTATGACCGTTTCTTTTATCACTGCAAATCATTGGTTTCTGATAAACAACACGGTTCTGTGAAAGGTAAGGCCACGACCAATAGCTTAGTGTCATTGGTTTCACATGTTCTAAAATGTATGAAAAAAAAGTCGACTGTATTTACAGTGACTTTATTAAAGGATTCGATAGGATTTCCCAAATGGTTCTCTTGTCGAAACTTTCATCCCTTCTAGTTTTCTTAATTCGATCAAATAATATCTGATCGATCGCTGGGAACAAGTACTTTTTAAATCATCTTTGTCTACATGCTTATTAGTGACGAGCGGTGTCCCCAAAGGGAGTCACTTAATACCGTTATTGTTTATTTTATTTAATAATGATGTTCAGGATGTTGTGTTTAATTCCGAGCTTCTTATTTACGCGGACAACATTAAAATATTTAAAGATATTTCCTGTTTTGAGGACTGTATTTGATTGCAGTATGATCTTATTCGTTTTGTAGATTAATGTGAACGTAATTGTCTTCTGTTAAACGTCGATAAATGTTTTGTCATGTGCTTTTCTCAGAGTATGTTGTCTGGTGGCTTTAATTATATGTTGGGTGGATCCCCTTTAACAGGTGTAGACCATATTACGGACTTAGGTATTGTACTTGAACAAAAATTAGATTTTAGGCGACATTTTGACTACATAATTAATAAAAGTAATTCTGTGCTAGGCTTCATAAGGCGTTGGTCAAAGGAAATCAGGGATCCTTATGTTCTCAAATCGTTATATTGTGATGTAACCACCCAAGTCCAAGCGAGCCCGAGCAACGGTTCCCATAGCCAACAACAATAACAAACACTAAAATTGCATAATAAGCGAAGACATTATGTTCTGTCTAACGAATTCTCGAGCGGGCCACACTGGCAGCGTCAGGTTACCGCAAGACATTACCGTGCCTTACATAACTCGGGTGACGCACTTGATTTAGGCCGAATCAGGGTTGCATCACATAAAAGTGAAGATTTATGTCGAGTCGAGAGTCTTTTTAGGTAAATAGAATGCAATGTCTTTAGGTTTTTGTATTGTCAGTAAAATATAGATTTAGCAAGGTTAAGGTTGTAGTGATAAGTATCGATGGTAAAGGGTCATCCCAAAAACGCGCCTACATGTTTCTTTTAAATAAAACACAAACTATTTGCAATTTTTTCAAGCTGTTTTTTTTATTAAAAGTATGATCCATTACAATTATAAGTGGAATAGAATATCATTCAAATGTCCACCATGACTGCGTCTGCAGGCATCAATCCGAATATCGAAATTTTCAATGACTTTCCGACATGTTGCTGGTGTTATTTCACGAATTGCAACTTGAATGTTGTTCTTTAGATCATTAATTGTTTGTGGCTTGTTAGCATACACTCGACTTTTCAAAAAACCCCACAAAAAAAAATCTAATGGTGTTAGATCACATGACCTTGGAGGCCAATTGAAATCTGCATTTCGTGAAATTACACGTTGAGGAAATTTTGATCGCAAAAACGTAATGTTTTCTCGAGTTGTGTGACATGTAGCACCGTCTTGCTGGAAGTAGACGTCAGACACATCAATATGACTCAACTGTGTCCATAAAAAGCCTCTCAACATTGATTGGTATCGCTCAGCATTCACAGTAACAGCATTTCCAGCATCATCTTGGAAGAAAAATGGCCCAATGATTCCATTTGCCCAAAATGCACACCAAACAGTAACTTTTTGTGGGTGTAGAGATTTTTCATGAATAACACGAGGATTTTCATCACCCCAGATACGACAATTTTGCTTATTGACGAATCCATCCATTGTGAAATGAGCTTCACCACTAAACAAAATTTTGCTTGAAAACAATGGATCTGTCGTTCGTTGTTCAATAATCCAACTAGCGAAATTACGACGTTGTAAATGGTCTCTTTCTTTCAATTCCTGGGTTAATTGAATTTTATAAGCGTGTAAATGCAAATCTTTATGCAAAATCCTCCATAAGGAGCCATAAGATATGCCCAATTCTTGCGAACGACGCGAAATTGATGTTGTCGGTTCATTTTCAACACTTTCACTAACAGCAGCAATATTTTCATTTGTGCGTACAGTTTTTGGTCTTCCACTTTTTGGTTTATCAGTAACACAACCAGTTTCTGCGAATTTTTTCACTAATCTTTGAATTGAAGATTGATTTGGCCGATTATTTACACCAAAAAAATCACGAATTTTGCGATGGGTATTTTTCAAAGAACGCCCATTTTCATAAAAAGTTTGAATGATGTAAACGCGTTGTTGCAATGTGTACCTGTCCATGGTTAAAATTGTACTACCTTCTAATAAAACAAAATGGATTATGTCATTTGAAAATATGTCACGTGTAAAAATTATGTAGTGCTGACATCTAGGCGTCACATTTGGATGACCCTTTATAAATACGCTAAGAACGCAAGAATAAACGGGATTGTTACAACGAACTTATCACTGTTTACTTGGTGCTCTGCTAGTAAGCTGCACCTTTAACATTCCCGAGGAGTCCTGCTCTCGAAGCTTTCTCCTCAAGGAGTTCTGCCTAACGGCTGGCTCCGACTCTCTCATTCCCTTGCAGGTGTCTCGAACGAAGCCCTCCCTGGATTTATTATTAGGCGATTGCGCTCTCCGTAGTACGGCAAAGACGACCAAAATCATGTCATTACCACATGGCGACCATTTTTACTACATGGAGACCGTTTTTACTACATGGCGACCGTTTTTACTACATGGCGACCGTTTTTACTACATATACAGGATTGGTCCAACCGATTCTTGAATATCGAAGTTTGGTATGATCTCCATATTATTCCATAGATATTTCAAGGATTGAATCAGTTCAGAAAAGATTTCTTTGTTTAGCTCTGAATGGTTTACCCTGGTAGAATCATCTGGAGCCGTGAAATTTCTAGCGTCGTTTTTGTCCATTTACTGTTAAGCGGTGGATTGAACTGTCCCGAGCTATTGTCAATTTTCAGCACTAATGTGCCAACGAGAAACCTCCGAAAGCATGATTTCTTAAAGCTTGCCAATTGTCATACCTCTTATGCAATGTTTGGTCCAATTGAATCCCTTAAGTCATCTTGCAATACATTTTTGATGAAATAGATTCAAATATTCCGCATTCATTTATTGGGTAAAAATCTTAAAATTTGATCCCATTTTCCTATTTCCCTATTTCTGCTGGCTACTACCGAAAAGTTCTTTTTGCTTTCTTAAATTTTAGCAAGTGATTTTTCTCATTCAATTCGATATATCCTTATACATATACATACAACATACATATATAAAAGCAATAGTTAATTTAAATCATAATCGTTGCAAATGAAAGAATTCTCTTTGAACATGTGGATTTTTCTGGAAAAAAATAAAAAATTTAACTAAATGTCACATTCTTATTTACCCCTTTCAGTACACTTGTCTTATATGCAACTTGTTTGATGATGAAGAGAAGAATCAATATCATTGTGATAGCTGTGGAATTTGTCGTATTGGAGGTAAGGAAAATTTTTTCCACTGCGAAGTATGCAATATGTGCCTTCCCATTCAGCTAAAAATTGATGGTCACAAAGTAAGTATTCCATATACTCTACTGCATGTCATTCTTTTTTCGCTATTTAAATAAATTGTATCACCATATGTTATTTTACAGTGTGTTGAGAACATTTCTAGGGGCAATTGTCCTGTATGTTTAGGAGACATCCATACATCAAGAATACCGTGTCATATTCCGGACTGTGGGCATTTGTTGCATAAAATGTGTTTTGATCAACTAGTAAGTTTTTCTATTCTTCATATTAGATACCGTTTTTTAATTAGTATGAATCACAATTAACATTTATTTATTGATAAAAGCTAGCATCTGGCCATTATGTATGTCCTACATGCCAAACATCTATAATTGATATGACAAAAATGTGGGAGTATCTTGACATGCAAGCCCGTATTATGCCGGTTCCTAAAACTTTTGAAATCCAGGTAGTGAACATTTTTTGCAATGATTGCCATAAAGTATGTATTGGTGGTGTTTCTCGAAATTGTTTTAGTTGTATTTGCAAACTTTTAGATCTCCAAAGTAAAATATCACTTCATTGGCCTAAAATGTTCCCATTGCGGTGGATATAATACGTCCCAAAATATTAAAAGACCAAGAGCTTGGTCAACAGGTATACCTAAACTTTTAAAATATTTAAATTATTCACACGTTCAAATAATCTATATTTATAAAATAATGTTTGATATATATATTTAGAAAACAACTCTACCTCGGCCTAAATGTTGGTATTATAGTAATTGAAGTTCTCAGACCAAACTTCAAATCAATGAATGTGTACTTTGATTATTGCAAATAAATTGACTTAACGATAACTTGTGTTGTTGCCCTTTTTAATTTTTGTAATCACCCTTTTAACCCTCCTTAAATAAATGGCGTCCAGTCAATATTCCAACCATTATTGAAACTTTTGTGGTTCTCGACAAAAATAGCCACTTTTCATTATAAAACAACAACAACTGTGCTGTTGGTCGGTTTATGTAGCTATGGGTATATTTGCGAAGTTCAATTAGCAATAGCGTTTTGTAACCTCATCTCAGTTATTAACTGGTGGTATAAACTAGGTGATAATAATTCGTTTGATGGATCCGTATCAACGGATTACGGAGCAAGAGTGATTCATTCTGAATACTTCAAAATACTTACAATTAAAAATAAAATTATTGTAATTTTCTCTCACTCGCGTATTTATTCAATGAAAATTGACACACGCACGTATAATGATCGTTATGCGCCTTTCTTTAAGGGGTTACGTGGGTTTTGAATTCCAAAAAAAATCACAATTTTTCGGAATTTTTTTTACGAAATTTATAAAAGTTATTTACTTCAACTATTAGGATATAAAAGTACATCGCTTTAGCAAGTTGTAAAAAAAAATTTATGAAAAAAAATTAAAATTGAGCCATTGACAGCTGGTTTACCAAAATCGATGATTTTTTACCGTGAACATGATTTCTCGAAAACTAATAATCTTACCAAAACTAATAATCCAATCTTATTGACTTGTACTTGGACGAAGGATTTGAAAAAAAAAAAAAAAAATAATATTCGAATTTTTTACAACGTTTTTTAACGAAAAATTGACTTTTTTTTAAATTTCTGTGCATATTTTTTTATATTTTGGTGATTGTAATAAACGAAATTACAGCCGCCGAGGCGAAGTGAGTGAATGTCAGATGGTGGACTATCCCCTATCGCAGCAAAGGAGAAAGCTCCCAAGTGCCGATGGACTACACTCGGGAGCGCCGCACAGTGTTCCAAATCGCTCAAAAGCTGGCCAAAATTCGAAATCCCGTTAGAAATGCTTGAAACTAAGTATACGGAGGTTTTCGGTATTGCTGATCTCAAATCCGTTTTCAAAACTGAAAAATTCAAAATGGCGAATCCAAAATGCCAGACTGAAATTACAAAACCTTGTCAGATGTGTACCAAAATTGGTATATAAGAGTTCTTGATGTTGCTTGTTTCATTTCTAGTATCGGAATGGGAAAATTCAAAATGGCGGACCGAAATTGCAAAATCTCGTCGGCTTTATACTAAAATTGGTATATAAGGGTTATTGATGCTGCTTGTTACATTTCTGGTATCGGAATGACAACATTCAAAATGGCGGATCCAATATGGCGGACCGAAATTGCAAAACCTTGTCAGATTTATGCCAAAATTGGTACATAAGGGTTCTTGATGCTGCCTTGTTCATTTCTGGTATCGGAATGGAAAAATTCAAAATGACGGACCGAAATAACAAAACCTTATCGGATTTATACCAAAATTAGTATATAATGGTTCTTGATGCTGCTTGTTTCATTTCTGGTATCTAAATGGAAAAATTCAAAATGGCGGCCCAAAAATTTAAAATCCCATCTTACTTAAGTAAAATTTGGAATATGAGGGTTTTTGGTATAGCTGATTTCAAGTCCGTTGTGAAAATTGAAAAATGAAATGTGGCAGATGCAATATGGTGGATCAAAAATGCAATCCTCATACGGGTCCATATACGGGTCTTTGGGGTTGCTTATTTCATCTCTGCTATCAAAATGACGGATCCAATATGAGAGACCTGAAAATATTTTTCTCGGAACTTCATTTCAGTAGCGAGAGATAACTGCTCAATAGGGTAATTTTGCCGCAAATCTTCAGTTTTGCGACGCTTCGACCTTTCACTACTTTCCCCAGAGCTTTTTTCAGGACGGCCAATTTTAGAGCACGTTTCTGGTGTTGGGGGTTTGGAAAAGACTAAAACTTTGTTTAGCCACTCCGAAAATCTCCGTAAAATTGTCGAATTTGTTTGAATGGCCTTTACCCACCTTTTTTTTATTCGTAGTAAAAAAAGGTTAAAACTTCACGGTTCTCTTCCGTAATATTTTCAGTATTTAGTGACTGCCGAACGTAGTCACAGAGGCAAGGCAACTTTTCTTCTTCACTGCCATCACTCATAATGTTATATAAGTCAAACCGAGTTGCACTGAATGCCATTGTTTTAATAATTAACAAATTAATTGGTTTCTAAATATCTAAGGATTATCCTGAACAATACTCGCACTGAAACAATCGAAAACCCTCCTTTTACGAATCGTAAATAAACAAGAGTAAATTATGCCAGAATGAAACTTCTTCAACGCAGGAAGAAAACCGTGTTGGTTTGTTGAGACAAGCCGCTTGCAAACAGTAGAAAATTGTGAGCCCAGCAAGAATGCATGATATTAAGGTCCTTTTGAATCATATGGCAATCATTGACATTCCTTGTGTGATAGAATAGCTTCATGTCATCAGCATAGACTAAGACTTTGCATGTATTCAATTGATGTGTAATATCTTCAATTGAGGAACTGAAAAGAAGAGGACCCAAATGGCTACCCTGACGGACATCCGAAGTATCTAAAATAATCCTCGAATTGGCACCATGGAAATCAATCTGGTCGGTCCTATTTGACATTTAAGAATGTATCTAGTTCACAAGTGAAGGTGGAAAGCCTTTCCTTTCAAGTTTTAAACTATAATCGAGTGAGAGCTTGTCGAATTCTTTGCTAAAATAACTAAACTGCTGTTTGTAAACCCTTCTGAATATAAAAAAAAGAATTTAGACTATCGGGATAACGGCCAGTAAGGTACCGTAATCCAGACCCCGGGCCCTATATTTGTACCACAGAAAATGGAAAGACGACCAATATGCACAGAAAAGAAACAAAAACAAAAATATTGGTTAAAGAATTGTACTTAACTTCTCTTTTTTTCGAAGCCGCCACTCGAGCTCCGTATCCCAACTGCCTCAGTCCTCGGGAATCTCTAATTTTCCGGGCGATCTTCAGTGGTCGACTCCAAATTCCTCCAATTTGTGTTTGAGCGTTTTTAATTTTCCGGACGGATTTCCTTTTTTCCTTTTTTTCTTCCTGTCGTCCTCGTGCTTCCAGATTTCCTTTTGTTTTTCTTGTTTTCGGACTTGGACTATCTGTCCACCAAGCGCACTTGAACTCACTCACTGACCGACTGACTACCTGCACGTGCCGCCCACTTCACATACCGGGTACTTTTTCCGCGCTGTCGCCATTTTTTAATCGTCTTTCCGCTGGATGATCTCGGTTCTCGATTGAACATCAATAATCCCAGTAAATTTGGGTTTCTTAAGTATGTTTCCCATTTCAACGTTTAGTTTCTACAATTCAATATTGCTGATAATTTCAACAGCTACAATTTCGGGACCAGGTAAGTATTATAAGCAATCTACGAGGAGCGGCTGAAAAGTTTTGAGCCTAAGGTATTAAGAATGCTGATAGAAATGTATAAAAAATTTATTTTTCTAGGTAATCACCCTCTACTTTAATGCACTTCTTACATCTGTCATAAAGGGCTTTTAACCCAGTGAAAAAATATTCACCATCTTTGCCTTCAAAATGTTCGTCTACCACCGCCTTCATTTCTTCGTCACTCGAAAATCTTCGTCCTCGGAGGTCTTTTTTCAAATTAGAAAAAAGGAAATAATCGCTGGGGGACTGTATGGTGGGTGGTTGATTTCTTCAAATCCTGTCTCGTCCAGGGCACACCTTGCAACTCGCGCAGTGTGCACGGGCGCTTTGTCGTACAATGCGCAGAAGACTCAGACATGGTGATGTTGAGAGTTCAATTACTAAAAGCATAATAAAGCTAATGACATGAAACTCGGTATTTATACTAATAAGGATATATATACAGGGTGTTCAGAGGTGGGAGGTCAATACTGAAGGGGGTGAAAGGTCAGACCGAGACAAGCAAAAAATCGTATGGGTGGGGGGGGGGGGGCATCTCGCACCGTTTGGCAGTTACAGGGTGATTCGTAAATCAGGATTTTGCCTTATATGGGAACCGCTCTTGTATTTTTATCTTTTTTTCTACGCATCGCAGCGGCTCCAAACTGATTTCAAAAAATCACTATTTGGAAGCCCTTTCCAAAAAAGTTTACACCACCCCCCTATCCCCAACCCCCTGGCCACAATCACCCCTGGAAGTTGAAAAAATTAACTTTTATTTCACGATTTTTCACCTTTCGCCCCACTTTTCTCCGAAATGCATGTTATTAACATACCCACTTTTTATTTTTTTTAAGTTGCCTATCTAATTACCTTTCCAAAAAGGTGCAACATGCCCAGATAGGAAAAGGATACGAAAATTTATTTACAAAAATCCTTTTATAGAATATCATGACAATTCGAATTTTTAAGAAATTATACTTAAGTTAACTAAAAAATACATTTTGTTCGCTTAAAACCTAATTACAATTAAAACGTATGTCCTTCAAAAGCTGTTCAAAAGGTTCTCCGCCAGTTTCGATGCATGCAAGTATCCTTAGTCTTATTTCGCGTTTGAGGTCTATGGTAGCCAGTCTCTTCCGTATTTTCGTGGCTGCAGTCCCAGTGCTGGTAACTAATTCTTCTCTGGTGTTGATTGGTCTTGAATAAACTTCATCTTTCATCATTCCCCATAAGAAAAAGGCCAGTGGAGTAAGGTCCGGTGACCTAGCAGGCCAAGGAATCGGTCCACCTCGTCCAATCCAGCGCTCTGGGTAATGCTCATTCAACCTTGCCCTAACAATGTTCCCAGTATGCGCAGGTGCTCCGTCGTGCTATAAATAAATTGCGCTTCTGGTGGCCAGGGGCATGTCCTCCAACAGATGCGGAAGGGTATTCTCCAAAAAGTTCGAATATAGCTGACTATTCAGCACTTGGGGCAAGATGAAGGGTTCTATCAACTGGTTGCCGATGATGCCAGCCCAGACATTGACACTAAATCTTTGCTGGAAGGACCGACACTTGTCCTATGTGGGTTCACATCTGACCAGGTGTGGAGGTTGTGCAAGTTTGTGATGCCATCCCGGGTGAATTGCGATTCATCCGTCCACAGAATTCGGTCTAGAAACCTTCTGTTTTCGATGTCAGACTCGAACAGCCAAGTGCAGAATTGCAATCGTCCTTCGGAATCTCCTTCCCTAGTGCTTGGACCGGGATATGGTGGTATGGATGTAGTCCCTCTCGGTTCACAACGGTCCAATCTCTCCCTGAAGACAATCCTGACCTTCGTGCGACCTGCCTGATGCTTATTACAGGGCTGTTCCTGACGATGTTGAGGATTTGTTGGTCAGGGACCGCTGAATCGGCCGATTTTCCTGCTCGCGTTTCTGCTCTGGGGGCGGTTACACTTCCGGTTTCTTTTAACCTTCTGAAAGTCCTTGAAAGTACCTTTCTGTTGGGTACCCGCCGATTCGGGAATCTGCTTTGGTATTCTCGTACGGCCTCATTATCATTTCCTTCTACTAAACCGTACACGTAAATTATATCGGCATACTCGTCAACACTGAATTCTGCCATTTTATCTTAATTTTTTCTATTAAACACCTGTTCTTATCGCTTGCTTCTTCAACTGTGGTCAATGTCCTTTCAAACTTACCCATTTTTATACCATAATTCATAGGAGGTATTAGAAACGGAGCGTCAGGATACTTAAGAGTCAATACTGGATATAATTAACTAATAACGCTATTTAACGAGATTACATTTATTATTTTATTACTGTTTTGCTGAAATAATAAAAATGTACTACCTCCGTTTCCAAAACAAACATTTCCGAACTTGCTGTCATAAAAATTGTTTACTTAACGACTTTTTCCATTATGGTGCAATAAAGTAATTAGGTACCTGTGAGGATGTTTTAATTTCAGGACTTTTGCAACCCTTTTCTACCTGGGCATGTTGCACCTTTTTGGAAAGGTAATTAGATAGGCAACTTAAAAAAAATAAAAAGTAGGTATGTTAATAACATGCATTTCGGAGAAAAGTGCGGCGAAAGGTGAAAAATCGTGAAATAAAAGTTAATTTTTTCAACTTCCAGGGGGGATTGTGGCCAAGAGGTTGAGGATAGGGGGGTGGTGTAAACTTTTTTGGAAAGGGCTTCCAAATAGTGATTTTTTTAAATCAGTTTGGAGTTGCTGCGATGCGTAGAAAAAAAGATAAAAATACAAGAGCGGTTCCCATATAAGGCAAAATCCTGATTTACGAATCACCCTGTAACTGCCAAACGGTGCGAGATGCCCCCCCCCCCCCACCCATACGATTTTTTGCTTGTCTCGGTCTGACCTTTCACCCCCTGCAGTATTGACCTCCCACCTCTGAACACCCTGTATACTAATAAGGAGCTTGATCGGCTACGCGGACGACGTCGCGGTGCTGATAGCGGCTCGCACCGTAGAGCTCGCTCAGCTGAAGTTGAGCGCGGTCATGGAGAGGGTGAACGCTTGGATGACTAGTCACGGTCTATCCTTGGCTTTGGCCAAGACCGAGATAGTCGTCCTCACAAAGAGAAGGAGTGACACTATCCTGCCGTTTGATGTCGGAGGGGAGCGTGTGGTATCGAAGCCGGCGGCTAAATACCTGGGGGTGATGATTGATACGAAACTCACCTTCGGGGAACAGATCCGCCGGGCGGCTGACAGGGCGGCAACGACGGTTGCCAACCTGAGCAGGATTATGGCAAATGTCCATGGTCCCCGCTCGGGAAAGCGCCGGCTGCTGATGACCACGGCGCAGTCGATGCTGCTGTATGGTGCTGAAATATGGGGCGGGCAAATGAGATTCGACCTGTACAGAAAGCGCTTAGCTTCTGTACAGCGTCGTAGTGCCCTGAGGGTGGCCTGCGCCTATCGGACGGTCTCGGAGGCGGCGGTGCTCGTCATTGCCGGGGTAGTACCAATTGGCCTCCTGGCAATGGAAAGGATGGCCGCCCACGGGCGAAAAGCCGAGATCGGCCGATCGCGGGCCGCCAAGGAGGGGAGAATCGGCACTATGCAGAAATGGCAGGAGTCCTGGGATAACGAATATAAGGGTCGTTGGACCTACAGGCTCCTGCCACGCATTGAGCCGTGGGTCAGCCGTACATTCGGCGAGGTGAACTACTACCTCACGCAGTTCCTAAGCGGGCACGGGTGTTTTCGGTCATATCTCCACAAAGTGGGGAGGGCCGAATCACCCGACTGCCCGTACTGCGTAGGTAGTAAGGACGATGCCGAACACACGCTCTTCTCGTGCACCCGTTGGGCGGATGGTAGAGCCGTAGTGGAGGCGGAGCTCGGCCCGCTGTCGCCCGACAGCGTGGTTGGGCTCATGCTGGGGGGAGAAAAAGAATGGTGTTTGGTGGCCGAGTTTGTGGAGAACACTCTACGCACCAAGCACCAGGAGGCCTCCGTCCTGCACCTCGCTGTTGAGGGGCCAGCTTGAAGAAAACCCACTGGGTTAGCTTTTTAAGGCCCAGCCCGAAGTAATGTGCTAAACGGTTCCGGGCTGGTGTCGTTGGAGCTAGGGGGTGGGGGTTTTAGCCGGTAGTCCACCCGAAAGGGTGGGAGTCCGGCACATCGTTCGTAAAGAAATCTCCCCCACCTCCACAAAAAAAAAAAAAAAAAAAAAAAAAAAAAAAAAAAAAAAAAAAAACTAATAAGGATATTCACAATTAGTGACATACAGCGGAAGACATTGGTGATACTTAAAGGTACTTAGGCTCAACACTTTTCAGCCGCCCCTCGTAATTTTGAGTTAACGCGATCAGTTGAGTACCTTTAGCACCAATTTTAAGTTAACTACAGGAAAAGCGCGGACTTTTAACTACCTCGAACAGCGTATAAAAATTTTTACAAGTAAGTTTAGACTAGTTTTCTTCCAATTCAAATTTAATCTTAAAGTTATAAATCTGTTCACACTAATTTCCGTCCTACATTTTAACAAAATCTTCAATTTTACACACAGAAGTATCAATTATTTTGCAACCTCTACTTAAAATCTATTTCAAAATATCAATTATTTTGCAATCTACACAGAAGTATCAATTATTTTGCAATCCCTACTTAAAATCTATTTCAAAATATCAATTATCTTGCGTGAAATCCAAGATTGCGCCAGGAAGTATGCAAAGGAAAGAGCTACTTCCTTCCAGACTCATCTATGGCGCTCGCTGTTAGCCGTTATGGGGTTGGGTTAATATCGACATTTATTAGATTTACTCTGATTCAACTGCGCCATTAACTTGGTGTAAATCCTCGTTCTCGTCTAACATTACCTTACATAGACATTGGGTAGCCCACCTCTTAGCTTCTATAAATTTATAAAAAGCAAGCGGGTTAGTTTACACTTCATCTTAAACTTTCAATAGATAGTCATTGTACCGTTTGAGAAGGTTGTGGAAGTTGTTATAACTTTCAACAAACAGATTATAAGATATTTCATCCATTTCTAGTAAATATCATTTTCATAACGCATTTTTGTTGTCCTGAGTTTCCTTAGTTCATTATTGAACCAATGGGGCGCTGAGTTATTGAAACGCTGTCATTGAAGAGGAACACAAGTATCAAAAGCGGAAGAAAGCGAGGCAGAAAATGACGAAAGATCAACATCAATGTTACTTTCTAATAACAGAGAAAGGAAATCAATGGAAGACAATCTCCTAGAAAGTTCGTCGATATTTACCTTCTTGAAATTGTAAACATAATTGTCAGTATTTGGATGAAGGACATTTGGAGAATCATAGCAATGTACAAGTTGGGAAGGCGAATGCTACGAGTCAAGAGTAGATAGCAGGATTCTGCTGCGTCCAATAGTTGTTTTGTAGCAGTTGGAAGAAAAAATTAGGTCAAGTTGCAGTCCCATTTCGTTCTTTACAGTACTAACCTGAGAGAGTTCGAAAGCGAAAATGGTTCCTAAAGGAGGACTCGCTCACTGTGAGACTATTTGAGTGCTAGCAGCACTCGTAATCAGTATTATATACCCATTGTACATTGGGTAAATTAAAGTCCCCCAGTAATATGAGTTCATCAGAAGAGTTCATTAAATTAAAAACGTACTCGAGTTTTGATATAAGGAGGTCAAAAATGTTATGATCTCCACTGTCAACTGTGTTAATCATATCCGGTGGGATATACCAGCACATTAAGAAGATATTTTTTAGAAAGAGCAATCTTAAGAACTATAAGTACAAAGTCAAAAGAGTAGGAAGATTCAGGAAGTACAACCTGATTGCAAATAAGCTGGCTATGTAACCAAGTTTCAGATAGAGTAATAACGTCGAAATCAGTAGCATAGACGCTTGGAAAAGAGATCTAGTTTTAGTCGTTATTACATTTTGACAGTATGAAGAGATCGTCTCAGGATAATTTCGTTTTTTGAGGCCGTAGAATTGCTAATGCAAGGTAAATAATAGGGTTAATTCGTGCGGTTTTCTAACAGATGGCGTAACTTGTTTTATATTCCAGTGATTCACCTTTCCAAATATGTGTTGGAAAGCTACTGTCATATAGTTTCAGAATCAGTATGTGTCATTTAGCTGAAGCGTAAACAACAATACTTTTTTTTACTCTGAAAATGTCGAATTTTGTGCCGAATAAGTTTTTGCGGGGAGTACTTCTTCATTACTTCAATATGAAGAAAAAGGCTGCCGAAAGTCATCGTATTTTGGTGGAAGTGTATGGTGTGCATGCTCTAGCTGAGCGTACGTGCCAGAAGTGGTTTGCACGGTTTAAAAGTGGCAATTTTGACTTGGAGGACGATGAACGGCCCGGACAGCCAAAAAAGTTTGAAGATCACGAATTGGAGACACTGCTCGACCAAGATCCATCCCAAACGCAAGAAGAACTTGCAAAATCACTTGGCGTCGCTCAACAAACCATTTCCGATCGTCTAAAAGCAATGAGAATGATCCGGAAGGTAGGCCATTGGGTGCCGTATGAATTGAAGCCAAGAGACGTCGAACGCCGATTTTTCGAGTGTGAACAACTGCTTCAACGGCACAAAAGAAAAAGTTTTTTGCATCGAATTGTCACTGGCGATGAAAAGTGGGTCCATTACGCTAATCCAAAACGTCGGGCAACGTATGGATACCCCGGCCATGCATCATCATCGACGGCCGTTCAGAATATTCATGGCCTGAAGGTTATGCTGTGTATTTGGTGGGACCAGCTGGGTGTGATTTATTATGAGCTGTTGCAACCGAATGAAATGATCACAGGGGAAGTCTACCGCCGACAATTGATGCGTTTGAGCCGAGCACTGCGCGAAAAACGGCCGGAATATGAACTAAGGCACAGCAAGGTAATTTTGCAACAGGACAATGCTCGGCCACATGTTGCACAGGTCGTCAAAACCTACCTTGAAACGCTCAAATGGGATGTCCTACCCCACCCGCCGTATAGTCCAGACCTTGCGCCATCCGATTACTATCTCTTCCGATCAATGCAACATGGCCTGGCTGACCAGCACTTCTCCAATTATGAAGAAGTCAAAAATTGGATCGATTCGTGGATAGCGGAGAAGCCGGCCGAATTTTTCAGAAAGGGTATTCGTGAATTTCCAGAAAAATGGGAAAAGGTTATAGCTAGCCATGAGCAATACTTTGAATATTAAATTTGTAACCATTTTTTCACAATAAAGCTTCAATTTTCGAAAAAAAACCGCACGAATTAACCGGTACCCCTATTATATGGGAATGTGTTAAAGATTACAACCAGAGCTAAGCATTGTTGATTGTCTATCTATAAACTCATGGACAACTGCATTTTGTAGCCAAAATTGAGTTTGAGAGAGTGTATCGAAGAGCTGCTGTGAGACCACCAGTTTGAATGAAACCAATGTGCGGTCTGGCTTTTTGCTGTTAAGGGCAAAACACTTTAAATGTGAGGTTTTGTCGGTTTTGTATTTGCTTCTCACGATATCGGTAATATTAACTGAAGTAGATGAAAGTTCAAAACGGGAAATAAAAAGTTAACGGGCGTCTGAACAACTTTAAGGACAGGAAGTGATTTATTTTTGACTTGCTCTGTTACATCATCCTGCTGTAAAACAGTTGGATGAGGATTTGTCGTCGCCTAGGGATCGGGACAAGAAAAGTATTATTTTTTAAATGCTGACGTTTTTTGGTTTCAGTTGAACTGATTTTGTTATACAGAGATCAATATTAGCCAGAGATGGTAAAGTATCAGTTGCTCTAACGTTATCAGTCTGACCGTTAGGGCTTCAGGTTTTTTCGTGATTTAAGAATTCCGATGTTCTCCCTTAAATAATTTAAGTGCTCTGTGTTTGTTCCGTAAAACTAAAGAAAGAATTAAGAAAATAAACATAATTATAATTATAATTATAATTATAATAATAATTATAATACAAATAAATTACCCGCACCTGGGTCTACACAGGTGCATAAAGTCCAACGTAGAAGAATGAATTATTAACTGAAATATAAAATTACTGAATTAATATGAATGAATTTAAATATAGAATAGTTATAAATCCCTCGAGTCCTAGACGGATCCCAACAACAACAACATGGATAATTTAAAACACGAAACAGAACTTAACAAACGACTTGCAACATATTCGCGGACCAGTCAGCTAAAAAATCCGCGACTTCTTCCTACCTTGACAGGTGTTCGCGGAATATGCAAATAGCCACAAACGACGGCAAACTTCCCCAAAATTTCGCGCCACATCACTACAGGACATCGAAACACTTTCAATAATATATAAAAACTTACCTTAAGTATCGCACTTTAATGTAAAAAACACTTTGAAACTACCGGTCACGCGCGATGTTTTTAATTATTTTTGCGATATTTGCGAATTTTTCATTGGATAGGCATACCAATGAATGGGAAAGAGAAAACTAGTCAGAAAGAGAGGGTAATTCTAAGTCTCCACTGAGAGAAAATGTACCGAGTCAAACCATAAAATGGTGATATTTTGGGAAAGAAATTACAAATTTAAGGAATTAAGCAGCTGAATTCAAGAAAGTTTATATGGATGGAATAGAGTTAAATATTCTTCATCAACCGAAGTCAACACACGGATTTTAGGTGGACTACGTTAGGAGGTATTTGCAGCGAAACTTAGAATTATGGATATATTCAGCGGATTAAAAATGGCTGACAAGGATATAAAAGCAGCGCGATTTTTAAGATCGGTCTCCTTTTCAAATCGAATCTCCCAGCAGGTAGTTGAAAGGTTGTAATAGTAGTAAAGACATTCCGACTAAGGATTTTGCTACAACATGCAACCTTTTTTTCTTTTTCTTCTTTCAGATAGTGAAATCAAAAAATTGCTACAGTTGTGTGTGAATTTGTTAAAAATTAACTTTAATTGAAGTAATTAGCTAGGAGTATATAAAAATTAAAGAATAAAGTCACATTAAAATTTTTAAAGCATTTGTAAATCGCCTTTTTGTAAATTAATATTTAAATTTAAATTTTGAATTAAACTCAGTCGAATTTTATTGTTAAAGTAGTTATTAAGTAAATTCGGATTTGTCTATTAGCATTGAATAAACAGCTTAGAATACTCAATGACACATTTCTTTTTATTATTTGCCGCTACACTTGTTTAATTTTCAGCTTTTTGTGTGAAAGACAGATGTTAATCGCACAGTGTTCTTTAAAAGCTGATTTGAGAAGGTGTTCATACTTTTATTCACTAGTTTTACTTGGCGTTGAAAATTATCAAGGCGTAACTGTTACGTTGTTATTAACACAAGTGGCTAGCGTAGGATTATTTATTGTAAACTGCAGCTCATCTAACGTGCCAGAAACAATCGTCATTTTTGAGGACAGATCGTGAGTTCTACTCAAAGTAGTATCAAGAGTACTAGTACACAAAACTAAACTACTAAAGTACTTATCAATTTTAGAGTTGAGATGACCAATATGATGTTGGAAGTTAGCGTTGGAAAAAAGCGTACTGTCAATTTTGTCGGCAAGAAGAGATTGATTATTCTCAATTGAAGCGACGATCTCATTCATTAGCCTTAGACGTAGTACGTGACAAGCAGAGATCGGCAAAAATATTTTTTTCGTCAATATTTTCGATGATAATAACCAATACCATAAAAATTACAATTTTAGTAAATAAATTTCCAATTGTTAATTCATTTGGTAATATGCTATAGTTTCCATTATCTAAGCAATCGGTAATTCATCGGTGAGAAATTAGAGATTCTTAACTAGTCGGTAATTTTCTGTGTGAAATTTCTGAGTACTCTAGCAATCGGTAATTCATGGGCCAGAAATTCGAGAATACTCAACTACTCAGCAATGTTCTGTGAGAAATTTCTGATTACTCCAGCAGTCGGTAATCCATGGCCCAGTAAGTCGAGAATACTCAACTAGTCGGTAATTTGCTGTGAGTTTCTGAGTATTCTAGCAATCGGTAATTCATGGCCCAGAAATTTTAGAATACTCAACTAGTCAGCAATTTATCGTAAGAAATTTCTGATTACTCTAGCAATCGGTATTCATGGGCCAGAAATTTTAGAATACTCAACTACTCAGCAATTTATCGTAAGAAATTTCTGATTACTCTAGCAATCGGTATTCATGGGCCAGAAATTTTAGAAAACACAACTAGTCAGCAATTTTCTGTAAGAAATTTCTGATTACTGTAGCAATCGGGAATCCATTGGGCAGAAATTGAAGAATACTCAATTAGTCGGTAATTTTCTGAACCACATTTTTGATTACTCTAGTTTTCGGTAATTTGTTGACTAGAAATTTGAAAATACCCATTTTCGTGTGATGTATGATATATTAGGAATCCCGTATCGCATTAGTCATGTGATATGTGACATAACTGTATGTTATGTTTGACAAAGCACATATAACATGTTTGCACATACAGTTATGTTATTTGTAAAATGTGATGAGACGCATAACATATGTTACATATAATGAATATGCGGGGGACGCACTTAACATTTCCCATATGACATGTCATGTCACATACAATGAATATGAGATTTGTAACTAAACGAAGCACATATTTATATGTCACATATGTATGTTTTGTGACAAATCATATATTACGTTGAAGCAAGTACCACATGTTCTCTATGGCTGTGACATATGACGAAGAGTGTAAGTTGTATGTTGTATACAATATACACCTGTGTTCAAAAAAATAGTAGTGCACCAATGCGGCAAGTTTGCTGTTCTACAAATTCTCATGTATAAAACAAAGACAACTTTTGCACAAAACACAACATCAGGTGTTTAAGAATCTGATGAACAATTAAAAACATTTTAGTTCATAAGCAATGAATAGCAGTGTCTTCAGACAAGAGCACTTGCTCTTGCACTACTATTTTTTTGAACACAGGTGTATATGTATATATATATTTTTTTAAAAAATAAGTCATCCCCTTTTTTTATTTTTTATTTTACAAATAAAAATCATTTTTTTATTATTATTTTTGATTTTAAAAATAAAAATCAATTTCTGACTTTAAAAATAAAATTCATATTCTGATTTTTAGTTTTGATTTTAAAAATAAAAATCACTTTCTGATTTTTCTTATTGATTTTAAAAATAAAAATCACTTTCCGATTTTTATTTCTGATTTTAAAAATAAAAATCATTTTCTGATTTTTGTTTCCGATCTTAAAAATAAAAATCAGAGTATGATTTTTATTTCTGATTTTAAAAATCAAAATGAGAACATTTTTTTATTTTTGTCTAGAAAAATGTCAGGAAATAATTTCTTAGATTTGATTTTTATCGAAAATATCATAACCGTCACGGTCCCTGGTGTAATGTCATATATCATATCATATGTCATGTCATATGTCATGTCATATGTCATGTCATATGTCATGTCATATGTCATGTCATATGTCATGTCATATGTCATGTCATATGTCATGTCATATGTCATGTCATATGTCATGTCATATGTCATGTCATATGTCATGTCATATGTCATGTCATATGTCATGTCATATGTCATGTCATATGTCATGTCATATATCATGTCATATGTCATGTCATTTGAAGAAAAGTCTGCTTGATGGTTGTGGTCGCATGTCTACTAACATCGGACCAAATGATAAATAATGTCATGTCTCATGTCATGTCACATACAGTGTCACGTCATCTGTTGTGCATGAGTTGTCATGTGCCGTTGTCACATGTGATATTTGATGTGTACGTGTATGTTGTATAATATACATATATATTGTATACAACATGCAACTTACACTCTTCGTCATATGTCATAGCCATAGAGAACATGTGGTACTTGCTTCAACGTAATATGTGATTTGTCACAAAACATATGTGACATATAAATATGTGCTTCGTTTAGTTACAAATCTCATATTCATTGTATGTGACATGACATGTCATATGGGAAATGTTAAGTGCGTTCCCCGCATATTCATTATATGTAACATATGTTATGCGTCTCATCACATATTACAAATAACATAACTGTATGTGCAAACATGTTATATGTGATTTGTTATATGTGCTTTGTCAAATATAACATACAGTTATGTCACATATCACATGATTAATGCGATACAGGATTCCTAACATATCATACATCACACGAAAATGGGTATTTTCAAATTTCTAGTCAATAAATTACCGAAAACTAGAGTAATCAAAAATGTGGTTCAGAAAATTACCGACTAATTGAGTATTCTTCAATTTCTGGCCCATGAATACCGATTGCTAGAGTAATCAGAAATTTCTTACGATAAATTGCTGACTAGTTGAGTATTCTAAAATTTCTGGCCCATGAATACCGATTGCTAGAGTAATCAGAAATTTCTTACGATAAATTGCTGACTAGTTGAGTATTCTAAAATTTCTGGCCCATGAACTACCGATTGCTAGAGTACTCAGAAATTTCTCACAGCAAATTACCGACTAGTTGAGTATTCTCGAATTACTGGGCCATGGATTACCGACTGCTGGAGTAATCAGAAATTTCTCACAGAACATTGCTGAGTAGTTGAGTATTCTCGAATTTCTGGGCCATGGATTACCGATTGCTTGAATAATCACACAGTTTGGAGGGCAAATTATCGGTATTTGGGTATTCATAAATGTTTGCCTGAGCAATTACTGATTATTTGTGCAATGGAAAATTCTAGAACGATGATTATTAATTTTAGAATAATTGATAATTTCAATGTTGCAATTAGAAATTGTTTACAAATTGAAAAATCGAAAGAGAAATATTATTTTTTTGCCGATCTCTGGTGACAAGGTTAAGGGATTTAGGGGTGACCTGTTGAATGCGTTCACTAATTCCTTATTGAAGATTTAGATAAACTCGGCCCTACTACAGTGCTGTGCAAAACATTTGCAACTAAAACCCCAATTTTCTATGTCTTACTGCAACAAACCTTAAATTCTTAAAAACAAAAAAGCTAATACAGTATTTTATTCTTTATTATATCTAATTTAAGAATATTAAAAAACTAAAGGTAACTATTCAATAAAAAAGGAGAAATATTCGTTTTTTCATACTAAGATACAAAACTGACTGTGCAAAACATTTGCAACTCCTTGACATTAACAATGTTGGCGACTTTAAATATATATTATCATTAATATTTGGTTGAATAGCCTTTATTTACAATAACTGTTGCACATCTTCTTGGCATATAATTAATTAGCGACTCAATATGTAAAGAAGTTATATCATTCCAAGCCTTTTTTATACCATTAAAGAGTTCGTCACGGTTGTTGTAAAATTGTCCCCTCATATTCCTCTTAACCAGTTCCCATAGCTTTTCTATGGGGTTGAGATCTGGGGACTGTGCTAGCCGTTTCAGAACTTTAATGTTTTGCTGTGAAAACCAAGCCTGAAGAAGTCTGGAGGTGTGCTTGGGGTTATTGTCCTGTTCGAAGCACCAGCGCAGGAGCATTTCTTCCTCTGCGTAAGGAAGCATAACATTTTCCATAATGTTTTTGTAATCCTCCGCTTTCATTATTCGTGGTATTTCATAAAGACGTCCCACGCCCTCAGCTGATAAACACCCCAGACCATTGTATTACCACCTCTATGCTTCACAGTTGCCACAGTGTATCGCAGATTTAGTAGTTTGTTCGTCGGTTGTCCTACTTTTTGCCTCCCATCTAGCCCCACTAAGTTAAACTTACACTATCCGAAAAAAAGGAAAATTCTCCATTTTTCCAGGGGCTATTCTAATTGACTTCGAGCAAAGGCAAGTCGAGCTCTGCCATTTTTTTTGAGAAGTTTTGGCTTTTTCGCTGGCCTGTAGCTCTTAAGATCGGTTTCTATGGCTCATCTTCTTACTGTCGAGGGATCCACATCCAGGTTTAATTCGTTTTTTACCTAAGTACCTTGAACTCCGATCCTCAGCCTTTGTCGTTTTCCTTGGTCTAAAACCTTTTTGAATATTTTCAACACATCCAGTCTTTTCAAAAGTTCTTATAATTCTGGATATGGTGGATTTAGCTATTTTATATTTCTCACTAATGTCTTTTTAGGTAATACCATTTGTGTAAACAAATATTATTTGGTCTTTATTTCGTTGCAAAATTAATTACCATCCGTTTTAAGAAGTTTTAGTTTAATTGCGTTTAAAGGAAAAAAATGTCTTAATAATACACTTCCGCGCATGGACCTGACCGACAGATTATCGGAATAGACAATTATTATTATTATTATTTGTTATTAACTATATATGGAATATAAAATAACAGTTAACTAACAAAGTACTGCCAATTCTCATTTATTCCGAGAAAAGTATTTGTTGATATATAAAGTTGCGAATGTTTTGCACAGACCAAATAGTTACGTTGAATAAAAAAATGGATATTGTTCCCTTATTATGGGATATTTCATTTTGCTATTGTTATACCTGGAAACTAGACATAATAAAGAAGAATGCACTGTAAAACTTTTTTTGGTATCAGTGGTTTAGGACATTTTGTAATGATCTGTAAGAAACTATGATTTAAGTTGCAAATGTTTTGCACAGCACTGTATATGCAGCAATAATTCAAATTGCTCACGATTTATTCTGTTGTAATTATAAAAAGTTTCATTATCCCCAAGCAAAAACATTTAATTTATTAAATTCGGGCCATCACCAAACTCTTCACGATGTACGAACAATTCACGGACCCGCCAACGTTTACGTTTTCTTTTGTCTGCATTATAACTGTTTCAAAAAGCTTGTGGCATTTAAAAATAATACAATTCGTCAGCGCTTATACATTTTGAATACATACTCCTGTCACAAATCAGCTTTTTGTTTTCTTCCACAACGAAGTTCGAAATCCGAAACTGCCGCTCCGCTCGCATTAGAAACAGTGCCAATCTGCGTTGGGCCTCAGCGAAACTACATACACGCCGACATTGGAAAAGTACCCTAAAGCAAAAACCTAATGCACTTCGCACTATAATAACTCAGCAATGCAAGTTGGGGCGTAAGCACTTTTACGAAATGTATGAACTTTTTCTTAGCCTGCTGAAACGTGAGCTCGTGACTAGCGTTAAGTTGTTATTTTTTATATTGAACTGTTTTTAATTTTTCTCATGACGATGTCATTCCGTAGTTCCTTTTGTTTTTATTGTTGATCATTATAGTCGGGGTGCCAGAGGTTTTCATTTCGTTGTTGGACGGAATTTGATGAAACCTGGCAGAAAGGGAAGGTCATTGCCCGTACAGTGACCCATTAAAAAAGTTAGAATGAGCGATGTCGGGAAGGTACTTTGTTATTGCAAAATAACTTTGATAACCCGTTATTTTTCAGTTTTCTTGGAATAACTCGAAAACGAAGCGTTTCAGCGAAAAATATTAAATACAAAAGTTGTTCAGCTGATGATTTTACGTAGGAATACGGTTTTTTGATTAATTAAAAAATTGTTTTTCCGACCGAAAACCAGCAGAAAAGTAACAAAACATGCAAAAACAATAAGCATTAAAAAATAAAGGAAAAAAACGATTTCCATCGTTGATATTTGGGTTATTGATAGGTATTGGTATTGTTAACCAAATGCACCCGGTCCGGTTTTTCAAAAACAATATGGCGACCTATTGCAAAATTGTTAAGTTAAAACTTTGGAACGCTGTAAATTCTGACTGAACAAACAGATCTTGATGAAACAAATTGGAATCGGTAGGTATTAACGGCATCTTTGAGTGTGCCAAATTTCAAAAATTTTCAACAATTACTTTTTTTGTTATTAACCAAAAACCATTTTCTGTGCTTCGTAATTTCGTCAATTTACAACATTAAGCTTTGCAACAAAATGCATCAAATCATCAAAACTCGCTATTTTCGCGTTTTTAGTCACCACTGTAGGATGTTAAGAGTAATCAAATGCATTTTGTTGCAAAGCTTAATGTTGTAAATTGACGAAATTACGAAGCACAGAAAATGGTTTTTGGTTAATAACAAAAAAAGTAATTGTTGAAAAATTTTGAAATTTGGCACACTCAAAGATGCCTACCGATTCCAATTTGTTTCATCAAGATCCGTTTGTTCAGTCAGAATTTACAGCGTTCCAAAGTTTTAACTTAACAATTTTGCAATAGGTCGCCATATTGTTTTTGAAAAACCGGACCGGGTGCATTTGGTTAACAATACCAATACCTATCAATAACCCAAATATCAACGATGGAAATCGTTTTTTTCCTTTATTTTTTAATGCTTATTGTTTTTGCATGTTTTGTTACTTTTCTGCTGGTTTTCGGTCGGAAAAACAATTTTTTAATTAATCAAAAAACCGTATTCCTACGTAAAATCATCAGCTGAACAACTTTTGTATTTAATATTTTTCGCTGAAACGCTTCGTTTTCGAGTTATTCCAAGAAAACTGAAAAATAACGGGTTATCAAAGTTATTTTGCAATAACAAAGTACCTTCCCGACATCGCTCATTCTAACTTTTTTAATGGGTCACTGTACGGGCAATGACCTTCCCTTTCCGCCAGGTTTCATCAAATTCCGTCCAACAACGAAATAACCCATTTTTTGAACCTCTGGCACCCCGACTATTAATTATTAAGCATAATTCAGAAAAGTTCAAATTTATCATAAATAAAGTCATTATGTTTTGATCAGACAATCGAGTCTTATTCAGTATTCACCCAACACTATGTTTAAACGTTTTTTTTGATTTAAGGTAAACCCGTTTACATATATGAATTATTATTTATCAGTTCTTCTTGTTGGTTTTTGCTGAACCGCAGAAATACCTTGTCATGACTTTAAACAAAATTTACCCCACTACTGTAGCAAGTATACAAAAGTCATGGAACAGACCTATGTAAGCACTTCCTGAAGATTACCTCTGCAAAATCAACTAGCCTAATTAAATTTGTTATCCTTTTTTTTACTGGATATAACAATTGTAAGAAAAACAATGTGTGCCGCGGGATACGCAACCGAAGTGAAACTTTTTATGTATCAATAATTAAAATAATAAAACAAACAAATAAAAAATTTTCACTACACATCTATGAAAAGAATAATAATTATCAATACAGCTTAAATTGTAACTTTTAAGCTCTAGATAATATTAATATGGAAGTAAAGAATATGTACTATAAAGATGAAATTATTTATTACAGCATATATTGACTTCCAACTGGAAAAACTTGTCATATTATAAAAAACCGTTTTGTCTTCTGTATTCGCATTTTAGGAAATTTTTATAGGAAAACATGAGTTTAGAGCGAGGGTGAATTCTCTATAATCTCGCAAAGGCTTTTCATAGCTTGATTAAAAGACTGAACCTGAAACGCGTGGCATGTATTTGGTCCTAAGACTCTTGGAGTCTGCATGCCTTCAGAAAATCCTTTAACAAAAAACTTACATCATGATGCACATTTAACAAGTTCTTATTTTTCTGTATTCATGAGAAGGCATTGGTAAGGGAAACTGAGAAACCTGTGTCATTCTTCATAAATCTTACATGAGACTAGAGAATGAAAATTGTGGTGGCAGTGCCTACGTTTCCAGTTCTGGAATGCAAGTCAAGAACCATAAACGAGAATACTTAAATATTAATTGCGCGGACGCGCATTAAAAGAAGATTCCTATGGGAGACAAAAATAGTTTTAAATTGCAAACAAGAGCAAAAATATGGCTGACAAATTTTAAATTTTGAGGTGCTAAAAGAAGTGCTGAAGATTAAGGGTGATCAAATGTATTTAAATGAAAGATTTCGTGGATCCTGATACTAACTTTTGTTAATGAAATTTATTGTGTCTGTAATGCCTACTCTCCAATAAGCAAGCCAACCACGACCTAACCGACCAAAGTGCTGCTAACCAGGGTACGGAAAAATTCCGTTCGCGAATCGAAAAAATTTAATTCCTCTCTTTCCATTCGTTCGCGAATCGAATCAAATTTATAAAATTCGTGAGCGAATTTTTTGAGAAGAACTTAAAGCTTTTAATTCATCCCTGAGAATGAGTCAAAAGAACTTTTTCAGATTTCGTTCACGAGCGAATATGAATGGAAATGAATCATTCTTTTCGGTTCGCTCTCTTCTCGTGCTTTTTGCTGTTCTTTGTTGGCGATGCGTCAGGTGTGACTGTGTAGTAGGTAGGCCAGTCACCCTTGTGAGCTGTTTAGCCACTGATATATGCATCTTCAGGGTGCAACCAATTGTAGTTTTAAGAATGGGTCGACTTAAAGTTTTTGAATTTTCTAAATACGTCTGCTATGATAAGGATAGTAAGATGTCGACGTATTTAGAATGCGGAAAAAAAATTAAAAGGACAATTAACTGGCAATATTAAACAACAAAAAATACTATTGTTATTATTTTAGAATTAACTTTCATTTAAATCTTTTGACCTACTTATTTTGCTCACCACTTTTGATCATCCGACTTTGATTCAAAAATGTCCCTCCTCGCCTTCTACAGAAAACCCTAGATACTAATTTTCAAATCCATAGAATTTTGTATTTCAATCGCCATCTAGAGTTCCAAACTCTCAAAAGAAAAATCGGAATGAGCAACCCTGAAAACCCTCTCGCAGCAATTTTTAATAAAATATTTGAAGTTTTATGATTTGACTACTATCTTCAATTTCAAAGTCTAATTTTCTGAAAAATTCCAGCAAAACAAAAATGATGTTTTGGCCTATTTTTTGGCCTCCTAGGGCTTTTTCGACCCCTTCGGGGTTTCTAAGGGGGTTATCGGACCCGCTCTACAACATGGTGCAAAAAAAAATTTCATGTCACATGTCATGTTGCATGTCACATCATGTGTCATTAGCTGTTTAGTCGCATTTTACGGCATGCAGAATACTCGTCGACGATTTGGAACCGATCAGCTAAGTTCGAAATATATTTACAAGCATTAATTGTTATAATAACTGAAATTTTATTTTTTGCAATTATTTTGACCAGAGTGAAAGCGTTTAATTTACTGCGGTAGAATACGTGATTTTTTTAAATTTAATAATAAATTTAAAATTTATGAATAAAAGTATATGCGTATTATGTTGTTGGGTATCTGCAATCGGTTGTATTTAATTTGATTCCCAAATCATTCATTTGCGATAAATTCGCGAACGAATTAAATTTTCAGTTCTTCAAATTTTCGATTCAATTCGCGAGTCGAATTTTATTAGAAAGAGAATCGAATAATAAAATTCGTGAGCGAATCAAAAAATTTAATTCGCTTGGGATCCATTCGCAAACGAACGAATCAAATTTTTTGATTCTCCGTACCCTGCTGCTAACTTTTCCTTCTCATTGTAAAATAAAACTCCCGTCTCGCTTGTGTTTTGGTTGGCATGTTCTAGCTTTTCGTTCGTATTGGTTAATTCATTTGAATTGCCACATGAAATTCAGCCGATTTCTAGTAGTGGGTCTGAGCCTAGCTACATAGGTATTCAGTACTGCAAAAAGGTCAAATTTTAAGAAAAAATTGAGGTTAAGTGTCAGAAAAAAATTGCCGCCAAAAGTGAAGAAGCATTATTAAGTGAAATTTATAAACATCCTTGTTCATAAATTACGAAATATAAATTTCTTCTTGTTCCATTTCACTCTCGATTAAAACAAGCAGAACATTTTGCATCTCACATCTGCATTGATAAAGATGTGTACGAACGCATTTTGTCAGCCAACTGATAAGTGGTTGGTTTGTGGTTGGCTTGCTCATTGGAGAATAGGCATTAGTTACGCGATCTTCGAATTATACGATTGACACATTATGCCTACTCTCCAATGCGGAGAACAACCATGACCCAACCAAAAAAAGTGCTGCTACCTTTTCCTTCTCATTGTAAAATAAATTTCCCGTCTCGCTCGTGTTTTGGTGGACATGCTCTAGCTTTTCGTTCGTATTAGTTAAAAGATTTGAATTGCCACATGAAATTCAGCCGATTTCTAGTAGTGGTTCTGAGCCTAGCTAAATATTCAGTATTGCCAAAATGTCAAATCTTAAGAAATAATTGAGGTTAAGTGTTAGAAAAAAATTGCCGCCAAAAGTGAAGAATCATTTTTAAGTGGAAATGGTATTTATTTGGAGTGTTAAGTAAAAAAGGATGAAATGTATAAACATCCTTGTTCATAAATTACGATACAATTTCTTCCGGTTCCATTTCACTCCCGATTAAAACAAGCAGAATGTTTTACATCTCACATCTACATTGATAAAGATGTGTACGAACGCATTTTGTCAGCCAACTGATAAGCGGTGGGTTCGTGGTTGTCCTCCGCATTGGAGAGTAGGCAACTCTCATTATGACGGAAACCATCATTATGACGGGAATTGAAATACTATGTGATACATTCAAGACAAGCGCCATTATATTAAGAGTTTAATGGACTCAATTTGAATTATGTTTTCGGATGAAAAGTTATAATTCTCAGAAGGCAGTTATGAAATATTATCACTTTTGTTACTTTAAATTTGAAAAAATATCAAATTAGAATAACAAGTATATTAAGCTTAACAAACCACAAGAGTCTAAGAGACAGCGTAATACAGCGCAATAATATGGTATCAACCAGCAAGTGTCCAGTGGGCACAATGTCATTTCTATGTAAATTTGAAGCCACTTCTTTATATTATTCACCAGATCATTCCACTCGAGAATGCTATGCTATGCTGACGATGCAAAGATCTCTCGCATAATATCTGACAATCGTGACCGTGATAACTTAAATTCTGACTTAGATGCCTTCCATAAATGATGCTCCATGATTAAACTTCCACTGAATGTTAGTAAATGTACATGCACGACCTTCTCTCGCAAAAAATACTCTTTAATTTTTGACTACTCCATTAAGGGTGAGTGACTCCCTAGATTTGACAAGGTGAGAGATTTGGAGATTATTCTTAACTCCCGTTTCACTTTTAAGGATCATACCGATTTCATTTACACTAATATTATAAAGAGGAAAGATTTGTATTTTTGTGTGTGTGTATGTTTGTAATGAATAAACTCAAAAACTACTGTGCCGATTTCAAAACTTCTTTCACCATTAGAAAGCTACATTCACCCTGAGTAACATAGCCTATATTTATTGCTAAATTCAAGATGGCGGATCCAATATGGGACCAAGATTTCCTGATTTCAACGGATTTTAATGAAAATTAGTTCAATGAATGTTTTGGCGTCACTGATTTTGAATATTATCAAAATTTAGAAATCCAAGATGGTGTCCATATTTCTCGATTTCAAGGGATTTTAATGAAAATTAGTACAATGATTAACTTGAGGTCACTGATTTTGAATATTATCAAAATTTACAAATCCAAGATGGCGGATCCAAAATGGCGACCAATGTTTTTCGATTTCAACGGATTTTAATGAAAATTAGTACAATGATTATCTTGAGGTCACTGATTTTGAATGTTATCAACATTTACAAATCCAAGATGGCGGACCCAATATGGTGACCAAGATTTCTCGATTTCAACGGATTTTAATGAAAATTGGTACAATGATTATTCTGAGGCCACTAATTTTGAATATTAGCAAAATTTCCAAATACAACATGGCGGATCCAACATGGTGACCAGAATGTCTCGATTTCAACGGATTTTAATGAAAATTGGTACAATGATTATTCTGAGGATACAAGTTCCGAATATTATCAAAAGTTGTAAATCCAAGATGGTGGATCCAATATGGCAACCGAATATCTCGATTTCAACGGATTTTAATTAAAATTAGTACAATGATTATTCCGGAGCCACTAATTTTGAATATTATCAAAATTTCCATATCCTACATGGCGACCAAAATTTTTCTATTTCAACAGATTGTAATAGAAATTAGTACAGTGATTAATCTGAGACCACTAATTTTGTACATTATTAAAATTTCTAAATGCAAGATGGGAGACCCAACATGACGTCCAGAATGTCTCGATTTCGACGGATTTTAATGAAAATTGGTACAATGATTATTCTGAAGCTACAAATTTCGAATATTATCAAAATTTGTAAATCCAAGATGGCGGGTCCAATATGAGACCAAATTTCTTGATTTCATCGGATTTTATTGAAAATTAGTACAATGATTATTCTCAGGCCACTAATTTCGAATATTAGCCAAATTTCCAAACTCAAGATGGCGGATCAAATATGGCGACCAAAATTTCTCAATTTCAACGGATTTGAATGAAAATTGGTACAATGATTATTTTAAGACCACTAATTTTGATTATTATTAAGATTTGGAATTTCAAGATAGCGGATCCATAAAGGGGTTTTCGGGTTGAAACAATTTCTAGGATATAACAAACTAGAACATTTGAGAAGTGTTTAATTAGTAAGTATTTACCCAACGCCGCCGGATGAAACCGGGTAACCCAGCTAGTTGTTAATAAAGCCAATGAAACTCTCGGTTTTGTAAAAAGATGGTGTAAAGAGTTTAGAGACCCTATATTTCTCGGCTACTTTATTCTACATTCGTTAGACCTATATTAGAATATGCATCTCCTGTGTGGTCATCTTTCTATAAGATTCACATTAACCGTGTCGAATCCGTGCAACGTCGATTCCGAGGTTTCACACTCCGACGTCTCCCTTGAGAGAACAGACTGGTTTTGCTTCCCTACTCGGGCAGGGTTAAACTTATATCTTTGGATTCCTTAGAGACTAGTCGGAACAACTCCAAAACTGTTTTAGCATTTGATTGTATTTAAGGCCTTGTCAACTCTCCTGAGTTGTTAGGCATAATGAACATACAGTGGTGGACAAAAGTATTCACACATCACCGTTTGCTGAATAAAACAACTATTAAAACAAAACCAAAAGAAAATATTTATTTAATTTTTTTGGGAAAATAATTATTCATGCCTAAGCTATTAAATAACATCAAAATAAAATAATATGTATAATAACACCATATTCTGGAAAAAACAAAATATTTCAAACCGCACATATTTGCCTGGACAAAAGTTTTCACACACTGAGTTTTAAAAGATTTTCTGCACTAAGTAAGTTGTAACACTGGCAAGACTGATATTAGTAATACAACAAGGAAGTCCCGCAAAGTATTTGACAGGAAGTAAAACGTATTTGAGTGCATGGTTTATTTGTAAAGTCCTTGTTGGTTGAGGACTGATTAAAACTCGATGTCTGCTCCAACAATAATAATTTTATTTCGTACAAGTTCCAAAATATATACAATTCCAATTTTGCTTAATACTAAAGAATGAACAAAAAAACCAAAAAGAATTATAAATTGCAAACAATTCAGAATTACAATTTAACGTAAGAAAAACAAAAAGAATTACATATTGCAAACAGTTCAAATTTACACTTTAACGCTGGTCACGAGCTCACGTGCCAGCAGTTTTAGCTAAAGTTCATTCATTTCGTAAAGGTGCTTACGCATCAAATTGCATTGCTGTGCTGTTGCCGCGTAGAGTGCATTGGCTTTTGCTTTAGGAAATGAATGAACTTTTTACAATGAGATTTAGCTTAAAAGATAATTAGAAATATTAAGATGTTATATGTACTGCGTATAGTCCTTAAAGTAGTGATCATGGCTCGCAAGCAAAAATAAACTACTGAACAAGACCGTAAAATAATGTTGAAGCTTTTTAAACAAAATAAATAGTATGGAGAAATTGGAAATATAATGGGTAGAAGTCGATTTACAATTTGCAGTATTGGAAAACGTTACAAAAACAGTTCAGAATTTAAAAATTCTCCACGAAATGGACGTCCACGAAAACTTACTACAAGGGAGAAAGCGCAGGTTATTTGAAAACGCTTTATTTCGGCTTATAAATCCCATTAACGAATTACAATTACAAAACACAGGTTGTAAGAATGATTAAGAAAAAACCCAGGACAACATCATTAGAGGTTGCAGCTCAAGTTAAAATCGATTTTAAAAAAGATGTTCACTCTAAAACCATTCACAGAGTCCTTCATCGTAATGAATATAATGCACGGGTACCAAGACGAAAACCTCTAATTATTAAAACTAATAAAAAAAAGAGGTTGCAATTCGCGAAAAACTATATAAATAAGGGTGAAGGATTGTGGAATAATATATTATTCTCCGACGAGAGTAAATATAATATATTTCGGTCTGACGGTAGAACCTTGATCTGGAGAAAACCCAACACGTAGTTAAATACAAACAACCTAACAAGCACAGTTAAACACGGTGGTGGGGGAGTCATGGTTTGGGGCAATATGGTTGCTTCAGGTGTTGGCGAGCTTATTTTCATTGAGCAAATTACGGATCAAAAATTTTAGCTAAATATTCTGAAGGAAAATTTGTAAAAGAATACCGAAAAGTTAGGCTTAGGTGACCAGTTTTATTTCCAGCATGACAACGATCCAAAACATACGGCTCATAATGTTAAAATGTGGATAGCCTACAATGTTGCACATACTTTACTGACTCCCTCACAGTCACCGGACCTCAATCCAATTGAGCATGAGGAAGAATTGGAACGGCGCTTGAGGAATCACACAATTTCTAACAAAACAAATTTAAAGGAGGTGCTTCAATTAGAATGGCAAAAAATAACGGTAGATTACACAAAAAAAAAGCTCGTGAAGTCGATGCAAACAGAAAGGACTTCCGACGAAATATTAAATTAAAAAAATTAACTATAATTAACGCAATATTATAAGCTGTGTGAAAACTTTTGTCCGGGCGAAAAGGTGCAATTTGAAATATTTTGTTGTTTTCCAGAATATGGTATTATTATATTTATTTTATTTTGGTGTTATTTAATAGCTTAAGGGGTTACATGGGTCTTAAAGGTATAAAAAAACGACTTCTTTAAAAAATTTTATTTCAAAAACGAAAAATCTTTTTTATTTAAAATTTAAACATATGAAAGTAAAGTACTTAAAATACTTGTAAAAAAATGTTCAGCCAAAAATATTGAAAATTTTCCATTTTCCAGCCGTTTTTAGCCGTCAACCTTTTTTTTGCGGTGGACATGATATTTCGGTGTGGATTCAGCTGAAATCAAAAATTCAAAAATTTCCTTGTAATTTATGCCCTTGGCTCGTGATTGAACGAAGGAATTGAAAAAAAAAAATGAAATTTGACATTTTGACATGACTTTGAATCAATTGTCGTCTCAAATTTTTTTGCGTTTTTCCGATTCTTATCATTTTTACAAGGTATTTTTCGTATAAAACAAGAAGGACTTGACCGAATGAAAATTCCTTCGTTCAATCACGAAACAATACTATACAGAATAACTGTGCAAAGTTTCAACCAAATCGGTCAATTTATTTTCGAGAAATCGTGTCCACCGCAAAAAAAAAGGTTGACGGCGAAAAACGGCTGGAAAATGGAAAATTTTCAATATTTTTGGCTGATAATTTTTTTACAAGTACTTTAAGTACTTTACTTTCATATATTTAAATTTTAAATAAAACAGATTTTTCGTTTTTGAAATAAAATTTTTTAAAGAAGTCGTTTTTTTTATACCTTTAAGACCCATGTAACTAACCCCTTAAGCATGAATAATTATTTTCCCAAAAAAACTAAATAAATATTTTCTTTTGGTTTTGTTTTAATATTTAATTTATTCAACAAACGGTGATGTGTGAATACTTTTGTCCTCCACTGTATCTATTCCGGTGCGTTCTTTGAGGAATCATAACTTCTTTTATTTAGATTGTCATCGCACTAATTACGGGTTTAATGAGCCTATATCATCGATGTCACGCTCTTTTAACTCGTGTTATCCCGATACCGATTTTAAAATTATCAGAGCTCAATTGAAGAGTCATCTTCGTTAAGGTTTCTTGACAGATAATAATAAAACAAAATATAAATTAGTTGCATTGCAAATTAAAATTAAATTTAAAACTTTCCGTCTTGCTATTTCGCAGCACTTTAAGGGTACTTATCCACCAAAAATTTGTCCCGTACAATTTACGCGTACATGGTTCGTTACATTGGACACACCAAAAGCACAGACAAATAACCCAGATGTCCAACGACAATGCTAAAACATGATGCACACAAGAAATGAGCTCTAGCGGCCGGAGCTTTTGGCTCTAGCGGCTCCGGCAACGCATCCGCCGCCTCTACAGCAGGGTGTCCAGTGTTCAAACAGAGCTTGTCGCCATCTACTGGTGAGAAATCGCCACTGATCGCCAGCGGGAAGGTTCAAAGTCGCACATAAAGTCGCCGAAATATGAAAAATATTTTCTAATAATATTAAAATTAATGCAAAAAAAAAAAACTTATATGGGTATAGAGTCATGTGGGGCAAGTGTGCGCAGCGGGTAAGTGTACGCATTGTAAGTATCTCAAAAACGGTTTATAATTAAGAACCATCATTCCCCCCGTTCAGTGCCCTACGCAACGTCATGCAAAGCGTACGTGAGTCACTAACCGCCGGCACGCCATTTTGTTTTCACAGGTAAGATTTGTTTTTAGCTTAAATTATTGCGATTTTTCTATACAAGTTAACGTGTAATATTTTATTGACGTGTATACTCTATGAAAATTGCTATATATCAATGAGTACTGCGTAATATCTAGTGTGATTAGTGGTGATCATTGAATTCTTATGATAATGCAATCCTGAGCAATTTTGATTGAATCTCGTTTTGATGGTTTGGGGCAAGTGTGCGCATACGCTTGTCGAGTAAGTTTGCACATGCGCACACTTACCCGCATCGTTTTGGCTTTCTATTTAAGCTGCATTTTGTTGTTTCAGAGTATAATTATTTATTGAAAATGCCCCGAAATTATCAAAGAAATGTCAAAGACTATGGAAGACCTCAGAATCTCTGATTTTCGATGCTTCGTACACTTACCCCTATAGTAGGGGTAAGTGTGCGCATATTGACTATGTTTATTTTGCTAGTTTTTCAAAAAAATGTGCAATTGATGAATATTGTTTCTATGTTTAAGTTGTTGAGTAATAAATACTCGAAGTAATTAACCTTGTTTTGTTTCATTAAGGGGGTAGTCCAGTGAAAACGACTGTTTTTTCAACAATTTTTTTTTCATATTAGAAGTCAATTTTTATTAAAAAACTTTTTGACATATGATAGTACAACTACTAAAATACACAAAAAATTTTTTTTTTTTTGTTTTCGATGAGTCATCCCGACAAAATGGCCGCTCCAAAAAAAAAATTTTTTTGTTGGCGGACGTCGAATCTCTGCAACGGTTCATTTGAAACAAAAAATTCAAATGAGGTTTTAATCTGTAGAACATTGGCTATCGTCGGAACTAGAATTTTTAATTTTCAATAAAAAATAACAAAATGGCGGCATTTTGAATTTTTCGGGTGTTTTTCGGGTGCTTAATTTGTTTATAACTTTGTAAATAAACAATGGATTTTAATAATTCTAGTTCCGACGATAGATACACAATCAAGAAATATACAGCTAAATTTTTAGATCAATCGGAGCAAAAGACTCTGAGATCTGACGTCCGCCGAGTCAAAAAATGCTGTTTTGAGAAAAACGCGGTTAAAGTTTTTGTTGCGGAAAAAAGCTAAAAAAATTAATTTTACCTTAGTCAGCGATGCCTGCTCCATACATAACGCGATGCCTGCTCCATACATAACTAACCTTAAATACAAAGCAGAAGGACCTAGACCGTTATAAACCGAAAAAAAATGGGCGGAGCAAACAGAAATACAAGAGTCCTCCTTGCTCCGAAACACGCCAGGGGACCTTCGAGCGCTCGGATTACACGTCTCTCGAAAACTCTCTGTATCTTTAAAACTATTCAATATTTTGCTTAGATATTTTAAGGGAGTATTTTCTAGGTGTAGTAGAGTAGATTTAAGCAAAAAAACAAAAAACGAAAAAAAATTTTTTTTTCACTGGACTACCCCCTTAAACATGCCATTTTTCATTTTATGACGCTTCAAACCTTAAGTGCGTACACTTGCCCCACATGACTCTATAAACTTTTATTTTTATATGACAATTTTTTTTTAAACTTTTACAGTTAAAGATGTTAAAAATTTTTGCAATAGCTCTATTTTCTATAAGTGTAAGTGTACATAGACTCTTTCTCAAAATGTTGAAATTCGTACAAAAATTTGTAATTAAAGTTATTAAGCATTTCTATCGTTGGCTCGAATTTGTCGCAGCACATGTTGTGTTTTTTTGATTCTCATTAATGCATCGAGTAAGATTAATAGCATTCGATTTCTGTTTTTAGTTTTTATGTTATTCATAGTAGATTTACTCGTAGGTAAAGATAGCAAAGTTAACATATACTTTGATACTTCCCTGAAAAAGTATATTCCTCCGGCATTTTTGAAAGAGTGTATCTTAATTCAAAACAGTAAACTGTCATTTAACTCATCATTTTCACAAATTTTAGTCCAATCAACACTTAAAAGTTTATTGTATTGATTCTCAAGTAAACCAAGTCTATCATTAGGTATAACAAAATTGATAAAAGGCAAATTTTTAAACTTAGTTCTTAACTGATTTAAGCAATTTATCGGTGACACAACCTTCAAATTTTTAAAAAAACTTAAGTTTGAGGGCAGTTTTTGTGACAGTTGTATACATAACGTTTTTATGTATCTGAACGCTCTTTGTTCTATATCATTTCGCGTCATTCTATCTACAGAAGTATTAGATAAAGCATACTGATATTCTACGCCATAGTCAGTCAAGGTGCCAGCAGCGGCGTTAAAAATTGTTGGTCTGGGTTTGGGTTCTTTTTCTTCGGTAGTCCGCTAACATTTTTATCACATGTAAAAGTCGCCACTAAAAATCGCCGTCGTCACTTTGAAAATTTTCCTCGCCACGACAAGTAAAAAATCGCACATTTGGCGACAAATCGCCACACCTGGACACCCTGCTACAGTTCAGCGATGAAATGTGTGTGCGCCACAAGCAGTGAGCCGCTAGGCGCAGGCCGCTAGGCCCAGTCGGAATTCTAGGAAAGATACTTCCCCCGGCTTTCCTGCTGTGGCACCCTGGGCTTGCCGCGTATTTCATTTTCATTCTGATGTGAGATTTGCTCGAAGGAATACAGTAAAACCCGCTTAAATGCAACCCGCTTTACTGCACAATTCCTTTTATTGCACACAATGCGAATGCACCGAATTTTTTGCCTTATTAATGTGTAGAAACAAAGACCGCATTATTGCACACCTCTTAAATACACAAACCTTTTATTTGCACATTAATTTCAGGCACGAATTTTCTATTTGAATTAAAAAATAACCGGATAAATGCAATGTACATATTTTAACACTAGAACTACCAAGACCGGTAAAATTGATCGGTACAGTAAAACCCGCTTAAATGCAACCCGCTTTACTGCACAATTCCTTTTATTGCACACGATGCGAATGCACCGAATTTTTTGCCTTATTAATGTGTAGAAACAAAGACCGCATTATTGCACACCTCTTAAATACACAAACCTCTTATTTGCACATTAATTTCAGGCACGAATTTTCTATTTGAATTAAAAAATAACCGGATAAATGCAATGTACATATTTTAAATGAACAAATATGTAATGTCAAAAATTCGTTTTCTGTGGAAGTGTAGTACTTTTACATCGTCCCCTCGGTGGTTACCATTTAAAGGCAAAGAAGAAGAAGAACATTTTCTCGTTAGTCTTTGCTTTGACATTTCAGTCTTTTTGAGTTGGCGGGTGGACCTTGTAAATTGCGGATTGTAATTGTTTAATTTTGGTAAAACTTGTAAAGTAAAGACGAAAACAGAACGCTATGTAATTAACCAAACTGAAAAAAAATAATCCGAGCTCTCTTAAATGCACAACATGTGCATTTATCTTAAAAACGTTTAAATGCACAAACCGTTTAAATGCACGAAATTCTCTGACAAATTGGATGTGCATTTAAGCGGGTTTTACTGTACTAAATTTCTTGCTTGAATTAATCATATTTTTTGAAAATATCTCTTAAGAGTAATACCAAATCTTATTAGGTTCAAAATTGCGACATATGTATCGTGAACCTATTTCCATTTATAATTATTAATTTAAATGTGAAAGCATATTATTTTAAAGGTGCCAAAAATTATCAAAATTACAAGCTTGAGCGCCGGTAGTTCTAGTGTTAAATGAACAGATATGTAATGTCAAAAATTCATTTTCTGTAGAAGTGTAGTACTTTTACATTGTCCCCTGGGTGGTTACCATTTAAAGGCAAAGAAGAAGAAGAACACTTTCTCGTTAGTCTTTGCTTTGACATTTCAGTCTTTTTGAGTTGGCGGGTGGACCTTGTAAATTGCGGATTGTAATTGTTTAATTTTGGTAAAATTTGTAAAGTAAAGACGAAAACAGAACGCTATGTAATTAACCAAACTGAAAAAAAGTAATCCGAGCTCTCTTAAATGCACAACATGTGCATTTATCTTAAAAACGTTTAAATGCACAAACCGTTTAAATGCACGAAATTTTCTGACAAATTGGATGTGCATTTAAGCGGGTTTTACTGTATCTGCGTTTTTGTACACTGCTGTTTTTAATTAAGAGAGATATAGATTGAGGAATTGCTATTCTATTTTGTTTTTTGTATTACTGGCATTGATTTTTGATTATTTAAATATCAAATAAAATGCCGTGGAAAAAGGCAAAATGTCAAGCAAGGATTTCTGATTTATTTCCGGGAAGACTATTTTTCCGTTTTCCGAAGCAGGGGACGGAGAAATATAATAATTGGATGAAGGCATTAGGGAATGAATTATGCAGAATTGTTGCTGTTTTTAAGGCACTTTTAATTTGTAGTCTTCATTTTAATAGTAGTTTTATTGGAAATAAATACTTAAAAGCAAATGCCGTTCCTACTTTATTTTTAAGGGATGATGGAAATGGTCCTCCTTTCGAATTTGATAACACTAATATTGATACTGATGACTTCAGTCCTGAAGAATTAAATAGGGCATCTCGTATATTAGAAACCTTACAGCCTTCTAATATAAGTGATACTGTTCCAGAAAGATGTCTGTGTGAAGAATATTTAAACAATTTTAAAAAAATTAAATATTACATAAAGCTCACCAATAAGTTAAAAAATGAATTAATGGCTTTAAAGCAAAAAAATAAGACAATAATAAAAAATAACTATATTTTAAAAAATAAAATCTTTAAATCAAAAAAACAACTTGAAGTTGCAAAAGTTAAATCAAATATATCTTTAGAAAGTATGATAGATGCCACCACGGCACCGGAAAATTCTAAAACATTTTCAAAATTGATTCTGAATGTGCGAAATGAATCCAAATAATATACAATGAAAAGGAAAAGTGGCTTTGTCAATCTATATTTTTTCGGTCTTCGGCAGGATACAATTTTCTTCGAGAAAATCTTAATTTTCGTCTTCCGTCAACTTCAAGTTTATATAATTGGATAAAAATTAAAAGTCTTCCACCTGGTTGCAGTCCTTCTGTACTAACAGAAGTTCATAAACAAGTTCTAAGTCTAAGTCCACATGAAAAAAATGTTCTGATTATTCACGATGAGATGAGTATTCAGGAATTTTTAACTTACGATAAGTAATATACAAGGATGAGATTTATGGATATGTTGATTATGGAGATAGTAAATATAATGTTCTCGCAAAATCAGTTTGTGTATTTATGCTTAGAAGCATCTGTGGAAAATTTTCTCAGGTATTGTATTATGTAGCATGCCCTGGATCTATACCTGCTGATTGTTTAGAGAAAGAAGTGAGAAAATGCCTTGATATTTGCGAAAAACTTGAACTAAATCCCGTTGGTGTAGTATGTGATCAAGGGCCTACAAATAGAAAGTTCTTAAGTTCCCAAAATATTTCTTTTGAAAATCCATTATCTAATATATAAAATTCTACTGTCACAGTGTTAGTGGCCATACTCCTCCGAAACGGCTTGACCGATTTTGATGAAATTTAATATGTATATTCAGTAGGTATGAGAATAGGTTTATAACTAATTTTTATACCCCTAGATGTTAAGGGTGGGTCACCCTAAAAAAAGTTTTTTTATTTTTTGGACAAATTTTTTTTTTGTAATTTTTTTATGGTGTGGCATTAAAAAACACATTTAGTCCTAAATTTTTACCCTTCTACCACCAACCCCTACTTTTTAATAGTCTAATATATAAAATTCTTCTGTGACAGTGTTAGTGGTCATACTCCTCCGAAACGGCTTGACCGATTTTGATGAAATTTAATATGTATATTCAGTAAGTATGAGAATAGGTTTATAACTAATTTTTATACCCCTAGATGTTAAGGGTGGGTCACCCTAAAAAAAGTTTTTTTATTTTTTGGACCAATTTTTTTTTTGTAATTTTTTTATGGTGTGGCATTAAAAAACACATTTAGTCCTAAATTTTTACCCTTCTACCACCAACCCCTACTTTTTAATAGTCTAATATATAAAATTCTTCTGTGACAGTGTTAGTGGTCATACTCCTCCGAAACGGCTTGACCGATTTTGATGAAATTTAATATATATATTCAGTAGGTATGAGAATAGGTTTATAACTAATTTTTATACCCCTAGATGTTAAGGGTGGGTCACCCTAAAAAAAGTTTTTTTATTTTTTGGACAAATTTTTTTTTTGTAATTTTTTTATGGTGTGGCATTAAAAAACACATTTAGTCCTAAATTTTTACCCTTCTACCACCAACCCCTACTTTTTAATAGCATTTTCTAATGTTTGTTCAATAATATGGTAGCATATTAATTCCTTTAAAAGGATTTTTGATAATAGTTAAGACGCTAAGAGCTCTTAATTTTGATCCAGAATCGGGGGTAATTTAGAATATTACCATAATTTCCAAATCCAAGGTACAGTATTACTATATTATAAATGTAAGTATTTTAAATATTAGTTTGTACATCGATCGCAGTAGTGACGTTTAAAATTACAATTTTATCATTTTCGTGGAATTCTGAAGTGAATTTAATTCCTATTTTATAAAGAATCATTATTATTTGATTTGAAGTGTAATTCTACTCTGTTATTCCAAAAGAGAAATATCGTGAAAGGTATGTTAAATAAAAAAATGTGTGTATACTTATCTACATGCGCTAGAAGTTACACTTTTTTTTAATTTTTTTTTAACAGCGAACAATGCCAAAACTACGTAGAGGAGCTTCTTTTAGCCGTAAAACACATAAAGCTGCAGCCATACAATATGCAAGAACCGAAAGAAACGCAGAACAAATCCAGCAAGACAATACTGACGTACGTGAGAGCATGGCGCAATTGCGTCAACTTCAATCAGAAGTTGCACGAGCTGAGCGAAATGAAAATAGAAGAGTAGAACAAAGACGATCACGCCGACTCACATTTAACAGACTGAGAGTAAATGAACAACAGCGCCAACAGGCACATCGAGCATTTACCTCTCAGTCATTCCTGCGTCTAGCATTCGAGTATGAGCCCGATGTTGAATATTATGCTCATTCAAAAGTTATAATTAGTGCTATGGACAAAGAATGCCTGCATTGTAATGCACTTAAATTCAAAAATGAGCCAGCCGGGATGTGTTGCGCGTCAGGAAAGGTGCAACTACCTGTAATTGATACACCACCTGAACCATTGAAGGGTTTACTGTTTGGCACGGAACCAGATTCTAATGTGTTCCTGAAATCAATTCGGACATTCAATTCATGTTTCCAAATGACATCATTTGGAGCAACAGAAATAATTAAAAATAATACTGTATATGGTCAACAATTCAATTCAACATTTAAAGTCAAAGGTCAAATTTATCATAAAGTGGGCTCATTTCTGCCAATGCCAAATGAAGGGCATAAATTTTTGCAAATATATTTTATGGGCGGCGAAGATGCACGCGTGGACGCACGTTGTGAATACAATCACCTCAACTCATTATTTGCCAAACGCATTGTTAGCGAGCTGGATGCTCTATTGAATGAGCACAATGAATTATTGAAAATATTCAAATCACACTTGCCTAAATTACAAAATGATAATCACGCTATTGTAATCAGTCCTGATAAAACACCTGTTGGAGAGCATATTCGTAGATTCAATGCACCTGTTGTTGACGACGTTGCTGGAATCATGGTTGGTGATCGAACAACTACACGAGAAATCGTGATTCGTAGAAGAAATAATAATCTCCAGTTCATTGCTGATACACACCGTTCATATGACGCTCTCCAATATCCGCTTATTTTCTGGAAGGGACAAGATGGATATTGCATAAATATTAAACAACGCGATCCCGCAACAGGTACTCCATTTATTGTGGGCTTAATCATTACTCATTTAACAAAGAACTTAATTAATCTTAATTTATCAAAATAAACTAATGTTAATTAATTTCCATTATATAAGAGAGTTGATTTATAACTATTACAGGAGCCGAAACAAACAAGAACGTTAGTGCGAAGGATTACTATGCGTATCAGTTGATGATTAGACGCGGTCAGGACAATATCATTCTACGATATCGTGAGCTTTGTCAACAATTCATGGTCGACATGTACGTGAAGATAGAGAGTGAACGACTACGATACTTGCGATATAATCAACAAAAGCTGCGTGCGGAAGAATACATTCACTTGCGAGACGCTATTGTCAGCAACGCCGACGCCGCCGACATTGGTAACTCTGTCATTCTACCATCATCTTATATAGGCAGTCCACGTCATATGCAAGAATATATCCAGGATGCTCTGGCTTATGTGCGCGAGTACGGACGACCGTGTTTATTTATCACGTTCACGTGTAATCCAAAATGGCCGGAGATTACATCTCTGCTATTGCCCGGCCAAAATGCAATACATCGTCATGACATTACAGCACGTGTATTCAAACAAAAGTTAAAGTCTTTAATAAGTTTTATTACGAACTTACATGTATTTGGTCCTACACGTTGCTGGATGTATTCGGTTGAATGGCAGAAGCGGGGATTACCTCATGCACACATTTTGATTTGGTTAATCAACAAAATACGTCCTGAAGAAATCGATAGTGTAATTTCTGCGGAAATTCCAAATCCGTCTACCGATCAATTGCTGTTTGATATTGTTACAGCTAACATGATTCATGGCCCATGCGGTAATTTTAATCGTTTATCGCCGTGTATGGCCGATGGAAAATGTACCAAAGGATTTCCTAAAGATTTTACCAACGACACGATCACAAATGTTGACGGATATCCAATATATCGTCGAAGAAATTCCGATAATGGCAGACAATCATTTATTAAAAGTATTAACAACATCGACATTGACATTGACAATCGTTGGGTGGTGCCTTATTCACCTCTACTGAGCAAAACATTCCAGGCTCATATTAATGTAGAGTTTTGTAGTTCAGTGAAGAGCATCAAATATATTTGCAAGTATGTGCATAAAGGCAGTGATATGGCGATATTTCGAGTTGAAAATACCAATGTGACTGCTCCTCCAGTTAATAAAAACGATGAAATAATGCTGTACCAAATTGGCCGGTACATCAGCTCCAATGAAGCTGTTTGGCGTATCTTTGGTTTCCCAATTCATGAACGGGATCCAACCGTTATTCATTTAGCCGTCCATCTTGAAAACGGTCAGCGCGTATATTTCACGAACGAGACAGCGATTGATCGAGCTATAAATCCACCAAAAACTACACTCACCGAATTTTTTGAATTGTGTAATCGTGCAGATGCTTTTGGTGTCTTTGCAAAGACATTAATCTACTCAGAAATACCACACTATTTCACATGGGCTCAAACAAAAAAATGGACACCCCGCATGCGAGGCACACCGGTGGACGCATGTCCTGGCTTATTCAAATCAAACGCTTTGGGGCGAGTATTTACAGTTAATCCAAGACAGACTGAGTGCTTTTATCTTCGACTGTTGTTGGTTAATGTCACCGGCCCATTGTCATTTCAAGATATACGTAAAGTCGATGGACATCAGCATTCAACGTATAAAGATGCATGCCTTGCACTCGGCTTGCTGGAAGACGACAACCAGTGGGAATGTATGCTTGCTGAAGCAGCATTAAACTGTTCAGCAAAACAAATTCGTCTACTATTCGCTATACTATTAACTACATGTTTCCCGGCCCGAATAGAAACGTTATGGGATAATTACAAAGATTCGATGACTGATGATATACTGTATCAACATCGCACACGTTGCAACGATCTAACATTAGCATTCAGCGATGTTATGTACAATGAAGCACTGATTGCCATTGAGGATCTTTGCATTATTATTGCTGTATGCCTTCGCCAAATCGAAATGCATCTGATTTATTAAACACTGACATGAATCGTGAACTTCAATACAATACGGTAGAAATGGCAGCGATTGTTACTCGCAATGTTCCACTAATGAATGAGGAACAAAGAAACATTTATGACCGCATTATGCTCGCAGTTTTGGCAGGACAAGGTGGATTCTTTTTTTTGGATGCACCAGGTGGAACTGGCAAAACATTTCTTATTTCACTAATTATCGCTGCAATACGATCAAATAATGGCATCGCGTTGGCCGTTGCATCATCTGGCATTGCGGCAACTTTATTGGATGGAGGCAGAACAGCTCATTCAGTATTTAAGCTGCCACTAAATATTCAAAACAACCCAGACGCAGTGTGCAACATAAAAAAACAATCGTCTATGGCCAGAGTGTTGAAACAGTGTAAAATTATCATCTGGGATGAATGCACTATGGCACACAAACATTCGCTTGAGGCGTTGAACAGGACATTGAAAGATATAAAAAACAATGACAAATTATTTGGCGGCACTCTGTTACTCCTTTCAGGTGATTTCAGACAAACACTTCCCGTCATTCCACGTTCAACGTACGCTGATGAGATCAATGCTTGCTTGAAATCATCTCCACTGTGGCGTAATGTTGAAAAAGTTCAACTGAAAGTAAATATGCGCGTCCTAATGCTTCAAGATCCATCTGCTGAAACATTCTCAAAACAACTCTTAGATATCGGCGATGGTAAAGTTATTAAGGATGAGACTGGATGCATAAAATTACCGGACGATTTCTGCACAATCATTGATTCGCAAGATGCTCTCATTAACCTAATATTTCCTGATATACACACACAATACATTCATCATGAGTGGCTGGCAGAAAGGGCGATTTTAGCAGCAAAAAATGTGGACGTCAACGAGCTGAATCTCAAAATACAACAGTTATTGCCAGGTAACTTGGTGACATATAAATCCGTTGATGCAGTTTGCGATGCCATTGAAGCTACAAATTTTCCTACAGAGTTTTTAAACTCATTGGACTTACCAGGCATGCCGCCGCATAAATTAGTACTCAAAGTTGGATCTCCAGTTATTTTGCTTCGTAATTTGAACCCACCACGGCTTTGCAACGGCACGCGATTAGTCGTTAAAAAATTAATGAATAACGTTATCGAAGCCATTATTTTAAATGGCAAATTCCGGGGTGAAAGTATATTACTTCCACGAATCCCCATTATACCCACAGATGTGCCAATTCAATTTAAACGCATTCAGTTCCCCATTAGATTGGCATTTGCAATGACTATTAATAAGTCTCAAGGCCAAACAATGTCTGTTTGTGGCTTAGATTTGAGCATACCATGTTTTTCACACGGACAATTATATGTGGCATGCTCTCGAGTGGGCAAACCATCCAGTTTGTTCGTGTTAGCTAAAGATGGAATGACAAAAAATATTGTACATTCCATTGCACTAAGAGATTCATATTGTTGACTAATATTTTCTGAATTTGTTGTATATATAATTAAAAAAAAAAAGGGTTCCAATAAATTAAATAATTTAGTATTTGGTGTATTGTTATTTTCACATTCCGTCATCGTTCACAGCGCTCCATGCCTCTTCCACTCATATACCACATACGCACACACTTACAAAAAATAACATATATTTTGATACTCTAGAAATAATTCATATGGCAGTACAACGTCTGCCGGGCCAGCTAGTTGAAAGATATAAAAAACAATGACAAATTATTTGGCGGCACTCTGTTACTCCTTTCAGGTGATTTCAGACAAACACTTCCCGTCATTCCACGTTCAACGTACGCTGATGAGATCAATGCTTGCTTGAAATCATCTCCACTGTGGCGTAATGTTGAAAAAGTTCAACTGAAAGTAAATATGCGCGTCCTAATGCTTCAAGATCCATCTGCTGAAACATTCTCAAAACAACTCTTAGATATCGGCGATGGTAAAGTTATTAAGGATGAGACTGGATGCATAAAATTACCGGACGATTTCTGCACAATCATTGATTCGCAAGATGCTCTCATTAACCTAATATTTCCTGATATACACACACAATACATTCATCATGAGTGGCTGGCAGAAAGGGCGATTTTAGCAGCAAAAAATGTGGACGTCAACGAGCTGAATCTCAAAATACAACAGTTATTGCCAGGTAACTTGGTGACATATAAATCCGTTGATGCAGTTTGCGATGCCATTGAAGCTACAAATTTTCCTACAGAGTTTTTAAACTCATTGGACTTACCAGGCATGCCGCCGCATAAATTAGTACTCAAAGTTGGATCTCCAGTTATTTTGCTTCGTAATTTGAACCCACCACGGCTTTGCAACGGCACGCGATTAGTCGTTAAAAAATTAATGAATAACGTTATCGAAGCCATTATTTTAAATGGCAAATTCCGGGGTGAAAGTATATTACTTCCACGAATCCCCATTATACCCACAGATGTGCCAATTCAATTTAAACGCATTCAGTTCCCCATTAGATTGGCATTTGCAATGACTATTAATAAGTCTCAAGGCCAAACAATGTCTGTTTGTGGCTTAGATTTGAGCATACCATGTTTTTCACACGGACAATTATATGTGGCATGCTCTCGAGTGGGCAAACCATCCAGTTTGTTCGTGTTAGCTAAAGATGGAATGACAAAAAATATTGTACATTCCATTGCACTAAGAGATTCATATTGTTGACTAATATTTTCTGAATTTGTTGTATATATAATTAAAAAAAAAAGGGTTCCAATAAATTAAATAATTTAGTATTTGGTGTATTGTTATTTTCACATTCCGTCATCGTTCACAGCGCTCCATGCCTCTTCCACTCATATACCACATACGCACACACTTACAAAAAATAACATATATTTTGATACTCTAGAAATAATTCATATGGCAGTACAACGTCTGCCGGGCCAGCTAGTTTACTTATAAAAATAAAGAAGTGTTTTGTTTGTACGATGTTCCGCATTTATTTAAAAGCTTCAGAAATAATTTAATAAAAGAAAATTTATATACGCCTGATGGCGTTGTTAGCTGCGAAATTCTTGTTTTTCTTTTTAATTCTGAAAAATACAAAACCGTTAAAATGTGCCCTAAGTTGTCTTCTGCGCACATATATCCAACAAATTTTCAAAAAATGAGTGTCCGTCTGGCGGTGCAAATATTTAGTCATAGTGTTGCTTCCGGAATAAAAGCTCTAATTGCACTTGATAAATATCCTGAAAGTCTTAAGGATGTTGCACTTTCAACTGCAATATTTATAGAAAAATTGAATAAGCTTTTCGATTTGTTAAACGGAAAGCCACCTGTTACCAGAAACTCTAAAGAACTGATCTTTTTAGAAAATATGAAATCATATGTATTAAATATTAAATCCGCTACTGATGGGAAAGACCACACATTTTGTTGCAAGGGACTTGTCTTATCTATAACTTCGTTTTTGAAAATTTCGGAATTATTGTTTAATGTTCATAACAATATTGACAAAATTCATGCTCAAAAATTTAACCAAGATCCTCTTGAAAATTTTTTTTCTATTGTTCGATCTCGGAACTGTAATAAGAGCAATCCAAATCTATTTGAATTTTCACAATTATTTGCAAAAATCATTTCGATTAGACTGCTGTTCTCATCAAGATTCTCCAATTGTGAAAACGATAAAGAAGATAACCTGCAAATTGATTGGGATGCAGTTTTTAATTCCATCTCAAACTACGTGCCCGTGGAAGAGGAAGGAGAACTTCCTTCCCTTACTGTTATAAAAGATATCAGTACAACAGATGTGTCAACTGCCTATTTTGCAGTGTATTGCATCTTAAAAGCTATTCGTAACCATGTTGAACCATGCGAAAGTTGTGTTATTAATATGATACAAACAGAATCTGATGACACTTTGAATTTAACTAGTATATTGATTAAATTGAAGCAATTTGAAAATAATAAATTTATTTATTTAGGATTCATCAACAACTGACTACTACAATAATTAGATAAATGAAACCTTAACGAAGCTGATTTTTTAAATTGCGCTTATTTAAATTAAAATCAATCACATCGTATTTACTATTAAAAAGACGAGACATTGAGAAGATTGGCATGTGCATCCCATAATTAGTACTATGCCTAGAAACATGGAAAAAGTCATAGCTCCTAAAAGAGCGAGGAGGTACAGAAATATTGAATGATGAAAGCAATTCAGCAGAATTAATACCGCCCTGTATACAGTCAAAAGCAAAAGCAATTCTGGCATTCATTCGTCTATCCTCGAGAGAGGACAAAGGGAAGAGTTTAAGCCTATTTTCATAAGGCGGAAGCACGGAGGGATTGTCCCAATGTAAGCCACGAAGTGCAAAACGTACAAAATTACGCTGGACGGCTTCGATGCGGTTAATATGAACTGCATGGAAAGGAGACCAAACCGGGCTAGCGTATTCCAATATAGGGCGGACAAAAGTGCAAAAAAGAAGTTTCGTTATAGTGGGATCGTCAAACTCCTTAGACCACCTCTTAACAAAACCCAAAGCGGAGTTACCCTTGGCAATAATAGCGTCATAGTGATCATTGAAAGATAAACGGGAATTAAATAATACACCCAAATCTTTGGTTTTGTCAAGTCGAGATAAGGATGAATTATCCAGAACATAACAGAAGTCAAGAAGTGACCGTTTACGGGAAAAAGACATAACGGTACATTTACTTATATTTAAGGGTAAACAGTTAATAGAGCACCAATGATAAAAAGTGTCTAAGTCAGAATTTAAAAGTTCGCATTCGTTTGCGTTTGATACAGTACGGAAAATTTTGGCGTCATCTGCATAGCAAAGAATGCGTGAATTATTTAATAATAAAAAGACATCATTAATATATACAATGAAAAGCAGTGGTCCGAGGTGACTACCCTGAGGGACGCCTGATGTGTTATTTATTTCATTGGAAAGAGCGTTGCGAAAACTAACACGTTGTGTACGGCCTAATAGGTAAGAAGAAATCCAATTAATAAAAGAGGAGGGAAATCCTAAAAGAGATAATTTAAAAATGAGAATTTTATGATTAATTCTGTCGAAGGCCTTACTAAAATCTGTATAAATGCAATCAACCTGCTGTCCGTTTTCCAGGGCAGACATGCAAAAGTTAGAAAACTCTAATAAGTTAGTCGTAGTAGATTTCCCTTTAATAAAACCATGTTGGAAAGATCCCAGGAAGGGTTTGCAGTGAAAACATAAAGCATCACAAATTAAACCTTCAAAAATTTTTGCTATGCAACATAATTTAGCAATAGGTCGATAGTTACTTATGTCGCACTTATTACCCTTCTTATGTAAAGGAATTATTAATGACAACTTCCACTGCTTAGGAAAAACACCACAAGATAAAGATAAATTAAATAAATAACACAGTACAGCGACAATAGACGAGTTGCAGCGTTTTACAAAAATGGAGGGAATGCCATCAGGACCACACGAGAATGAGTCTGGTAGATTAGAAATAAAATCAGAAATCGAGTCCTCGTCAAGTAATAAGTCCTTAGGCTGAAAAGAAGTCGGCGAAAGCTTCGTCAGGTGGGTAAAATTACTATAACTAATATCACAGTTGGGATCACAGAAAGCGGTTTTAAAAAAGTCACCAAAGAGATTGGCAATTTCAAGGGGATCAGTAGTATCTATATCCCCGTATCTCAACGAGGAAGGGTAACCGTCACACTTACGCTTAGAGTTGACGAAATGCCAGAACTGCTTTGGCTCGCTACGCAATGCGGACCTCATTCTCTGCAGATAGGAGCCGTACGAATCTTCAACAGCAGAAACATACAGAGAACGGATATTGCAGAACTCAGCATAGTCAGCATCACCCCGCGAGGAACAAAACCTTTTCCATGCTTTGTTTCTGGCATTTTTTAGGTGTTTCACGGAACTATTATTAACCCAGGGTGCATAATTAGAGTTACACCTAGAAAGCTCAATAGGGACAAATTTAGCACAGCAGTTATAAATAATTTCATAGAAAATATTAACAGCCTCGTCAATGTCACGTTTATTGAGCACGACAGACCAGTCATAACTAGCAAGCCAATCATTTATATTGGTAAAATCAGCCTTTTTAAAGTTGTAACATAAATTTTCAACATGAGAGCTATAAACAGAGGAAGTAATATCGAGCGTTATAATAGTGTGCAAGGCCGGGTGATGATTGGTTTCGGGAACAAGCGGAGCCAAGCAATGCTTCACGAGGGTTCCGTCAGGATCCGAAGAGAACACCAGGTCCAAAAACTTGCCAGAGGAATTCCGAATATTGCTAGCTTGTGATAGGCCCATCGAAAGAATGTAGTCAATGAAGCTACTAGCAGGTTGAAAAGCCGATGATATGAACGGAGACAGTCCATCGTTGTCATCAGATTGCTCCCAGGAAACAGTGGGAAGATTGAAGTCGCCAAAAAGCAGCAATTGATCAGAGGGGTGTAGTTTAGACATAATACCCTCGATACATAACGCCGTGGCCATATAAATCTCCAAAGAAGAATTTGGAGGAATGTAGCAGGTGATAATGTATACGGTTATGCAGGGAAGTCTCAAAGCTACGCAAATAAGCTCCAAATTGTCAGAGTTCAAGAAGTCAATCAGCACACAAGGAATATCACGGCGAACAGCACAAAGTACTCCTCCACCCACAGGTGCATCGTCAGAACAGTGGCGATCACGACGAAAGACAATGTATTCGGAGCTAAAAAGCTCGGCGTCGGAAATCCTGCCGCACAGCCAAGTTTCAGTCAAGCAGACCACGTCGAAACATGAGTTGGTGCAACTATTAAAAAATTTATGCGTCTTAGATCGTAGACCGGTTACGTTGGCATAGTATAATGAGACTTCCCTAATATGTTTTTTGCAGGAGAAGCCGAGGAACCATTCCGACCTCTAGGAATAAATTCCCGCACAATAGAGTTTACTGGCCAGACGTCCAACGATAAAACTGCTTTAAAATGATCCTCAGGGACAAGAATTTTAAAAGAAGCTGCAAAAGTGCGGTTACCAGGTCCTTGGTGTTTCGAAATCCTCCTGCATGAAATAGATGAATGCAACACACCAAGCCGGGAAGAAATTAAAGCGCAGATCTCCTCTTCAGAAGTCTCTGGATGGACACGAGACACAAAGATAGATCTAGGAACCTTAGCCGGGCGCAAAACAGATCCCACAACACCAACAGACGCAGGTTCAGCAGTGGAAATGAGATCGGTCGCAACAATAGAAGACGTAGAAGGGCCACCAGCACGATCCCTGCGCCTACGATGGCCAGGACGGCGATTAGTAGTGGGAGACACCTTACGGGATAGCTGTCGCGGCTCAGAAATCTTACTCTTATTAGAACTTTCCAGTATAGCACAAGAGGTGCTCGCAGTTATATCAGACTTTGGCTTCGTAGTGGTGCTGGACAGCCGTTCCGGTTCAGAAATCTGGCGCTCATTCAAATTATCAGATATAGTGCAAGGCGCACTTCCAGTAGTGTCCGTAGATGGCGATGCTATAGAAAATTCTGAGCATCGAGACGACAAAGAACACACGTCGGTTGCAATAGATCCAAGTAGCTTAGATTTAGCCGAAATAGCCGACGAGCACGAACCGAGATCATCGTGGACCTGCTTCACTCCACGACGAATATCCTCAGCAACTGGCATAATTGTAGCGGGAAGATCGGACCCCGCGATGAGAGTCTGAAAGTCGTTAGTAGTTTCCACCAAAAATGACAGCTTGGACGAAATAGCGTGCGTCTTTTCGAGCAAGGATAAAGAATTAGAATTTACCTCCGAAATTGTAGACAGAAGAGTATCAAACTTCCCATTAAGTGAAAATAGATCCTCAGATAGAGTGTTTAAAACAGCCTCATTCGAGGAAATTTGGTTGAGCCTATTAGCAACGAGTGAATGCTCTGCAGAGATCGATTTGGCCATGTCCGTAATGAGCCTCATAATATGGCAAGGCTTAATTTCCAAACATTCGGAACAAGTAGTATAGCGCGCCGAAGCCTGACTTCTAGTGCGTTTAAGGCAAGAGGCGTGAAAGAAACCATTACAGATACCATCGCACGCAATCTCTTCGCAAGAAATAGAAGTCGAGCAGATCTTGCAAAGATTCATCATGAAACCAGTAAAAATGGTTCTCAAAAATGTTTAGAAACACTGAATTAGCCGAGACACGAACCCAATAAAAATTTATCGATAAATAAAGCTTAACCCAGTGATTAAATCAGAGTTTCGGCTTAGAGAGAGTGGCACTGTACACATAAGTCACGTAAATAAATAAATAAATAGTCAGTTAAATAAATAAATAGTACATATAAACAGCACAATGAAGAGTATCACAGATCGACGAACTCAAATTGCACAAATAAGAAAATAAAACGATGAAAAATAAGAATATCACAGATCAGAGTTTAAGGTTCGGATTTCAAAAATCGCAGAATTCAATTAATGAGGTCACAAAGCCCAACAAATGGGCGGTAAACAAGCGACACCGCACCAGAAATCACAATGATAGCAATATCACTCTGTCTTTAGGCAGAAACTTAGGCGGCCGTTTAACCGAAAAACCCTTAAAAAATATTAAAGAACAGCAGAAACTATAAATAAAATCAGTTATCCAAACGATTGCAACGATGATAGAGTTATAGTTAGTGGCCACAACACAAGAAAAAAAGTAGAAATTGCAAAAAACACAGGAGCAAAATTAGATGCGTCCGCACTCGACCTCGACCTCGACTTGATTTTGTAGAGTAGAATATAACTTTACTCCACAAACTTTATTAGTTGATTAAACGTTATATTTCATTCAATTGCCTTTGGATAATAACACATTTAAGTCAAATTTTTAATATTGTAAACTTTTTATATGTTCCTCATCAAAGAAATCATGTTTTATTTCTATACCGCAGTTGTTATAATTAAAAAGTTATTTTAAAATATGGCATTTATACATTTCCTTGTCTATACTTGTAGTAATTTATTGAAGTTATTGTCAAATAATTAATTTAAATAAGTTTCCCCGATTTGCCAAACATAATTTGAAATCATTACGACAATTGAAAAAATCCGACGAGTATGCTTTGAATTTAAAATTATATTTGTCATCGAAGTCTGCGACTGCGAGCTTTTGAAATTTTCTTACACGTAAATCCAAGCGATCCAAGCGATCCAGGCGATCCATGAACTTTTGTGTACTGTGACAGTAATATTTTGCGGTGACTATCTTCGATCATTGTATGAGACAGATTTCAGTGGATACATGTCTCACAAAATGGTCATTCTTACTTAACCTTTTTATTGTTTGATGTCGCGCACTGTTCGAGTCCATGGTGGATACGCACCTTAAGATGCCCTGCTCGCAATAAAGATCTGATAGCTGTTTCTTTTTTAACTTGGCGGTTGTTTACTCATTGTTTGAAATAACCTAGAATTACCGCGATTTCAATGCTTCCATAAAAATATTTTATAATATCTAACAATTGAAATACATTATACATGAACAAATCCACCAAGAAAAAGAAACAAACGAGCTAATTATGAGATACAACTTGTTTGAAATTTGCTACTGAAATTATCACTTTACTTAAGGGGGTATTCTAGTGTAGAGGCACGAATTTCGGCCGTTTTTTTCAAGTTTCGTAAAAAAAGAACAAAAAATATTTTTAGTATCAATTTTTTTCTTATTTGTTTATTGATATTTTAAGAATACATAAAAATTAAATGAAAAGAGAAAAAAACCAAAAATTCCAAGAGTTATCGGCTGGCAGAGTCGGGGATCCAAAAAAAGGGGGTGTGACGGCGATCAAAATTACAACCGTTTTAGTCAAATGAAACAAACAAAAACCAACGGATTCTTAATTAGTAATGTTGTCGCTATGGAATCATCCTCAAAAAAGTAAAAAAAAATTTTTTTTTCTCAAAATGGCGGCCGGTTGAAAAAAAAATTTTTTTTTTGCGATTTTTTCAACAGTTTTAAATTTTTTTAAAATATTAAAAATCAAAATTTTCAACTTTTTTGAGGATGTTACGATAGAGGGATATATAAAGAACACCAAATTTCAAGTAAATCGGTTTAGTAGATCTCGTGATATTCTTACCGCGAACTTGAAAAAAGTAGTTTCGAGAAAAACGCGTTTAAAGTTTAGAGTAAAGTTTCAAGCTGTTGCGCTCATACAATCGTACGGTATACTTACAATCGGCGATCCCTGCTCCATACAAGGGACCTTCCTGAGGAAGGCTTCCTCCCGTTCAAAATCTTCAATATATAGGTATAAAATACAAAAGAAGTTTCATGGGGGAATTTATCCGCAGGTACTCGGGCCGCGCCTACCGTCTATTGTTCAATTCAATCCGGTCGGACCAGTTTAGTTGTCGCTTCACCACAATCGCTATAACTCGGTAAATAACACTGGTCGGCAAAATTTAATATTTATTTTCTCCTTCAACAAGTAATATATCATTTCCATTGGATTTTTTCCGTAGACTACGAATATGCAAACAAAAATATTCTATCACATCACATTTTTTAAAAAAATAGGGTTGAAAAATACAAAATATCGTATTTCGGTCATTTTTAAAAATTCATAAAAAATAACATAACGCGTAAAAAGTTCGTAACATAATCTATAGCACTTATAAAGCGTCTTCGGGAATAAGATTTTCATGAGCGCAAGCAGTGATCTCATTGGTCGGCACCAAATTCTCCTCAGAATAAGTGTTATATCATTTTTTTAGGAATTTGCCGCAGATTACGAATTCGCAAACAAAAATGTCCTGTCACGTCACGTTTTTGAAAAAAGTAGGTTTGAAAAGTACAAAATACCGTATTTTGGCCATATTTGCAAATTAATTAAAAAATAACGAATTCTTGTAGGAGCTTGTAAAGTAGCTCAAATAAAAGCATGAACCTTTAGTTATTGTATTAAATTACGAGAGGCTTTAATACTTTCCGAAATATTCCGTGGAATTCACTTTTCTCCATAAGCCGCTTACTTCATACAATAGATAAATGAATGAAGATCACTGCTTGCGCACGCTCATGAAAATCTTATTCCCGAAGACGCTTTATAAGTGCTATAGATTAGTGCTATTTTATATATATCGATAAGGATTCAAGCTCTCTTTTGAGTCATGTTACGAACTTTTTACACGTTCCGTTATTTTTTTACGAATTTTTAACTATGGCCGAAATACAATATTTTGCATTTTTCAACCCTATTTTTTTAAAAAATGTGATATGATAGAATATTTTTATTTGTATATTCGTAATTTAAGGAAAAAAACCTATGGAAATCACTTGTTCTTTAAAGGAGGATATAATTATAACTGGAATCCTAATACTCTTGACACACAGCTGGTATTGATACCATGGTTCGGATAACATGGTATTCTGTATACCATTGTAAGTGACAGACACCATGCTAGTCTCATTTGACATCAGAAGTTGACGTGACGTCTCAGCAGTGCCTAGGAAGTGTGTAATATAAAAGTTTACAAAACAAGCATGGATTCCATATCAGTTGTAATTTCAAACAATGTGAAAATACATTTGTTGAATAGGAAAAGAAAAATATTTCAAAGATTTGCCCTAAGAGCAAAATTGAAAAGTAGAAGACTTCGAACTCTAGCATATACAGGGTGTTCAGAGGTGGGAGGGAAATATTGCAGGGGGTGAAAGGTCAGACCGAAACAAGCAAAAAATCGTATGGTGGGGGGGGGGGGGGAGGTATCTCGCACCATTCGGCAGTTACAGGGTAATTCGTAAATCAGGATGTTGTTTTATATGGGAACCGCTCTTGTATTTTTATCTTTTTTTCTACTCATCGCAGCGGCCCCAAACCGATCTCAAAAAATTACTATTTCGAAGCCCTTTCCAAAACGGTCAACACTGCCCTCCTATCCCCAACCACTTGGGCACAATCACCCTTGGAAATTGAAATAATTAACTTTTATTTCACGATTTTACACGTTCCGTTCCGAAATTCACGTTATTAACATTCCTACTTTTTTTTTTTAAGATTATCTATCTAATTACCTTTCCAAAACGGTTCAACACGCCCAGGTAAGAAAAGATACGAAAATTTATTTACAAAAATCCTTTTACAGAATATCAACACAATTCGAATTTTTAAGAAATTATACTTTATTTATTTATTTATTTATTTATCACAGCTTCATCAAAATACTGATTACTAAAAAAGAAAAACATTATGATACATAAAAATGATAATAATAATAATAAAAGTAACAACAATAAATTATGTAAAATAATCTAACGGAGCCGACTTTTCAGTTGCAACCTGTTTAAGTTGAAATCTGTAACAGAAAAGTGGTCGTTATAGGAGCGAGACAAAGACGATATGGGTTCATTCAAGCCATAATTGGTCCGATGACTTTTTATATAAAGAAAGTCCCTATGCCTCAACGAACGTTTAGGAACAGAAATATTAAAAAAGGCCAGTAATTCAGGAGAGTTAACAGCTCCTTGCAAGCAATCAAAAACGAATACAGTTTTGGAGGTTTGACGTCTATATTCCAATGACTCTAGGGAAATGAGTTTTAACCTATCACTGTATGGAGGCAGGTGGATATTATTAGTCCAAGGAAGCCCACGAAGGGCGAAGCGTAGAAAGCGCCGTTGAACAGCCTCAATCCGCTGAATGTGGTTTTGATAAAATGGTGACCACACTGGACTGGCGTATTCGAGGATAGGTCGAACAAAAGTGCAATACAGAAGTCTAGAAATATAAGGGTCATCAAACTCCTTAGACCACCTTTTGATGAAACCTAGGGTTGCGTTTGCTTTATTAATAATATTGTCAATATGGTCTTCAAAAGAAAATCGCGAGTTTATTACGATACCCAAATCTCTCACTTTGTCGAGTCTCGAAAGGGAGTGCCCGTTGATCACAAAGTCAAAGTACAACGGATTCTGTTTGCGGGAAAAAGACATACAGGTGCATTTACTGACATTTAAAGGAAGATGGTTTATAGAGCACCATTTCTGAAATAGATCCAGATCACAGTTCAAGAGATGAGAATCATGGTCAGAATTGATTACGCGAAAAATTTTCGCATCGTCAGCATAGCAGAGAATTTTTGAGTGAACGGGAATGAGAGATACATCGTTGATGTATATAATAAATAAAAGAGGGCCAAGGTGGCTGCCTTGTGGGACACCAGAAGTGTTGTACAGCAGATCAGAAAGGACACCACGAAACGAGACACATTGAGTGCGTTGAGACAAATAAGACGAAATCCAAGAAATAAAGATTTTAGGAAAGCCCAGAACAGTTAATTTATAAATCAATATATCGTGGTTAATCCTATCAAAAGCCTTGCTAAAGTCAGTGAATACACAATCGACTTGCCTGCCCATCTCAATAGCCGATATACAGTGATGGGAAAATTCTAAGAGATTGGTAGTAGTCGATTTCCCCTTTATGAAACCGTGCTGAAACGACATTAAAAATGGTTTACACTACTTACTTACTTAAATTAACTAAAAAATACACTTTGTTCGCTTAAAAACTAATTACAATTAAAACTTATTACCTACAAAAGCTGTTCAAAATGTTCTCTGTCAGTTTCAATTTATGCAAGTAGCCTTCGTCTTATTCCGCGTTTGAGGTCTATGGTAGCCAGTCTCTCAAGTATTTTGGTGGCTGCAGTCCCAATCCTGGTAACTAATTCTTCTCTGGTGTTGATTGGTCTTGAGTAAACTTCATCTTTCATCATTCCCCATAAGAAAAGGTCCAGTTGAGTAAGGTCCGCTGATTTAGCAGGCCAAGGAATCGGTCCACCTCGTCCAATCCAGCGCTTTGGGTAATGTTCATTCAACCTTGCCCTAACAATAGCTGCGTTTTTTTAATGATCTGGATCCGGATCTAGATCCGGATCATTAAAAAAACGACAAGGGAAATTTATCAAGTGTGAGACCGAACCTATCTTCACTGCTTAGTGAAAGTGTCAAACTTTAAAGAAAATTGAGAAATTTAAATTTGAAGCTATTGTTAGAAACGAATAAATAGTGTGAAACGACTTCTCAAAAATAATAAATTTAAATTTATATTTATTTAATGAATATTTCCTTACAAAGTTCCTTCAGCCATGTCTTTTTTGCAAACCAGTGACATTTCTGGCATTTGCGAAGTGAAGTCGTGAAGTTTGCCACATTCTGAAAAGTGGGAAATTTCTAAATTTCCCAAGATCTGGATAGAGATCCAGATAAAAAGCTGGATTTTCAACTTTGTATGGGGAGATCTATATAGATCATTAAAAAAACGCAGCTATCGTTCCCAGTATGCGCAGGTGCTCCGTCGTGCTGTAAATACATTGCGCTTCTGGCGGCCAAGGGGATGTCCTCCAACAGATCCGGAAGGGTATTCTCCAAAAAGTCCGAATATAGCTGACTATTCAGCACTTGGGGCAAGATGAAGGGTCCTATCAACTGGTTGCCGATGATGCCAGCCCAGACATTGACACTAAATCTTTGCTGGAAGGACCGACACCTTGTCCTATTTGGGTTCACATCTGACCAGGTGTGGAGGTTGTGGAAGTTTGTGATGCCATCCCGGGTGAATTGCGATTCACCCGTCCACAGAATTCGGTCTAAAAACCTTCTGTTTTCGATGTCAGACTCGAACAGCCAAGTGCAGAATTGCAATCGTCCTTCGGAATCTCCTTCCTGTAGTGCTTGGACCGGGATATGTTTGTATGGATGTAGTCCATCTCGGTTCACAACGGTCCAAACTCTCCCTGAAGACAATCCTAACCGTCGTGCGACCTGCCTGATGCTTATTACAGGGCTGTTCCTGACGATGTTGAGGATTTGTTGGTCGGTGTCCGCTGAATCAGTCGATGTTCCTGATCGCGTTTCTGCTCTGGGGCGGTTACACTTCCGGTTTCTTTTAACCTTCTGAAAGTCCTTTGTACGGAGTACATATAAATTTTAGAATAATTCTCACAATTCATATTCTTATGTTCTTATATTTCACAACATGTTGACATAATTTCATTCACCTCAAGCATAAATGCGTGTCAGCAATAATGCGCGTAAATTCTTTCAGCTGAGCGTAAATTGTCGATCAGCACTTTTTCTACGTACGGCAATGAACTTTGCAAGAATTGATGCACCAGCGTTATACATGAATGAAATTATGTCAATACAATTAAATATTAGTATTAAGTATTGATTGTTAATTAGGTATATAAATCGTGAATTGTTAAGAATCGAGGCTTTTAGAATAAAGCGATCATAAAGTGAACGTGTTAATTTTTCCTTCTCGTCTCAGTTCTCTTGAACAAGTGTCTTGAGAACTTTAACCTATTATCGCTGATTGGTTCTCTTGAACAAGTGTCTCGAGAACATTTCAATCACGAACATTGGTCCTTCGAGCAAAAAATAAAAACGTTAAAAGAAAATATACTAATTACTACTGCTACGACATCAAACTTAAAGAACTAAGTGTCTTTAAGCAATCGAAAAAGCTAATTACTACTGCTACGGCATCAAACTTAAAGAACTAAGTGTCTTTAAGCAATCGAAAAAGCTAATTACTACTGCTACCACATCGACTTAAAGAATTAAAGTGTTGTTAAGTGCATCGTCTTCGATTCTACAAAACATGGAGGAATTGATTAAAAAACAAGCAGCTGACGGACAACTGATCCAGAGATACTACAAAAACTTCAAGAAGGACGCCGCATCCAGGAAAACTAAGGAATATGTGGAATCGCGCCTTCAAGCGTTTAATAAAGCATGGTCTATTTTTGAGGAACGACATGCAGAACTGGAAGTTTACAGAGATGAGGCTCCTGAAAATAAATATTTCAAGGAGGATTTTTTCAACATAGCTGAAAGCATCTATGAACAAGCGAAGGAAGCTATGGAAACAGCATTACGCGATACCATTGAAAGATCAAAAATGTCGGAACGGATTGAAGAGCAATTGAAGAAAATTCAAAAGCAAACTGCTTTAATCGAGTCTCTTGAGAGATCATTAAAGCAAGCTAAAACTATTATGAAGACCAAAACTTCAAAAGCTTACTTCACCCAAACTGCGAGTCTTTTAAAAGGCTACTGGGAGCGTATAATGACTAATCACGAAGAAATAATAACACTTGGAAAATTCAAGGATGATTATTTCGAAAAAGATATTTTCGTTGAAACGGAAAGAAAGTACCAAGACGTACTGATTGAGCTGGAAGAACAGCAAGATAAGCTCCAAGTACTTTCTACAGTAAAGCCAACAGTACAATCGATGATCAATACAAATCATCAAGATAAACATGTAAGACTTCCTAGAATTGATATTCCGGAATTCAATGGTGATTATGTTAAGTGGCAATCTTTCAAAGACTTGTTCACTGAATTACTTCACAAAGACGAAGGTTAGGTTAGGTTAGGTTGCCGTGGCTGCCTGGCGGCGCACTTAGGCCACAAGGGCCCATTGTGATACCACACGGGGGCTTTTCCCATAAAAACTAGCTAACCTTTGAACCACTTCGTGCCTTTGATGAAGTGTTCAATGTCTCTGATGTTCTTTGAACTCAGATCCGACAAATCATCAAAGAAATAAGCGCCCAGATGTTGGTTTCTGCACATTGCTAGTGCTGGGCATTGGCACAGGAGATGGGTTATATTTTCCTCCTCCTCCTCATTGTGACAACTTCTGCAGAAGTCGTTGGAGGTAACGCCTAGTCTATTGGCATGTTTGCCTACGAGGCAATGCCCCGTAATTACCGCTACGACGCTACTAATGGCCTCCCTCCTGAGAGTAATTAGATTCTTAGACCTATTACGGTCAAATGTTGGCCAGATCTGCCTGGTGGTCACGCAAGTGTTCTCGTTCCTCCACCTATTATCGGCGATCCTTAAGTATGATCGTACAATCTCTGCTTTATGGGAGGCGAGCGGTGTCCCTATCCGCCGAATGATGTCCTTTTCTGGAAGGGTCGTTCCCTGCCTGGCTAGCTCATCCGCTCTTATATTGCCCGGGACATCACTATGCCCTGGTACCCAGATTATGCTAATGTTAACCCCTTCCGCTACTTTATTAAGCAGAGAGCGGCAGTCCGCAACCACCTTTGATGTCGTATACACACCTGTAAGTGATTTAATTGCAGCTTGGCTGTCAGTAAAGATAGAAATACCCCCGGAAGAAGATATATTCTCCTGCAGCCATAAGAGGGCTTCCATGATAGCCATGACCTCCGCCTGAATTACACTGCAGTGGTCTGGCAGCCGAAATGACGTTTCGAGGCTTAGTTGCTCCGAGTATATTCCACCTCCAACTCTGCCCTTCAACTTTGAGCCATCGGTGAATATCTTAACCGAGTTTGCTTTGCTAAGGAGCTCTTCCCCCCACTCATGTCTCGCTGGGATGAGCGAGTCGAATTTAATCTCGAAACAGGGGTTTGGAATAGTATAGTCCAAGCCCTGGGTACAAGTGCTGAGGATTTTTGAATGTCCATAATCCATGCGTGCCCAGGGATGCACAGAATTGAGCCTAGCGGCAGTGGAGGCTGCAGTTTGCTTGCCAAAGAGTTCCATTGGAAGAAGATGTAGGATGACATTTAGGGCTTTGGTGGGAGTTGTCCTAAGAGCACCCGTGATCAAGACAGAAGCCATTCTTTGGATCTTGTCCAGCGCATTCTGGTGGCATTTCTTCTCCAGGGCGGGCCACCACACTAACACCCCGTATACCAGTATCGGTCTGATTACTGTCACGAAGAGCCAGTGGACGATGCGTGGTTCTAGGCCCCATCTTTTGCCGATTGCGTTTTTGCATGAATACAAGGCTATTGTAGCCTTGCGTACTCTTTCAGCAATATTGGCTTTCCAATTCAGCTTCCTGTCAATAACGAGACCAAGGTATTTTACCTGGTCCGTGAGTACCAACCTCACTCCGCCAAGGAGTGGTGTGTTAAAAGAGGGAATCTTGTACTTTCTGGAAAATAGTACAAGTTCCGTTTTGCTCGGGTTAACGCACAAGCCACTATTTACACTCCACGTCACAAAGACGAAAATATTACGAAAACTGAGAAGTTATTTTACTTAAAAACGAATTTACGGGGTGAGCCAAGTGAACTAATTCAACATTTATCGATAACCAACGATAACTATGATACAGCATGGAATATCCTTAACAAACGATACAGCAATAAAAGAACTTTAGTATCAGCGCATCTTCGCACATTACTACAGCAACCAGAAACTACAAAGGAGTCAGCCGACAGTATAAAAAAACTCCATGATACAACTATGGAATGCCTTCAGGCAATAAAAAATTTGGGACTTGACATAGAGAGCTGGGACCCGCTCATAATATTCATATTACAGCAGAAACTAGATAAAGAAACGCGTCGCCTCTATGAGCAATCATTGGAACATCCAAGAGAATTGCAAAATATCAAAGATTTCTTAGAGTTTCTTGAAAATCGATTTCAAGGATTAGAAGCGACAGAGCCCTCAAAACACCAAGCCGTGATCAGAAGTTCAGAGAAAAATTTGAAAATTCATCATAGTATCGTTGGTCAGCAACCTTGTCCAATATGCAAAGAAAGGCATAAAATATACATTTGCGAAAAATTCGCAAAACTAAGTACCCAACAAAAATGGGAAGCTATTCGCAAGGCAGCACTATGCTCAAATTGCTTAATGAAAGGCCACTCATCTATGAATTGCAAAAGTTGGAAATCATGCAAGAACTGCAATAAGAAACACCACACGCTTTTGCATTCAAACAATATGATTCAACAAAAGGCTAACAACCAGAATCTCACGAAACCTGAACAAAGTACTGAAAACATATCAGGCAACAAACAAGCAACAACTGCAAGTGTAGCTACGCACGTTACGGAAAATAAAACCCGGACCGTACTGCTGGCTACAGCTATTATTCAAGCCTTTGACAAAGGTGGAAATGCAATTATGCTACGGGCTCTAATAGATCAAGGAGCACAAGGATCATTTATAACCGAAGACGCAGCGCAAAGGTTACGATTGCCAAGGAGAAAAGTGCATGCAGTAATAACTGGAGTGGGAGAAACTAACGTTGATGCTATACAAGCGATGATAGAGCTCGACATAAAACCGAGATTTCTGTCTACATTTTCATTGACTACAACTGCACTGATAATGAAGAAATTAACAAAATTATTACCGTCTGAGAGAATATCATCAGATACGTGGTCTCATACTAAAAACATAATTTTGGCAGACCCGCAATATCAAATACCGGGACGAATTGATATAATTCTTGGTGCAGATGTACTCGGCAAAATCCTACTAGATAGTGTCATTCGTGGAGCCCCAGGATCGCCAATAGCGCAAAAAACCGAACTAGGCTGGATATTGTCAGGCGAAGTACAAAACGCTGGTACTAACAAAGAAGTACAATGCCTAATATCAGAGGTAGATCTCACAAAAGAATTACACAAATTCTGGGAAATTGAAGAACTACAAGGGCAAGCAACCATGACAAGCGAGGATATTGCATGCGAAAATCATTACAAACAATATGTTCAAAGAGGAGCAGATGGTCGCTATACCGTACGCATACCATATCGGGAGAACCCCGAAAGTGCAGACGATCTATCTGAAAGCAGAACTTTGGCGCTAGCAAGACTTTTTCAAATGGAACGGAAATTCAAGATTGATAAAACCTTCGCATATATGTACAAGGAATTCATGAATGAATATTTGCGCTTGGGTCACATGATTCCTGTAACTAATCAAATTGAGAGCGGTTACTACTTTCCACATCATGCTGTCTTCAAGAAGGATAGCACTACTACGAAACTAAGGGTAGTGTTTGACGGATCAGCCAAACGTAACAATTCGAGAAGCATTAATGAGCTAATGATGGTTGGCCCACAAATTCAACAAAGCTTAACAACTATCCTATTAAGATGGCGGAAACATAAGCTTGTCTACACGGCGGACATTGAAAAAATGTATCGCCAGATCAAGGTTGACGTCCGGGATCAAGAATTCCAAAAAATTCTTTGGCGGGATTCACCAGACGAAGCTATTCGTGAATACAAATTGTCTACAGTGACTTATGGGACTGCATCAGCACCATTCTTGGCTATACGAACACTACATCAACTAGCCAAAGATGAACAACATAACTATCCAACAGCCGCAAAGATCTTGCTAAACGATGCATATGTTGATGACATTCTTTCTGGAGGGAACACGCTAGAAGAAATTAAACAGTCAAGTGATCAACTAGTTAAATTACTTAGAAGTGCAGGTTTCAATCTGCGCAAGTGGACGAGTAACAGCAAAGACCTATTAAGGCAAATACCGTCAGAACTCAGAGAGATTGGAAATGAACTGGATCTTGATCAAACAAAGGATATCAAGGCATTGGGTGTCCATTGGAATCCCTCTACCGACAATTTTAAAATAAAGGTAACAGTAATGGCTGACACTGGTCCAATCACTAAACGCGAAATACTATCAGAAGCTGCTAAAATATTTGATCCGATTGGATTACTAGCACCTGTTACGGTAAAAATAAAGCTGCTATTCCAAGAACTCTGGAGACAAGAAACTCACTGGGATGAAAACGTAAGCTCTAATATCCAGGAAGAATGGAATCGAATTAGAAGGGAACTACCAACTCTACAACGAATTGCAGTACCCAGGTGGGTAGGGTACACTGGAGATAACTGCAGGTACGAATTGCATGGATTTTCCAATGCCTCAGAACGAGCTTACAGTGCTGTAGTGTATCTTCGGGCAATACAAGAAGATAACATATCTGTGAATCTGTTAGCCGCAAAAACAAAGGTAGCCCCTTTAAAGTCAAAGTTGACCCTTCCCAGGCTGGAATTATGCGGAGCAACACTATTGGCAAATCTTCTAAAGGAAAGCAAAGAAAGTCTTCAAATTGAGAATCTCGAGTGGTACGCATGGACCGACTCCACAATTGTTCTGTCATGGATACAAGAAAATCCCCATACATGGAAAACTTTCGTCGGCAATCGAGTTGCTGAAATACAATCACTAGTTGATGACAGCAAATGGTTCCATGTACGATCACGTGAGAATCCAGCGGATATGGCCTCAAGGGGTATTTTTCCATCCAGTTTAGAAAATTCTGTGCTTTGGTGGACAGGACCACAATGGCTAAAGGAAAGAATAATCATGCTTCCTCCCAGGCCAGCTACAGGAATCTCAGAAGAAAGAAAAAAACATCAGCAATGTAATACAATATCCAGGGAAGAAGACAACGAAAATATGATAATGCACTTGCTAAAAAGATATTCCTCTCTTGGAAAACTATTACGCATAATAGCATACTGCAAAAGGTTCGTGAACAATGCTAAAGGGAAAGGAAAAATCATTGGGCTACTAAGGGTAACGGAAATTGAAGGAGCTCTGATACCACTGATTATAGCTACACAGACTGCACATTTTGAAGAGGAAATAAAAAAATTAAAGGGCGGAGAAGACCTCCAGAAAAGAAGCCGGCTCCTAAACTTATCTCCCTTTCTTGATAAAAATGGGATACTGCGCGTCGGTGGTCGTCTAGAAAATGCAGATATGGGATATGAAAGGAAGCATCCAATAATTCTTCCTTATAAGCACGAACTGACCAGTCTAGTAATTGACGATGCTCACCAATCTTCATGTCATGAAGGAAACTCACTAACTCTAGAAATCGTAAGGCAAAAATACTGGATTTTGAATGGACTTAAAGCCGTTAAAGGACATATCCACAACTGTGTAAAATGCCATCGCTACAAGGCCCAGACTTCCCAACAAATGATGGGCATGTTACCAAAAGCAAGAGTAGTAACAAGTACCCCATTTAACCACACGGGTGTTGATTATGCAGGACCCTTTGACATGCTACTAGCAAGGGGAAGAGGTACCAAGTCTCACAAGGGCTATATTGCCATGTTCATATGCTTAACAACTAAGGCGATTCATATAGAAGTGGTGACGGAACTGACATCAAAGGCATTCATTGCCGCCTTTAGACGATTCACTGCAAGAAGAGGTCCGGTTGCCCATCTCTATAGCGACAACGGTACAAATTTTGGAGGAGCAAGCAAAATCATTAGCGACATACACAAGCAAGAATCATACAAAGCCGAGGTCGAAGATGCATTACGAAAAGGTAATACGGAATGGCATTTCATACCTCCAGCCTCACCTCACTTTGGAGGTCTCTGGGAAGCTGGAATAAAGTCGATTAAGCACCATATGCGCAGAGTTATAGGAGAAAGCAGGCTTACATACGAAGAAATGTGCACGCTTATGGCACAAATAGAAGCCTGCCTCAATTCCCGGCCATTATGTCCGCTTTCAGAAGACCCAGAAAGTCTGGAAGTCTTAACACCGGGACACTTTCTTATAGGTTCACCGCTACTAACTATACCAGAAAGAAATCAGCTAGAAACAAATCCTAACTTACTAGACAGATGGGAACGCTTGCAACGGATGAATCAAGAGTTTTGGAAAAAATGGTCAATCGAATACATAGGAAGACTGCAACACCGGCCAAAATGGGCTCAAAGACAAACTAATCTAGAGAAAGGAAACCTGGTAATAATAAAGGAAGAAAACTTAGCACCATCCAGATGGGCTCTCGGTCGAGTTATTGACACACATCCAGGTCCAGACGGTCTTACTAGGGTCGTTACGTTAAAAACTCAAAGAGGAGAGTTAAAACGACCAGTAATGAAACTGTCCTTGTTGCCATTAATTGATAACAAGGCTGCTGCGCCCACTATACTCCCCCAAAGAGAAGAAGGCTCTATCACTCCACGCAAACGGCCACTTGATGAACCGTCAACCTCAAATGAAGATAAACGAGACAAAATCGAGAGCAAATCAAGAAAAACTACTACAACTAGAAACTGCAACATGAGTCTGTTTCATTATCTACTGCTCGGTACATTATTCGTCCTTCCTGCCTTTAGCCAGGAAAAACCACAACCGTATCAGTTAACAACATTCGAAAATCAAGAAGGAATATACTTTGATGACATTGCAGAAGTACACTTATATGGAAGCGAGTGGAATCTGCTCATCTATTATGATTTAACAGCTTACTGGGCGGAATTCTTTCGAATTAAGCAATCTGTACGGAGGTTGAGTGAACTTTGTGAGCAGAATGAACAAACAGGACTATCAAAGGAATTATGTAATGCTACAATATTGCAGCTAAACCACCAAGTGCTCGAGTCAGAACACATAAATGAAGTACTCTACCAACAAAATGAAAAAACTTCAACACGCAACAAAAGAGCTCCATTGGAAATTATTGGAACCGCTGCTAACAAATTATTTGGTATTCTTGACCAACAATTTGCAGATAGATATGAAGATCAGATTGCTCAAATCAACAAAAACGAAATGACGTTGCAGAAACTTCTTAACGATCAGACATCATTTGCCGAACACACAGTTAATGTAATGAAAAAGAACCACCAGACGATTCAACATCAAATGAGTGCAATAAAGTCTCAAATTGAAGCAGTCAAAAACAGCATCAATCAATCACAACAAGCGCTAACAGTAACACAAACATTCAATTCGGCAGCAATACTGGTGACATTAAATCTTATCAATTTTCAACATGTACAGCGAAGCATTTTATCAGTCGTAATGGATACTAGACACGGTCGAATAAATACGCTACTCTTAACTCCCTCACAACTCAACAAACAGCTCAGTATGATAAGAGAACACCTACCAGACAACCTAAAACTCCCAGGAACTGACAGTTCTTCCTCAGTACTAGCTATATATAATGCAATGCATGTAAAAATGAGGATCACCCAAACGAAGGTCTTATTTGACACTCGGATTCCCTTATTAAGAAGTGAATCATACCGCTTATATAAACTGATACCGATTCCTGTACAGCATTCCAACAATCACATATACATTCAACCGTCAAGCGAATACATCGCAGTAAATCGACACAGAGATCGATTTAGCCCTCTTACACAGCAAAATATGAAGGCTTGTATCCATTCATCTGACAATGAATTAATGTGTAAACTGAAACAACCATTGTTCACATTAAGATCAAATCAAAGCCGATGTGAGATGGAACTCTTGAGCAAACAAAGGTCACTCTCATCCCTTTGTCAGTTAAGAAGCGAGACCGCCAAAAATTCTTGGATACAACTGCATGCATCAAGTTCATGGATATACATCCTAAAGGAAGAAACACCCTTCGACATAATATGCGAGACATCTGTACATTCGATATCATTAAAGGGCAATGGAATCATTAAGCTTCAGTCGTCATGCATGATCAATCACCCAACAATGACTATTTATGGGAATCAAAAAATAACAGACCAGTTGCAAACCTCGTTTGTGTCAGAAGGTCAATTGGTTTCAAAACACCTAAACACCAGTATTGGAGCGAAGCCGAGTAATTCGTCCTTATTACATGTGCCACAATTAAAGACAGAGATAAACAGTGACGATTTCGCCGAACTCGACGCGGCAGTCAAAAAATTACACAACAATGCTGACGATATCTCCAAACTAAGGAACCATCATCTGCATCACTATTCGATGACCTACATCATGCTCATTGTGCTACTAATCATATTCATATACTGCCGATGCCGAAAAACTGCGATGATCCGACTGAAGAAAAATCACCTGCCACAACCCGCTCCTAGACGTCTAAACCGCAAACCAGATCAGCAATCTACTCTGGACCTGCCATCACTTAATCTAGACGGGGGAGAATGTACGGAGTACATATAAATTTTAGAATAATTCTCACAATTCATATTCTTATGTTCTTATATTTCACAACATGTTGACATAATTTCATTCACCTCAAGCATAAATGCGTGTCAGCAATAATGCGCGTAAATTCTTTCAGCTGAGCGTAAATTGTCGATCAGCACTTTTTCTACGTACGGCAATGAACTTTGCAAGAATTGATGCACCAGCGTTATACATGAATGAAATTATGTCAATACAATTAAATATTAGTATTAAGTATTGATTGTTAATTAGGTATATAAATCGTGAATTGTTAAGAATCGAGGCTTTTAGAATAAAGCGATCATAAAGTGAACGTGTTAATTTTTCCTTCTCGTCTCAGTTCTCTTGAACAAGTGTCTTGAGAACTTTTACCTATTATCGCTGATTGGTTCTCTTGAACAAGTGTCTCGAGAACATTTCAATCACGAACCGAGCTGGAAGGACCGACACCTTGTCCTATTTGGGTTCACATCTGACCAGGTGTGGAGGTTGTGGAAGTTTGTGATGCCATCCCGGGTGAATTGCGATTCACCCGTCCACAGAATTCGGTCTAAAAACCTTCTGTTTTCGATGTCAGACTCGAACAGCCAAGTGCAGAATTGCAATCGTCCTTCGGAATCTCCTTCCTGTAGTGCTTGGACCGGGATATGGTTGTATGGATGTAGTCCATCTCGGTTCACAACGGTCCAAACTCTCCCTGAAGACAATCCTAACCGTCGTGCGACCTGCCTGATGCTTATTACAGGGCTGTTCCTGACGATGTTGAGGATTTGTTGGTCGGTGTCCGCTGAATCAGTCGATGTTCCTGATCGCGTTTCTGCTCTGGGGCGGTTACACTTCCGGTTTCTTTTAACCTTCTGAAAGTCCTTGAAAATACCCTTCTGTCGGGTACACGCCGATTCGGGAATCTCCTTTGGTATTCTCGTACGGCCTCACTATCATTTCCGTCTACTAAACCGTACACGTAAATTATATCGTCATACTCTTCAACACTGAATTCTGCCATTTTATCTTAATTTTTTCTATTAAACACTCGTTCTGATCGCTTGCTTCTTCAAGTGTGGTCAATGTCCTTTCAAACTTATCCATTTTTATACCATAATTCATAGGAGGTATTAGAAGCGGAGCGTCAGGATATTTAGGAGTCAATACTGGATATAAAAAACTAATAACGGTATTTAACGAGATTACATTTATTATTTTATTACTGTTTTGCTGAAATAATAAAAATGTATTACCTGTGTTTCCTAAACAAAATTTCCGAACTTGCTGTCATAAAAATTGTTTACTTAACGACTTTTTTCATTATGGTGCGTGCAATAAAGTAATTAGGTACCTGTGAGGATGTTTTAATTGCAGGACTTTTGCAACCCTTTTCTACCTGGGCATGTTGCAACTTTTTGGAAAGGTAATTAGATAGGCAACAAAAAAAAAAGTAGGTATGTTAATAACATGAATTTCGGAGAAAAGTGGGGCGAAAGGTGAAAAATCGTGAAATGAAAGTTAATTTGTTCAACTTCCAGTGGGAATTCTGGCCAAGGGGTTGGGGATAGGGGTTTTTTGGAAAGGGCTTGGAAATAGTGATAAGAGAATCGTCAGCATAAACTACTGATAAGAACCCACTTAACGTATACAAAACCATCTGCATAGATGCATCATACTCGGGTACAGATCGCAGCGAAGGGGAAGGGGAGGTAAAGCTCCCAGTGCGGGGGGAAGTTGTGACCACTCCATGACCTTGGTCGAAGACTCAAACCCCCGCATCCAGATGCCACCTCAGGCGCAAACTAATATTTACATGCAGGTGGTGTATACATTTCATCTTTCATTCGCCTTTTCTTTGGCTTATGCTCTGGCTAAAGTGGTTTATGTTCCGATTTAATTTCCTCTGAGGGCTTAAGCTTTACTGTCGGTATAAACTCTTTTAGCAAGCTGATAATTGACTTAAATTTTTCCTCCAATTGTGCCTCTCTTTTGACTTTGCCAAACTTGAGAGCTTTGTACTTCTTTCGTGTAGCATCACTTGTTTTTATAATCTCCTTCAACAGCTCTCATCCATGGTACTATATAAGTAAACAGATACAGCTACACCGCTATAAGGGTAGGCAGCTATACAAGTAGGCACCTATACAGTTAAACAGTTATACAGGTAGACATCTATACAGGTAACCAGATAGACAGTTATACGGATACACAGATATCTGCATCGATGAATATGGTCCCAGCGATTGATGGTATGATTGATGATTTGAAATTTCTCAAATGCAGAGGTATTTACACGGCAATAATCAACAATATAATTTTTCCCTTTTAGCTAATTGTGGTGGTTTGATGTTAGTTGCAAGACCTGTCTAAATAGCTACAGCTATTGCTCTTTAGTATTTCTGATCTTAAATCCGCCCATGGTGTACAAACGTTCTACATTGAATGAGTTATGCCAAATAAAGAGTGTTTTTATTATATTGCGGCTATACAGATCCCATATTTACTTTATAATTAATATAATTCCCATCTTGAACTATGTTGCGTCAACAAATTAGGTATAAAAGGACAGCTATCACATACATATCCTCATTTAGAGCTGAAGTGTTAAAGGGTTAACAACATGCAGAGCTACATTTGCATCAAATGTGAAAAACCGTTTTCAAGAGCTTATTGTTTAAGGCGACACCAGAAGTACAGCTGTAAGAAAGACACCAGACCTGAAAGAAATGCCAGAACAGTCTATCTTTAAGGCGCCAAGCCCAAAGAAGATATCAGAGCAGTCTGCTTTAAAGACACCAGACCTGAAAGAAATGCCAGAGCAGCCTATCTTGAAGACGCCAAGCCCAACGAAGATATCAGAGCAGTCTGCTTTTAAAACACCAGATCTGAAAGATATGCCAGAGAAGCTTACATTTATGATACAATTCAAACCCACAGGGGATGAAATGATACTAAAAATGCTTAATCATCTACCTTTTGGCTTAAAAACTCGCCATTCAGAAGAATGAGTATCCAGCATAAGGGATTTTTTAAATAAAACAGAGATTTAAAACGTTATAAAATTATTTTATTTCTTACCTTAATTTACAATATAATCTTATATTTACATTAATCTATATCTATTATACTATAATGACCCCACGGTAACGTTTTATAGAAATTCGGTATCAAATATCTTTTATCATCGTGTGAACTTAGCGCGATTTTTACCTGTGTTATAGTGCAGAATGCTTACCTCATATATTTGGCTCTGTATTAAATTTTGAGAAACAAATTTTTCGGTATTATTATTCAAACGTTCTAAGTAATTGTTACCAAACGGGTTGAAAGGATGGTTTTGATTGCCAAAAACGAATTAATTTGATAAATTAATTTATTAAACAGTGTTAAGTCAACGGTTACAATAATAGAACTTTAATTACTTTACAATGAATAAAAACTTTAATTACTTTACAGTGAATAAAACTTTAAACACTTTGCAATGAATAAAAACTTCAAACACTTTACAATGAATAACTTTAAACACTTTACAAAGAGATCACAACTTTTATTACTTTACAATAGATACTACTGAAGATTCCGAAATTACTACTTTTCTCCAATGGACTCAGTGCAAGACTAACTTATTTAAAATTAAGCTACTTGTTTGCCGGTACAGGTAACGAAATGCAACCGGCTGACAAATCATTTTTATCACGCGGCTCAGCGTGACCGCGCGTAAGGTGACCCACCAGACGCAGGGAACTCGTGCAGGTAAAATTGGGAGTAAGCGAAAATAATTGGGTAACTGTGGGAATTTAATTATTGCTAAGTTCAAAATTTTATGGTTGCAACGTGAAGATGAAGGCACGTGTATGAGGTTGGGAAATAGGAATGGGGATGAAATTTGGAAAGCTGTGTGGGAACGTAACATAATCATCAAAAGTTATTTTAACAACGGTTCTTTTAACTCCTTTGGATTTTTTAATTTTGTCTTTACCATCTATCCAGACCGCATACATCTTTGATCGTAGGCCAACAAACTCTGTCATTATGAGGCCCTTGTTTTCATCTTTCATGAGGACCAGCACTTTTTTATTAACTATAGGGATGCTCCAGATGTTATCGGAAGGATAGTCACTTGTGTCGAAATGTGTATGGCAGTCACGTTTAATTATTTCATACAAATCGGGACAGGTAACTTCATAAATAAGGGAATCTGTATCTGTATAGCAAACTGTACAGTTGGAATTAAATTGAGGGATCATATAAAAATGAATGGAAATCATAAATTATAGCCAAGTCGAGAATTGAATATTAAAATAAATCTCAGTCTTGTTGAGTTCGATAGCTACCAGGTTCTCATTAAAGATTGTTAGGGTCTTGAATTCGGGCTTGGAAATGAGAGCTTCAGCACCGTATCGCCCCAGCCACCTGGTTACCAGCTTCCAGCTTTTTTGAATCTTCTATCGCCGGAGAGAAGTACAAAGGGATGTTAGAGTCGCGTTAAATCTTTTTTTTTTTATTCAAGACCGAGCAGCACCTCATCGCACACAAGAAGTATCATCAATTAATTTTATGGCGATCGAGTTATTGGTCTAGGGTACCCACGCTTTGCTACGGGAAAAGGAATAGAATAGCCACCTTACTCGTCAGATCTCACTTAATGTGATTTCTTCTTATTTAGCTATATTAAAGATCCCTGCTATGAAAATAACCAAAAAACAGTTGAGGATTTTATTAAAGACATTGGGAAGATCGTCAATGGCTTTTCAAATGAAACGGTAGAACATGTTTTTAATAGCTTTAGAAAGCATATGGATATTTGTGGCAAATTAGATGGTTAAAATATCGAAAATATGTATCATTAGTAACTAACGTTCTTCACTACTTCTTTAAATTAAGGAGCGTGGAGTGGGGGATGCCTAATCCAGACTCCAGGGGCAACTACATAATGGAGATGGCCGCCAGAACGAACTTAATAGTTCTAAACACTGGCGGCACATCGACATTTCGTAGTCCTGGGTATGGAGAGACCATCCCCGATGTTTCCTTCGCCTCGGAGGATCTCGCTCCTCTAGTGGAGGGCTGGAGTGTACTGGAGGATTACACGGGTAGTGATCACCAGTACATTACCTTCCGTGTCAGCGATCTTGGGGGAACCCCGCAGCAAACTCCACGGCCGCGACGAGGTTGGAACGTCGGGAAATTAAACGAGGATAAACTATCTTCGTACCTTCTCGGTGTTCCGATCAGCGAGTCGACCGGCGGCGGTGGCCGGGATGGGGCCGAGGCTGTAGTTGGCGAGACGATGGGTCTTCTTCGCAGAGCCCGTGATCTGTCCATGCCTCGATTAAAAACCGAGGCAAACCAGACGCCCCGCGTATTGGTGGACAGAGGAGATAGCAGACCTGAGGAGGGTCTGCCTCCGTCTCAGGCGGAAAGCTCAAAGAGCTAGGGGACGGGAGGAAGCTAATCGGCTTTCCGCCGAGCACAGAGCGGCGAAGAAGATACTCCGGTATACCATCAACCGGAGTAAGGTCACCCAATGGAGAAGGCTGGGGGAGGAGGTAAATGCCGACCCCTGGGGACTTGGTTACAGGATAGTGACCAAGAAACTTGGGGCGGCAAAGGCTTCCTCTATAAAGGGCGCGGAAGAGATGTCTCGCATCATTGACGCGCTCTTCCCAGACCACCCCACCCGAGAGAACTCCCCGTTGATGGAGGCTGGGGACATACCCCCCTTCACCAAGGAGGAGTTAAAGGTAGCGGTGACCTCCTTCGTAACAGGAAGGCCCCCGGACCGGACGGAATTCCAGCGGAGGTCTTGAAGGTCGCCCAGCACGTACGTCCTGAACTTTTTCTCAGGATGTACAACGCGTGCCTTAGGGCGGGTGTCTTCTGTTCCCATTGGAAAGTGGCTCGCCTGGTGCTGATAAGCAAAGGCAAGGGAGATGCGTCGGCTCCATCGAGTTACCGTCCCCTTTGCATGCTGGACACGGCGAGTAAGGTCCTGGAGAAACTGATACAGCCTCGGTTGCTCTCGGCCATCCGAACAGCCGGAGACTTGTCGGGGCGGCAATATGGCTTTCGGCGAGGGCGCTCGACAATCGACGCTGTGAAGGAGGTGGTTGCAGCTGTGGAGAAGGCTGAAGCTGGCAGCCACCACACTCGCCGGTTGGTCCTTCTCGTCACCCTTGACGTGAGGAACGCGTTCAACTCAGCGAGGTGGGGTGACATGCTGGAGGAGCTCGAGACGTCGTTCAGGGTTCCCGAATATCTCTCGAGGATCATTCGGGATTACCTGAGTGGTCGATCGCTGACCTACGAGACAAAGGAGGGCCAGCGCAGGAAGGTCGTTACGGCAGGCGCGGCACAGGGGTCCATACTGGGCCCCGACCTGTGGAACGTCGCCTATGACGGCCTCTTGCGCCTGGAGATGCCGGAGGAGGTCAGCTTGATCGGCTACGCGGACGACGTCGCGGTGCTGATAGCGGCTCGCACCGTAGAGCTCGCTCAGCTGAAGTTGAGCGCGGTCATGGAGAGGGTGAACGCTTGGATGACTAATCACGGTCTATCCTTGGCTTTGGCCAATACCGAGGTAGTCGTCCTCACGAAGAGAAGGATTGACACTATCCTGCCTTTTGATGTCGGAGGGGAGCGTGTGGTATCGAAGCCGGCGGCTAAGTACCTGGGGGTGATGATTGATACGAAACTCACCTTCGGGGAACAGATCCGCCGGGCGGCTGACAGGGCAGCAGCGACGGTTGCCAACCTGAGCAGGATTATGGCAAATGTCCATGGTCCCCGCTCGGGAAAGCGCCGGCTGCTGATGACCACGGCGCAGTCGATGCTGCTGTATGGTGCTGAAATATGGGGCGGGCAAATGAGATTCGACTTGTACAGAAAGCGCTTAGTTTCTGTACAGCGTCGTAGTGCCCTGAGGGTGGCTTGCGCCTATCGGACGGTCTCGGAGGCCGCGGTGCTCGTCATTGCCGGGGTAGTACCAATTGGTCTCCTGGCAATGGAAAGGATGGCCGTCCACGGGAGAAAAGCCGAGATCGCGGGCCGCCAATGAGGGGAGAATCGGCACCATGCAGAAATGGCAGGAGTCCTGGGATAACGAATCTAAGGGTCGTTGGATCTACAGGCTCCTGCCACGCATTGAGCCGTTGGTCAGCCGTACATTCGGCGAGGTGAACTACTACCTCACGCAGTTCCTAAGCGGGCACGGGTGTTTTCGGTCTTATCTCCACAAAGTGGGGAGGGCCGAATCACCCGACTGCCCGTACTGCGTAGGTAGTAAGGACGATGCCGAACACACGCTCGTCTCGTGCGCCCGTTGGGCGGATGGTAGAGCCGTAGTGGAGGCAGAGCTCGGCCCGCTGTCGCCCGACAGCGTGGTTGGGCTCATGCTGGGGAGAGAAAGAGAATGGTGTTTGGTAGCCGAGTTTGTGGAGAACACTCTACGTACCAAGCACCAGGAGGCCTCCGTCCTGCGCCCCGCTGTAGAGGGGCCAGCTTGAAGAAAACCCACTGGGTTAGCTTTTTAAGGCCCAGTCCGAAGTAATGTGCTAAACGGTACCGGGCTGGTGTTCTTGGAGCTAGGGGGTGGGGGTTTTAGCCGGTAGTCCACCCAAAAGGGTGGGAGTCCGGCACATCGTTCGTAAAGGAATTTCCCCTACCTCCACAAAAAAAAAAAAAAACTTATTTAAATTAATTGTTTTGTATTAAATAGATTTAATTTTTTTATAATAAAATGGACATGAAATAAAAATGACGACTTTCCTTTATTAAAAAGTATTTACATTTTACCGATCTCTCCATTTGTTAAAAAAGTGTGACCCATTAGTTTTCGCAATTTCCTATTGGACACCCTGTATGTAGGACTTGAGCCATGTAGACTGATTGAATTGCAAAACCCCGTGAATTTTATTTAATTTTAATCCATGAAGCATGTTTCAAATTACGGTAGTGTAAAACATACTTGGTTTTGTTTTACAGTGTGGCCAAAAGTTTGGTTTGTTTTGAACCAGAAGGTGCTCTATGTTCGGGGAAAAAAGGGAGGTCTTTATGGAGATCGTGAAGTTCATGAGGATACTCTAGATCCACTTCTAAAATGTAGCCGATGGGTGAACCATCAGCTATATCATCAACCTTGAAGTTGTCTACATTTTCAACCCCCTTGAAGTCACTGTGGGGTAGAAGTTGAGACATTGCCCAACCATATTGGTTGTGAATATCATCGTATATAAGAAAAACGGTGGGCTCAAAGGGATTATAGCTAGACATATATTTATTGTTGGCCTTTGAGTATCGTTTAGAGCACTGACGAAGGCCACCTCGAATGCCTTTCTCAACAAACATGAGCATATCTATATCAGTAAATAGCTCCAGGGTAACGCTGGTATGCTTGAGCATAGCGTCCCAAGTATAACCTGGTATATAGTAGTGCGCGGGATCAAGTCCATAAGTTTGGTGGCAGTTTTCGCGGAATTGTTCGAAAATATCCGCCAAGAGTAAGACATCTGTCTTAAGATATAAATCTGAGTATTCACCCAGATTTTGAATGTCGAACTCATTCCATACATTGCAAGCATGCGCATAATCTTCTTGGCTAATATCGCAATCATTTAATTTATTGTGAAATTGGGTAATGTCGGGAAGTTTGGTCTCTAAAAATTTGGATGTACTATTAAAATAATCGTAAGGGTATACTCCTTTACGTGCTAACAGTTTAAACTGGGATTCAGATAAATGTTGAAATTTGGATTTTAAAATGGGATAAGAGGTTAAGCAAGAGGAAAGGGTATCTAGGCTACTTCACATGAATCTAAAGGAATCAGTGAATCGGAATTTAATAGGGTATTCATCTAAATGTTTTGTAAAGGAAATGTATCGTTCTTTGTTAATTGGGAGGAGATCAACGCGACCTTGGAGATCGGAAGCTATATTCTTAATTATGAAATGGGAATCGTAGCCGCTAAGGTTGTGGAAAAAAACGGGGATGGTGTGACTATCTTGGACCTCGATACTTACCTGTTAGGTGGCAGTGGTCGCGCACCTTTTTATCATCCTCAGTGAATGGCTTCTCACATATATGGCAGAGCGGTGCGGCTTCAAAGAGCTCCATCTCCTCGGCAGTCATCGGATCCATGGGTAGAGGGCAAAGAAAAACGGTTTCTACATTTTCCGCCAACTCGTTCAACTTGCGCACAAACCACTCGATACAATTATCACTGCGATTGCACTTGAAAAGCGATAGCCGGGGGGCATACGAACATTACAAATAGAAGCCTACACTACACGGAATACGACATTGATACTTATTTCTGTCCCTACATTCTACTAATAAACATTCTAAGTCTGCGTAAATGACAAACGGCGCTTCTACAGCACATCGTTCGTAAAGGAATTTCCCCTACCTCCACAAAAAAAAAAAAAAACTTATTTAAATTAATTGTTTTGTATTAAATAGATTTAATTTTTTTATAATAAAATGGACATGAAATAAAAATGACGACTTTCCTTTATTAAAAAGTATTTACATTTTACCGATCTCTCCATTTGTTAAAAAAGTGTGACCCATTAGTTTTCGCAATTTCCTATTGGACACCCTGTATGTAGGACTTGAGCCATGTAGACTGATTGAATTGCAAAACCCCGTGAATTTTATTTAATTTTAATCCATGAAGCATGTTTCAAATTACGGTAGTGTAAAACATACTTGGTTTTGTTTTACAGTGTGGCCAAAAGTTTGGTTTGTTTTGAACCAGAAGGTGCTCTATGTTCGGGGAAAAAAGGGAGGTCTTTATGGAGATCGTGAAGTTCATGAGGATACTCTAGATCCACTTCTAAAATGTAGCCGATGGGTGAACCATCAGCTATATCATCAACCTTGAAGTTGTCTACATTTTCAACCCCCTTGAAGTCACTGTGGGGTAGAAGTTGAGACATTGCCCAACCATATTGGTTGTGAATATCATCGTATATAAGAAAAACGGTGGGCTCAAAGGGATTATAGCTAGACATATATTTATTGTTGGCCTTTGAGTATCGTTTAGAGCACTGACGAAGGCCACCTCGAATGCCTTTCTCAACAAACATGAGCATATCTATATCAGTAAATAGCTCCAGGGTAACGCTGGTATGCTTGAGCATAGCGTCCCAAGTATAACCTGGTATATAGTAGTGCGCGGGATCAAGTCCATAAGTTTGGTGGCAGTTTTCGCGGAATTGTTCGAAAATATCCGCCAAGAGTAAGACATCTGTCTTAAGATATAAATCTGAGTATTCACCCAGATTTTGAATGTCGAACTCATTCCATACATTGCAAGCATGCGCATAATCTTCTTGGCTAATATCGCAATCATTTAATTTATTGTGAAATTGGGTAATGTCGGGAAGTTTGGTCTCTAAAAATTTGGATGTACTATTAAAATAATCGTAAGGGTATACTCCTTTACGTGCTAACAGTTTAAACTGGGATTCAGATAAATGTTGAAATTTGGATTTTAAAATGGGATAAGAGGTTAAGCAAGAGGAAAGGGTATCTAGGCTACTTCACATGAATCTAAAGGAATCAGTGAATCGGAATTTAATAGGGTATTCATCTAAATGTTTTGTAAAGGAAATGTATCGTTCTTTGTTAATTGGGAGGAGATCAACGCGACCTTGGAGATCGGAAGCTATATTCTTAATTATGAAATGGGAATCGTAGCCGCTAAGGTTGTGGAAAAAAACGGGGATGGTGTGACTATCTTGGACCTCGATACTTACCTGTTAGGTGGCAGTGGTCGCGCACCTTTTTATCATCCTCAGTGAATGGCTTCTCACATATATGGCAGAGCGGTGCGGCTTCAAAGAGCTCCATCTCCTCGGCAGTCATCGGATCCATGGGTAGAGGGCAAAGAAAAACGGTTTCTACATTTTCCGCCAACTCGTTCAACTTGCGCACAAACCACTCGATACAATTATCACTGCGATTGCACTTGAAAAGCGATAGCCGGGGGGCATACGAACATTACAAATAGAAGCCTACACTACACGGAATACGACATTGATACTTATTTCTGTCCCTACATTCTACTAATAAACATTCTAAGTCTGCGTAAATGACAAACGGCGCTTCTACCTTATTCCTATAATTCTTAAATCTAAGCTCCTTCTGATCCTCTGTTGGCAGGCGGATTTTGCAATTATTGAGCTTTCTACAGTCTTCAATGCGATGTTCTAGTGCGGCGGGCGAGTAAAAGTAGTGGAGGCAGCGGTCACAAAAGTATTTTGCTGTTTTATGTTGCGATACCTGTGATGATAAAAGTCTGGAGAGATTCTTGATCCAAACAAAATGGTATCTGATTGGTACATAGTCTTCTTCTTCTTCAAATTCTCCATCCTCATCAAAGTAGATGTTCTGGATCATTAGGAGTTCCACATGCTTCTCCTTCTTCTCATAATATAAGAATAAAGTCGGTAGACCTTTAAAATCTTCTATTCCCATCTTGTTCAAAATAGACGTTCACCGATAAATTATTCTGCCTCTCAAACCGGGGAATCTGTTTGATGGTCATTGGGAATGTAATGTCTTTGAGGTGCAGAACATTGGAGTGACTTTGTAACACGATGAGGATAATGTTCAGCTGGGTATAAAGCTGACATCACTGCCCAGGCAAAGCAAGCATTGTCTGCGTTCTGAACATAGATGCAGGCTTTTTTATTTTCAATTTGCTTGGGTAATTCAATATAGGATGATCCCAGCTGAGACGAGAACTTCTTGATGTTAATGGCCAAGTTGATGATAGCTGACAAAGCTATATAGCACTATCCTTTCTTCAATATTGGCTCCTCTACATTTTGCTCGAACCAGGCATTAATATCAGTGTCTCGGTAGATGGGAGCGTTCCTTGTGCTCATGTATTTAACTTCGAATACCTCCTCACCCGCCCTGATGATTATAAATTCACCGCAGAATAAGCCGTTGACCTTGAGAGCGGCTTCCTTTTTCAAGGCGTTGTTGCGTCGTCGGAAAAGTCCAGTGTAATCACTTAGGAACTCCTTCGGTTCCTTATGCTTAATGTTAATAATAGCACCTGTCCTAATCCTAAAATCAAAAACGATATATTTAACTATTCTTATACCTAAATATACTAAAGTTTTACTCACCGATCATTAAAGGCAGATTGTACATATTCCCATTTTACTCGAGTACTAGCATAATTTGCTCGATTGGGGTGTTTATTTTTATATCCGGCACCTGTCCTCAATTTTAAACCTTTCAGTTGGGTACGATAGCCTTGTACAAGGTGGATGCCATTGACAAAATTTTGGTTTTCACACAGTCTTTGCCCTTTTCAACGCTTTTCGAAGAGTTCTTAAATGCGTGGAGCACTCTTTGATGCCATGCTCTATTAGTTGTGCATCATTTTGAGCATTTATGAAGGCTAACCTCACTTTTTTAACAGTTTCACTCACTCTCACCATTTTTTATTTCTCTTTAGCCCTTTTCAACTTTAATAATTTCTTCTTTTCGTCCTTTTTGAACTTGATAATTATTTATTGTTAATCCATTGAATCCGTTTTACAACTGATAACTCTAATCCTTCACCTTTTATATGAGCGGTTTATTGCTACTCTCCATCACTCACGACTGACACCAAATAAATGGCTAGTTTTAATTGAGACGGCTACTTATATATGTGAAGTATGTCCAAAAAAAATGAAAAAATAAGACCACCAACGTTGAATCCCGAGTCAGTTGTCGGAATTAAGAACCCTTGATCCCGAATCCACCAATCAGAACCTAAGCTACTGATAAGGGCTACCTCTACCAACCAAGCCATTCCTAACATGTTCAGACATGATCGCTCATGAATCAACTCGATGCTATCCCGACTGGAGATAAGAGCATCGTCAGCATAAACAAAGCTCCACCCACTTAACATAAACAAAGCCACTTGCATAGATTACTCATACTCGGGTACAGATCGCAACGAAAGCCATCAGCATAAACTAAACTGATAAAAACCGACTTAGCATAAACAAAGCCTCCTGTAAAGATTACTCATACTCGGGTACAGATCGCAACGAAAGCCATCCAGCATTAGCTAAGCTGATAAGAACCCACTTAACATAAACAAAGCCACCTGCAAAGATTACTCATACTCGGGTACAGATCGCAACGAAGACATCAGCACAAACTACACAGATAAGAACCCACTTAACATAAACAAATTCACCTGCATGGATTCCTCATACTCGGGTACAGATCGCAGCGAAGCTAGGCGATGGGGGGTAAAGCTTTCAGATGGGTGGGGAGGTGTAAAGCTTTCAGCGGGAAGGGCAGGGGTAAAGCTTTCAGCAGGGAGGGGCAGGGGTAAGGCTTTCAAGGGGGTGGGGAGGGTGACCACTACATGACCATGATCCAAGACTCAAACCCCCGCCGCCAGGTGTCACCCCAGGCGAAAACCCATGCGGAGCTTTTATGACGTCACTGACCTTGAAACTGCTGCTAGGCGTAGGGGAAGAGCTTTTGGGATCATTTTGTAATTTTACACCCCTATGTAAAATCCCATAAGAAAGTGGCCCAGAACCTCCATAGCTATTCTACTTAAGTCGTTTAAAGTTGGCTCGAAATCCGGGGCTTGAAAAGCAAGAGAGTTTAAAGGATAAAAGAGGTTGTGTCTTGCAGCGTGAAAGTTATGAAATTATTAAAAAAATATATACATATATATATATATATTATATATACCTGGTCTCAGCCTCACTCCACACCACAAAATCACGGAGATAAAAAATTTACGGAGATACCGATATCTCATCGAAAATACCAACTTCATAGATCGAATAGCTAGCCGCAACCCGAAGCACTATGATTCAAGTAGAACCTGTAACGAAAGAAAACAGATCACAAATGGAGTGGTAATTTGGCCATTACTGGGTTTTATCGATTGCTAAAAGTCGGAAGTACAAATACGGGAATTAAGGAATCATACTAGAAAGCTCCGGTAGGTGAAGCGGGCAGCTGAGTTTTTTGGAAGTCAGTCGAGTGGAAATTTGCTAGCAGAAGACGAGTGTTTGGAGTTTTTTCCGTGAAAGTCTTGTGAAGGGCCAATGGAGCCAAGCCATAGGAGCAGCCAAGAAAAACAAAAAGGAAAAATTACGCCGCGGGATCTCCCGAGACAGCTTCACTTTAGCGCTGGGCACGATAATTAATATCGCCTATCGAGGATCGCCCTGGATTTTCTGGATCGTCGAGAGGGACTATTAAGCGAGGTGGCTGGGACCCGGATCATGTGCGCACTAATTCAACGTTAAGTACCTCCTTCCTCTTTTATTTTATTTTTTTGTGTGGCCCTTTTCTTTTTCTTGAATGATAATTATGAAAAATGTTCTCACTGCGTATGCTTTTTTTTCGCTTTCTCGGCGCCTCGAGGCACCTTAACGGTTATAGGGTCGAATTCTATTGTTAAGATATTAAATGTAAATCGAACAGCTTCAATAGATCATTACTTTGGTTTCTCGGTGAGCTAGCGAAAACCGAGTGGCGCTTTTTTATTTTACGGGTATGATGACCCAGCCCTTCTCCAGTGTTAACGGGCAATCGCGCGCATGAATTTTACGTGTAACAACCTACATTTTATACTAATTTTTGCATAAGAAATGATTGCTGCGATTCAATTTTTCAAATTATTCAAATGATTAGTTTCAAATTGTGATGCAGTTGGTGCTCTGTGTGCAACAGAGGAGGAAGTGTCACAGGAATTGATTAGGTTTATTGGTGACTCCTGTATAAATCGCAATTATATTCAAGTATTTTGTCTTTCTTATAATCTCAAATGATCTGAGTGTCAAAGCTGCAATTCGAAGCTGCGACACCCAACTTGGAATTTATGACTTTCTACGATAGTAAAATTGTTAGTAAGAACCTGTCCAAAGAAGATTGTTGTACTGATGATAATTTCAAATGTCATCGGGGTACAACCGATATATCCAACAAAAATAACAAATTTAAATGTGAATGAATTATCCGATACCGCACATTAAATTCACATTGCTAAAAGTAAAATTTCCGAAATACTTTCACGACCAAATCTTGTCTATCATTTTAGTACTCTCACATACATTGCAGCAGGGTTGATAACATAATAGGCTTCTGCCTTTGAAAATGTTCAGGCAATGGTAAATTGTGCTTAACACCCAAATTCTTCGAGGATCAAATCTGAAATTTCTTTGAATCATCAAATATTTTAAAACAAAAAAAATAATTTCACAATATTTTAAAACGAAATATTGAATAGTGCATGAGATTTTCTAAGAAAAATGATGGTTTATTTTAAAGTAATATCAAACTCTTCAAATCAATTGTTTCTGAAATCTGGTAACTGATTCAAATTTTTTTACATTAACTGTGCACATCTGCGTACGGCGGATAGAACTTTTGTTGTCCTTTAAGAAGACAGATTTGGATTCATAGTGTATCAGAATAATCAAAGTCAAGGAGTCTTACGGATAGAACTTTTGTTGTCCTATTCATATAGTCTTAAAATTGAAACTTTGTGCCTGAGTAATCTTAAAGTGTTTACTAATTTTATAAACATTTAGTACTTGTAACAGTTTAAATAATTAAGAAATTATAAATTAAGTGAATATTAGTGCACCAAGAAATTTCGAGACATTAATGTAAAAAAATAAAACTATAGTACAAACTTTGTTTCGAAATTGTAGAACTATTGTACAGATTTTGTGATGCAATTGTATACAAATAAACTGGAAAAACTTTTTTTTTAATAATTAATAGTGTCAGAAGAAGCTTATAACTTTGGTGTCAGAAGAAATTTATAAGAAAAGAAAATTGGTGTCAGAAGTTTTTCTAACATAATGTTGTGAGTATATGGCATTATTGTTACCATATAAATTTAATTCCTGAAAGGATATTTTTTGCAGGATCAAATGGTTGAACTAGAGAAAAAGATTATATAACAAAAGCAAAAAATGTTAATTCACAATTGGCGAGAATAGGCAGAAAAGGTTTATACACGGCCGAGACGAGAGGAGACTGACAAAAAGCCGAAATAAAATTAATTTCTTGACATCCTGTCGGCCATTTTTTCTTCTTATTCTCGGCTTTATGTGTACTTCAAATTTATTATCTTGAAAATATTTTGATATACGGTCATGGAATTATAGAAAAAATAAATGAGTCTGCTAAGTGCTTATCAAAGATTGTCAATTGTCATAGAAGAAAATAGACTAAAAGTCTAAGAATTTGCTTAAGAAGGATGAATATCTAATCCAAAAAGGAATGTGACGATATGCTTATATTGATTTTTTAAATTTTAGACAAGTGCAATTTCGCTTACATCAACTTCTTTATATTAAATATGAATATTACATTTTATGGCAAAGTGGTAAAAGAAATGTTCTCAAAACCACGAGGTGGAATTCCCCGTAAAAATAGGAATTTCCATCGTTTATGTTTTCCCTACGCTTGCTTTGCTTAGCAAGAATTAAAATGTGAAAAGACCAAAAAGCTTTTAAGCTTTACAAATTTTTATATGCTCGCGCAATGCTAAAAACTTACAGGGGAAATGTAAAAGGAATCAGGAGAGCAACCGTTCATATGTTGTGAGAAATGCTTTTAGTACGGGCCCACCCCGAAGTAGTTATATATAGAACATCCCGGGAAAACTGGGATTTCATCCAGGATTTGGGTATACATATAATGTGTTAATATAGACCGCATTTCAGCTTCTCTTTTGCATTTAAAAGGATTCTCTTTTTCCAATTCCTGTAGGTATCCCTGACTGGAAATTCTAGAAATCTTACCCAACAGCTAAATGACGAGCACAATTCGAGAGTTAGTTGGTATTCCGGTTTCGGGTTGTGCTGTTTGTTGCCTTTTCCTCCTTTTTGATTTTCACCATCATATATCATCATCAGAGCATCTATATGCACATATATTATATGTATATTATAGTGTCAGTTTTTCGAAATTAGAATATTTAAAGAAAAATAACGAAAGTGGTTGTTAAAAGAGAATGTGGTCAAATTTGTGTATCAAATTGTTGATTGCGTTCAGAGAGGCGACTCGTAATAACTACAAAAATTTTTGATATCGAAATAACTATGCAAACTGTAAGTGAATCGGTTGAAATTATAAGGAAAATTGACTCAATCTAAAAATGATAAAAAATTATAATTCATGTGACTCTTTGCTTTATATATATGCTTTAACATATTTGAGTTGATATCTTGGTTATAACTGACACTCTTCTATTAAAATTCCATGTTTTGCAAAGAATTTATAATATGTGCAGGAGATTGCGGTAACTTCACTATAGTGTATGAAATAAGAGTATGCCGTTATCAATGCTTTTAGAATGTGTCAAATCATTCAACGGAATATTCGGATGAGGTAAATATACCGAATTAAATCAAATAATTAAAGTGATTGTTGCTACGCTAGATTAATTAAAATTGACCAGTAAATTCAGATCAGAACTAGCTATAATATATGTTTTCTCACTGAAAAAGAATGGTGGTAGATATCTTAGCAGAACGGCAGATATAATTCTATCAAAGTATTGGTTGGCATTCAACCAAGTCCCATATCTCCCTTACAGAACTTCTTATTTATAAGTATTTCCCTTAAAATTGAATATTTTCTACTATCCTCTTTCCTTCCAGTGTTTTCTCTTCGTGATGCTCATGCGTACCTGCATGCAAATCCTCGGTTCTTGTATCAGTCTTTTTATATGTTCGTACTGATAACGGTAACTCTAAGAATTAATTTAGTTCTTATTCACTTGGAAAAATCAAAAATACTGTAGGCTACTAGAAAATTCTACGTTTTGGAAACAATATGTGTTCAGAGGTCAATCAATCCATGTCCTTGGTCAACATCCCACGCGATATCCATAGTCCCTTACATTTTAATTTATTTATGTTTTTTTTTTTTGTTTTGCATTCGGTTCTCACAGATATTTTTTAGCCTAAAGGTGAATGGTATTAGATCCATCTCTGGCAAAATTTCTCTTATACTGATGGATACATACTTAATACTGAAGCACTTAAATATTTCTGTGGAATTCGCTTCAACACTTTTAAGGGAAGCTTATATTGAAATTTAACTTTAAATGATTGTAAGCTCTGTAAATTTATCTGGTATGAACTACTTAGATTTCGAGTAATTCTGATAGGTCTTTTAAGTGCATTAAAGTAATTAATACAAAAGTATAAATAGGAAATTGATTGAAAATATGACTGATACCAGATCAATAACATTCATTCAGTTGAAGCTTTATGTGTGTCAAAGCTCTTTAGCATGTATTAGCGTGTAAAATAAACGTTTTTTTGCAGAGTAAATTCACAAAGAGCATTGTTTATTAATAATATTACTTTTCAGACAACATAGTCCACATCAAAATGAAATTCCAGCATCTTTTTTATTTAATTAATCACTCAGAAGAAGTTTTGTTTACCCGGATTTCAAATGAAAATTTACATGTCTTATCCTTATTGAGGAAACATTCAACAAAATTAAATGATTACGAATCATGTTTATTACAATAACACACAAGTAGATATCTATCTATATGTGGCGCGCAATTGCCCATTATGTGAGCTCTGCCCTTTCGGTCGATAGTTTCACAAACTGATTAGGTCGATTTTTGAGATGAGGACTGTAAATTGCATATATTTTAACATCACTTCCGTTGACCTATTAACCTATATGTTTTGTTTTAATATCTTTCTTTAAATATGTAGACTGTATTGAGATTTCCTGCAAAACAGTTGTGAGTTTTTCGCAAAATGTATTTCTTTTTATCTAAATAATTCGTATAGGGATTACGTATTTTAAAAGCGATACATCTTGAAATGATCGAAGCTTCGAAAGCTAATTTGTAGTGACAATCAGACCAATGGAAATAAGTACAAAGTTATTTTGAGGTCACTAGACTCGAATCGAGCATCAAAATTAGGAAATCCAACATAACGGATCCAATATGACTGCCAATATTTTTCAAATTAAGGAAATTTTGATAAAAATTAGCAGTAAGGATATTTTGAGGTCGCTAATTCCGAATCTATTACCAAATTTATAAATTCAAGAAGTCGAATACAATATCACGACCAAAATTTTAAAAAATACGGAATTTTTGTGAAAATCAACACGAAGACAAATTCGGCGCCTCTTACTTCGAATGTAAATACTATCAAAATGTGAAATCAAATTTTGCGGATCCAATACCGTCACCAAAATTAAGATAGCAGTTCCATTTTGCTGTATAAAATTCATAAAATGTAAGATATTTTATAATTATAAGTATATAATAAATTTCAAAGCAAGTGATTTTGAAACTACAGTTTGTATCAAAACGTTCAAATTAAAGATATAGATACCTTGTGGCCAATATCCCATATTGTAATTCCAGAACTTTCGGTAAAAAGGGATTTCAGAATTTCAATTCGATTATTTTAACTGTGCTATAGGAATTTCGATATAACGGATTTTGTTTTTTCTTTTTTAAGAGATTTAAGAAAATGAATATAAACGGGTTCCCAGCACCTCTTGATGCTAACTGATTTGTTTTTGTGATCTCTCTAAATGGTATGCTTGAATATCTTTTCACATTTGGTGCTATAATTTTCACTGAAATCCATATTGATCAGACGGTCATTTTCATTTAAATTGTTCTTCTTCTCTTTTATTGATTTTTACTGATGTACAATATTGGATTATGATAATACCCCTCGTAGGGCCATAGTTAAAGTATGTTGGACGTATTTTCTAATCTCTCCAGCCTCATGGAGTTTTGAATCAGTTATTTCTTCTAACTGAGACGTCTCCTATTCCCGAGAATCGAAGAAATCCTGAACCAAATGGACTCTTCCTACTTTCTCACACTCGACCTCGCTAACGGTTTTCACTAAGTACTAGTCGACCCTAAAGAGCGGGTAAAAACAGCTTTTAGTATAACATTAGGATACTTTTGGTTTAAAAGGAACAGCAGCTACTTTACAATGCATAACGAATTATATGTTCACAGAGCTCCAGGATATTAAATGTTTGGTTTATTTAGACGATATTAGCTGTTATTTTGTGTTCGCTATCCGGAGTAGAACAAGGACAGTGCAAAAGAACGGTTTAGAACACAATTCCTGTGAAAGCTCAAAGGTGTGTGCCCATACTTGTGTTTTAATGTAAATACGTGAATAGACGTGATAAATAAGAATAACAAAGTTGCAATGGCAAACAAGTAAGGTAGGTGCGGGTAATAAGGCCTGTCGGCTAATAAAGCCTAAGTAACAAAAAATATAATTTAAAATGATCGATGTCGCTCAAGGTCATAATCGCAGGTAGCTAACACTCATCGCTGGCACCTGAAACTTTTTGCGACGCTTTTGTTGATTCGGATACATACTTTTTATTTTATTTCAAATCTCCCTTAGCTAGGCCTTATTACCCGCACCTACCTTATTTACTTTAAAACATGTCAAACTGTTTTTATTTTGCCTGTTGACAGCTATCAGCTGACTTTTACCATGCAAGACATCAACCACCGCAAAATTTAACCATAGCTCCCTAGTTTTCAGTAGAACAACTAAGTTGACAGAACAAGAAATTTGTCCCGTTCAGCTTGCAGAACAAGATATGTATGGGCTGTTCTGGAACAAGTGCACAAAAGAACGCAGCTATTGTGTTTGTGGGAAACACGTTCCTAATCATTATCAGAACGAAATATTTGAAGGGCACCGTAAATTCAATCTCAAATTACGGAAAAGAAAATCATTAAGCTGGAACACACTAATGAAGGATATCAACCATATCCCAAGAAAAAAGAGTATGTGTTAATGTATTCGGTACCCCGAGATTTAAAGTTTAACTTAAACGTTTTTTTGGTTTATCGAATTACTACAGGAAATTTCTCAAAAAACACGAAATCACTAAACATACTTATAAAGAAAAGTGAAAGTTAAACCCGGACGAAACTGGGTGACTACGTTTTCGGAACACTTAAAGAAGTACTTATTACTAGTAGCCCACTATTAGCCTGGTTGAAAGAGAAGCGCTTTAAAAGACTTTTTCAATAGCTCCTACTGAAACAAAAAGTGCTTCGTTTGCGCTTCAGTTTCGTACAAAGAGCATGGCGGGGTAAGTATGGGGTAGCGGCCCCAGCGGAAATTTCAACTGACAATTTTTTTGTAAGATGGTCTTACTGAGTGTAACTCACCTGTAAAATATTACTTCAATATATGCATTGGTTTTTGAGAAAACTAAAAAAATAAATGTCATGAGACATTTTTTTTTCTCATTAATAGTTATATATATATCAATTACCATAATACATGTTGGACATAACTTAGAGAGATAACATATCGTGATATTTTTATCAAAAATTTCAAGATAATTGTTAAAAAATCAACTTTTTAAAATTTAAAAAATAATTTCATGCTTTCTAAACATGATACATACACCTACGAAATTTTTACTGAAAAACACCTTTAGCATAATCTACAACGTGTATTTGGATCCAAATTTTTACGTGGGTTAAGTTAAGTTAGTATTGCAAACCGTAAAAGGTTTGCATAATTATGAAAACGGATATTTTATAGATATTTTGGGGCCATTTTTAGCTAACCAAAATGATGTCAGCATTTTAAAATCAGTCACGGAAGGTCCTAGTGGCCTTTCTCAATTAATGAAACCAGGAGACGTAAACAATTATTTGACACAAAAAGGATATGTTGTGTTAATGGCAGCGTTAAAGGGTCAACGTAGTCAGTTACCAACGGACGAATCCAATGAATCTCGTTTTGTAACAAAAATCCGTTGGGTAGTTGAATGGGTTTGTAACTTAGTTTTTATAATTTCATCTTTATAGGCATATAAGAGTGGAATAGATTATAATACATAAGGCGAAAGCAACATTTGATGGTTACTTTAACTTAGTTATTTATAGAATTATAATATAACAAACCACGAGAGTCTCGAGACGCTATGAATATCTATAGAATTTAACACTGAACACGTTTATATGTGTTTACTGTAACTCACTCCGATTTGCAGTATACGAATTCTTCGTAAGCACTTGACATTGTACTTGTATTATAAAATGCTTATTTTGAAATTATTGGTTGAATATATCTTGTGTGTTTATAAGCATTAAATTCTAAAGTATTGTGTCGAAAGGTTAAAAATTCAATTTATGTAATACGAAAAAAAAAAATGATGTTGAAAACTCTCGTTAAATTTGTTTTTTTTTTAGAATAATTATTAATTAAAAAATTTCGATAAAATTATTTTTTTTTTTTTTTGTTTTTAAAAAAAAAGATTTTTTTTATGAAACTGTTTTATAGTCATTAAAAACAAAATTATTTCACACGTATGTATTGGTAGAAAAAAAAATAAAAAAAAAAAAATACCCTTCCACCCACGTAAAAATTTGGATCCAAATATATGTTGTAGATTATACTAAAGGTGTTTTTCAGTAAACATTTCGTAGGTGTATCATGTTTAGAAAGCATGAAATTAATTTTTTTAAATTTTAAAAAGTTGATTTTTTAACAATTATCTTGAGATTTTTTGATAAAAATATCACGATATGTTATCTCTCTAAGTTATGTACAACATATATTATGGTAATTGATATATATGTAACTATCAATGAGGAAAAAAAATGTTCCATGAAAAATATTTTTTTAGTTTTCTCAAAAACCAATGTAATATTTTACAGGTGAGTTGCACTCAGTAAGACCATCTTACAAAAAAAATGTCAGTTGAAATTTCCGCTGGGGCCGCTACCCCATGCTTACCCCGCCATGCTCTTTTAATATTTGATGTCCGTAGAAGTAAGCAATTCTTTGAGCCCCTTGAGAAAGAAGAATTTTTTCGAAATATATATAGAAATGAGTATAAAGCGCTTCGAACCTGCTTCAAATAGCTCATTGAGAAGGACCTTTTCGAAGCATATCATGAAATGTGGATGAAGCGCTTCGAATCTGCTTTTCTCGAAGCACTTCGAATTTTTCCACTGGGAGTCTCCCCCGATTTTTGAAAACCCTGTATACTCAATACCGATGCGAGTAATGAAGCATTGGGTGCCGTGCGTTCCTATTGTACTGTAGGAAATTATCAAACTATCTTAAATGGAACCGTAGGAAATTATTAAACTATGATTAAGTGAGCTGTTGAAAGACGATATTCAACTATTAAAAATGAGATTTTAGGGATGTGGATATTTTCCGCTGTTATCTAGTTGACAGGAAATTTTCCATCTACTCGGACCACAAACCTTTAAGATATGTCTTTAACACCAAATATCCAATCTTGAGGTTCATAGGGTTCCTTCATAAGCTCTCCGAAAACGACTATCAAATTAAGTATAAACCTGGAAGAAAAATAAGTCAAACGTAGTTGTATTCCACACTATAATACTCTAGAAAGAGACCAAGGTGTTGCCAAGATTCCCGAGTAGCATTTTCATGTAGTTAAAATATAGTCCAAATTGGCTTTACTGGATTTTATAATACGGCCATATTTGGGAGTGCGATACGGCCCATCTTTAAAATGTAACACCTCAACGCATATGGCCCATATATGGCAATAAAGTCAGGCCCGGAATAGAAAACTGAATTAGGCCCATATATAATACTAAACTCAGGCCCATTAAAAAAAAAAATAATCAGGACCTGATAAGATTATGAATCTGTCCCGGATTACATTAAGGGATTCAGTTATTTAATGAAAAACATTATTAAACCCTGATTACATTATTTATTTTACAAATTCGAATGAACAATAATTTACAATAATAATTTGAAAATTATTGATTTATTTCAGAAAAAAATATTTATGTAATATTTATGTAGCAATAGGTAGGTAAGATTATATTGTATCATATTTAAAAGTGACATAGTAATATAATGATGAAAAGGTTATACTGATATAGAAGAAAATTAATATTCAAAGAAACTATAATAAACAAATTAACTTTAATTTATTCACTATCAGAAGTACAATAGAATCGCTTAAAAGAGGTAGTTCGCCAGTGGCGTCAGTTGTTGGAGTGTTACGTACTGCTCAGGGGAAGGGCTGGGTTAACTATGAAAGTTTTTTCTTTTTAGAGATTTACTTAGGGCGCCACGTGATTTTTATCTACTAAGGTAAAATCACGAAACCTGTCTGGCAAGAAAACTATTGGGTAGGAAACATTATAAATTTCATTGGGGCGTTCCAAAATACAAAGCACAGAAATTTGCAAGTAATTTTGATAATTTTATGAAATTAATATGTTCGAATCAAACCAGCCAACCGCCACCCGCATAGCGCGAATATAAAGCCAATAATAAAATTGTCTAATTCAACCAATAATAATCGGGTTTTCGACCCCACAAATATAATACAAATAAAAATAAGACCACTTAGCTGGTTATTCCGCTGCTCCTCCGGCCGATGACTCCAGATTTAGTCCTTCTCCTTTCCTTCCAAAACTTTAAACTTTCCGCACTACGTTAAAATCGGTTCCCTTAAACAAATTTATTTTTTCTTCCGTTCCATTTCCTGACCGAACACCACTTGCCCGCCAAGAGCCACACGAGCTCCAGAAAACTACGCCGGCAAAAAAAAAAAAAAACAATTTTAACTGCGGTAGCCAGAAACAAACACTTACCGACTGACCGATCTTATCTATCTTTTATTTTTATTGTAAATATTTAATATTTTTCCAAATTTCTGAATTTTTAACTATCATTCATAATTATTTTATAATTAATTTTTTTTCTCGGCGCGGCGTAGGGGGAGCAGCTTGATATAGAAGTCAATATCGATCTAGTGATTAATTCTGGTTTGGGTGTGGCGAGTTGGCTATGACTACATGACGGCTTTTCTAAAACTAATACGTATTTTAGACCAAATAAACTACGAGTTAACTTATAGTTCAACTCTGTGATAGTAAAAATCTAATTCAAGTATGTAACTTAGAATTATCAGAATTCTCTCGTGACATAATGCATTTTCTAATTAAAGTATGTAACTTAGAATTAACATAATTCTCTCGGGATATAATGCGTTTTCTAATCAAAATCTTTAACGCAACTTTTGAAATAATTTTCTCTTGCACTATTCCAATGATACTAGACTACTATTCAGACAAAAATTATTAATTGAAATATACGAATTATTAATTTAAATATTTAGCCGAAGTTCTCCTTAAGACTATTTTACTTTTAGCCTTCATTACTAATATTTATATTTTTTTATGTCTACAGATTAAAGTTTACGCCCCAATATTCAAAATGCTTATCTAAAAATTCATGTCCCGGCCCGTGTGTGTTGTTGCATGTTTGCAGGCGTGAAGGAATATACGTTAAATTAGCCATCAACCTCGACTGAGTGTAGGCGTGAAGATGAGTGGAGAGGGATTAAACGATTTCTGCTCCCAAGTTGAATGCGGGACTACATTAGTTTGGTGTGTGTATGTGTGTGTTGGTGTGTGTGTGTATATGGCGAGTTCAGTGTTGTGTCGTAATATATTTAGTGTTGAAAGTCTCCATCCGTAGAATTTAAATATGCCAAACCTCGTAGAACTTTGTCAAAACCCATGTCGAAAGTTCGGGTAATAATCACGTCTCTGACCCCCATCTTTGATCCCTGAAATGAGCCAATTCTTTTGTAGGATCCCTTGAAAATGCAATTGAAATACCAGAATAAAACGATATCCCCACCATCACCAACACTGACATTTAATACCCTCTGCTTTTCTTCCCAGAAGTTGCAGTGCGCGAAGCTCAAATACAAAAGGGTGCAAAAGAGTACGTAACAGGAGTTCCCTCGTAAAACAATCCAACAAAAACTCACAATATCAAATAGATTCCGATAGACAATTTATAAGAATTTACAAGAAAGTATTGCGTATATTGGACGTGCAAACAACGTCTTATAAAGATTCAATAAGAATTTATTAGAAATTATAAGTGTCAAGAAATTGTATGCCAGTGGTATAAATATTTTTAATTCTATCACGAAGGCTTATAACATCTTATAAGAACATATGATATCGGTTTCTATAAGAACTTATTGGTTGATAATATAGGCGACATTGGGAAATTGTGAGTGATGGGGAATTGTGAGACACGTCAATATTTCACCAGAATTGGAAAGTCTGACTCATGCAAATGGCTATAATAGTTTTGTCTTTGACCAAACTCATTTTCTATTAGCAATCGATGCGTGAATACGTACTCTTTCATAATTTGCCACACCCATTTATAAAATTTTCTCCAAATATTTATTGCGAGCGCTTGGGTTTGTACTGATTTGACAACGATTTTCGGAGAAATCTATTCAGGTAAATATACTTACATTGGGTTGGCTAATAAATAATGAGCGACATACATGACTTTATGTTTGTATTTAATTATTTAATAATTTACTATTAATCGTTAACAATATAGTCACCGTCGTTATCTACTACCATCCGCCAACGATTCGGCAAAGAATGGATGGCATCCCTGTAAAACTTCGCCGGTTTTGCTTTGAAGAATGCATCTATGTATTGTTGCAACTGATGTTCATCATCGAAGCTTTTTCCTTGTAAATGATTACTGAGAGACCGGAATAAACTGAAATCCGTTGGGGCTAAGTCCGGCGAATATGGAGGGTGTGGCACTATTTCCCAGTTGAGCTCCAGTAGCTTTAGTCGGGTACTCTTAGCGATGTGCGGCCGGGCATTGTCGTGAAGGAAAAATATTTTGTCATGTTGTGGACGTTTACGACGGAGTTCAAGCTTAGACTTTCAAGTTGATTACAGTATACTATTGCCGTCATCGTGGTATTAGCAGGAAGAATTTCCCAATATGGATACTCCATGTATGTCCCACCAGACCGAGAGCATCACTTTCCGAGTATGAGGATCTTTTTTTGGCGTAGGTTTACCTGGTTTGTTGCGGCCCAGCCACTGGCGCTTGCGTGTGTGGTTGACATAGGTAACCCACTTTTCGTCTCCAGTAACGAGATGGTCTAGCCAGCTAAATGTGCGACGGAACGATAAAAGGTATGCACAGATATCTGCACGGTAAGTCAGTTGATCTTTGTTCAACTGGTAGGGTACCCAAACACCATATTTGTACGTCTTCCCCAAACCGTGCAGATACTTTTCCACCGTGTCATGAGAGCATCCGAGCTTAAGAGCCAAATTGCGCGTAGTGCTTCGAGGATCTTCTTCAATTAATGCCTTCAGTTTATTTATATCTATTTCTACCGGACGCCCAGACCTTGGTTGATCGATCAAGGAATAGTTACCCTTGCGGAATATTTGGATCCACCGCTTTGCTGTAGCCTCGGAGACTGCATCATCAGCTATCCACTGGCATATATTACGTGCAGCTTCTGCAGCCGAATGCCCCGATTGGTACTCGTATAATAAACAGTGCCGAATATGCGTTTTAATATTACTCATTTTTTTTCGTGGTTCTTTACGCAATGACAACCGAAACATTACTGACGGCATTCTCACGACTCGCTCTTTATACACCCCCTGCAACAGAACGTTCTCGACCTTACCCGAAATTTCCAGAAAATAAAAACTGAAACGCTCATTACTTATTAGCCAACCCGATAATTATCGTATGACGTCGACTTTTCAACTTTTAAAAGGAATTTCGCATAAACATGAAATGAGCGAATCATACAGATCCCTCTTGTCAACCAAAACTTTTGGGGAATTGTGAGTCACGTTTTTTGGGGAATTGTGAGACACAACATTTTTGGCATTTTTGAAGCCAATATCGCATTTTTAACACATGTTTATAATTTTTTATGGAAAATTCCAACAGAATATTAGTTGAGTGGATTTCTGTTATTTTTCCCTTTTTCCTGTTTTTAATTTTGTAGTGAGAATGCCACGATATTATGCGAAACATAAGCCATCGGTTAACTTTTCCACTGTTTTGGATGCGATAAAAATCCATGGTAATTCAATTCGATCTGTCGCTAGATCTATGAATATTTTACATGCCACTTTGACGCGCCATGTGAAGAAAATCAATGAAGCGAACATTGACGTTTCCACCGCTACCGAGGACTCATTGATTGATTTCCTTAAAACTAACAGTAAACCGGGTGCACATTCAGTCTTAAATGCACAACAAGAAAAGGCATTGATTCAGTACGTTCTCAAGGCGAGAAACATTCATTATAGATTAAATATTGACGACCTGAAGTCTTTTGTATATCAATACGCAAAGAAAATTAAAATTAGTTGTTTTGTTTCGTGGAATGATAATTCTCGAGCAAGCAATGACTGGTATTATGCATTTATGAATCTGTGAGCGCAAGTGGTCAGTCAATTCCACCTTTCTTTCTCTTTCCAAGAAAGAAAATGAAAGATGTTTACATCACACATGCCTGTCATGGAGCAAATGGTATCTCAAATGGTTCTGGCTGGATGACATCCGCTGAATTCACCGAGTATATGGATTATTCCATTAAGGGGGTATCCCACTCTAGAACGTTAAAAAAATCGATTTTTTTTTAGTTTTGAAAAATTCTGTGTTCTTTCCTGAATCGTTTAAGGGGTTATATACAGTCAGGAGGCCCAAAAAAGTCGATTTTTCAAGAATTTTTCTTGAGATGATCTTTTAAGTTATTAATGTAAAATTCTGTACACATATAACGGTAACTCTTGAGTGTATTTTAATGTTTTTTATTTGTAAAAATAATTATTTTAAAAGCTGCTGCAGCTGATCTCCGGGAGCAACTCTAAAAAAAAGCGTTTTGCGGTGTGCACGATATCTCTAAACTGGATCATCCAAAATGGAAAAACCAAAAATATTTCGTTAGTATATTGTTTTATCTCGTAATTAATCGAAGGAATAAGCAAAATAAGAATTTTTGACAAAATGGCGGCTTCTTAAAAAAAAAAATCGATTTTTAACAGCAATTTTCGCTCTAAATTGTTTATAAAATGGAAAATATTTATCGGTGAGCAAAAAGCTTCGATTAATTACTAAAAAATATACTTAAGAAGCTTATGTTAAAATTTGAAACTGATCCGTTCAGCCGTTTCCGAGAAATCTTGCTCACCGACTATAAGAACACAGTTTTGAGAAAAACGCGTTTAAAGTTTCAAAAGCATTTTACATTTAGTACAAAAACTCGAACACGTCATTACAAATATGCGTGTAACTTCGAGAATATTCACCCGATTGACATGAAATTTTCTGTGGCTGTACTTTAATATATGTACATTACAAAAATAAAATAATAAAAAAATCGATTTTCTAAAAATCCTGACTGTATATAACCCCTTAAGCTATCTCTTGCCGCAAAATTGGAAAAGCTCACGCTGCTACAGGCGATTTCGTGCGTAGCTGCGCGTACTCCACCACTCTTAACTTTAACTTAAATGCCGTTTTCTTAAAACACCGTCTTGATGAATGGTGTGCAGCATTCCGAGAAAATCATTCATCCGAAAAATTTCAGATTTTGGTACAAGCTGTGTTAGCTTTGTCTCTATGACTTAAGTGGAGCAAATCAGGCATTTTTACATTAACATAGCATGTATCCCATATTTTAACAATAAAAAATCAACTAAAAATTAAATTTATATTAGAAAAAATTAAAAAAATTAATAAACATTTTTTTTTCAAAATGTGCCACACTCATGCCATAGCCACATATATAAAGAGTATTAAAGTGCAATCTCATAATTTTCAGATTATTTGTTTGGCTGTAATCGTGCACACCGTTCCTAAGGTATAAGTCCCAGTAGCAGGCCTGCTCTGACCCAAACACTCAATAAAAAAATTTTTTTTTTCTCAAAATATTCATTAAAGATCATATAATAAGAGGATTATTATGTTTTGTATTTTCTTGTTCAACTACCTGACAAAAACGTTCAATTCAAGGGCCTCTAGAGTGGGATACCCCCTTAAGCATACAGGTGCTAATGCCGGTTCGCCAACACTCTTGTTGCTTGATAACCACCCATCTCATTTATCCATTGAAGCAATTGATAAGGCAGTCGAGCACGAAATTACGCACCGTATGCAACCATTGGATGACGCTGTATTTGGCCCACTTAAGACCCCACCAAGCAGCTTATTTATACCTTTTTGTGCAAGTTCTTCAGCAGCAACTTTACCCTGCACTTTTAAAATATCTTTTGTAGGTTTACTGCCAAAATCTTCTAAAATGGCTTTGCCTGTTTTAACCGTCTGTTGTTTTAAAACTTTTGCACCGGTAGTAACTAACGGCTGTAAATATCGTAGTAAACCACTGAAAAAACTTCCAATTCCTCGTCCGAGTTGGTAGACAAGGGTTTATCTGTACAGTTAACCTATATCAACTAAACCTCCCCCACTCTGAACTAGATAATAACGTGTATAAAGCGAATTCATATTTTTAATTGTAAGGAATTGCGCATACCTGTCTACTATAACAACAGTCTATGTGTTTGCTATTTATAGTTTTATTGTATCTTGAAATGAAGCATTATGTACGTAGGGATATAACTTCCTTTAAAATTAACCAACTCACCTTGTCTATCAGTTATTTTGATTGAAACGCTTTCAATCGAAGTTTTTTCAACAGGAAAATATTCTACATGATTAAAACGCAAAGTACGTTCATTTTTGTTTGTAGGTACTACACGCAAATATCTAACTGTTTTATCTCCTATAACCCTTGGTTTAATTATGTCAGTATAAATGTACATAATATCGCGTTCGAAACAGTAGTTTTTAGCTTGCAATTCGCGAGGATATCTTTTACTGATTTTATCAACTGTAGCTTTTAATTGATCCACCTTTTTCAATATTGACAAATGTTCTGATTGCAATCCGGCACTATCAAAAGATGTCTTCAGTTCTGACAATAATATATCCGCTTTTCTTTTATCTGTAGGTGTATTTAAAAATACATCCGTCACAAAATTTGATAATCAATATTCACATCGATTGGTACAGGAGTTGTTTTAAAAAGTCCTGAAGCCTTCTTTTCGTAAGGAACATTTAAAATGTTACTTTTTTCGGTAATCTTTCTAGGCTGTGGCGCCTTAACATTAAGAGAATCACTATGAAGTTTATCTAATATACCGAGAATTATATCCTTTATACGTGCAACTCTCTTTTGTTTTTCATCCTCACTTATCGACACGTCATCAAAATGTACAATGTGTAATGAGATTTTTAACGTTGAGGTGCGGTGGTAAAGGCTTCTTGATTTTGATTGTTAATTCTAATTCGTCAATTCGCAACTCAAACATATCATCATTTTCCTTTTTTGCTGTACCCTTTTTCTTTATACTTCGCGCTGGATGTGCGTAATCGTCTAAAGCAGTTTGCAATCTTAAATATTTCTTCTTGTTTCTTGGGATCTGTCCAATTACGTCATCCACGAAACTCTTCACCGAATCGTATGATTTATATTTTAAGACAACATTATCAGACTGTTTTCTACCTTGGTATATATGCAACATATATTCACCTTCTTCCTGGGTGTAACTAATTTCTGGAATAGCCTCGTTTAAAAAGTCATCATCTATTCGGTTCCATATACGCTGCTTAACATCGTCTAAATACATTGTGTACCATGAGGGAGTTACGACATTATAGAATGTTAGCAAAATGCGGAAAAGTTCACCTGTCCCTCTTTATAACTTGCCTTCTTCTTCTTTTGACCATTCAAGTCTAACATTTTCATTTATTCGAACTGAAAAAATGTTTGCTCTTTTTGCATGTCTTCTCAAATCTGCTTTAAATCTTCAGATCCTGTACTACGTTCTGAAATGTTTACTCTATCATCTTGATTTATTTCGATCGTGTGATCTAACTGCCCTTGTGGAATTTCTTTAAGACCCACAAAGTCGTTACTCCGTTTCAATCTTTTCACGCTATTTCCATCTATTTCATGCTCAGGAATTGATATTTCTGTAATCCCAACATGCCAGTTTTTATTTAGTTTGCAATGGCGAGATAATTTGTTTGCAAATGCCGCCAACGAATTTCGGGGTATTAATGCAAAGAGTTATTACTTAACAAACAGATGTAAAAATTATTTTCTGGGATATCTACCGGCATTTTGCGTTTTCTTCTTTATCTGGTACACTTGTACTTCGCGTTTTTGACTTTAGACTCTCAGTTTGTCTAATAGCCTTGCATACAGAGAAAGATAAAATATATTGACCGGGATCCTCTTGAGACGGCATTAATATAGACTGTTTTTCAGATGGCCTTTCTAATTCTTTAATAAGTCTACTTGCATCGTTTTCATCTAAATCCATAGGAACAGTGTATTGTGTGACTCCGTCGTCGGCAGTTATAATTTTATAGTCTTTTTTACGTGCGCCGGTTCTTGGTATTTTTGCAAAAGGGTTAAGACTTTTTCCTATCCCGCTAGCTGACAACCGTCGCTTTGCAGCTGGCGACAAAGATCTCCTAGGTGGTGTTGTTTTTTTTCAATTTCAACAATATCTTCATTTATATTAAAAGGCTCGTCTATTTTGGCTGGTGAGGTTTGCGTGGACATCTCATCTTTAAATATAAATTTTGTTTGTGTCGCACTGTCTCTTAAATTTTTCTGTTTCACTCGACCTTCTTGTTGTAAATTCAATTTTGCCTTTTTATCTAACGTACGTCTACATTTGCGGATTTGATTTAAAAATGCAATCAGCTGATTTCGATAGTTGTACCATTTTTGTGAATCGTCCAAATCTTTATTTTTTTAAATTTTACCCATAGCTTTGTCGAAAATGGTTTGATTAGCGATGTTTGTATTTCATCTTTAAGACTGTTGTAAACTTCCTGCGACAAAATTAACATTTTACTAACACCGTTACTTTTATACATATTTCTCAGTCAACGAATCAATCACTCCTGATAAAACGCTTCCTAATAAAACAGGTAGAAAACCCCCTCGTTGTATCAGTATTTTACATTGTTTAGATACAGATCTTTTAGCATCAACTAATTTGTGCATGTCCTTTTTATACTTGCACAGTGAGTTATATATTTTGCCATGCGGTATACAGTGCTGTGCAAAACATTTGCAACTAAAATCATAGTTTATTACAGATCATTATAAAATTTCCTAAACCACTGATACTAAAAAAAGTTTTACAGTGCATTATTCTTTATTATGTCTAGTTTCCAGATATAACAATAGCAGAATGTAATATCCCATAATAAGGGAGCAATATCCAGTTTTTTATTCAACGTAACAATTTTGCCTGTGCAAAACATTTGCAACTTTATATATCAACAAATACTTTTCTCGGAATAAATGAGAATTGGCAGTAATTTGTTAGTTAACTGTTATTTTCTATTCCATATATAGTTAATAAAAAATAATATAAATAATTTTCTATTCCGATCCAACTACTGCAGGGCATATAATCTAGTCTGTCGGTCAGGTCCATGCGAGGAAGTGTATTATTAAAATATTTTTTTTCTTTTAAACGCAATTAAACTAAAAGTTCGTAAAATGGGAGTAATTAATTTTACAACGAAATAAAAAACCGAATAAAGTAGCTAAATCCACCATATCCAGAATTTTAAGCAGTTTTAAAAAGACTGGGAGTATTGAAAATATTCATAAAGGGTGGTAGACCAAAGAAAACGACAAAGGCTGAGGATCGTAGAATTTAAATTTTAAGAAAATCTCGGCCTTTCCTCAGTTCAAGGTACTTAGCTAAAAAACGAATAAAACTGTGGATATGTGGATCCTTCGACAGTAAGAAGAGGAGCCATAGAAATCGATCTTAAGACTTACAGGCCTGCGAAAAAGCCACTACTTTCCGAAAAAAATGGCTGAGCTCGACTTGTCTTTGCTCAAAGTCATTTAAAATGGCCCCTAGAAAAAACTGTCCTTTTTTCGGATGAGTGTTTAACTTAGTGGGGCTAGATGGAGGGCAAAAAGTAGGACGACCGACGAACAAACGACTAAATCCGCGATAAACTGTGGTAACTGTGAAGCATGGGAGTGGTAATACAATGGTTTGGGGGTGTTTATCAGTTCAGGGCGTGGGACCTCTTTATGAAATACCACGGATAATGAAAGCGGAGGACTACAAAAACATTATGGAAAATGTTATGCTCCCTTACGCAGAGGAAGAAATGCCCCTGCACTGGCGCTTCGAACAGGACAATGATCCCAAGCACACCTCTAGACTTCTTCATAGGTTTTCGCAGCAAAACATTGAAGTTTTGAAATGGTTCGCACAGTCCCCAGATCTCAACCCCATAGAAAAGCTATGGCAACTGGTTAAGAAGAATATGAGGGGTAAATTTTACAACAACCGTGACGAAATCTTTAATGGTATAAAAAAGGCTTGGAATGATATAACTGCTTTACATATTGAGTCGCTGTTTAATTCTATGCCAAGAAGATGTGCAGCAGTTATTATAAATAAAGGCTATTCAACCAAATATTAATGATAATATATATTTAAAGTCGCCAACATTGTTAATATCAAGGAGTTGCAAATGTTTTGCACAGTCAGTTTTCTATCTTAGTATGAAAAAACGAATATTTCTCCTTTTTTATTGAATAGTTACCTTTAGTTTTTTAATATTCTTAAATTAGATATAATAAAGAATAAAATACTGTATTAACTTTTTTGTTTTTAAGAATTTAAGGTTTGTTGTAGTAAGACATAGAAAATTGGGGTTTTAGTTGCAAATGTTTTGCACAGCACTGTGTATTTTAGTGTATTAAGCGTGATTTCACAAAGAGTTTTTATAACTTCAGGATCTGCGTTTTTAATGATAACATTTCTTAAGTTTGTTTTAGCCCTTTTAAGTACATAAAGCATATGCGTGTTACCCTTTAATCGTTTCACTCTTGACACCATTTTCACTATTCAAAGAATTTTGTGAGCAGAAACAAGTTGCAAAATCTTTATTAAAGATATCAGTTCGGAATCTTAACACGTCGTTAATGTCTTGGGTAAGATCTATCAGTAAACATCCGTAAGGTTTCTGGGTAGCCTCTTTATATATTTTGAAAAGTTCTGAACTATCTTCCGGATAAATTTGTCTCGCTAAGTGTACGAATTGGCTTTTATCTCGGGAGTTTTTAAAAACGACAAGATACTCACAATTTAGCGATATATCTCGACAGAATTTCCCCTGATGAAATACATTCTGTGTTACAAGAACTACTGAAAAATTACGATGATGAGATCCTTTAGTAAAAAACTCGCGAACTTCTTTGCTAAATGCATTTAGCATCATATCGTCTATAACAATTAATGTGGGCTCATTTGTGTAATTTATAAACTCATCGGGTACAGCGTCTATAAATTTAACATTTGCGAAAGCAATATCTGATGGTTATGCTCCGCGTTCTGCATTACACCATATAATCTTCTTAATTTTCGGTTGTATTAAGAGGGAGTCATTTAAAGGATTTTTAATAAACGTGGTTTTTCCACAACCGGAAGGTCCTGCAACGATTATTGTGAATGGATGTTTGAATGCAAGCATCTTTGTGGAATTAAAAAACAGATTTTTATATATAAATCTACACTTTACTGAGGGTATTTATATATTCTTTCAAGAATGAACCGAAGACAAATTATTAACACGTTGACTGCCGCGTTTTATTCAGCTACACATTCAGCTAGTAGGTGCCTGTCACCGGTGACCCCCACGGCAGTCAACGTGTTAATGAGTTACATAGGCCAGCGAGTAAAAACTTTAAACGTCGTCGTGTAACGATTAAAGGTAAAGATGATTTGTGGCAGGCAGACTTGGTTGATATGAGCTCATATGCGTCAGAAAATGAGAATTTTCGTTTTCTACTCACAGTTATTGATGCTTTTTCTAAATATGCATGGGCCTTACCAATTAAAAACAAAAGTGGAACAGAAGTCACTAATGCGATGAAGCTAATTTTTAGTCAAGGTCGTATACCAAGAAACTTGCAAACAGATAACGGAAAAGAGTTCTTTAACAAACCATTCCTGCGCTTAATGTAAAAGTATGATGTTAATCATTATTCAACCAAAAAACCAAAAGGAGATTTTGTCCGTATAATCAAGTACAAACATGTTTTTGAAAAAGGCTACACCCTAAACTGGTCAACTGAAATCTTCAAGATAAATTAAGTGAAAAATACTTATCCAGTAACTTACATTCTTGAAGACTATCAAGGAAATATAATACAAGGCGGTTTTTATCAACTTGAACTAGTCCAGTCAAATATCCTGACCTTTACCTTGTAGAAAAAGTTTTGAAAAGACAGGGAAATAAAGTTTTTGTGAAATGGTTTGGATTTCCACAAAAACATAACACATGGATTAATATAAAAGACGTCCTATGAACAGCTTTCATTCCAGTCACAATGTTGATCTTAAAACGTGAATCCGATCGATTAAAGTCTTTTAGATATTGAACTCTAGATGACAAAAAATCAGACAAGCTAGCAAGAAGTGGTTTCTTTTACACCAACATCAAAGACATAGCAAAATGCTATTTTTGCTGTATGGAAAAGAGTGCATTAAACTGTCCTGAAGATGTTGAGGCAGAACATCTCCGACGTTCACCTAATTGCATCTACGTCAATGGTAAGGATGTATGTAGCCCATACAACAGCCCACCTTCACCACCAAAGTACACAAATTGGATTTTAAATACTTTCAAAGTTCTAACAGGATCGTTCATTTTATTTAGGCTGTGTTGTGAAATATATTATTTTTACGCTCAGTTTACACGTAAAAGTGCATAATAAAAAAATCTTTTAATTTTTAATAATCGATTTTTCTTACAAGGGGCTATGGGTGCTCTAGCCCACTAATACACAGAAAAATATCTCGCAACAATTCACCATCTTAGAATTCTTTTTGATAAGGTCATATGCACCTACACGATTTAATAAATGCTACGGTAATACGTAACACACTCGGACATTTAGAACAACAATGAAGAAACAAGTAAGATTTCAAAATCTGCCCGAAATCAAATATTTATATGTGTGGAGCTACGCCTATCAAAATGCCCGCAAAGAATCGTGGGCTATTGACGCAATGGTTCAAGCAAAGCTAAAACAAAACCTCCCGCATATGCACTGCAAATCTTCTCATCATTCTCCTTGCTAGTTGCTTCTGATCACATCGATGCTTTATTTTTACCCAATCTTTCGCTTCGTTTCTTCTGATCATTCTGAATTGCGGATTTTTTCCTTTTGCTTTATATCGATCGACTGCCTGTTTTACCCCTTCGAAAAAGTAGCAGCAGCAGCAGGCCACCGCTTCTTTGCAATATTCATGCACCTTCTTCTCCTCTTCTTATTCTTCGGCATGCGGTACGATCAGCTCGATAAAATGCTCGCACTGTTCACACCACCGCTAGCGAGCTACTTACTATCACTTCACCTTCTCTGCAGAGTCACCCCTCTTTGGCCATATTCCTGCCCCTCTTATTCTTCTTCGGCACACCACACATTCAGCCCGTTTTCCCCTACAAACAACTGAACAATAAGCCAACATCTCCTCCTCAGTCATCATCACTCGCTCTTTTCACACCACCGCTAACAAGCCAACCACTATCACTTCACGTTCACTGCACAGTCACCCCTCTTTCGCGATACTCCTGCTTCTCTCTTTTCACACCACCGCCGGCAAACTAGCCGACACTTCTTCACATTTTCCCCAGCCACGCCGGCCATACCCCCACCAAAACAACAACCAGACCTCGACAGAAAATCAACCCTTTCCTTTCCCACTAATATCCTCATATTACCGAGTGGGAACCCAAACAACCTCTCCCTATCGCACCTTGACTTTTTTATATGGCGGAGTGGATCTGGACTGAGCCATTTACACGTTCTGTATCCCGCGGAACTAAAAAAAATTAAATCGACAGATCGGGAACATAAGTGAAAGCAAAATTTAAATTGTTTCGAAACGATTTATTACAAAGGTCAACAAAAATAAACTTTTTTTTTGAGTCTGAGTTATGAATGCTATTTTAAAAGCTTTTATTTAATTTGCAATGCATGTATGTATGTTTGTTAAGGTGGAATCTTGCTACTCAATTTTGAAGCAGATATCTTCAACCAAAACCCCCGGGAAACATACAGTGAGTCGCAAAAGTCTAGGTAGCCCTACCTAACCCAAAAGTAATTCCTCTCAGAAACTATTCAATTAAAAGAAACTCGACTGTGTATCACAAATAGTCGGGGTGCCAGAGGTTTTCATTTCGTTGTTGGACGGAATTTGATGAAAAATGGCAGAAAGGGAAGGTCATTGCCCGTACAGTGACCCATTAAAAAAGTTAGAATGAGCGATGTCGGGAAGGTACTTTGTTATTGCAAAATAACTTTGATAACCCGTTATTTTTCAGTTTTCTTGGAATAACTCGAAAACGAAGCGTTTCAGCGAAAAATATTAAATACAAAAGTTGTTCAGCTGATGATTTTACGTAGGAATACGGTTTTTTGATTAATTAAAAAATTGTTTTTCCGACCGAAAACCAGCAGAAAAGTAACAAAAATGCAAAAACAATAAGCATTAAAAAATAAAGGAAAAAAACGATTTCCATCGTTGATATTTGGGTTATTGATAGGTATTGGTATTGTTAACCAAATGCACCCGGTCCGGTTTTTCAAAAACAATATGGCGACCTATTGCAACATTGTTAAGTTAAAACTTTGGAACGCTGTAAATTCTGCATGAACAAACGGATCTTGATGAAACAAATTGGAATCGGTAGGTATTAACGGCATCTTTGAGTGTGCCAAATTTCAAAATTTTTCAACAATTACTTTTTTTGTTATTAACCAAAAACCATTTTCTGTTTTTCGTAATTTCGTCAATTTACAACATTACAACAATAACAAAATGCAATTGATTACTCTTAACATCCTACAGTGGTGACTAAAAACGCGAAAATAGCGAGTTTTGATGATTTGATGCATTTTGTTGCAAAGCTTAATGTTGTAAATTGACGAAATTACGAATACACATTGGTTAATAACAAAAAAAGTAATTGTTGAAAAATTTTGAAATTTGGCACACTCAAAGATGCCGTTAATACCTACCGATTCCAATTTGTTTCATCAAGATCCGTTTGTTCATGCAGAATTTACAGCGTTCCAAAGTTTTAACTTAACAATGTTGCAATAGGTCGCCATATTGTTTTTGAAAAACCGGACCGGGTGCATTTGGTTAACAATACCAATACCTATCAATAACCCAAATATCAACGATGGAAATCGTTTTTTTCCTTTATTTTTTAATGCTTATTGTTTTTGCATTTTTGTTACTTTTCTGCTGGTTTTCGGTCGGAAAAACAATTTTTTAATTAATCAAAAAACCGTATTCCTACGTAAAATCATCAGCTGAACAACTTTTGTATTTAATATTTTTCGCTGAAACGCTTCGTTTTCGAGTTATTCCAAGAAAACTGAAAAATAACGGGTTATCAAAGTTATTTTGCAATAACAAAGTACCTTCCCGACATCGCTCATTCTAACTTTTTTAATGGGTCACTGTACGGGCAATGACCTTCCCTTTCTGCCATTTTTCATCAAATTCCGTCCAACAACGAAATAACCCATTTTTTGAACCTCTGGCACCCCGACTAAAATTAATTTTATTCTCATGTAATCTTAAAAAATGTATAAACAAAACTGCGAATTCAACAAAATATAAATACATAAAATAACGAAAACCAATTCTTTTTCAGAAAATATTTAGGCAAAAGTCTAGGTACCTTAAGAAAAGCAAAGGAATACTAAATTAATTTATTCATTTCAGTATTCTGTTGGATATCCTTTGGCTTTCCGAACAGCTTCCAACCTTCGAGGCATTGAGTTCACTAACTTCCTTGTAAAATCGGAATCAATATTGCTCCACTCTAGACGTAACAACTCTTTTAGTTGGTTTTTGCTTGTAATATTATGGTTCCTCAGACGTTTTTCCAGCTCATTCCAAACATGCTCAATAGGGTTTAGGTCCGGTGATTGAGGGGGAGTTGTGAGCATGTGGGGAGTGTTATAAACAATCCACTGACGCACAATATACGCCGTATGTTTCGGATCGTTATCTTGTTGGAAATGGTAATTCGCTTCTATGCCTAATTTTTGTGCGCTTTCTCTCAAATTTTCTTTGAGGATTTTTAAATAAACATCTTTATCCATTATGCCATCTATAATTACTAAGTTTCCGACACCGGCAGCAGCCATACATCCCCATACCATTACTCCTCCACCCCCGTGCTTAACAGTCGCTTGTAGATTTTTCGGTGCCCATTCTTCACCAGCCTTCCTCCAAACCAATATACGGCCATCCGACCCAAACACATTAAATTTGGATTCATCAGAGAAAATCACTCTGTTCCAGAAATCTAGGCTGCTACTTTTGTACTTTTCAGCAAACTCTAACCGCTTTTTTTTGTTGGTCTTGCTGATAAATGGTTTTCTTCGCGCAACACGTGCCCGGTACCCCGCTCTTTTAAGAGTTCTCCTTACAGTATCTGCATGCACAGTTTTATTATAGTTTTCTTTTAAGTGTCTAGTTATTTTAGATGCAGATATACGTGGATCTTTTCGTACCATTTTCACAATATCTCTTTCTTCCCGAACAGTTAATTTTTTAGGACGTCCACTTCGCACTTTGTTTTTAATTCTCCCTTCATTTTTAAATCGGTTTATAACTTTCTGAACGGACGATTTACTTCTATTTATAATGTCTCCAATTTCCTTGTACGATTTGCCTTTTTCGTGTGAATTAATAATAATTTTTCTTTCCGCCTCACTAATTTCTTTTCTATTGTCACCACCCATTGTAAATTTTGCTCGCTTGCGTTATTCAAACAGAGGTAAACTGCAAACTGATAAACTAAATTCATTTCGCTATCTTTTTGAAAATATAACGGGACAATTGCCTTCCATAATCGGGCGTGAATACTATGGATTCAGCTTGAACAAAGGGAAGGTACCTAGACTTTTGCGAGTTTATTTTCTGAGAAAAAAACTGTATTTTTGTCCTCAGTTTTGACTATGCAGGTCTAAGTCAATTTTTTTTATACATTCATTGAGTATAAACTAAACTGAAGAAATTCTGAGAAATATCGCCGATACTATTTGGAACAAAGACACAATACAGACTTTCTTGGAAAAAAATCTGTGGGTACCTAGACTTTTGCGACTCACTGTATAACAAGCCATGAAGTAGACCTAATCACTACCACATGTATAGGGTGATGTAGTCCGATGATTGCACAGAAATAACATTGCTTCTTATGGCGGTAGAGCCCATTCATTCCGCTCCAGAGGGCAAATCTGCTAAACTATCGCTTTTACGAAAAAGTGATGTTCTACTGACTGTAACTGGGGAGGAATACCGTTCATATGGTACCAAAATCATTATAGGGGTAAGAACAAAAAATTAAAGATATTTGAGCTCAAAAGTTACTCTTACTGCCCATCGAACAAATTACCACGGAAAGTCGTGCTGTCAAGTCGACCTGCCGCTGCTGTTTTGTTCGAGGAAATGATTAGAGTTGTGTTTAAGTGCAAAAAACTCTAATATTTTGTTCTTGTCACTATAAAGTTTTTTAGATCACTAGAAAGGTATTCCTCTATAGTTATAGTTATTAGAATATCATTTTCGCGTAAAAGTTATTGTTTAGCAGTTCAGGTGAGTGGAGCGGCATACTTCGGATCTTCCGCCATAAGAAGCAATGTTATTTCGCGGCGATTCTCGGACTACATCACTACGTATGCATTTTCTATTTCACGGCTTGTGTTTATATGTATTCCCGGGGGTTTTGCTTCAACCGATTGAGCTGAAATTTTGTATACACGTTTAGTTTAGATGACAATACACGATAAGCTGTGTGACGTCGTTCTAAATCCAATATGGCGGACCGTCCAAGATGGCGGAATAGTTATTTTTAATGCATTTCTACAATATGGGTATCAAATGAAAGGGCTTGTTGAGAGTAACTCGAAAAATAATGTGACTTCATTCTAAATCCAATACGGCGGAACATCCAAGATGGCGGAATAGTTATTTTTTAAGCACTTCTACAATATGGGTATCGAACGAAAGGGCTTGTTGAGAGTAACTCGAAAAATAATGTGACTTTATTCTAAATCCAATATGGCGGAACATCCAAGATGGCGGAATAGTTATTTTTTATGCACTTCTGCAATATGGGTATCAAATGAAAGGGCTTGCCGAGAATAATTAGAAAAATATTCTGACATCACTCTTAATCCAATATGGCGGACTTTTGAAGTTTTTTATGCTTTCCTATAGTATGGATATTAAATGAAAGGGTTCGCTGAGAATAAAAATGCTGGAAAAACTGACAACTTAGATCTAAATAATATACCATCAGATATAAACAAGACAGGAGGGCTACCTAAGGAGCTAGATATATTTGTTCGGGCCAAGGTGATGTTGCGTTACAATGTAGATGTGTCCAAAGGTCTGGTGAATGGTGCCATCGGACATATTACAGAAATTATATGGCCCTGCTTCCGAAGAGCACAAATGTATGACACTGATATACCATCCGTCCGTATAGACTTCGGTAAAGACGGTGTTCACCTCATTCAGCCCAACTCAGTGCAATTTCCAGCAAAATATATTCACGGAACCGCAGAACGAAGAATACTGCCAATTGTATTATGCTGGGCTTGCACAGTACACAAAATGCAGGGTAGTACTGTCGACCACGCCGTTGCTTACTTAGGCTCGAAGCTCTTTGCTGTTGCGAGGTTTGCGTAAGTACCTATAAGTATTTAATTAAACTGAAATTTAAAAAAAATTTAAATTAGCTGATTAAGTTATTCAATTAAATAGGTACTAGTTTATTTACACAAGTAAATCGCGCGACAAGCTTTTATGATCATATAAATTGTGTATAATGAGGCTATAAGTTGATAGTTAAAATTTTAAAGGAACATTTTATTTTCTTCTTTTTAGAGCATTTAAATAAAAGCTTTTTTTAAAAAAGGTCTTTTTGCTTTTAATTTATTCTTATTGCTTCTGTCCAAAACGAAGGCAAAATTTGACATTCGTTTGGATAGTTTGAACCTCACTTACAACTAAATGCGTTGCGCGATATTTTTGATTTTTTGCCAAAAAGTACGTTATACTAGAGAAAACAGTATAGGTACATTTTTATATTGGGTTTCAAAGTGGTGAATTAAATATGGCGTCCGAACATTTGCAATTTTATGGAGTTTTTTATCAAAATGAATCAAAGAGGTCGCTGAAACTTAATCTGTTACCAAAATATATACAGTGTGCGCAATTTCTATAAGCGCAGCCAGTTTTATTCATGTTTAAAGAAAACTACTTTTTATTTTTCAAAACCGATAATATTGCACAAATTCCCCATTGGTAAATATTAATAAAATAATATAAAACATTCATTAAAGTAAGTAATTACTTTATAATAAAAATAAATATAATTAAAAGTCTCTTTTGTCTGCGCAATTTCTATAAACTCACTTTATATTATAGTCTTTATTTTAAAAGCTTAACGAAAAGAAATTTTTTTTATATTTTCTAAGTATTGTGTTTTACCTCCTTTGTTAGTTATAACTTGAAAAAACCTGTTAGACATCGAATTTATTAACTTTTTAAACAAATGTTCATCAATATCATTCCAGCATTTCAAAATATCGGCTTTCAGTTGAGATAACGAAGAAAATTGTCCACCATTTGCGTAAACTCTTCGTGCCATGATTCCCCAAATGTTTTTCATTGGATTTAAATCCGGACTACGTGATGGCCACTCCATTACAGGAATATTTCTTTCACTAAACCATCGTCTTGTTTCGGCAGAAGAATGCACAGCGGCGTTATTCTGTTGAAAAATCAAATCTTTTTCCATATTGTCTTTTAAATATGGAATAAGAGATTTCTCCAGCAGGTCTGTATATATGGCAGAGTTCATTCGGGTGGGAACAAAGCGTAAAAATAACTTTCCTTGATAAGAAAAGGCACCCCATAACATTAAACTACCAACACCAAAATTACTACTTAGACGAGGCGAATCGGGCTTCCTTAAATCATGCCAATAAATACTCAATCCATCTGGGCTATCTAAATTAAATTGTTTTCCGTAAGAAAAAATAACGTTTTGCCACTTTTCGTCCCAGTTCATGTGGCTTCTAGCAAAATCTAGACTTTGGTGGTCCCTCTTGGATGATCCCATAATCCATTACGATTGCCCTTTTTAATAAAATATCGCACCACACATTCTGAACTTCCAATTCTCCTTGCAATTTCTTTTATACCAAGGCTAGTTTCCCTAAACGCACGGATTCTGACGCAATCGTCGTTGCCAAGGACCTTTCCTCGTGGCATTACAATAAATCTTAAGAAATAACAGCAATTATACAGTATTAAGCTATAGTTGGAAAATAAAAATGAAACTCACATGAATTGTTTCCTAAAAAGTTGCAAAATTACTTTGCGTTTAACTAGTAATACTACAAAAAGAAACTGCGTTTATAGAAACTGCGCACTCTAAGATCAATTGTGAAAGATTGATCTATTGCATTCACGCATTGCCTGATATTTGGAATTGTTTAATTGCTTTTATACATAGTTATAAACTTTAACAATTGTTTTGTAAAGAAATGTTGTTACTATATCGCTTTATTTCAATGAATTGTGCATTTCACTTGAAAATCAGACGTGCGCTTATAGAAATTGCGCGCACTGTATTAAATTTGCTGTCCTGGGCACAAAAGCAAATTTTTTTTAAAATCATGTTGATTTTCTTCAATTGTGACACGAAAGCAATGAGGAATGACCGCATATTACTCAGAATCAAAAATCGTGTCGACTTGTGTTATCTCCAATGGTTGATAATATTAATAAGACAATGATTGTTTAAGAAAACCGACAAATAATCTTAGGCGAACCGACAACTTTCTAGTACTTTGAACGACTGCCCCGATTATTCTTACTTTCATTCCAAGTTACCTGAAAAACAGCGGACGTACTATGAAACGTGACTTAAAAGACGCTGACGTGGTGTCGCGACGTTTTCACCTGTCGATGCAACGTAGTTGCAGGTCGGGTCATCGGATTACGTTGCGACACCGAAATAAATTTTGCGAATTGGAAAATGAATTTCGCGAATCCGGAATTAAATGGGGTTTAATTGAAAATTGAATATTAATTAAAAATTGAATATGGTTTTTCTCTTGTAACAATTAAAGTCGCTGCGTTGAGTAGATAAAAAAATTAAAGTAAACTAACGATGTCCATCCTATGAAAATTCCGAATTTATGAATCACCCTGTAAATCCCACACGGTTGATATGCTCCCTCCCCCCTGTCGGATATGAGAAAATTTTCACACATATGGTTATTGGCAATAATTCCGTTGGCAAATTCTTGTTCGATTATTCACTTAATTGGAATATTGTTTTTTTGTTAGGTACACTGTCACTTGTGCACTTCAATCTTTTTGGTTAGTATATATATATATTAGGGTGCTTTTTTTTTCGTGACAATTTTTTTTTTTCAGTCCCATCACGACATTTTGTGGCAAATACCTAAACAAAAATTCCCTGAAAATTGGAGCCCTTAATATTATATTAATATTAAGTACTAGACCAAGGCGTATAAAGATTTCCCATATAAAATACACGTAAACTTTGATTATTTTTCTTGAAAACTCTACAGCTCAGAGGCAGTTTATGGTATAATCTTGGTCAATGGTCGAGTTTCTTCAGAATTGAATCCTCTACAAAAGTGTCTATTGCGACGTAACCCTCACTCCCACCAGCGAGGTAGTACGGGTCACTAACCCCATTTTTTCATGAAATTCTCTTTTTTTTGCCCCTATCTCGTAAATAACAAGAGCTACAGAAAAAGTGAATATGACAAACTTGTAGGAAATTCAATTTCCTACAAAACAGTTTTGAAAACCAAAGCCCTAACATCGATATTTCTTGAGATATTGGGCCTTGTCAGCATAACCAGAGAAATCTATTTAAATATCCTAAATCATTCTTACTATTTAAATCACATATCTAGTTGAAACGATATGATGGAATTACTTCAGCCAATGAGGCCCATTGTTAATACTAGAACTGCCAACCCGTCAAATTGATGGATCTCACATTTATTAAATAACTGGCTCAGTTACCCGGTTTCACCCAGCGTTGCGTAAATATTTATTAACTAGCTGCGCTACCCGGTTTCACCCGGCGTTTGGTAAATACTTACTAATTAAATACTTCTCAAATGTTCTAGTTTGTTATATCCTAGAAATTGTTTCAACCCGAAAAGGCCTTTATGGATCCGCCATCTTAAATTACCAAACTTTAATAATATTCAAAATTAGTCGCCTTAAAATAATCATTGTACCAGTTTTAATCAAAATCGGTTGAAATCAAGAAATTTTGGTCGCCATATTGGATCCGCCATCTTTAATTTGGAAGTTTTGCTGATATTCGGAATTAGTGGCTCCGGAATAACCATTGTACAAATTTACATTAAGTCCGTTGAAATCGAGACATTTGGTTTTATATTGGATCCGACATCTTGGAATTATAAATGTTGATAATATTCGAAATTTGTAGCCTCAGAATAATCATTGTACATATTTTCATTAAAATCCGTCGAAATCGACGGACCCTATGTTGGATCCGCCATCTTGGATTTGGAAATTTTTATAATATTCGAAATTTGCGGCCCCGGAATAATCATTTTACCAATTTTCATTAAAACCCGTTGAAATCGAGACATTTTGTCATTGGATCCGCCATCTTGGATTTACAAATTTTGCTAATATTCGAAATTAGTAGCCTCAGAATACTCATTGTACTAATTTTCATTCAAATCGGTCGAAAACGAGACATTCTGGTTGTCATAGAGACATTCTGGTTGTAATTTTCACTAAAATCCGTTAAAATCAAAAAATCTTGGTTCCATATTGGGTCCGCCAGCTTGGATTTGTAAATTTTCATAACATTCAAAATCAGTGACCTCAAAAGAATCATTACACTAATTTTCATTAAAATCCGTTGAAAGCGAGAAGCCTTGGTCGCCATATTGGGTCCGCCATCTTGGATTTGTAAATGTTGACAACATTCAAAATCAGTAACATCAAGATAATCATTGTACTAATTTTCATTAAAATCCGTTGAAATCGAGAAATGTTGGTCGCCATATTGGATCCGCTATCTTGGATTTGTAAATTTTGATAACATTTAAAATCAGTGACCTCAAGATAATCACTGTACTAATTTTCATCAAAATCCGTTTAAATCGAGAAATATTGGTCGCCATATTGGATCCGCCATCTTGGATTTCTAAATATTGATAATATTCAAAATCAGTTATCTCAAAACAATCATTGTAGTAATTTTCATTGAAATCCGTTGAAATCTTGGTCGTCATATTGGATCCGCCATCTTGAATTTGTAAATTTGGACAGCGGATTTGAAATCAGCATTCCGCAAAACCCCTATGTACCAATTTTCATGAAAATCGCCTCAAATTTAAAATTTTCAACCGCCATCTTGGATCCGCCATTTTGAAACCCTACGTAATATCCGAAAAAAAATTAGCCTATATGTTAAGTTGGAATATGTACTACCCTCGCACAAAAAATGAAAAATATCAATGCAAGCGATTAGGCGTGATTGAGCAACAAACAAACAAACTTTAATTTTTATATAGGGATTGAAAAATGTTGGTTGCCATATTGGATTCGCCATCTGGAATTTAAACCTTTTTTAAATAGATTCGAAATTAGTGCCTTTAAAATGCCCTTAATATTATTGAATAAGAATTCCTTAGGTTTGTAAAATTTTGGTCGCTATATTAGGTCCGCCATTTTGAATTTACAAATTTTGAAAGTAGATTCGAAATGAGTGGCCTTAAAATCCCTTTTTTAATTTTTAAATATTGGACCCGCCATCTTGTATTTTATAAGATTAATATTCTAAATAGCCGGCCTCAAAACAATCACTGTACAAATTTTATTTAAAATCCGTTGAAGTCGAGTAACTTGACTTCGGAATTTCGAGTCCGCCATATTTAATTTCTAAATTTGGACAGCAGACTTGAAGTTAGCATTCCCCAAAACCCCAAAGTATCAATTTTTCTGAAAATCCCTTCAAATTGCAAATATTCAATCGCCATCTTGGGTCCGCATATCTCTATATAATATCCGAAAAAAATTACCCTATATGTTAAGTTGGAATATGTACTACCTTTGGATAAAAATTGAAAAATATATCAGTAATAGTTTATGCGTGATTGAGCAACAAACAAGATTCTTCGAAATTTTCAAAATGGCGACTTCAAAATGAAGTCGTTATTGGCGAAATAGCAAAAAGTTTGGCTTAAACCTGCTGCAAACCTCATTTGATGGTATTTAAGCTCGTGCTATTCAACTAAAAACGTTGGTACGGAAGTACTCTACCAAATACTATGAGCTCACTACACACATTTTAAAATAGTGCCTTCAAAATGCCGCCTATATCAGCGGATTTGTTTTATAATAATGACAAAATAGTATGGGCAATATTAGTTCTGATAATGAAGATGTTCAATCTGAAATTAATTCAGAAAAAATTGATTGGGTGAGCCAAAAGGAAAATTTAAAAGCTTACCACCATATGATCCTTTGCGTGTGACGATTTTTACAATTGCACCCGATTGTTGGTCTGTTCGTAAAATTTATGAGGAATTTGGAGCTTCAAAAAGACAATAATCCAGTTTTATGAATTGGATGAAAATAGTAGAATTATGCCAAGTACGAGTGTTACAGCGATTCTGTAGCACGATATATTTTTTTATGAGTGTTTGGATAAGGAAAGGTGTTGGGTCAAAATCCGACGGCTTGAAACACGCTGATTTAATTCAATATCTATTTTATTAATTTTTTCTTATGCTAAACAAATTCAGTCTTTTTCTTTTAACAATATAAAAAGGAAAAAACAAAAAACAATATAAACAAAAACTCAATAATTCATACAAAATAAACAATAACAATTCTTTTCCTTAAAATTACCAAATATCTGCTTTTATCTGGAAATAAAAGAAACGAAATTGGTTCAATTAATTATTTAAAATTATTCGGCGTTCGCGACGTATTATATTCAATAATATTGTCGGCGTATACCTAACAATATTATTGAAGGGGCTATCACGGCATAAACCTATGACCGCTTATTCGTTTTCGAAGTGATTCTATTTGACGAAGTATATTCAGTGATGTTGTCGGCGTATACCTAACAATATTACTGAATTTTTATGTTTAAGGGAATAAACCAGCTAGCAACCACGGCATATACCTATAATTGCTAACTTGTTCGTCCTTAATGTTGTTTTGCGGCATATACCTGCAATTTGAATCTTCTCGGCATACACCTGAGTTCAGACTAAATTTTCTACACACCCCAGCCTGTTTATATAGCAAATAGAGCTGTACTGGGATGCGTGTGGTTCACAGGGATTGTACGAATCCTTTCTGGATTGAACCTTAATTCTTTACATTTCTTCACGAAAACGCAGATGGCGCTCGAAAAGTAAATGCTTTTTATTTTGGTGGTCCTAAAGGTACGGACACACCAAAAGCGAAGCGAGCGAAGCGAAGCGAATAATTTCAAATTTGGGAACATTCTGTCGCAGTAGACGCTTCGCTCATGTCGCGTTCTATTCGGACACTTCTATTAATTTGTACGGCACCCAAATTTTAAAATTGTTCGCTTCGCTCGCTTCGCTTTTGGTGTGTCCGTACCTTAAATGTCAGGACAGCTGATTGCAAAATTTCACCTGTTTATTGGATAAAGTAAGTTTGTTTATTCTTTCTTTTTTTAATGAATGTATTATCTTTTCAGCATGTCGAAGCTGCGACAACGAGTGATACTATTACTGTAAAAAAAGATGGTATAAAGCAGAAAGTAGTAATTGTGACACAAAATACAATTTTTATGGCTGTTGATATTCTGTTTTATGCCATCAAGTGGCGTTGGCAGTGGATTTAAGCCTGAAATCGTATTATTTCACCGACATCGGCGCCATTTTTAAGTTGCCATTTTGAAAATTTAAAAAGAGCACATCGCATTTGTTGATGAATTATTACACAACGAACATTTTTAGTGATGCGAAACAAGCGATCAAATTGCGTTTTCAGCAGATTTTGACCTAAAACGTATTAATCCGCTGGTACAGGCGCCATTTTGAAAACTTGTAAAGCGCACATAATATTGCGTAGTGCACTTGCTTAGGAACATTTTTAGTTGAATAGCACGAACTTAGCCGCCATTAAATGGCGTTGTCAGAAGATCTTTACCTAAAATCGAGTTATTTCGCTGATATAAGCGCCATTTTGAAGCCACCATTTTAAAATGTGTGTAGTGAGCACATAGTATTTGGTAGAGTACTTCCGTACTAACGTTTTAAGTTGAATAACACGAGCTTAAGTACCATCAAATGAGGTTTGCAGGTGGTTTAAGCCAAACATTTTGCTATTTCGCCGACAACGGCGCCATTTTGAAGTCGCCATTTTGAAAATTCAGACGAACTCTCTACCAGACAAACATTTTTTGTCGCATACCTGAATTTTCGCCATCATACCTCCTTTTTCAGTAACACTTCTTTCAGATGGTCGTGAAAATTCGTGGATAATAGCCGCGATATTGCAGCTGCCATCTTGAAAATTAGAAAGCGCCACACACGTTTCGAAAGAGCTCATCTCAACGAATTTTTTAAGCCATTACACGATTTTGTTTACCCACTAAATTTCTGTACTAGCGGGTGGCACGGTTGACACGGGTCACTCCACATATAAATACATATACATAGGAATTACACGCAGAATGGTCAAGCGGCTGTATCAATCAAAAGATAACTTTGGATTTTCTAGAAAACTTTATTTAGAAATCGTGCGCTTTAGTTGAAGTCTCTTATAAGAAGAAGGACGTTCGTTTTTAAAGCTAAGTTAGCTACGCTTCGGCTGGTTTTATTGCAGCGGTACTTGAGGCTTCGTTTGAGGCGTAACAGCTCGGCCAGCCTGAGGTTCCGACTCTTGCTCGATCTTATTCCATGTTTGACCTTTTGGCTTCATGTTGTCGGAAGCATACATGCAGTGAAAATGTCGTTGCATCTTTGGAGCATTGGGTTGCAACGATGAATATAAATTTATTTGTACTCATACATTGTTATCTTGCTATAAGTTGAAGGCTTTTACTACATCTACACATATGAGAGCTATAAATAAGGAAACTAAAGCCAAAAATAAGAAAAGTGTAAGTATATTATTTAACAAAATAAAAGGAACATTATATGTATTTCATTCAACCAAAAGAAAAAATTAAGAATTAATGAACATCAAATAGTGATAATAAACTATTAAAAAAAAAAAAAAAAAAAAAAATTATATATTATATATTAATTAATAAAAATAAAAAAGATAAAAAAATAATAATGTAATAAAAAAAAATTAGTTTAAAGCGACATCCAAACTGTAAGTAAATCTTATCTATTGCGCGAAATGGTAAGTATAGAACTAATTAAGTCATTGACCTTATCACTATATATCAAAAAGAAAAAAGGATTAATAAAATTAATTATTTTGCAGGCAACAACTACCAGGGCCTACGCGGGTGTTTCCTATGCTTGCGGTTTGAGGTGACTTATTGGAGTAATTCTGCATCTATAAAATAGTTAATATTTTTTTTAGGTATCCGCCGACAGGACCAGGATGAAAACTTTTTTTAATTAATGGGATTTTTTTCTTTTGCTTCATATTCCGAGTTGAAGCTTCGACCTCGGTGGCTGAAAGGCAGGGTTAAGAAACTTACGAAAAAAAAAAAAAAATTTAACTTGACCTGATCACCAATATTTGTATCACTAGCGTATTGGGAAAGACCCATTAAAAAAAGAAAAAATTATTATTTTTTTTTCCTCTGATTAAAAAAAATATTTTTTTTCTAAAGATGGGGAAAAAAACTGCTTCTTCTTCTGAACGTACCGGTTTCGGCTCCAATTCGAATATTGGTAAAGTAGTACGTCAGTTTCGGAACTCAACACATGGTCGAAGGGACACTCCTTGGCCGCGATAAGAGTTAGAAACTTAAACCAAGAGATGACTGGACCTCTGGGTATACGCCTGATTCCAATTATGATTCGAACGTCGGACGTTAAAAAAAAAAGAAGAGTAAAAAAATAAACACCTTTACGAGGGCATTAATTAGAATTAAGAGGGAAACAGGGTCACTGATTAATAACGAAGCCTAACAAATCTGTTGCCTTTTTATTTTATTTCCTATAAGAACGTTTCATGACTAACGTGATCCTCGCTCAGCGATTGCGGTGATCATGGCCCTAAGCCCAAGTACACATGTATTGAGAGCAGCGTTAATTTGGAAGCGACAAGCATCAAATGGACCAAAGTCAGGCGGTGTGGCTTCTGTCCACAGGGACGAATACATATAAATTTTACAGGGTATCTCTTCGAGGTCATACTTATATTTGCTTAATATTTCTTTCGCGTCGTATGTGCCTTTATATTTTCGATCCAACTTACATGATTGACCAGTAGATATGTATGGTCGTTCAATTAGAACGAGGTCTCCAAGCTGATATTTCCGGAGTAGTGCTTGAAAAAACATTTTGGCTTTTCAGTTGAGACTAGGGTTGCTCGACAAAATTGTGTTAAGTTACACTATTGTCGTATATCATCATGGTCTTGTAAAGCTTGCAAGACCCTATTTCCAAGAGGATCTCTTGGTTTGAGAGAATTTGATGTGGTGTCTTCGTGGTAATCTCGTTCGCGAAAAGCTGATTCCTCACTGTATAGTTGATAGATGGAGATCCCAGGCCATAGTGTTTTCGCTCATTGTACTTAATGCTTGCAGTATAGTTCGATTATAACTCTATATTTACTCTTTGGCTTTCGGGATTCGAGTGGCAGTCATAATGTGCTGAATTTCTTTGTCCGTCTTTCAACTACGTAGTATTCTACATCGTGATATTTATCGTTGATAATTGTAGGTAATTATGGGATTTAACACAGGGGTCTAAAATTACAAAACGTTATCAAAAGCTCTTTCCCCACTTATTGGAGCAGTTTCAAAGTCAATGACGGCTCCAAAGCTCAGCGTGGGTTTGTGTCTGAGGTGGAATCTGGCACAGGCGGTTTGAGTCTAGGATCAATATGATGCAGTGGTTACCCCTCCTCCGCTGAAAGCGTTACTTCCCCCTTCACACTAGCTTCTCTGTGATCTGTACCCGAGTAAGAGTCATCTATACAGGTCGCTTTGTTTGCGTTAAGTGGGTTCTTATCAGAAGTTTATGCTGACGATTCTCTTATCTCTAAGCGAGCAGCATCGGTGTGGTTCATAAGTGATCATGTCTAAACATGTTAGGATTTAATTGGTTAATAGAAGTAGCCCTTATCAGTAGCTAGAGCTCTGAGTGATGAATTCGGGACCACTTGATCTTATTTCCTAGAATTGATTCTAGATTCAAAATGGGTGGTCTGATTTACTCGTATGTTGAAATCCATTTCAACATAGTAAAAAATTTTTTCGTTATACTTCACAATTTATATTACCGAGGGGCACGATTGCACTAAATTCAAACTACACATCCTGCGCTGGCCTGGCGATAATCCCATGCAGATTCCCACCTGCGATACTCGATGTTTCTCATGAAATAACAACAAATTTAATAAATTAATCATAACCTACCTCGTTCACCGGTATCCCTCGCCGGCAGTAGTATATATCGCGACTACTCCACCGAACTCCATCTCTGGCCACCCTCGGGATGTCCCACGCGGGAGTCCGGATTCATCATGAAATTATAATAATTATAATTATTATGCAAGTTCTAAATATAATCTTACCAAGGACTTACCTCGTGGCGCCATGTCACTTGACACTCCGATCAACTGTGGCATGTAAACCAACATCCCAGCTGACCACGCAATACGTCATTTTCTTGAAATTCGTCCTAAATGCGTCACCTGGGTAGATCTATAACAAGACACATATCACTTGGTGCCGTGTGCACCAGCACGAGTATATAAGCCACTGCGCCGCAGTACTCGGACTCTTTTTGCAGACTCCTCCTTGCTAACTCTTTATTTTCTGACCGATTCCTTTTCTAGTTTCCAGTTTACATTCTTAGTAACGGTCAGAAATACTTCACTAATTCAATAGTTAGATTTGGGAAGTGACCATTTCAATCACTAACACCGTTCAATCTAGGTCCCGACTATTTTGAGATAAATTTGTATTGAGTCACGATCAATACAATTAACTAATATCACTTTGTTTCGGATATTGACCGAAAAGAGACTAAACCATCCTAGTTTTGCTCCATTCCTTTTGGGTAGTGATCAGACAAGATATTCCTTATTTAATTTCTTTCAATTTTCTTGGGCTTTTATAAATTGAACATTTTCTTCTACTCAGCACATTAGTGTTTTTCTCACATTTACCAACAATTCTACTCTAGCACATTACATTAGTGTGTATTCAACTAGTGACTTTATTGTTTTTTCAGCACGTGTGTGCTTTATTATTTCGCTTCTACTAATTGCGGTACTTATTCTTCGCACGTGGAGTGCTTAGTTTTTAGCTAAACCCTTTTTTCTCAGCACAATAGTGCTTAATTGTGATTTAAAGTTAATAAATCGCTATGATCCGGCATTTCTATTTTTTTTTAGTGTTCATATACTTACTATTTTAAGCTAAGATCAAACAAGACAAATTAAACAAAATGTTCCCATTCAATCATTGACCACTGCCCTACCAATATCAGTTCAGTCCTCAGTTCTATTATTTGAAGAAAAATAAAAACGGTACGAGTGAGTGAAACATTTAAAAAAAGTGAGATTAGCCTTCATAAGTGCTCAAGATGATGGACAGCTAGTTGAGCATGGGCTCCGCTCACTTGAGGGCTCTTCGACAAGCGTTGAAAAGGGCGGAGACCGTGGGTGAAAACCAAAATTTCACCAATGGCATCCATCTTGTACAGAGCTATCATACCCAGCCGAAAAGTTTGAAACTGAGGAAAAATACCGGATATAAAACCAACACCCCAATCGAGCAAAATATGCTAATAGTCGAGTTAAATGGGAAGATGTACAATCTGCCTTTAATGACCGATTAGTGAAACTTTTAATATATGTATTTAGGTAAAAGAATAATTAAATATATAATTTTTAATTTTAGCATTAAGACAGGTGCTATTATTAACATTAAGCATAAGTAGCCGAAGGAGTTCCAAAATGAATACACTGGACTTTTCCGTCGACACATCAATATTTCCTTGAAAAAGGAAGCCGCCCTCAAGGTCAACGGCGTATTCTGCGGTGAATTTAAAATAATCAGGTTGGATGAGGAGGTATTTGAATTCAAACACATGATCACAAAGAATGCTCCCATCTACCGATGGGATATTAACGCCTAGTTCAAGCCAAATGTCGAGGAACCAATATTAAAGAAACTGGAGGACTTCCAAGAAAAGGATATTGGTTGGGCTTCGTCACCTATTATTAGCTTGGCCATTAACATCAACAAGTTCACGCCTCAGGTAGGATCCTCTTATATTGAACTGCAAGAAAAAAAAATCTAACGCAAAGAAGCCTGCATCAATGTTCAAAATGCAGACAATGCTTGCTTTGCTTGGGTAGTGACATCAGCTTTGCATCCAGCTGAACATCATTCTCAGCGTGTGACAAAATACCCTCACTATTCCTACGCCCTGGATCTCAAACACATTGTATTACCAATGCATATCAAACAGATTCCCCGATTCGAAAAACAAAATGACTTATTGTTGACCGTCTATATTTTGAACAAGATGAGAAAAGAGGATCTTAAAGTTGTAGCGACTTACTTAACCAAGGACAAGAAGGAGAGGCATGTGAACCTCTTAATGATCCAGAACATCTTCTTTGATGAGGATGGAGAAGATGAATAAGATGATGATTGATGATCATGAACCAATCGGATACCATTTTGTTTGGATAAAGAATTTATCTACACCTCTATCATCACAAGTATCACAGCATAAAACTGCAAAATACTTTTGTGACCACTATCTTCACTACCTTTACTCGTCCGCTGCACTAGAACATCACATTGAAAACTATAAAAAGCTCAACGATTGCAGAATCCGGCTAACAACAGAGGACCAGAACGAGCTTAGATTTAAAAATTATAGGAATAAGGTAGAAGCTTTGTTTGTTATTTACGCAGATTTAGAATGTCTATCAGTAGAATGTGGGGATAGAAATAACCATCAAAATTAACTGCCGTGTAGCATTTGCTTTTATGTGAAATGTTCGCATGACTCCACGGTATCGTTTTTCAAGTGCAATAGCGGTGAGAATTGTATCGAGTGGTTTGTGCGTGAGTTCGTGAAAAATTTAGAAACCGTTTTTCTTTGCCCTCTACTCATGGATCAGATTACTGCGGAGGAGATAGAGCTCAGCAGCACTCTCCGAAGTATGTGAGATTAGAAGCCATTTACTGAAGATGATAAAAAGGTGCGCGATCACTGCCACCTAACAGGTAAGTATCGAGGTCCAGAACATGACAGCTGTAATATTAACTTCTAAGATAGTCATACCAGCCTCATTATCTTCCACAACCTTAGCGGCTACGATTCCCACTTCATAGTTAAAAATATAACTTCCGATCTCCAAGGTCGCGTTGATTTCCTCCCAATTAACAAAGAACGATTCATTCCCTTTACAAAACATTTTTATATACATATATCACAGGCACACAAAAAAAAAAAAAAAATTCGATTCCATCGACCAGACCATATAGACTTTATGTTTTTGGGGTCGCTGAGCCTTAATCCGAGGTCAGTTTGGCTCCAGCACGTAAGGTTTTTTTTTAAAGGTCATTTTAAGGTCTTTTGAAGAGCTTTGATTTTCAAACAAAGAAATTATGTGCGACAAGTTCCATTCAATATCTATATAAGTTTTCGAGGTCACCAAATTCGAATCTGAGGTCCTTTCGACGGTTGGGTAAGGCCCAAGGTCAAATAAGGTCACTTTAAGGTCAATTTAGAGTGACTTGGAACAGAAATCGAGAATATTTGCAGGAACAGGTTGCAACCAGTCTCTATATGGGTTTTTGATGGTTTAGGTGCAACAATATTCATATCATATGTACCTAATATTAATTATTTTCAATTTAGTGTACAAGCACTTTTGTCATATAAATACATATTGTAGTTAGAGAAAGGTAACAAATTGTTCAGTTATTCATAAACCGTTGCTTTTACTAAACCAAGAACTCGTTACCATTTCGTTCTACGGTGTACGTAGTTGCAGTTCCAATGCGTCTTAATTAAGAATGAACATCAAATAATAATTGGTTCAAGTGCCGATTATACCATCAAAGGTTATAAGGGAAATTTTAGAACTATTTGTATCGAATCTACTAGCAAAATTTGTAAATTCAAGACGGCGAATACAATATGGTGACCATCATTTCACAATTTAAATGAATTTTTATAAAAATAAGAGTATTTCTTGATCGTTGATTTCAAATGCCTATACTTATCATATGTACATACAGTATATCACAAAAATATGTTTCCATTGCACATTCATTTTCAAAATGCATTGTTATATTATAAATTCTTGAGAAAATCAAATAGTTGCAGAAAAATTAGCAACATTTTTCTATGGAAAAAGCCAAACTCTTGTAGGTACCATGAGTTACTATTCTGCAAAAGTATCACAAAGAAACTACGAATACTAACAATTGTGGGAATTTATTTACATGTGGGAGCTCGAGTCAGGCGAGTAGCCCCTGCAATGAAAAAATGTCTCTTTAGTCGAAAAAACAGCAATATCCGCAGATAACTTACCGTTGTCCTGCTAACTCACTCAATTGATGGAGAGTTGCAACGAACCCGCCGGCTAAGTCGCAAGTTACGCCGAAAAAGTCACGCTGTTAATCTGGAGTTAAGCCGTGTTGATATTGCCCGCTACGCTGCTTCCGAGTGCTGTGATGTGCTATGTGAAGGAATTAATAAAGTAAACGCTGTGACTCATATCTAGCTCAATAATACTTAATCATTATACTTACCCAGTGGTGGATTTACCAGCAGGCTGAGTAGGCTGGAGCCTAGGGCGGCAGATTTTAGGGGCGGCAAATTTGGGACCAAAATTTTTTTTATATTTTACAGAAATTAAAAAGATTCATATTTATATACCGAAAATAGTAGTACTTATTTTCGCCGGCTATCGCCGTAGGCGAGACTCTCAGAATTAAGCGCCCTCATCCTACCAGTAGATATAAATTATATATAAATATAAGAGATAATAAATCGAAAGGCTATTACGAGTAGACTGCACACTTTGTTTTAAATAACAACAAAAAATGAAAACCAAAAGGAATAAAGAAGTGTATAAAGAATAAATAGTAAAATATTTGAAATTAAAATTGTAACACATCTCACAATTCCCAAAGAAAGTCATGTAATTTGCAGCAAAGCAAATATACATAATAGAAAATCACGCAAAAAGGTATTGTAAAACTTTCATATTTTAATTAATTGAATTTCATCTTCATCATCAGCCGGATTTTTACCAGATAATGGAATATATTGTTTTTAAACTGTAGGTAAACGCAATACAAATTATTTAATTACTTTTACCGATTGTACATTGTTTTGTAAGTAGTATTAAGACATACCTTACCCCGCCTTATTAGTAGTACATAATTGAGCTTGTATTAGCTCAGAAATATACCCAAAACCTATTTCTTGCGCAATCTTATCTAAATCGGTAATTAATATGATTGTGAACTAGGGTCTCGAAATGTAGAGTACGGAAGGGCGGCAAAATAGCCTACTGGCGGCAAATGTGTAAATCCGCCACTGCCAGAGGTTAGCTCAGACGCGACATTTGAACATAAATTCTGAGACAAATTGAGGGGTATTTGAATTTAGTAAACCCTTTGATACCCTCTTTTAGGAGATTGCACTCTCACACGGATGACAGTGCCCATTTAGTTTTCAAAATGACATCCCGAGCGACACACGGTCCAGTTGTTGGTGATATGCCAGCTTGAAATGAAATTGCCGCCATTGTAAAGACTGGCCCAGATTATGAACCAGGAAAGGTTGTAGTCTGGAAGATAGGTAGAGCAAAACCCCATAACGTAGATTATTTAGATCCAAGCTACGAATGTTTGCAATATCCCCTTTTATTTCTCCATGCAACAATCGGCTGGCTATTGGGCTTAGTAATTTTGGTTGATACAACTGGAGAGGTGTGTGATATTGCATTACTTAGCTCAAATCGGAATTAAACCTAGCTCAAGCCCACTAAACTTCACCAAAGTCGTTAGAGCCTTTTCCGAAAAAATGTACCTATAAATAAACTAGTTTAATATAATAGGATTGCAATTTTAATAATAACTAGTAGTTGATGGTTTGGCCCGACATAACATTCGATATAAAAGATGTAGATAAGATATAAGAGACAATAAATGGAAAAACTATTGATTGACTGCAGAATTTGTGTTAAATAACAAAATAACATAAACAAAAAGAAATAAAAACTGAGCCAGAATGCAGAAAACTAATTTTTCTAAAGATGGCCACCTTAAGAAATGATTCGGGGGTAAAGGGGTGAATGGAAAAAATAAGTTGTAGTATCGAGCGATAGTACTCAAGGTGTAATGTAAGGATATATCGTCGTTGCGCGTGCAATACCGCGAAAGAGCAGTTTGTAAATACCGCGTAACAGCAAAAGGCGCAAAATTGAAATATTGCGCATACGCATTCTTAACATAGTTTCGCTCCTTATAGATCTCACAGAATTTAAATTAGCCTATAAAAAACCTCATTTTTGACATAAAAAAATTCAATTCTATATTAAAATTCATTTCAAACCCGCGTATCTGCTAATTCTAAACTACTTTTTCTGTAATTTGTTGTAACAAAACCGCGTAAGTGACTTTAAACAGAATCTAAGCAAGTTATTAAAGTGATTTTATATGGAATCTAAGCAAGTTATTAGTAAGCTAACGTTATTTTCCTATAAAATAGGTCGCAAAGAAGTAGCCTTAGAGTTCAGTCCATAAAATATAGTTAAATGGCTAAGATATTAAGTTTTTTCTTCCTCCTATAAAATCGTGAAAACGCAGATACGCGGTATTTACAAAGTGCTCTTTCGCGGTATTGCACGCGCAACGACGATATAGTAAGTGCTAACAAACAATATAGGAAGAGTGTAGACTCTTCGAAATGACAATGAAAAAACCAAAAATAGAAAGAGGAATAAAAAAAAAATAGTGCGTGGAGTCCCTCCGCGCCGAAGAAGTGAAACTTCGTAATGGGGAAATGAAAATAGGAAGGAGTTGAAATTGATTTTTAGTGAACTCATATTGTTTCTTTAAGACAAACATTTTAACATTCTCGCCCTGTAAAATGTATTTGTATTAATAACTAGCTGGGTCACCCGGTTTCACCCGGCGTTGGGTAAATTCTTACTAATTAAAAACTTCTCAAATGTTGTAGTTTGTTATATTCTAGAAATTGTTTCAATCCGAAAACCCCTTTATGGATCCGCTATCTTGAAATTCCAAATCTTAATAATATTCAAAATTAGTGGCCTTAAAATAAGCATTGTACCAACTTTCATTCAGATCCGTTGAAATCGAGAAATGTTGGTCGCCATATTGGATCCGCCATCTTGAGTTTGGAAATTTGGCTAATATTCGAAATTAGTGTCCTCAGAATAATCATTGTAATAATTTTCAGTAAAATCCGTTGAAATCAAGAAATTTGGTCTCATATTGGACCCGCCATCTTGGATTTGCAAATTTTGATAATATTCGAAATTTGTAGCTTCAGAATAATCATTGTACCAATTTTCATTAAAATCCGTCGAAATCGAGACATTCTGGACATGGGTCCGCCATCTTGCATTTAGAAATTTTAATAATATACAAAATTAGTGGTCTCAGAATAATCACTGTACTAATTTCTATTACAATCCGTTGAAATCGAGAAATTTTGGTCGCCATGTTGGATATGGAAATTTTGATAATATTCGAAATTAGTGGCTCCGGAATAATCATTGTACTAATTTTCATTAAAATCCGTTGAAATCGAGACATTCTGGTCGCCATGTTGGATCCACCATGTTGGATTTGGAAATTTTGCTAATATTCAAAATTAGTGGCCTCAGAATAATCATTGTACCAATTTTCATTAAAATCCGTTGAAATCGAGAAATCTTGGTCACCATATTGGGTCCGCCATCTTGGATTTGTAAATTTTGATAATATTCAAAATCAGTGACATCAAGATAATCATTGTACTAATTTTCATTGAAATCCCTTGAAATCGAGAAATATGGTCGCCATTTTGGATCCGCCATCTTGGATTTCTAAATTTTGATAATATTCAAAATCAGTGACCTCAAAACATTCATTGTACTAATGTTCATTAAAATCCGTTGAAATCAGGAAATCTTGGTCGCCATATTGGATCCGCCATCTTGAATTTCTAAATTTGGACAGCGGATTTGAAATCCCCAACCCGCAAAACCCCTGTATACCAATTTCTTCATGAAAATCGCTTCAAAATTAAAATTTTCAGCCGCCATCTTGGATCCGCCATTTTGAAAACCTACAAAGTATCGTATAGCCGTTTCCTGGTTCTAAGCTACCTCCCCACCAATTTTCAGCCAAATCGGTACAGCCGTTCTTGAGTTATAAATAGTGTAACTAACACGACTTTCTTTTATACATATACATAGATGTATGTGAATGCGTCATAATGTAATTTCAAAAGAGAAAACCTAACAATCAATTGATATTCACAAGAGACGTACCTTGACATAACCTTAAGTCCGTCGCATTGTCCGTGGACTGTCTTCCAAAGTTCATCTGCGATACAAAAGCTACTTTCATGAAATAAAGCTATTTTTAGCTTATAAAGCAAAATTAGTGCTTTAAGCTCAGTACTGAAATGCGCTTGCATATAGGAAAGTTGCAGCTTTTGAGTAGCGTTAAACGTTTAACGCAACCTTGTTTTGGAAGTCGCATTAGAAGTTTCACTTCAAAAAACAAAAAATTAAAAGTACAATGAAGCTGTACTGGTTGGCGGCTGTTGCTAGTGGTGCTACTAATTCAGAACACAATAAAAGAATTACAAATTAACGCTTAACGCTTAATGTCTAACGCTTAACGCTTAACGTCTAACGCTTAACGCTTAACGTCTAACGCTTAACGTTTAACGCTCAACGCTTAACGTTTAACGCTTAACGTTTAACGTTTAACAACTAACGCTTAAAGTTTAACGCTTAACGTTTAACGCCAAACGTTTAATGTCTAACGCTTAACGCTTAATGTCCAACGCTTAACGTCTAACGCTTAACGTTTAACGCTTAACGTTGACGTTTAAGGCTTAACGCTTAACGTTTAACGCGTAACGTTTAACGCTTAACGTTTAACGCCAAACGCTTAATGTCTAACGCTGAACGCTTAATGTCCAACGCTTAACGTCTAACGCTTAACGCTTAACGTTTAACGCCTAACGCTTAACGTTTAACGCTTAACGCTTAACGTCTAACGCTTAACGTCTAACGCTTAACATCTAACGCTTAACGCTCAACGCTTAACGTTTAACGCCTAACGTTTAACGTTTAACGTTTAACGCTTAACGTTTAACGCTTAACGCTTAACGTCTAACGCTTAACGCTTAACGCCTAACGTTTAACGCTTAACCCTTAACGTCTAACGCTTAACGCTTAAAGTCTAACGCTTAACGCTTAACGTTGAACGCTAAACATCTAACGCTTAACGCCTAACGTCTAACGCTTAATGCTAAACGTTTAACGCTTAACGTTTAACGTTTAACGCCTAAAGCTTGACGCCTAACGTCTAACGCTTAACGTCTAACGCTTAACGTCTAATGCTTAACGCTTAACGTCTAACGCTTAACGTCTAACGCTTAACGGCTAACGCTTAACGTTTAACGTCTAACGTTTAACGCTTAACGCTTAACGCCTAACGGTTAACGCCTAACGCTTAACGTTTAACGCTTAACGTTTAATGTCTAACGCTTAACGTTTAACGTCCAATGCTTGACGCTTAACTGCTAACGATTAACGTTTAACGTCTAACGTTTAACGCTTAACGCTTAACGTCTAACGCTTAACGTTTAACGCCTAACGCTTGACGCTTAACGCTTAACGGTTAACGTCTAACGCTTAACGCTTAATGTTTAACGCTTAACGTCTAACGCATACGTCTAACGCTTAACGCTTAACGTTTAACGCTTAACGTTTAACGCCTAACGCTTAACGCTTAATGTTTAACGCTTAACGCTTAACGTCTAACGTCTAACGTTTAACGCTTAACGCTAAACCTTGATCAAGCCTAGCTTAAACATGATTCAAGCCTGGCTTAAACCTGGTGTAAGCCTGACTTAAGCCAGGTTTAAGCCAGGTTTAAGCCAGGCTTAAACCAAGTTTAAGCCTGGCTTAAAAAGGTTTAGGCCAGGCTTAATCCAGGTTTAAGCCAGGCTTGTATCATGTTTAAGCTAGGCTTGAGCAAGGTTTAGCGTTAAGCGTTAAACGTTAGACGTTAAGCGTTAGACGTTAAGCGTTAGACGTCAAACGTTAAGCGTTAAACATTAAGCGTTAAGCGTTAGGCGTTAAGCGTTAGGCGTTAACCATTAAGCGTTAAGCGTTAAACGTTAAGCGTTAAACGTTAAGCGTTAACCGTTAAGCGTTAAGCGTTAAGCGTTAGGCATTTAACGTTAAGCGTTAAGCGTTAGGCGTTAGACGTTAAACGTTAAGCGTTAAACGTTAAGCATTAAGCGTTAAGCGTTAGACGTTAGGCGTTAAGCGTTAGACGTTAAGCGTTAGGCGTTAAACGTTAAGCGTTAAGCATTAAGCGTTAAGCGTTAGGCGTTAAGCGTTAGGCGTTAACCGTTAAGCGTTAAACGTTAAGCGTTAAACGTTTAGCGTTAGACGTTAAGCGTTAAACGTTAAGCGTTAAGCGCTAAGCGTTAGACGTTAAGCGTTAAACGTTAGACGTTAAGCGTTTGGCGTTAAACGTTAAGCGTTAAACGTTAGATATTAAGCGTTAGACGTTAGGCGTTAAGCGTTGGACGTTAAACGTTAAGCGTTAAACGTTAAGCATTAAGCGTTGAGCGTTAGACGTTAAGCGTTAAGCGTTAGACGTTAAGCATTAAGCGTTAAGCGTTAAGCGTTAGACGTTAAGCGTTAAGCGTTAAGCGCAAGACGTTCAGCGTTAAACGTTAAGCGTTAAGCGTTAGACGTTAAGCGTTAGACGTTAAGCGTTAAGCGTTAAACGTTAAGCGTTAAACGTTTAGCGTTAGACGTTAAGCGTTAAACGTTAGACGTTAAGCGTTTGGTGTTAAACGTTAAGCGTTAAACGTTAAGCGTTAGGCGTTAAGCGCTAAGAGTTAGACGTTAAGCGTTAGACGTTAAGCGTTAAGCGTTAGACGTTAAGCGTTAAACGTTTAGCGTTAGACGTTAAGCGTTAAACGTTAAGCGTTAAGCGTTAGACGTTAAGCGTTAAACGTTAGACTTTAAGCGTTTGGCGTTAAACGTTAAGCGTTAAACGTTAAGCGTTAGGCGTTAAGCGTTAAGCGTTAAGCGATAAGCGTTAGACGTTACGCGTTAGACGTTAAGCGTTAAGCGTTAGGCGTTAAGCGTTAAACGTTAGACGTTAAACGTTAAGCGTTAGCCATTAAGCGTTAAGCGTTAAGCGTTAGACGTTAAGCGTTAAGCGTTAGACGTTAAGCGTTAAGCGTTAATCGTTAGGCGTTAAACGTTAAGCGTTAAACGTTAAGCGTTAAACGTTAAGCGTTGAGCGTTAAGCGTTGGACGTTAAGCGTTGGACATTAAGCGTTAAGCGTCAGGCGTTAAACGTTAAGCGTTAAACGTTAAGCGTTAGGCGTTAATCGTTAGAAGTTAAGCGTTAAGCGTTAGGCGTTAAACGTTAAACGTTAAGCGTTAAACGTTAAGCGTTAGACGTTAAGCGTTAAGCTTAATTTCATCTTCATCATCAGCCGGATTGTTACCAGATAATGGAATATATTGTTTTTAAACTGTAAACGCAATACAAATTATTTAATTACTTTTACCGATTGTACATTGCTTTGTAAGTAGTATTAAGACATACCTTACCGCGCCTTATTAGTAGTACATAATTGAGCTTGTATTAGCTCAGAAATATACCCAAAACCTATTTCTTGCGCAATCTTATCTAAATCGTTAATTAATAAGATTGTGATCTAGGGTCTCGAAATGTAGAGTACGGAAGGGCGGCAAAATAGCCTACTGGCGGCAAATGTGTAAATCCGCCACTGTACTTACCTGTGTAAACGGAAACTATTTCACTAACTGAACTATTTAACTAAATGAACTAATTTGAATTAAAGCATAAATTAATCTAAGTGCACCCAGAGGCTTTTTTATTCCCTACCTGGCTCATTTCCCACATTTGGGGGCTCAACCGGGATTTGGGCTAACAGAGTCAACCAGGTGTATTAGCAAGTGCCGTTAGATAATTGGAGTGATAATATGGTGATAGTGTGGCGACGCTGCAATCAAAACTGGGAAATCGAGGATAGAATGATAAGTACATCCAAATAAAATGTCAGATCTTTCTATTATTTATTTTTCTTTGATCATCGACGATTGGGGAGATTTTTGGATTGGGCACGTGTTGCCTAGTAGCTGTCGAACGGTACCTTACCCGTTATGAGTTCGAAATAACTGCAAGAACCGTTGTTTGCAAAGACTTATGGATGATTTGGATAAGTTAACGACATATGAATTGCAAGAACTCTTAAGGTTGCGAAACCAGCCGACAAATTATCGGAGAAAACAAGATTTAATTGAACGTTTACAATCAATTAGCGGGGACTCTGAAAACGAACAAGAAAGTTGTTGTAAACTTCGGAAGCAATATTTAGCAACCCTGGCTCATCGCCCTTTTTGACCGACATCATCCGCAAGCTTCCCGTTCGTCGCTCTCTGGTCCTAGCCGTCGGCAAGCGCGCACCGGGTTCGTATCACCAGCACCCGCATCTTCATTAAGTTCCATTTTACTAGTTATAAATTGTACCTCTATTAATATCATAATAAACCACAAAATCACAACATATTTCTGGCGACGAGGATGGGAACAGAACACTTCAAATCTAAAGCGCACGTGCTGGCATCACGCTACAAATTTTTTAAATCGCAAATGCGACCGAATCAAACGTATGCTGACTGGATAGCTGAATTACGAGGACTAGCCCGTAGGTGTAGCTATGTTTGCGCCAACGAAAGCTGCAAAAAGGAATTTGTCGACGAACTTATCAGAGACATAATTGTGCTGAACACCCCTCATGAATCTGTGAGGAATAAAGCCCTTCAAAAAACGAACCCTACTCTCGCAGATGTCGTCGCAATAGCCGAAGCACACGAGGCGGTAAACTCAGTTCAAGCCGTCACTAGCAGTGATAGCAAGGAAAGCAACAGTGAAGTGTTTCAGTTCAAAGTGGATAAAGCCGGCAATGCCAATGCCAAAAATTCAGGAGCAAATAAGTTTCAATCGTGTTCAGGGTGCGGAACGCACCACCAACGAACACAGTGTAAATTCCGCAACGCACAGTGTCGAAAATGTAATCGTTTCGGCCACATTGCTCCCGTGTGCAACTCAAGCCCAGTGAAGCCAAAACACAAGCAGGTCAAGCATGCTGCATTACCAAAAAAGCAGTCAAATGTGAATCGCCAAGAGACTGTCGCATCGCTAGATTTTGTATATGCCCTAAACAAGCCTTCGCCCCGTAAGTGCAAAAATAAATACATCTTAAAATTGTCAGTCAATGGTGCTCTGATTAGTTTTCAAATTGACTCAGGTGCAACTTGCTCCGTTATAGGAGTGAATCTGTATAAGCAGCTGCACGCCTCTATATCGTGTACGGGCAACCCAACTCGATTAAAAACATTTGGGGGGAAGGTAATCGCCACATTGGGGACACTGAATGTCGATGTACAGTGGGGTAACATACAAAAGCAGTTGCCACTAATAGTAGCAGACGTCACAGCAGAGGAGGGTATCCTGGGCATAGACTGGATGGACGCCCTCGGGTTAAGCATACAATGCTCTAAAGCAGTCAACGCCTTAGCAAAGAATATCGAATTCAACAAGAAGGGACACTCTCAATACGCTCTCAAAGTCCCAACTCATATGCAAGCTCTCGCAAATACACCCAGCAAAATTTCCCATTAGATAAAGCAGCTCAGGGCTACTACCTCTGTAAATACCTATAAGAAATGTAGAGAGAGAAATAGTTACCAAAAAGTCCTCACAGACAGCTTTTACAGCGTAAGCTATAAACTGAAGCTTTTTTTATGAACGCTTTTTTAAAGGCGGTCCCGAGCCGGGCACCAGTACTACGCCGCTCAAGTTTACCTCTCCTCGCAATGTTAAGTTATAGTTAAATGCCGAATCGGAGAAGGGAGAAGAGGCAGGCAGCACACACCGAGCATGAATACGGACGAGATTGTTTACATTTTTTCATTGTGCGTTTTTAAAAGCGGTCCCCAGCGGAATTTCTTTTGTGTGCTGCTCGCTTACGAAAAGTACCGGGTGGGCTTGATTTGTTTGGAAATGTGAAGAAGCTTAAAAGTTTTTGAGTAAAAATGTGCTTTCTTAGAAGCAATTAATTAAATGAAATAAAATGTGCTTTAGATAAATAATGGGTAAACATAATATAATGTGTTTGGTGTGTGGCTGTGGAAAAGGCAGCGTATAATGTGCTCATACATATAGATAAGTTTTGTGATAAAAGATTTTTTTGAGGCGCACCCTGCAGGAGTGTTCCACTTTTCGCCCCAAATTTTTGTCTTTCTCTCACTTATGCTTTCTTTATTACTAACTATTTCTAGCATAAATTCCCATTTCGTTCCTGTAAAGGTACCAAGGTCGAAAATTTTTAAAAAATAACCGCTCGAGTGTCCCCTCTTGTTATAGATACTCTTTGGCCTTAGCACCAGTCGACATACCTGTAGTAGACGACTTAGTCGCCAAATTCGAGGAAGTCTTTTCTGACAAGCTCGGACACTGTAAAATATTTCAGGCTCAATTGCATCTTAAAGAAAATGCAATGCCTAAGTATTGTAAAGCACGAGCGTTGCCCTTCGCTCAAATGGACCAATTTAAAAAGGAAGCCGAACGCCTGGTACAGGCTGACATTTGGAGACCAATCAACTTCAGCAGCTGGGCAGCACCCATAGTTGTAATTCCAAAAAAGGATAATAGCCTGAGAATCTGCGGTGATTTTAAAGCTGTGAACGCACAGCTGAAGGTGGATCAGCACCCGATACCGCGCATCGAGGAATTATTGCAAAAATTACGTGGCGGGCGCCTGTTTTCCAAATTGGATTTGTCAGACGCGTATTTTCAGATCGAGTTGGACGACGCAGCAAAAGCGATAATGGTTGTTAATACACCATTAGGCTTATTTTCGTACCAGCGACTGCCTTTCGGTGTGGCAAGCGCACCTGCGATTTTTCAACGGCTATTGGAGCAAGTGATTGCGGGTATCCCTCATTGTATCAACTATTTGGATGATATAGTGGTAACGGGATCGACGATCGAAGAGCACAGGGCCAATCTTTACAAGGTTTTTAGTCGATTGCAGGAATGCGGCTTCACCTGCAAGAAGAGCAAATGCACTTTTATGCAGCCTAGTATAGAGTACTTAGGTTACGTCATCAGTGCAGACGGTATCAGTCCAGCACCGTCCAAAATCCGAGCTATAAAAGAACTACCACGTCCTGCCAACATAAAGGACTTCCAAGCATTTTTGGGTAAAATTACCTATTACAATAAGTTTATTAATAATTTCTCCCAGACAGCTGCACCATTAAATAAGCTACGCAGCTTAAGCGAAAAATTTACATGGGAGGAGGAACAAGAGAAAGCCTTTAGCAAGTTCAAGCACCAAATATCCCGTGCGCCTATGCTAGCGCACTTTGACGAAACACAAACCAATTATCCTTGCAACGGATGCTTCTTCGCACGGCATAGGAGCCGTCATTTCGCACAAATATCCAGATGGAACCGAAAAGCCCATCGCCTTTGCCTCCAAGACGCTCAATGTTAATCAGAAACGATACAGTCAAATCGAAAAAGAAGCTTTATCGATTGTCTATGGAGTCCGCAAATTTCACCAGTTTTTATATGGCCGTAGCTTCATCCTCCTGACGGATCATCAGCCTTTGGTATCCATTTTTAATCCTGGCAAGCAACTACCGACATTTATTTTGCAGCGCTTACAGCGTTGGGCCCTTATACTTATGGGTTACCGCTACGAAATTCGCTACCGGCCTACGGCAAAGCATGCCAACGCCGATGCTTTATCGCGGTTACCCAGCGGACCCGATCCGGTGTTTGATTCCGACGATGAATGCTGTTTCCATCTGGATGCTCAACAGCAGCTACAGGATTTTCCCCTAACTACAGAACTCCTGCGAAGTATGACTAAGGCGGACAGAGTCCTGCGGAGAGTTCGTCAACTCATCTCAGATGGTTGGCCTGCAAAACTTGCTGCAACTGACGAGCATTTGAAACCTTTCTTTGAGCGACGATTCTCACTAAGCTGTGATGAGGGTATAGTACTGTTGCAGACCGATTACCTGCGTGTCGTAGTACCGGAAGCGGCTCAGTCAAAAGTTCTAAGTTTACTTCACGAAGGACACTGGGGTATAACCCGCATGAAACAACTAGCGCGAAGATACTGTTGGTGGCCCAACATCGACGCCCACATCGAGAAACAAGTAGCAAATTGCGGAATGTGCCAACAGCATAGCAACTACAACCCAGCGCGTAAATTCAACAGTTGGCCCGTTGCCGAGCGCCCGTGGCAGCGCATACATTTGGACTTCGCAGGTCCCTTTCTAGAGTCAACATGGCTCCTGTGTGTCGATGCCTTTTCAAAATACCCCTTTGTCGTCAAGCTAAACCCAGCGACATCAGCAACAACCATCGACGCCCTTCGCGCAATATTCGTACATGAAGGCCTCCCTGACGTCATCGTTACTGACAACGGACGCCAATTTACATCCCGGGAGTTTCAAGACTTTTGCAAGAGTCAGGATATCGCGCATTTAACTACCGCACCGTTTCACCCGGCGTCGAATGGCGAAGCTGAACGCTTCGTACGCACGTTCAAGCAATCCTTAACAAAAGCCGTGGCCGAGGGTAAGCACACAGCGGAAGCACTTTTAACGTTCTTGACTTCTTACAGAACGTCGCCTAACACCATCTCGGGAAAATCACCGGCCGAATTACTCCACGGTCGCCAGCCTAATACCCTTGATACACGGGCACGACTGAATGAAAATCCACCTGGGATTATCATCGGCTGTACCGTGTATCACTGTGGATTAAGTTTGAATCTTCATTCATAACTGAAGGCTACTCGATGAAGTTCCAGAAACGTAATTCATAGCGGATGAAAATGGAAGTCCTTGAAAAATTAGCTGATTTCCAGTGTCAATTATTCAAAAACATTAATTCACTCCGGTTTTTGCACTTTGAACTGTCAAAACGAAATATCATCGACTCCTATACCCGTGTATCTTGCATTGAATGAATTAAAATACGAGTGAATTTTCATTCGTAGGATCTTCATTCAGCCGTGTCCGTGTATCTTGGGTATAAGACTCTCTTGTCATTGATGATACCTCGGATCAAGCAGCCGAAACCCGCCGACGAGAAGCCCATTGCCAAGACACACTTCGCTATAGGAGAGCCCATCTATGCGAAAAACTTCGCGCGCGGTTCTCCCTGGATGCCTGGAACAATTACCGAACGCCTCGGTCGAGTTATGTATAGGGTATCCCTTAGTGAAGTAGACCGAACCATTCGGAGACACCGTAACCAGCTGAAACCCCGCAGCATCGCGTACAACGAGATGACAGCATCCTTACCACCTACGACGCCGTTGTTGGAACCCCGACGATCCCCTAGACTCCAACAGCGAGTCGTGGGTCAGCCTTAACAAGCCTGTTCTACAATAGGACTGGAGGGAATGTTGTAAACTTCGGAAGCAATATTTGGCAACCCTGGCTCATCGCCCTTTTTGACCGACATCATCCGCAAGCTTCCCGTTCGTCGCTCTCTGGTCCTAGCCGTCGGCAAGCGCGCACCGGGTTCGTATCACCAGCACCCGCATCTTCATTAAGTTCCATTTTACTAGTTATAAATTGTACCTCTATTAATATCACAATAAACCACAAAATCACAACAAAAGTGAAGAATTACACAGGTTTACAAAAAAAAAAAAGTTGATGTTCTTTTGACCAGACCATCTCATTTTTATGTAAATCGACGGCCTGAATCCGAATCCGAGGTCCGTTAACCTCCATCACGTCAGGTTCAAGGTCATTTCAAGGTCAAATTGAGAAAAACCCACTAAATAGGTCTGAAAAAGAGGACTTATAGGTTTCTGGGGCCGCTGAATCCGAATTCGTGATTTGTTTAACTCCCAAAGGTCAGCCAGAGGTTATTTCAAGGGCATTTCAAGGTGAAATTGGGAAAAATCCACTAAATAGGTCTGAAAAAGAAGATGTATAGGTGTTTGGAGTCACTGAATCCGAATTGGTGATTTGCTTAACCCCCAAGGTCAGCCAAAGGTCGTTTTAAGGGCATTTCAAGGTGAAATTGAGAAAAATCCACTAAGCGGAAAAAGTTGATGTTCTTTTGACTAGACCATCTTATTTTTATGTAAATCGACGCCCTGAATCCGAATCCGAGGTCTGTTAACCTCCATCACGTCAGGTTCAAGGTCATTTCAATGTCAAATTGAGAAAAACCCACTAAATAAGTCTGAAAAAGAGGACTTATAGGTTTTTGGGGCCGCTGAATCCGAATTCGTGATTTGTTTAACTCCCAAAGGTCAGCCAGAGGTTATTTCAAGGTGAAATTGGGAAAAATCTACTAAATAGGTCTGAAAAAGAAGATGTATAGGTTTTTGGGGTCACTGAACCCGAATCCGTGATTTGCTTAAGCCCCCAAGGTCAACCAGAGGTCGTTTCAAGGGCATTTCAAGGTGAAACTGGGAAAAAATCACGTCTTTTCTATATTTGAACTTGGAATGACTTCGAAACGACCTCAGGTTGACCTTGGGAGATTAAGCAAACCACGAATTCGGATTCAGCGACCCCAAAAACGTATACATCTTCTTTTTCAGACTTATTTAGTTGATTTTTTCCCAGTTTCACCTTGAAATGCCCTTGGAACGACCTCTGGTTGACCTTGGGTGCTTAAGCAAATCACGAATTCGGGTTCAGTGACCACAAAAACCTATACATCTTCTTTTTCAGACCTATTTAGTGGATTTTTCCCAATTTCACCTTGAAATAACCCCTGGCTGACCTTTGGGAGTTAAACAAATCACGAATTCGGATTCAGCGGCCCCAGAAACCTATAAGTCCTCTTTTTCAGACCTATTTAGTGGGTTTTTCTCAATTTGACCTTGAAATGATCTTGAACCTGACGTGATGGAGGTTAACAGACCTCGGATTCGGATTCAGGGCGTCGATTTACATAAAAATGAGATGGTCTGGTCAAAAGAACATCAACTTTTTCCGCTTAGTGGATTTTTCTCAATTTCACCTTGAAATGCCCTTAAAACGACGAAATGCCCTTGAAATAACCTCTGGCTGACCTTTGGGAGTTAAACAAATCACGAATTCGGATTCAGCGGCCCCAGAAACCTATAAGTCCTCTTTTTCAGACCTATTTAGTGGGTTTTTCTCAATTTGACCTTGAAATGACCTTGAACCTGACGTGATGGAGGTTAACGGACCTCGGATTCGGATTCAGGCCGTCGATTTACATAAAAATGAGATGGTCTGGTCAAAAGAACATCAACTTTTTTTTTTTTGTAAACCTGTGTTATCAGACGATTCGGTAGGAAGTGTGCTAGAGAATAATAGCGAATTAGAAATTTCTAAAAGTGTCAGGGAAGAATCTCGGTTAGGTGAAAACGTTGTTAAAGAAACAGATATTCAGCTTAATAAGCGGGTGGTACAAGAGACGGAGAATATGAGTACCAATAATTTTGTTTTCAAGGACGTTGAGGATTCGCTCGACAATTTTAGTGGCGAATCCGGTAAAGGTGTTGTTACGTGGTTTAAGGACTTCGAAGATGTTGCAACGGCATGTGCATGGAGCGACATGCAAAAATATTTGTATGCGCGAAAATTATTAAAAGGGGCTGCTAGACTCGCCGTGGAGGGCTCCACAGACATAAGTAGTTGGGGCAATTTAAAGAAATTTTTGTTAAGTGAATTTTCCCAAACTTACACTAGTCTTAGCGTTCATCGATCCCTGGAAAGTAGGAAAAAGAAAAACGAGGAATCTTTTCTAGAATATATTTATGCCATGAAACAAATTTCAAATCGTGGTTCGGTGGATGAAAAGTCCTTGGTAGCCTATATCATAGCTGGCATTCCCGATCAAACGGCCAATAAAATAATTAATATATAGGCTAGTTCAATAAGTGAATTGAAGCAGAAACTAAAGGCTTATGAAACGATGAAGATGCATCAGAAAGAGGTTCATGCCCCTAAAAAATCTGTAAATCCCAGCGCAAAGTCCAACTCGCAAAGATGTAAATCCCAGCACAAAGTCCAACTCGCAAAGATGTTTTAACTGTGGTGCAAAATCCCACCTCACTTCAGTTTGTCCTCATAAGGATAAAGGAGCACGCTGTTTCAAATGTGGGCAGTTCGGACACATGTCAAATAATTGCTCCCAACCCAAACCTACACGTAGTAGTAGCAACGCAGCAAGTAGTACTCCGTCTGGATCTGGAAATTCAGTCAATACTGTAACGGTACAGGATATGACTGTTAGGGTGCAGTTAGGAAACAATTTCTATGCAGAATTAGTCGACACAGGAAGTAGTGTTACACTTGCGAGAAAATCAGTTATTACGCGTGAGAATCTACCCCCGCTAGGGCAAGGGTCAAGCATGACTTTAACTGGCTTCGGACAAAATCGAGTTCAAACTTTGGGATCAATTTCAAATATTCTGAAAATAAACAACGATAGTTACAAAGTTTGTTTTCATGTTGTACCCGATAATTGGATTCCCCAAGATTTTATATTAGGCACCGATATTTTAAAAGAAGCAAAGCTTACGGTAGAGAGAGGAAAATTATCTATTGAAGAAGTTAGCCAAGCAGATAATGAAGTCGAATCTAATTTTCTTAATCAACTAGATGTTGTCCAGCTCGTACAAGAAAGTCAATTCGATGCTGTTGAAGAAATCGAAAATGTCGAATATCGGAAAGGTGTCCGTGATCTCATCTCAGCTTATTCACCTAAATGCCCTAAAGAATCTTCAGTAAAAATGAGAATTTGTGTTGCCGACAATCAAGCCCCAATTTATTCGAAACCTCGACGATCGGCACCAAAGGAGAAGGAAGTTGTTAGGCTGCAAGTGAAAGAGTGGTTAGACGAAGGAATAATTAGGGCTAGCTGCTCCGATTATGCAAGCCCAGTTGTCCTCGCGAAGAAGAAAGACGGCAGTTACCGACTCTGCATCGATTATAGGAAATTAAATCAGCATATCGTCAAGGATAGATTCCCTTTGCCTGTTATAGAAGAGGTACTAGAAAATCTTCATCAGGCCTCAGTCTTCACAACCTTAGATCTCCGAAACGGGTTTTTTCACGTGAACATAGAAGAGTCCAGTAAAAAGTACACCGCATTTTTGACCTCGGACGGACAATATGAATTCAATAAAGTCCCTTTCGGCTTATGTAATTCGCCGGCCGTTTTTCAGCGGTTTATTAACGTAGTATTCCAAAAGCTTATCCGAGATAGAACTCTCCTAGTATATATGGATGATATCATAATACCCTCTATGAATGAAGCCGAAAATTTCGAAAAATTAAAACGAGTTCTATATGTGGCTGGAGAAAATAGACTTAAGGTAAAGTGGACGAAATGTAAGTTTCTGCAAAGGAATATCGAATTTCTCGGACATGTTATTGAAAATGGCCACATCAAACCTTCCAGAGAAAAAACTGCTGCTGTTCAGAATTTCCCTGTCCCATGTAATGTTAAGCAGGTGCAAAGCTTCTTAGGATTAACCGGGTTTTTCCGGAAGTTCATCCCTAATTACTCAGCCATTGCAAAGCCTTTAACTGATTTAACTAAAAATAATGTACTTTTCCTATTTGAACAGAGGGAGCAAGAAGCGTTTAACCTCCTTAAAGGAAAACTAATTTCGCAGCCAGTTTTAAAGCTTTTTGACCCACATGCCGAGACGAAGTTACACACGGATGCGAGTAGAGATGGCTTTGGTGCAGTATTGCTGCAAAAGTCCCCTGAAACCACAAAGCTTCACCCTGTTTTCTATATAAGCTTTAAGGCCACGCAAGCTGAGCAACGTTCCTCAAGCTATGAGCTGGAGGTGTTAGCCGTTATAAAATCCCTCAAAAAACTACGTCCATACCTGCTGGGACTCAAATTTGTGATCTACACGGATTGCAAGGCATTAAGCATGAAGAAGAAGGAAATCAATCCCCGTGTGGCCAGGTGGGCCCTTTTCTTGGAAGAGTTCGAATGTAGTGTGAAACACAAGTCTGGATCTTCTATGCGACATGTCGATGCTCTGAGTAGATACCCACCAGTGCTCCTCATAGAAGAAGAAATCCTACAGCAAGTGAAAAGGGCCCAAGAAGAAGACAGTTACTGCCGCCTTGTGAAAAAATGTTTGGAAAGTGGAGAATTTGAAAATTTTTTGTTAAGGAGTAAAGTGCTGTTCAAATTTGTGGATGGAAATTATTTACTCGTTGTACCCAAATCGCTTCAGAGAGGTATCATTAGCAGATTGCATGAAAGGGGACACGTAAACGCAAGAAAGTTGGAAGGGATCCTGCGTCAGGAATATTTTATTCCTGACCTACCCAAAAAGGTTCAGGATGTAACAAGAAATTGCGTCACTTGTATCTTAGCTGCAAGAAAACAAGGGAAACCTGAATGCTTTCTGAGTCCTATAGAAAAGATAGATTTACCCTTGCATACCTATCACCTCGACCATCTTGGACCACTAAGCTCCACAGCAAAGAAATGCAAGCATTTACTCGTCGTCGTAGACGCTTTCACTAAGTTTTCATGGATTCATCCGGTCAAGTCAACGACAACCGAAGAGGTGATCAAGAAACTCGAGCTTCAGGCGGATATTTTCGGCAATCCACACAGAATAGTTACCGATAAAGGGACTTGCCTTCACATCGACTGTTTTTCGGGATTATTGCGTCGAAAGGAAGATATGCCAAGTTTTTACCACTACCGGAATCCCAAGAGGCAATGGCCAGGTTGAACGTTTAAACCAGGTCATAATCAACTGGTTGTCCAAGCTATCACAAGATAACCCTACAAAATGGTTCAAACATCTCCCCCTGCTTCAACGAATTCTCAATTCCACACCTAGTTGATCCACCGGAAAGACGCCGTTTCGTCTTATGTTTGGTGTGAATATGTCGCAAGCAAAGCAGTACGACCTAGCTAAAATAGTCGAAGAAGAAATAGTCGCATTGTTTGAGAATGAGCGTGAAGCTGATCGACAGGAAGCCAAAATGCAAATTACCAAGGTACAGGAGGAAAATAGGAAGTATTCGAGAAAGAAAAGAAAACCGGCACACAAATACCAAATTGGAGATTTAACAGCAATTAAGAGGACCCAATTCGCTCCAGGGTCAAAACTACTGCCGAAATTCCTCGGTCCATATGAAGTCATTGGAGTAAGATGTAACGACAGGTATAACGTTCGCAAAATTGGAAATCACGAAGGGCCCTCTGTGACGTCATCCGCTGCTGACTATATGAAGCCGTGGCAGACTCTTGGTGAAGATGATGATTCGGTCCGTCCCGGATGAGGACCAGGATGGCTGGATGTGGGAGCTCGAGTCAGGCGAGTAGCCCCTGCAATGAAAAAATGTCTCTTGAGTCGAAAAAACAGCAATATCCGCAGATAACTTACCGTTGTCCTGCTAACTCACTCAATTGATGGAGAGTTGCAACGAACCCGCTAGCTAAGTCGCAAGTTACGCCGAAAAAGTCACGCTGTTAATCTGGAGTTAAGCCGTGTTGATATTGCCCGCTACGCTGCTTCCGAGTGCTGTGATGTGCTATGTGAAGGAATTAATAAAGTAAACGCTGTGACTCATATCTAGCTCAATAATACTTAATCATAATACTTACTTGTGTAAACGGAAACTATTTAACTAACTGAACTATTTAACTAAATGAACTAATTTGAATTAAAGCATAAATTAATCTAAGTGCACCCAAAGGCTTTTTTATTCCCTACCTGGCTCATTTTACACCTGTGACCTTTGAAAAGAGGCTTTTTATTTCATTCCTAAAAACAAAAATGAATGTAATGAAGATATTTTTAATTTTAGTATTTGGATGTTCCTTGATGGAAATTATTGCTCTTAGCTTTTGAATCATTCTGTGGATTCTGGTTATTTGTGATAAATTGAAATTGTAATAAGTATCTTTCTTTTGGTACCTTTAACGAGTTATTCTTCGAGATATTACAAAAAGAATCTAAAATTTTCGATTTTTTACCTAGTAATTTGAAAAAGGTTTGTCTATGGACTGTAACTTCGTTACTGTTTAACAATGCCCTCGATGTCGCCTTTTTTTCGCAAAAATCCGAAGGCTTCCTGCAACAGTTTTCTAACGAAAGGTAATAAGGTGTATTTACAGATAGATCTTGGATGTTCAGGTCGAGTTATGATCTCCGGATGACCCTAGACTGGCCACTACCGATAATTCTTCTGGCTATAACTCGACCTGAGCATACAGGTACTGGATTTACAATCCTTTTTCTGGTCATACTGCGGAAAAAAAGCCCTTTCGTAGTGATTCTCTTGAAATGACCCGCAATTGACCCCTGGATGACCCTAGACTGGATACTACCGATAATCCTTGAGGCTATAACTCGATCTGAGCAGCCTTTTACTGGTCAGACTGCGATTTTATGAGGCTGTAACTCGACCTGAGCATTCAAGGACCGAATTCTTTTCCCGGTGAGACTGTGGAAAAAGCGATTTCGTGATAGTTCTCTGGAAAATGACCTTCAAATGGCCTCCGCGTGATCTTCAAATGACCTTGATCGATCTTCTCTAGTTCTAAAACTCCTCCCGAGGAATTTCAGTCAGAAATAAAATAAAAGGGAAAGTTGATATAGTTTCTACATACAAAAATATCATTTTTCTCCAAAAATCGTCAACTTTGAAGTCAATTTCAGGGTCAAATGAAGGTTGTCAGAACTTTTTAGTGTATTTATGTATTTAGTGTATATCCGCTAAGGTGTGCACTTTAATTCTAAAAAAATTCATCTCAATAGCATTATTCTATCGGGAGATAATTGAAACATGGAAAAAAATTCGTCCAAACATATCATAGTGCGGCGCCTTGCACACAACGTATATATTTATAACATATTGATGACGGCGTGTACCACCGGTGGTACACAATTAGTATTTTAGGATATCGGGATTGGTTTCTAAACACAATTGGCTAGTTATTAACCACGTTTATTATAATGCTAATACACGACCTTATTTCTAAAGAATGTTGCTAGTTCGGCAGTCGGAGAACGAATGTCCCAGAGCTGCGAATGTTATAAGGTTATACCGTACTAGAATAACTTAGGGTACGTTCAGTACGCAACATCCCTTAACTCCAAAAATTCTGGTAGGATGACGACTTAGCCCGAATACGACTGGATCGCCGGAGTTGTTGAACCTCCGTGACGGCTGTTAACTTTGATGCATTCGGCTGCTGAGTAGTCGCAAATGAAGATGAAGACATAGTTGGTGATAAGGAAGGCATTGCAATACATTCCTGCTCAGTAGGCCCATTGATCTCCTTAGCGTCTTCAGCGCTCGTTGAGTTCTCAGGTTGCTCTGGTGTCTCAGGTTGCTCTGGTGTCTCAGGTAGCTCTAATAACTCACTATAACGCGGTCGCAGCTGGTCTGCATGACGCTTTAGGATGCCAGTAGATGTCTGTACTCTGTAGGTCACATTCCCGTTCCTTTCCGCTATGGTTCCAGAAATCCACTTAGGCCCAGATGAGAAGTTACATGCCCAAATTGTTTGGTTCTCTTGAAAGGCAGGTATATTTTTGTCTGATGATCTTTGATTAGATGTGCTGCTAATGGTTCCGGGGTGTAGCTTATCGAATAAAGTCCGAAGGGATCGATTGAAAAGAATTTCTGCTGGAGAACGTCCAGTTGGAGCTGCAGGAGTAGTATGCTGATTAAATAGGAATCGAGCGAGTTTGAGTTGCATATCTCCTTGAGGAATCTTCTTGAGATGATCCTTCGTAGTGCGGACCATACGTTCAGCCTGGCTATTGGATGCCGGGTGAAATGGTGCTGTTAATATTTGTTGAATTAGGTTATTTGAGCAAAACTCTTTAAATTGCGCGGACGTGAATGATGTGCCATTGTCTGAGACAATTGTGTCCGGTATACCATGAGTTGCCATTAAGCGTCTGAGGGCTTGAATCGCACAGGAGCTCGACGTAGACGGTACTGTTTGCACATCAAGCCATTTGCTGGTCGCATCAACGACTAAAAAGAATAGTTTTCCCTGAAATGGGCCAGCGAAGTCTATGTGGAGACGGGACCAAGGCTTCTTCGGTGTTTTCCACGCATGTGCCTCCACCTTGCTTCGGGTCGATTCTGTTGACAGATGACACACTTTTTGATCGTTTTCTCGATCTCTGCATCGAGGTTGGGTCACCAGAAGTAGCTTCTAGCGACGGCATTCATGCGTACGATGCCAGGGTGCGTCCAATGCTTTTAATAAATTCTGTTGAGCAGCTGGAGGAACTAGAACACGGTTTCCCCAAAGTAAACATCCGTTCATAGTAGATATTTCATTCCTACGAATGAAGAATGGTTTAAATAATTGTTTAGATGTTCGATCTAATTTCGCAGGCTATCCCTTTAACGCCCAGTTAAGTACTTGGTTATACAGTGGATCGTTGGACGTCAACTTAGCAATAGTAGGAGCATCGATGACTGGTTGATCTAACGTCTCGATCATTAAGACTTCTTGATGTAGATCATCGTCAGAACTAGTTGAAATCGAAGTTTCGTTAGGAAGCCGACTGAGAGCATCAGCATTTCCCATACTTTTCCCAGGGCGGTCGATTATATCGTATGTGTAGGCTTTCGAAAGACTCCTTGAATAGAACGCTATTGGCCGTTCGGTTTTATCCGGTAGCTTGTGTGATAATACAACTCCAATGCCATAGGGTGATGCATCACACGTTAATAAAAGAGGGAGAGACTCGTTGTAGTTAATAAGAAGACTATCTGCCGATAAGAGTTGTTTAAGCCTCTCGAATGCTTGTTGGTGTTGCGTCTTCCATTGCCACTTGCTATCTTTGTCCAAGAGTCGATGTAAGGGCTCAGCTATGGTTGCTTTGTTTGGAAGGAATACATGATAAAAATTCAACAATCCTAAAAATGCCTGCAACTGTTGCTTATTGATTGGCGGTGGTACATTTTTAATTGCGTTCATTTTATCATTGCTTGGGCGGAATCCATTAGAATCGATTTTGAATCCTAGAAATTCGACACTAGGTGCGCCAAATACACATTTCTCCTTACGCAACCGAAGTCCGGATTTATCGAAGCGTGACAGAACTTAGTCCAAACGAGTCGCTAATTCTTGTTCAGTTTTACCCATCACTATCACTCCCTTAATGCCTTGAAGCAAATTTTCAATAAAATTTTGGAAAATTCCCGGAGCTGTGGATATTCCGAATTGTAACCGTTTCACACGGAACGCCCCGTTATGTGTAATGATGGTCGTTCGTCCACCACGAGTTGTTGGTAAGCTTGTACGAGGTCCAATTTCACAAAGATATTTCCCCCAGAGATTGTTGACAATAGGTAACTTACCCACGGAATTTGGAAGCAATGAGGCTTTAACGCTTTGTTCACGGTTGATCGGTAGTCACCGCATATACGAATTTGTCCATTGCTTTTGGGAACAGGTACTATTGGTGTTAACCATTCTGCATATTCCATAGGTTGAAGGACATCCTGTGAGATTAACCGCTCAAGTTCAGCTTCGACCAGTGGTTTATAAGCGAGAGGAATTTTCCGGTACGGAAGACGAATTGGTTGAACTGACGGATCTGTTTGAAGAGATACAGGTGGACCTTTAAATTGCCACAACTCCTGCGAAAATAAATGGTTAAATTTCGCCTGTACTTTAGTAATAGTTTTTGGTGTTTCATTTATGAAGTGTACGCCTTGTACCGAAATACCTAGGGCCTCGAATGCGGGTTCTGTTTCCCTTGAGCACTATGATTGGTAAACTTTGGGGCACAATGTCTGTTTGAATAATTAGGTTTTTTTGTCATTCGTTTTGCCTATGTGGCGTTTTGTTCGCCTCGGGTTGGACTGAATGTTTTGTACCGAAGAGTTCGAGCGGCAAGCACTGGTTATGTGTCCCGTTATTCCGCACGATGAACACACAGAGTTCCGATAAGAGCACTGCGCGCGAAAATGATTACCACCACAACCATTACATGTTGGACGCGACTGTGACGTCGTTTTAGCGCCGTAGGTACTTGATGTGCCGGTAGTTTTTCGCCAGTCTTGGCCCTTCCTCTGCTTATCGGTTACGGTTTTTACCTGATCGGGATAGCGAATTTCCAAGAGATCTTTGACTGATGATTCCACTGTAATGCCTTTATCGATGACTTTTTGCAGTGAGAGGTCCTTTTCCGCTAACAAGTTCCTCTGCAATGCTTCGTCTTTGACTCCGCAAACAAGGCGATCACGCAGCATTCGGTCGAGTGACACGCCGAAATTACAGTCGATTGCTAATTTCCTCACTTCAGCTACATAGTCAGAAAAGCTTTCGTCTGGCTGTTGGTCCCTTTTAAGAAATTTAAAAAAATGCGGCGATTTCCGACGATTTTGGTGAGAAATGGTCTGTTAATTTGCTCTTAATTTGATCGTACGATAAATCGCTTACATTTTTGGGTGAAACCAAGGAGCACAAGAGGTCGAATAATCCGGATCCTCGGACAGTTAAGAATATGGCTACTCGACGGTTCTCTTGAATTCCATTGGCCAGAAGAAACATCTGGAAAGGCTGAACATATGAAGACCAATTTTTTGGTGTAGATATATCGAACGGTTCCATGTATCCCACGGTGGAAGGTGCTGTGATTGGACTATTTTCTCCCACTGGTTTAATGTCCCTCGAAGCGTCCGTAGCCATTCTTCGTCGAACTAAGATCGCTCCACGTGACGCACTTCCCTAGATAATAGCGATGTACTAATTCCGGACTTAATACGATGCCAACAAAATCCCGAGTTCCTTATCTGTTTAATCTCAGTATCCCATCCTCGTCGCCAATTTAGGATATCGGGATTGGTTTCTAAACACAATTGGCTAGCTATTAACCACGTTTATTATAATGCTAATACATGACCTTATTTCTAAAGAATGTTGCTAGTTCGGCAGTCGGAGAACGAATGTCCCAGAGCTCCGGATGTTATAAGGTTGTACCGTACTAGAATAACTTAGGGTACGTTCAGTACACAACAAGTATCAAAAGGTATTTATAACATTTCGTGCCGTCGCGAACGTGATATAAATCATATATGCGGCGCTCGTACCCACAAACAAACCTATGATACAAAACTATAGCTAATGTGAGTCACCGGTGGTACACGCCGCCATATAAACCATTCGCGTGTGAGCCACCAGTGGTACACGCCATGCTCAACGTGTTAAACAATAAAAATATTCGACGGATTACAAAACGATTACTTTTTTTGCAAAGGGTGGCATCTCTCATTATTTCGTAGTAGAGACGCCATACAGCTAAAAAATACTTAGGTATTACCAGAGATGGCGAAATATAATTTTACTAAGTTAAGAACAAAAAAAACAACACATATTTTGCTTGCAACATTCACTGAAACTGCATTCACACTAAATTTTCATCAACGAAATTACGCACCAAATATATTTTTCCTTCATAAACACGTAACGCTCGAGCGCAGCTGAACAGGCGCTGACAGGTTTCACTGATAGGATCTATGAGTAGTTAAGCACAAGTGAGAAATATAAATATATCTTTCCCCCATAGTGAACTAGTGAAGGTATTGCGTCTCTCCTCATATGGCGTCTATCTCACTTTTACCTTACTCTAACTGCTTGAGAAAACCACGATTGATTTTTTTTTTAAATTTATTATTTACTTATAATTAATTACTTAAAATTAATTGGCCACATAGCCCGCTTCGTAATATACATACATAGTTACGTTACGTTTCGCGTCAATTGATATTTGTTGTTTTCTCAAGCGGTGAGAAAAACGTGTCTTGTCCTGTTTTTGGAGCTTCAAAGCAAATGTATTTAACTATTTTATCTACATATGTGGATGCAATGAGACATTATTTGTTCATACGATTACAATTGCTACAGATGTGCCTTTAACATAGAGATCTTAGCTACCTTTGTGATGTTGTAAAGTAAGTTAAAATTAAACCTTCTTGCTTAGATGGTCCCAAGCATTTATTAACACTAGATTTACCACGACCAGTCAAATTGACTGGTACTCAATTCATTCTCTGAATTGATTAAATTTTGTAAAGTTATCTCCTAAGAGTTATGCCAAAGCTTATTATGGTTCAAAATTACGACATATCAAAGACTTTTTTCCCATTTATAGTTACTAATTTAAATGTAAAAACATAACACTTTAAAGGTAGTGAAAATTATAAAAATTACAGGTTTTCGCGCTGGTAAATCTAGTGTTAAAGATGATTCACCGATCAAAATATCTGCCTCAAAGTATTTTAAAGGTAATAGATAGGTAATAGTGATTAAGATAAATTCTTTTTGCGCTCGTCCAGAGAATCTTCTACTTTGCATGTTAAATGATGAAAGCCCATATATTCGAAAATAAATTAAGTCCAAGACGGATCTTAAAATCGAGAGAAGCCAAGCTTGTTGAAATAAATATTGCGAAGAAAATTTGATTACTGTGAACTAAAAGTTAAATTGAAATGATTTCTGTTTAAAAATTACCGAATGTATTCTAGTAAAACTGAGATGCATATCCCCTATTTCAACAATTTTTTAGTAAAATTTACATTAAAATAGATTAATCAGATTAGCCAGATAGATTAACAAGCCCTCATTGTAGAAAATATTTACTTTGCAGTACAGGACACATTAGTTCACTGACTGCCAATAAAAAGCCTACTGAGACGAGATAGCTGAGATGAGAATATTATGGAGTGTGTACGTCGAAAATGGAACTTTACACGCGATTAAAAGTTCTCCCGCGTTCATAATTGCTTGGACGTGCTTGCTGTAAGCAATAATAAATTATAAAAAAAACATTGCAATACAAAAACATGTCTAGAAGTCAAATAAGACATAATCATAACTCGGAAGCCAACGGAACAACGGCGCCATGAATAGAATATTTTGAATGATTTTCGGGCTTCTTGGATTATATTTCTTCATATCTCTGTAACAAATTAATGCAGCGAGATAAAATTGTGTAGTTTTATACAGATCGAATGCCTGGTGAAAAATTTTATTTGTAGGTTTAAAGGTGAACAATTTTGTTTGTCATAATGCCAATCTCTTCCGCTTAGAATCCAAGGTCACAAAATATAATGCTTCGATTTTAGGCTGAAATGAAACCAATAATCGTCGTGGTATGAGTTCATATTTCACTAAATCCACTTTTTTTTCTGCTCTGAGAACTAAGTTGATCGAATGTTATTTATTTAAAATATCTTTGGATAATAATCTTATATCATATTTATACTGTTGAAAGGAAATAAGTCTAAATATAAAATTTCTCTTCCAGGAGGCAAACCATCCCCCTCTGCACTTTGGTTGAATGCAAACAGTGGCTGATTGTAATTGCGAGAGACCACAGAAATCATAAGACAAAATGATGTTTACAAAGCCGAAAAATGTAGCAAGGAGGGAAATAGGCTATTGTATGCAAGAAGAGAATTTATTGTGGTAAAATGGAAATAAACGAGGAAAATAAAATTGTCAATTATGTGCGATTCATGATTGTGTAATAATTGCAGCCGTGAATGATTGGTACTAATTTGAAAGTTCAATTTATGTGTTTCAGTTATATGATGTTCCATCAAGATACTGCTGATTGGTTTCATAAGTGCGTGTATAAGAACTGATGACAACCCGATACAATCCCTTTATAGAATCTACACAAATATGGTGTTGTCCGATGGAGCATTAAGAAAAGCTTGTACCATCAAAAGTAAAATTATTAAGAGAGCGGATATAAAAAACAACCAAGCCTGTACCGATAATTCTGCAAAAAAATGTTTGAAAAAAAAATATTTGAAACGAACGGTTAATTCCAGAAAAGCAACAACCTTTCTAACTGAAACTAAATTACAATTAATAAAGAAGAAAAGGATTCTTCTAGCAAGATGCTTTTCGATTTTCGCCACCGCTCCTGCATCAATATTATCAGCTATTTTGTATATACAACAACGCATATGTGGATTTCATAAATACTCGTGGATATTTTTGTTGATCTACTTTAATCTCTCAACAAAACGTAAGTATTACTCTTTTGTGTACAATTTTTAAATAAATTCTATTGACCATATGCTCAGGAAAAATTATCAAAAGTATGCTTAAAATGAAGCGAATTAACCCTACCCCCCTTAAATTTTGGATAAAATTTGTTTTATATTTTCTTGCTTAATACCCAGTTAGATGATGTTTTTTTAATTTAACCCATTAACGCCCACAGGACGCAATTTCGGCGGCATCTGAGGTTGAATTGTCATCATGTAATGAATTCGAAGAAAAAAAAAAAAATCGGGAACCACTGTTTTCTATGTTCTTGAGGGTGTTTTTTTCTCCAATAGCGATTGTTAAAATAAATACGCAAAAAAAAAAAAAAAAACGTTGGCGTGTTTTTGTTTGAAATAATTTTTCATTCTCTTTCGATTTTTGTTCATGCCTAAAACCAATAAAAATCCCAACCTTGATGTCTAAACTAAAAATATATACAGTAGAACGCCGATTATCCGAATTCATTGGAACCGGGGTCGATTCGGATAATCGAAAATTCGGATAATCGGACATAGACTGGTAATAAAGAAAAACGAACTGTCACACATAGAATAAACTTTATTAAGTTGAACACGACAATTGTCACTCGCATTTTTTTATTCTTGCGTCCCCACAAAACTTGTTTTTATTGAAAAATTACCCACAAAACTTGTTTTTATTGAAAAATTACTTGGTTTTAATTTTTTATATTACGTTTAGGACCGATTCGGATAATTGGCAATTCGGTTAATCGGCGTTCGGATAATCGGCGTTCTACTGTATGCGGTTAGTTTTATGTAAAAAAGTTTTCGTAAAACAAAATTTCAGCTAGAATGAAAATTTTTTTTTTTCGAATTATGACAAATTTTTTTCTCGAAAAATATAGAGTTTAGCAAACAAAAATTTAAGAATAAAAATGCTTTAGAGCTTCGAGATCGCAATTTTTATTGGTGTTAGGCTTGAACAAAATTCGAAATTGAACGACAAATCATTTTAAGCAAAATAATGTCATAAAAAATCATATTTTTTTGTGTATTTTTGATTTTTTTATGGTTAAATTTTTTCTGGAGAAATTTTAACCGTCACCATTGGAAAGAACACCCTAAAAAACATAGGAAACATTGGTTACCGATTTTTTTTTTTTCGAATCCATCACATGGTAACAATTCAAATTCAAATGCCAAAATTGCGTTCTGTGAGCGTTAATGGGTTAACCCGAGTATCTAAACCAATCCACCCATGATACGGAAGTATTACTCATATCTAAAGGGAAGAAATTTGCTTCCCATGGATACATTCAGAAAAAATCACTTAAAATTAATGTGCTTTTAATAATTTTTAAAATTAATTTGGGTCAGTAGGATGTATCCTATTAACAAATAATTACTAAATTTTTATGGCAGCTCAAATCGCTTTTCTCATTACTTTTAATTGAATGTAGTATATAAAGTAAATATACGCATTCGGAGGTATACATTAGTTCATAATTATTATAATTAATAAGTAATAAGTACTTGTCATGTTGTACCATAATAAAGTACCATGCAGGTGCATTCTTACATTACATTAGATATGTCGCAGAAGATTTCCTTGTAACTCGACAAATCCCAGCAAAATTGCCTCGGGTATAAGTATAAGTAACTCCATATTGCTAGACAGCAAAATTGTCTCGGATTTAAGTAGTATTAACTCCGTATCGCTAGGTTAGCAATTCCCTGAGTTATGATGATAGCTGACGAAGTTATAATGTTGATTCGAGGCAACGAATCGGCAATAACGTTCGCTTTTCCTGTTATGAATTCACTGATGTATTGTAACTGCATCTGCGTCGGGGATGCTTTATCGGAATCCTGAGAAAGCACAAACAACAGTAATCAATGATCCGTAAAGACCGCAAAAGAGTGACTCTCAATTAAATGCCTGAAAATCTTGATACCCTTGAGAGTTGCCAACAAATTGCAGTCATATATGCTGAAATTTGTTTCCCTTTTACTAAACTTTTTGGTATTAAAACCTAATTGCTGTCTTACACATTATATCAACTGGTTCAGAGCGACGCCGATGGATGTATCCGAAGCGTCACATTGAAGAGTCAGTGTTGCCTTAGGGGCAGGACATGTAAGTTGAGTTGCATCGATTAGGAGCCGCTTGCATTCGCCGAAAGCTTTTTCAGTTGTAGAGTTCGGGGGAACCTCGTGTTTGTCATTCTTCTTAGTACCCGTGGTAAGATCCATTAAGGCAGTACGAACGTCCGCAGAATTAAGTGTATTGAGTCGATAGAATTCCAAGATCCCAAATATTTCCATAAATCCACGATAATTCTAGGCTTAGGTTAATTGCGGATAGCCTCGATTCAATCTGCTGGTGGTTCAATTACCCTTTTGCTGACGGAATAGCCCAATTAAGTAACTTCCGGTCGTGCAAAAACGCATTTGTTTACGTTGATTGACAAGCTATGCTGATGCAGTCTCTCAAGCACTAGACGAAGATGCTGGTGGTATTCCGTGAAAGTCTTTGAAGCGACAAGGATATCGGTGATATATAATAAATATGACAAAATCCTAAGTTACGGAGTATCGTCTCCATTATCATGAAGTTGAAATATAAAATCGCACAATGTGGGATTGAATACTGGTCAGGAATAGTTATCTTATTTAAACGACGGTAATCCATGCAAGCTCGCCAACCCTCGTCTTCACTAAATGAAGTAGACTTGCCCATTTGCTTTCAGAAGGCTTTTCCTAGTCGATGTTGACGTTTCGAGGTTCTTTTGTCTTACATCGTCCTCAAACATTTTGAGGTTATGTACTGAGTTGTGGGGCGTAATTAGCTCGTCGGCGGGGAAAGAGATCGTAGTCTCCAGTTAAAGCACAATATTGGTATAAACTGTCAAATTTATGCATAGCTATGGCATGTAATAGATGCGTATAACAGTCTAGTTGCTGGCTCTAACTTCAGTTTGTAGAAGGTCAAGTTCAGTTCACTGTAAGCCATCGCACCGATAAGAACTTATACCCAATAAAGAGTGTTACCCCCACGTGTGCCTTTTTATTATTATTAAAATATTACATGGCGCAGCCGGTAAACTTACACATCAGTGGCACATTTGATTGATGGGTCGAGTAAAACAGCAAGTAGAAGCAGAAAGGAAAAAATTTGAGAAAAAAGTGCGGCCACGTGGTAGACCACCAAAGCAGGTTATTATAGTGCAGTCACCGATGGAGTACATTAAGAAAGTAGATAAATTGGATTTAGAAGGCAATGTGGCCGAAAATTGGAAACGTTTTAAAACAAATTTTAATATCTTCGCTGGAGCGATAGAAATGGAGAAAAAACCCGAAAAAGTAAAAGTTAACATCTTCTTAAATGCTGTCGGACCTGAGGCTATTGAAGTATTTGAATCCTTCGGACTATCAGAAGAAGATGCTGCTAAATACGACACAGTTGTTAAAGCATTTGATGATTTTTGTCGGCCGAAAAAGCGGGAGTTGTATGAAACATTCCTCTTCTATAGTAGGCAGCAACAACCGAATGAACCGTTCGATAACTTTTTAATGGATCTCAAAAAGTTAGTGCGTACCTGTGGCTTCAGTGAACCAGATCGCATGATCCGCGATAAAATAGTAATGGGTAGTAATGATAGTCAGCTTCAAAAAAAGTTATTAGAAGCAGATAAGCTGGATCTCAGCAAGGCAATTGAGATGGCGAGGGCGGCAGAGGCAACAAAGGCGCAGCTTACAGAGATGCAGAAATCGACGTCAAGCAGAGCTCTGGATGCAGTAACTCACAACAATTCTAAAACAGAGTACAATCAGGAAAAATTTAAACAGAATAGCTATGCTAAGTCCAAAAACAATCAGGTAAAGAAATTTAGTCCTAATAGTAATGAGAGTAATAGGAAGCAAAAAGGTAATCAGTATAGTTCTAACAGTAAATATACAAGTTCTCCAGGTAATAAAATAAATTGTAAATTTTGTAGACAAACACATGCATATCGGGAATGCCCAGCTTTTGGAAAAAAATGTAATAATTGTGGGAAAGTGAATCATTTCGCAATTGGATGCACAGTAAAGAAAGTAAAAGCTTTAGAAATGAGCGCTGATGATCGAGAGGAATTTTACATTGATGGAATTGTAAGTAGAGATCAAAATAACGTTGTTTTTAATAGAAACGCGTGGGTTCAAGAGATCAAAATTGCGGACAAAATTATTAATTTTAAATTAGATACGGGAGCTGAGGTCAATGTGTTGCCTTTGCGTTATCTAAATGCTGATCAAATAAGTAAAATTGAGAAAAGTGAAAATAGATTACAAGCGTATGGTGGAATCAATTTGAATGTTGTGGGCATGGTGCTACTGAAGTGTATTTGCAAAAATGTCATCGCGATGCAGAAATTTGCCGTCGTAGAGACAAATTCAGTTCCAATTTTAGGCCTACCGGGATGTGTTGAGTTCAATTTAGTCCAACGAATTCATAGCATAACAGAGTGTAAGAAGCATGAGTTCATAGAGCAAAATAAAAGTTTATTTGAGGGATTAGGGTCATTTGCCAAAAATATTGATATTAAAATTAAGAACAATGCTGGGAGTAGTATAAAACCCGCCCGACGAATACCACTGTCATTAATAGATAGAGTTCGAAATGAATTAAATGATATGGTGGAGAGAAAAATAATCGAAAAGGTTACAGAACCTGTTGACTTTGTGTCGAATCTCGTAATAGTCGAAAAAAAAACGGGAAATTAAGGCTCTGTATTGATCCTCAAGATCTCAACAAAGTTATTAAAGTAGAGAATTATCCAATTCCGACATTCGAGCAGTTAGCGCAAAAATTAAATGGTAAACGTTTTTTTACGGTCTTGGACCTTAAGGAGGGCTATTGGCAAATGGAATTAAGCCCAGAAGCCAGCAAATTGTGCAGCTTCAGCACACCTTTTGGGTGTTACAAATTTTTGCGTCTCCCTTTTGGTTTGAGTATTGCCCCTGAGTTGTTCCAAAAGCACAATGAACAGAATTTTGCAAACATACCTGGTGTAGTAGTCTACTTTGATGATATTTTAATTGGAGCCAAGACAGTAAAGGAACATAACAAGATCTTAGATCAGGTTATTCAAAGGGCAACTGCATTAAACATTAAATTTAATAGGGAGAAAGTTCAATTTTGCGTCGACAAAGTGAAATATTTAGGGCATATATTTTCAAAAGAGGGTGTTTCTTGCGACCCAGATAGAATAATAGCCATTCAAAAAATTAATCCGCCGAAAGACAAAAAAGATCTGCAGAAGTTGCTAGGCATGATTAACTATGTCAGAAATTATGTACCCAATTTAGCAGACATATCCAACCCCTTACGTGAATTATTGAAAAATAACGTTGTGTTTCAATGGCTCCCGACGCATGACCGTTGCTTGAATAAAATTAAGGAAATCATAAGTAATGCTCCAACACTTAAAACTTTTGATCCGCAAAAGGAAGTCACAATTGAAACAGACGCATCTAAATATGGATTAGGTTGCTGTCTTATGCAGGAAGGCAAGCCTGTTTCGTTTGCTTCACGAAGCTTAACCGAGACTGAAGTTCGGTATGCGCAAGTCGAAAAAGAAATGCTTGCGGTAGTGTTTGCTTGCCAAAAGTTCCACTATTACATATATGGTAAAAGAATTACGATAAAAAGTGATCATAAACCACTTGTCAGCATAATGAAAAAAGATTTAAATGCGATTCCCTCTGCACGACTTCAGAGAATGAGGTTGGGGCTAAGTAAATATGTTATTGAATTGGTCTATCACCCCGGTAAATACTTATATATTGCGGATTTTTTATCACGATATTACAATAAAGATGAAAAGACAGTTGAGATTGAAGACTTAAACGAGTTAGTACACTCCTTAAACATGAGCGACCCCAGAAAAGATGAATTCAAGAAAGAAGTTGCGCGTGACCCAGCTTTAAAAGAATTAAAAGAAGTTTTAGTTAGAGGTTGGCCGAAAAATAAATCTCAAATAGCTGAAAATATAAGAATTTATTATAAGTTTAGGAACGAATTATTTATTGAAGACGATATAATTTTCCTTAATGAGAGAGTTATCGTACCAGACAGTCTTAAGAAATATGTTCTTCAATTATTGCATCAAACGCATCTTGGGATTGAAAAAACCAAAGCTAGAGCGAGAACTTTAGTGTATTGGCCCAGAATAAACGAAGATATTGAAAATCTCATAGTTAAATGTGAAACTTGCCAAAAGTTCCGTAGTTCTAATATAAAAGAACCGATGCTCTCTCACTCGGTTCCCAGTTTTCCTTTTCAAAAAATTGGTATAGACATATTTCACTTCGAACATAGAGACTATCTAGCAGTGTCTGATTATTACTCTCGCTACATTGATATTATAGCATTAAAAAATAAAACAGCCAATGAAATTATAAATAATTTGAAAACAATCTTTGCAAATCATGGTATACCAAATGAAATATTAGCAGATAATGTACCATTTAATTCATTCAATTTTAAAAATTTTTGTAATAAACATGATATTAAATTAACAACAACAAGCCCACTATACTCCCAAGGTAATGGCTTTTCCGAAAAATCTGTTAGTGTCTGCAAGAATCTATTGAAAAAATCGAAAGATAGTAATACTGAAATTTGGTTAGCCCTTCTTGAATATAGGAATACGCCACTAAAAGAAGTTAATGCATCTCCGGTGGAATTATTAATGAGCCGAAAAACGAGGACATTAATCCCATCTCGAACAGAATTGTTTTCACCTAACGTCGTACCTGTAATAAACAAAAACATTGACTTGAGAAATAGTAAAAGTAAATATTATTATGACAGAAACGCAAAAGCAACACAAACCTTTCACAAGGGTGAAAAGATATGGTGCAAAGAGGGGAAGGAATGGGAAAAGGCACAGATAATTGACTCAGCAGGTCATTTTGGATAAAATTAGCATCTGGACAGGTGTTACGAAGAAACACAAAATTTATAAGAAACCGTCCAGAATAAAACGACACTTCCCCACAATTAACGAATAACAAATTGTAATTTAAGGATAGACATGTAAGCTTAAAGAATAAATGAGCTGTTGAATTACAAAATAAACAAATAGTTTGAATTAAATAATGGAAGAAATTAAAATAAGAAATAGACATTTTGAATTATATAATCTAAAGAGTATCAGGATTAGATAGATTGAAGAGCGTATATAAGCATAGGATAATATTAAAAGGGGGAGGTGTAATAGATGCGTATAACAGTCTAGTTGCTGGCTCTAACTTCAGTTTGTAGAAGGTCAAGTTCAGTTCACTGTAAGCCATCGCACCGATAAGAACTTATACCCAATAAAGAGTGTTACCCCCACGTGTGCCTTTTTATTATTATTAAAATATTACATGGCACTCCCGCGCAGACATGGCTGTTGCCTACGTTCCGCCCAAGGCTTCGCCGTGATGTCTGGGTTAATGTAGCTACGTGATAAATTTCTGTTTTTTGGTGATTTTAACTTGCCGTCAGTTTCCTGGGCATGCTCTTCGGATGTGAATGATTTTTCCCCATTTTCGCGAATACTCCGCATCATGCAGCGACTTTTATTGATAATGTGTTGTCTTTCGGATTCTCACAGACCTGCAGTATTGTTAACGTCAACAGTAAATTTCTGGCTCTGAGTTTTTCGTCAAATGCGGGCTGTACGACAACATCACGCAGCCTAATACTTCTTTTGGCCGAGACCGGAAACCATCTTATTATCAATGTTACTTTGACCATCGATCGGTTCGACTCTAATTTTTCCGTTGCACTTGACTTTTGTTAAAATGTTGAAAAGGCTGACTTTTATTTAACACTAGAACTACCAAGACCGGTCAAATTGACCAGTACTAAATTTCTTGCTTGAATTAATCATATTTTGTGAAAATATCTCGTAAGAGTAATACCAAATCTTATTAAGGTTCAAAATTACGACATATCGCGAACCTAGTTCAGTTTATAATTATTAATTTAAATGTGAAAGCATATTACTTTAAAGGTGCCACAAATTATCAAAATTACAAGCTTGAGCGCCGGTAGTTCTAGTGTTAAATATACAATACAGAACAGGGAACAGCGGCACGCTGTATCGCTTAATGAAAGTAGCGGGAATTCCATCTGGCCAGGAAGTGAAAAAAACAACGAGATAGAATACTGTAAAAGTTATTGACAGCCACGTCAATATCACGCTCCTTAACGACAGCACTCCAGTCCTGAGTAGAGAGCCATTGATTAATTAACACTAGAACTACCGAACAAAAAGGGTTCCAAGTGTGATATATCGAATTACAGACCTATCGCTAATTTGCGTCGCGTGGCTAAACTTTTCGAGTCAATGATCTATGACACTGCATTTTCACTGCAAGCCCTTCCCTCATTCATTTCAGCACGGTTTTCTCAAGATGAAATCTACTAGCACTAAGCTGTTGGAATTTCCCCACTTTTGTTTAACAAGTATCGGAAAGGGTAAACAAGTTGGTTGCATCTTCACCGACTTCAGTAAAGCTTTCGGCAGAATTAGTCACAGAATTACTTCACAAATTGTGTCATTTTGAATTTCCGCCGCTTTTTATTGAGTGGCTGTCCTTGTATTTGTCAAAACTTGCTAAAAAAACATATTTTAATGTGTTGTTCCTCCGGATATGATTAACACAGTTCCCAATGGAGGTGGTAATATTTTTGACCTTCTCATATTAAAACTTCAGTATGTCTTGAATTTAATGAACTCTTCTTATAAACTCATATTACTGCGGGATTTAATTTATAGTCCTGCTCTCTAGGATCTGTTTTCGCTTTCGGACTGTCTCAGGTTAGTACTCTAAAGAACGAAATGGGACGGTAAATTGATTTAATTTTTTCTTCTGATTGGTACAACACAGTTATAACAAAATTTTGCAATCGACATTGTTTCGTACCGTCCGCCTCTCCATCTTATACATTGCCGTGGTACTTCTAATGTCTTACATCAAAATACAGACAATTATGTTTACAATTTCAAGAAGGTGAATACCGACGAACTTCCTAGCAGATTGTTTACCATTGATTTAACTTCTCTGTTATCAGATGGCAATATTGATGTTTGTTTTTCGATATTATGTGCGTCGCTTTCTAACGTTCAAGAACAACAAAGTAAGTTATGGAAGTCATATTTAATAGAAAGGAATGACAAATCTTATAATCTGTTTATTGAAAGTTACAACAATTTTCACGATTTCCGAACGGCTGTGTAAAGACTATCTCTTGAAAGTTGGAGAGCATGCTTTTTATCCCTATATACACCCATGGACAACTAATTAGAAACACATAAATGATGTTTAATTGAGTTCAAAATTCTCAATGTTCTTGTTTCAATTTTGAGCAGCAGCAAAACAAAATGTAATTGTTTTTTTCGCGACGGTCTTTTGTCAGTAATAAAAAAGGACATGCTTATCAGGTAGGGCAACTTACCTAGAATATTTTAGCAGAAAAAAAGAAGGATAATATGTCTTTTTATGTCCACCTACTAGTCAATAATCTGACAAAAGGTAGTAAAAATTTAATTTTTCATGAAAACCCAAATATCTCGAAAACGGTGAGGTTTTGACTGAATTAATATTTTGATATTCTGGTAGGCCATGACCCAATCTACCATCCCCTTAATTTTGGCGCACTACTTCCTGGACACCCTGTATATATATTAGGGTGCTTTTTTTGCGACAATTTTTTTTTTTTTTCAGTCCCACCTCGAAATTTTGTGGCAAATACCTAAACAAAAATTCCCTGAAAATTGGAGCCCTTAATATTAATATTAAGTACTAGACCAAGGCGTATAAAGATTTCCCATAAAAAATACACGTAAACTTTGATTATTTTTCTTCAAAACTCTACATCTCAGAGGCATTTTATGGTATAATCTTGGCCAATAGTAGGATTTATTGTTTTTTTTTTAAAACACCAAATCGCTAATATCAATATTTCTTGAGATATTAGGCTTTGAAGTGGAGGTAGTGTGGTATTTTCATGGATTATTTATTGAGCTAAATTGTAGAAACACTACCTAAACTTCAAAGCCTAATATCTCAAGAAATATCGATGTTAGCGATTTGGTGTTTGTAAGGATTGAGGTTGAGGATATAAGTCAATCAAACGCCGAACTTGGTGAATGACAAAAATTTTATTTCATCGCCCTAATTTATAACAATCTATAAACTAATACAATAATAATAAAAAACAATCTTACAACAAAACGCTTAATTTACAAATCAACACAAATAAATTGAGACAAATATTGATTACGCTACAATAACATTAAGAAATGAATAAATCTACGTACAAAAAAACTACGAGCAAATCGGCGCATAATCAAGCACAATTCATACGCCGCGCACCGCCGTGCACGCGCATCAGCACTTTTTTTGGCCCGACTCAGGTTCGGGCAGCGGTGAATGAATTGTGCTTGCTGAGTATGCACTACGGCGACCTTGCATTCTTATGAGTGCAAGCCACTTCGTTTGTGCATGCATAAACATCCTCCCCCGTCTCGTTGAATCTCGGGAGCTCTATGCTCGCTGATTTTCTAGGAGCTGGTACCGGGATCTCTCTGGTTGCTCTGGATGTTCTCGGGTTACGCCGCCGTTTCCATCAGAACCATACTCCAAGTGTGGAACCTATTCCCATGATGAGATAGACTCCGATGTAGTGGTGTAGGTCATGGTAGTTCCATTTGTGGGCTAAGTTGGTGACCTGATTTTGCTGGGTTTCTATTGCGGCAGCCAGTTCGTCGAGGTCCGTCATGTCGGGTGCATTTATTAACTGTGACGACCGGGTAGTGTGTTTTGCAGAGGCGTTTATTGGTGGAGTCTCGACATGTGCCCGAATTAAGCCCTTCTCCGGTAGAAGGGATGAGTTCAATCCTGTCGGAACCTGGTCATTAGAGGTTATGTGCATGGTGGGGTGATGGAGCATGCACCTTGGAGATAACTGGACAACTCCGCTTCCCTCTAGAGTGAGAGGCCATACAGATCCCTCACAGATGACATTGTAACGGGATTCCTTGATCATCACATATAGCCAGGTGCTAGGCGTGTTGAGCTTCATCCAGATTGTTTCGGGCTTCTTACTCCGTAATGAGCAAAATGTTGATAACTGATTACGGTGCAGCAGTGTTTCGACCTCACATCTCGATACATTTGAGTTGAGAGAGAATATGGGATGTTGTTGGCTGCAAATTAGTTGTCGGTCCTTTACCTTCATGCAAAGATTCAATTCTTCGGATGTTAACGGACTGAAGCGATCTCGGTGCGTGTTGACTATCAGGTAAGGAGTGGAAAGTTGTATATATACATGTAACCCTTCATGGTACGCAGGTATTAATATTAATTTGTATAGATGATAATTCTCTGTCGACAGAAGAGGTAGCTTAATGTCGAACAGCACATTTCGTTTGGTTATACTGATCTTGACGTGCATAGCCTTATAGATCGTTAGCCTCGAGCCCTTACTGCCGTCTCCTGGAACCTTGAGATCTCTTGGTAGGTGTTCTCTTATGATCATCAGTTGGTCATTAAGCTGAGCTGGAGTAAGCAATAGCGTGTTCCACCGTCCATGTTTGGCGTCCATTACTACTGAGAGGAGATCTCTTTGCACTTGTTGGAAGTTATTTAAATGGAGCAGGATCATAACTATTGCGGCTGTAAATTCCTGTGAGGACTTGAAGTCGTAATGCGTTTTATTCATTCCGTTTTCAACCTTGTCCATATGATCTTGTATAGCCTGGAGTTGATTGTGAACAGTCTGTGTGTTCTTTCGAATAATGTTGACGGTGTGTTCGGCAATAGATGTTTGATTTTTCAACACCACGCAAAGTGTCCTCATTTTCCTTGACCTCCTTGATCTGCTGCTCGTACTTGTCAGCAAAGTCTTGGTCTAGGATTCCAAACAGTTTATTCGAGATGGTTCCGATAAACTCAAATGGAGCTCGTTTGTTACGGAGTGCAATCACCTCATTTTGTTGATAGAGGAGCTCATTGATCTGCTCAGACTGGAGTAACTGGTATTTGAGCTGGGTTGTTGTGGAGCTACATTGTTCCTTCTTCTGTGTTGCTGCACAAAGTTGAGTTAACTTTGAGACTGCCTCTCTTATGCCATCGAATTCCTTCCAGTAACTCCCTAGATCATAGTATACTAGGAGATTCCATTCACTAGCGTACAACTGAACTTCACCCAAGTCTTCAAAGTAAATTCCGTCGTTGTCGTGAAACCTGGTTAACTGAACGGGTGGTTGGTTTGTCTGAACGTCCTCACCTAAAGCTACTACAACGAGAAACGTTAGGAATATTACTCCTAATAGATTTTGATGCAGATAAGTTGTGGCCGATGCTGCATGTCGTCTTTTGGAGTTCTTGTGAGATGCATTGATGCCTTGTTCCGTTGATTGAGCGGTGTCCTCGTGTTGTTTGCGTTTAGTTCCCCTTGGCTTATGTTGAGCTGTATTTGTACTAGCTTCGCTGGTCGCAGGTGAAGTAACCTCCGGATCCTCGGGTTCTGTATTCAGCCATACTGGTTCGTCCTGGTTATCTGTGAGAGGTAGTAGTGATACCTTTGATATTGGGCGTGTAAACTCGGAGTTTTTCGCCCGTAGTTTGACTACTCTCGTAAGACCATCGTTCCCCGGATATACTTCCATCACTCTACCAAGCGACCATTTTGCTGGTGGTAACTGATCATCCTTAATAAGTACAACGTCTCCAACCTTTATGTCAGTGTGTCTTCTTGCCCACTTAGGTCTATACTGCAGTCGAGCAAAGTATTCAACCGACTATTTTCGCCAGAAATCTTGGTTCATGCGCTCTAATTGATGCCACTTGTCGAGCAGATTCGGATTGGTATCTAAGTGGTTCCTTTCAGGTATCGTTAGTAACGGCCGTCCTGTCAAGAAGTGACCTGGCGTTAACACTTCCAGTGACTCTGGGTCTTCATTTAACGGGTAGAGCGGTCTAGAGTTTAAGCACGCCTCGATCTGAGCCATTAGGGTGCACATTTCTTCGTAGGTCAGTTTGGTTTCGCCAATAACCCGTTTCATGTGATATTTTATCGATTTCACTCCGGCTTCCCAGAGACCTCCGAAGTGTGGTGCAGAGGAAGGAATGAAATGCCATTCCGTTTTTTGTTGTAATAAGGCATCGTGGATCTGTTGCTTAGCGTCATCTTCCTTGAATAAGTCACTGGGGATCTTACTAGCACCTACAAAATTAGTAGCATTATCGCTATACAGGTGAGCTACTGGTCCTCGTCTTCCCACAAATCTTCGGAATGCAGCAATGAACGCTTTCGATGTTAAGTCTGTTACCACTTCTATGTGTACAGCTTTGGTACTTAAGCATATAAAGAGAGATATATATCCCTTGTGACTGCGATTTCCTCGACCACGAGCGATAATGGTCCTGCGAAATCCACTCCTGTGTGTGTGAAGGGAGGATTTGATGTTAATCTCGCAGCTGGAAGCATTCCCATTAATTGTTCAGCCATTTGCGCCTTATACCTATGGCATCTGACGCATTGATGAATGTAACCTTTCACCGCTTTAGGGCCATTCATGATCCAAAAGGTCTGCCGTACTAACTCAAGGGTAAGAGAATTTCCTCCATGTAGTGACGATTTGTGCGCGTTCTCTATTATAAGTGTAACCAGTTTTCCCTTGTATGGCAATATTATGGGGTGTTTACGATCAAATGACATGTTCGTATTGCCTGCCCGTTCACCTACACGCAATAACCGCTTTCCATCTAAAAATGGTGTAAGGGATAACAGTCTACTCCTTTTGTTTAGTTGTGAGCCCTTGGATAGTTGTGCTATTTCATCTCGGAAGTTTTCAGCTTGTACTAATTTTATGTATGGTATGAGTGCCTCTGCTAGTTCCTTTACTAAGAGTGGGCCATGACGTCTTTCACCTTGCGTTGCTTATGAAGCGATTTACATAGGCTGTTATACGCTGTAGTCTTCCGAGTGAAGAGACCTTCTCTAATAACTCGTCATAAATACTTCTAGTTTCTTGCGTTGTAACATGTGCTTCTAGTTTTCGCTTTTCCATGTTTATTGTGTTGGGATTTTGTTCACTGGTTGTATTTCCAGGCCTATAGCTTATTTGCCTCAATTTCAGCCGTTGAGGGCCTTCCCATCATAGCGTTTGTGACTTTAAGGCTGACGGATATATTCCTCTTGAAGCTATATCCGCTGGGTTTTTACTGGATTTCACATGAAACCATCTTGAAGAATCAACCTTCGCTTGAATTTGTGCTACCCGATTTCCCACAAATGTTTTCCATCTGTGAGCATCTTCTCGAATCCAGGATAGTACGATCGTGGAATCAGTCCATGCATAGCAGTCTATGTTGGGAATCTCTAGGCTTCGTTCTGTCTCCTTTATTAAATTCGCTAATAGTGTCGCACCGCAAAGTTTTAGTCGTGGAAGCGTTAGTGTGCCTTTGAGTGGAGCGACCTTTGTCTTGGAGGTAATTAGTGATACATACACCTCCTCATTAATCATGGTTCGTAAGTAGACTACTGCACTATAAGCTGCCTCTGAAGCGTCCGCAAATCCATGTAGTTGAACTTCGGAGTAGTTGCGTATTTGATCCAGCGAGGAATCTTAATCCGTTCTAGAGACGGAAGTTCAGCTTTGATTCTGTCCCATTCATTCAGTAGCCTTTCGGGTAACACTACATCCCAGTTAGCTCCTTCCTTCCAAATCTCTTGTAGCAGTAATTTGATTTTAATCGTCACTGGAGCTAGCAAGCCAATTGGGTCGAATATTTTTGCAGCTTCCGACAAAACCTGTCGTTTTGTAGTCTCCTTGCGTGCTTGCGTGGTTAACCCGTATTTTAAATGTATCCGTTCTAGGATTCCAGCAACCCCAGAGTTTTGAGGGTTTTGTCCTGATCTAAATCAAATTCATCAGTGGACTCATGGAGCTCCTTGGGTATAGTGTTTAGCACTTCCTTGCTGTTGCTACTCCACTTACGCAGATTGAAGCCACCTCCCTTCAGCAGCTTAATCAATTGTTTACTGGCATCTATCGCTTCGTGCTCTGAGTCTGCCCCTGATACTACATCGTGTACATAGGTTTCGTTTACTAATATCCTTGCCGCGACAGGATAGATGTTACCATCGTCTTGGGCCAATTGGTGCTACGTTCTAACTGCTAAGAAGGGTGCTGCAGCAGTTCCATAAGTCACCGTAGTGAGCTTATATTCTTGTATCGGGTTGTCAGGTGAGTCGCGCCATAGAATTCGTTGGTAATTCTGATCTCTGACATCCACCTTGATTTGTCGAAACATCTTTTCGATATCTGCCGTGAACGCAATTTTATGTTTCCTCCATCTCATTAGAATGTGAGCCAGGTTTTGCTGTAGTTGTGGTCCAGTCATCATCAGATCGTTCAGGCTTTTGGTCGAATTTCGTTTTGCCGACGCGTGAAATACCACTCTCAGTGCTGTTGTAGTGCTGTCTGATTTTAGCACCGCATGATGAGGGAAATAATTAATTTTGCCGAGATTGTCCGTAGCCGGAACCATGTGATCCAACTTCCGAGATGAAATTTTTATACATATTTCCAAACACTGGATCCGTTTTGAACTTCCGCTCCATTTGAAATAAGCGGGCTACTGCTATTTCACGGGAACCATGTAGGTCTTCCACTTTTTCAGGATCTTCTTTAAACGGTATGCGTACCGTATAACTTCCATCAGGGAGTCGTTGGTGAGTACTTCGAAAGTGGTTCTCACATGCCGCATCTTCGCTTGTTGTAATTTTCTCCTGTTCTAGCTCTTCCAGTTCCCAGAATTTGTTCAAATCATTATTTATATCAACTTCTGATACCAAGCAAGAAATTCTTTTACTGGCTGGTGTCCTTACTTCTCCTGAAAGGATCCACCCCAGCTCGGTTTTCTGAGCAACAGTGCCAATTGAGTCATTACGTATTATATCGTTGAGTAGGACCTTACCATAGACGTCTGCGCCTAAAATAAGATCTACTCTCCCAGAGAACGTATAGTCTGGATCCGCTAGCAGTCCTTGTTTGTTATCCCAGCTTTCGCTAGGTTCTACTTTTTCTGCTGGTAGGAACTTGGTGAGCCTTTTCAATACAAATGCAGTGGTCGTTAATAAGAAGTCTGATTGGAACCTTGGCCTGATCGTCAATTCGGCGCATGTTTGGATTCCGTCTGTTTTAGTCAGTCCAATGCCTGACACTTCTGCATAAGTTCTCTGCTTCCTTAGTTTAAGTCGTTGCGAAGCATCTTCTGTGACGAAAGGCGCTTGCGATCTCTGATCTAATAGTGCTCGAAGTTTTAACACATTTCCGCCCTGTCCTATAACTGAGACGACAGCTGTAGGCAGCAAAATTTTCACACCTTTAGTGAAATTTGCTGTATGTGCTTTTATTTCGGTTGGAGTTCCAGGCTCTTTCCTTTCTACGGACTTATTTAGCACGTCTCTCGACTTAGAGTTGATTGATGGATGGAGTAGAGTATGATGTTTTTTGCCACAAAGTTTGCAAGTTCTCCAAGATTTGCATTCCTTTGCAAAGTGTCCCTTTACTAAGCAATTTTCACACAGTTTATTCTTCCTTACTGCTTCATTTCGTTTCTGTATCGACAACTTTGCAAAGTCTGCGCAGGTATAGATCGAGTGGTCTGCTTTACACAACACGCATGAACGAGTTAGTTGCCCATGATGCACCAACGTAGATTTCTTCTTTCCATCATGTTTCGTATAAGATTTATTTGTTGTTAGTGTTTCCAAACTCTGAAAACGTGTTTCTATAAATTCCAAGAAGGTTTTTAAGGATTGTATCTCCCTCGGTTTTGCTAGAGACAGCTCATATAGACGATGAGTCTCTCTGTCGAGTTTTTGCGTGAGAATGCATAGCAGAAGTGGATCCCACTGCGAGGTTTCTATTCCTATATTCTTTATTGCTAAGAGGCATTCCGACGTAGTGTCATGTAACCGCTTCAATCCCTCTGTAGATTCATAATGCAAGTCTGGTTGATTCAGTAATGCTCTGATTTGAGCGGCAACTAATAGTCTCTGATTATCAAATCGCTTGTTGAGAGTTTCCCATGCTGCTTCATAATTTTCATTCGTGGTTTGTAAATGCTGTATATGTTCTGCTGGTTCCCCGGTAACATTAGTTTTTAAATAGAATAATTTTTCCGCTGGTGCAATTTTCTTGTCCTTATGTATTATTTCCGTGAAGAGATCTTTAAAGGACTGCCACTTTAAATAATCCCCTCCAAAAATCGGAATGTTTATTCTCGGGAGTTTTATTTTTGTATCAGCATTTGCTATACCATCTTCTCTCCTGGCTTGAATTGCGGCCTTGTTTGTCTTTAACTGATCATGTCTTTCTTGCAATTTTATAATTACATCCTGATACTCATCTTCTATCTGATCAAATTCCGCTAGGTATTGCTCTCTTTCCGTGTCTTTAGCTATTATTATATCCTCGTGAGCAGTAAATAAAGCAGAGCCCCTAGACACTATGTTCCAGTAGATGATGTGAATATCTTTCCTGAGGACGCTAGGTTCCACAGTTTTTTAAATTTCTAACGACACTATGTTCGTCAGAGGCTCGAAGGACCAAATGTAAGGATTGAGGTTGAGGATATAAGTCAATCAAACGCCGAACTTGGTGAATGACAAAAATTTTATTTCATCGCACTAATTTATAACAATCTATAAACTAATACAATAATAATAAAAAACAATCTTAAAACGCTTAATTTACAAATCAATACAAATAAATTGAGACAAATATTGGTTACGCTACAATAACATTAAGAAACGAATAAATCTACGAACAAAAAAACTACGAGCAAATCGGCGCATAATCAAGCAAAATTCATACGCCGCGCACCGCCGCACAGTGTTCCAAATCGCTCAAAAGCTGGCCAAAATTCGAAATTCCGTTAGAAATGCTTGAAACTGAGTATACGGTGGTTTTCGGTATCGCTGATCTCAAATCCGTTTCCAAAACTGAAAATTTCAAAATGGCGGATCCAAAATGGTGGACTGAAATTGCAAAACCTTGTCATATTTGTCCCAAAATTGGTATATAAGGGTTCTTGATGCTGCTAGAAATATAATTTCTAGTATCGGAATGGGAAAATTCAAAATGGCGGATCCAAAATGGCAGACCGAAATTGCAAAATCTTGTCGGATTTATACCAAAATTGGTATATAAGGGTCATTGATGCTGCTAGTTACATTTCTGGTATCGGAATGACAAAATTCAAAATGGCGGACCGAAATTGCAAAACCTTTTCAGATTTATACCAAAATTGGTACATAAGGGTTCTTGATTCTGCCTGTTTCATTTCTGGTATCGGAATGGAAAAATTCAAAATGGCGGATCCAAAATGGCGGACCGAAATTGCAAAATCTTATCGGATTTATACCAAAATTAGTATATAATGGTTCTTGATGCCGCTTGTTTCATTTCTGGTATCTAAATGGAAAAATTCAAAATGACGGACCAAAAGGGTTCCTAGCTATAAGCACTGACTTTTGGACCTAAACCAAATCTTCCATATACTTGAATATAATTGCTCATTATGATTAATTATGACATTATAGAGGGTCAATCAACAATCATCTTGTGTCTAAGAGCATGTATGTGAGTCATTGCAGAGCAATTAGCTTGAATCTCACTTCATTCATTTTGATTGCACTTTATGGGTAGCAATCGCTCATTTTCACTTGAATATCATATGAAATGATGAAAACGAAACAGGAAGCTCAATTCCCACCGGGGACCATTATTTTTGATGATGCGACTTTTCGATTGAGTCTTACCAATCCCTCAACTTTTGAATTGGAATTCCTTAGCTCTCGAACCAAGTGAATCAATGGAATAATGAATATACGAATAATTGCTCAAAAAAATGGGACCCTTCCACTCCTTCGATTTTCATCATTTTTGGCATACATGTATATCTTGACGCCCTTTATCATATATCTCATTTCCAGCTCTGGACACTCAAAGGAAGTTGTTACTTACTGGCCTTGAAGATTCACACTGCTTCCAATCTTCTCATTACATATATATGTTTTCTCACTGTCATTTCAAAGTACATTAGTATATGATATAACTACAGCAATCTAAAATCCAAACTCAATCTCTGTTGGACACTAGGAGGACCTAATGTTCAAAAGGTTTTCGCCCTCTAGTTCCCCTGTTTTTTGATATACGAAATAAATATGGTACCTCCAAACTTAACTCATAATGACACATCCATGTATGGTATAGGTATGGGATTTTCTTGCTTAGGTCCACGCGGACACGCTAGCTATAAGCGGAACCCTTTAAAATCCCATCTTACTTAAGTAAAATTTGAAATATAAGGGTTGTTGGTATAGCTGATTTCAAGTCCGTTGTCAAAATTGAAAAATTAAATGTGGCGGATGCAATATGGTGGATCAAAAATGTAATCGTCATTGGATTTAAACCCGAATATACGGGTCTTTGGGGTTGCTTATTTCATCTCTGCTATCAAAATGACGGATCCAATATGAGAGACCTGAAAATATTTTTCTCGGAACTTCATTTCAGTAGCGAGAGATAACTGCTCAGTAGGGTAACTTTGCCGCAAATCTTCAGCTTTGCGACGCTTCGACCTTTCACAAATTCAAAAATGAAATGGGTAATATTTAGCAATTTCAAACAGCCATACTGGATCCGCCATTTTGAAATTTTGAATTTAAAACAGCCTACATACAGCCTATATTAAGACCTGCCAAATAAGCTACACAAAAACGAACCCGAATTACAGTCTATGAAGTAATTCCAATAGCCGAACGTACGTATAATATCGCAAACAGCATATTGACATGTATAGAGTTGTAAATGGAGGTTCATAATTGCGGCAGGTTGCGGCAGCTGAATTTTATACCCCGTATTCATCACCGTTAGGAGAATACGTTCCCATTAGAATCACCGCGCCGACCCGTGTCTGACGGTTTGTAGGCCTGAATATATTAAAAATACTGTTTTCTGTCAAGGGTTACGCTAAGACTGACGTCACACGTAAACCGCTACACAATTAAACCGTTATTTGGGTGTTTTCAAAAGAGCAACATTGTGCCTAACAAATAAATACTATATGTAAATATTTTTCTCACGTTCAGGTGTATCACACAGCTTTGAAAAGGTAAGATAAAATTTGAATATTTACTCGATGACTATTCTGCCAACTTTAACAGTCAAAAAACATAGTAAAATGTACTATTAGTAAAAAAAAATTATTACTATGTGAAGCATCAGGATGTCCTTCATAAATCTATATACATATTTAGAAATATAGTTTTTTGACGTTCATTTTTTTAATTTTGGCCAGCTTTTGAGCGATTTGGAACACTGTGCGCCGTGCACGCGCATCAGCACTTTTTTTGGCCCGACTCAGGTTCGGGCAGTGGTGAATGAATTGTGCTTGCTGAGTATGCACTACGGCGACCTTGCATTCTTATGAGAGCAAGCCACTTCGTTTGTGCATGCATAAACAGTGTTTAAAACTTTTTTGTAGGAAATTGAATTTCCTACAAGTTTGTCATATTCACTTTTTCTGTACCTCATGTTTTTTACGAGATAGGGGTAAAAAGCGAGAATTTCATGGAAAAATTGGGGTTAGTGACCCGTACTACCTCGCTGGTGTGAGTTAGGGTTACACCGCAAGGGACACTTTTGTAGAGCATTCAATTCTCAAGAAACCCTACCATTGGCCAAGATTATACCATAAAATGCCTCTGAGATGTAGAGTTTTGAAGAAAAATAATCAAAGTTTACGTGTATTTTATATGGGAAATCTTTATACGCCTTGGTCTAGTCTAGCTCCAATTTACAGGAAATTTTTGTTTAGGTGGGACTGAAAAAAAAAAAAAAATTGTTTAAAAAAAAAACACTCTAATATATATATATGGGGTGATCCGTGTCAACCGTGCCACCCGCTAGTACAAAAATTGAGTGGGTAAAAAAAATCGTGTGATGGCTTAAAAAATTCGTTGAGATGAGCTCTTTCGAAAGGTGTGTGGCGCTTTTTAATTTTCAAGATGGCGGTTGCAATATGGCGGCTATTATCCACGAATTTTGGCGACCTTCTGAAAGAAGTGTTGCTGAAAAAAGAGCGATGATGACGAAAATTCAGGTATGTGACAAAAAATGTTTGTCTGGTAGAGAGTTATCAAATTCCATAGGATTCTTCTGAATTTTCAAAATGGCGACTTCAAAATGGCGCCGATATCGGCAAAATACCAACATTTTTGGCTTAAACCTCATTTGATGGTATGTAAGCTCGTGCTGTTCAACTAAAAGCGGCCAAGTGCGAGTCGGACTCGCCCATGAAGGGTTCCGTAGCACCATATTTTTTTTAGTTTTATCATTCTCTTATTTTAGAAGTTACAGGGGCGGGACACACATTTTACCAATTTGGAAGTGTCTCTCGCGCAAACTATTCAGTTTAGAAAAAAATTATATTAGAAACCTCAATATCATTTTTGAAGACCTATCCAAAGATACCCCACACGTATGGGTTTGATGAAAAAAAAATTTTGAGTTTCAGTTCTAAGTACGGGGAACCCCCAAAATTTATTGTTTTTTTTCTATTTTTGTGTGAAAATCTTAATGCGGTTCACAGAATACATCTACTTACCAAGTTTCAACAGTATAGTTCTTATATATAGTCTCCAAGCGAAACCAAACGAATCCATATTAACACCTGAAGCTCTTTATACGTGGGGAAAAAAAATTTACATATATGACAATATTATATTATAGTAAAAACCACCATGAAAGAGCGGAGAGATATCTTGCCAAAAGATTCAAAAATGCACCACCATTTAAAACCATTCAGAGCTGCCATGCATTTCTTGTAAACCCAAACAAGGAATTAAAAGTAAAAAGATATTCAGAAGCAAAAGATTATGTGACTCATATGCATTATGATAAAAAACAAACAAAAGCCAATAACTAGGAGTACTGGAATAAAAATACAAAAAACAAAAACAAATAGAAAACACAAAAAAAGAAAAGAAAATAAAAAAAGGAAGAGGAAGAAGTAATGCAGGTTTTGCAGCCTGGTAGCAAAGACAGTATATATTAGGGTGCTTTTTTTTCGTGACTATTTTTTTTTCAGTCCCACCTCGAAATTTTGTGACAAATACCTAAACAAATATTCCCTGAAAATTGGACCCCTTAATATTAATATTAAGTGCTCAACCAAGGCGTATAAAGATTTCCCATATAAAATACACGTAAACTTTGATTATTTTTCTTCAAAACTCTACAGCTCAGAGGCATTTTATGGTATAATCTTGGTCAATGGTAGGATTTCTTCAGAATTGAAAGCTTTTTTTTTTTTTTTTTTTTTTTTCGGGGCCTCGGTAGCTCAGTGCTATGAGAGCCGGGCTGCCATTCTCGAGGTCGTGGGTTCGATTCCCACTGGTCTTTGGCCACTTTGGAGAGAGGCCCATGTCTCTGGTAGTAGCTTAGCTGTACATGTGGTCGGCCCTACTGCTGAGGCCGTGGGTTCGAATCCAACTTGGTCAATTGATCACTCTGGCCCATTTCTCCCCACACCTAGTTATTCCTTTCCTGGGCGTAGCTCGCACAAAAGACCTCTTAGGTCGCAGTGCGCACCCGCATGGGTCGCCCTCCTCCTTATCAAATCAAATCAACCCCAATTTTTCCATGAAATTCTCACTTTTTGCCCCTATCTCGTAAAAAACAAATGGTATAGAAAAAGTGAATATGACAAACTTGTAGCAAATTCAATTTCCTACAAAAAAGTTCTGAACACCAAATTGCTAACATCGATATTTCTTGAGATATTGATATACAATGGGAGGTACATTTTCAAAATTCAGTGATCGTACAGGGCTCAAAACCCTACTTTCAAAGCTCGCTGGACCCTTCAGATCGCTATAAATCTAGTTGGGCCCATGAGCACATTTGATCAGCATCATTCAGAGAGCATAAATCCAAAGTTTGGAGAAAATCCACGGTACTCTTTTTTCCGAACATTTTGTGCGTGGTCCTTTACCTTAACATTAGCCTTATTCAGTTTATACATAACTTCCGCAACATTGCGTTTGCAATCCGCCAAGTCCACACCTCCAATGAGTACATCATCGATATAGCAAAATGTATTCCTTAATCCGCTTAGAATCTTGTCCATTGTTTCTTGGAAGATTGCAGGGGCTGACTTGATGCCATAAGTTAGTCTGTTAAATCGAAACAAACCGACGTGTGTATAAATGGTAAACAGTTCCCTGCAATTATCTTCCAGTTCCAGTTGTTGGAAGGCTCCAGACATATCTAAAATTGTTAATATTTTTTGATGACCAAGCGACGTCAATATATCATTCACGTTTGGTAGAGGGTAGTGATACATGTCAATAACCTTGTTCAGAGATACCTTGAAGTCCACACATATACGGATTTTGTTATCCTTCTTTGCTACTACGACAATCGGACTAGCCCAGCGGCTAGACTTAACCGGAGTGATGACACCTTGCTGCTGTAGACGGCATAATTCTTCTTCCACCTTAGGGCGCAAGGCAAATGGCACTGAGTACGCCTTACAAAACATTGGTGCTACGTTCTCTTTCAGCTGTACGGAGGCCTTATATCCCTTGATTGGGCCTTGAGAACCTCCGAAGGCGTTCGGGAATCTGCGCTTATACTTCTCGACTTCCGCTGACAGATCGCTGCTAATGTTCATAACTTTCGACTGAAATGAAGAAAATGATTGTTTCCAGTCTGGATACAATGCGTTCAGCCAGGTTCTGCCGAGTAATGACGTAAAGGGCTTATCACTGTTGACTATTACCAAATCTAATTTGGTTTTGACATCATTGCACAGGACCTCAACTTTCGCAATTCCTAAAGCATGCAAAGTTTCACCTGTGACTGTTGTTAATACGGAGCTGCAAGACTTAAGTTTTAAGTTCCCAAAATGTTTGCGAAAAAGTTGCGCTGACATGACAGAAGCACAAGCTCCCGTATCCAGAGATCGGCAAAAATATTTTTTTCGTCAATATTTTCGATGATAATAACCAATACCATAAAAATTACAATTTTATTAAATAAATTTCCAATTGTTAATTCATTTGGTAATAAGCCAAAACATATTTTCCATTATCTAAGCAATCGGTAATTCATCGGTGAGAAATTAGAGATTCTTAACTAGTCGGTAATTTTCTGTGTGAAATTTCTGAGTACTCTAGCAATCGGTAATTCATGGGCCAGAAATTCGAGAATACTCAACTACTCAGCAATGTTCTGTGAGAAATTTCTGATTACTCCAGCAGTCGGTAATCCATGGCTCAGAAAGTCGAGAATACTCAACTAGTCGGTAATTTGCTGTGAGAAATTTCTGAGTACTCTAGCAATCGGTATTCATGGGCCAGAAATTTTAGAATACTCAACTAGTCAGCAATTTATCGTAAGAAATTTCTGATTACTCTAGCAATCGGTATTCATGGGCCAGAAATTTTAGAATACTCAACTAGTCAGCAATTTATCGTAAGAAATTTCTGATTACTCTAGCAATCGGTATTCATGGGCCAGAAATTTTAGAATACTCAACTAGTCAGCAATTTATCGTAAGAAATTTCTGATTACTCTAGCAATCGGTATTCATGGGCCAGAAATTTTAGAATACTCAACTAGTCAGCAATTTTCTGTAAGAAATTTCTGATTACTGTAGCAATCGGGAATCCATTGGCCAGAAATTGAAGAATACTCAATTAGTCGGTAATTTTCTGAACCACATTTTTGATTACTCTAGTTTTCGGTAATTTGTTGACTAGAAATTTGAAAATACCCATTTTCGTGTGATGTATGATATGTTAGGAATCCCGTATCGCATTAGTCATGTGATATGTGACATAACTGTATGTTATGTTTGACAAAGCACATATAACAAATCACATATAACATGTATGCACATACAGTTATGTTATTTGTAATATGTGATGAGACGCATAACATATGTTACATATAATGAATATGCGGGGAACGCACTTAACATTTCTCATATGACATGTCATGTCACATACAATGAATATGAGATTTGTAACTAAACGAAGCACATATTTATATGTCACATATGTTTTGTGACAAATCACATATTACGTTGAAGCAAGTACCACATGTTCTCTATGGCTATGACATATGACGAAGAGTGTAAGTTGTATGTTGTATACAATATATATGTATATTATACAACATACACGTACACATCAAATATCACATGTGACAACGGCACAGGACAACTCATGCACAACAGCTGACGTGACACTGTATGTGACATGACATGAGACATGACATATGACATGACATATGACATGACATATGACATGACATATGACATTACATATGACATGACATATGACATGACATATGACATGACATATGACATGACATATGACATGACATATGACATGACATATGACATGACATATGACATGACATGACATGACATATGACATGACATATGACATGATATATGACATGACATATGACATGACATATGACATGACATATGACATTACACCAGGGACCGTGGCGTTTATGATATTTTCGATAAAAATCAAATCTAAAAAATTATTTCCTGACTGTTATTTTTCTAGACAAAAATAAAAAGTGTGTTCTCATTTTGATTTTTAAAATCAGAAATAAAAATCATACTCTGATTTTTATTTTTAAGATCGGAAACAAAAATCAGAAAATGATTTTTCTTTTAAATAAAAAAAATGTTTTTATTTTTATCATCAAAAATAAAAATCAGAAAATGATTTTTATTTTTAAAATCAGAAATAAAAATCGGAAAGTGATTTTTATTTTTAAAATCAATAAGAAAAATCAGAAAGTGATTTTTATTTTTAAAATCAAAACTAAAAATCAGAATATGAATTTTATTTTTAAAGTCAGAAATTTATTTTTATTTTTAAAATCAAAAATAAAAATAAAAAAATGATTTTTATTTGTAAAATAAAAAATAAAAAAAGGGGATGACTTATATTTAAAAAAAATATATATATACATATATATTGTATACAACATACAACTTACACTCTTCGTCATATGTCATAGCCATAGAGAACATGTGGTACTTGCTTCAACGTAATATGTGATTTGTCACAAAACATATGTGACATATAAATATATGCTTCGTTTAGTTACAAATCTCATATTCATTGTATGTGACATGACATGTCATATGGGAAATGTTAGGTGCGTTCCCCGCATATTCATTATATGTAACATATGTTATGCGTCTCATCACATATTACAAATAACATAACTGTATGTGCATACATGTTATATGTGATTTGTTATATGTGCTTTGTCAAACATAACATACAGTTATGTCACATATCACATGACTAATGCGATACGGGATTCCTAACATATCATACATCACACGAAAATGGGTATTTTCAAATTTCTAGTCAACAAATTACCGAAAACTAGAGTAATCAAAAATGTGGTTCAGAAAATTACCGACTAATTGAGTATTCTTCAATTTCTGGCCAATGGATTCCCGATTGCTACAGTAATCAGAAATTTCTTACAGAAAATTGCTGACTAGTTGAGTATTCTAAAATTTCTGGCCCATGAATACCGATTGCTAGAGTAATCAGAAATTTCTTACGATAAATTGCTGACTAGTTGAGTATTCTAAAATTTCTGGCCCATGAATACCGAATTCTAGAGTAATCAGAAATTTCTTACGATAAATTGCTGACTAGTTGAGTATTCTAAAATTTCTGGCCCATGAATACCGATTGCTAGAGTACTCAGAAATTTCTCACAGCAAATTACCGACTAGTTGAGTATTCTCGACTTTCTGAGCCATGGATTACCGACTGCTGGAGTAATCAGAAATTTCTCACAGAACATTGCTAAGTAGTTGAGTATTCTCGAATTTCTGGCCCATGGATTACCGATTGCTTGAATAATCACACTGTTTGGAGGGCAAATTATCGGTATTTGGGTATTCATAAATGTTTGCCTGAGCAATTACTGATTATTTGTGCAATGGAAAATTCTAGAACGATGATTATTAATTTTTGAATAATTGATAATTTTAATGTTGCAATTAGAAATTGTTTACAAATTGAAAAATCGAAAGAGAAATATTATTTTTTTGCCGATCTCTGCCCGTATCCACCTCAAATTTAATTGGTGCCTGATTTACAATCAGATCGACAAATAGCGGGCTAATATTATTTATTTTTGAAGATCTCACCTGAGCTGAATCTAGGGATAGATGATTTAGCATGTCTATGTAATCATCTGAACTGGAACAACTTATATCACATGATTCAGCTGTCCTCCTAACCTCAATACCGTGGACACTGCGCGGGGTGCGTGAAGCCGAAGGCTTTGCTTGACTGTTGTTTGACATGACCGACTGAGACTGGGACTGCGACTTCGACTGCGACTGTGACTGCGACTGAGAATTACTTTTGCAACACTTTGAAGTATGCCCTTTTTCCTTGCATATAAAGCATGACCAGAATCTTGCTGGGCAAGTTGCCGGACTATGTAGACGACCACAACGGTGACATTTGACAACCTTTCCTTGAAGTGGAGAGTTTTGTTCCCTTTTCGGTTGACGTTGGTTTCCTTGCCTTGAGATTTTGGAAATATCATTGTGAAGTACACGTGATTCTGAATTGGCAGCTTCCATGCCCACAGCAGTCTTGTACGCTTCATCGAAAGTTAATTTGTCTTGTGTAAGAAGTTTCTTTTGTATTGCTTCACTAGCGATACCACAAACAAACCTATCCCTTAACGCATCCTTCAAGAAGTTACAAAAATCACAAGTGCGAGCCAACCGTTTTAATTCAACTACATAATCATTTATTGTTTCCGATTGCTTCTGGTCGCGTTTATTAAATTTGAATCTTTCTAGGATTACGTTTTTTGTAGGGCTGTAGTAGTTCGTTAAAAGATCTATACAGTCTTTATAGGTTTTAGTGGTCACATCAGTCGGCATGCACAGATTTTTCAGCACTCCAAAAGTCTCACCGCCGACTAATGTTATAAATAGCGGCAGTTTCATGTTATCCTCGATCTTATTAATGCTCACTAACTGTTCGTATCGCTCAATATAAGTGGCAAAGTCGTTTTTTGACTCACTAAACGGCTCGATATTTCCAATTAAATTCATGATTTTTTTAGGTTGCTTGCAGACCACCACACCACTTTTTTTTTTCCAATTACCAGTACCTCCAAGATCTCTTACCAGTCCTTTTCACGGTTTCTTTTTTTTTTTTTTCTTTTTTCTTTTCTTTTTTCCTCGTCGCCAGATGTTGTGTCCGTACTCAAAGCCAGCTTGATGTGAAAAGAGAGCTTTATTACAATGCTTTACATAGAGGATAGTTCAGTGGGCGAGTTATCACAAAACGGGTATAACTTCAGATTAGATATTTCCTTATAACAATTCTAATTCAAGGATTGGGTAATAAACATAATAAACATAACAATAAATAAACATAAATTAAAATAAGTAATTTTTTATATAAATTCTGTAATTATACAATAGCTATTCTAAAAGTAACTTTCTAGGGTCTTCAGCAAAACGGTTTATGACGTCTTCCGTCAAAGAATCGCCTATAGCGTTAACAAATTTTCTATGTACACTGAGCATACAAAGCCATTTAATCTATCTTCGATCATAGTTGATCTTAGCCACGTTTTTACGTTTCTGAGTGTGCTGAATGACCTTTCAATTGCAGCAGTGGAATAAGGCATGACTATTAAAATTCCTAGGGCTGTCTTCACCTTCGGGTAAAAAGATTGTGCTACTTGTATTAACTCCGTTATTCCAATACTTTCAAAGTCCTGCTGCTGCTTATTTATCCAAAAAGTGCGCCAGAGTTTGGCTTCAGATGTGATCCCTTCTAATTCATAAAATTTAGATACTTCCTCCATACATTTTTGTAATTTTGGAACTGTAATTTTAATTATCCGAGCAGGGTGCAACAATGAAAGAGTAAACGCTGGTGAATTGTCTTTGCCGAATCTCGCCTCTAATGAAGATGATAACGAATAAAAATAGGGCATGTATAAGGAGCGACGAAAATACTCGCTAAGGGAAGCAGCTGGTTGATTTGTCCTATGTTGTTGGCGGCTTGCTGTTCTAGGTAAACGCAGCTCAAGGTTCAAAGCCGTAGCAATTTCTTCAGCTGATTTGATTAAATCTTCACTCCCTTCTTTCACGAAATGCCTGCGTTCTGCAACTGCAGTGGTTACGGTTTTTATATGTTCTGCACATCTTATTATGTCCAGCGTTTTTTTAGACTGTAATATTTTTGCGACGGGTTGCAGCAATGAATTGTATTTGTCTATAATACATAGAGCAAATATAAATGTAGTTTGGCTGACGACGGGTAACAACTGGAAAGCTACTTTCCTTGTCTCAGAATTATCTTCCCGAGAAAGCTTTTCTAAACCTTCTGCAATTTCGACAAAATGTTTCTTAAACATCGAAATACTTTGGTATTTATGGGACCATCTTGTTACATACAGAAATGGTATTTTTGGTGCATATTTTTGACGCAGAACCGATTCTCTGCATAAATTTATCGTATCTTTTACAGTTCCAATGGAGTTGCGGATCTCAGAAACGTTATTTAATTCGTTTACCACAAGGTTTAATCTGTGGCAGGCGCAGTGAAAATATAAACCCTTTTTATAAGTTTCTCTCAAAATTTTTTGGACTCCGCTATCTTTTCCCGCCATCGTAACACATCGGTCGTAGCCCTGCCCCACGCATTTATTAGCGTCAATATTTAGTGTATTGATAAATTCATTAATTTCAGCAGCTATCGTTTGTGCATCAGTTTTTTCTAACTCCACAAAATCCATAAATTCTTCCGTAAATTTTTTTTTTCCTTTTGATCGTAATATCGAAGACCTATTGCTAGTTGTTCCTTACCAGATATATCAGCTGATTCATCAGCCAAAATGCTGAAGGCACTTGCGGCTCTAACGTTATCGACCAATTTTTCTCTTATTAGGACACATACATACGTATTATTGAGCATTCTTTTGCCCTTTTTCTAAATGTCGTCGCAAAATCTCATCACCAGATTTAATTTTTAGTCTAAGCAAATCTTGAAAAACGTCGTCATCTTTTTCTTTTCCTCTCAATTGCAAATCATGTGTTCCACAAAAAATTATTGTATTGTAAATGGTCAAACAATTAGAGATCCCTGTACACCACGTACAACTTTCGGCGGAAATAAAACACAAAACAAACAAAACGCACCTTTCAATCTCTTTGAATAAGCAAGCCAAGGTTTGTACATTTCTAATCAAGAGTGGTTAAATTTGCGTTATAAATGTGTAGCATCACCAGCAAAATCATAAGTTTTGAAAGTACCCAGCATCGCTTTAACATATCCATTCGCTTCTCGGCAGTCAATACAAAAGACCGTTCAACCCATCGACAGATATCGTTTTCATGAGAATTATCTCCATCATTCAGAATAGACGTAGATGCAGATGCATGAGATTCAGAAGCTACCTCGTTAATAATATTACAAGAATTTACGGTTTCCGATTCTGATTCTTCTTGCGGGTTTAGAAATGAGTCACACAAGTTTTTATTAGCAGAATAAGATTGTGTTATTGGCGATGGATCCACCTCACTAGATTTACTGCAACTGGCATCATCATCCTCTTTACGTGTAATTTTCCGTTTTTTTGCTGCAAAAATAAAACAAAGTAATGAAGTTACAAAAAAAAAAAGATTTTATTTCTTCGGCTTGAGTGTATGTAAAGAAAAATTAAATAAAAAGTAAAAACCGCCTTCAGACAACCAAGACTCGCCAAGACCAACCAAGATTACAAGAATGATGTCCGTTCTCTTGACACCGACTTCGCTGTTCGTCGGAGTCTGAAAGCGGCTTTTATTTTTTATTTAATCATTTTTCATTTTCTCAACTAAACCAAATTAAAAGATCGAATAGATACCTCCTTCTTGTTGGAAGTCAGTTAAAAACCGAATACATATGTGCATCGTGCCTATTAATTAGTAAACTCTCTGCTCTTTAATGGATCAAATAACCATTGAAATAACCAAATACGTTTGAAGCTGTGTCAAATTCTAAATAATCTTATTTCATAGATTGAAAAAGGTTATTAAGAATAATACGGGTAGATAAACATGAAATTGTATCGATACCTATTAGGTTAGCTTAGGTTACAGTGGCTGCCAGCAGACGCACTTAGGCCAACGTAATGGCCCATTGTGTTACTACATGGGACGATCCTATTTACACTAACCATCGAACCAATTCGAAGCTCTGATGAACCGTTCAATGTCCCTGATGTTCTTCGAACCCAGGTCCGACAGGTCATCAAAGAAGTAGGCGCCCAGATACCGGTTTCTCCGCAGCGCAAGGGCTGGGCAGTGACAGAGGAGGTGGCTTATACTCTCCTCGTCCTCCTTGTTATGACAACTTCTACAGAAGTCGTTGAATGATACGCCCACGAGGCAGTGTCCTGTTATTACCGCTACGACGTTGCTAATGGCCTCTCTCCTAAGTGAAGTCAAGTTCATTGACCTGTTTCTGTAGAATTTTGGCCAGATATGCCTGGTGGATACACAAGTGCTTTCCCGCATCCTCCTATTTTCAGCAATCCTCGCGTACGTGCGCGAGATTTCTATTTTCCTATATGCGAGCGGTGCCCCTATGTCCCGGATAATATCTTCATCCGGCAGAGCTAGCTGTCTAGCTAGCTCATCCGTTCTGTCATTTCCCGGGACCTCACTGTGTGCCGGTATCCATATTAAGTTAATTTTGACGCCCTCTGCTACCTGATTTAGAAGAGAGCGGCAGTCCGCTACGACCCGAGAGTTTGTGAAAACGCCCATGAGGGATTTGATTGCGGCTTGGCTGTCAGTGAAGATAGCAATGTCTTCGGGAGGTGACAAGTTCTTCTGCAGCCATTTTAATGCCTCCTTGATGGCCATAACCTCTGCCTGGAAGACACTGGCAGAGGTGTTCGGAGTAGATTCCGACACCGATGCTGCCTTCCAACTTCGATCCATCGGTGTATATATGCACCGAGTCTATCCGATTAAGGAGGTCCTTCCCCCACTCTTGCCTTGTCGGTATGAATGATTCGAATTTATTATCGAAACAGGGATTCGGGACAATATAATCTAACCTCGTAGAGTGAGTACTAAGAATTTTTGAATGGAGGCTGCAATTTGCTTGCCGAGAAGTTCCAATGGTGCCCACCATAAAGGTCACCCCTAACAATAATAATAAATAAAGTTCCAATGGTAGGAGGATGACGTTCAGGGCTTTAGTAGGAGTCGTCCTGAGAGCACCCGTGATTAAGATAGAAGCCATTCGCTGTACCTTCCCCAGAGCATTCTGATGGCACGCCTTTTCCAGAGCAGGCCACCATACTAGCACTCCGTAGATCAGGATCGGTCTGATCACAGTTACGAAGAGCCAGTGATCAATGCGTGGTTCGAGGCTGCAATTTGCTTGCCGAGAAATTCCAATGGTAGGAGATGTAGGATGACGTTCAGGGCTTTAGTAGGAGCCGTCCTGAGAGCACCCGTCGGGGCCTTTCGTACCTTTTCTGCAACGTTGGCCCCCCAGTTTAGCTTCCTATCTATAATGATCCCAAGGTATTTAACCCGGTCTGAGAGTCTAAGCCTCACTACATTGAGGAGCGGTATAATGAAGGAGGGAATCTTATATTTCCTGGTGAAAAGCACCAACTCCGTATTATTTGGGTTCACGTCCACGCCACATTTGAACACCATGATGTGAGTTTGTTCGAGGCCTGTTGTATTACCTCAGAAAACGTATTAGGGTACTTGCCTGAGGCCATAATAGCTACATCGTCCGCATATGCGACCACGCAACATCCCGATCGGTCAAGTTGCAGGAGCATACCGTTCAGAGCTAAATTTCACAGAAGAGGCGACAGCACCCCACCCTGAGGTGTGCCCCTGTCCACAAATCTCCTAATGGAGGATGCCCCAAGACTTGGATTGATGAAACTGCCGCCCAGAATTCGACCTATCAACCCAATAAGCGATTCGTCCAGGCCCAGACCCCTCATAGACTCTGCGATCGCCTCCGGTCTAACATTATTGAAGGCATCCTCAATGCCCAGGAAGGCTGCGAGCGTGTACTCTTTGTACAGCAAGGACCTCTCTATTTAATCAACGAGGGTATGCAGAGCTGTTTCAGTTGATTTACCTTTCGTATAGGTATGTTGAGAGGGTGACAGTCTTGTTAGGTTGATAGTCCCTCTGATATAGGCGTCAATCAATCCTTCCAGGGTTTTAAGAAGAAAAAAAGAAAGACTAATGGGCCTCGAGTTCTTGGGCTTGCCTCCCTTGGGGATGAAACCAACCTTGACTTCATTCCAGGTTCTAGGAATGTAAGCTAAGCTACAGCAGGCTTTGAAGATAGTCTCCAACCACGGAATTATTATATCCGAGGCCCTCTAAAACTCAGCAGGTATGATATCGTCCAAACCTGGAGATTTGAACGGCTTGAAGCTGTTTATGGCCCATTTTAGTTTATTCCTACTGAGAATCTCACGGGCAAGATCATTGGTACTGTGAGCTATTACCGATTCCCTAATTTGCTCCGAAGAGCAGCCTGGAAAGTGCGTTTCGATCAGTAGCTCCAGGGTTTCCAAGCTTGAGGAGGTCCATTCCCCGTTGTCTTTCATCAATAGACCGGGGGTAACCAGAGCTATTGAGAGAATTTTTCGTAGACGGGTAGCATCTGATGCTACATAAACTCTCCCAAGAGGAACCTTGTATGGTTACCAATCAATTAGCCTTGTTGAACTCTTTACGGCATTCCCTTCTTGCGTTTACGACTTCCTTTGTCCACCATGAAGGTCTAGGTTTCCCTCTAGGCCTCCTGGTGTGGCACGAATTCCGCGTTGCCTTATTACATGCTTTTGTGAGTGTTTCCACCACGTTATCTACGTCTTGCATGGAGTGAATTGTAGGTGGCCCTGCCTCAGGCAGCGTATGTCCTAGGACCCTATTGTACGTGTCCCAGTTGGTGTTCCTCCTATTCATGTAGGGTATACAGACCGCTTTCTGCATATCTAGTGTAAACTCGATATACCGGTGGTCAGATAAAGAGGGGTCATTGGATACTCTCCAATTCTTAACAAGGTGGGCAAGGGTGATGTCAAGAACTTCCCGTCTCACCGCATTAATAAATATTGTTTCATCTCCCACATTGCCAATCCATAGGCCAGAGGCCATAATACATTCCAAAAGAGACTCACCCCTTTCGTTGATGCCCGAACTTCCCCAGATCGTGTGACGCGCGTTGGCGTCTGCGTCAATAACTGCTTGCTTCGTCGATGGTTTTGCGTAGAAGATTATGCGGAGGTGGTTCCTCGTGGTCATGTGCCATATAGCTGGAGACCAGCCACATGATCCGAGATTGAAGCTCCAGCATGACCATCACATTGTCCCTATCGCTAAAATTTGTGAGGATGAAGTCGTGGTAATTACTTCTAATAAGAAAACATGATCTTGGTTTACCTGCATTCTGTACATAAAAGGTCTTGTAACCCGCCATGTTTAGTCCACGGATCCGGTCCCCAACGACCCAAGGCTCCTGGACTAGGGCGACGTACTCCCCTTTTTGGGAGAGACGTAGGAGCAGCGCAGCCGACGCTGCCTTGGAGTGGTGTAGATTAACCCCTTGGGTACATTTGACGTATGAGACACGTCATGCACTTGTTTGCCCTAGGAGCGATTGACGTGTCTAAGACGTCATTTGAGTTTAGACAATATTTAACTAAGTCCAAGCAACATCCTGGAAAAAGGTGCCGTGTTTGTTATAAGCATAATATTAGGAAGGAGACTACCTGGCAGTACAAACAATGCAAAGTAGCACTGCATTTACCTACTTGTTTTGAAAAATACCACACTCTTCATAATTATTAGTAATTGGTTTTTTGTTATAACTGGAATTTATTTCATTTAGTTTTGTTTTGTTTTTATGAATTTATTTTTGTTTTGCAATTCTTATTACCTGAAGTCATCTTAATACTACATATGTCACTAATATTTTAGAAATAAATGAATTCTTACGTAAAATGTACTGCTTTTAAAACTACTCCAAGCAACCAAAAATTAAATCCGTTTCACATGCAAATATTTTCTCAAATAAATCCGAACCCAGGGGTTAATCTGCACCACTCCCACCATGGCTGTTGCTAGGGGGGGTTACTTCGATTACCGTCATTTCTGCGTCTTCTGTGTCCGATTGCAAAAGGTCATCTTCTAAATCCTCATCAGGTAATTCTACATCTGCCTGATGAAGAAAAAGGTTCCTCAGCATCCCAGAAGTGGAGGGAATGCTGTCATCGTCAGTGGGGGGAGATGGTCATCATCTACCTTTGGGGTAGCAACAAGGCCAAGCAAAGAATTGCTGTCTCGCTATAGATGAGAATGATTTTCTCAGATTGTGTAAATTCGTAAACGTTTAACCGTATTGCTGTGAAAGGACTTACGTACATCCCACGCACAATGCTTACGCAGTAATACTAATAACAAAAAATGTAATAAAAGTTTACGATGTTTGTAACAAGTATCATTCTTATGAAACCAATCATTATAATTGATATCTTCGCTTGTTATGCGAATGCATTCTTCAACTAATAATTGTTTAATGCAGCGCAAGCGTTTTTAATTTTGAAATATTTCATAAAAAAGTTAACAATGTAGCTTACAAATCTTTAATAACCTATCCGACAGGGCATGAAACTTTCTAGAAATATGAGCTTTTTACTTAGCAGCGAGCAAAAATAAAAAAATAGTGCGTGGAGTCCCTCCGCGCGGAAGAAGTGAAACTTCGTAATCGGGAAATGAAAATAGGAAGGGGTAGAAATTGATTTTTAGTGAACTCATATTGTTTCTTTAAGACAAACTTTTTAACATTCTCGCCCTGGAAAATGTATTTGTATTAATAACTAGCTGGGTTACCCGGTTTCACCCGGCGTTGGGTAAATTCTTACTAATTAAACACTTCTCAAATGTTCTAGTTTGTTATATTCTAGAAATTGTTTCAATCCGAAAACCCCTTTATGGATCCGCTATCTTGAAATTCCAAATCTTAATAATATTCAAAATTAGTGGCCTTAAAATAAGCATTGTACCAACTTTCATTCAATTCCGTTGAAATCGAGAAATGTTGGTCGCCATATTGGATCCGCCATCTTGAGTTTGGAAATTTGGCTAATATTCGAAATTAGTGTCCTCAGAATAATCATTGTAATAATTTTCAGTAAAATCCGTTGAAATCAAGAAATTTGGTCTCATATTGGACCCGCCATCTTGGATTTGCAAATTTTGATAATATTCGAAATTTGTAGCTTCAGAATAATCATTGTACCAATTTTCATTAAAATCCGTCGAAATCGAGACATTCTGGACGCCATGTTGGGTCCGCCATCTTGCATTTAGAAATTCTAATAATATACAAAATTAGTGGTCTCAGAATAATCAGTGTACTAATTTCTATTACAATCCGTTGAAATCGAGAAATTTTGGTCGCCATGTTGGATATGGAAATTTTGATAATATTCGAAATTAGTGGCTCCGGAATAATCATTGTACTAATTTTCATTAAAATCCGTTGAAATCGAGACATTCTGGTCGCCATGTTGGATCCACCATGTTGGATTTGGAAATTTTGCTAATATTCAAAATTAGTGGCCTCAGAATAATCATTGTACCAATTTTCATTAAAATCCATTGAAATCGAGAAATCTTGGTCACCATATTGGGTCCGCCATCTTGGATTTGTAAATTTTGATAATATTCAAAATCAGTGACCTCAAGATAATCATTGTACTAATTTTCATTGAAATCCCTTGAAATCGAGAAATATGGTCGCCATTTTGGATCCGCCATCTTGGATTTCTAAATTTCGATAATATTCAAAATCATTGACCTCAAAACATTCATTGTACTATTGTTCATTAAAATCCGTTGAAATCAGGAAATCTTGGTCGCCATATTGGATCCGCCATCTTGAACTTCTAAATTTGGACAGCGGATTTGAAATCCCCATCCCGCAAAACCACTGTATACCAATTTTTTCATGAAAATTGCTTCAAAATTAAAATTTTCAGCCGCCATCTTGGATCCGCCATTTTGAAAACCTACAAAGTATCGTATAGCCGTTTCCTGGTTCTAAGCTACCTCCCCACCAATTTTCAGCCAAATCGGTACAGCCGTTCTTGAGTTATAAATAGTGTAACTAACACGACTTTCTTTTATACATATACATAGATGTACGTGAATGCGTCATAATGTAATTTCAAAAGAGAAAACCTAACAATCAATTGATATTCACAAGAGACGTACCTTGACATAACCTTAAATCCGTCGCATTGTCCGTGGACTGTCTTCCAAAGTTCATCTGCGATACAAAAGCTACTTTCATGAAATAAAGCTATTTTTAGCTTATAAAGCAAAATTAGTGCTTTAAGCTCAGTACTGAAATGCGCTTGCATATAGGAAAGTTGCAGCTTTTGAGAAGCGTTAAACGTTTAACGCAACCTTGTTTTGGAAGTCCCATTAGAAGTTTCACTTCAAAAAACTCGGAAGGGCACGTGATAACTTCATCATTTTTATGAAATATTTCAGTTGTTTATCGAAACCATTTTGAAGACCATATAACGAACAAAATATCTCATGAATGGAAATTCTATTGCTATCTCATCATTAAATGTATCTTTCAAAATATGATCTTCATATCTTGATTCGAGAATGTTGCAAGTTACGATTTCCTTCTAATTTTTTCTCCCATAAACAGTCTCTAGCAAACTTTCTGGTTTTTCATTCAGATCTAATGCTAGCGAATCATCTTCCTCCTGTTGACAGTTCGTATATGTACTAAAATGAAGCATACTTGTGGACAATACTTTTCATAATACGTATACAACGCGGCGCGGCGTCTTTTATCACATACAATAACCTAAACAGAATATCACGGAACCCGACGACGGGCACGGAAAGAACACGAACACAGAAATTCTCATATGTCCGCACACAATCCACGGCAACAAGCGGCTTTCCGTCCAAATAGATCCGATTCTATTTTGCCCGTCGTCCGCGCAGGGCTACCAACAGCGACGAAATTAAATTATTGTTTTGACTTTTGGCAACCTGCTTATTGACACGAAATAAATGTCCGTGTCCGTGATATTCTGTTTAGGCTATAATACTCGAAAAGAAACACGGTGCGTGGAAGTTTTTTAATTCGTAACTGTGGAAGGAAACATTGCTTTCCGCACGGTCCTGCGTGGTCGAAAGCTGTGCTTTCCGCAGGGAGTGATGAAATATAATTTTAGACAGTATTATTTTTCTTCAAGGCCGATCTATAAAACTTACTATCGCTTATCAGTCCACTATTTAAGCATTCCAACGCTTTATCTGCTCTTTTTGAGAAATCGAATTAACAGTGGCTATATATCTTAAACTAGCTGGGTTACCCGGTTTCACCAGGCGTTGGGTAAATACTTACTAATTAAATACTTCTCAAAAGTTCTGCTTTGTTATATCCTAGAAATTGTTTCAACCCGAAAACCCATTTATGGATCCGCCATCTTGAATTTCCAAATCTTAATAATATTCAAAATTAGTATCCTTAAAATAATCAGTTTAGCAATTTTCATTAAAGTCCGTTGAAATCGAGAAATTTTCGTCGCCATAATGGATCCACCATCTTGAATTTGGAAATTTCGCTAATATTCGAAATTAGTGGCCTCAGAATAATCATTGTACTAATTTTCATTAAAGTCCGTTGAAATCGAGACATTTTGTCTCACATTGGACCCGCCATCTTGTATTTACAAATTTTAATAATATTCGAAATTTGTAGCCACAGAATAATCATTGTACCAATTTTCATTAAAATCCGTCGAAATCGAGACATTCTGGACGCCAGTTGAGTCCGCTGTCTTGCATTTGGAAATTTTGATAATATTTTAAATTAGTGGTCTCAGAATAATCACTGTACTAATTTCCATCACAATCCGTTGAAATCGAGAAATTTCGGTCGCCATCTTGGATTTGATAATTTTGATAATATTCGAAATTAGTAGCTCCGGAATAATCATTGTACTAATTTTAATTAAAATCCGTTTGAAATCGAGACATTTGGTTTCCATTTTGGATCCGCCATCTTGTATTTACAAATTTTGATAATATTCGAAACTTGTAGCCTCAGAATAATCATTGTACTAATTTTCATTCAAATCTGTTGAAATCGAGACATTCTGGTTATCATGTTGAATCCGCCATCTTGGATTTGGAAATTTTGCTAATATTCAAAATTAGTGGCCTCAGAATAATCATTGTACTAATTTTCATTAAAATTCGTTGAAATCGAGAAATTTTGGGCGCCATCTTGAATTTGAAAATTTTTATAATATTCGAAATTAGTGGATTCAGAATAACCATTGTACCAATTTTCATTAAAATCCGTTGAAATCGTCCGCCATCTTGGATTTATAAATTTTGATAACATTCAAAATCAGTGACGTCAAAATAATCATTGTACTAATTTTCATTAAAATCCGTTGAAATCGAGAAATATTGGTCGCCATATTGGATCCGCCATTTTGAAATTGTACATTTTGATAATATTCAAAATCAGTATCCTCAAAACAATCATTGTACTAATTTTCATTAAAATCCGTTGAAATCGCGAAATCTTGGTCGCCATATTGTATGCGCCATTTTGAATTTCTAAATTTGGACAGCGGATTTGAAATCAGCATTGCGTAAAACTCCCATGTACCAATTTTCATGAAAATCGCTTCAAATTTGAAATGTTCAACCGCCATCTTGGATCCGCCATTTTGAAACCCTATGTATTATCCGAAAAAACAATTAGCCTATATGTTAAGTTGGAATATCTACTACCTTCGGATAAAAAATTAAAAATATAGATGTAAGCGCTTAGGCGTGATTGAGCAACAAACAAACTGTGGAGGAAGCGAAGTTCTTTCTTAAAAAAATTAAATTTTGAAAGTAGGCGACGTTAAAAAAAAAATTAAATTTAGACATTCGAATTAAAATTTTGTTTATGAGAAGACGGAGAAAATAAATTTGTGATCAAAAGAGTTTTTTGTTTTAGATTTTTTTAACCCTTTAACTGTTTATGTCGAGTATACTCGTCAGAGCGAAATGAAAATTTTTCGCATAATGTCGAGTATACTCGTCGTGAAGATAAAAAAAATCGCATTCGTATTATTTTAAACGAATCAACTGTAATTTTTTTTCCCTGAAAAAGGGCAAATAAAGATCTTTTAAAAAATGTACATTTTAGAATATTCGTTAGTCTGGCAACCTTATTTATTTTAATTCACAATAGCTTGTATTAAGCTGAAATAACAAATTCTGGGGAAGTACCGTTACAAAACGATCTTTCCAAATAAAGAAGCACTACGTATGCATTTATCAGTTAATTGTGCTATGCAATAGTTGAAAGAACGAAAGTTATAAGAGTCTTGTGGATTTTATTGACAGGAAAAGTAATAGTAAGTACTTTTATTCCTTTGAAGAATAAAATTGTGAAATACATAATTTTAATTATCCCTACCAGATGAATTATTATGATAGTGATGGAGATATGTGTTTGAACACAAAAAAACGAAAAACAATGATAGTTTTGTCGTCTTCTGATGAGAGCAGTGATGAAGAAGCAAGTAGCAGTAATGAAGGTGCAGGAAGCAGTGAGGAAGATGCAGAAAGCAGTGATCAGGTTGAAGACGACAGGGATGAATACAATGAATCAGAAAAAGAAAATAAAAGTAATTCAAACTCAACATGGACGGCAGTAGGTAGAAAACGAGAACCTTTTCAGTTTTTATCTAATCCTGGGGCGCACTTCAATATTCCTTCATGCTACAAAACCAACCCTTTATTTTATATGGAAAAATTTTTGGATAATGACCTAATGAAAATAATAGTTGATCAGACTAATTCATATGCCGCTAAGTTTTTGGAACGTTGCCCGCAATTGAAAAGAAATTCAAGATTAAAAAAATGGTTCCCAACAACTGTTAATGAAATGCGATGTTTCATTGCTTTACTGGTTTTGCAAGGTATTATCAAGAAACCAACCATACAAATGTACTTTTCAAAAAGCGAAACTATTTCCACGCCTTTTTTCAGAAAAGTAATGAATATCAATAGATTTACACTATTATGTAAATTTATTCATTTTGAAGATAATGACCGTTCTGATTGTTTAAACCCAGTGAACAAACTTGCCAAAATACAAAATGTCTTTGAAAATATCAAAGAAAAATGTAAAAATTTATATTTACCAGAACAAGATATATGCGTGGATGAATCCTTACTACTATGGAAAGGACGTTTATCTTGGAAGCAATATATACCTTCCAAAAGAAGTCGATTTGGGATGAAATTTTTTGTCTTATGCGAAAGTGATTCCGGATACATATGGAATTTTCTCTTGTATACTGGAAAGGACACACACAGAATATAAGATCTCATCACATATTGTCCTTGAATTGTCCCATGAAATTTTAGACCTTGGATATCGAATTCATGTGGATAACTGGTACACTAATATTAACCTTGCTGAAAAGTTATGTGTTCATCACACAGATTTAGTTGGCACAATGAGAAAAAATAAGGTTGGAATTCCATTAGAAATAATAAACTCTTCTTTAAAAAAAGGAGAACACATTGAGAGGTATAAAAATAAACTGATGATAATGAAATGGCGAGACAAAAAAGATATTTTGATGCTGAGTACAATACATGACGGTAGTATGATAGAAGTAAAGAAAAATAATAAAATAAAAAGAAAACCGTCTGTAGTTTATGATTATAACAAGAAAATGGGTGGAGTAGATAATAGTGATGCGATAATAGTTGCATATTCTATGGCAAGGAAAAGACTAAAAAAATATTATAAGAAAATTTTTCTTCATCTCCTGGATATTATTTGTATTAACTCTTATTTGATATATAAAAAATTTAATGGAAAATTAAACCGTATTGACTTCTTACTGGAATATATCGAAAAAACTATTGAACTATATTCTGATGAATCAAATATGTCTCAACTTGGTCGTCCAGCTTCAACTACACCTTTACGATTACTTGGAAAACATTTTCCTGATTTAGTACCAAGTACAAAAGCAAAATCAAATCCTACACACAGATGTTCATACTGTTCGAAAAATAATATTAGAAGAGAATCCAGATATTGGTGCCCAATATGCAAGGTAGCATTATGTGCTGCACCTTGCTTTAAAAACTATCATTGCCCTTAATTTAAATTTTTAGTTTTGTAACTTAGATTTCTTGAAATTCAGTTGGTCTTTTATTGCTTCTGTTTTCATTCCTAAAATGCCTTAATTTTATCTTTATGTGATATTTTTTTATCAATGAAATAAATTTTGTTTGTTAACAACGAATAAAAATATATATTTTCTAAAAACCCAACACGCAACGTTTGATTTTTAATCATAATTGCCTACTTTTATGGGCAGAAACATTTTACTCTGTTTATGTCGAGTATACTAGTCTTCGCTGGAAAATAATTAAGCAGGGCGAAAAAGTTTTTCGAAACAAAATTAAACAGTTAAAGGGTTAATAAATATATTCTAAATTAATAATGGATAATACTACCATAACTGGTGACCCCGACAGAAGTATATACAAAATTTCTAGGTCGACAGTCATTAAGGACTGGCCTTATACCCAGGCTGCCGACCGGGAATATATGTACGTCGGGCAAAGAAAATTCATAATAACCTCCTCCAAAATTTAAAAAAGCAGCTATACCACCACCTCCCCAATGGCAACCAGCTGTACCACCACCTCCACAATGGCAATCAGCTCTAGCCGCAAATCGGCCTATAATTCACCAACCGCAAATCGGTCCTTATACAGCTCTAGCCGCAAATCGGCTTATAATTCACCAACCGAAAATCGGTCATTATTCAATTCCAGTCATAATCAGATCGGTTATATTTTCCCAGCCACAAATTGGAATAATTAAATTAATGGCGCTGTCACTGGGAGGAGGGTGATGTGGAGGAAGCGACGTTCTTTCGAAAGTAGGCGATTACAAAAAAATTAAATTTTGAAAGTAGGCGACGTTAAAAAAAAATTAAATTTAGACATTCGAATTACAATTTTGTTTATGAGCAGACGGAGAAAATAAATTTGTGATCATAAGAGTTTTTGTTTTAGATTTTTTTAATAAATATATTCTAAACTAATCACAAGTCGACACGATTTTTGATTCTGATTAATATGCAGTCATTTCTCATTGCTTTCGTCTCACAATTGAAGAAAGTCAACATGATTTTTAAAAAAATTTGCTTTTGTGCCCAGGACAGCAAATTTAAAATGACCAATCATCAAAATTGTTATGTTTTCATTTCTTTGTAAATCTGTTGGGGGCGGACATTTTTTAAATTTTCGGTTGCTATATTAGATCCTCCATCTTTAATATATATTTTGGTAACTGATAAAGTTTCAGCGACCCTAAGACCTCTTTGATTCATTTTAATAAAAAACCCCATAAAATTGCAAATGTTCGGACGCCATATTTAATTCACCACTTTGGCACCCAATACAAAAATGTACCTATACTGTTTTCTCTAGTATAACGTACTTTTTGGCAAAAAATCAGAAATATCGCACAACGCATTTAGTTGTAATTGAGGTTCAAACTATCGAAATGAATGTCAAATTTTCCTTCACAATAGCAAAGTTTTAACAAAATTATGACACTTTTGCCTTCTTTTTGGACACAAGCAATAAGAAAATAGCATTCATAACTCAGACTCCAAAAAAAAGTTTAATTTTGTTGACCTGTGTAGGTAATGGATAATACTACCATAAAACAAACAAGCAAACTTTCTTTTTTATATACATATTAGGGTGCTTTTTTTTCCGCGACTATTTTTTTTTTTTCAGTCCCACCTCGAAATTTTGTGGAAATACCTCAACAAAAATTCCCTGAAAATTGGAGCCTTTAATAGTAATATTAAGTACTAGACCAAGGCGTATAAAGATTTCCTACATAAAATACACGTAAACTTTGATTATTTTTCTTCAAAACTCTACAGCTCAGAGGCATTTTATGGTATAATGTTGGTCAATGGTAGGGTTTCTTGAGAATTGAATGCTCTACAAAAGTGTCCATTGCGGTGTAACCCTAACTCCCACCAGCGAGGTAGTACGGGTCACTAACCCCAATTTTTCCATGAAATTCTCGCTTTTTGTCCCTATCTCGTAAACAACAAGAGGTACAGAAAAAGTGAATATCACAAATTTGTAGCAAATTCAATTTCCTACAAAAAGTCCTGGAACACCAAATCGCTAACAACGATATTTCTTGAGATATTGCGCTTTGAAGTTGAGGTAGTGTGAAATGTTCATAGATTATTCAGCTAAATTATAGAAACACTACCTCAACTTCAAAGCCCAATATCTCAAGAAATATCGATGTTAGCAATTTGGTGTTTAGAACTTTTTTGTAGGAAATTGATTTTGTTACAAGTTTATCATATATTTCCTTTTTTTGTAGAGCATTCAATTCTGTAGAAACCCTACCATTGACCAAGATTATACCATAAAGTGCCTCTGAGCTGTAGAGTTTTGAAGAAAACTAAGTAAAGTTTACATGTATTTTATATGGGAAATCTTTATACGCCTTGGTCTAGTACTTAATATTAATATTAAGGGCTCCAATTTTCAGGGAATTTTTGTTTAGGTACTTGCCACAAAATTTCGAGGTGGGACTGAAAAAAAATAGTCGCTAAAAAAAAGCACCCTAATATGTATATTAGGGTGCTTTTTTTTCGCGACTATTTTTTTTTTTCAGTCCCACCTCGAATTTTTGTGGCTAATACCTAAACATACATTCCCTGAAAATTGGAGCCCAAAAAAATAATATTTAGTACTAGACCAAGACGCATAAAGATTTCTCATATAAAATACACGTGAACTTTGATTATTTTTCTTCAAATCTCTACAACTCAGAGGCATTTTATGGCACAATCTTGGGCAATGGTAGGGTTTCTTCAGAATTGAATGCTCTACAAAAGTGTCCATTGCGATGTAACCCTAACTCCCACCAGCGAGGTAGTATGGGTCATTGACCCCAATTTTACCATGAAATTCTCGCTTTTTGCCCCTATCTCGTAAACAACAACAGGTACAGAAAAAGTGAATATTACAAACTTGTAGGAAATTTAATTTACTCCAAAAAGGTATTGAACACCAAATTCCTAACATCGATATTTCTTGAGATATTGGGCTTTGAAGTTGAGGTAGTGTGGAAGTTTCATGGATTATTGAGCTAAATTGTAGAAACACTACCTCAACTTCAAAGCCCAATATCTCAAGAAATATCAATGTTAGCGATTTGGCGTTCAGAACTTTTTTGTAGGAAATTGAATTTGCTACAAGTTTGTAATATTCACTTTTTCTGTACCTCTTGTTGTTTACAAGATAGGGGCAAAAAGCGAGAATTTCGTGGAAAAATTGGCGTCAATGACCCGTACTACCTCGCTGGTGGGAGTTAGGGTTACATCGCAATGGACACTTTTGTAGAGCATTCAATTCTGAAGAAACTCTACCATTGCCCAAGATTGTGCCATAAAATGCCTCTGAGTTGTAGAGATTTGAAGAAAAATAATCAAAGTTCACGTGTATTTTATATGGGAAATATTTATGCGTCTTGGTCTAGTACTAAATATTATTTTTTTGGGCTCCAATTTTCAGGGAATGTATGTTTGGGTATTAGCCACAAAATTCCGAGGTGGGACTGAAAAAAAAAAAAATAGTCGCGAAAAAAAAAGCACCCTAATGTATATACAGGGTGTTCAGAGGTGGGAGGGAAATATTGCAGGAGGTGAGAGGTCAGACTGAGACAAGCAAAAAATCGTATGGGTGGGGTACGCATCGCAGCGGCCCCAAACCGATCTCAAAAAATTACTATTTCGAAGCCCTTTCCAAAATGGTCAACACCACCCCCTATCCCCAACCCCGTGGCAACAGTCCCCCCTGGAAGTTGAAAAAATTAACTTTTATTTCACGATTTTTCACATTTCGCCCCACTTTTCTCCGAAATTCATGTTATTAACATACCTACTTTTTATTTTTTTTAAGTTGCCTATCTAATTACCTTTCCAAAAAGGTGCAACATGCCCAGGTAGAAAAGGGTTGCAAAAGTCCTAAAATTAAAACATCCTCACAGGTACCTAATTGCTTTATTGCACCATAATGGAAAAAGTCGTTAAGTAAACAATTTTTATGACAGCAAGTTCGGAAATGTTTGTTTAAGAAACACAGGTAATACATTTTTATTATTTCAGCAAAACAGTAGTAAAATAATAAATGTAATCTCGTTAAATAGCGTTATTAGTTTATTATATCCAGTATTGAATCCTAAGTATCCTCACCTCCTATGAATTATGGTATAAAAATGGGTAAGTTTGAAAGGACATTGACCACAGTTGAAGAAGCAAGCGATAAGAACGGGTGTTTAATAGAAAAAATTAAGATAAAATGGCAGAATTCAGTGTTGAAGAGTATGCCGATATAATTTACGTGTACGGTTTAGTAGACGGAAATGATAGTGAGGCCGTACGAGAATACCAAAGGACATTCCCGAATCGGCGTGTACCCGAAAGAAGGGTATTTTCAAGGACTTTCAGAAGGTTAAAAGAAACCGGAAGTGTAACCGCCCCCAGAGCAGACACGCGATCAGGAACATCGGCCGATTCAGCGGACACCGACCAACAAATCCTCAACACCGTCAGGAACAGCCCTGAAATAAGCATCAGGCAGGTCGCACGACGGTTAGGATTGTCTTCAGAGAGAGTTTGGATCGTTGTGAACCGATATGGACTACATCCATACCATCATATCCCGGTCCAAGCACTACAGGAAGGAGATTCTGAAAGACGATTGCAATTCTGCACTTGGTTGCTCGAGTCTGACATCGAAAACAGAAGCTTTCTAGACCGAATTCTGTGTACGGATGAATCGCAATTCACCCGGGATGGCATCACAAACTTCCACAACCTCCACACCTGGTCAGATGTGAACCCACATAGGGCAAGGAGTCGGTCCTTCCAGCAAAGATTTAGTGTCAATATCTGGGCTGGCATCATCGGCAACCAGTTGATAGAACCCTTCATCTTGCCCCAAGTGCTGAATAGTCAGCTATATTCGGACTTTTTGGAGAACACCCTTCCGGATCTGTTGGAGGACATCCCCCTGCCCACCAGAAGCGCAATGTATTTACAGCACGACGGAGCACCTGCGCATACTGGGAACATTGTTAGGGCAAGGTTGAATGAACATTACCCAGAGCGCTGGATTGGACGAGGTGGACCGATTCCTTGGCCTGCTAGGTTACCGGACCTTACTCCACTGGACTTTTTCTTATGGGGAATGATGAAAGATGAAGTTTACTCAAGACCAACCAACACCAGAGTAGAATTAGTTACCAGGATTGGGATTGCAGCCATGAAAATACGGGAGAGACTGGCTACCATAGACCTCAAACATGAAATAAAACGAAGGCTACTCGCATGCATCGAAACTGGCGGAGAATATTTTGAACAGTTTTTGTAGGACATAAGTTTTAATTGTAATTAGTTTTTAAGCGAACAAAATGTATTTTTTAGTTAACTTAAGTATAATTTCTTAAAAAATTCGAATTGTCATGATATTCTGTAAAAGGATTTTTGTAAATAAATTTTCGTATCCTTTTCCTACCTGGGCATGTTGCACCTTTTTGGAAAGGTAATTAGATAGGCAACTTAAAAAAAATAAAAAGTAGGTACATTAATTAATTCTCCGCGATGGCGTGGTCGAGTAAGGACGCGCGTGATATACCGCCTGCTTCTAAATTAACTTGCCATAAAAATAGAACGTGTGGTATTGTGATTTGTATACTATGTGATAGTTCTTGGTGTAGATCGGATTTTAACAAAACAGAAATTCCGACAGGAAAAGGTTTTTATATAACAAGAAACTTAATGGTGTGTTCTGCACATGATAACATAACCTACAATAGTATAGCCAGCATTGGCAATAATAGCAAACCGGCGACTGAAAACTTAGAAAAAAAATTGTGTCTTATTGATGCGTACAAGAAAAGTATAGAAAATGGAGAGATAACAACTCCTGATGCAGATATGGAAGATGATTCAGTGTCAATCACCTCTGATAGTGACTCCGTTGTCTCTGGTGTAAAGCGACCGCGTATTGAAGACTTTAACGTTAATGTTTGTGGCAACTGCTCCTTGTACACCATAGAAAATGAAAATCTCAAGCACCTAAAGTAATACTTTTTTACGGACAGTGGTTGAAAATAGTGAGGTTAGATCATATGCTCATATTGCCGCCAATCACCAGCATAATCAGAAAGTAAACATGACTGCACCAGCAATTATTTTGCACTGCCAAAAACCTGGTAATATAGATAACTTATTTAAAGAAACAAAACAAATATTGACTGTTGACAGCAAAGTGCAATTGGAAAATGTTATTAAGGTGAAAGATAAAGTCATTGTAAAATGCTGCAAGCCGGGTGATGTTGATGCAACCGAAAAATTACTGCAGTCGCTTAACTCCAATGAAATTAAAGTTGAACAAGAAAAGAAGACTGATCTAAAGATTAAAGTTGTTGATGTGAATCCTGATATGGCCAATCTGGAGAATGATATTATAATTAATGATATTGCTTTACGTAACAACTTGAATAATGAAAAAAATTATATAAAAATAGATCATAAATACATTAACAAGAGAACAAATAAATGGACCCTACTATTAACTGTTAATGCTACTACTTATGGTGTAATCATGAACAGTAAAAAGCTCTATGTTGGATTATGTCGATGCAGAGTCTTCGATGACTTCAATCTAACTTTGTGTTTTAAATGCTCCAAATACGGTCACCACAGTCTTAAAAAATGTAACTCAACTGATTTCATTTGTGGAATTTGTGCTGGAAAGCACTCAACCAAGGAATGTAAGAATAAAGAAAACATCAAATGTAATAACTGCATAAATTATAATACAAAATACGGTAAAACCAGAAGCATAGACCACCAAGCTAATGATAAAACTAAATGCGAAACTTATCAAGGAATTTTGAATAACTGCTTGAAGAAGATTGATTATCCTTACAACCCACTCAATGGCTCATCATGATGTGTTTATCTGGACCTACTTCTCTACTCAAGAAAAAAGCTGCATTACCAAAGGACTACCAATGAGTATACGCTTGATATTCTATAGATACTCTTCTCTGTGTATATTATTATTAGTACTTAATTCTAATCATTTTTATTCAAAATTTGATATTCTTTGTGAAAAGTTAAGGCTGCTAATCTTCTCTATTTTTTTCTAAATAAATCGAATGGCTAATTATGCATTTGAAATTGATTATTTAAATTTAGAAACAGACTGTAACACCTTAGATTCACTTAATGAGATTTTTTTTTTTTTTTTATTTAGTAAGTAAGCTTTGTACAGAAATAAAAATTTCCAATTATACAATAGCTGACAAAGGTATACAAATTTAAATGAAAACTGACTTAATCGCTTAACATTTCAAGGACAATCTGTTTGAATCTGCTAAAATGACAGTTCAGAGGACCAACTTGGAGTCTGTCATGGTTTCTTTGAAGGCGCACCATTGGAGAATTGAAGTATATTTCTAGCGAGGCTCTTGGTGGTATGAAAATATTATTATTCCTGCTATTGAATGTAGGCACCCTTAGACTCAATTCATCGAACAGTGATGTTTTGAGTAATCCGTTGTATATACGATAGAGCGCGCACTCATCGAGATAAAGTCTTCTATTAGCAAGAGATGGAAGGTTAAGAATAGAAAGTCTATCCGAGTAGGAAGAAAAGGATATATTAAATCTACTCAAAAGACTGCGAGTAAATTTCCTTTGTACAACTTCCAATCTATCCACTTTCTTACAGTGATAAGGTGACCAGACCGGTGCGCAGTATTCGAGAATGCTGCGAACAATTGTCAGAAATAATAGTTTAGATGTGGACAAATTATGGAAATTAGCAGAAGTGCGTAAAATAAATCCTGCAGATATCATCGATATGCCTGTCAAAACTTAGCGTATTATCAAAGATCACACTTATTAACATTTAGAGACAGACAGTTAGCATGACACCAGTCTTCAAGAGCGAAGAGGTCGGTCTGAAGAATATCACAGTCAATTTGAGAGTGAATCACTCGGAGGATTTTGAGATCGTCAGCATATAAAAGACAGTCAGAACTAATCACCATGGTCAAGTCGTTAATAAATAACAAAAAGAGTAGCGGTCCGAGAATAGAACCTTGTGGGACACCAGACGACGGAACAAACTCACATGACGAACACCCGGAAAATACGACCCGCAATTTACGGTTAGATAAATAGGACGAAATCCAAGACAATAAAGGACCCTGCAAGCCATATTTATTTATTTTATTTAAGAGAATTTCATGTGAGACATGATCGAAGGCTTTAGAAAAGTCAGTGTAAATCGTATCCACCTGACTACGTTCCTCGAGGGCATGCGCAACAAAATGGTGGAACTCAAGTAGGTTGCTCATGGTTGATTTGCCTTTGATAAAGCCGTGTTGCTCAGGTGCGATTATGGGGCGGAAAATATTAGAAAGATGGTTATGGACCAATCTTTCAAAAAGTTTTCCAAAGCAACTTAGTAAACAAATTGGACGGTAGTTCTCAGCATTACACTTGTCGTCCTTTTTAAATATGGGAACAACATTTGCTTGTTTCCAGACATCGGGAAAAGTACCCTCGTTAAGCGATGAGTTATACAAAATTGTCAGAGGATAGCATAGAGTATGAGCAAGCTCTTTAACAAAGAAGTTAGGTATACCGTCAGGGCCAGCAGATGTTTTAGAATCAAGACTAATAATACAGTCAAGTACTTCATCAACACTAAATGACAAACAATACATAGATATTGCACTAGGTGGTAAAAAGTTATAGTCCGATTGAGTCCCGTGGTCAATATAAGATCCACTAAAAAATTTCGCAAACATGTCGCAGACAGATTGAGGGTCTGATGCAGTTTCATCGCCAAGTTTAAGAATAGAAGGAGACCCATCTCTGAATCTGGAATTTTTTATATAATTCCAAAAAGGTTTAGTATCATTGCAGCGTAATCGATCCTCCATACCGCGCACATAAGATTTAAAAGCAGCTTTACAAAGCTGTTTTGTACGGGCACGACTATTAGAGAAAAGTTTGTAATTATCTGGCGTCTTACATCGCTTATACAGCAATCTATGTCGCTCCTTCTCTTCAAGAGCTTTTTGAAGCTCAATAGTGAACCAGACAGGTTGTTTTTTCTTAGCTGCATTGCGAATAGGAACATATTTGGAAATAGCATTGTCAACAGTAGAGTAAAACTTAGAAACAGCTTCATTACAGGAGTTATTACACTGTAGTAGTGAGTCCCAATCAGTATTAGCAAAATCTTGATTAATCGCGTCAAAATTGCACTTAAATAAGTTATAAATACGATTACGACTAGAACAAGGACGTTTTTCATTTGTAGGTAATTTTAGTTTGAGTTCAAAAGGCGGATGATGAGGGTCAATAGGGACAAGACCGAGACTTTCCTCAATCTGAAGGTGCTCTGATGGAAGATTAGAAAGTACAAGGTCCAATATAGTGGAATTTTGGTTACAGAAACTGTTGAATTGATGCAAAGAGCAAAATTCCATTAAGTTGCTTAGCAGCGAGCTTGCAGTACAATTAGATAGGAGCACGGAGGGACTGGAAGGCGACCATCGTAGATTAGGGAGATTAAAATCACCACAGATTACTAGATAGCTATGCGGATCAGTTATGTTGAGAATGCCCGCAAGACCATCGTACAAGCATTCCAAGCGTTCGAGACAAGAATTACATGGAACATACACACAACACACGTAAATATACAGGGTGATCCAAAAGTATGGAAACGGCTAAATAACTTTCGAGGAATGCATTTTGGAGCAAAAAGTTGTAGACAAAAGTTTTAGGAATTTTCCCCAGCTATTCAATGGTGACCTTAGATTTGACCTTGACCATGGCCTTGAAGGTCATTTCAAGGTCAAGTTGACTTTTTTTTAATTGGAACCCTTATTTTTGACCACGGAAATGGAAAGAGCGGAAAATTTTACGTCCAACTATGACCTTTACCATGACCTCGAAGGTCATATCAAGGTCAAAATGGCTCTTTAAAGAGGAGCCTGCATTGTTACTGCGGATTTGCAAAGAGTGGAAGTTTTGCGTCCAAATGTGACCTTGACCACAACTGTGACCTTGAACATGACCTTGGCAATGACCTTGAAGGTCATATCAAGGTCAAGGTGGTTTTTAAAGGGGAAACCATGTTTTTGACCACGAAAATGGAAAGAGCGGAAAAGTTAACGACCACGGAAATGAAAAGAGCGGAAAAGTTAACGACCGACCATGGTGAAGTCGATTAAGGCAAGGTCAAGTGTGTCATGGTCAAGGTCACATCCGGGCGCAAAACTTCTGCTCTTTCCAAATCCGCAGTAACAATGCGGGTTCCCCTTTAAAGAACCATCTTGACCTTGATATGACCTTCAAGGTCATGGTCAAGGTCATAGTCAGACGTTAGCTTTTCCGCTCTTTCCATTTTCGTGGTCAAAAACATGGTTTCCCCTTCAAAAAACCACCTTGACTTTGATATAACCTTCAAGGTCATTGCCAAGGTCATGTTCAAGGTCAAGGTTGTGGTCAAGGTCACATTTGGACGCAAAACTTCCACTCTTTGCAAATCCGCAGTAACAATGCAGGTCCCTCTTTAAAGAGCCATTTTGACCTTGATATGACCTTCGAGGTCATTGTAAAGGTCATAGTTGGACGTAAAATGTTCCGCTCTTTCCATTTCCGTGGTCAAAAATAAGGGTTCCAATTTAAAAAAGTCAACTTGACCTTGAAATGACCTTCAAGGCCATGGTCAAGGTCAAATCTAAGGTCACCATTGAATAGCTGGGGAAAATTCCTAAAACTTTTGTCTACAACTTTTTGCTCCAAAATGCATTCCTCGAAAGTTATTTAGGCGTTTCCATACTTTTGGATCACGCTGTATAAGTTACCACGAAGTTTGAACTTAGCACAGACATACTCTATGGGAAAAGGATCAACAGGAAGGGAAAAAGAAGAGGGGGCAAGAGAAGACCTTATCCCGATAAGCACACCACCGCCATCCTTTTTTGAACTGCGGGTGAAATCACGGTCGGTACGGAAAAAGTCATATTCAGGGAGATGAAACTCCTCATTAGCTACTGATGAATTGAGCCAGGTCTCACTTAGACAGAAAATATCACATGAATCAATAAGGATGGACGCAGTAAGATCATCCAGTTTGATCCTCAAACCGCGTACATTTTGATAAATTACGTTAATATCACGACTAGCAGCAGAATTAGAATTTAAAACAGTACTATAATTATTATGAAACTTCTCAGCTAAGACGGTCTCTGATTGCTCCTTCCTTGTGTAAAATTTCTTCCTTTCGGGTAGCCTGTGCGAGGAGTAAATGGATGGAAAATTATACCCTCAGGCCAGAATTTATCACAGTTTATGGCAGAAAAAACATCATCCGGGGCAAAAATGCGGAATGAAGCAGTGCGACGATCGGGTAGATTGGGTTTCGTCAGTTTCCTGCAAGAGATATCCGTACCATGGCGTCCGAGTTTCGATTGAATATACTTCACAACATGGTCGCTGGTCGTTGAGTAGCTCAGACGGGAAACAAACAGGGATGGAGGAGCCCTTACTACCTCAAGATCGACCGCAGCAGAAATCGGAGACGAGAGAGATTGCTGCTATGAGTTAGCCACCAAGTTGGAAGCTTTTGTAGCATCATTTTTGCCTAGACTATTCGCTGGAAGCTGAGCATGTGATGTTGCTGGTGAAAGGGAAGTACACAGAGGATTCGCCGACACTGCAGAGTTGGGGGAAGGAGAGCTTTTCGAGGTCGAGGCAGTCCGCTGTGCAGTAACCGCGAGGGAGACTGAAGGAGAAGATCGAGCAGAAGACTGATACTTAGAGCAGAAGACTGATACTTAGATGATTAGAGACCTTAACTGGATCATGTTACAAGTTAATATAAGAAGACTGAACTCAAAAATCAGCCTCCTTGAAGCATACATTGCTGGACTCAGAGTCAAACCCCAAATTGTTGTTTGTACCGAGACCTGGAAATTAGATAATCCAAACGCATATATAATTAACAATTATAAAATTTATTACAATTATGGCAAAATAAATATGGCTGACGGTGTTGTTATATATGTGCGTAATGATATTGTACATAATGTAAATATAGTTGAGTATGAGGATTTCAGAATGCTGGAATGTGATGTGATGCGATTTATTAATGCAATGAAAAATATACTAAATAGAAAAGGTAAAAATCATATTATTATTGATGATTATAATATTAATATTTTAAACCCTGATTCTGAATCAAATGAACTGCTTAATTAGTGCTATGCTTCTGGTTATTTACCTCTATTTAATACTATCACTAGGCCTAATGAAGGAGGGGGTACCTGTATAGATAATATGTTTGCTAGAACAGATATAGAACTGAAAGCTATTAAACACTCACAAGTTTTTCCTGACCATTACCCTTTGTTGTGTGGTTTCAATATTGACAATGCTAGCAATGAGACTACTAAATATTTCTATTGGATTTATATTAATAAGAAATTAGGAAAAACAAACAATAAAAACTGTACCATTAAAAAAATAATCACCAATGATAATATTTTTGAAAAAACCGAAGACATTGCTAATGCATTTAATGATTTTTTCTGTAACATAGGTAAAGAACTTGCAAGTAAAATCCAATGCTCCACCAATAATCTAAATTGTATGTCCACAAAGAACAAGCGTAACTGCAAATCTATATATCTCGTACCTGTAACTGCTCTTGAAATAGAAAAAATAATAAAAAATCTTAAGGACCGAAATGGCGGTTCTGACAATGTTCATTCCGGAGTTCTTAAAGTACTCTCACCACATATTAGTCCTGTATTAGAAAAATTTTTTAATAAATGTATAGGTGCTGGCATTTGGCCCTCGGCTCTGAAACAGGCTGAAATTGTTCCAGTATTTAAAACTGGTGAAACAACTTCTCTCAATAATTACCGTCCAATATCACTGATATCTAATATTGCTAAAGTATTAGAAAAATTAATTCATAATAGATTATATAATTTCCTAACTAAATATACTAGAATAAATAAACGGCAATATGGATTTTTGCGCAGTATTGGTACGACAAATGCTTTAGAATTTATATTTAATATTATATATAATTTGATTGATAATGATAAAACAGTATTAGCTACATTCATTGATTTAAGTAAAGCTTTCGACGCTGTACAGCATGATTTACTATTATCGAAACTCGAAAATGAAGGGGTGAGAGGTATTGCCTTAACACTAATTAAAAGCTACTTATCTAACAGAAAGCAAAAAGTTAAAATAGGTGATATAACTAGTCAGGCTAAAACTATTGAAATAGGCGTACCACAGGGTACTGTACTAGGGCCATTATTATTTTTGGTTTATCTCAATGATATCTTCGGGTATTGCTCTGATACTTTTGCTTTTGCTGATGATACTATAGTATTAAGTTATGCTGATAATTGGACGTTAGCTCAGGATAATATGAACCTAAAATTGCAAACAATGAATATCTGGTTTGTTGAAAATAAATTAACTCTGAATGTATCTAAAACTGAACACATAACTTTTGGGTGCTATGTTGATAGTGTTCCTCAAAATACCAATATAGTAATAAATAATATGCATGTAAAAAGAACTGAATCCACAAAATATCTTGGTGTTCTTGTTGACCATAACTTAAAATGGGACCAGCATATACAATACGTATTAGAAACTATTTATTACGCTTATGTGTATAGCATTATTAATTATGGCCTAATTATCTGGGGAGGGGCATATATGTCTGAATTGAAGCCGTTAATAATACTCCAAAATAAATTTATAAAAATGCTAAACAATCAAAAAATACCTACACTACAAGAATTATATATTACCAAGTGTATCATGTTCCATTATGAGTATTTGAGCAGTGCATACAGAGATTCATTGAGTAGAACTAGAAATAAGGATATATTAATACCTAAACATAAAAAACTATATTTGAAAAGAATAGTATTTATACTGCAATAAAATACTTTAATACTTTGCCAAATGATTATAAGGACCTTAGATCCTCTAAGAAATGTATAAAGAAAAAAATTTTGCAATTTATGAAACAAAATAATGGACTACACCAATTGTATATCACATAGTGTATAAGATATTACAATTAAAAATGTAAAATACTGTATATTATGCGGTCTATTTTCAACGTTGTATAATTCTAATCTAATACTTAACATGTTCTATTTTAGTTTATAGTTTAGTTTGTAAGTTCAGCTCCTGATCACAGAGATGTCTCATCATCCCTCTTTCAGGATATGTATTATATCTCCGTAGGAGATTTATTATGTATTCATGCTAATAAATAAATAAATAAATAAATAATAACATGAATTTCGGAGAAAAGTGGAGCGAAAGATGAAAAAATCGTGAAATAAAAGTTAAATTGTTCAAATTCCACGGGTGATTGTGGCCAAGAGGTTGGGGATAGGGGGGTGGTGTTGACCGTTTTGGAAAGGACTTCGAAATAGTAATTTTTTGAGATCGGTTTGGGGCCGCTGCGATGCGTAGAAAAAAAGATACAAATACAGGAGCGGTTCCCATATAAGGCAAAATCCTGATTTACGAATCATCCTGTAACTGCCAAACGGTGCAAGATGCCCCCCCCCCCCCCCCCCCCCCCACCCATACGATGCTTGCCTCGGTCTGACCTTTCACCTCCTTCAATATTTCCTTCCCACCTCTGAACACCCTGTATATTAGGGTGCTTTTTTTTCGCGACTATTGTTTTTTTTTTGTCCCACCTCGAAATTTTGTGGCAAATACCTAATCAAAAAGTGAATATGACAAACTCGTAGGAAATTCAATTTCCTCCAAAAGCTTCTTGAACACCAAATCGCTAACATCGATATTTCTTGAGATATTGGGCTTTCAAGTTGAGGTAGTGTGGAATTTTCATGGATTATTGAGCTAAATTATAGAAACACTACCTCAACTTCAAAGCCCAATATCTCAAGAAATATCGATGTTAGCGATTTGGTGTTCAGAACTTTTTTGTAGAAAATTGAATTTCCTACAAGTTTGTCATTTACATTATTTCTGTAGCTCTCGTTATTTAGAAGATAGGCGCAAAAAAACGAGAATTTCATGAAAAAATAGGGTTAGTGACCCGTACTACCTCGCTGGTGGGAGTTAGGATTACACCGCAATGGACACTTTGTAGAGCATTCAATTCTGAAGAAACCCTACCATTGGCCAACATTATACCATAAAATGCCTCTGAGCTGTAGAGTTTTGAAGAAAAATAGTCAAAGTTTACGTGTATTTTATATGGGAAATCTTTATACGCCTTGGTCTGGTACTTAGTATTAATATTAAGGGCTCCAATTTTCACGGAATTTTTGTTTAGGTATTTGCCACAAATTTTCGAGGGGGGACTAAAAAAAACAATAGTCGCGGAAAAAAATCACCCTAATATATCCTCCTGCGGCCGGTCCTACCAGTACTATTAATTCTTTATAGTAATTCAAACCCGGACCTCATAAGTGCGATGTACTCATTACAACCCAAGGGCCTACTTGTAGGCCTTAATATAAAACGTCAGATTTCCGATTCAAATTAAAGTGTTGGTTCTGAATGACTATAAAATATTAGTACTACTGGTAGGTCTGTTCGGAGAAGTCAAGATTTATAATCTACATATAAGCGCACCCATCAGGCAACTCAGATAATGCAGTAAACTGACAGTTATTTTGTACAAGCAGACACTTAATTTCGCACACCGGCGGTAGTAGCCCCCCGGCCGTAGAGAGAGCAGCACTTTGACTAAAAACAGTGACAATAAAATTTGTTAAAAGGAGATAAAAGGCGTTTTACTCCAACATAATCTGGTGCCGAAACCCGGGAATCTATGAAAATTGCGGACATAAAGAATAACAAGGAATCTACTTAGGAGTCTACTCAATTGAATGTCTCCACCGGACTCAACGTGTCAGGAATTGCCTCCTCGAGAAAATCAGCGAGGGAATATTGCAGCTGAGTAGTCTTTTATTTATTTATTTCAAATCAATTGATAGCTGAAAATAATTAATCGAAGGCTTCGTATTGCGGAACAAAACAAATTATTAATCCAATAGCGCATGTGATAAGTTCGAAGTGGACAAAGTTTAAAGTGTGCGATTCCCCTTACACTGTTAAGTGCGGGCTTTTGCGGAACACTTGTGTTTCAAGAAAATCGGACTTGATGAAACTTTATTTGGTGAACTCAAAATCATTCAGTTGTTCCGGCGTTATAGACTCTTTCGCGATACATAATTCCCGTTAGATTTACCGGACATTGTTGGACATTGCTAACTTATGCTAACGGTGCAAGGCGGTCAATACAAAGAAAACCAGTGGACTTCACTTGCCTTAAGCGATAAACTTACCCGCAAGTTATTCGTTGTTTCGTAGTTAACTGTTAATTTATCGTGCCATGGCAGATATTTCACTATTGAAAGTTGAAAGGGGCCGAGTTAAGGGTTCTCTGACAAAATTGAGAAATTTTGTGCAGGATTTATCCACGGATGTATCGGCAGAAGACCTTGAAATGCGTTTAGAAAAATTGGAAGAGCTGTATCGAAGTTTCATAGCGGTAGACGATAAATTGGTAGTAAATGGAGTAGAATCGGAGCATGAAGATTTTGAGGACAGATACTTAGAGGTTAAGGCAACTTTGAGGCGAAAGTTAAAGGAATTTAGGCGAAGGGAATCTATTCCGGCGACTACTCAGGATGAGCTCAATTCCACTATGATCAAAATGGTGGAACAGCAAAAGGCCTTTCTTGACGGTTTTGGCAACTCATCAACCGCAACTCGTCATATTAAACTTCCCAAAGTAGATATTCCTTCTTTTACCGGTGATTATAAGGACTGGCCATCCTTCAAAGATCTTTTCATATCCGCTATTCATAACAATAAAGATCTTTCTGAAGTTCACAAACTACAATACTTAAAGGGGCTACTCAAGGGAGAAGCTGCTACTCTCATAAAACATTTGAGTACCACTGAATCCAGTTATTGTGAAGCCTGGGCCAAACTAACAAAGCGATTTGATAAGAAAAGGCAAATCGTTTCTGCCTACATCAAGGCATTTGCAAATCAACCCAGTCTTTCAAGTTCTTCTGCTAGTTCTTTGCGACGGTTAACTGACACATCTGATCAGCTAATTAGAGGAATTAATGTCTTAGGACGAGAAGCTTCCAGTCGAGATCCATGGCTGATCTATTCGATCCTAAACAAAACGGATCCAGATACTCGCAAGGCTTGGGCGGAAGAAAGTGGTGAAAAGGACTTTCCTTCCTTCGAAGGTTTTTTAGACTTCCTCAACAAGCGCTGTGACGCTTTAGAGTCGTGTGTCAAGGTCAACATATTCGCAACTTTCACATTGATTCTTCTGCTAAATGTGTAATATGTACACAAGGACACTCGCTCTACAAGTGTCCTGACTACAAATCAATGGATGTCGCAGCACGGCGTAGTGTTGTGGAGCGGAATACACTTTGTTTCAATTGCCTCAGCGTAGGACATTCTGCTAACAAATGTAAGACCAAGGTGCGTTGTCATTACTGCAAACAAATGCATCATTCAAGTCTGCATAAACAGCCACCGCCACAATCAGCTAGTAACGTGCACACCCCTACGTCATCGCGACCAGCCAGTAACAACCATTTAAGTGTATCTGCACCTTCCTTTACAGCGGTAGGCAATCAAACCGAAATTTCAAATCTAAATTCATACACCTCAGTTCACGGTAGAAGAAACACAATCACTCTTCTTCCCACTGCAGTAGTACAGGCAAAAGATGCCAGCGGACAAATGCACATATTAAGGTTGCTTTTAGATTCCGGCTCTCAAGCTACTTTTGTCTCAGAGGATTGCGCCCAACGTCTGCGCTTGCGCAGGAGTAGAGCTAATTTCGTAGTATGCGGACTTTCCTCTAAAAGGGCTGCAACTACCAAGGGATTAATTTCGGTTTCACTATTCTCAAGGCACATGCCTGGTCCCGCATTAACAGTAGATGCTTATATACTAGACAAATTGACAGCTCCACAACCGCCACGATCTTTCAATCAGAACTTCAATCAAAAACTTTTGGAAGGTTACAACTTAGCCGATCCCTGGTTTAATGAGTCACAAAAAATCGATATGATTTTGGGTGCTGATCAATTCATGCAAGTGATTAAAGATGGTCGTATTTCGATATCTGCAGATCTTCCCTTGTTACAAAATACCATATTTGGTTATGTCATCTCGGGGCCAGTCTTGTTGTCAGAACGCGAATCCAACCTTGTCTCACTTCACATCGATATTCACGACATCGATTTGTCGTTAAGAAGATTCTGGGAAATCGAAGAGTTGCCGGACAGCAAACAAGAATATAGCCTCGAGGATCAACAATGTGAAGCTCACTTCGTTTCAACACATAGAGTAGACAAGGATACGAATCGATACGTTGTACGATTACCTTTCAAGAGCGATGCTCCACCCCTAGGAGATTCATACACTACAGCATTTTCTCGTCTCAAATCGATTGAAAGAAGGACTGAGAGAGATAAGCAAATGAGGAGCGAATATAGTCACTTCATGAGAGAGTATGCTGATTTAGGCCACATGGAGAAGCTCCCAAATAACGCGACTATTCCACGGTCACCACATTCGTATCTTCCGCATCACGCTGTCTTCAGACCATCCAGCACTACCACGAAAATTAGGGTGGTATTCGACGGTTCCGCAAGAACGTCAAGTGGAGTTTCACTCAACCAGCAACTTTTAGTAGGCCCCAAGGTGCAACCAGATTTATTCATAATTTTGTTGTCTTTTAGAACATTCAAAATAGCTGTTGTAGCAGATGTCGAAAAAATGTTTCGACAAGTTTTAGTCGACGAACAAGACCGTGACTTCCAGAGGATTCTTTGGAGAGAAAGCTCTGATCAGAGCTTACAACACTTCCAGCTTAAAACAGTCACATACGGGACTTCAGCAGCTCCTTTCCTGGCGACTCGTTCCCTAAAACAATTAACAGTTGAATTCAAGGGAAAATTTCCCTTAGCGGAAAAGGCTGTGAACGAACATTTTTATGTCGACGATCTGATGGGAGGAGCGGACAGCGAGACTCAAGCATTTCAACTATACAAACAGCTGACAGAGTTGCTAGGTAAGAGAGGCTTTCTGCTCCGGAAGTGGGCTTCCAATTCCAGAAATTTTCTGGACCACATCCCTACATCCGAGGATAAAAACAATACAAAAAGGATACAATATGATACGGACTCTATCAAGGTACTTGGCCTTAAGTGGATTCCGTCCTCAGATAGTTTCACATTTGAGGTCTCTCCAACAAATATCTCAAAACCAACCAAACGACTTTTATTATCAGAAACCAGTAAAATCTTTGACCCCTTAGGCCTTTTGGCTCCAGTAACCGTCACCTTCAAGATTCTTCTTCAACAGCTGTGGCTTTTAAAGTACGATTGGGACGAAGTCTGTGAAAGCCTCACCACTAAATGGAACAAACTATGGAACGAACTGAAGCACCTTGAAGAACTTCGCATACCAAGATGGGTCAACTTAAACGAACATAATGTAGAACTCCACGGATTTTGTGATGCTTCGGAGAAAGCTTACGCCGCCGTAGCATATATACGGACGGTGAATGCGGAAGGCAATGTGGAAATCAACATAGTTGCAGCAAAAACAAAGGTGTCCCCCATAAAACAACTATCTGTTCCAAGGCTGGAATTATGCGGGGCAGTGCTGTTGGCTAAGTTATTAAAAATCCTAAATGCGACTCTTCATGTCCCGGCAACCAGATGTTTTGCATGGACCGATTCACAAGTGGTACTCTCCTGGCTTTCAGATCAACCACGAAAATGGAAATGCTTCGTCGGCAACTGGACGTCTACTATACTTTCTATCATTCCGCGACAGCAGTGGAATCATGTGCCGTCAAAACATAATTCGGCAGATTTAGCTTCCCGCGGCACATCAGCAAAGGAATTATTAAGTACATCTCTTTGGTGGCAAGGACCATCATGGCTTAAAACAGATTGGGAATCCCACCAGACTAACGTTGCAGCAACAACAGAGGATACAGCAGTCGAACAAGAACGAAGAGAAAAATACATAAATGCATTAATAGTACAAATGGAGAACGACATACTACCTCCCTTATTTGAGAGATACTCCTCCTTATCTAGCGTTTTACGACTGCTGAGCAGATGCTTTCAGTTTCTCAGAAACTGTCGCAGCGAAAAGGATAGTAGAACCTCGTGGATAATGGCAGAAGATGTAAACAACTCTTTGAATGCATGCATCCGGTGGGCTCAAGCCGACTCTTTTCCAGAAGAGATAAGACGTTTGAATTCCAAGCAAGCCATTCAATGCTCCAGTCGCATCCTCAGTCTTCATCCCTTTCTAGACTCCAGGAACATCCTTCGTGTAGGCGGTCGTCTTGAATATTCTCAACTGCCGTACAGAAGCAAACATCCGATTATACTTCCCAAAGACCACGTTCTATCAAGATACCTTATCGCTCATCTACATCAGAAATATCTACATGCTGGGACATCCCTATTAACCAGCATCATCCGTCAACAGTATTGGATTATTGCATGCCGAACCCAGGTCAAGGCTCACATTAATAAGTGCATCACTTGTGTTAAACAGCGAGCCGCGCCTTCACAACAATTAATGGCCAGTATACCTGCTCATCGGGCCGGCGCCTACAGGGCATTTCAAAATGTAGGGGTCGATTATGCCGGTCCATTATTGCTCCTACCACGAAGAGGCAGAGGTGTCCATACAGTCAAGGGCTACATTGTGATTTTCGTATGCTTCAGCACCCGTGCAATTCATATTGAGTTGGCTGGAGATCTCACGACAGAAACCTTTATCGCTTGCCTGAAAAGGTTTACATCCCGACGAGGAATTCCATCAACCATTTATAGTGATAATGGCACCAATTTTGTTGGCGCTAATAGACAGCTCAAAGAAGTCTATCATATTGTCAAGTCCTTTTATAGTTCCACCTCACTTACTGATTTTCTTTCCTTTAATAGTATCACTTGGAAATTCAATCCTCCATCAGCTCCCCATTTTGGTGGCCTTTGGGAGGCCGGAGTACGTTCCATCAAATCCATCCTACGGAAGACGACCGGCGAGACCAAGCTAACGTTCGAAGAAATGAGCACAGTACTGACACAAATTGAAGGACTGCTCAACTCCAGACCTCTTGCAGCTGAAAGTGATGACCCTTCAAATCTGGGAGCGTTAACACCGGCTCATTTCCTTATAGGACAACCGATCACTGCCCTACCCGAAACGCCCTTGGAAAACTCCCCAGGTACATTACAAGGACGATGGAAATTGTTGCAACACATGCATCAGCAATTTTGGAGGCGATGGCATCAAGAATACTTAACCACACTACAACAACGACCTAAGTGGCAACAAGTGAAGACCAATCTCTCGAAAGGAGACCTAGTGGTAGTGAAGGAACCGAATCTTGCGCCATCTAGGTGGGTCCTTGGACGCATTGAAGACGTACACCCCGGATCGGATAGTCTAGTCCGAGTATTGACTGTACGCACCAGCCAAGGTGTCATCAAAAGACCAGCGGCAAAGTTATGCAAACTCCCAGTAGCCTTAAGCAACGAGTAGTTAAGATTAGTTAGTTAAGATAGCTCTTAACCGGGGGGAGTATGTTCGGAGAAGTCAAGATTTATAATCTACATATAAGCGCACCCATCAGGCAACTCAGATAATGCAGTAAACTGACAGTTATTTTGTACAAGCAGACACTTAATTTCGCACACCGGCGGTAGTAGCCCCCCGGCCGTAGAGAGAGCAGCACTTTGACTAAAAACAGTGACAATAAAATTTGTTAAAAGGAGATAAAAGGCGTTTTACTCCAACAAGGTCCTTGGGCTGTAATGACTAGTTCGCTAGTTAGTGGTCTGCGCCGCAGGAGGATATATAATATGTAATAATAATAATTCCTCTGACGTCGCTGGATCTCTCTGCGCGCGTGCTTCAACTATGTACCCTGATGGCCCGTATACTTCTCCACCCTCACTTTCGGAAGAATCTGTGTTAGCCGCCGTTGCGCTTCCTGCCTTATCCCCCTCGAAGGCTTAGGCTGATGTGAATCTGAATCCGCTAGCTGTCACTAACCATGTGGAGACCAACATTCAAAATGCCCCTAACCGTAAAAGGAAAAAAGTCAAGCTAAAACTAATCCCAACCTCCCTAAATCGAAAAAAGCCTAGTTAAACCTACACGCAACTCCCATCGTGCATCTTCCTATTTCTAATAACACCAACTGGTCTCTTAAGATGGGCCTGTTTCCTGATTTTCAGCAAACTACACCCATAAAGTACCCCAATTTCATCTGCTCTCACATTCTAAATCCCATAGTTCCTTATAGAACTAATGCACCTCCTGAACCTGATCGTCAAATCCCCTCCAAGTCTTCATCGATCACCCCCTCCTCCACATTACCCCGCCCTACAACTACTTGTCCCCCCGCCACTAACCCAACAACTTCCATTTCTTCCGTCACTCCTAACATTGTACGCTCAGCCTTTTTACCGGTCTCCCCTGACCCTAGCTCCTCTGCTCTTTGCGCTCCTGTCTGTACCTCACCTTCCTCTCCCTTCACTCATAAACCAGCATTTATTGACCCTCTTCCTCCCCCTGTTGTTAAGCTGACAATGCAATCAGCCGAATCACGTGATAGCCACTATTTATTGTCGCGTCTTCGTGATCATCAAATTTACAACAATGTGCGCCTATACTTAGCCTTTCTTCATGATAAAGCCGGTAATGTGTGCTTCGAAGGAAAAACTAAGACCTATGCGATGACCTCTATTCATCAAGAAGGTCTCCCTACTGATCCTACTGTTCTGCGTCAACTATTCTTTAAATACCATGAAGCCTCTCAATATTCCCTCTCAGGAAGTTGCTGAAGGCCTCTCCTCCCATGCTTCTTATGTTAGCTCTAAGCGTATTTCCCACCTCCAAAAGGCTCGCAATGACTCTGAAAATTTCTTTCGATCCTAGTCACCTGTCTATTTCCTCCTCTGACCCCCACTCCTCCACACACAATAAAAATTTCAACCATTCGACTAATTCTCTGTCCCTTTATTACCAGAATGTCAGGGGATGCCGTACTAAAACTCATGACGTCCTCTTAAAGTCCCAGTCGCTTCCTTTCGATATTTTCGCTCTAACTGAAACAAACCTAACTCCCGACATCAACAACTATGAACTATTCCCACATGACTTCACTGTCTTTCGTGTCGATGGTCATTTAGATTCTATTGGCCCTTCCGGTCGTGGCGTTCTCCTTGCTGTTCACAACCTTTACAGCGCTACTCAAATCACCACCTCTGATACTCCCTTGTTCGAATATGTGTCTGCCAAAATTGCCCGCAACCGTCGCGCGTTTTTCATTTTATTTATTTATTTATTTATTTAGCCTACCGATTACAAATTAATCTTACAGACTGAAATTCAAAAAATAACCTAATCTAAAGAAAGTCTTAAGTACTATATTGTATTTTCTAGATACATTAAATTATTTTTAAATTCTGCTCTAGATAGCGTGATGTCTATTTTTACATTGAAAAAATTAAATTTATTAATACATCTGGTGAGTACTTCTTGACAACCATAATTAGTTCTGTGTGAAGAAGCAATCAACAAGTCTCTCGAACGGAGCGGTCTTTCCGATGCATAAATATTAATCATACAAAGTAGTTCAGGACACCTCCAAGGTCGGGCTTATATCATCGTCGATTGAAGACATTCATTTTGCTGCTTCAAATTCTGATTTACCGGCCACTGTTATGCCAGTTGTTGAGGACATTCGTCGCAGCGTTCGACAAGTAAAGAATGACCTTGGTTCTTTTTCTGCTGCAGTTTCTGCTAACTCGGAGCGGATTGGTTCTATCGCCGCGGACATTGGATCCCTTTCGTTGTGCAATTCCTCCGTCGTAGTAGTCGATTTTAGCGGACCTGCCACCCTGCCTGCTTGCACAATCGCCGAGCCGCCCGTTGTTTCCGGCGTGGATAATGTTCCCGATGACTCTCCGCCCGACCCGGCTGCACAGCGTGATGCAGTGCCGGAGCCTAAACCGTCCTCCAGTCGACGGCGTCGTGCGCGGGGAGCTGATCGTCGGCTAATGAGGTCGACTTTGACAATGCCGCCTTCCAATATTTCTACGGCCGCGGCACCTCTCGTTGGCCCTCCTGCACCTCCCAACACATCTTACGTCCCACCGTCTCTTCGACCAGCCAGGGTTCCACGGCAGGTTTTCATCTCCCGTGTTCATCCGGATACCACTGAAGACGAGATCATTGAGCACATTACTAGTAATGTGAGTAATTCAAGGGGTTTGGTGGCTTGCAAGCGCGTTTCACCTCAGCGTGGCCAGATATCCTTTTGTTCCTCATTCAAGGTCCTTGTGCCTGAGGAACTTTTTTCTGCGGTGACAGCTCCTAATATATGGCCGCAGAACTGTATTGTTCGGGAATTTGTGAACAATCGCAACGCTAAATCGAAAAAATCGCCAGCATCTTCAAAAAACTCGCCAACGATATCTCGTTCTACTACGGCAGGGGTCGGCAACCTGCGGCTCGCGAGCCGCATGCGGCTCAGTAGAATCATACTTGTGGCTCTTGAGGAGTATAACAGTACTGAAAGATTAGCTGCAATAGTGCCATTTTCAAATGTTAAAAACATGGAACAACAAAATACGTGGCAGATCGCATGCATGTAAACCTAGCTTTAGCTAACCTTGCTTCCCACTCCGACCGACGCGACACTCGGAACCACTCGTGTCTTGAACATATCAAAATATTCTTACTTCAATAATGAGTTGTAGCAAAATTTTTATTTTTCCGTTGATATGATATCACATTTAAAAAACTTGAATAAAAATGTTTTTGTGAAATGTTCTCATATAAATGTACATCTTAAGATTATTGTGTTAAAATTTGAAGTCGATTGGAGTAAAACTAACGAATATATGGAGTTGTTAGTCTTTACCGCTCCGATCCGGCTTCGAGCTATTCCTGTGCCTTATAAGTTCAGTGTTTAGACTTGAAACGCGTTTTTCTCCCACTAGCTTAGCATGTTCAAAGACGGTGGACACTGTAACTCAGAATCTACTTAATCGATCCTTTTCAAATTTGACACACTCTTTAAGTACATAAAATATGAGGTAGTGATGGAGATAATTTATTTGGTGCATTATAATTAGTTTTACTATGAAAAATAGGTTTACTGGTTTTTTTCTTTAAATTCGTTTTTTGACTTCAAAATTATGCCAAAAATTGAAAAATCGTGTAAAAAAAAAATCGACGTCATTACCTCGAGAAACTCATAAACTAACCAAATGGGTTGAATTATATGTTCTATTACTACGTAAAATAAGATGTTTTTGTTTCACAGTAGATAACCGTTATATTATTTTTTCTAATATTACCGATGCATATATTTATGTGGCTCTTTAAAAAAATAATTTGCCACATCGGTGAAAAAATGGCTCTTAATTCCAGAAAGGTTGCCGACCCCTATACTACGGCAACGTAAGTGGACTACGATCCAAGACGACGCGACTTTATTTAAAAACTGCTGACCTCTTTTTTGACGCTATTTGCCTCACAGAAACCTGGCTATGTGGTGAGTTTTCGGATGCTGAACTTTGCTGTCCTGGCTACGTTGTTTTTCGCCGAGATCGTCATGGTTCTTCTCTCAGCGCCCCCGTTGGGGGAGACGTGTTGCTTGCTGTTCGGAGCGACATTCCATGTCGCCGTATTGATCTCCCAGACTCCAGCGATACCGAAATTCTATGCATTGCCATAACTCTTCCGAGGAGATGTGTATATGTGGCTGTTGTCTACGTCCCACCCAAATCTTCGTCTGGTTCTTATGATCAACTAGCCATCCAAGTCGACAAGATCGCTGGCTTAATGAGGACACACGACGAGTTCCTATTCTTTGGTGACTTTAACCTGCCATCAGTCTCCTGGACACGCTCATCGGACGAGAATATTCTCTCCCCCTCTCTCGCCAGTGCTCCGCATTATGCTGCTACTTTTATTGACAATTTGTTGGCTTCCGGACTATCACAGACCTGCAGCATTGCTAATGCCAACGATAAATTTTTGGACCTGATATTTTCGTCGAATCCGGACTGTACGGCTACATCACGCTGCCCAACACCTCTCTTAACCGAGACTGGACACCATACTGCTATTAATGTTTCTTTGATCACCGATCCGTTCAATTTAAATTCTCATGTTCCCATTGATTTCAGTTATGACTTCAAAAAGGCTGACTTTAATTTAATTAACCAATGGCTTTCTTCTCAGGATTGGAGCCTTGTCGTTGAGGAGCGTGACATTGATCTGGCTGTCAATAATTTTTATAATATTTTGTCTTGTTGCTTTCTGCACTGTGTCCAAGTCTCGCGGCTCGCGTACCAGTCCTCCGTGGTTCAATTTCGATTTGACACATTTAAAGAACCTAAAATGTAAGACCTAGAAAAATTTCAGCCTCTCCGGGGACGACGCGGATTATAACGCCTACTTTTCTCTTCGAACCCAGTTCATTGAAGAGCTGGAATCATCCTATAAAATCTACTTGAACAATACGAAGAGTTCTTTGCGCGATAATCCAAGACGGTTTTGGAATTTTGTTAATTCCAAGCGTGGTTCCGATGGTTATCCCGCATCACTTAGTTTCGGCGATACCAATTCTGACGATCCACAAGTGATTTCTAATCTCTTTGGTGATTTCTTTGAGTCTGCTTTCCTGCCCGTTAACTGTGCTATCGATGTCTGTGATACTAGTTATAAGGATTTCTTGTACTTGACGACGCTTCCGCCGACTTCTTTAGGTATTAAGGATTTACCAGTTGACGAAGTTAAGCTTCTTTCCAAAATATCGAGCTTAACTGATAGTTTCGCTTGCGGGCCGGATGGAATTCCTGCTGCTCTCATTAAGCGATGCTGCGAGTCGCTGGCCCCTATTCTTTGTTATTTATTTAATTTATCCTTGCCTTGTGGTGTTTTTCCTACACCTTGGAAACTTTCCACCATTTTGCCCCTACACAAAAAGGGTTCCAAGTGCGACATATCGAATTACAGACCTATCGCTAATTTGTGTTGTGTGGCTAAACTTTTCGAGTCAATGGTCTGTGACACTCTGTATTTTCATTGCAAGCCCTTTCTTCATTCATTCCAACACGGCTTCCTCAAGGGGAAATCTACCACCACTAATCTTTTGGAATTTTCCTCCTTCTGTTTATCAAATATTGAAACAGTCTCCTCAAGATTGCAACTACTTTGATTCTTTCTTCTCCCAGACTCGAAAGAATTTTGTCCATAACCAGCAGCCAGAGTAGAGGATAAATTACTCCCCCCTGAGGAGTTCCTCTCGACACAAATCTGGTAATGTGGCTGTTTCCTAGATCCGACTGTATTATCCTAGTTCTTAGTATGGTAAGTAACCAGTGGCTAAGACTATCGTGCACTCCCCGAGCAGAAAGTGCTTCGTGAATTGCCTCAGTGCGGACATTATTGGAAGCACCTTCTATATCTAAAAAGGCAGCTAGCGCATATTGTTTATAATTTAAGGAGTATTCGATGGAGCGTACTACCTCATGAAGAACTGTTTCGGTAGATCTTCCCTTGAGGTATGCGTGCTGAGCCTTAGATAGCGGCGATTTAACTAAAAGCCGCCGAATATGAGTATCTAATATACGTTCAAATGTTTTTAATACGAAGGATTTTAGGCTAATTGGTCTAAAATCGTTTGCCAATTCGTGGCCTCGTTTACCTGCCTTCTGAATAAAAACTACCCTCACACGCTTCCACGTATCGGGGATATGGCGTAATCCTATACAGCTTATATATATGAAGAGTCCAGGAAAAGAATGATCAAAGTCACCCTAAAACCATGTTTTGCGTTAGTACCGTCATCTAATTCCTTAGACGCGAAACTTATCTGGTCCGAATCATACAAAAAGGCTAACAACGTTCTAAACCCCTAAAAATGAGCTGTCATTTTTTGGCAAAAAAGTTATGTTTGATCAAAGTCCACACCGTAAAAGTTAAAAAAGATCAAAGTCACAGACTCTAATGCGGTCATTCCTCATTGCTTTCGTCTCACAAGTGAAGAAAATCGACATGATTTTTAAAAAAATTTGCTTTTGTACCCAGGACAGCAAACTAAAAAATACCAATCATCATAATTGTTACGTTTTCATTTCCTTGTAAATCTTTGGGAGGCAGACATTTTTTAAATTTTCGGTTGCTATATTAGATCCGCCAACTTTAATATATATTTTGATAAGAGACTTAGTATCAGCGACCCTAAAACCTCTTTGATTCATTTTGATAAAAAATCCCATAAAATTGCAAGTGTTCGGACGCCATATGTGATTCAATACTGTGGAACCCAATACAAAAAAGTACCTATACTGTTTCCTCTACTATAACGTACTTTTTGGCAGAAAATCAAAAATATCACAGAACGCATTTAGTTGTAATTGAGGTTCAAACTATCCAAACGAATGACAATTTTTCCTTCACAAAAGCAAAGTTTTAACAAAACAATGGCATTTTTACCTTCCCTTTTGTTGACCTTTGTCATTAGATGACTTTGATCCTTTTCAGCTTTTTTAGTCTTGACTTTGATCATTAATATAATTTGTATCTCTGACTTAATGATGATAATTTAAAATAATATAACTATAAATATATATATTTTTAATAAATATTGTTAAATAGTGTTGCAAATATGTAAGCAATGTTTTTAAGCTAAAACTACATTTACATAGTACTTTTGACAATAATTATAAGTCTTCTTACTTAAAATTTGATTTTTCTTCTAAAACTCCTCAAGTGACTTTGATCGTTCTTTCCCTGTACTCTTCATATACCATCAAGGCCCGGTGATTTGTATGGCGAGAAGCTGTTAATTGCAGTTATCGTGTTTTCTTCATTAACGATAAGTTTGAGATCATTCCAGGGAATCTGTTGCACACCCCGAAATGTCGGAAAATCTGTGCGCTTATCCGAACACCCCGGAAAATGTCTATTCATTAAAAGCTCAAGAGATTCAGCAGTAGATTCTGTCCATGTCCCATCCGGTCTTTTCACGAAGAACGGATTAACATGTTCCTTTGACAGAATCTTGCTTAGCCTAGCCGAACCCCTGATATTTTCAATGGATTGACAGTAATTTCTCCAAGCCTCTTGCCTGGAATTTCTAATGGCCTTCTTATAAATCTTAAGACAATCCTTATAAGGTTGCCAAAATGTATGCCTATAGCAGATGTTAAAGACTTCTCTGGTCATCCTCCTGAGATCAGACAAGTCTTCATTCCACCACGGTGGAAGGGTCTTTCTACCGTATCTAACCGGACAAGAGGCCTTATAGGCCGAACACATGGTCTTTTCAAATTTGTCAACGTTCGCATCCAGCTTTTCTACCGTATCAAACAGGGGAGATGTCAAAGCTGGGAGTTTTTTCTTAAAAATGCAACTGAACTTCTTCCAGTCGGTTTTTTTAGGGTTTCTAAAAGCCTTAGGTGTCTCAGCCTTGAAATTCACACTAAAGAGGATCCAACTGTGATCTGAGAATGAATTCAGATCGGATTCTCTAAAATTTTTCACCCTAAAAGCACTGTTGTCAGAAAGTAAGGTGAGATCTAGTACCTCTCTCCAACCCTCACAGTTCCCCGTGCTTGGAAACGTGAAGGTTGGAGCAGATCCCACGTTACATACCACTAAATTGGAATTAATAATGAAATGGAAGAGTGACTCACCCCGTTCATTCGTCATAGAGCTACCCCATAGAGCATGCCGTGTATTTGCATCACCACCCACTAACAGATTCGCTCTATTAGAGGAGATAACGTTATAAACGTCGATTAATTCATCGGGTGGCGCAGGCTTGTCGTGAGCCATGTATACAGATGAGATGTACAGATCTCCTCTGCCTGCATCTTCCAATTTAACAACTGTTAGATCGTCCGAGCTAAAATTAGGACACATAAAAACATTTACGTGTTTCTTAGCTAAATGCATGTCCTTGGCTTACCTTGCTCCCGATTCTTTGTGTTATAAAAGAGATTGTATTTCCTGTCTTGGAGTCCCATAACCTTAGAATCTCTAATCCAGGGTTCCTGCACTAAAGACAGGTCAACTAACAACTAACAGGTTATCCGAGGCACACTTCGAGTGCTGGAGGTTAACCTGTACGACCTTCATTAGTGGACGGCTTTTTAATAACAACAGGTTTTATACCTCCCGGCATATCGTTGGCCCCATCGTCGATTGGGTTCGGATCACCGTCAGGGTTGTTTTACCGGAACACCTTAAGCTTGGCATGCCTGATGCCAAACCTAAGCTTGAAGTCCGTCTTTCCGAGTGCTTCCAGGCACTCCTCATTTATGAGAAGCAAGAAAGACATACTATTCTTCTGTGATTCCTCAGCCTTGATAACTGCCCAGTCATCCATGGGAACTGCAGGGTTATGTCGTCGAGCTTCATGTTGGGCAACCAAATGCGAGCCCTCGGTCTCCTCGGAATATCCTTAGCAGGGATAAGCTTCAGCTTCAAGCCATCCCAGGCGTCGCTAATCTTAGTAACACACGAGCTAAGGAAATCCTTCGAGAACTGATCCTCGCATTTGACAACCCTACAACCTCTGACTATTTCAGAGGAGTCGAAGCAGGGCAGCGCTCATCCCTGGTCAGTGAGCAGGTGGTCCATCACCATCTCGGAAAGCTTAGCCTCGATCTTGTTCCAGGCCTCAGCTGACAGTTTGCCACTGGTAGACTTCTCGTCCAGCAGAGCAACCTGTAAGTGATCTCTGACCACTTCGCTGAGGAGCCTCCTTGGCTGCGAAGCTTCTCCAAGCTTTTCCTCACTACCCGGCTGGTTGGTTACCGCCTTGGTAACCCTGGTTCGCTTCGCCGCATTATCAGTCTCGTCTCGAGACCGGTTGCGTTTGACGGCTTCATGCTTAGCAGGTTGCTCCCTCTGAAGCATACGGCTGTTGTACTCCTGTACAATTGCCTAATACTTTTTCTTATCAGCCGCATCCTTTTCATGAGCCGTACCTGCCTCTTCATTCTTAGCAATCTTGTTAAGAATGAAGACGGCCTTTTGGTATTGGCTCTTCAGTAGGGTGCCGCTGGACTTCCGTTTCTTACTCGATGGTTTGCGGATATTTAATGTGGAAGGAGCAGGTAGCACAGGTGTACTATGGCTGGTACTCTCTATGCTGCTCTTATGTACAATTGTCTCCTGACTGGAGGCAAGTAATTCATCTTCCGATGAAGTTGAAATGTCCGGGGGCATTACCGGAGCCTCCTTCTTGGAAGTGGGGTTAGGCTCCATCCCATTTCCCGCCTCCTGAAAAGGGAACAAAATAGGACAAAGGAAACAAAAGAAGCACTGACTTGAACTCAAGTAAAGTGCCGTCCGGGAAGGGCACTCGGCGCCGTAGTCGCACTACCTGTCCGAGGGATAGCAAAGGATCGCAGCCCAGTCCAAACCGCACTTGCCGGCACAGAGAACTTCCGTAACACATCGCAGATCAGGGCCCACTCCAGTGAATTTTCACAATATGTTCATAAAAACAAGTTAGCACAGCACTTCTGGACACTAGTTAACTATTAAATACTTAATACGAAAAACTAGAAAAATTCGCGGACTGCTCATAAACGTGGCTGTCACTTGATCAGATCACTGAATGGGAGTCTCACGATAAAACATCCAGTTTCCTCTCTTCGTGTTGTTTGTATAAAATGTTCTTCACAACGTCTTTCGGAAGTTGTTAACGCCCTTGTTGGCATTTCTGCGTTATCTAGTGACGAGAATATTTCGACTTGTAGTTTGAACTCCTCGTCTTCGGGGCAAATTCCACAGGTTACTTGTAATTCTAGTGACTGGTGGACTGTTCCTGGTGCCGTCCACCCGAAAACGGTGTTTTGTAAAATTGGTGATGACTCACCCAATCTTATTTGGCCTACCGAAAGAGTTGTATAGTATAAGCCTGCTCCAATCAATACATCAATATTGTCTGGCTGATTAAACCGTGGATCTGCTAATTGTATATTAGCCGGTATTTGCCATGCAGGGATGTCTATTGTTTGTGAAGGTTGTGGTGAAATAATGTGAGGCAACACATGAGCCTCCAATCTAGTACTGAATACATTGATTCGTGACTCTAATAGCACATTTACGCGTGTTTGAGCTCTTTGTTTGCGTGAGCCTTCGATGCTTAAAGTTTCTAGAGTTCCCATCAGCCCAAGTTTTTTTTACTAGCCTTTCACTTATGAAATTTAATTGTGAGCCATTATCTAGGATAGCTCTGCACTCAATGCTTGTGCCATGCTGATTGGTCACCTTTATACGGGCTGTGCTGAATTGACTGTGCTTGCTAATACCCGTTGGGTAAGCAGTCTCTTGTTATCCGGCTTGGAAGTGTTGCCGAGTGCCTCTAATGATTGGAATCTGTTTTCCAGAAACTCCAAATGTCCTTGAGAGACTATAATGTATGAGGCTGGCTAAGCGATTGTTCCCATAGAGTATGGGTAACTGTATCCCATTTTTTTATCAAAATGTGCAGTATGATTGGGTCACAGTTTGTAATATCAATCCCAAGATTGCTCAGCGTCAGTAGACATTCCTGGATAGTGTTATGGAGCGTTTGTATAACTATTGCGCTTTCTGTTGTCACTGCTGGCTGTGCTAACAATTTGTTTAGCAGCGCGGTGAGCAGCAATCTCTTATTTTCATATCTATCACATATCAGCTTCCATGTCGCAACATCATTGGCGTCTGATATGGTCAGGTTAGGTTAGGTTAGGTTGCCGTGGCTGCCTGACGGCACATTTAGGCCACAAGGGCCCATTATGATACCACGCGGGGGATTTTCCCAGAAAAACTAGCTAACCTTTGAACCACTTCGTGCCTTTGATGAAGTGTTCAATGTCTCTGATGTTCTTTGAACTCAGATCCGACAAATCATCAAAGAAATAAGCGCCCAGATGTCGATTTCTGATTATAGCCAGTGCTGGGCGTTGGCATAGGAGATGGATTATATTTTCCTCCTCGTCCTCATTGTGACAACTTCTGCAGAAGTCGTTGGAGGTAACGCCGAGTGTATTGACATGTTTGCCCACAAGGCAGTGCCCCGTGATTATCGCCACGACGTTACTAATGGCCTCCCTCCTGAGAGTAATCAGGTTCTTTGACCTATTGCTGTCGAATGTTGGCCAGATCTGCCTGGTGGTCACGCAAGTGTTCTCGTTTCTCCACCTATTATCGGCGATCCTTAAGTACGATCGTACAATCTCTGCTTTACAGAATTCGAGCAGTGTCCCTATCCACAGGATGATATCCCCTTCAGGAAGGGTCGTTACCTGCCTGGCTAGCTCATCCGCTCTAATATTGCCCGGGACATCACTATGTTCTAGTACCCAGATTATGCTGATGTTAACCCCCTCCGCTACTTGATTAAGCAGAGAGCGGCAGTCTGCGACCACCTTTGATGTCGTATACACACCCGTAAGTGATTTGATTGCAGCCTGGCTGTCAGTAAAGATAGAACTACCCCCGGAAGAAGAAATATTCTCCTGCAGCCATAAAAGGGCTTTCATGATAGCCATGACCTCCGCCTGTATTACACTGCAGTGCTCTGGCAGCCGAAATGACGTTTCGAGGCTTAGTTGCTCCGAGTATATTCCCCTCAACTTTGAACCATCGGTGAATATCTGAACCGAATTTGCTTTGCTAAGGAGCTCTTCCCCCACTCTTGTCTCGCTGGAATGAGCGAGTATCGAAACAGAGGTTTGGAATAATATAGTCTAATCCCAGAGCACAAGTGCTAAGGATTTTTGAATGTCCATAATCCATGCATGCCCAGGGATGTATAGAATTGAGCCTAGCGGCAGTGGAGGCTGCAGTTTGTTTGCCAAAAAGTTCCATTGGAAGAAGATGGAGGATGACATTCAGGGCTTTGGTGGGAGTTGTCCTGAGAGCACCCGTGATCAGGACGAAAGCCATTCTTTGGACCCTATCCATCGCATTCTGGTGGCATGCCCTCTCTAGGGCGGGCCACCAGACTAGCACACCGTATACCAGTATCGGTTTGATCACTGTCACGAAGAGCCAGTGGACAATGCGTGGTTCTAAGACCCATCTTTGCCGATTGCATTTTTGCATGAATACAATGCTATTGTAGCCTTACGTACTCTTTCAGCAATGTTGGCTTTCCAATTCAGCTTCCTGTCAATAACGAGACCAAGATATTTTACCTCGTCCGTGAGTTCCAACCTCACCCCGCCAAGGAGTGGTGTATTAAAGGAGGGAATCTTCTACTTCCTGGAAAATAGTACCAATTCCGTTTTGTTCGGGTTAACGCACAAGCCACTATTAACACTCCATGCGGTGTGCTTATTTAGGGCTTGCTGTAACACCTCCGATAACGTATTCAGGTATTTGCCTGATACTGCAATGACAATGTCGTCCGCATACGCAACCACGCAGCAGCCCGAGCGGTCGAGATCTAGGAGGAGATCATTCAGGGTCAGGTGACAGGACCCCTCCTTGGGGGGTGCCCCTGTGCACATGTCTTCTAATGGAAGATGCCCCGAGAATTGAGTTGATAATCCTGCCACGCAATGGCTCCCGCAATCACCTCAAGTCTGACATTGTTGAACGCTCCTTCGATGTCCAAGAAGGCCGCGTGTACTCCTTGTACAACATGGCCCTCTCAATGTGGTCACCCAGCCATTTCGGTGGATTTGCCCTTAGTGTAAGCTAGGGTGATAATCTCGCCTTATTTACATACCCTCTTATATAAATATCGATCAGTCTTTCCAGCGTTTTAAGAAGAAAGGAAGAAAGACTAACAGACCTGAAGTCTTTGGGCCTGCAGTGCGAGACAAAACGAATTAATAGAAATAATAAATGAAAACAATCAAGTCAAGCTTAAATAACCTATTTTACACCACTGATCTGGCAAAGACCAGAGTCGGAGGGATGATCAACAATCAACAAAGCAGTTCAGCTGCAAATGTGTCATTAGTTGGGATATGAAATGAATCATCATCAGAGAGAGACCACTGCAGGCGAGGGAGATTGAAATCACCGACGACTGTGATATAATCACAGGGATCGAGGAGAGCAGACAGGGTGTTGATTGCATCAGTAGCAAGTTTGTAGGCTTCAAGTGATTGCGTAGGGCGGATATAGCAACATAAAATCTGTGTGGTCGTCAAACTCCCGACGAAGAAGCTGTACATCTTCAATGTATATGTTCCCCCTAAATCATCCATTGATATCTACGAATCTCTCTGTGATGCTTTGGAACACGTTTCTGTCCTTTTGCTACCACTTGACGATCTAATTGTGGTTGGTGACTTCAACCTCTCATCCATCGATTGGCGGACTCATGAATTGACGAGTTTTCTGCTACCAAGTTCGACACATCGACTCGACAACGTGACTTGATGTTCCTTCACAGAATTCACAGCCTTAATCTACATCACACAAATGCTGTGCGATCTTCATCGGGCAGCTTGCTTGATCTGGTGTAAACAACGAGTATGGAGGATACTGCGACGACACGATGTGCCACACCTCTAAGCCTAGTATGCTGTTCCCAAGAAATTTCTTGGCCTATACAAAACACATGTAAAAAAACGCTCAAGGAATACTCAAGGAATTTTTTTTCTGTTTCGGGTACCAAAACGGTATGCTGTTCGGCAAGAAAAAAAATAGTTCGGATTTCACGAGCAGATGGCGCTATTATCACGGAACTCAAATTTCCTTCAAGAAATATGTATCCGAGCACATATTCCTTGAGGTAAAAGTGACAGATTTGGATATTTGGATTTAAATATTGGTGATTGTTATAATTGAGATTATATGGTGATTGTTAGAATGTATTATATTGAAATCAAAGAGTTCGTGCAAAGCTCAGCATTACAAGAAGAAATTATTACCCCGCCTGAACTAATAAAAGTGGGTGCACAGCTGACTTTTTTGAATTGTCAAAATTCCTTGACCTACTGTCAAAATTCCGTTTGGGAATAAGTGCACATTTTCCTTGAGCTGTTTTCTTGGGAACAGCATACTAGGCTCTAGTCAGTGAATCGTCTCATCATCCTGCACGCAAAATCAAACCAACATTAGAAGTATTTCAATAGGCCGCGTACACGTCGTACTTGACAGATGTGAGAAACACAATCTCGGATAACCCAAAACGGTTCTGGAGCTTCATAAACCTTAAGAAAAACTCCGATGGCTACTCTTCGTCCTTCAGCTATAAGAGCGAAAGCAGCAGGAATACATTTGCAATTTGTGGTTTTCTCTTCAGTTCTTCATTCACTTGTGCTAACTGTGATATTTCTTACTCTTTTTATAACTTGACGAGATTTCCATCCACTACTCTCGAAGCCAAAGATCTCGATTTCGATATAGAGACAATATCACGATATCCTGATGGGCTTCCTGCTGCTGTTCTTAGATCTTGTAGTGCGTCCTTAGTTGAGGTACTATGTTATTTATTCAATTTATCTATGTCCTCCGGTGTTTTACCTGACTGCTGGAAACTCTCTTATATTATTCCTATACATAAACAAGGGCGGAAAGATGAGATTTCCAATTATAGACCTATCGCTAAACTCTCAGCGATAGGAAAACTTTTCGAGGCCATTGTGTGTGATGCAATGTATTTTCATTGCAGGTCTATTATAAGTGTTCATCAGCATGGCTTCGTGAAAGGGAGATCAACAGTTACTAACCTCCTTGCCTTCTCATCCTTCTGCTCAAATACTATTGACAATGGTGGACAGGTTGACTGCGTATATACTAACTTCGGTAAAGATTTCGACAGAATCAACCATCAAGCTTTGATTCATATGCTTATACGATTTGGGTTTCCGCCACTTTTTATTAAATGACTTTAGTCCTACTTAACTAAACGACGTCAAGTTGTCCCTTTTCCCGAGACTCTTTCATCCCCTATCAATAATACCTCGGGTACCCCGCAAGGAAGCCATCTTGGCCCTCTCCTGTTCATTTTATTTATATACTAGCTGGGTTACCCGGTTTCACCCGGGGTTGGGAAAATACTTACTAATTAAACATTTCTCAAATGTTCTAGTTTGTTATATCCTAGAATTTGTTTCAATCCCAAAACCTTTTTATGGATCCTCCATCTTGAATATCGAAATCTTAATAATATTCAAAATTAGTGTCCTTAAAATAATCATTGTACCTATTTTCATTAAAACTCGTTGAAACCGAGAAATTTTGGTCGCCACTTTGGGCCCGCCATCTTGGATCTAGAAATTGTGGTAATATATAAGAAATTGTACTAATTTTGTGATCACCATATTGGATTTGAAAATTTTACTAATATTTGAAATTACTCGTCTCAGAATAATCACTACTAATTTTCATTAAAATCCGTTGAAATCAAGACATTTTAATAATATTCGAAACTAGCTGGGTTACCCGGTTTCACCCGGCGTTGGGTAAATACTTACTAGTTAAACACATCTCAAATGTTCTAGTTTTTTAGTTTTATTTTATTTATTTTATTTACAAGCCAACATACATCATAATGAGTAATCTGACCAACAAAATTAACTACAGGAGAGAAGCTTTTGTTTAATTTTATATATATCAAGATTAAAATCTATAGACTGGAAATATTTGTTATAGTATCTACACATATCAGTTATTGGTTCAAAAAATCCATAATTTGTTCGATGACTTTTGATGTAAAGAAAAGTTCGCGAGCGCACAGATCTGTTACCTGCATTAAAGAAAATAGAAGACAAGATATCAGGTGAATCCATTAATCCAACCAAAACCTTATGTACAAATAGACATAAGTGCATTTCGCGCCTTTTATAAAGTGAAGTCATACCGAGTAAGTACAAACGGTCAGCGTAAGGAGGAAGCACAAGTCGATCACTCCACGGAAGTCGACGCAGAGCAAATCGTAAAAATTTTTTTTGTACCGATTCTAGCCTATCAATATGAACGCTGTAGTAGGGATTCCAAATTTGGCAACCATACTCTAGCACAGATCTTACCAATGATTCATATATGGCCTTCAAGGTATAGGGATCACGAAATTCCTTGGTCCAACGTCTAACAAAACCAAGCATAGATAGAGCTTTATTGATTACAAAATCTAAATGCTTTGAAAAAGTTAATTTAGTGTCAAAGATGACTCCCAAATCTTTAATATCATCAGTAAAATCTAGATGGATGTTATTAATGGAGTATTGGAATATAAGCGGAAGGAGTTTACGACTATAGACTACGGCATTATATTTACCAATATTTAAACATAAGTTATTATTCGTACACCACAAACTGAAAACATCAATGTCACTCTGTAAAAGGGAGCAGTCGTCATAATTATGAATCCGCTTAAAAATCTTAACGTCGTCAGCATAAATTAAAAGTTCAGAATGTTTGATCACACATTCAAGATCGTTAATAAATAAAATAAATAGTAAGGGACCAAGATGACTACCCTGAGGAACGCCAGACTTCGTAATAACTACATCTGACAATGCATTTCTAAAGAGAACTCTAAAACTCCTATCGCTTAAATAGGATTAAATCCATTTAATTAAAAGGGAAGAAAAGCCAAGTTTGGAAAGTTTGAAAAGTAGCACCTTATGAGTAAGCTTGTCAAAGGCTTTAGAAAAGTCAGTGTAAATACAATGAGTCTGGGCTCTCATTTCTAGGCTATCCGAAATAAAGGATGTCAAAGTAGTAAGGTTAGTTAAAGTAGAGCGTCCTTTAACGAAGCCATGTTGCTTCGAACTAATCAAAGACTTGCAGTCGAATGTTAGAAGTTGACAAACTACACGCTCAAAGAGTTTAGGTATTGCTGACAGCTTAGCAATTGGTCTGTAATTGTCAACCCTATTTTTCTTCCCCTTTTTAAAAGTTGGGATAACGAAAGACAATTTCCAAGCATCCGGGAATACCCCTGATGACAAGGACAAATTAAATAAAAAGAGCAGTGGTTCAGAAAGGCTAGTAAAACATTGTTTTAGGATTATGCTGGGAATACCATTTAAATCAGACTCCAAATTATTTAAACACGTGGAATATACAACCTGCGCTTGATCCTTAAATGACTTTCTGAGATCAGAATATCTAGAGTAATCTTCCTCGGATTTAGTGGTTGAATAGATTTATTTCGTGCATTACGTAAAATACGTAAATTGTCATCAAACCAATTAGGAGCACAATCATAATTTTTAACTTTACAAATTGGTACTACAGCAAGAAAACATTTAAAAATTAAATTATAGAAAATTGACAGACAAAGATTAACATCCGAATAATTACCAAGAATTGACCAGTCAATAGTATTAAGCTCAACCTTAAGCCTCTCAAAGTTTGTTTTCGCAAAATCAAAATTATATCCTACACTAAACTGAGTGGGGTTGTCACAAAAATCGTCAACATGGACTACTAAAGCCGGATGATCTCGGACTTCCTTCACTAACGGGTCAGAGGAATGGGAAACGCAGGTGCTACACTCTTCGTTGACAAAAACCAGGTCCAAAATCCTGTTACGATCGTTAGGTACGCCATTTATTTGCTTGAGACCGCAAGACGATATAGTATCAATTACATTGCGTCCAGCCACAGAGGAAATCTCGGAGGGAATAAACGCCCCCTCGTCACACGAAGCACTCCAAGAAATTGAAGATAGATTAAAGTCTCCAAGTACAATCAGCCTATCCTGTGATTGACACATATCGAAAACTGAGTCAATACAGGACAGGTAATCTGCATAAGTAGCATTGCTAGATCCAGGGGCGATGTAAACTAGGATGATAAATAGCCAGGACGAGGCTAGTTTAATACGGACGCAAAGGAACTCCTTGTCCTCCGATCCGAGTACGTCAACACATTCTGCTAGCATATTATTCCTAATTGCAATTAAGAGACCACCTCCAACACGGCTATGAAGTTGATGCTGATGTCTGTCACGTCGTACAACCAGAAAATCGTTAGGAAATAATTCCGTGTCCAAAAATGATCCGCATAGCCAGGTTTCAGTTAGAGTTATAACATTGTAATCAGACAACACTGAATTAGCGAAAACAGTGGAGACCTTTGTCCTAAGTCCATTTACATTTTGGTGGTAAATTCTTAATAAATTCTTTTCTTCGCATGCCGGGAGTTCTTTCCTAAAAAATGCTTTTTCCGGGCAACGAACTCATGAACAATTGTCCCAGTTGGCCAAAAGGCCTCTTCAGACAGTGTCTCCGCCAGAGAGTTGTCAGCAAAAATTTTGAATGACGATACGAAGCGATCATCAGCTGTAGCGTTCAAGTGAACGCAGTTGAAGTTATTCCCTAGCGGGACATCACATTTAGAGGCAATGTACTGTGTTACATCGTCAGCTGTTGTACTGGGCGCCAGTCGAGACACGAAGATGCAGACGGGCTTAGGTACCGCAGACAATGTTGGTACAGATGCACTTTCCGATGCAGAGGTTGATGCCTGATGATCGGGGGCGATTGTATTATTATATGCAATTTTAGGTGTCCTTAATGAATTTTCAGGTGGGATAGTACCAACATGCACCTTAGAAGATTTGGTGGCTATTCCTGATGTAGATTTAATATTTGATGCAGTTTTCACAGATGGTGCAGATTTAGTTGAGCTCCGTGTAATACGCGTAACAGGTGATGAGCCCAGAGCAGGAACCCGAGCTGTAGAGCCGGTAGAGGAAGAGTCACTCGACGAAAAAGAACGGCGCTTTGCAGCATTGTCCTTGATAAGTGCAGGTGATAATTGGGTGGCCAAAAGCTTATTCAATAGGATGGTAAGGTCATCCAATTTCTTCTTCAGATGACAAATTGAAGGAGATGAGCATGATGAGCACATCCAAAAAAATCCACTAGCGGCGGAGAGCGCGGAAAATTGATCAGCCGTTACACCCGCACATTCAGCATGATATTTATTTGCGCATATTCCACTGCAGGTTAAAATTTTCGAGTTTTTAGATAGAGCACCTTTACAATCACTACAGATACTCGAGCTTGCCATGATTATTAAAATAAAAAGTGGAAGAAATTTCACTAAAAAACAAATTGAAAACGGAGCGCGGACTACAGTGCGTGTGATGCTGTCGACGGTCTTGACTCATGAAGAGGTTTAGTTTGTTATATCCTAGAAATTGTTTCAACCTTAAAACCCCTTTATGGATTCACCATCTTCAATTTCCAAATCTTAATATATTAAAAATTTTTTTTTTGTTTTGTCCTGTCTTACTCCCTTCGGGAGCATAGGGCGTCTACAAAGTCTAGCCAACCGTTTCTATCTTGGGCTAGTTCCTTAAAATATTCATTATACCAATTTTAAATCCGTTGAAATCGAGAAATGTTGGTCGCCATATTGGATCCGCCATCTTGAATTTGGAAATTTTACTAATATTCGAAATTAGTGGCTTCAGAATTTTCAGTAAAATCCGTTTAAATCCGTTGAAATTTGGTATCATATTGGATCCGCCATCTTGGATTTACAAATTTTGATAATATTCGAAGTTTGTAGCTTCAGAATAATCATTGTACCAATTTTCATTAAAATCCGTCGAAATCGAGACATTCTGGACGCCATGTTGGGTCCGCCATCTTGCATTTAGAAATTTTGGTATTATACAAATTTAGTGGTCTCAGAATAATGACTATACTAATTTCCATTACAATCCGTTGAAATCGAGAAAGGTTGGTCGCCATCTTGGATTTGATATTTAGATAATATTCGAAATTAGTAGCTCCTGAATAATCATTGTACTAATTTTAATTAAAACCCGATGAAATAGAGACATTTTGTTTCCATATTGGATCCGTAATATTGGATTTACAAATTTTGATAATATTCGAAACTTGTAGCCTCAGAATAATCATTGTACCAATTTTCATTAAAATCCGTCGAAATCGAGACATTCTGGTCATCATGTTGAATTCGTCATCTTGGATTTGAGAATTTTGCTAATATTCAAAATTAGTGGCCTCAGAATAAACATTGTACTAATTTTCATTAAGATCCGTTGAAATCGAAAAATTTTGGTCGCCATCTTGGATTTGGAAATTTTGATAATTTTCGAAATTAGTGGCCTCAGAATAATCATTGTACCAATTTTCATTAAAGTCCGTTGAAACCGAGAAATATTGGTCGCCATATTGGGTCCGCCATCTTAGATTTGTAACTTTTGATAACATTCGAAAACTATGACCTCAAGTTAATCATTGTACTAATTTTCATTAAAATCCGTCGAAATTAAGAAATACTGGTCGCCATATTGGGACTGCCATCTTGGATTTGTAAATGTTGATAACATTCAAAATCAGTGACCTCAAGATATTCGTTGTACTAATTTTCATTAAAATCCGTTGAAATCGAGAAATATTGGTCGCCATATTGGGTCCGCCATCTTGGATTTGTAAATTTTGATAACACTCAAAATCAGTGACCTCAAGATAATCATTGTACTAATTTTCATGGAAATCCGTTGAAATCGAGAAATATGGTTGCCATTTCGGATCCGCCATCTTGGAATTTCTAAATTTTGATAATATTCAAAATCAGTGACCTCAAAACAACCATTGTACTAATTTTCATTAAAATCCTTTGAAATCGAGATATCTTTGTCGCCATATTGGATCAGCCATCTTGAATTTCTAAATTTGGAGAGCGGATTTGAAATCAGCGTTCCGCAAAACCCGTATATACCAATTTTCATGAAAATCGCTTCAAAGGGCCCCCCGCTACAACAAGGTACTCATGGACCTATGCCTTCAAATTCAAATATTCTAGTACCATATCATAGAAGGGTATGAGATGTGATCAGTACTGAAATATTTATTTCCGCAACCTGAGTATAAAGGAGATAGAGCCGAAAATTTATTTGACAATCCTTTGCTCTTGTATCAAAACGACTTAGAGTTTAGAGATGAATCATACATAGTTGGTATAAGGAGACAATATGCTATCATATGATACAAGTTTCATGAATGTGAGTCAAGTAGATGATGGGGGCTAATGGCATGATCAAACTTTAGACCTGTCAAATAGATACTATTTTAGGAGGTGCGGGCATGAGAGATAGATATGTTATAGAGCATAACATATGCCCTAATTAGGTACTTAAATCATTGATTGAAAATCTTGGGAAATTGAGATGTGGCGCATATTTTGATGATCAAAGGCTTTTAAGCCGTGTCCATCTGCTTTTCACTTTCATCTTCTGGTGGAAGCCCAGTTTCGCGATTGAAATCATTGTCAGGGGGGAGAGGAACAGCAGTGGGCGGCGTGGAAGCATATCTTCTGCACATGCGTGGCTTGTGCTTGCGTCGTCATCGAAGCCGGTTTCTCGTTCAATAGTAGACAGCCTACAATCGCAACACATCGTAAGACCAACGTATTGCAATGCTTATTCCAGTGAATCAGAATTGATGACTCATGTATGAAAGAGTAAGACCCCACTATACCATGCTTAGCAATGTTTTGCCATGAGGCTCTTATTTTTACAAGTAATGATCAAAAATCGGATAGGTCCACAAGTCAATGCTTATAGCAGGGGGCCCTTTTGGTCCGCCATTTTGAACTTTTCCATTTAGATACCAGAAATGAAACAAGCAGCATCAAGAACCATTATATACTAATTTTGGTATAAATCCGATAAGGATCTGCAATTTCGGTCCGCCATTTTGGATCCGCCATTTTAAATTTTTCCATTTCGATACCAGAAATGAAACAGGCAGCATCAAGAACCCTTATGTACCAATTTTGGTATAAATCTGACAAGGTTTTGCAATTTCGGTCCGCCATATTGGATCCGCCATTTTGAATTTTGTCAGTCCGATACCAGAAATGTAACTAGCAGCATCAATAACCCTTATATACCAATTTTGGTATAAATCCGACAAGATTTTGCAAATTCGGTCCGCCATTTTGGATCCGCCATTTTGAATTTTCGCATTCCGATACTAGAAATGAAACAAACAGCATCAAGAACCCTTATATACCAATTTTGGTACAAAAATGACAAGGTTATGCAATTTCAGTCCGCCATTTTGGATCCGCCATTTTGAATTTTTCAGTTTTGGAAACGGATTTGAAATCAGCGATACCGAAAACCCCCGTATACTCAGTTTCAAGCAGTTCTAACGGAATTTCGAATTTTGGCCGGCTTTTGAGCGATTTGGAACACTGTGCGTCGTTCCGTGCAAGCGCGCAGGTGTCGCGGGGGAGAGGAACAGCAGTGGACTCATGTATTAAAGAGTAAGACCCCACTATACCATGCATAGCAATGATTTGCCATGAGGCTCTTATTTTTACAAGTAATGATCAAAAATCGAATAGGTCCACAAGTCAATGCTTATAGCGGGGGGCTCTTTAAAATGTTTAGCTGCCATCTTGGATCCGCCATTTTGAAACCCTACGTATTATCCGAAAACAAATTAGCCTATATGTTAAGTCGGAATATGTACTACCTTCGGATAAAAAATAAAAAATATCGATTTGAGCGTTTAGGCGTGATTGAGCAACAAGCAAACAAACAAACAAACTTTCATTTATATACAGGGTGTTCAGAGGTGGGAGGGAAATATTGCAGGGGTAGAAAGGTCAGACCGAGACAAGCAAAAAATCGTACGGGTGGGGGGGGGGGGGGGGGGCATCACGCACCGTTCGGCAGTCACAGGGCGATTCGTAAATCAGGATTTTGCCTTATATGGGAACCGCTCTTGTATTTTTATCTTTTTTTCTACGCATCGCAGCGGCCCCAAACTGATCTCAAAAAATTACTATTTCGAAGCCCTTTCCAAGATGGTCAACACCACCCCCCTATCCCCAACCCTTGGTGACAATCCCCCTGGAAGTTGAAGAAATTAACTTTTATTTCACGATTTTTCACCTTTCGCCCCACTTTTCTCCGAAATTCATGTTATTTACATACCTACTTTTTATTTTTTTTAAGTTGCCAATCTAATTACCTTTCCAAAAAGGTGCAACATGCCCAGGTAGAAAGGGGTTGCAAAATACCTGAAATTAAAACATCCTCACAAGTACCTAATTACATACTTCATTGCACCATAATGGAAAAAGTCGTTAAGTAAAAAAAATTTATGATGGCAAGTTCGGAAATGTTTGTTTAGGAAACACAGGTAATACATTTTTATTATTTCAGCAAAACAGTAATAAAATAATAAATGTAATCTCATTAAATAGCGTTATTAATTTATTATATCCAGTATTGACTCCTAAGTATCCTGAGGCTCCGTTTCTAATACCTCCTGTGAATTATGGTATAAAAATGGGTAAGTTTGAAAGGACATTGACCACAGTTAAAGAAGCAGGCGACAAGAACGGGTGTTTAATAGAAAAAATTAAGATAAAATGGTAGAATTCAGTGTTGAAGAGTATGCCGATATAATTTACATGTACGGTTTAGTAGACGGAAGTGATAGTGAGGCCGTACGAGAATACCAAAGGAGATTCCCGAATCGGCGTGCACCCAACAGAAGGGTATTTTCAAGGACTTTCAGAAAGTTAAAACCGGAAGTGTAACTGCCCCCAGAGCAGAAACGCGATCAGGAACATCGGCCGATTCAGCGGACCCCGCCGAACAAATCCTCAACATCGTCACTAGACAGGTCGCACGACGGTTAGGATTCTCTTCAGGGAGAGTTTGGACCATTGTGAACCGAGAGGGACTACATCCATACAACCATATCCCGGTCCAAACAATACAGGAAGGAGATTCCGAAAGACGATTGCATTTTGCACTTGGCTGCTCGAGTCTGACAGCGAAAACAGAAGGTTTCTAGACCGAATTCTGTGGACGGATGAATCGCAATTCACCCGGGATTGCATCACAAACTTCCACAACCTCCACACCTGGTCAGATGTGAACCCACATAGGACAAGGTGTCGGTCCTTCCAGCAAAGATTTAGTGTCAATGTCTGGGCTGGCATCATCGGCAACCAGTTGATAGGACCCTTCATCTTGCCCCAAGTGCTCAAGAGTCAGCTATATTCGGACTTTTTTGAGAATACCCTTCCGGATCTGTTGGAGGACATCCCCCTGGCCACCACAAGCGCAATGTATATACAGCACGACGGAGCACCTGCGCATACTGGGATCATTGTTAGGGTAAGATTGAATGAACCAGAGAAGAATTAGTTACCAGGATTGGGACTGCAGCCACTAAAATACGGGAGAGACTGGCTGCCATAGACCTCAAAGGCGAAATATTACGAAGGCTATTTGCATGCATCGAAACTGGCGGAGAACATTTTGAACAGCTTTTATACGACATAAGTTTTAATTGTAATTAGTTTTTAAGCGAACAAAATGTATTTTTTAGTTAACTTAAGTATATATATAATTTCTTAAAAATTCGAATTGTCATGATATTCTGTAAAAGGATTTTTGTAAATAAATTTTCGTATCCTTTTCCTACCTGGGCATGTTTTCGGATAATACGTAGGGTTTCAAAATGGCGGATACAAGGTGGCGGCTGAACATTTTAAATTTGAAGCGATTTTCATGAAAATTGGTACATAGGTTTTGCAGAATGCTGATTTCAAATCCGGTGTCCAAATTTAGAAATTCAAGATGACGGATCCAATATGGCGACTAAGATTTCTTGATTTCAACGGATTTTAATGAAAATTAATACAATGATTGTTTTGAGGTCACTCATTTTGAATATTATAAAAATTTACAAATCTAGGATGGCGGACCCAATATGGCGACCAATATTTCTCGATTTCAACGGATTTGAATGAAAATTATATTAGTACAATGAATATCTTAAGGTCACTGATTTTGAATGTTATCAACATTTACAAACCCAAGATGGCGGAGCCAATATGGCGACCAGTATTTCTTAATTTCGACGGATTTTAATGAAAATTAGTACAATGATTATCTTGAGGTCATAGTTTTCGAATGTTATCAAAAGTTACAAATCTAAGATGGCGGACCCAATATGGCGACCAATATTTCTCGGTTTCAACGGACTTTAATGAAAATTGGTACAGTGATTATTCTGAGGCCACTAATTTCGAATATTATCAAAATTTCCAAATCCAAGATGGCGACCAAAATTTTTCGATTTCAACGGATCTTAATGAAAATTAGTACAATGTTTATTCTCAGGCCACTAATTTTGAATATTAGCAAAATTTTCAAACCCAAGATGACGAATTCAACATGATGACCAGAATGTCTCGATTTCAACGGATTTTAATGAAAATTGGTACAATGATTATTCTGAAGCTCCAAGTTTCGAATATTATCAAAATTTGTATATCCAATATTACGGATCCAATATGGAAACCAAGTGTCTCTATTTCATCGGGTTTTAATTAAAATTAGTACAATGATTATTCCGGAGCCACTAATTTCGAATATTATCAAAATTATCAAATCCAAGATGGCGACCAACCCTTCTCGATTTCAACGGATTGTAATGGAAATTAGTATAGTCATTATGCTGAGACCAATAAATTTGTATAATACCAAAATTTCTAAATGCAAGATGGCGGACCCATCGAGAATGTCTCGATTTCGACGGATTTTAATGAAAATTGGTACAATGATTATTCTGAAGCTACAAACTTCGAATATTATCAAAATTTGTAAATCCAAGATGGCGGATCCAATATGAGACCAAATTTCTCGATTTCAACGGATTTTACTGAAAATTAGTACAATGATTATTATGAAGCCACTAATTTCGAATATTAGCACCATTTCCATATTCAAGATGGCGGATCCAATATGGCGACCAACATTTCTTGATTTCAACGGATTTAAAATTGGTATAATGATTATTTTAAGGAACTAGCCCAAGATAGAAACGGTTGGCGAGACTTTTTAGACACCCTATGCTCCCGAAGGGAGTAAGACAGGACAAAACAAAACAAAATTTTTTAATATTACATATTAAGATTTGTAAATTCAAGATGGCGGATCCATAAAGGGGTTTTCAGGTTGAAACAATTTCTATGATATAACAAACTAGAACATTTGAGAAGTGTTTAATTAGCAAGTATTTACCCAACGCCGGGTGAAACCGGGTAACCCAGCTAGTAAATAAATAAAATGAAAAGCGCGCGACGGCTGAGGACAATTTGGACAGACACATATTCGAACAAAGGAGGTGGTGATTTGAGTAGCGCTGTAGCGGTTGTGAACAGCTAGGAGAACGCCGCGACCGGAAGAGCCAGTTGAATCTAAATGACCATCGACACGAAAGACAGTGAAGTCATATGGGAATAGTTCATAGTTGTTGAAGCCGGAAGTTAAGTTTGTTTCAGTTAGGGCGAAAATATTAAAAGGGAGCGACTGAGACTTTAAAAAGACGTCATGAGTTTTAGTACGAAGTCCTCTGACATTCTGGTAATAAAGCGACAGAGAATTAGTCGAATGGTTGAAATTTTTATTGTGTGTGGAGGAGTGGGGTTCGGGGGAGGAAATTAACAGGTGGCTAGAAACGAAAGAAATGTTTAGAGTCATTGCGAGCCCTTTGGAGGTGGGAAATACGCTTAGAGTCAACATAAGAAGCATAGGAGGAGAAGTCTTCAGCAACTTCCTGAGAGGGAATATTGAAAGCTTTGTGGTATTTAACCTTTAAACGGCCGGGAGTTGAGAGCTAACATCGCCATTGAAAAGTGCCCAAATTTATCTGGTATCACGTATCAACTATATACAAAGTTCATATTAGAAGACGAGCCGATATATCAGCTCTCCGGTTCGGTAAGGGATAGGAAAAATTTTGTAGTATTAAATTTTATGAAATTGCTAAAATTCGGTGAAAATGTGACTCTAGCGGTTTTCGGGGTCGCTGATTACGAATCTGGGGTTAGATCTGATCAATTTACATATCCCTACCCCCACTCTAGCTCCTCCGCTACAAGAAATTCGGGAGACTTGAAAAAAACTTGCGTCTCCCAACCAATAATTTTATAGCTCCACTCTCCCATCCGGAGACTGTGGAGATTCATATGCTAAGGTATGCACTGAGTTACTGTGGGAGACGCTGAGAGACGCTCACGGATACGTTGGGATACTGAAAAATTTTACCTCGGCGAGGCATTTAAAGAGTAGGAGAGGGGGTAGTAGGGAGTAGGTTGAATGCATTTATCAAATCTGACCCCAGATTCGTGATCAGCAACACCAAAATCACCTTGGATCTTGTTTATGACAAACATTTATTGATTTTCCGATCCTCTAAAGGTTAAAGAATAATTGATGCAGAGCATTAGGATCAGTGGGAAGATGGATAGAGATAGGTCTTAGTTTTCCCTTCGAAACAGGCATTACTGGCTATATTAGTCCAGTCAAATTAGCCCTTAAAATAGAAGTAAGGTTACAAAAATTCCCATAGAGCTAAAAATTGGTATGAATGTTCAGAATACTATTGTAAATGAATTGTGAAAAGTCCCCATCAATCCCCCTTGTGCAAAAAATTTTATTGATTATGAAAGTTTGCAAAAATAGGTTTTTCGCGTTTTTCAGCTAAACGGTGAGTTTTATAGCAAAAATAGTTCAGACAAAAATTGTAGATCATCCAATTCTCTACAAAAAATGTCTCTACACTTTTTTTCATAAGTATTACCATTTCCGTGATATAGCGGTTCGAAAAATTGAAAAATTATTTTATTCGTAATATGCACGTTAATGTACTTTTAAATACATTTTTTAACCGTTATACGAGTAAAAATATAAGTCCCTATGTCTTATACATACAAATTATAAAATTCTTAGAATATAAATGAACGTGAAAAACTCTGCCCCTATTTTTATTTAGTCGCATGGACTTGAGTAACATCTGTCTTCCATTCAATTGTCAGCGTGGCGATGCTCGTATACCTGCTCCGTTTCAAAGGTCTCATACTCAGCAAAATACTGTTATGCCGGCTGTACACACTCGGCGAGAGACCCCGAGACATGCCGAGAGCGAGTGTGGACAATAGAGCTCTCGTCTCGTCTCGCTCTCTCGCAGTTGGCCTCGTCGCTCTCGGTCGCCTGTCGGTCTTATTTTTGATGAACCAGCTCCTTCTTCTTGGCGCTGTCTTTTCACGGCATCAATGCTACTATTCCGAGTATAATTTTTTCGACACTGCACATGAATTTTTACAGATGTCTGGTCTTTCAGGTACTCCGAAAACTCATCACCTCTTTCAATACTTGCATCAATTAATGTTTTCATGCCGCGATCAACAGTAACAACTCCACTTTCAGTCAAAGGTTGACTGCAAATAAAGCAGAATTGCGACATTTTGATTTAAAAACAGTAAAATGCACAAACTTTGTTACAAAATATAAGCGATAGCCACGAGTTGACACTACGAATAGAAGGAATGCTTACGACTAACGCCGGCTATACACACTCGGCGAGACACCCGAGAGCGAGTGTCCGACCGAGAGCATCGAGAGAAGGGCACATCCTGTACACACTCGTTATATTAGTTGTACTTAACACACGAGACCCAACGAGACCCTTTGACTCGGTACAAAAAACCGACAGGCGACCGAGAGCGACGAGGCCAACTGCGAGAGAGCGAGACGAGACGAGAGCTCTATTGTACACACTCGCTCTCGGCATGTCTCGGGGTCTCTCGCCGAGTGTGTACAGCCGGCATAACAGTATTTTGTTGAGTATGAGACCTTTGAAACGGAGCAGGTATACGAGCATCGCCACGCTGACAATTGAATGGAAGACAGATGTTACTCAAGGCCATGCGACTAAATAAAAATAGGGGCAGAGTTTTTCACGTTCATTTATATTCTAAGAATTTTATAATTTGTATGTGGGTCATTCCATACAAAATCATCAAAATTTAAAAAAAATTGAAGCCGCACTATTTTTGATTTCGACGAAACTTGGTGGGTATCTTTGTTTAGATGTCAGAAGAGAAAATTCACCATCATTTAATTTTTCTGATGTCTCAGCTTCGGTGCGCGACCGCTAGAGTACTCAAAAAGTGTGGTTTTTACGCTCTACTACCATGCGCTGTCAAAATTGTTCTATTAGAGATATTTGAACATTTGTGGTTGCAATTGAAAGCTACAATATAGTAGTTTTAGGAAAAAAATATAGAAATAGAAAAATATTTTTATTCGAAGTATACTAGCATCCTGAAAATACGATTTTTTTCACATTTTTATATGATTTTCAAATGGCTGTAGTATCTTTCCTGGTAAATTAAAAAAATTTATTTTTTGTGTACATCATGTCCATATATTAAACAAAACAACAGTCCATTATAGACTCGTTTGACAAATTTTTTATATTAAAAAAATAAGCTTGAAATTTGAAAATTTCTGAAAATTGCATATTTCGAGCTTCAAAATGAAAATGTGGGACAGGAGATAGAGAACTGAAATTCTCAGGAAATTTAGGTGTAACCTTGAACTTTAAAGACCCGTTGAGTTTGTTTTGTTTTTTGCATCCCTCTAGGAATTACAGCCATTTCAATACAGCTAGTAATGCAGATTTTCCTTTTTAATTAGTTTCTTTTCTTACTTCACAATACGAGGAAACAATAATGTAGTAATAAAAAAAGAACAATGTGTAGCAGATACTCCGTAAATGCTAGCAAACAAATGAGATCAAGCCACTTTACATCCTTTTGTAGTATATCATAAAAAAGATAGTTTGATTAAGTTAAAAACATTTTGTGTAATTAGGGACTACTTAACCCATAGTACTGTAGTTTTCTATTCATTTCAAAAAGTGTTCATTCAATACATCAAAAGATATTATCCAGAATTTAAAAAAGTTAAATATTTCATCGATGGATCAGCGGCTCAATACAAAAATAAGAAAAATATTGTTAATCTATGTCATTATAATGATGATTTTGGGTTAGAAGCAGAGTGGTATTTTTTTTGCCACTTCTCACGGGAAAAGTCCATGTGATGGAACGATCAAACGAATACTGCGGAAAGCTAGTTTACAACGAATTGAAGATCGTCATATATTAACTACTAAAGCTATGTTCAATTTTTGTTCCGAACGAACTGGAATCGATTTTTTTTTTTTTTTTTGTATACAATGCTGATGTTGAAGCTGCGGATAAATTTTTATGTGATAGATTTTTAGTAATATTATTACAATAAAGGGAACAAGAATGTTTCATAGTTTTGTACCCATTTCTCAAAGTAAACTGAAAATTCGTAAATACTAGGCTTCAAATAATTCAGAAATTGTAAGTATGTCTAACATTTCAAGCAGTATAATATAAAATATTAATAATTCATTGTTGTATATATTAATATTAGAGTAACAAAATAAAATTCTGATATTTGAAATCGCATTCTTCATTTACGATAAATTGCATTCTTCTTTTGGGATATATTTATTTAAATCGCCTTCTTCATTTGGGATGTATGTATACGGAGTATCTACTACATATTGTTTTGATTTTTATTTTTCATTTTGTTTTTTATTTGTTCTTTTTTATTACTGCGTTGTTGTTTCCTCGTATTGTGAAGTAAGAAAAGAAACTAATTAAAAAGGAAAATCTGCATTACTAGCTGTATTGAAATGGCTGTAATTCCTAGAGGGATGCAAAAAACAAAACAAACTCAACGGGTCTTTAAAGTTCAAGGTTACACCTAAATTTCCTGAGAATTTCAGTTCTCTATCTCCTGTCCCACATTTTCATTTTGAAGCTCGAAATATGCAATTTGCAGAAATTTTCAAATTTCAAGCTTATTTTTTTAATATAAAAAATTTGTCGAACGAGTCTATAATGGACTGTTGTTTTGTTTAATATATGGACATGATGTACACAAAAAATAAATTTTTTTAATTTACCAGGAAAGATACTACAGCCATTTGAAAATCATATAAAAATGTGAAAAAAATCGTATTTTCAGGATGCTAGTATACTTCGAATAAAAATATTTTTCTATTTCTATATTTTTTTCCTAAAACTACTATATTGTAGCTTTCAATTGCAACCACAAATGTTCAAATATCTCTAATAGAACAATTTTGACAGCGCATGGTAGTAGAGCGTAAAAATCACACTTTTTGAGTACTCTAGCGGTCGCGCACCGAAGCTGAGACATCAGAAAAATTAAATGATGGTGAATTTTCTCTTCTGACATCTAAACAAAGATACCCACCAAGTTTCGTCGAAATCAAAAATAGTGCGGCTTTGACCATTTGATGATTTTCTGTAGAATGACCCATGTATAAGACATAGGGACTCATATTTTTACTCGTATAACGGTTAAAAAATGTATTTAAAAGTACATTAACGTGCATATTACGAATAAAATAATTTTTTCAATTTTTCGAACCGCTATATCACGGAAATGGTAATACTTATGAAAAAAAGTGTAGAGACATTTTTTGTAGAGAATTGGATGATCTACAATTTTTGTCTGAACTATTTTTGCTATAAAATTTACCGTTTAGCTGAAAAACGCGAAAAACCTATTTTTGCAAACTTTCACCATAAATAAAATTTTTTGCACAAGGGGGATTGATGGGGACTTTTCACAACTCATTTATAATAGTATTCTGAACATTCATACCAATTTTTAGCTCTATGGGAATTATTGTAACCTTCAAAGTCTTATTTGACTGGACTATATCATGAACAAATGCTAAGTAAAGACGCACATTGTTGTAAGTTTGATAATCACGAAGACGCGACAATAAATAAGTCACGAGATTAGGCTGATTAATGCAACAGGGGGAAAAAGAGGGTCAATAAACGCTGGTTTATTAGTGGAGGCGCGCAAAGAGCGGAAGAGGTAGGGTCAGGCAAGGCAGGTAAAGAGGCTGAGGATACGGTGTTAGGAGTGACGAAAGAAATGGAAGTTGTGGGGTTAGAGGCGAGGGGACAAGTAGTTGTAGGGCGGGGTAATGTGGGGAGGAGGTGATCGATGAAGGCTTTGAAGGATTTGACGATCAGGTTCAGGAGGTGCATTCGTTTTAGAGGGAACTGTTGGGGCGGTGGGATTTAGGATGTGAAAGCGTATGAAATTCGAGTACATACTTTATGGGGGTAGTTTGCTTAAAAGCGGGAGTACAAGCCCATCTTTGAAGACCAGTTGGAGTTATTGGAAGCAGGAAGACGTGATGATCCATGCTGGGAGTTACGATTAGGTTTAACTTGAGTTTTTTTTTGGTTTATTGGGATTGGGATTAGTTTTAATTTGACATTTTTTCGTGTAGCATTGGTTTTTAACCCTTTCCTTTCCACAGTCCAGTCCGCTGAAGTGACGCTACTGAACGGTGCAGCTCGCCGGGAATTGTGCACATTGCATGGTAGTAAGCTGCCGTTCAGGTTTTCTAATTTAAGTTTTACATATTTAGAGATTTTGCAGGCAATATATGTAAGTCAGTGGAAGTTTGCAACAGACTGGGTCTGTTATCAAGTGGACGCCTGATGTGTTATCTATTTCATAAGAAAGAGCGTTGCGAAAACTAACACGTTGTGTACGGTCCAATAGGTAAGAAGAAATCCAATTAATAAAAGATAAGGGAAATCCTAAATTAGAAAAATTAGAATTTTATGATTAATTCTGTCGAAGGCCTTACTAAAATCTGTATAAATGCAATCAACCTGCTGTCCGTTTTCCAGGGCAGACGTACAAAAAGTTAGAAAACTCTAATAAGTTAGTCGTAGTAGATTTTCCTTTAATAAAACCGTGTTGGAAAGAGCCCAGGAAAGGTTGGCAGTGAAAATTTAAAACATCGCAGATTAAAGCTTTAAAAATGTTTACTATGCAACATATTTTAGCAATAGGTCGATAGTTACTTATGTCGCACTTATTATCTTTTTTATGTAAAGGAATTATTAATGACAACTTCCACTGCTTAGGAAAAACACCACAAGATAAAGATAAATTAAAAAAATAACACAGTACAGCGACAATAGACGAGTTACAGCGTTTTACAAAAATGGAAGGAATGCCATCAGGACCACACGATAATGAGTCTGGTAGATTAGAAATAAAATCAGGAATCGATTCCTGTCAAGTAACAAGTCCTTATGTTGAAAAGAAGTCGGCGAAAGCTTCGTCAGGTGTGTAAAATTACTATAACTAATATCACAGTTGGAATCACAGAAAGCAGTTTTAAAAATGTCACCAAAGAGATTGGCAGTTTCAAGGGGGTCAGTAGTATCTACATATATCCCTGTATCTCAACGAGGAAGGGTATCCGTCACAGAACTGCTTTGGCTCGCTACGCAATGCGGATCTCATTCTCTGCAGATAAGAGCCGTACGAATCTTCAACACCAGAAACATACAGCGAACGGATATTGCAGAAATCAGAATAGTCAGCATCACTCCGCGAGGAAAAAAAACGTTTTCCATGCTTTGTTTCTGGCTTTTTTTAGGTGTTTCACAGTACTATTATTAACGCAAGGTGCATAATTAGAGTTACACCTGGAAAGCTCAATAGGGACACATTTAGCATAGGAGTCAATAAAACGTTTGTTGAGCACGGCAGACCAGTCATAATTAGCAAGCCAATCATTTATATTGGTAAAATCAGCCTTTCTAAAGTTGTAACATAAATTTTCAACATCAGAGCTATAAACAAAGGAAGTAATATTAAGCATTAAAATAGTGTGTATGGCCGGGTGATGACTGGTTTCGGGAACAAGCGGAGACAAGCAATGCTTCACAAGGGTTCCATCAGGATCCGGAGAGAACACCAGGTGCAAATCTTGCCAGAGGAATTCCGAATATTGCTAGTTTGTGATAATAATAATAATAATAATAATAATTTATTAGAATGAAAGTACAACAAGATACAAATGATCCTTTAAACATGCACTTTAAATGAGGTGGACTAATAGAAATAAGAATAAACTTTTGCTAACAAAAATTCATTCAAGCATGCAATAAAATGTGAGAAGAAAAGGAAATGTATAATCAACAACAAAAATAAGAAAAAAAGAAAAGACAAATGAATAAGAACAAAAAAAAAAAAAATAATAATAATAATAATAATATAAAAATGAATAAAAATGCAGTAAGGATTTTAAATCTAAAGGTTAAGGTATGCGTCAATCTACAACATGCGTTCACAAGTGAACTTGAATAGTCGTCTCCTAAATGCTCCAATCGTGGCGATAGTCCGGATCCAAGAGGGAAGGGAATTCCATAAGCGGGAAGCCCGGACGAAGAAGGAACGTTCGCCCACTAAGGTGTTAAAACGAGGGATGCGTAGACTAAGACAACGCACAGAGCGTAAGAAACAAATTTTGCTGAGAAGGTACGCAGGCTCCCCCATCTGAATCAACCTTTGAATAAAGCACACCAGCCTGAAATCAAGATAAGCCCTCAGCGGACAACCCCAAATTGATGATCGATAAGCCGATATGTGCTCATTTCGACGCAGACCGAAAATAAATCTAATGCAGTCATTAAGTGCAACATTAATTCTATTGGAGCATGCTGCGTCGACTGAAGGGTAAATTAAATTGCCAAAGGTAAAAAAGGGGACTATTAAAGTCTTCACCAGTTTTAAGCGCGTCGGAGATGGAAGCAGCGAAGCGAACAGCCAGAGTTTCCTAAGAGTGCCATAGACTTTCCTTAGTAATGCTGTAGTGTGATCACAACACGTCAAGTTAGAATTAAGCCAAATACCGAGATTTTTAGCTTTAGAAACCCGAGTGAGATTATTATTATCTATACAAATTGAGAGACAATTAGATGTATCACAATTAGCACGAGAAATAATCATATAATTCGATTTTGAAGCATTCAAACGAAGGTCATTATCTTTTGACCAAACATTAATTCGTTCAAGATCGTCATTTATTCCTCTAACACAACTGTCCACACCTTCAATATGTTCAGATATGTAGAGCTGAACATCGTCCGCATACATATGCACATGTGAATTTAAAACCAGGTCCGGTAACTCATTGATATAAAGGCTAAATAATAACGGTCGAAGTATAGAGCCCTGGGGAACACCGGACCAAATGTTGGATACAGAAGACAATTTGCTCTTAATCTTGACCTGTTGCGTCCGCTCGAATAAGAAACTATATATGAGTTTCACAGCAGTTCTACTGAGTCTGAACCGCGAGGACAGCTTATTCAGAAGCTTTTTGTGGTTGATGCTATCGAAAGCCTTCGAAAAATCTAATAGAGCCAAGTAACAAATCTTACCTTCATCAAGGGCAGATCGAATATTATCCGTGACTTCCAGCAGAGCAGTCTCGCAACTGTGATGCTGCCGATACCCGGATTACCAGCGTGTGAGAAGCGCGTTATCTTTAAGGTAAATCTGCAATTGCTTGCACATCAACTTTTCGAGGCCCTTAGATAGGAAGCATAATATACTAATGGGGCGAAAATCAGAAGGGCCACTGGGTGAAGTGCACCTCGCAATTGGCATAACTAGGGCATGTTTCCAAGCTCGAGGAAAAGTAGAAGAAGTTAGACACGTATTGTATATATGCGTGACTATGGGCAGGATGTAAGGAAGAATAACCTTGAGAAATTTCGGAGGAATATTATCAGACCCCATTGCTTCTGATTTCAATTCAATAGTTTCGTAGACTTCATCAAGTTCAACGCAACGAAAACCAAAGCCCTCTGTAGGGTAGCAGTCGGTGGATATATACGAGCAAGATTGCATTGCAAGTGCATTACTAAACTGGGCGTTCACAAGATCAGGGTCGAGATCACATTCAGGGGTAGCCTTGCTATGGACGCCGTATTTCCTGAGGTTACCCCAAAGCTGCTTGGGAGGAAGCTTAACATCAAGCTTTTGACGAAAGTATGCACGTTTTGCTGCCCTTATTTTGGAAGTAACCAGATTACGCACTTTGTTGTATTTAGCGCGGATGTCATCACTCTTGGAGCGCTTATACAGGCGGTAAAGATATTCTCGTTCATCGATTAAGCGTCTTATCGTAGGAGAGAACCAAGGTACAGCGTCATGTCTTACCGTCAGATTACGAAGGGGAGCTGCCTCATTGAGCAAATCATGCACAAATGTATTAAATAGTGAGAGCTTTTCTTCAACGTTAGGAACGTTAAAAATGCAATCCCACTGGGTAGTGAGACACCTCGTTTCAATTCTCTGCATATCCAGGTTTTTGAAATCACGAAAAGTAACCGGCTGAGAAGGATTAGGGGTAGAAACACGGAAGTTTTAGCACAGAAAGAGCAAATCATGATCTAAAAAACTAGGAGGGCTAAGCTGGTTATAGAACAGCACATTATTAGTGTTATTGGTTAAAAACAGATCGAGTAGAGAAGGAACACTAGCAACATGATAGGTGGGTAGGTCGTTTATGACGAATAGATCATGAGCAAGAAGCAGGTCGTTCATAATGTTTCTCTGGCGGCTATGGGCGTGCATATTAACGTTAAAGTCACCGCAGACAACTACAGTGCGTCACATAATTATAGAGCCACCCAAAAATGCTGCATTTTCAAACTGCCCTTCAGAGCTGGTATTTATAGGTTTGCAACCTTTTATTCTACTAGCTATAAGAAAATTGCTAACACAAATATTATATCAATACGCCAGTCTAAACACGAAAATTTTTAAAAAAATTTCTTTTTGTTGTGTCATAAAATTATAGAGCCACTTTGAAGTAAATAGTATTTCTTTGTTTTTTAATGTAATTTTTTATAATATAATTAAAATTAATAATTAATTTTTATTTATAACTCCAAAAATACGATTGGACATACTGTCTACAAGATTTTTCAAAACCGTAGGCTCAATTTCTTCCCAGGCTTCGGATATGGCCACTTTTAAAGAATTTACGCTACCATAAGTTTTACTATCAGCGTAAATTCGACGTACGATTATTCCCCACAAATTTTCGACCGGATTGCAGTCTGGTGAACGTGCTGGCCAGTCAAGAACCTTAATTCTATTCCGTTCAAACCATTTCTTTGTGTCACTGCTGGTGTGTATAGCGGCGTTATCTTGTTGAAATATAAGTGGTAGGCGCCGGTGTTTTCGCAAAAATGGCAACAAACTACTCTCTAGAACATTCTGGTAATCTTTACTGTTCATTTTCGAGGAAGTGAATACTAGATTCAGTATTCCGTGAGCGCAAAATGCCGCCCATACCATACAATTCCCGCCACTAAAATTTCTCTTCGGAAAAAACACAGGTTCTTTTCATAAGTCACGCCAGTAGCTATTGAAACCATCAGGCCCGTCCAGACAAAACTTTTTCTCATCACTAAATATTACCTAAATAATAATTTATTATTTTATTTTACATACATTCAAGTTTGCAGATGAACGAAAAAAATATGACACCAAGCGTTTCATAACTCACCATATCCCATTGTTGGTTCATGTTCAACCTCGCAAATTCTAACCTCTTTTCTCTGTGAAAAGGCGTAAGAAGCGGCGCTGTTAACATTTTAGAGCGTACGATATCCGGGCTTGTTTTTAAAACCCGTCGAATTGTTTCCCTCGACACATTTAAGTGACATTCTTCCCGAATTTGTTTGAAGGATTTCGTACTATTTGACGCGGTGACAATTATTTTCCTTTTATCCCGCGGAGATAGTTTGGACGGACGACCTGGATGCTTTCTCGTACCATACTTTCTCGGATTCGCAAGAAAATTCTGCACTACATGGTGCGATCGATTTATTTTTTTTGCAATCGCTCGCATACTAGTACCAGACTTCCAGTATGCTTCTACGGCGCCTTTTTCTTTATCCGTTAGTGTTTTACCACGTGGCATATTCAAGGAATTAATTTTGGCCTACATATTTAAAAGAAATTTAGTTGTAAACACGAATACATACAATGGCTCTGTACTTTTGTGACAGCACTGAAATAAACGTTTACCGTTATTTTTGTTTAAAAAACCTTTGTGCCGCTGCAATTACTGAACACGTGCGTTGATTAAGAACGTAAAACTTAAACTAAAAGTTTTATAGCTTTAAAGTTCTAAGAAACTAACGAAAGCTTAAATTTGCAAGTGGCTCTATAATTATGTGACGCACTGTATGTCTTCATACGTATGAGACAGCCGAGATAATGTATCATCCAATTCGATCACATTAGGTGAAGTAAACATGTTTGGAGGAGAATAAACCAAAGAGTATCTATTAACAAGAGGGGACACTCGTGACGTTTTTCCTTATCTTTTTTCGACCTTGGTACCGTTACAGGAATGAAATGGGAATTTATGCTAGAAATAGTTAGTAATAAAGAAAGCATAAGTGAGAGAAAGACAAAAATTTGGGGCGAAAAGTGGAACACTCCTGCAGGGTGCACCTCACAAAAATCTTTTATCACAAAACTTTTCTATGAACACATTACAGGCTGCCTTTTCCACAGCCACACACCAAACACATTTTATTATGCTTACCTATCATTTATCTAAAGCACATTTAATTTAATTTAATTAATTGCTTCTAAGAAAGCACTTTTTTACTCAAAAACTTTTAAGCTTCTTCACATTCCCAAACAAATCAAGACTACCCAGTACTTTTCGTAAGCGAGCAGCACACAAAAGAAATTCCGCTCGGGACCGCATTTAAAAACGCACGATGAAAAAATGTAGACAATCTCGTCCGTATTCATGCTCGGTGTGTGCTGCCTGCCTCTTCTCCCTTCTCCGATTCGGCATTTCCCTATAACTTAACATTGCGAGGGGAGGTAAACTTGAGCGGCATAGTACTGGTGCCCGGCTCGGGACCGCGTTTAAAAAAGCGTTCATAAAAAAAGGTTCAGTTTATAGCTTACGCTGTAAAAGCTGTCTGTGAGAACTTTTTGGTGACTATTTCTCTCTCTACATTTCTTATAGGTATTTACAGAGGTAGTAGCCCTGAGCTGCTTTATCTAATGGGAAATTTTGCTGGGTGTGTTTGCGAGAGCTTGCATATGAGTTGGAATTTTGAGAGGGTATTAAAGTGTCCCTTCTTGTTGAAATAGATATTCTTTGGAATAAACACAGACAAGCATACACTTACAAGTACCGTGCATTATTTCTACACAAATATAGTCAATGCCAACAACTTGAGAAGACTTAACGACTGTAGATCTTAGAGCCTGACTTACATAGACCGCCACTCCGCCACCAGTGCGTTCAGTACGATCGCGACGATGTAGCTTAAAACCAGGAAGATGAACTGCAGTAGAAGGGATATGATCCTTGAGCCAGCTTTCAGTTATGCAAATTACGTGCAGATCAGGTTGCCTGAAAGGTACCCTGAATTCATCAATCTTACCCCTCAGACTTCTGGCGTTAAGATAACAAACGTTTAAGCCAGATTTTTGTTGACAAAATATGTTTAACATTGTTCCCACCCCGTCAAGGCCTCCCACCCTTCTATTTATATTCAAACGACCCAGCGCCACGAATAGAGCACACAGGAGGCAACATCACAAACCAATCGAAGAGATTGTAATAAAACATAGAAGCTAGAGCAATGTTGAAAATTAGCACACCGAACCAATATAAAGAGTCCATGACCAAATCAAACAGTAACGTTATAGAATGATAACCTATAGTGCCTAATAGCTAGTGATAAATTAGATATGAAATTCAATTTAAAGAGAGAAGAAGAAAAAAGAAAAGCTAAACCTATAATATAAACTATAAACTATGTGAGTCTACCAATCAAGCAGTCGAAGAATCAAGACCGTTTTCCTTAGAAGATTCCTCAGTAGTAGCAACCGCAGCACCAACAGCATCAAATGAACATAAATCCTCCATCGTAGAAACTTTAACCGGCGGATCATCAGCAGCCTTCCGTATATAAACAAATCCATCACGGGTGAACACAGAGGATAAGATATTTTGTTTGCGTGAGACTTTCATAGGCACCAATTTTGGTGTTCGATGTAAAACCCAATTTCAATTGATTCAGCTGAACAGGGATTGCAGCACGAAACTTCTTTAGAAAGGCCCTTTGCTCATTGACAGAAGAAAATTTTGCGATGATGGCAGTGCTCCCTGATTCAGATTTTTTGTTATTGGTGCGAAAAACAGTCGCATGCTTTGACAGATGGTGGCCGATAGTTGATGAGATGTTATTGAGCAACTTCCCTGGTGTTACTTCGGTCGAACGAGGCACTCCTACAATAATAGCATCAGTCAGCCTATGGGTACGCTGAAGCTCGTGTGGCAACATGATATGGTTGAAAGTAACAGGTTAACATAAATTAACATGTGTGAGAATTTGCGATTTGTATACTTTGATTTGTCGCAAATGTGTGCAACTCAGTATTCCTATACTGAGAGATCTACTTGCTATTAAAAATGGATATCGATTTACCGGATATTGTTGTTTTGAAAAATATTGTTTTGAAAAATATTGAGTAGTCTGAATTGGATATTCATGTACCCCGGGTCGGTTACGAGAGCTATTAAGTTTTAATAACAAAAGGAAACTTTGTACAATATATTAAAAATAAAAATAATTACATTATAATACCAACGTTTACGAGTTATTTCGTGATAATAAATAAATAATTAAAAAGAAAACGTTTACGAATTATTTCGTGATAATAAATAAATAATTAAAAAGAAAATAATTTAACAAAATATTAAGGACCGACCCCACAAACTGGTGACCCCAACAACAAGAATACGCAGCAATCAACATCATCATCAATACAGCAATACGCAGCAATCAACATCATCATCAATACAGCAATCAACATCATAAGTTTCAAAAATTAATTTTAAGATTATTTTAAAATAAAAAAGACAAGTAAGAACAAACCAAATTTTAAAGTAAAAAAAGTGAAAAATTAAATTATTAGATTTAAAAAAACAAAAAAAAAAAAAAAACTATCACATTCATTTGTAATTGTATGCAAGTTGTAAATATCCATTTTTAACGGCAATTGCATTTAAAATTTATTTAAAATGAATCGAAATCGCAACACCGGTGATACCTCAACCACACCCACCACACCCATTTCAATTAAACCTGCACCTTTCTGGAAAGACATGCCAGAACTTTGGTTTAACCGGTTAGAAGCACAATTTGAACTCGCAAAAATTAGAGATCAAAAAAATAAATTTTTTCATGTTCTTTCTGTGTTGGAAGGAGACGTCATCCGAATAATTAGTGATGTGGTTCGTAAGCCACATACCATTCAACCATATACTCAATTAAAAGAAACCTTAATCGATAGGTTATCCGTGTCGGCAAGTTCAAAACTAAATCAGCTATTGAATGATTTAGTACTAGGAGATCGTCTCCCCTCTCAATTACTCAGAGAGATGAAAGATTTATCCGAAGATAAATTCACTGAAGAGGTCCTACGTACCTTATGGCTTCAACGCTTACCGCAAAATATACAAACAGTTCTTATATGTAACAATAATTCCCTTCAAGAAAAAATAAATTTCGACATTCTCACAACAAAACTAAATAATCTCGAAGAGAAATTAGAAAAATTATGTTCACTCCGTTCAAATTCTCCATCAAGACGCAGATCCCCATCACCTTATCGAATTAACAACAAAAATAACTCTTCCGATACACGTTTTAATACATCAAATAGCAAATATTGTTGGTATCATAACAATTTTGGAAATAAAGCCCACAAATGTGTTGAACCTTGTTTTTTTAATAAAAACAAGAACTTTCCCAAATTACACAGTTCAAAAAAATAAATCGCTTATCGTCTATGACGACGGTCGATAAAAGCGACAACTCAGGTCGTCTTTACGTTTATGACCACATTTCAAAAAAACATTTTTTAATCGACACTGGTGCAGACATATCGGTTATTCCGGCCCCATTGTCAAATAAATTACCTGCATCACATCTTCACCTTACAGCAGCAAACTCTTCTCCAATCAACACTTATGGTAGGCAAACATTATCACTGGATTTAGGTTTCAAACGCAAATTCAAATGGCAATTTTTAATCGCAGACGTTACTAAAGCTATTTTAGGCGCTGATTTCCTGTTCCATTTCGGGTTAATTGTTGACTTAGCCAAAAGACAACTATTAGATTCTTCCACTTATTCTACAATTAATACTGACACACAAAAAGAATTAAATCCACACATATCATCAGTAATGGAAGCATCAATTCATCCAGAGATCCAAAAATTACTTCAAAAATTCCAAAGCATTACAATAGATTCCGGATTCATTAAACCAGTAAAGCATCACATCAACCACCAAATTAAGGTTACAGGTCCGCCTATTGTTTCAAAAGTCCGACGTCTTTCCCCAGAGAAATTACAAGCAGCAAAGAAAGAATTTGAATTTCTATTAAAACAAGGAATTTGTAGACCGTCCAACAGCTGCTGGTCCTCTCCACTTCATATGGTACCTAAAAAAAATGGAGAATGGAGGCCATGTGGAGATTACAGACGCTTAAATAGCATCACTATTCCAGATCGATATCCGATTCCTTTAATTCACGATTTTGCACACAATTTATCTGGTTGCAAATATTTTTCTACACTGGATCTCACGAAAGCTTATCACCAAATTCCTGTCAATATGGAAGATATTCACAAGACAGCAATATGCACACCTTTTGGACTCTTCGAATTCACGCGTATGACTTTCGGCCTCTGTAACGCAGCTCAGACCTTTCAAAGGTTCATTCATTCAGTTCTTCAAGATTTATCATTTTGCTTTGTTTATCTTGACGATGTCTTAATTGCATCAAAATCAGAACAGGATCATATCGCGCATCTTTCCAAAGTCTTCCAACGTTTCCAAAATCACGGTCTCATCATTAACACAGAAAAATGTAATTTCATTAGAAACGAAGTTAAATATCTGGGCCACATTATAAATTCAAAGGGTATTACACCTACCCATGAAAAAATTGAAGCAATCGCAAATTTTAATCAACCAAGCACCGTCAAAGAACTCAGACGTTTTTTAGGCATGGTCAATTTTTACAGAAGATTCATCCCTCATGCAGCTCAACACCAACTACTTTTAAATAAATACCTTACTGGCAGCAAAAAAGAAGGTTCCAAAAAAATTGAATGGAATTTTGAATCTTCAGAAGCTTTTAAGAAAATTAAAACTCAATTAACAGAGACTACTCTTCTAACCTTTCCAAATAACAACGCCCAATTAGGTTTATTTGTTGACGCGTCTGACATAGCCATTGGCGCAGCACTTCAACAAAAAATTCAAAATTATTGGCAACCTTTAGGATTTTTTTCAATCAAACTCAACCCAGCACAAACTAAATACAGCGCCTATGACAGAGAATTATTAGCTGCATACAAAAGCATTAAATATTTTCGATATTGGCTAGAAGGTCGAAATTTTACATTATTTACTGATCATAAACCGTTAACTTTTGCACTGCAACAAAATCCTGACAAAGCATCTCCAAGACAGGTGCGTCATTTAGATTTCATCAGTCAATTCACTACAGATATCCAACACATAGCAGGTAAAGACAATGTAGTTGCAGATACGCTATCAAGGATTAACGAGCTAAACCTGCCAAGTTCTATTGATTTTCAAGCTATGTCCATGGCACAAGAATCAGATCCTGAGCTAAAAAAACTATTAGAGAATCCGTCGTACAAATTTTCCAAATCACCTGTTATTGGCAGTAACAAAGAGATCTATTGTGAAAAATCAGACTCTCGAACACGACGACCCTTCATTCCTCAGGCTTTTCGAAAACAAATTTTCGATTCCCTCCATAATCTTGCTCATCCCAGCATCAGAACATCAAACAAAATGGTTACTGCCAAATATTTTTGGCCTTCCATGAATAAGGATGTAAACACCTGGGCTCGTAGTTGTCTAGCATGTCAAAAAAACAAAATTTCTCGACACGTTAAGAACTCTTTTGGAAAATTTCCAATAACATCCAAGCGTTTTGAAACAATACACATGGACATCATAGGTCCGCTACCTCCTTCACAAGGTTTCAGATTCTGTCTTACCTTAATCGATCGTTTCACTCGATGGCCTGAAGCAGTTCCAATAACTGATAGTTCGGCTGAATCCTGCGCAGAAGCGCTATGTCAAAGTTGGATTTCTCGGTTCGGTATTCCTAAAATTATAGTTACTGATCAAGGTAGACAATTCGAATCAACTCTTTTTAAAGAGCTATCTAGACTGTTGGGTTTCAAACACAATAGAACTACTGCATATCATCCACAAGCAAATGGGTTTATAGAAAGATGGCATCGATCACTCAAAACGACAATTAAAACCTACAAAAATAAGCAGTGGTCTAAAGTGCTACCTTTCGTTTTGCTAGGTTTAAGAACGGTTTTTAGGGAAGAATTTCTAGGCACCCCAGCTGAACTGCTATACGGAGAATCTATCCGTTTACCCAGCGATTTTATGGAAAATCCAACAAACAATTTTTGTCAAAGCGAGTTCGTAGGTCAATTACGAAAATTAATGAGTTCACTAAAACCCATTGAAGCAACAAATCATGCTAAATATAATATATTTAAATTTAAAGATTTAAACTCTTGTACTCACGTATTTATTAGAACAGACTCTATCAAAAAAAGCCTACAAAGCCCTTACGAAGGACCTTTCAAAGTGATTTCACGCGATAAAAATTACTTCACACTTCTGGTAAGTGAAAAAGAGGTTAAGGTTTCCTTAAATCGGTTAAAACCGTGTTTTTCTGAAGAAGAAATTTTGAATAAAAATAATTTCACTTTCCAACCAGAAAAAGCAACGCATCATTGCACCACTTCACTTACCACAAATGCAAAGAGTCAACCAGAGTTTGATTTGGCATTAAGTAGTAACAGGAGACCAGCGTTCTCCAATAAAAAAAGAGTCAGATTCACACTACCATAAAACACTCAATAACCGGCAGAATCAAAGACTCTTCAGGCATCGTTATACTTGCAGTATCACTGGTAGGAGGGTGTTGTGGCAACATGATATGGTTGAAAGTAACAGGTTAACATAAATTAACATGTGTGAGAATTTGCGATTTGTATACTTTGATTTGTCGCAAATGTGTGCAACTCAGTATTCCTATACTGAGAGATCTACTTGCTATTAAAAATGGATATCGATTTACCGGATATTGTTGTTTTGAAAAATATTGTTTTGAAAAATATTGAGTAGTCTGAATTGGATATTCATGTACCCCGGGTCGGTTACGAGAGCTATTAAGTTTTAATAACAAAAGGAAACTTTGTACAATATATTAAAAATAAAAATAATTACATTATAATACCAACGTTTACGAGTTATTTCGTGATAATAAATAAATAATTAAAAAGAAAACGTTTACGAATTATTTCGTGATAATAAATAAATAATTAAAAAGAAAATAATTTAACAAAATATTAAGGACCGACCCCACACTCGTCTATTTCGGACTGTAGCCCTTGCAAGTCGCGCTGTAGTTGGGTGACACAATGTTGCAGATCGGCGATTTTGGAGTTGAGCGCAACTTCAATTCGCTCAGAGAAGTACTCTCGAAGATCATCAAACTTCTCATTAATCAAGAGCATGAAACTCTTGATAAGTTTTCGCTCTAGCAGCTCAAAAGAGTCAGAAGAGCCGATCGAGTTGGCACGTAGTGATACATTGCCGCTATCTTTGGCGATGTGTTGGTCACGAGTAGCACTCCTTGTCAAGATCGGTGTAACATGTGAGGAAGCACCTTTCTGTCCTTTGGGGATCTGCTGTTGACTTTTTCCGACCATTATTTGCAGCCAAATTGATAGAGTGAAGAATATTAACAACGAGGGCAGACCACTGGATCAGCAAGAAAAAGCGTTGACCGGTTAAGAACGATGTCGGAGTGGAAATTAAATGGTTTAAAGCAAATTACTGCGGAGCTCTAAAATTGTACGTCACTCACTTCCGAACATACCACTTTTCACTTGATATATCCATCGAAAGAATGTAGTCAATGAAGCTACTATCAGGTTGAAAAGCCGATGATATGGACGGAAACAGCCCATCGTTGTCATCAGATTGCTCCCAGGAAACAGTGGGAAGACTGAAGTCGCCAAAAAGCAGCAATTCATCAGAGGGGTGTAGTTTAGACATAATATCCTCGATACATAAAGCAACGGCCACATAAATCTCCAAAGAAGAATTTGGAGGAATGTAGTAGGTAACAATGTATACGGTGTTTCAGGGAAGTCTCAAAGCTACACAAATAAAATAAGCTCCAAATCGTCAGAGTTCAAGAAGTCAATCAGCACACAAAGAAAATCACGGTGAACAGCACAAAGTGCTCCTAAACCCACAGGTGCATCGTAAGAGCAGTGGCGATCACGGCGAGAGACAAGGTATTCGGAGCTGAAAAGCTCGGCATTTTGCAGGTTTATTATTACATATTGTTGTAATTTTGCCCGCCGAGCGGCTGGCCGGCAAAACTACACCATTTGCCCTCGCCACAATTCTGTGACAAACGGACAGACAACCGGACTTAGGGACATTTTTGTTTAGAACAATACTCGTCCACCGAAGTAGACGAGCCCAAAAAAATCGATGAGTGTTTCGATCCGAGAAGCCAAGCTGATCTCATCAGTATGGCGCTTGGTTTCTCTGCCATAGACACTCACAAAGGAGGGATCAAAAGCTAATCCCTATATCTGCCCGATCGCAACTTAAAGTGTGAATTATATGCGAAGGCAAATTCTGTAACAATTTATGGAACAGTGTTTTTTTTATTTTCTCTATAGCTTTTAGCTTAAAATTAGGATTGGGTTCGTTACGGTTTTATATTTTTTCAGAGAGAATACACATAAAATGCCTATCCTTAATTATGAAATACTAAAATACAAATTAGCGTGATAATCTAACTTAACACCATTTCTACCGAAGGTGTCAAAAGACACCTTTTAAAATTTCAACTTAAGATCATTATCATTAGTTTAATAGTTTTCCCTCGATTCAATTTTTGACTTTCTCTGTAATGGTTGTTAAATTAACTATGCGATATATGTTTCCACCACTCTCCTTCTGGATCTAAAATACGTATGTGATATACCTATTTCTACCATGAGTTTTCTTTTAAAAGCTTAACTATTTATAACATTCTTTAAATAATCTCAAATCCATTACAGATAAATATCAATATAATTTGAATTCTGAGAATTCCTGATATCAGTTGTAATCGTGGAAATTTAAAAAAAGAAAAAGGAAGGGTACCCGGGTTGCTGTAGTTTGAAGTTTTGAAGGACCCCCAAGGGCAAAAGGGCAGGACTTTCAAGGCCACACCCGAACGAAAAAATGTCCTCCTTTTCATTTTCGGCGACAAAAGTAGGCTTTTCACTTGAACAAACGGACTGGCCCACGAAATGACCTTAGGTCAGGGTCAAGGTCAAACCTGTTTGGAAATTTTTGCCGAAAACCCACTCCTGACGAGTTATTCTGCAGTTCCCGTATTTTGACCTTTCCTTGACATGACCTTCAGAGGTAAAATTTTTAAAGCGGTCAAGGTCATACTTGAAAGTAGAATTTCCTGCTATTTTAGTTTCCGAGGTCAAAAGTAGGAGTTGCAATTTAAAAAAAATGACTTGACCTTGAAAAGACCCCGCAGACTAAGGTCAAGGCCAAATCTTAGGTCACCGTTTAATTGCCAGGGAAAATCCTACAGCTTTTGTCTAAGTACTTAATTGGCACGCTGCATAAATTATTAAGCCTTATTTGATGGATTATTCTGTTTTGCTACATAGAAATCATTAAATTTAGATAGGTATCGTTGCTATTTGTTAACTAGTATAGAGTACAGTGTAAGAGACCACGATTGCATGCATATATCGATGTCCTGTTTTCTATCATCAGTTTCAATTTATTTAGACATCAGTTTGGATTTTTCATATTTAGTAGCGCTAAGTCTAGGATATCCAGTTCTTCTGCCTTCCCAATCACTTCGAAAAACTGCCTTTGCACCTGCCTAGCCCAATTATATTTTGCATCACAGTTTTTTTCCTTGTCTAATACTTTTATTAGAAGGTCGCTTATTTGTATATATCTGAACATTTTTTTCTATATAATTCAGTATAACCCCGATTCTGGATAAAAACTAAGAGCTCTTAACATCTTAACAATATACCCTTTTAAAGGAATTAATATGCTACCACATTATTGAAAAAATATTATAAATACACTAATTTCTTATAATTTGTGAATTCTTCTACAAAAAGAGGTTCATCTCTTGAATTAAAGGGATTTTTCAAAACAATTAAGAGGATAAGAGTTCTTAACTTTTACGTAGAATTGGGGGGTAAGTTAGAATATTTTGACTTCTAGACCAGGCGCTCGCGACTCTTGTTTCACAGCGTAATTAGGGGTATTCTTCGGCAAACGCAGTAAACTTTTGAAGTAGGCATTTTGTACAGAGTCCAACTCTGCCAAGTATCTAAGGCTCCAGATTTGACCAACATATAACGAAATGGATGATACAAATTATTCTTGTGGATGCGTACATAGACCCCATTTTACAATCTTTATTCTATGCACTAAATCTCCCGTGGGTGCAATTGTTATTTTTTTTATTTAGATTTAAATTTCTTTGCAGCTTTTCGTAAAACTGCAGATTGCGAAAACTTGACTTCTAAAGGAGGAGGGTCAATAAGGCCGGTTTTAGTATTTATGTCAAGGTTAAAAAAATAATTGTCACACAAATTGTGTAATTAGCATAATTTAAATTTAAAAAATGGTTGGTTGAGAATCATTTTAAATTTGGGAAGAAGTATTAATCAGCGATGGACCATAGTTTGATTAACCTGTTCATTCATTTTGTTCTGAAATAAATGCATTTTTGAAAACGAACCCGAACTAATTTGTAGAGAATTCGATAGCCTAGAAAAAAGGAACTATATATGATTGTTTTCGCTATGTAATGACATTAAAAGGTAAAAAACGCTACCTTCAAAATCGGAGTAATTTTCTGATTGTTCAAATAATCAATTTGCAGCAAGAAATTATTTTGTTGATCATCAAGGGAATAACGCATGTCTGGCTTACAGTGTTGTATTAATAGTTCAGATGATAAAAAATCGAGTAACACGTAACCCTCAGAAGAACCTGGGATCCACGAGGTTATAAGCATGAACCCAACCACGCTGTCGGGCGACAGCGGGCCGAGCTCCGCCTTAACTACGGCTCTACCATTCGCCCAACGGGCGCATGAGAAGAGCGTGTGTTCGGCATCGTCCTTACTACCTACGCAGTACGGGCAGTCGGGTGATTCGGCCCTCCCCACTTTGTGGAGATATGACCGAAAACACCCGTGCCCGCTTAGGAACTGCGTGAGGTAGTAGTTCACCTCGCCGAATGTACGGCTGACCCACGACTCAATGCGTGGCAGGAGCCTGTAGGTCCAACTATCCTTAGATTCGCTATCCCACGACTCCTGCCATTTCTGCATGGTGCCGATTTTTCCCTCCTTGGCACCCCGCGATCGGCCGATCACGGATTTTCGCCCGTGGACGACCATCCTTTCCAACGCCAGGAGGCCAATTGGCACCACCCGGGCAATGACGAGGACTGCGGCCTCCGAGACCGTCCGATAAGCGCAGGCCATCCTCAGGGCACTACAGGTCTAGTCTCATTTGCCCGCCCCATATTTCAGCACCATACAGCAGCATCGACTGCGCCGTGGTCATCAGCAGCCGGCGCTTTTCCGAGCGGGGACCATGGACATTTGCCATAATCCTGCTCAGGTTGGCAACCGTCGCTGCCGACCTGTCAGCCGCCCGGCGGATCTCTTCCCCGAAGGTGAGTTTCGTATCAATCATCACCCCCAGGTACTTAGCCGCCGGCTTCGACACCACACGCTCCCCTCCGAAATCAAAAGGCAGGATAGTGTCAATCCTTCTCTTTGAGAAGACGACTATCTCGGTCTTGGCCAAAGCCAAGGATAGACCGTGATTAGTCATCCAAGCGTTCATCCTGTCCATGACCGCGCTCAACTTCAGCTGAGCGAGCTCTACGGTGCGAGCCGCTATCAGCACCGCGACGTCGTCCGCGTAGCCGATCAAGCTGACCTCCTCCGGCATCTCCAGGCGCAAGAGGCCCAGTATGGATCCCTGTGCCGCGCCTGCCGTAACAACCTTCCTGCGCTGGCCCTCCTTTGTCTCGTAGATCAGCGATCGACTACTCAGGTAATCCCAAATGATCCTCGAGAGATATTCGGGAACCCTGAACGACGTCTCGAGCGCCTCCAGCATGTCACCCAACCTCGCCGAGTTGAACGCGTTCCTCACGTCAAGGGTGACGAGAAGGACCAACTGGCGAGTGTGGTGGCTGCCAGCTTCAGCCTCCTCCACAACTGCAACCACCTCCTTCACAGCGTCGATTGTCGAGCGCCCTCGCCGAAAGCCGTATTGCCGCTCCAACAAGTCTCCGGCTGTTCGGATGGCCGAGAGCAACTGAGGCTGTATCAGTTTCTCCAGGACCTTACCCGCCATGTCCAGCATGCAACGGGGACGGTAACTCAATGGAGCCGACGCATTCCCCTTGCCTTGCATTTACCTCATCCCCCAGCCTTCTCCATTGGGTGATCTTACTCCGGTTGATGGTATACCGGAGTGTCTTCTTCGCCGCTCTGGGCTCGGCGGAAAGCCGATTAGCTTCCTCCCGGCCCCTAGCTCTTTGAGCTTTCCATCTGAGACGGAGACTACAGCCTCGGCCCCATCTCGGCCACCGCCGCCGGTCGACCGGCTGATCGGAAAACCGAGAAGGTACGAGGATAGCTTATCCTTGCTTAATTTCCCGACGTTCCAACCTCGTCGCGGCCGCGGAGTTCGCTGCGGGGTTCCCCCTAGATCGCGGACACGGAAGGTAATATACCGGTGATCACTACCCGTGTAATCCTCCAGTACACTCCAGCCCTCCACTAGAGGAGCGAGATCCTCCGAGGCGAAGGAAACATCGGGGATGGTTTCTCCATACCCGGGGCGACGGAATTTCGATGTGACGCCAGTGTTTAGAACTATTAAGTTCGTTCCGGCAGCCATCTCCCTTATGTAGTTGCCCCTGGAGTCTGGATTAGGCATCCCCCACTCCACGCTCCTCGCGTTAAAGTCACCCGCGAGGATGACTTTACTCCGCCACATCCTCAATTGCGTCCACCTTGTCTCTGAAGAGCTGATTGGCTTGTTTGGTATGAGGTAGCAGCTAATGTAAGCCACTCTGTTCGTGATTGAAATGTTCTCAAGACACTTGTTCTAGAGAATCAATCAGCGATAATAGGTAAAAGTTCTCAAGACACTCGTTCAAGAGAACTGAGACGAGAAATAAAAATTAACACGTTCACTTTATGATTGCTTTATTCTCAAAGAGCCTCGATTCTTAACAATTCTCGATTTATATACCTAATTAACAATCAATACTTAATACTAATATTTAATTGTATTGACATAATTTCATTCATGTATAACGCTGGTGCATCAATTCTTGCAAAGTTCATTGCCGTACGTAGAAAAAGTGCTGATCGACGATTTACGCTCAGCTGAAAGAATTTACGCGCATTATTGCTGACACGCATTTATGCTTGAGGTGAATGAAATTATGTCAACATGTTGTGAAATATAAGAACATAAGAATATGAATTGTGAGAATTATTCTAAAATTTATATGTACTCCGTACATTCTCCCCCGTCTAGATTGAGCGATGGCAGGTCCAGAGTAGATTGCTGATCTGGTTTGCGGTTTAGACGTCTAGCAGCGGGTTGTGGCAGGTGATTTTTCTTCAGTCGGATCATCGCAGTTTTTCGGCATCGGTAGTATATGAATATGATTAGTAGCACAATGAGCGTGATGTAGGTAATCGAATAGTGATGCAGATGATGGTTCCTTAGTTTGGAGATATCGTCAGCATTGTGGTGTAATTTTTTGATTGCCGCGTCGAGTTCGGCGAAATCGTCACTGTTTATCTCTGTCTTTAATTGTGGCACATGTAATAAGGACGAATTACTCGGCTTCGCTCCAATACTGGTGTTTAGGTGTTTTGAAACCAATTGACCTTCTGACACAAACGAGGTTTTCAACTGGTCTGTTATTTTTTGATTCCCATAAATAGTCATTGTTGGGTGATTGATCATGCATGACGACTGAAGCTTAATGATTCCATTGCCCTTTAATGATATCGAATGTATAGATGTCTCGCATATTATGTCGAAGGGTGTTTCTTCCTTTAGGATGTATATCCATGAACTTGATGCATGCAGTTGTATCCAAGAATTTTTGGCGGTCTGACTTCTTAACTGACAAAGGGATGAGAGTGACCTTTGTTTGCTCAAGAGTTCCATCTCACATCGGCTTTGATCTTAATGTGAACAATGGTTGTTTCAGTTTACACATTAATTCATTGTCAGATGAATGGATACAAGCCTTCATATTTTGCTGTGTAAAAGGGCTAAATCGATCTCTGTGTCGATTTACTGCAATGTATTCGCTTGACGGTTGAATGTATATGTGATTGTTGCAATGCTGTACAGGAATCGGTATCAGTTTGTATAAGCGGTATGATTCACTTCTTAATAAGGGAATCCGAGTGTCAAATAAGACCTTCGTTTGGGTGATCCTCATTTTTACATGCATTGCATTATATATAGCTAGTACTGAGGAAGAACTGTCAGTTCCTGGGAGTTTTAGGTTGTCTGGTAGGTGTTCTCTTATCATACTGAGCTGTTTGTTGAGTTGTGAGGGAGTTAAGAGTAGCGTATTTATTCGACCGTGTCTAGTATCTATTACGACTGATAAAATGCTTCGCTGTACATGTTTAAAATTGATAAGATTTAATGTCACCAGTATTGCTGCCGAATTGAATGTTTGTGTTACTGTTAACGCTTGTTGTGATTGATTGATGCTGTTTTTGACTGCTTCAATTTGAGACTTTATTGCACTCATTTGATGTTGAATCGTCTGGTGGTTCTTTTTCATTACATTAACTGTGTGTTCGGCAAATGATGTCTGATCGTTAAGAAGTTTCTGCAGCGTCTTTTCGTTTTTGTTGATTTGAGCAATCTGATCTTCATATCTATCTGCAAATTGTTGGTCAAGAATACCAAATAATTTGTTAGCAGCGGTTCCAATAATTTCCAATGGAGCTCTTTTGTTGCGTGTTGAAGTTTTTTCATTTTGTTGGTAGAGTACTTCATTTATGTGTTCTGACTCGAGCACTTGGTGGTTTAGCTGCAATATTGTAGCATTACATAATTCCTTTGATAGTCCTGTTTGTTCATTCTGCTCACAAAGTTCACTCAACCTCCGTACAGATTGCTTAATTCCAAAGAATTCCGCCCAGTAAGCTGTTAAATCATAATAGATGAGCAGATTCCACTCGCTTCCATATAAGTGTACTTCTGCAATGTCATCAAAGTATATTCCTTCTTGATTTTCGAATGTTGTTAACTGATACGGTTGTGGTTTTTCCTGGCTTAAGGCAGGAAGGACGAATAATGTACCGAGCAGTAGATAATGAAACAGTCCATGTTGCAGTTTCTAGTTGTAGTAGTTTTTCTTGATTTGCTCTCGATTTTGTCTCGTTTATCTTCATTTGTGGTTGACGGTTCATCAAGTGGCCGTTTTCGTGGAGTGATAGAGCCTTCTTCTCTTTGGGGGGGTATAGTGGGCGCAGCAGCCTTGTTGTCAATTAATGGCAACAAGGACAGTTTCACTATTGGTCGTTTTAACTCTCCTCTTTGAGTTTTTAACGTGACGACCCTAGTTAGACCGTCTGGACCTGGATGTGTATCAATAACTCGACCGAGAGCCAATCTGGATGGTGCTAAGTTTTCTTCCTTTATTATTACCAAGTTTCCTTTCTCAAGATTAGTTTGTCTTTGAGCCCATTTTGGCCGGTGTTGCAGTCTTCCTATGTATTCGATTGACCATTTTTTCCAAAACTCTTGATTCATCCGTTGCAAGCGTTCCCATCTGTCTAGTAAGTTAGGATTTGTTTCTAGCTGATTTCTTTCTGGTATAGTTAGTAGCGGTGAACCTATAAGAAAGTGTCCCGGTGTTAAGACTTCCAGACTTTCTGGGTCTTCTGAAAGTGGACATAATGGTCGGGAATTGAGGCAGGCTTCTATTTGTGCCATAAGTGCCCAACAAACAATTTGCAAGACTCAATTCTTAGGCAAATTTGAAATAGACTTTTAAAGCTCTTATTAGCTTTTTCATAAAGAAATCTTTCTTTTAAAAGGCTTATAAGATATTTTTCTAAAAATCATTTCTAGTAGCGTAATTATATTTTTCCTCCCTAAGAATTGATTCTTATATTACTCTTAAAGGCATTCGCGGAGAATTCACACTTGGTTAAAACTCTTACAAGTAACATTGCCTTTTCAGAGTACTTCTTATTCTGATAACTATCTTAAAATAATCTTGGGTTAGTGTTTTATAAGAAAAGTAAGAACACATTCTTTTAAGGGCTAAACTTGAACTCTTTTAAGAAAAAAAAACTCAGCTCTGGGACTACGATCTTATAGGATCGTACGAAAGCTCGTAAAAATCTATTTTAAAAGCCTTATGACCTCGTGACTTTATGTGAAGTTAAAGCAAGATTGTTATAAGAATAGGGATTTTCTTGACGCTCTACTAGTAGTCTTATAAAGACTTAATGCAAGACAACAACAACCGGCCATTTTTCGTTTTTCATTAAAAGAATGTAGTGGGTAATAATTGATTTAAGTTGGAAAATAAACTGATTTTTCTCAAATTTCAAACTGTTCTATGATTAATTCATGTATTATGTCGGAAAGAGGGCTTTTAGAATATATTTTTCAATTTTTTAATTAACTGAATTAAAAAGAAAAATTTGTTTTATCATTTCATATCGATTAATTTGCAGAATTTTGAGAGCGATAAGCACTTTTTGGAGGTATCACACCACATTTTATCAGTGTAATTTCTTTTGCAGTAATATTTCCATTGATATATTGTAATAAACATTATAATTTCATAGTCATATAAAGAGACGAATATATCAGAAGCGTGTTTTTATTTCAACTTTCTAAAGTCTTTTAGAGGTGTTGGGAGAATATGTATATTACACAACTCTAAAAATGAATATCATATGTGTAACAAATCACACAATCCTATTTAAAGTTCATTGTGTAGGTAATACTCTTAGATTAGCTTTTGACAATTCTTATAACTTATAAGTGATTTGAAGAACTATTCAAGAAATCTTCTAGCGCCTTATCAGATTCATTTCATACGCCATTTCTTAGCTAGTAATACTCTTGAAGAATTCTTAGGTCGTTATTTTTTGAAGGTATTGTCTTAGCTAAAGCTTATTTTAATTCTCATACAACTCTTGAAGGGCTTTATAAGAAAAATATTGTTTGTTGGGTGTGCACATCTCTTCGTATGTAAGCCCGCTTTCTCTTATAACTCTGCGCATATGGTGCTTAATCGACTTTATTCCAGCTTCCCAGAGACCTCCAAAGTGAGGTGAGGCTGGATGTATGAAATGCCATTCCGTATTACCTTTTCGTAATGCATCTTCGACCTCGGCTTTGTATGATTCTTGCTTGTGTGTGTCGCTAATGATTTTGCTTGCTCCTACAAAATTTGTAACATTATCGCTATAGAGTTGAGCAACCGGGCCTCTTCTTGCAGTGAATCGTCTAAAGGCGGCAATGAATGCCTTTGACCACTACCACTTCTATATGAATCGCCCTAGTTGTTGAGCATATGAACATGGCAATATAGCCCTTGGGGGGCTTGGTACCTCTTCCCCTTGCTAGTAGCAAGTCAAAGGGTCCTGCATAATCAACCCCCGTGTGGTTAAATGGGGTACTTGTTACTACTCTTGCCTTTGATAACATGCCCATCACTTGTTGGGAAGTCTGGGCCTTGTAGCGATGGCATTTTACACAGTTGTGGATATGTCCTTTAACGGCTTTAAGTCCATTCAAAATCTAGTATTTTTGCCTTACGATTTCTAGAGTTAGAGAGTTTCCTCCATGACATGAAGATTGGTGAGCATCGTCAATTATTAGACTGGTCAGTTCGTGCTTATAAGGAAGAATTATTGGATGCTTCCTTTCATATCCCATATCTGAATTTTCTAGACGACCACCGACGCGCAGTATCCCACTTTTATCAAGAAAGGGAGATAAGTTTAGGAGTCGGCTTCCTTTCTGGAGGTCTTCTCTGCCCTTTAATTTTTTTATTTCCTCTTCAAAATGTGCAGTCTGTGTAGCTATAATCAGTGGTATCAGAGCTCCTTCAATTTCCGTTACCCTTAGTAGCCCAATGATTTTTTCTTTCCCTTGAGCATTGTTCACGAACCTTTTGCAGTATGCTATTATGCGTAATAGTTTTCCAAGGAAATATCTTTTTAGCAAGTGCATTATCATATTTTCGTTGTCTTCTTCCCTGGATATTGTATTACATTGCTGATGTTTTTTTCTTTCTTCTGAGATTCCTGTAGCTGGCCTTGGAGGAAGCATGATTATTCTTTCCTTTAGCCATTGTGGTCCTGTCCACCAAAGCACAGAATTTTCTAAACTGGATGGATAAATACCCCTTGAGGCCATATCCGCTGGATTCTCACGTGATCGTACATGGAACCATTTGCTGTCATCAACTAGTGATTGTATCTCAGCAACTCGGTTTCCGACGAAAGTTTTCCATGTATGGGGGTTTTCTTGTATCCATGACAGAACAATTGTGGAGTCGGTCCATGCGTACCACTCGAGATTCTCAATTTGAAGACTTTCTTTGCTTTCCTTTAGAAGATTTGCCAATAGTGTTGCTCCGCATAATTCCAGCCTGGGAAGGGTCAACTTTGACTTTAAAGGGGCTACCTTTGTTTTTGCGGCTAACAGATTCACAGATATGTTATCTTCTTGTATTGCCCGAAGATACACTACAGCACTGTAAGCTCGTTCTGAGGCATCGGAAAATCCATGCAATTCGTACCTGCAGTTATCTCCAGTGTACCCTACCCACCTGGGTACTGCAATTCGTTGTAGAGTTGGTAGTTCCCTTCTAATTCGATTCCATTCTTCCTGGATATTAGAGCTTACGTTTTCATCCCAGTGAGTTTCTTGTCTCCAGAGTTCTTGGAATAGCAGCTTTATTTTTACCGTAACAGGTGCTAGTAATCCAATCGGATCAAATATTTTAGCAGCTTCTGATAGTATTTCGCGTTTAGTGATTGGACCAGTGTCAGCCATTACTGTTACCTTTATTTTAAAATTGTCGGTAGAGGGATTCCAATGGACACCCAATGCCTTGATATCCTTTGTTTGATCAAGATCCAGTTCATTTCCAATCTCTCTGAGTTCTGACGGTATTTGCCTTAATAGGTCTTTGCTGTTACTCGTCCACTTGCGCAGATTGAAACCTGCACTTCTAAGTAATTTAACTAGTTGATCACTTGACTGTTTAATTTCTTCTAGCGTGTTCCCTCCAAAAAGAATGTCATCAACATATGCATCGTTCAGTAGGATCTTTGCGGCTCTTGGATAGTTATGTTGTTCATCTTTGGCTAGTTGATGTAGTGTTCGTATAGCCAAGAATGGTGCTGATGCGGTCCCATAAGTCACTGTAGACAATTTGTATTCACGAATAGCTTCGTCTGGTGAATCCCGCCAAAGAATTTTTTGAAAGTGTAGACAGAAATCGCGGCTTTATGTCGAGTTCTATCATCGCTTGTATAGCATCAACGTTAGTTTATCCCACTCCAGTTATTACTGCATGCACTTTTCTCCTTGGCAATCGTAACCTTTGCGCTGCGTCTTCGGTTATAAATGATCCTTGTGCTCCTTGATCTATTAGAGCCCGTAGCATAATTGCATTTCCATCTTTGTCAAAGGCTTGAATAATAGCTGTAGCCAACAGTACGGTCCGGGTTTTATTTTCCGTAACGTGCGTAGCTACACTTGCAGTTGTTGCTTGTTTGTTGCCTGATATGTTTTCAGTACTTTGTTCAGGTTTCGTGAGATTCTGGTTGTGACCTTTTTGTTGAGTCATATTGTTTGAATGCAAAAGCGTGTGGTGTTTCTTATTGCAGTTCTTGCATGATTTCCAACTTTTGCAATTCATAGATGAGTGCCCTTTCATTAAGCAATTTGAGCATAGTGCTGCCTTGCGAATAGCTTCCCATTTTTGTTGGGTATTTAGTTTTGCGAATTTTTCGCAAATGTATATTTTATGCTTTTCTTTGCATATTGGACAAGGTTGCTGACCAACGATACTATGATGAATCTTCAAATTTTTTTCTGAACTTCTGTTCACGGCTTGGTGTTTTGTGGGCTCTGTCGCTTCTAATCCTTGAAATCGATTTTCATGAAACTCTAAGAAATCTTTGATATTTTGCAATTCTCTTGGATGTTCCAATGATTGCTCATAGAGGCGACGCGTTTCTTTATCTAATTTCTGCTGTAATATGAATATGATGAGCGGGTTCCAGCTCTCTATGTCAAGTCCCAAATTCTTTATTGCTTGAAGGCATTCCATAGTTATATCGTGGAGTTTTTTATACTGTCGGCTAATTTGTAGTTTCTGGTTGCTGTAGTAATGTGCGAAGATGCGCTGACACTAAAGTTCTTTTATTGCTGTATCGTTTGTTAAGGATATTCCATGCTGTATCATAGTTATCGTTGGTTATCGATAAATGTTGCGTCCTTCTTGAAGTTTTTGTAGTATCTCTGGATCAGTTGTCCGTCAGCTGCTTGTTTTTTAATCAATTCCTCCATGTTTTGTAGAATCGAAGACAATGCACTTAACAACACTTTAATTCTTTAAGTCGATGCGGTAGCAGTAGTAATTAGCTTTTTCGATTGCTTAAAGATACTTAGTTCTTTAAGTTTGATGCCGTAGCAGTAGTAATTAGTATATTTTCTTTTAACGTTTTTATTTTTTGCTCCAAGGACCAATGTTCGTGATTGAAATGTTCTCAAGACACTTGTTTTAGAGAATCAATCAGCGATAATAGGTAAAAGTTCTCAAGACACTCGTTCAAGAGAACTGAGACGAGAAATAAAAATTAACACGTTCACTTTATGATTGCTTTATTCTCAAAAAGCCTCGATTCTTAACAATTCTCGATTTATATACCTAATTAACAATCAATACTTAATACTAATATTTAATTGTATTGACATAATTTCATTCATGTGTAACGCTGGTGCATCAATTCTTGCAAAGTTGATTGCCGTACGTAGAAAAAATGCTGATCGACAATTTACGCTCAGCTGAAAGAATTTACGCGCATTATTGCTGACACGCATTTATGCTTGAGGTGAATGAAATTATGTGAACATGTTGTGAAATATAAGAACATAAGAATATGAATTGTGAGGATTATTCTAAAATTTTTATGTACTCCGTACATTGGACCTAAACAAAGCCCCTTCCGCGTCCGTGCGCCGTGACCGCCAGCCGGCTGATGTACACCCATATGGCGGCGGTCCCAAGCTCATCATAGTACCAGGACGCACTTTGGCGGTTCTGGTACTGCTCAGAGATGAGCAATAGATCAACCTCGTGCTCGTATATTAACTGTCGCACGATGTTGTCTGCGGTCCTACTCCTGTGAAGGTTCGCCTGCAGGATCCGGGTTATCCTGCAAGCGATTTAACCTTTTCCAAGGCGGTGCTGTACACCCTACACTTACCCGTCCCAGGGATGTGTTGCACATCCTCTGAGCACAGCTTGAGCTCCGTGCAGCGCATACATTTGGGCGTGTTCGGGCACCCCTTCGCCTTGTACTCGGCTTCGCCGCATTTAAAGCATAATTTGCTTTGGTCGGAGCTCTTACAGCTTCGCGAATGATGCCTGTAGTCCAAGCACCTGTAGGACCTTGAAACCTCCGCCCTTGTGCGGATCCGGCAGCTCACCCATCCCACCTTGATGTGATGGGACTGTAGCAGCCGATTCGCACCTCGGGTGCACGGCCTAACAAGGGCCACGTTTTGGCCTCTGTCGTTCGCCCTTGTTACGTGACGCTGAGATCACGGGCGAGCTCCTTGGCGAGCTCGCCAAGATCTCGCTCCACCTCTTCTGTAACTGTCCTGCGTTCTCTGTGCACGTATTGGTGCATTTGGCGCCGATGTCCATATCTGAGATTCTTCAGTTCATCAGGACAATGGGGAATTTCAGATAGAGCGGGGGTTTTGAGCACAATGGACTAATGAAAGTCTGAGCGGTCGACATGTTCTACCTCCTTCTAGCCGCCGTGCTTGCATGATGAATGTACATCCAATAGGAACCTTTATTGTTGCATACAACTACACATATATATTAGGTTGTAACATAATAATCTGATAATTTTTTAAGAAAGTTTATTTTAATATTTTCGTACAATTTAGCTTAACATTTTATTGAACATATAGTCCATAATTATCAATGATCTCCTGCCAACGTTAGGGAAGCGACATTATTCCATTCTCGTAAAGCTAGGGCTCACGAGAGTTAAAATTTGCGATAACCACTGTTCCAATGCATCTCGGTCATCAAAAGATTTTCTGCTAATGTGAGCCTGCAACGATCGGAACAAGTGGTAGTCAGAAGGAGATAAATCCCGCGAATATGCAGGATGGGCTAAGGAAATCCAGCCTAGCTCCATAATTTTTTTACATGTCATCGAAGCGGTGTGAGGGCGGCCATTGTCGTGGAGGAGGTATACATTGCCTTGTTCTCATTTAAGATTCACGGATACTTTATCCAGCATATCACAGTAGCGTTCACTATTTTTAGTCGTTCCTTGTGGTAATAGTTCCCAGTAGATAATGCCGTAATTGCGTACAAACCGCCACTAGCATCATCCGTTGACCATCCGTCAATTCCGTACCCATTGACTGTGCCTGTACACTTTACCCATCACTTCCAAATGTCGAGCGATAGTAGTATGGGAGCATCCGAGTTCTTCTTGAAGTTGACGAGTAGTCCTCCTTGGATCTTCCTCGATGAGCTGCGCTAGTCGGTCGACATCAACCTCAACCGGCCGCCCTTCGTGAGGTTTATCTTCAAGGTTGTAGTCGCCATTCGAGAAACGTCGAAACCAATCTACTGTTGTATGATAAGAGACCGCATTTTCTCCCATACATTGACATATATTTTGTGCCGCCTGCTTAGCTGTATGCTTCAAACGGAACTCATAAAGTAGAAGGAAGCGGATGTCTCGTCTTTTCAAATCGAATTTTTCCATAATGCTACTCGCTGCGCTGTCGATTATTGCACTGATGAACTGAGCGCGCTCACGGGTATTTATACTCATAGTCACAGAACTTTCTCGAAGTTGTAGAAAATTTCCAGAACATTTCCGAAAAAATTATTAGATTATTATGTTACAACCTAATAGATACTAGGTGTCATAAATCACTCAGTATTCAAGAAGATCTAGGTATATTAAATAGCTTTATTAATCATTTACAATATACAGCAATTACACAAATTAAAAAAACAAAATATCTATTAGTCATTATCGCTGGCTTCGTAAAATACAACGTGAACATAATTTTTAGAAAATATATTCGTTTATATTTCTGCCGGAAAAACTATATGATATTTATACCTCGTATTTCCCAAGTAATAAACCATATTAAGGAGACCTCACGCAAGCAGCATCCGACTGCTCGAGTTCTATTAGCACAGGTAATGAGATGGGTACTTTCATAAAAATAAAAAACAAGTGTATTAATCACATAAATTTCGGAGAAAGAGAATTTTTGAAGTCTAGGAAATTTTTTTCTCAGTATCGCAAGGACCGTAACTGCAGTGGTAGGAGGTCGATCAACACTGTGAAAATGTCAAATTTATGAATGTGTGAAAATGTCAAAATTATGAATCACCTTGTAACTCCCAAACGGTTGAGATTGTCTTGCCTCCCTTTCCCTTCCATACAATTTGTTGTTTACCTAGGCGAGATTTTTCACACCACTATTTTGGCACGGGCTATACTAAACATCCTGTATATAAGTATATATAATCATAAGTCATTTATATTTTCAAGATTTACTCTTTCATTAAAAGTTGTATTTGTTTTTAGTTTGCATTGCTGGATATCACGAAAAGCGGCTGCTGCATGACTTATTGGATCCGTATAACACACTGGAAAGACCAGTTTTGAATGAGTCTGACCCACTCCAACTCAGTTTTGGATTGACTTTGATGCAAATTATTGATGTGGTAAGTAATGTATATCTAACAATTTTTTTTTTTTTTAAACCCATGGTAAGAAAATTAACTTCAGGAAAAAATACTGCGATCCTGAGTGTTCCGCATTAAAAAGCACATCCACTTGCACGCAATAATCGCTTAATAGTTTATGAAAATGAATATCACGTCGTTGCTAAAATTTGTATAATGTATAATAGGGTGCTTTTTTTTCGTGACTATGTTTTTTTTTCAGTCCCACCTCGAAATTTTGTGGCAAATACCTAAACAAAAATTCTCTGAAAATTGGAGCCCTTAATATTAATATTAAGTACTAGCCCAAGGCGTATAAAGATTTCCCATATAAAATACACATACTTTGATTATTTTTCTTCAAAACTCTACAGCTCAGAGGCATTTTATGGTATAATCTTGTTCAATGGTAGGATTTCTTCAGAATTGAATGCTCTACGAAAGTGTCCATTGCGGTGTAACCCTAACTCCCACCAGCGAAGTATTACGGGTCACTAACCCCACTTTTTCCATGAAATTCTCGCTTTTTGCCGCTATCTTGTAAACAACAAGAGGTACAGAAAAAGTGAATATGACAAACTTATAGGAAATTAAATTTCCCATAAAAAAGTTCCAAACACCAAATTGCTAACATCGATATTTCTTGAGATATTGCGCTTTGAAATTGAGGTAGTGTTTCTACAATTTAGCTCAATAATCCATGAAAATTCTACACTACCTCAACTTCAAAGCCCAATATCTCAAGAAATATCGCTGTTAGCGATTTGGTGTTCAAGAACTTTTTGTTTGTCATATTCCCTTTTTCTGTATCTTGTTTTTTACGAGATAGGGGCAAAAAGCGAGAATTTCGTGGAAAAATTGGGGTTAGTGACCCGTACTACCTGGCTGGTGGGAGTTAGGGTTACACCGCAATGAACACTTTTGTAGAGCATTCAATTCTGAAGAAATCCTACCATTGACCAAGACTATACCATAAAATGCCTCTGAGCTGTAGAGTTTTGAAGAAAAATAATCAAAGTTTACGTGTATTTTATATGGGAAATCTTTATACGCCTCGGTCTAGTACTTAATATAAATATTAAGGGCTCCAATTTTCAGGGAATTTTTGTTTAGCTATTTGCCACAAAATTTCGAGGTGGGACTGAAAAAAAAAAAATAGTCGCGAAAAAAAAGCACCCTAGACTAAAAATTTAAAACTTTTATATTTTAAGAAACAACGTGAAGTTCCGCAAATATACGTGAAAAGTGCATAAAGTGAAATCACTAAGGTGATACCAACGGAAGTATGAAAGAGTGGTGAAACTGAAAATCATATAAAATGTGCATACATATTTAAAAAAAATGTTGGTAATAAAAAAATAATCAAGAAAATATGTGAACGATGCATGCTTTAAAGACAGAATTTGAATAACCCCCAAAAACCTTATACGCACAGATTAAAATGAACATAATTTTCATTTTATCTAAAAAAATTTTTGCCAGTACTAAAATACTTATATATTGTAGTTTTGACGTTCGTTTTAATAATAATATTTAGTCTTATTCATTTTTGTGTCTATTCTGAAGGAGATAATGTAGTGAAAATATAATAAAACTAGTTTGAATGTATGCACAAAATATAGGCCGCCTAAGGAGAATTCTGGCAATGCTATTCTTATGAGTAGGAAGTGTCCGTTCATAGGGCTGTCCGTTTAGGAAGACTTAATTGTATTTTGCTCTTCTTTGTGCGTATATGTGGTAGTTTAGTTGGCTCTTATGAATAAAGAAATCCGCAGAGGAATTCGCATTTACTCCGAATCTGTCAAAGGAAAAGAAAGCAAAGTTATTTAAGCATAAAAAAAGTTCCTTCATATATGTACATCAAATAAATTCTAATCACACAAACCCGAAATTTTATGCCATCAAAAACATAACTTGTAAAAAACCAAGTCTCGCAACTCAGTTCTTCTACCGTAAAAAGTTGTGAGATCCATGTAATACCAAGTCGGTTATTCAGTCCCTACTTAAGGGACCTTCTGTCTTAAGGGGGTATCCCACTCTAGAACGTTCAAAAAATGCATTTTTTTTTGTAGTTTTGAAAAATTCTGTGTTCTTTCCTGAAAAGCTCGCGCCGCTACAGGCGATTCCGTGCACACCTGCGCGCTCTCCACCACTCTTAACTTTAACTTAAATGCCGTTTTTCTCAAAACACCGTCTTGATGAATGGTGTGCAGCATTGTGAGAAAACCATTCATCCGAAAATTTCAGATTTTAGTACAAGCTGTGTTAGCTTTGTCTCTATGACCTAAGTGGAGCAAATCAGGCATTTTTACATTTACATAGCTTGTATCCCATATTTTAACAGTAAAAAATCAACTAAAATATAAAACTTATAGTAGAAAAAATTAAAAAAATTAATACATTTTTTTTTTTTTTTCAAAATGTGCCACACTCATGCCATAACCAAATATATAAAGAGTACTAATGTGCAATCTCATAATTTTCAGATTTCAGATAACAGTCAATCGTGCACACCGTTCCTAAGTTATGAGTCCCAGTAGCAGGCCTGCCCTGGCCCAATCACTGAAAAAGAAATTTTTTTTTTCTTAAAATATTCATTCAAGATCATATAATAAGAGGATTATTATGTTGAACTCTAAATGTTTTGTATTTTCTTGTTCAACTCCCTAACCATATCAATATTAAAAATCTTTTATGTTTTAAATAAATAGATTGACTTGGCAATCGCACTAAACAATCTAATTTAATATAATATGAATTACTTGTGAGATACATTGTGTTTTCATGCGATGGCCAAGTCAATCTATTTATTTAAAACATGAAAGATTTTTAATATTGATATGGTCGCTATAAGATGTTGTTAGGTTAGGTTAGCTAATTACGTAATAACTTAAGACAGAAGGTCCCTTAAGTAGGGACTGAATAAATTAACCGACTTGGTCACATCAGTCGGCACGCACAGATTTTTCAGCACCCCAAAAGTCTCACCACCGACTAACGTTATAAATAGCGGCAGTTTCATGTTATCCTTAATCTTATTGACGCTCACTAACTGTTCGTATCGCTCAATATATGTAAGTGGCAAAGTCGTTTTTTGACTCAAACGGCTCCATATTTCCAATTAAATTCATGATTTTTAGGTTGCTTGCAGACCACCACACCACTTTTTTTTTTTCAATTACTAGAACCTTCAAGATCTCTTACCAGTCCTTTTCAAGGTTTTTTTTTTTTTTTTTTTTTTTCGCTAGATGTTGTGTCCGTACTCAAAGCCAGCTTGATGTGAAAAGGGATTTTATTACAAAGATTTACATAGAGGATAGTTCAGTGAGCGAGTTATCACAAAACGGGAATAACTTCAGATTAGATATTTCCTTATAACAATTCTAATTCAAGGATTATGTAGGTCATAAACATAATAAACATAACATACCTAATAAACAATCAATACTTAATACTAATATTTAATTGTATTGATATAATTTCATTCATGTATGACGCTGGTGCATCTATTCTTGCAAAGTTCATTGCCGTACGTAGAAAAGGTGCTGATCGACAATTTACGCTCAGCTGAAAGAATTTACGCGCATTTTTGCTGACACGCATTTATGTTTGAGGTGTGTCATGTCAACATGTTGTGAAATATAAGAACATAAGAATATGAATTGTGATAATTATTCTAGAATTTATATGTTCTCCGTACATTCTCCCCCGTCTAGATTAAACGATGGCAGGTCCAGAGTAGATTGCTGATCTAGTTTGCGGATTAGACGTCTAGGAGCGGGTTGTGGCAGGTGATTTTTCTTCAGTCGGATCATCGTAGTTTTTTGGTATCAGTAGTATACGAATATGATTAGTAGCACAATGAGCAGGATGTAGGACATCGAATAGTGATGCAGATGATGGTTCTTTAGTTTGGAGATATCGTCAGCATTGTGGTGTAATTTTTTGATTGCCACATCTAGTTCGGCGAAATCGTCAGTGTTTATCTCTGTCCTCAATTGTGGCACATGTAATAAGGAGGAATTACCCGACTTCGCTCCAATGCTGGTGTTTCAGTGTTTTGAAACCAATTGACATTCTGACACAAACGAGGTATTCAACCGGTGTATTATTTTTTGGTTCCCATAAATAGTCATTGTTAGGTAATTGATCATGCATGACGACTGAAGCTTAATGATTCCATTGCCCTTCAATGATATCGAATGTACAGATGTCTCGCATATTATGTCGAAGGGTGTTTCTTCTTTGAGGATGTATATTCATGATGCATGTAATTGTATCCAAGCATTTTTGGCGGTCTCGCTTCTTAACTGACAAAGGGATGAGAGTGACCTTTCTTTGCTGAAGAATTCTATCTCACATCGGCTTTGATTTGATCTTAATGTGAACAATGATTGTTTCAGTTTACACATTAATTCATTGTCAGATGACTTCATATTTTGCTGTGTAAGGGGGCTAAATCGATCTCTGTGTCGATTGACTGCGATGTATTCGCTTGACGGTTGAATGTAGATGTGATTGTTGGAATGCTGTACAAGAATCGTTATCAGTTTATATAAGCGGTATGATTCACTTCTTAATAAGGGTCAAATAAGACCTTCATTTGGGTGACCCTCATTTTTACATGCATTGTTTTATATATAGATCAGGGCTTCTTAAACTATGGGTCGCGACCCCATTTGGGGTCGCGTAGCAAAATTCTGCGGTCACGAGAGATTTTAATGTCAAATATTTATATATAATATATACCATTTTATAACATCACTAGAGTTGGCGGAATACAGTGGACTTGCAGCGTCTAGACACGCGCATTTGTTGAAGGTTTTGAGCTATCTCCACCGAAAGCAGTAAACGATCGATGATCGCTATTATTATACTGTGGCTATACATTGTTAGTGCGTTTGTCGGTATCATACATGTTGAATAAACCGCGCCGCCGTAAATTGAAAGTTTTATTAAAAAGATCAACATTTGGAAAAGTAGGGTCGAAAAAAATTCGTTCGAAATGTTTTCCAGTGTGGACAATTTTGTAATCGAGAAAATTCATTGTAAAACTTTTATTGCAAAAATTATTGTAGATCACTTAAAAGCGCTAGAAATACAGTTCCGGACATATTTTATATTAAATATTGATTTCCAAAAAATAGTTTGGATTCAAAAGCCGTTTTGGATTGGCTTAAGTGAGATTGATCACCTGCCACTTAAAGCTCAAGAGGAATTTGCTGAGCTTTCGAGTGACTCAAACTTAAAACTACAATTTCAAAAAAAGCCCTTGACTGAATTCTGGATCGGAACTAGAACTGAATTTCCCACAATCGCTGATATGGCGTCTAATGTACTTCTGCCATTCAACACCACATATTTATGTGAAGTTACTTTCTCAGCTTTAACACATATTAAATCCCAATATCGTTCAGCGTTAAAAAATTTTGAAGAGATCTTACGTCCAGCAGTTTCAAACATTCCACCAAGATTTGATTTGTTATGCAATAAAAAACAGGCACATCCATCTCATTAAATTTTTTACTTATACTTTAATTTAATACTTACCACGCAACTACTTGAATATATTCGAGAGAATTAAGACGGTCAGAATCCACTTTTATTTTTGAAACTATAATAAATACAATTTTATAATTTTTTGTGCAATTTTTAATTTTAGATTTTTGTATGTTTCAAAACGAATTCTAAACTTATATATTTTCATATGTATATGTATATTGTTACCTAATAAATAAATCATCAAAAAATATTAATTTATTTTTCTTTTATATTTGTATGGGGTCGTCAAGAAACTCGCAATCATAAATGGGGTCGTGAATGACAAAAGTTTAAGAAGCCCTGATATAGATAGTACTGAGGATGCACTGTCAGTTCCTGGGAGTTTTGGTTTATCTGGTAGGTGTTCTCTTATCATACTGAGCTGTTTGTTGAGTTCTGAGGGAGTTAAGAGTAGCGTATTTATTCGATCGTGTCTAGTATCCATTACGACTCATAAAATTTGAAAATTGATAAGATTTAATGTCACTAGTATTGCTGCCGAGTTGAATGTTTGTGTTACTATTAGCTATTTTCTTGATTGATTGATGCTGTTTTTGATAGTCCTGTTTGTTCATTCTGCTCACAAAGTTCACTCAGTATCCGTACAGTAATAAATCATAATAGATGAGCAGATTCCACTCGCTTTCATATAAGTGTACTTCTGCAATGTCATCAAAGTATATTCTTCTTGATCTGTGTAGTAAGTTAGGATTTGTTTCTAGCTGATTTCTTTCTGGTATAGTTAGTAGCGGTGAACCTATAAGGAAGTTTCCCGGTGTTAAGACTTTCTGGGTTCTCGGAGAGCGGACACAATGGCCGGGAGTTGAGGCAGGCTTCTATTTGTGCCCCTTTCTTCGTATTTAAGCCTGCTTTCCCCGATAACTCTTCGCATATGATGTTTGATCGATTTTATTCCAGAGTGAGGTGAGGCTGGTGGTATGAAATGCCAATCGTTATTACCTTTTTGTAATGCATTCTTTCTTGTGTGCTGAATTTTCTAGACGACCACCGACACGCAGTATCTCATTTTTATCATGAAAGGGAGATAAGTTTAGGAGCCGGCTTCCTTTCTGGAGGTCTTCTCCTCCCTTTAATTTTCTTACTTCCTCTTCAAAATGTGCAGTCTGTGTGGCTTTGATCAGGGGTATCAGAGAGGTATCCGTTACCCATAGTAGCCAAACGATTTTTTCTTTCCCTTGAGTATTCTTCACGAAACTTTTGCTTTATGCTATTATACGTAATAGTTTACCAAGAGACGAATATCTTTTAAGAAAGCGCATTTTCATATTTTCGTTGTTTACTTCTCTTGATATCGTATTACATTGCTTATGTTTTTTTTCTTTCCCGTGATATTCCTGTAGGTGGCCTTGGAAGAAGCATGATTAATTTTTCCTTTAGCCGTTGTGGTCCTGTCCACCAGAGCACAGAATTTTCTAAACTGGATGGATAAATACCCCTTGAGGCCATTTCCGCTGGATTTTCATGTGATCTTACATGGAACCATTTGTTGATGACAGATCAACTAGTAATTGTATCTCTGCAACTCGGTTTCCGAAAGTTTCCCATGTATCCATGACAGAACAATTTTGGAGATTTTCAATTTGAAGACTTTCCTTGCTTTCTTTTAGAAGGTTTGCCAATAGTGTTGCTCCGCATAATTCCAGCCTGGGAAATGTTAATTTTGACTTCAGAGGAGCTACCTTTGTTTTTGCGGCTAACAGATTGACAGAGATGATATTTTCTTGTATTGGCCTAAGATACACTACAGCGCTACACTCAAAAAAATAAATGCTCGACGTGAGCACAAACGGGGCATACGCCAAACAACAGTAAACATGGTTTTCAGCTAAGAATTTTTCCTGAGTAAAATTAAGATTTTTTTAGCACGCGGACCAAATTTATAAAGAACTTAAAACAAGATTTTTCCATGCTCCCTTTATATATTACTAGCGGCCCGTCCCGGCTTCGCACGGGTGGACATGATTTTTTTTATATATACAAATCTTTCCTCTTTATAATATTAGTGTAGATGTAGATTAAACACTTCTCAAATGTTCTAATTTGTTATATCCTAGAAATTGTTTAAACCCGAAAACCCCTTTATGGATCCGACATCTTAGATTTCCAAATCTAAATAATATTCGAAATTAGTGACCTTAATATAATCATTGTACTACTTAATGTTCATTAAAATTTGTTGAAATCGAGAAATTTTAGTCTCCATATTGGATCCAGCATCTTGAATTTGGAAATTTTGCTAATATTCGAAATTAGTGGGTTCAGAATAATCATTGTACTACTTTTCATTAAAATCGGTTGAAATCGCGACTTTGGTCTCCATATTTTATCCGCCATCTTGGATTTACAAATTTTGATAATATTTGGAATTAGTGGTCTCAGAATAACCATTGTACTAATTTTCATTCAAATACGTTGAAATCGAAACATTTGGTTTCCATATTAGATCTGCCATCTTGGATTTACAAATTTTGATATTATTCGAAATAAGTGGTCTCAGAATAACCATTGTACTAATTTTCAATAAAATCTAATGAAATCGGGAAATCTTGGTCGACATCTTGGATTTGTAAATGTTGATAACATTCAAAATCAGTGACCTCAAGATAATCATTGTAATAATTTTCATTAAAATCCATTGAAAGCGAGAGATATTGGTCGCCATATTGGGTCCGCCATTTTGGATTTGTAAACTTTGGTAATATTCAAAATCAGTGACTTCAAAACAATCATTGTACTAATTTTCATTAAGATCCGTTGAAATCGAGAAATATAGGTCGCCATATTGGATCCGCCATTTTGAATTTCTAAATTGGATATAGCCTATGTGACTCAGGGTGAATGTAGCTTTCTAATGGTGGAAGAATTTTTTAAATCGGCACAGTAGTTTTTGAGTTTATTCATTACAAACATATACACAAAAATACAAATCTTTCCTCTTTATAATATTAGTGTAGATATACATAAGTAAATAATGGGCAAAGAAATGAGAACTGAGAGCTTCATTTAAGTTTTCAGAATGTTATATTAAGTATTAGCTTTGGAATGACAAATACTCTTAATAAGCATTCCGTTGTTTAAAATAAGTTTTAAATTTTTTAATTTAAGCCTGCCGTGCTTAAACATTAAAACTTATATTAATAATCTCAACGTTATTTTAAGCAGCTAACGTGCTCAAATAAACCATTTTTGCTGCTAGATTTAAACCTCTCTTTTCAAGAATCTATGGTAGAATGTAGCATGACATGCTTCAAACTAAATCTTGAAGAGCTTATAATAAGCATTTTTACTGCTTTTCTTTAGTACAATAAATGCTTGAATTAACTATCCTAAACTCATTTTAAGCAGCTAACGTGCATAAAGAACTATGCCGTTTCTTATGGAAAATAGGCGACAATCAAGACAATTCAAAACCTAGCTAGAATTGTAGGGCATTCAGAAAGGATAAAGAAACTTCATGATTACAACGTTCTAATTCGGGCCTCTTAGGTCCCAGCGCATTCCAAAGTTCTAGGGCCCATATGCAAAAGGAGACTTTGGAACGCGCTGGGACCTAAGGAACCAAATTAGAACGTTGTAATCATGGAGCTTCTTAATCCTCTCTGAGTGCCTTACAATCCTAGCTAGATTTTGAACTGTCTCTATTGTCGCCCATTTTCCATTAGAAACGGCATAGTTCTTTTTCGTTTTAGCCCAAGCTGGACATAATTCTTAAGCAATTTTGTGGCTAGATTTGAATATCCTTTTTACAGAATCATTACGCCTCATACCTAAATATAAAAAAGTTTAGTAAGCACTTTGATTTTGTTTTTGTTTTTTTTTTATTGTTTGAGTGTGTATAGTTTTTTGTATGGCAAGTACTACATACCCGTACTGAAAAACAAATATTCAAAATAATTACTACCTATAAGCTTTTCTCTTTTTACTATAACCATAAGGATTTGAGAAATTTGCACACCTATCTTCTCCAAAAATTATTGCATAATCAAGTATCCAACGATGTACCTCCTGAAACAAATACAGAAGCTTCCAAAACATTTCCAAGTAAAACGCAAAGAACACTATTTTAAAATGTTTATTATATTTCTACTGTTAAAAATAAAATCTTCTTTATTAATTATTTCAATACACAAAGACTTGGATAAATATTTAATAATGATTATACCTTACAATATTTTTTTACTTACAAGCTATTATAGATACATATATATATTTCATTTCAAAAAATTTCATTTTAAGGAACTGGATATGCCATTATACATACATTACAATATTTAAAAAACCGTTAATCATTCATTTTGAGATTTAGATCACCAATACGTAAAAAAAGCCTTATAATTCATATATGGCTGATATTTATTCATCAAAAAAAGAGAACGAAAAGAAAAGTTCATTATGGTAAAAGTGGCTTAAAAATCAACCCCCGCGACTATCCAAGTTCCAAGATAGTTCAACCCACTCCGTGGGTCCGCAGCACTTAAGACTCCAACAAAAGGGCGCTGCTGTACCAGGGAGCCTTGTAGTGTGGGATTGCCGTAAAATGTTACTAAAAAAAGTTAACGAAAGATCGTTAACTAATGAAAAGGACATCCCCTGCAAGATGACTGTCGTGCAGTCTTTACTTAGAAGAGGTGTTGCTTGGGGTGCAGGCTCCCAAATCGTGCAAAATGAAAGAAGAGGAGCAAAATTTAGAGGGCTAAAAATTGGAGGGGAGGAAAAATACTGTGTTGTATTTATACAAAGCTGGCAATTCTAGCGACAAGAATACTTACGGTGCCGGCCTTGTTACTACCATCAAGCAGTCAGTCACTTGTGAGCCATCATTGAATAAAGTACTAAAGAAGTAGTCTGGTCTTTTTAATTAGAAAACACATCATGGCGCAGTCGGTACGCGACGAATAAGGAGTACTGTTACACTCATCAAAAGAGCAGAAGCAATTGCCGTTATCAAGTAATGGATACCGTGTTTAAACCACCACCTGCTTTAAACTTAAATGGGAATCTCAACGAATCGTGGAGACGATTTAAACAATTGTTCCAGATTTATATGAAAGCGACGAAAAAGGATAAGGATGCCAAGGATATACAGGTAGCGATACTTCTAAATTTAATTGGAGAAGATTCAGTGGAAGTCTACAACACGTTTGAATTGACTGAAGAGCAAAAGAAAGATGTAGACGCTGTTATTAAAAAGTTTGATGAATATTGTAACCCGAGGAAAAATATCGTCTACGAGAGATATTTGTTTTACAAGAGATCCCAAGCCGAAAATGAACCATTTGATCATTTTTTGACCGAAATAACAGCGCTCATGAAAAACTGCGAATTTGGGGAACAAGCTGACTCGATGCTACGGGACCGCATTGTCTTAGGAATCAACGATACAGATGTACAAAGAAACCTTCTGAAGATGGATGGATTGGATCTGAAGATAGCCGTGGAGTACTGCCGTGTAGCGGAGGTGACTAAATCACAGACAAAAACAGTCCAAGAAAAATCTACAGTGTTACAAATTAAGAAAAAACAGTTATGTAAGACTGAAGGTAGTAACAAAAGTCGGCCTGTAAATGCAGATAAAAACTTTAAAGAAAAGGGTCATTCCAAATCCTCTAATAAAAATATAAATTCTAACAAATGCAGTAAATGTAATTATAATCACAATTTCAGGAAATGCCCGGCTTATGGCAAAACATGTTTGAAGTGTGGAAATAAAAACCATTTTTCTACTGTGTGCAGATATAAAAAGGTGAAAGAACTCCGTTGCGCTGAAAATACAAAAACAGAGGTGCAGTCAGATGAAGAGTCGCTTTATATAGAAACGGTATGCATGGCGGTAAGTGGTAGCAAGAATATAATTCATTGTTGGACCAAAAAATTATTAATAGGAGACAAAATCATAGAATTTAAAATTGATACCGGGTCGGAGGTGAATGTATTACCCCTAAGTGTATTTAAAGAATTAAACAGAAAATATAAAATAACAAAAGTACCGTTAAAGTTAGAGGCATACGGAGGCTTCATCATAGATCCAATCGGTAATGTGGATATAGATATTTTAGACGGAAACAATTCATATAAAACTAAATTTGTAATTGCGGATGTCAAGTCGAAACCCATATTAGGACTTCCTACGTGTATTCTTCTAAATTTAATTAAAAAAGTAGATGCGTTGACTATCGATGATGAGAAACAAAATTTAATTAAAAAATATGAAGTAAATTTTAAAGGAATAGGTCAATTCCCAACAGAGGGGCACTTATATTATGATAAGTCAGTACCTCCTGTTATTAAACCAGCTCGTAGAATTCCCTATTGTCTCCGTAATAACGTTGAAAGAAAGCTAGAAGAGATGGTCAAAAGCGGTATTATAAAAAAGGTAAATAATCCTAAAAACTGGGTTAATAATTTAGTAATAGTTGAAAAACCTGATAAGTCGTTAAGACTTTGTATGGACCCAAGAGAATTAAATCTTTGTGTACGAAAACAAGCTAGTTATATACCGACATTAGAGGACATGCGCTACGCATTAAAAGATATGGTAATTTTCTCCGTTCTAGATTTGAAGGACAGTTTCTGGCAAGTTAAATTAGATAGAGAATCTAGTGAAATTTGCGTAGTTTCAACACCATTTGGATGTTTTCAATTTTTAAGACTTCCGTTCGGAATTAAGCCAGCTACAGAAATACTACAGAATTTTATAAGAAGATACTTCGGCGACCTTGAGGGAGTAGTCCTTTATATAGACGATATAATAGTGGGCGGACGTACAATCCAAGAGCACGATGAAAACTTAAAGGCAGTAATGGAGAGGGCGAAAGAAATTAATATTAAATTTAATCAATCTAAATTTCAATATAAAGTTGAAGAAGTTAAGTATTTGGGACATATTTTTTCAAAACATGGAATGAGACCGGACCCACAGCGTGTTAGCGCAATTAAAGCTTTAAAAATACCCGAAAATAAAAAAGAACTTCAACGTATACTTGGGATGATAAATTATTTAAGAAGCTTTATTCCGAACCTAAGTTCACTTACAACAGATCTGAGAGCCCTGCTTAAAAATAACGTTATATTTGAATGGTTACCTATTCACACACTTGCTTTAGATAAAATTAAAAAAGTATTATCAAATGCCCCAGTACTTAAACAATTTAATCCGTCAAAGGATATAATAATTCAAACAGATGCGTCGAGTAGTGGGGTAGGGTGTTGTCTTATACAGGATAAACACCCCATATCCTACGCATCCAAAAGTTTTTCTGATCGCGAATTGAATTATTCCCAGATAGAAAAGGAGTTTCTTGCAATTTATTTCGCATGCACTAAATTTCATAATTATATATATGGCAGAAAAATACAAATACACACAGATCACAAGCCTTTAGTATTCTTATACAATAAAGACTTACATAATATATCGTCACCGAGGTTACAAAGAATTAAACTTAAACTACTAAGATACGATTTAAGCTTGCATTATGTTCCTGGTCGTCTCTTACACATAGCAGATACTTTATCTCGTAACACAGATGTCGAAAGTTCTGTAGATAATATAGATGATTCAATTGCAAATCTTATATATTCTGTTGACATCAGTAATGATAAAAAACAACAATTTAAAATTGCAACGATAAATGATCCTACTTTGCAACAAGTGCAACATTTTGTTAAATGTGGGTGGCCTAACGATATTACTAAAATACCTACGAATTTAAAAGATTATTGGAAAATTAGACACAATATATATTTCGTAGATGATATCGCGTTTTATAATGAACGCATAATAGTCCCTCAAACTCTTAAACAAGATATGCTGAATTTATTACATGAATCCCACTTTGGTTTGACCAAAACAAAAACTCGCGCTAAATCAATCTTATATTGGCCCCGCATGAACGAAGATATTTATAATTTAATTGCATCTTGCAAAATTAGCGAGAAATATAGATCATCAAATAAGAAAGAAAGCATGCTTTGTAGAGAAATCCCTGAATTGCCATTCCACATCGTCGGATGTGACTTATTGCAAATAGAAGGAAAAATATTTCTAGTCCTTATGGACTATTTTTCAAAATGGCTCGAAATAATTAGCGTCAAAAGTACATCGTCACGTGAAGTAATTATAGCCTTAAAGAAAATTTTTTCACGTCATGGAATACCGAAAATAGTAGTTAGTGATAATATGCCTTTTGGCTCCTACGAGTGTACCGAGTTCAGTCGAAATTGGGGGTTTACCTTTGAAACAAGCAGCCCACACTATCCTCGTTCCAATGGTTTGGCAGAAAAGGCTGTCCATACCGCAAAAACTATTTTAAGGAAATGTTATGAAGAAGGGAAAGACATCTATCTTGCGTTATTAGAGTATCGAAGTACACCAGTAGCTGGATTAGCATATTCTCCTTCGCAAATATTAATGAGTCGTCAGTTACGTACTAAACTTCCAACTAAATCTTCTTTACTTGTACCGAAAACAATTTATATAGATGCCAGACTAAAACTTATAGAAAACCAATCTAAGACAAAACAATATTACGACCGCACAGCAGTTTCGCGCGAGACGGAATTTAACAAGGGTGAAAACATAACATACCAAAATTTTAATAAAGATGTCTGGAAACCTGGTCAGGTAGTTCAAGCGCATAACAGCCCTAGATCGTACATCATTCGAAATGAACAAAATAGAGAAATTCGTAGAAATCAACTACACTTACGAAGATCACTTAATTCGCCAAATTTTACTGAAATCAATGATGAAGCTACTCCTGTTCCTCAAAGTAGTTCGAATGAATTAAATAATAATCAATCACCTCAAAATAGCTCCAATGAATTAAATACTCAAGCTACGAAACAAAATGAGACAACTTATAGAACTCGCTTTGGTCGAACAGTGAAGCAGCCTAACCGCCTTACATATCAATAAAGAAGTAAAAAAAAAAAAAAAAAAAAAAAAAAAAAAAAAATAATATTTGAATTTAATCACTTTCAACACACTTCAGACCTGTTGGCGTAAGGGGGGAGATGTTGTATTTATACAAAGCTGGCAATTCTAGCGACAAGAATACTTACGGTGCCGGCCTTGTTACTACCATCAAGCAGTCAGTCACTTGTGAGCCATCATTGAATAAAGTACTAAAGAAGTAGTCTGGTCTTTTTAATTAGAAAACACATCAACTGAGGGGCACTCTTGACAAAAAGGTGAAGTTCTGTATTTTGAAATAACTTCATGTGAGCTATTAGCTTTTAGATTTCGTATTATTGTAGGAATGTTCACAGTCAGGTCTTAGAACTTAAGGACTCGAATCTTTGCAAAAGACAGTTTACTTGCGGAGATTTAATATCAAATTTGGTGGTGATTTTATAAAAATATTTTTGAAGGAACGTCCATACTATTTCTGATGCTTGTGGATATTTTAAATTAAATACAAAGAACAATTTTGAGCAAAATTCTAGAGACTTGACAAAACTATGGAAAGAATAATATTCGTCATTAAAAAACATATAAAATGATTCTAAATCAAATAACGGTGGCCCGATTACAACTATAAATGGTTAAATTGATGATTTTAAATTTTTGTATTTCTCCTTCACTTTTTGAATTTGGTTTTGGGTGCATACCATACGTGTAAGATTTGACTTACTTGGGAGTCCTTGATGCTAATCTTCCACAATTTTTCGTCGCTTAGTTTTATTCGTCCTACTGGTTTTAAGACAGCATGCAGCCCCAGCAGAGTAATAACATCAAAAGTGTCTAAACAAAGAAAAGTTATAAAAAAAAAAAAAAACAATAATAGGTTATTATACATTCTGATCCTTCTCTTCGGTTTTCAAATAATTTCCTTGTACTGGTGTCCTTGATTTCTCCTTCGAAAATGACCTCTACAGCTACTCTGACGGCACTCCAGTGCTTTAAAATAAGGTTCGACTGCTCTGGGTACAGATAATTGAAATCCAAGTTAATCTGAAAAAAATTAATAAATATTAATATTAATTTATTTTAAATTATTTCTTAATACATACGAAAGCATAAGCGGATGTTCCCTTTAAAACGGGCCAAGTCAGTAGAATATTTTTCCACGTTGCACTACGAAGATAAGCAATACGCTTCCTGGCGGTTTTCTTATATTTTAATTCCAGATCTTTCCACTTCGCAGATGCCTGATTATATTTTAGCCAGGTGACGAACTCATCATATTCCTTGTCTTCATCTAATAAATACCAAATAATATAGAGAACATTTTATTAATTGATGAAATTTAAAACCGAAAGTAAAGTACCTTCATTGTATTCAATTAATGAACTACTTTCCGTTGAAGTTGAGGGTAATTCGTTTCTCGACTAATTTTTTTCAAAGAAGGTATAAGATCAGCTTTCCTAAGTTTTCTCTTGCTGTTTCGTTGCTTGTCATAGAATGCTACTTTTGGGTTTCCACCTTTTTCTCTTTTACGGTATTAATATTCCTAAATTCAAATATTCTTATATAATAAGTTCATAATATAATATGATATCTTACAGGATTTTCTGTAGGAAATAATTCAAATATTTCTTGGGCGTAGCCTTCGATTACATTTAAACTCATCGAAGCAAAATTTGTTTTTAAATAGTGGTTGCAAATAGCAGAAACTATTTGGCGTCTGTGATCTTCTTTGAGATTTTTATATTCATCGTAATACTTTTTAATTAAAGATCCTTCATATGATGATTCAAGAATTTGGAGTACAGGCTCTGGTAGAAGTTTTAGCCAAATGAGACTATTGGTAGAATTGAAAAAAAAAAAACTTATGGTGCCAGATTGAGTATTTGCTGCTGGCAGAATCGTCCTCAACACTATGTTGTATTGAATTATTTTGAGAAGTTTCCGGACAGGCACACAATCTCATCTTTTTTCTTGCTACTGCGCCGATTCTTTTCTAAGTGACGCGCGATTATTTTCGTTACGAAATATTAGGCATATCCTGCGCTGTTTGTTCAGTTATGCAAACATCGGGCCTTATTTTGCGTCTGTTCTCTTTTAAAATTACGCGTTAAAAATATTAAGACAAACCTTTTTCTATATATATATTCAGTTCGAAAAAATGGGATAATAATTAAATTTTACTCTCTTGGAGGTTCGTTCGGTACCATTAGGAACTTGTATAAATAAAACTACAAAGAAACGCTTCTGTCTAGTTAATTCCCTAATAAATAGGGAATAGCTAGAATAGCTATCACGCTGTAATCATTTTTCCTTTTATAAAATAATAACGTAATAAAAGTCTCAAAATGAATGACTTACCTTTATCCAAAGAAGACATTGCCAAAACTTTATTTCGTCTTTTAGGTGACCGCAAATATAATTTAAACCAAGCAAATTAAAAAAATTGAGTCAAATATTAAAAATTTCAAAAAATGATATTTTTTTTCGCCGTGCTTATTTTATACCGCACATACTTAAATTACGCATGTGGTGCTTCGGTTAAGAAGTTTCGCTCACGTAAAAACTTAGATTGCCGCACATATACAGCATATACTACTGAAATTGAGAATATTATGCTTAAACTAATAACTAATAGTTTGAAAAAAAATGTTCGCTATAGGGTATTTTTTTGCGTTTTTTTTAACTTCACAATATACTTATAGTTTAGGAAATGATTTAGTTTCAAATATTTCATTACTTTTATAGTTTTGTAATGAGACGCATTAAGATTTTGAATAGAAAAAATGTCTAGATTAATTTGGTATTAAGAATAAATAAAAATATTTTAATTTTAAAATTTTCCTTTTGTACAAATTCTTGAGCACGCATTTCAAACCTTTTCCTGAGGAGGGCGGATTAATTTAAGAGAACGGGTATAGCAGAATCATGGTACTCCGAGGAATCGATTGGAATACTGATTCCTACTTATTTTCCGAATACGCTGCATATTTTTTAACATTTTTAATTATTCTTATAATTGCTTCAGTTAAAAACGATAATTTTTCATTCCAAGCGAATATATTATATATGTAACTTAGTTTTCTTACTTCATCACTTGTTATTGGAAATATCATATTTATAAAAGCATACCATTAAATAACTGAATTATCTTAAAAGCATATTTAAACTTTCCTGCATTCCCAAACTTTTCGAAAGCCTTGTCTACGACGCCATGTTTTTCCACTCTAAGTCTCTTCTTTCACCTATATAACACGGTTTTCCTAAAGGGAGATCCACAACTACCAATCTGATCGTTTTTGTGTCACGAACGCTGCAAGCTATCAGCTATGGAAAGTGGTGACGAAGTTGACGTTATTGCCACCGACTTTGGTAAAGCTTTCGACAAAATCTCTCATCAAATCATTGTTTTAAAGCTCAGTATCCTTGGTTTTCATCCTCGTTTTATCTCCTGGATCAAATCCTACCTTGATGATCGGCAATACATGGTTCGATTTGACTCAGCGGTCTCTAAACCCTTTACATCCCTCTCTGGCGTCCCCCAGGGCAGTCACCTGGGTCCATTAATCTTCATATTATCCATAAATGACGTTGAGTTGGTAATCAAACATTCTGATATATTAATTTATGCTGATGATATGAAAATCTCCAAACGAATCTCCAACGCATCTGACTCGGCATTCCTTCAAGATGACTTAAACAACTTTTCTATCTGGTGCCTAAAAAACTTCCTTGACCTGAACATCTCCAAGTGCCAATCTATCACTTATTCTCGCAAGCGTCTCCCCGTCACTCCTAGGACCTATTTTCTTTCTGGCGAACCCATTCCATCAGTCAGCTCCCTCCCCCTCCGTGATCTGGGCATCATCTGTGATAGTGAACTCAATTTCCGTTCTCACATCGATCACATCATAAGCAAAGCCAACTCAGATTTGGGCTTTATTGAACGCTGGTCTAAGGAATTCTCTAACCCCTATGTCACTAAAGCTCTTTATATCTGCTTTGTCAGGCCCCTACTTGAATACGCTTGCCAAGTTTGGTCACCCTGCCAGCCAACAATTATCAGTAGAATCGAATCAGTGCAACGCAGATTCCTCCGCTTCGCGTTACGTGGCCTTCCCTGGGTTGATAACCTTAATCTTCCTCCTTATGAGGACCAGTTGAAACTGATTGACCTCCAACCTTTAGCAATGCGCCGTGACCTCGCCGATATAATCTTTATCCATCAGGTCCTAACCGGTTCCATTGATTGTCCTGAAATTTTGCATAACATATCCATCAGCACCAATCCTCGCAACGTACGATCCTTTCCACTCTTTCGTCTAAACAGTCACCGCACCAACTACGGACACTTCGAACCTATTACTAGAATGTTACGCAAAACTAACAACTCTCCCGCCTGCAATTTCCATTTAGATAAAACCTCCCTCAGACATGCCCTTTACCAGAATGACCCACCACCATAATTATTGTCCCCTCCCCCTCGTTCTCACCTTTTAACTTTATTAGTTGTAGTTTTAGTTTAGTTTTAGTCTAAGCTTAGTTTAAGTTTTGTAGCTTGTATTAAGCGAATTAAATAAATAAATAAATAAATAAAAGGAATTTAAACATTAATAGCTTCATGCAGAGAGATATTATTTCATAATAATGCAAAATAATGTTTATATTAAGATTGAATGTCTTAATTCTTCTCTATCATATGTAAACTCTGTCCGACTTAATTGGAACACGTAATCTTTAAACACGTTAGGGGAGCGAGGGTTTCCTCTTTTAAATTATGTAGTATACACTATTTAAATAACAAGAAGAAAATAACGTGTTAAACTAAGCATAACTCATTTTAATCTAAGTTTTTGATACGTGTAAAATGCAGTATTCAGTGCTTAAAATTATCATTCTCGTTTTAACCCCCGTTTAAAGACTATATTCTGCAATTGAGAATGCGCGAAAATACTTTTTTTAAGCATTTCAAGTTAAAATGTTGAAATTATCAGAAAAATACTAAAATGAAGAATGATATTCTTAAAGTTAACAACATTTTGCTTGCTTAAAGCACAGAAGGCATTTGATTCAAGAATTACCTAGTGGGCTTAATCTAAGAAAAACTCGTCGTGCTAGCGTCAACACCCGGAAACTCAATTGGTTAGCACGCCTGATTTTTCTGAGTGTATAAGCTCGTTCTAAGGCATCGGAAAATCCATGCAATTCGTACCTGCAGTTATCTCCAGTGTACCCTACCCACCTGGGTATTGCAATTCGTTGTAGAGTTGGTAATTCCCTTCTTATTCTATTCCATTTTTCTTGGATGTTAGTGCTTACGTTTTCATCCCAGTGAGTTTCTTGTCTCCACAGTTCTTGGAATAGAAAGCTTGATTTTTACCGTAAGAGGTGCCAGTAATCCAATCGGATCAAATATTTTAGCAGCTTCTGATAGTATTTCGCGTTTAGTTATTGGACCAGTGTCAGCCATTACCGTTACCTTTATTTTAAAATTGTCAGAAAAGGATTCCAATGGACACCCAATGGTGCTGATGCAGGCCCATAAGTCACTGTAGACAATTTGAATTCACGAAATAGCTTCGTCTGGTGAATCCCGCCAAAGAATTTTTTGGAATTCTTGATCCCGGACGTCAACCTTGATTTGGCGATACATTTTTTCAATGTCGCGCCGTGTAGATAAGTTTATGTTTCCGCCATCTTAATAGAATAGTTGTTAAGCTTTCTTGAATCTGTAGGCCAACTATCATTAGCCCATTAATGCTTCTCGAATTGTTACGTTTGGCTGATCCGTCAAAAGCTACTCTTAGTTTCGTAGTAGTGCTCTCCTTCTTGAAGACAGCATGGTGCGAAAAGTAGTAGCCGCTCTCAATCTGATTAGTTACAGGAATCATGTGACTCAAGCGCAAATATTCATTCATTAATTCCTTGTACGCGAAGGTTTTATCAATCTCGAACTTCCATTCCATTTGAAAAAGTCTTGCTAGCGCCAAAGTTCTGCTTTCACATAAATATTCTGCGCTTTCGGGGTCCTCGCGATATGGTATACGCACTGTATAGCGACCATCCGCTCCTCTTTGAAAATATTTCTAATTGCTTTCCCATGCAATATCCTCGCTTGTCATGGTTGCTTGCCCTTGTAGTTCTTCAATTACCCAGAATTTGTGTAATTCTTTTGTGAGATCTACCTCTGATATTAGGCATTGTAATCCTTTGTTAGTACTAGAGTTGTGGTCCTCTCCTAACAATATCTAGCCTAGTTCGGTTTCCTGGGGATCGACGAGTGTCATTCGTAGGATTTCACCGAGTACATCTGCATCAAGAATGATATCCATTCGTCCCGGTATTTGATATTGTGGGTCTGCCAAAATTATATTTTTAGTATGTGGCCAAGTATCCGATGATAATCTCTCAGACAGTAATAATTTTGTTAATTTCTTCATTATCAGTGCAGTTGTCAATGAAAATGTAGACAGAAATCTCGGTTTTATATCAAGTTCTATCATCGCTTGTATAGCATCAACGTTAGTTTCTCCCAATTTATTTTACACAACTCTAGCACATTGGTGCGTAATTAATTTAGTGAATTCATTATTTGTCAACACTTGTGTTTTTTCCTAAACTGTGGTGACCATTCTTCGCACATGGAGTGCTTCAATGTTGGCTAAATCTTGTCTCTCAGCACAATATGAGGTCTGTTCGTTGGCATGAAAACCTGTGGCACCCCAGGGCGCACTGGTGCGCCCTGAGAACTGTCAAAAAACACGGGGCAGCCCAGTGCTTTTCACTCCAGCGAACAGCGTACTAAAAATGAGAACTGTCATCTGGCCTTTTACACAAAAATTATGAAATAAAACCACTACTTTTTCATAATGTTGGCATCGAAATGCTCAAATTAAGTTATTGTGCCCGCAACAAGAGTTAATTCCACTTTAAATACCGTATCTGTTAACAATTAAACTGATAACCGTCATTTACCCTGAGTTTTTATCTGGGGTAAAAGCAGGGTGCACCAGGGCGCACCAGTGCGCCCCAGGTTTCTCAAAAAACACAGAACTGTCACTTGACGTTTAAAAACCAGTGCAGATAGGGCGCACTGGGGTGCCACAGGATTGCCAACGAACAGACCTAGTGCTTAACTGTGGTTAAACGTTGATAAATCGCTGTGACTTCAGCATTTTTATATTTTTAAAGTTCATTCACTTATTGCTGTAAGTTCGGATCTGCGGACCCTGCGTGCCCCTCGTGTGGGGAGGAGGAGGACAGCACTGTGACTGTCCTGCGTTCTCTCGTGCACGTAGGGACACGTTTGGCACCGATGTCATGAGGATGGAGGACTTCGATTCTCGATCTCTGTTTGAGATTCTCCGGTACATCAGGACAACGGGGAAGTTCAGATAGAGCGGGGGTTTTGAGCGCAATGGACTAATAAAGTCTGAGCGTTCGAGGTGTTTTGCCCCCCCCCCCCCCCCCCCCCAACAAATCAAATCAAATCAAATCAAGTTCGGATCGAATTGTGGAAATAGTCCCTTATTTCGGTAAGGTATTTCTCAATATGATGAGCAATGCTAATTTTAAATTAAGTTTTTCATATAAAATATTATTATTTATACAATCAAAATGTTATCAATCGTATCCATAAATGTAGATGTTTTAATGCCTGATATTTACAATCTGCGAAATGCCCAATTTCAACTGATTTTCGTACAACAGGGTGACTAAAAACCTGCTTCGCTGACTTGACTTTCATATTATTAAGTGAATTAGACTACACCGTTTAGGATATAGGAGAATTGAAGAACTTTTCGAATGAAATTCATATAATTTGAGCCCAACTTGCCATGCAACTTATTCAACCGACTTTTCAAGATCATTTATCAGCAAAATGTTTCGTAAAGATTTAACTAAATAAGGGCAATCTCATATTCCAAAAATTTGATCCTTAATCGCATATGATTACAAAAAAGTCTAAAGTCTACTTTTCTTAATACAAGCTATTCACCTGGGCACCGTCGCAGATATGCTGTCATCAGAATTGCAGAATTTGCCTGTGCAGAATTTGCCTCTCGGTTACTTTGCATCGGGTCAACCGTAGGTTGTTCGGCGAGAAATAAAATGTGTTGTTAACTCCTCCCGTCTTAAATTTCAAGGTCCTCATTGAATCTCAGAAGAAACGAGTTTTGCTTACTCTCGTAACTCTCGGTGTCCCGAGCTCTGTTCCTTGGGCTAATTTTTCCGTTCCGTTGGTAACTTGTGGATGTAAATATGATTGACTTTGGACGTTGTTGGCCAGTACATCTTTATGATGATGATTATTATCGGCAATATTACTAAGGTAAGGACGATAGGCTGAGAATAGTGATGAGGCCTGTGTTGGTCCTCAAGAGCTTGAATTCCTCGTTGTGATTTCAATGTAGTCCTTTCATGACTTGCAGGGTTAGAATTTCCTTAACTTGGAGTGTGGTTAGACAATTGGAGGTAATGGCTTTGAGCTAGAGATTTCCTTAAATGTAAACCTTTGCTTATTGACACTGAGTATGGTGTTCTGGTACTGAATGATGAAGGTCTCTGATAGGTTAGTGGCTTCGGTGTTTATAAGGATCTTCCCATTGGATTGATTCAGTAGTAGCGTTCCTGGGAAGATTTCTTCTACTAGATTAATAATTTAAACACTTTATTTCAACTTTTTCTACTATAGTCGTCGGCCGGAAGATCGATGCTTCCACGAACGCGTATAAATTTGGACTCCTCGAAACTGCCGCCGCCCGGTCCGCCGTGACCTCCCTTCAATATTTTCCTCAGTTCGCTTCGCTCGCACTGACCCAGTTATTGCGCTATTGCAAATCGGCTGATAATTGCTCTATCAGTTGATCGCCGATTGCTTTGCAATTGTCACTAGGCGCTTCTTAACCGGGTCGCTTGTTGCGAAAGGTTGCGAAAGCGATTGCTGGGTAAATCTGGGCGAATAATCTTCCAACACCACACCCCATGGTGAATCTTGAAGTATACGTAGGGAAAAAAGTCTCTCCGACCAGAAGTTTTTTATTATCCTCGAATATTATTAAAACTATCATATCGTATGTATGTCAATAATTTTTAGGGGTTAAAACATCCCCTAAGGGACGGTAAACGACAAAGATGCAAATATTTCGAAATGTTTAAGAAAAATTCCGGAAAAAATTTATGATCGTGCGGAATAAAAAGCAAGATACCAGAATTTTTCGAAACTCTTCTCCTGCTGGGGATAAACTACCCTTACAACATAGCTTTGATTTATTAATTTGGAATTTTTTTTTTCTTTTGTAACGAAATCGTTAAAGCGGCTGCGTCAAGTATCGTCCCGCGCCCTAATAGGTAAGCAGATTACAGGTGAGATACACCTGTAATTAATTGAGTTGGCGCGTTACTCAATTTTAGGGAAAGGGCAAGCGCGTCGATTGAGATCGCTCGGACGAAGGCAAAGAACGGTCTCTTTCATTTTGCCCATAAAAGCATATAGTCGTGATTTTTGCACACGAAAAATATATTGTAAAATTTCGACACGTGTTTAGCTGAAAAATAACGTAAGTCGAATCTTTTAATTGTTTGTAAATTGTATTTTGATAATATGTATACGTAAGTTTAACGCCTAAGATTATTGATTAAAATTTATTGTAGTAATTGAATTAAGTCTCCTAAATTTTATTACCATTTATTGTTATTATATTATTTTATTAAAACCAATAATCTGACGAATAAATAATTTTAAGTCTTTAGCCTCTGCACGCGAATTATACGCGTGTTGAATTTGTAAATTAAGTCGCTCGACAAATTCATTTCTTTTCTTTTTATAAAAATTTTTTTTAATTTGAATAAATAGAAATAAATAATTCACTTATACGAATACCGCCATCTTCGACATAATCGAGAGCCGGCTTTCATGGTATATTTGTCCATCAAAAAGGATTAACATATTATACAGTGAAAAAATTATATAATTGTTAACAGTGGCTAATTCTCACCCTGATACACTTTGCTCAAATATTTATATAACCTAAACATATGAGATATACTCTTTTTGTTTGAATATCAATTATTTTTATAAGCATCCCTTAACAAGAGTTAAAATCGGAAATAATTTACACAGACACACACGCACATGCGTATTACATGGGTATACAGATTATTAATTAAAATAAAGGGTATAGCCGGGTTTATATGGCAAATCTGCCCTTGCGGCTTTTTTGACTCGCACTTGGGGGATCGTTTTGGTATCAAATAAAAATAATTCAGCTAAATTTTCAGCTCTTCGAGTTTTTCAAAAAACATCTTTTTTCGATTTTGTTTTTTTTTTTTTTTAATATAAAATTAATGATTGGTGATTTTTTTCCTAATTCTTAGGAGTAAAATACATGAAAAAACATTTTGGTCATGATTCTTAAACCAAAAGCCGATTTTTGCCGGAAGAAATAAATTTTAAAAATTTTTTTAACGGCTTTTTGAAAAGTGTCACTCACCGAATTTTGTCAGAAAATATCTTTTATACTCCACTATACTCAGGAATTTTTTCGAATTTTTTGAAGTGGTGGAACAATATGAAAAAAATTAAAAAGTAATTTTTCTCTTTAATATTAGCCTCATCAATGGTCTTAATAACTTTTTTATAACCTACTGTTTTGCGCAAATAAATATTACAATTGATGCATTTTTTATTACCATCCATTCTGAAATCAAGATTTAAAGTATGTATTCAAAATGCACAAATAAATAAAAGTATAAAGATACACTTATTTTAGTGCAAGTAATTAACCGTAGCACTATTTAACGATAAAAAGTAATCTCATATCAGAGTCTAAGAGAGTCTGACATCTGCGACGGTTTAGGAGACTTAATTGCCTACGTACGATCCAACGCTCGGGATTGTAGCGTTAGATCATGTTGTTTCTAGATCTATGTAGTTATTACGCAACAATTTGTAACATCATGGTACAGTCGAGCCTCAATTTACGTCGTTTTCGAGACCGGGAAAACGCGACATAAACCGAAACGACGTATATCGAAAGTAACAGAAATGTGGTTCATGGAAATGAAAAACGTTTCTCCATGAATTTTACACAGCGTTGAAACGAAATTTTTGCGAAAAAAATTGGTCATATTCGCGCACGTTATTGTACAGACGCATTACGGGTAGTAAGAATGAAGAACGAAGGAGATTCGAAAAAATGTTCATGCAAGATTACAGAAAAAAATTACTTTTTATTTTTTTTCATATTGTTTCACCACTTCAAAAAATTCGAAAAAATTCCTGAGTATAGTGGAGTATAAAAGACATTTTCTGACAATTTTCTGATAATTCGGTGAGTAACACTTTTCAAAAAGCCGTTAAAAAAAAATTTAAATTTTATTTCTTCCGGCAAAAATCGGCTTTTCGTTTAAGAATCATGACCAAAATGTTTTTTCATGTATTTTACTCCTAGGTTAGGTTAGGTTGCCGTGGCTGCCTGGCGGCGCACTTAGGCCACAAGGGCCCATTGTGATACCACACGGGGGCTTTTCCCATAAAAACTAGCTAACCTTTGAACCACTTCGTGCCTTTGATGAAGTGTTCAATGTCTCTGATGTTCTTTGAACTCAGATCCGACAAATCATCAAAGAAATAAGCGCCCAGATGTTGGTTTCTGCACATTGCTAGTGCTGGGCATTGGCACAGGAGATGGGTTATATTTTCCTCCTCCTCCTCATTGTGACAACTTCTGCAGAAGTCGTTGGAGGTAACGCCTAGTCTATTGGCATGTTTGCCTACGAGGCAATGCCCCGTAATTACCGCTACGACGCTACTAATGGCCTCCCTCCTGAGAGTAATTAGATTCTTAGACCTATTACGGTCAAATGTTGGCCAGATCTGCCTGGTGGTCACGCAAGTGTTCTCGTTCCTCCACCTATTATCGGCGATCCTTAAGTATGATCGTACAATCTCTGCTTTATGGGAGGCGAGCGGTGTCCCTATCCGCCGAATGATGTCCTTTTCTGGAAGGGTCGTTCCCTGCCTGGCTAGCTCATCCGCTCTTATATTGCCCGGGACATCACTATGCCCTGGTACCCAGATTATGCTAATGTTAACCCCCTCCGCTACTTTATTAAGCAGAGAGCGGCAGTCCGCAACCACCTTTGATGTCGTATACACACCTGTAAGTGATTTAATTGCAGCTTGGCTGTCAGTAAAGATAGAAATACCCCCGGAAGAAGATATATTCTCCTGCAGCCATAAGAGGGCTTCCATGATAGCCATGACCTCCGCCTGAATTACACTGCAGTGGTCTGGCAGCCGAAATGACGTTTCGAGGCTTAGTTGCTCCGAGTATATTCCACCTCCAACTCTGCCCTTCAACTTTGAGCCATCGGTGAATATCTTAACCGAGTTTGCTTTGCTAAGGAGCTCTTCCCCCCACTCATGTCTCGCTGGGATGAGCGAGTCGAATTTAATCTCGAAACAGGGGTTTGGAATAGTATAGTCCAAGCCCTGGGTACAAGTGCTGAGGATTTTTGAATGTCCATAATCCATGCGTGCCCAGGGATGCACAGAATTGAGCCTAGCGGCAGTGGAGGCTGCAGTTTGCTTGCCAAAGAGTTCCATTGGAAGAAGATGTAGGATGACATTTAGGGCTTTGGTGGGAGTTGTCCTAAGAGCACCCGTGATCAAGACAGAAGCCATTCTTTGGATCTTGTCCAGCGCATTCTGGTGGCATTTCTTCTCCAGGGCGGGCCACCACACTAACACCCCGTATACCAGTATCGGTCTGATTACTGTCACGAAGAGCCAGTGGACGATGCGTGGTTCTAGGCCCCATCTTTTGCCGATTGCGTTTTTGCATGAATACAAGGCTATTGTAGCCTTGCGTACTCTTTCAGCAATATTGGCTTTCCAATTCAGCTTCCTGTCAATAACGAGACCAAGGTATTTTACCTGGTCCGTGAGTACCAACCTCACTCCGCCAAGGAGTGGTGTGTTAAAAGAGGGAATCTTGTACTTTCTGGAAAATAGTACAAGTTCCGTTTTGCTCGGGTTAACGCACAAGCCACTATTTACACTCCACGCTGTGAGCTTATTTAGGGCTTGCTGTAACACCTCCGACAGCGTATTCAGGTATTTGCCTGATACTGCAATGACAATGTCGTCCGCATACGCAACCACGCAGCAGCCCGAGCGGTCAAGATCTAGGAGGAGATCGTTCAGGGTCAGGTTCCACAGAAGCGGCGACAGGACCCCTCCTTGGGGGGTGCCCCTGTACACATGTCTCCTGATGGAAGATGCCCCGAGAACTGAGCTGACAATCCTGCCACACAACATCTGATTGATCAACCCAATAATCGATTCATCCAGATCAAGACCCCTCATGGCTCCCGCAACCGCCTCAGGTCTGACATTATTAAATGCTCCCTCGATGTCCAAGAAGGCCGCCAGTGTGTACTCCTTGTACAACATGGCCCTCTCAATGTGGTCAACCAGGGTGTGCAGGGCCGTTTCGGTAGATTTGCCCTTGGTGTACGCGTGTTGCGAGGGTGATAATCTAGACGGATTTATATACCCTCTTATATATATATCGATTAGTCTTTCCAGCGTTTTAAGAAGAAAGGAAGAAAGACTAATGGGCCTGAAGTCTTTGGACCTGCAGTGCGAGACCTTCCCCCCCTTGGGAATGTAGACAACCTTGACTTCAGTCCAGGTCTTGGGAATATAGACCAGGTTAAGACAGGCACTGTATATTGCCAACAGCCAAGGAATAATTATCTCTGAGGCTTCCTGAAGCTCAGCTGGTATGATGTCGTCCAAGCCTGGGGATTTAAAAGGCTTGAAGCTCTTTATAGCCCATTCCAATTTGCTCCTACTAAGGATTTTCTGGGCGAGTTCGTTGGGGACGGTAGCGACTACCGACTCAGCCGTTTGCTCTGAGGAGCAACCGGGAAAGTGAGTTTCGGTTAGCAGCTCCAACGTTTCCAAACACGAGGAGGTCCATTCCCCGTTATCCTTTAACAGGAGACTAGGGGTACTCGGGGTCGTCGAAAGGACCTTACGTAGACGGCTAGTCTCTGATACTTCCTCCACCCTACTGCAGAAGTTCTCCCAGGAGGAGCGTTTAGCTGTCCTGACTAGTTTTTTGAAGTTCCTAAGGCTTTCCTTATATGATGACCAATCATCAGTACGCTTAGCCTTATTGAACATCTTGCGGCATTCTTTCCTTGCGGTCATGATCTCCGTTGACCACCATGGAGGTTTAGGTTTCCCCCTGGGCCTCCTGATGGGACACGAAGTCCGCGTTGCCTTGTTACACGCCTTGGTGAGGGTTTCCACCACCTTGTCCACCTCCTCCCTGGAGTGGAGCATGGGAGGCTCCCCACCAGAGAGCGCACGCTCTAGGGTTTTCCTATATGCGTCCCAGTTGGTTTTCCTTCTATTCCTGAAGGGTGTACATACCGGTTTCTGTATATCAAGCTCAAACTCGATATACCGGTGATCGGAAATAGAAGGGTCGCCGGATACTCTCCAGCTTCTAATAGCATGGGCATCCCGCCCAGTGACGAGAGTGATGTCGAGAACCTCTCGCCTCACCGCATTCATAAATGTGGGCTCGTTTCCCACATTACAAATCCAGAGGTTAGCGCCAATAATAAATTCTAATAAAGACTCACCCCTTTCGTTTACGTCCGTACTTCCCCAGATCGTATGATGAGCGTTTGCATCCGCGCCGACAATCGCTGTTATCCTCCGCTCATTAGCTTCCTTTATCGTTTTGCGTAGGAGTTGATGCGGGGGGGGTTCCTCGTGGTCATGAGCCATATAGCTGGAAATCAGCCATATGGGCCTGGTTTGGGACTCCAGCATGACCACTACGTTGTCCTTATCACTATTGTTAGTGAGGATGAATGCACTAAAGTTGTTATTTATCAGAATACATGATCTTGGTTTACCTGTACCCTTTATATAAAAAGCCTTATACCCGGCTAGGTTAAGTCCACAAACCCGGTCCCCAACGACCCATGGTTCCTGGACTAGGACGACGTCTTCCCCTTTCTGAGAGAGACGCAGAAGCAGCGCAGCCGACGCCGCCTTGGAGTGGTGTAGATTAATCTGCACCACTCCCACCATGGCTGCTGCTAGGTTTAGCCACCTCGACGACCGTCATATCCGCGTCTTCCGCGTCGAAAAGCAGGTCGTCTTCTTCACCCTCCTCAGGCATCTCCTCCTCTTCCTGATGGAGGTACAGGTCCCCAAGCAATCCTGATGTTGATTGGATGCTGTCCTCGTCTATAAGTGGGGCCGGTGGCGGTGGCACGTCTGGAGCCACGGAGGTGGGGATATCCACAGCGCCCTCCTCAGCTACTGTCTTGGCCTCGGTGGGGATCTCCGCCTTGTTACCCTTCAGATCCTTACGATAGACCGTCAGGGTAATCGAGCCGAAGCCGTAGCTGATGACGCCATTGGATTCCTTAAGCGGGGCAAGTGACTCCTCGTTGAGTATTATCACCGCTTGTCTTCGCTTGCCGCTAGCCTCGCTGACCTGGGCAACCTTCCAATCATGGGTGGGGAGATTGGTGTTGCTCATCCTGATCAGCTTCAAAATTCCTGCAGGGCTTGATGGCTCTGCAGGAATCCACGCCCTAGACCTAGGCCTATTAGGAATCTGCTCCTTTTTAACTGCCTCTAGCCTAGCACCCGGCCAAACCTCCCCTACGGAGGATACCGCTAGCTTGTAGAGATCGGCCGAACGCTGATCTGCACAAGCTATGAGTTTAATGCGGCCCTGGTACCAGCCAGCATCTCGACAGAACGGAGGGGGCCCAGGGTTCCTTTCGAGGATATCCTCATATACTTTCAGCAGCTCCATCTCCACCGTCTTCCAGTTATCCACTGAAATGGTGCCATCCTGGTTGCCGAAATCAACTATCGCCCAAATGAGGTGATCCTTCGCAGCTTCGCTGAAGGACCTGGTGAGCTGAGGGGGGGGCCTAGGGGGGCCAGCTTTTGGCCTCTTAGAGGCAGATGTCTCCTGCTCGTCTTGCGAGCGCTGCCGTTTAGGAGCAGGGTCCTGCTGCTTTGCCCTGTGCTGGGCAACCACGCTCCTGGCCCAATTCAGAGAAGATTTCTCCTTCTCCGAAAGCTCCGTTTCCGAGATAGCGCTAAGCCTATCTAGGACCCTAAAGGCCGCTCGCTTTTCTCGGTAGGTCGCCGCAGAGGGGCTATCGCGCCGCGTGGGTTGGGTGGGTTTGGGCTTGAGTGCCCTAAGAGGCGCAGCGGCACCGCTCGGTCCAGGCTTAGAAGCCGATGACACGTTACCTTGCGCAATCTTGGCGGGCGATGGAGGACCCACAGTACTGCATCCTTGCTTAGCGCCGGATTCTGCAGCCTGCGGCCTCGAAGCAGGGGTTGCACTAGGTGCTGACTTGGAATTATCAGCACCAGTGCTGACCGATGGAGCTGGAGCATTGGTGCGGGCGGTGCCCGCCGACGTTGAGGGTCGTGCGGCTGCCTTCACGGGTGCCTTGGCCTTGACGGCCGTGCGCTGCTCTGTTCGAGCAGACGCAAGAGAAGTCTTAGACTTGGTCTCGGTTTTATCCGAGGCTGGTGTTGGGTTCATGAAGTACAACTGTTTCGTACGACCACTTTCGCGACGAGGCGCTACTCATGGTCTTGGCTAGAAAAAGGGGAAAGGAAGTCACCCATGCAGCGCCCCTTACATGGGAAGTCCAGAATACGACCTGAGGTGGACAGGTATCAGGAAGGCTCCGTACGAATACAGCCCGATGTAACCCCCTGGCTGCAAACGACCCAATGGGCACGGATCGCATTACACCCTGGGTTAGGGGGGGTACTTTTTATAAGAGAGTCTCCTTCTCTCCGCCCGACCACGATTAGTCAGCACTCCCAGCAGAGACATAACCTAACTGGGAGCCTGCTTCCAGCCGCCCCCGCGTGGAGGATATGGTCGCACTTCCGCAGTGCACACAGTTACGGCACATGTACACAGATACGGCACGTACCCTACTACTACATCACGTGTTATTCCCCCTGTGTACATGTGTTATTCCCCCTGTGTGCCTAACGACTGACGGCCATTTTTTTTTTTACTCCTAAGAATTAGGAAAAAAATCACCAATCATTAATTTTGAATTTTACTATGAAAAAAAAAAATCTAAAAAAGATGTTTTTTTGAAAAACTCGAAAACCGTTTAAGATAAAGAGCTGAAAATTTAGCTCAATTATTTTAATTTGATACCAAAACGATCCCCCAAGTGCGAGTCAAAAAAGCCGCAAGGGCAGATTTGCCATATAAACCCTGCTATACCCTTTAAATACTAGTGTTGATAATTCCATACTTTCAATAAAAAATTTAAGCTGCAAAATTCTTTTCTCAAATATCTAAAAAATAAGGAATAATACTATTCTCATCTGATATTTTAACATTGAATTAATGGACCAAAGTATTAATCATATTCTAGGCTAGTAAAAAAAATTTCAATTGGAGAAAATGTAAACTGCTATAAAATCGAAGATGTATTATAGGGGCGGTTGATTCTTTATAGGTGTGACATTAGAAAATCCCTGAATCACGTCAACCTTATTTTCTTTCCTGCCAATGAGTAACAAACATTTTTTTCCATTTATTCCAGACGTTTCAAATCCTTTAGAAATTTTTTCAATTTTAACACTTGTTAAGGGATGCTTTAACCCCTGAAAATAAGCGATATCCAAACAAAAGGAGTACTTTTTATATTTGTGTGTTACAGAAATATTTGAGCAAAGAAAAATATATTCCCAAATTAATTAATGAAAGATATGCTGTAAGGATAGTTCATCCCATGCAAGTGAAGAGTTTCGAAAAATTCTGGTATCTTTCTTTTTATTCCGCACGATCATAAACATTCCTAAACATTTCGACATATTTGCAACTTTATCGTTTACCACCCCTATTAGGGGATGTTTTAACCCCTGAAAATTATTGGTATACCCTCCTACGGCCCACGGTCCTACCAGTAGTACTAATTCTTTATAGTAATTCAGACCCGGACCTCATTAGTGCGATGTACTCATTACAACCCAAGGGCCTACTTGTAGGCCTTAATATAAAACGTCAGATTTCTGATTCAAATTAAAGTGTTGGGTCTGAATGACTATAAAATATTAGTACTACTGGTAGGACCTTGGGTTGTAATGACTAGTTCGCTAGTTAGTGGTCTGGGCCGCAGGAGGATACATAGGATATGATAGTTTTAATAATATTCTAGGATAAAAAAAACTTCTGGTCGGAGAGACTTTTTTCCCTGCGGATACTTCAAGATTCACCAAGTGGGGTGGTTAACCCGTTATTGAGGGCAGATTTAAAAAAATCCTGAAACACGTAAATATTAATTTCCTCTGTTGAGTAACATACATATATTTATTTTGTAGATTATCCCCGAAATTTAGAAATTTTACCTGATTGTTTTGATATATTTTTTTTTAAGAGTATCAAATTTTTTTCAAACAATTTTGTGTAGTATAACTTATTGCAATACATATTTTATAATAAATTTGTTCCAAATTTTATTGAGTTTTCTAGGTAAAAGGATTAAAAATTTGTTTTTCATCCCCAACTTTAGAGGGCTGTTTCCGCCAATAAAAAAAAAAAAAAAAAAAAAAAAAAAAAACACGAATATCTTAATTTTCGGTCTACTTTCATTTACCATAATTTCAGCGAAATCGAGGAGGGACACTTCGCGGCCCTTCCTTGTTAGATCTACAATAATTTGTATTATATGTATGTATATCATGATTTTATCGCTAGATGAACACTTTTATTTTATTCCATATACTCTATTATTATATTGCATTATATTTTCAAATTCTATCTTTATTACAAACTTTCCCGTCTTGACAGGTTTAACTTTTATCGTCTTAAATAACCCTCTTTCTGTATTTGATATGCTTGCAATATGGAGCAATGTATAGTTACTCGATGTAATTTTTATTCGAGCAAAATCAATTGCTTTTTCTAAATTGAGATATGGTACACCATTTTTTTCAAAGAACGTTTTAACAATGTTTACTTCGCTATTTGATAGAATGAAAGAATTAACCATTGCTGCTTTAGCTCAGTGTAGGGCATATTCAACATTAATGACTTCTTCCTTAATCATACCTAACCTTTATTTAATGTTGATTGCCATTCCATTTTTTATATCTTCACTTGTCTTCAAATCTTTTATGATTTTATTAATAATATTAGTTGTCATTTATAAGATCTATTTTAGATTTATTTACTACTAGCTGGGTTACCCGGTTTCACCCGGCTATGGGTAAATACTTACTAATTAAACATTTGTCAAATGTTCAAGTTTGTTATATATATATTATTATATATATATCAACCCGAAAACCCCTTTATGGATCCGCCATCTTAAATCTCCGAATCTTAATAATATTCAAAATTAGTGGCCTTAAAATAATCATTGAACTAATCTTCATTAAATCTCGTTGAAATCAAGAAGTTTTGGTCGCAATATTGTGTTCGCCATCTAGGATCTAGAAATTTTGATGATATTCATAATTAGTGGCCACAAAACTATGTTGGATCCGCCATCTTGGGTTTGGAAATTTCGATAATATTCAAAATTAGTGGCCTCAGAAAAATCATTGTACTAATCTTAATCAAAATCCGTTGAATTCGAGACATTTTGGTCGCCATCTTGGATTTGGAAATTTTAATAATATTCGAAGTTACTCCTAAAAATCCTTAAATTTGTAAATGACCACCGATTTACACCAAATTTGGTAAGTGGGGGTTTTTGGGATCGCTGATCACGAATTTAAAGTCGGTTTTGTAAAATCCAAAATTATAACAACATCCATTGAAAATCCATTCAAAATTGCGACCTGTGGGTAATTTTGAACATTGCGGCCCCAATGTGCGCCATCTTGATTTTGCCGTCATTTTAACACTCGAACTACCGGCGCTCAAGCTTGTAATTTTGATAATTGTTGGCACCTTTAAAGTAATATGCTTTCATATTTAAATTAATAATTATAAATGGAAATAGGTTCGCGATATGTTGTAATTTTGAACCTTAATAAGATTTGGTATTACTCTTAAGGGATATTTGCAAAAAATATGATTAATTCAAGCAAGAAATTTAGTACCGGTCAATTTGACCGGTCTTGGTAGTTCTAGTGTTAAAATTAAAAATTTTTTTAATAATAAAACTTTTTATTCAAATCAGTAGCCTCGAAAATTTTCAGACATAATTGGTACCGATACAGTTGAATTTTCTCACTTTTTCACTCACTGTGGTTCAACTTTTTATCACTAGGTGGCGCACGCTAAACTACAAGCATTTTTCATGTGTTGTGTACATAATTAACGTCAGTCTCCTGAAGAGTTAACTTGGTTTTGAGGTGATTTTGTAAACCGTAATATTCAGTTGTAAACTCTCCAATTGACAGAGTTATTATTGGTATTTAAAAATAATTCCCTGCTACAAATTTTTTCTGGTACCCTTTTTATAAATTCATTTTTGGTTTTTGAAATGGCTGATTACACAGCCACACAAAAAAAGAAAAGTGGTCTGTACTTTACATGCGATATATGGTTTTCGATGTATTTTCGCACGCTGAGCACGAATCTGGAGTCAGAATTGAGCCATCACATCACAGTTAATTCCTAACCTCAAAAAACAGGTAAAAAATAGCAAAAATCCGGATAAATGTACAAGGAAAAATACAGGAATTTCTTTTTTTTCATATCCAGATGTGTATTTTTGTGTAAAAGAACCCCGTGAATCCAAATCCACCGTCAGAGTTGAGGTGGCACGTCGTGTTTTTTCCTAACCTCAAAAAACCGGTTCAGAAATATCGATTTCCAAAAGTCAACCGATTTACGCTAAATTCAGTGCGTGGGAGTTTTAGGGGTCGCTGATCACGAATCTGAAGTCAGAGTTACAAAATTCAAGATGGCGGACCGAATATGGCGGACGAGATTTTCGAAAATCAACCGATCTACACCAAATTTGGTATGTGGGGGTTTTTGGGATCCCTGATCATGAATCTGAAGTTTAATTTGCATAATTAAAGATGGCGGATCCAATATCGCTGACGAAATTATCGAAACCAACCGATCTACGCCAAATTTGGAATGTGGAGATCTTTGGGGTCGCTGATCATGAATCTGATAGTTATTTATGGTGGCAACGCCTACTAGAAGAAAAAGGGTAGATATTCGTCATCTGCGACCTCTAAAACCTCCACATACCAAATTTGGCGTAGATCAGTCGACTGTTGAAAATCTCGTCTGCCATGTTGGATCTTTGATTCCGCAAGTTTGACTTCAGATTCGTGATCAGCGAACCCAAAAACCCCCACATGCTACATTTGGCGCAGGTCGGTTGGTTTCGAAAATTTCGTCCGCCATATTGGATCCGCTATCTTTAATTCTGCAAATTAAACTTCAGATTCGTGATCAGCGATCCCAAAAACCCCCACATACCAAATTTGGTGTAGATTGGTTGATTTTCGAAAATCTCGTCCGCCATATTCGGCCCGCCATTTTTAATTTTGCAACTCTGACTTCAGATTCGTGATCAGCGACCCCTAAAACTCCCACGCACTGAAATTAGCGTAAATCGGTTGACTTTTGGAAATCGATATTTCTGAACCGGTTTTTTGAGGTTAGGAAAAATACACGACGTGCCACCTCAACTCTGACAGTGGATTTGGATTCACGGGGTTCTTTTACATAAAAATACACATCTGGATATGAAAAAAAAGAAATTCCTGTATTTTTCCTTGTACATTTATCCGGTTTTTTGCTATTTTTTACCTGTTTTTTGAGGTTAGGAATTAACTGTGATGTGATGGCTCAATTTTGACTCCAGATTCGGTCTCAGCGTGCGAAAATACATCGAAAACCATATATCGCATGTAAAGTACAGACCACTTTTCTTTTTTTGTGTGGCTGTGTTATCCATCAAATGAAATTGTTGATATAATTAAGATAGTCGGAGAATGCCACGATAATTACTCGCAAGCTGCATTTCTGTACGCTGAACGATATAACGACCGCAGACATCCATCCAGACGCACTATTCAAAGATTAACTAATAGAGCTGTTAATGGATCTCTTGTTCGTAAAAGACGTAGTCATGAATATGATAATAACGATGTACGAGTACTAGCGGTTTTAGGGACAATTCATCTTGATCAGCACATTAGCACGAGACAAATCGAAAGACAAGTTGGTACACCCCAGCGCACGGTAGCGAGGATTTTAAACAAATTGAAATATCATCCATATCATATCACATTAACACAACAATTACAGTTGAATGATTTTGGATTACGCCTTAATTTTTGTCAATGGGCATTACAGAGGATAGCAGAGGATGCAAACTTCTTTAATTACGTACTTTTTTCTGATGAAGCAACTTTTAAAAATGACACTTTGAATAGACACAATAGTCATTATTGGTCAGACGTAAACCCTCACTGGTATCAATCCGTTGATCATCAGAATCGGTGGAGCTTAATGGTGTGGTGTTGCATCGTCAATGGCCACTTAGTTGGTCCTTATTTTTTTTTAAGAAAATGTAAATCAACACAGTTTTTTACAAATGCTCCGTGATGAATTACTTGATTTATTAGAAAATGTAGATTTGTTGACCTGGCAACGAATGTGGACTCAATTGGATGGCGCACCACCTCATTATGCTATTATTGTTAGAAATTATTTGAATAACCATTTTTATAACCGATGGATTGGAAGAGGCGTGCCCGTAACGTGGCCACCTCGTTCCCCCGACCTAACGTCTCTAGACTTATTTTTATGGGGATATCTGAAGAATGCTGTTTACGAAAACAAACCAACTACGCGCGAAAATATGAAAGAACGTATCCGAAATACTTGTGCAGCATACCACAAAATGTTCTTTTAAGCACGATACAATCGTTCGAACATCGTCTTCAGTTATGCCTTCAAAACAATGGTGGTGATTTTGAACAAATGATCTGTTAATCGTCCTTTTTGAGTAAAAATATCACCAAATTTCATCATAAAAATATTTTTACTCAAAAAGGATCAATTATACGAATAAATTTTATATGGCAAAAAGTACTTATAATTAGCCAAGGAAAACATGTAAATTTTTTCAGAATTTTTCGGGACATTTTTGGATTTTTCAAAAATTGGTCAAATCCAAAAAACCAAAAATAGTCCAAAAAATTCTCAAAAAATTTACATGTTTTCCTTGGCTAATTATAAGTACTTATTGTGATGTACATTTTTAAAGTAAAGTTGATGCTTTTCGTGTAAAAAAATCGCGAAGCTGTACAAAATGGCCATTTTGCAAATACCAAAGCGAAAAAAAAATTCACAACCATGGTTTGAGAAAGTGTAGACATTCGGACCGCGATTTCTGGTAGTTATATGATCATTCAATAGCAGCAACGACAAGATAATCGACTTTGAGACGAAAAATGACCAGAAAAAATCGGCACTTTTTTGAAAAAGCCCAAAAAATAATAGGGTTTTTGAAGTTTTTATGCAAAACAAATGCCAGATTCTGAAAGAGTACCCCCAAAAACCCCTTCTATATGAATTTGGAGGAAATTCGCCCCAATTTGCTATTCGAATCGTACAATTGAACTTGTGTACACAAAATCCTCGTTTTGCGCATTAATGGGTTAAAATGACTCACCCGGTATATACTAGCTGGCCCAGCAGACGTTGTAATTCCCTTTCCGGTACATTTTCATTATGCCGTTGGAATTGAGAAATCTTGGTGGCCATATTGGGTCCGCCATCTTAGATTTGTAAATTTTTATAATATTCAAAATCAGTGACCTCAAAACAATCATTGTACTAATTTTCATTAAAATCCGTTGAAATCGAGAAATCTTGGTCGCCATATTGGTTCCGCCATCTTGGATTTGTAAATTTTGATAATATTCAAAATCAGTGACCTCAAAACAATAAGTGTACTAATTTTCATTAAAATCCGTTGAAATCGAGAACGCGCGAACTGTGAAACTGGCGAAGTTAAAATAGTCGTTAAGTTTTCTGAAATTATCCAATTTTCTGCGGAATTTTCTTAACTTTTCTTTCCGTAAGAACCTTCTACAAAGTATTAGAAAACTTAAAAAAAGAAAAATTAATGAAATCGGTAAAGTCGTTCTCAAGTTATTGCGTGACCAACGGAAAAAGGGGTTCATTTTTAATTAACACGCTTTTATTAGCTTCACTTGTAACTAACTATGTATGTAAGAAAATCTTGGAATCTTAATTTGACCCACTTCCCGGTCTTCGATTAGGATGAAATTTTGCACACGCTCTGAGTTCTGATGACAATACATGACTAGCTAAGAAACGTCATTACAAATCCAATATGGCGGCCTCCCCAAGATGGCGGACTGGCTGTTTGAAATCCACCCCCATGATATGGGTATCAAATGAAAGGGTTTGCTGTCAGGAAAACGAAAAAAATAGTCACGTGACTTAAATCCAATATGGTGGACGTCCAAGATAGCGGACAGGCTATTTGAAATGCACCCCCATGATATGGGTATCAAATGAAAGGGTTTGCTGTCAGGAATACGAAAAAAGTAGTCACGTGACTTAAATCCAACATGGCGGACATCCAAGATGGCGGATTGGCTATTTGAAATGCACTCCCATGATATGGGTATTAAATGAAAGGGTTTGCTGAATGGGATACGAAAAAAATAATCACGTGACCTAAATCCAACATGGCGGCCGTCCCAAGGTGGCGGATTGGCTATTTGAAATGCAGCCCTATGATTTAGGTATAAAATGAAAGGGTTTGCTGAAAATAATGCGAAATGACATTTTCTTACCAAATTATCATGTCATGGGTATCAATCAATAAGGTTCGACGAGAGGAATACGAAGATTGGACTTTGAGTCTATGAGATCTCACCTAAGCCAAGGTAGGATACGCGCCGAGGGCTGAATGGTATGAGGGTGGTAAAAAATATCATGTCGCTAGCGTCACCTTAGGGCACCGGGCGCAACCCTATTGTAATTAGCCTTGCCCCCCTACATGGACCTCTGGGGAGGTCGACCGTGTGGCAACAGTATCATCGTTTGAAAGTAACAGGTTAACATAAATTAACATGTGTGAGAATTTGCGATTTGTATACTTTGGAATTGGCACAGTCGCAAATGTGTGCAACTCAGTATTCCTGAGAGATCTACTTGCTATTAAATATGGATATCGATTTACCGGATATTGTTGTTTTGAAAAATATTGTTTTGAAAAATATTGAGTAGTCTGAATTGGATATTCATGTACCCCGGGTCGATTACGAGAACTATTAAGTTTTAATAAAAAAAGGAAACTTTGAAACTTTGTACAATATATTAAAAATAAAATAATTATATTATAATAACAACGTTTACGAGTTATTTCGTGATAATAAATAAATAATTAAAAAGAAAACGTTTACAAATTATTTCGTGATAATAAATAAATAATTAAAAAGAAAATAATTTAACAAAATATTAAGGTCTGACCCCACAACCGTCTATTTGTCCACTACTCGTGGGAACAACATGATGAAAAATAAAACAAATAAAAATAATAGTTTAAAAAACTAAAAAACACGCTTTTAGCACGCACTAAAAATTACAAAATAATTCGGACATTTAGTTTGATGACTCAAGAGTTTTCCCTTTGCCAAATCTTCATTAGATCGCAGGTAAACATAAACAATTTCAGTTCGTGATGAACGATAAATAATTACCTATGCGAAATGGTTATAAGTAGGTAATCATCTTTATTGAATATTTATTATGATTTTTTATTATGAAAGAAAGCGTAGAGCGTTTATGTAATCTTTACTCTTTTTGGACAAAACGCTCCACGCTTTCTTTCATAATAAAAAATCATAGTAAATATTCAATAAAGATGATTACCTACTTATAACTATTTCGCATAGGTAATTATTTATCGTTCATCACGAACTGAAATTGTTTATGTTTACCTGCGATCTAATGAAGATTTGGCAAAGGGAAAACTCTTGAGTCATCAAACTAAATGTCCGAATTATTTTGTAATTTTTAGTGCTAAAAACGTGTTTTTTAGTTTTTTAAACTATTATTTTTATTATATACCATATATATATAGATTTTATATATATAAATATAGATAGATAGGGATAACTTGCTTATTATTATTCGATAATACATTATCCATTCTAGCCTTTAAAATTAAAAAATCATCATGGTTTGGACTACCTGCTAACCATTTCAAAGCACTAAAATGTCTTCTCGTAGGCATCCAATTCTATAATGTGTATTAAGTTTAGTGTTCCCGTTTTTAGTTTTCAGCTTCCAGTAGTCAGGGCTATTATCTTCGAGTTTAAATAGTCTATATTTGTACGCTGGCGTAACAACCAAGTTAACAATGTTCGGAAAAAAATTATGTCAGTTTCTTATATGGCTTTTATGTATGTATGTGCTATCTTGCCTGATTCAGTTATTATAAGGCTGTTTTTCTTTTCTTTTACGACTTTTCTCTTGTATCTTGGCGTGAGTTTAGTACTGATAAAGGTCGGAGGATCCAATGATAAAAAAAAATATGACACTCATGCGGATAATTGAAATAATTCGTTTATTGAATTCTCGCGGTACAATAATACTTAGAATAATTCTATATTGACAACGGACTTAACTATTTAGAGAGGACTTAGAAAGTATACTTTGGACTGTCGATTTGGAACTCGATTTGGAACTGTTGAGTAGTGGGTTGCAATTTAAGAGGTCACATCGGTTAACAAAGGAACTGCGTTGTAGGTGCAGATAGCTTGTAAGCGGAATTCGGGTTCTTGGAACTGAAGTGAGGACTTGTGGGAAATGTTGTAATTCTCTGATGTGGAAACTAATGGGATTATATGATATTATGGGAACTAAGGGATGCTGGGGTCGTAACACCCCCACCGTTTGACTGAGGTTCCGACGAAATATTTTTTACAATTTTTCTTTTTTTATAAAATTTTCTTACAAAAATTATTCCGAATACAATCAACATAATTACAAGATTTATTGAAATGTTTATAAAGGAGGAGGGTCAATAAGGCAGGTTCTCGGCCTAAATTTTTTGGAAGGAAGGACTTGAAATTTCTTTGAAATTCTTTCTGGGTTTTTATCTACAATCAATACATAGTCAATTTCCACCAATATGAAACTTCCAAATACCCTCCCCCCTCACTGCCCCAAAGTTATGAAAAAGCAGCCATAAATAGCACTAGTTTAACGGTTATAGAAAATGTCTGAGCTAAATTTTTTATTTTACAATGCCGAAAACCGGCCTTATTGACCCTCCTCCTTTATCAGTAAATGTTTTATTTTCAATTTCAAAAATTTTCTTTCTATTATTAACAATGTTTTTTACATGTATGTAGTGAATTTACGGGGAGCTTAAAACACGTCTGTCCGTTCGGTAGCACTTTATTCAACTGATTCTTAAACCTACTTACAAATGAATCTTAACTTAATCGACCTACATATAAAAGTTTACTTACCTATTACTTAATTAGTTGACCAATATTGCACCTGCACGGTGCACTCGTTTAGTCATGCTGGCTTAGCGATTATAGCATGACCTACACTACATGTCAAACGAGTGCACCGGCATATGGCTCAAGGTAATTAAGTCATGTCTTATCATTACATACCTTCCCCCTTTTTTTTTTTTTACTCTTTTGAATAATATGGTAGAACAAATTATTAATTAATGTTAACAATGTTACATTAGTCTTATCTATCCTAGTATATTCAAGTTTCATTTACTTATATATATAATATATATATAATTTAGGGTGCTTTTTTTCGTGACTATTTTTTTTTGTTTTTGTTTAGTTCCACCTCGAAATTTTGTGGCAAATACCTAAACAAACATTCCCTGAAAATTGGAGCCCTTAATATTAATATTAAGTACTAGACCAAGGCGTATAAAGATTTCCCATATAAAATACACGTAAACTTTGATTATTTTTCTTCAAAACTCTACAGCTCAGAGGCATTTTATGGTATAATCTTGGTCAATGGTAGGATTTCTTCAGAATTGAATGCTCTACAAGAGTGTCTATTACGGTATAAGCCTAACTCTCACCAGCGAGGTAATACGGGTCACTAATCCCAATTTTTCCACGAAATTCTCGCTTTTTGCCCCTATCTCGTAAACAACAAGAGGTACAGAAAAAGTGGTTATGACAAACTTGTAGAAAACTAAATTTCCTCCAAAAAGTTCTTGAACACCAAATCGCTAACATCGATATTTCTTGAGATATTGGACTTTGAAGTTGAGGTAGTGTGGAATTTTCATGGATTATTGCGCTAAATTGTAGAAACACTACCTCAGATTCAAAGCCCAATATCTCAAGAAATATCGATGTTAGCGATTTGGTGTTCAGAAGTTTTCTGCAGGAAATTGAATTTCCTACAAGTTTGTCATATTCACTTGTTCTGTACCTTTTGTTATTTAAGTGAGAATTTCATGGAAAAATTGGGGTTAGTGACCCGTACTACCTCGCTGGTGGGAGTTAGGGTTACACCGCAATGGACACTTTTGTAGAGCATTCAATTGTGAAGAAATCATACCATTGACCAAGATTATACCATAAAATGCCTCTGAACTGTAGAGTTTTGAAGAAAAATAATCAAAGTTTACGTGTATTTTATATGGGAAATCTTTATACGCCTTCGTCTAGTAATTAATATTAATATTAAGGGCTCCAATTTTCATGGAATTTTTGTTTAGGTATTTGCCAGCATTTGTGCTGGTCAATATAGGGAAAACGTCTTGGGGTCATTTTCGTGTGGCATGGTTGGTGTGAGAATAAATGTCAATATTGCGATCGCTAAACTTCGAGTATGAATTTTTTACGTATTTTTCTGTTGAGCTACGTCACATGACGAAACTTTCCAGGGGGGTAACTTTTTTTCGACCCACCCTAATATGTATATATATATTTTTTTTCAGTTGTTTACAAATTGTACATAAGTAATTAGAATATCATTATTGTGTGCTATCGGTTTGCATTTGTAGATCGAGTTGTTCACGCCTAGATATCACTATGGGATTTGAAATTGGCGTATTCCTCCTCTCCTTTAATTGATGTTCGTTAATCGAATTTTCTGAGGATTCTCGACACTTTCTTATAAATTTAATTGTTAAAACTAATGCGAGCGTCGTCAATGCAAGGCAGCTTAGGATGATAGATATGTTGAATTTCTTATGTAACTTATTGTTATCTTTGTTTTCCTCTATCTGAGATAATTGGTATTCTATGTTGTGTGTTGCCTTACGGTTAGAAGTAAGTGGTTCATGTGAGACTATAGGAACTAAATGTTTTATTTAAATGGATATTCCAAGTGAGTCACTGATTTAGGGTGAATCCAATCGTATTTTCATTCAAAGTAGGGGACATCACGGTTAGTTTCCTCCTTCTAGTGAATGGTATTATTACTGTTTTGTTGAAATTTATTTTAGGGTTAACCTCCTGGCACCAGTCAGACACAAGGTTTAGAGCCGTCTGGGCTTTGCGTGATACCACGCGATCCTCTTTGCTCCGGATGATAATGCCAATGTCATCCGCGTAACCTTGACATTCTATCCCAGCATTTGTCAACTTTTTTAGGAGGCCGTCAACAACTATTGACCACAGGAGCGGAGACAGGACCCCTCCCTGGGGGCAGCCCCTAGTGGCCCATGCCGTCACGGAGCTCCCACAAAAGTTTTCCGTGATCTTTCGACAGCCTAACATGGCTTTAATCCATTTCACCGTCTGGATGTTCACACCTTTTCCGACGGCCACTTTCTCCATGGATTCGAAGGAGGTATTATCGAATGCTCCTTCTATATCAAGAAAAATACATAGGTCCGTTTCTTTCCCATTAAGTGATTTTTCTATAATTGCAACCAGGCTATAAAGGGCAGTGATGGTTTATCAGGGGGGCAAGATAAGCGTGCTGGTTTGGATGTAGTGGAGCCTCACGCAATGCTGTGTTACGTATATGGTTGTCTAGCACTTTCTCCATGGCTTTAATGAGAAAGGAGGTAAGACTAATGGCTCGATATGCCTTAGGATGGGAGGGACTACGCCCCCACCCTTCGGTATGAAAGCTACCCTTGTATCCCTCCACCCTTCAGGGATAATTCCTAGTGTAAAACTGGCTCTTGCAACTTTAATTATGGCTGGTACTAGTCCTTCTCTTGGGCCCTTTTGCAGTAGAGCTGGGAAGATGCCATCTCCTCCAGGAGACTTGAAGGCCTTGAATGAGTTGATTGCCCACTCAACTGTCCTCGGGGTAAAGACATGGCCCAAAAGGCTACTAGCCCTCAGGGCGTCCATAATCTTCTGTTATCGAGTCAGGGAAGTGTGTTTGAATAAGAAGCTTCAAAGTCTCCTTCCCATCCTCCGTGTAAGTACCGCCCGACTTTTTTAGTAGTCCGCTTCCGTTTGTATGATCTTTATGCCTTCACAGAAGCCTCTCCATGTTTTCCTCTTGGATTTCCGTATTTCTTTGTTGTATCGGGTTAGGGCCTTTTTGTAGGCTTCTGTTGAGCCTCCTTTTCTGGTCTTGTTGTAAAGCTTACGAGTTTTGGCTCTCAAGCTTTCTAGATCCCTATTCCACCAGGGAACATCCCTGGATTGTTTCCTTGTCTTTAGCGGACAATTGTCCTCATAAGAGGAGAGGAGCACACGTGTAAGTTTGGACGAGAAGAGGCTTAGTTCTTCTTGGCACGTGATCGGCGAGCACGGGAGCTCTTTTAGATCTTGCTTGACCTCCTCCTGATAACAGATCCAATCTGTTTGCCGAGGAATTCTTCTCTTTTTGTGGCATGTATTTTTTTTTTTTTTTTTTATTTAATTGAGTTTATACTCTACACAATTAAGAAAGTGTCTTATAATTATGTGCAGGAAATTACAAAGATGAGTTGGCAAAATTCAAAAAATAAACTTACCAGTATTAATATACTAAAAAAAGCAGAAGAAAACAAAATAAAATAAAAACAAAATTAGAAAAATTAGATGGAAACATGCTTGCTCATCAGAGACATTAAAAGGCTTTAAAGTGTTCAAAAAGCTTTTCAGGGAAATCACGACTGCGACTACTCCTTCTCAAATCCATGGGTAGGTGATTCCAAAGTCTGATGGATTGTATGAAAAACTGTCGTTCCGTAGATCGATAACGAAACTTAGGAACAACTACCGAAAAAGTCCGAGATGATTGAGATAAACTTAGTTTTTCAATAAGATAACCGGGCTGTTTAGAGACGAGAAGATTTCGGAGAAAAAGGGTAGTGCGAAAGTTCAGATATGAAATTAAGCTACATCCCAAAATTGATTTAACATGAGCAGAAACATGGTCAAAGCGTCTTAAACTAAAAGCATATCGCACGGCTGAGTTAAAAGCAACATTAAATTTATGCAAGGAAGCTGAGTCAAGCCCGCAGAAAATTTCGCACCCAAAAGTTAATAATGGAATAATGAGCGACCGAACAAGAAGTATTTTGGTATTCTGGGGAGTAAAAGCTGCAGAAACACATAATAGTCGAAGGGTCGCATAAACTTTACCAATAACACTGTTAATGTGATCGGCCCAGTTGAGAGTGCAGTTGAATATGATACCTAAATTTCTAACTGACTTACAGTAGGGTATGATAGTTTTCTTAAGGAGAATGGGAGGAAGAATGGACGAGTCTAACTGCCTTCGATAAATACATAAAGCATTCGATTTGGATGCATTTAAGGATAAGTGATTATCCAAGGCCCATTGAGAGATTCTGCCCAAGTCTTCATTGATACGGGCTACAGTATCTCCCAGTATTCCAAGAGAACCAGCCGAGTATAGCTGAACATCGTCAGCATACATATGAAACGAGCATTCATGGATCACTGATGGAAGATCGTTAATAAAAATTGAAAAAATAAGGGGTCCCAATATAGAGCCTTGAGGTACACCACTGGGAACCGGGAGGAAGTGGGAAAATTTATTGTTTAGTGTGACTTTCTGCTGTCGATGGCGAAGATATGACCAAAGAAGTTTACAAGCAGGGATAGACAAATTAAACTGAGTGTACAGTTTATTGAGAAGAGCTGTATGACAAACTTTATCAAAGGCCTTAGAGAAATCAAGTAAAACGAGTGTGGTGGCATTGTCGTTGTCTAGGGCATTCCGTATGTCGTCGGAAATTTTAAGCAATGCAGTAGTGCAGCTATGTTTAGGGCGGAAGCCCGATTGAGATGAAGATAAAAGGTCATGATCGTTAATGAAAGTGAAAAGCTGCTTATGAAGTAATTTCTCAAAGGCCTTTGAGAGAAAAGGAAGGATAGATATAGGACGGAACTCGGGGGGGCTTAGAAGCCTTTTTAGGAATTGGGATGACCTTAGTCAATTTCCAAGAAAACGGGAAAGTTGAGGTCAACAAAATGGTATTAAAAAGATGGGTAAGGAAAGGTAAAATTAGTGGTAGAAGTATTTTAATGAATTTAGGATGAAGGTCATCAAGGCCACAAGCATTAGACTTCACAGCCATGATAGCTGCATATACATCTATCTCATTTACTGCGGAAAAAGAAAAGCCGTTAAAAGGATCGTGTGCGTTAAAAAATACCGGGGAATCAACGTTGTTAGCAGGTGTAGCGCGGTTTAATTCATTAGGGTCGATATCAGATGTATCAATGTTCTTTTTCCCGGGACAAACGCCAGATGTTTTCAGGTTACTCCAAAGTTTTTTACCAGGCAATTTTGTGCTTAAGTGTGTGTTATAAAACTTCTTCTTAGATTTAAGAACTTCACTATTTACAGCATTACGCAAAACCCGAAATTCGTCCCAAAGCTCGGGAGTGCGGTAACACTTCCATCTACGATAGGCCGTGTTCCGACGCAATATAAGATTAGAAATGCGGACTGTAAACCAAGGCTTGTTGGGATTTAACACACGTCTTGAGGGGTACAAAGCGATCATAGAGATGTGTAATGGAAGCGGTAATATACTGAGTTTGTTGATCAACAGAAGTCAGAGAGTACACATGACCCCATTCAATGCCACCGGCCTCATCCAGGATATCATCTATGTTAATGTTATTAAAGTCCCGATAGCTATAGATAGTAGGACTAGGGGGAGGAGGAAAAATGTTAAAAATACAGAATATGAGATCATGTCTGGAGAAAGCGGGAGCAGAAATTTGGTTAAAGAAGGAAACTAAATTGACATCATGTACTAGAAAAAGGTCTAATAGTGTAGAGGAGTGAGATGAAAAATGTGTGGGCTCAGAATTAACAAGGGAAAGGTTTTGCGTGTTTAATAAATCAGCAAGACAGCTTGATCTTGATGGATCAGTGTTAAAATCACCTGTTATTATTATTCCTGGGAACGAAAATACTAGCCGGGAGAGTAAGTCATCTAAGTGATCAAAGTTAGTGAAATTCGGGGGTTTATAAACAACACCCACAAGACAAGTCACAGGGCTAGCAGAAATCTGAACAAACAAGGATTCTATGCCTGAATCTGGATCAGATTGAGCAATAATGCACGAATTTAAGAATTTCCGAACATATATAGCAACTCCACCTCCAATGCGAGTAGCGCGATCATTGCGATACAGATTATATTTAGGAAGGGCAACAAGCTCGTCTGTAATATGAGGCCTCAACCATGTTTCTGAAACACAGATAATATCCAGAGAGCATGAGTCAAATATGTTGCGAAATTCGTCAATCTTGGGATATAAGCTTTGGGCATTCAGGTGACAAATTTTAAGCCCCTCTGCCTGATTGCACAAAATATTCAAAAGAGTACCCGTGGAAGAAAATCCAACAGAATCCGGGGAAATACCCAAGTTATTATCGTTACTCATTTTATTATAAAAGCAAGTGTGAGTAGGAATAGTTGCAGTCGTGTAATAAGCAGATCAGAAGAATACGCAACAAGACTTATACAAATTGATGTGAACGTCTCCTTTAAGCAAGCAGTAAAAGAAAATGTCTTGTAAAGATACATATGAAATAAACAAAATACATTAGCAACACGTAAACGTAAAGAGAATTCATTAAGTAAGTATTAGAGTGCAAAATCTTAAGTCTGAGAACACCTATATTACTTATCGTTAGGAATATTATCATTATTATCACTATGACGATGATCCGTGGGCTGAAGTTCTTGGAGATCGTAGAAATTGAATATCGGCTTCGGGTTGTTATCAGAACAAGCATAAACATAAACTGTTCCTTTGCGAGTGAACACAGAACTAATGGCTCCTCTTGACTTTAGGTGTAAGGCACGACGAAAAAGTCCATAGTTTTTCTTAGTCAGGCTTTCATGAATGAACAATTTCGAGTCGGAGTCTAAACCAACTTCCCGTAGGGTCAGCTTCATCTTCCTCGTCTTATCTTTTCCTTTTTTATGAAAGGCACGAACAGCTTGTAACAAATTGTTTTTGTCTTCAGTGCTCATGAGCTTGACAATTATTGCACCATCATTAGAAGTATTACTAACTGCTTTGTTTACTCGAAAAATGCGGAGCAGAGTCGGATGGATGATACCAAGGTTGCAGCACAAAGTTTTAAAAATGTGGTTAAGATCTTCACTCTCACATCTAGGAAGACCGTTTATGACAAGGTCATTAGAGATTTGTCGTTTTTCTATGGCATCAAGACGTGAAACAAACTGCATGATTTCCTCCGGCAAGCTAGGAGAGAAGAGCTTAGACGGAGAAGCATCCCTAATTTCATTGATTTGCTGCTGGAGGTCATCTTTGGCCTCATCAAGTTTACGCTGGAAGTCTTTGCGGATTTCTCTAAACTGATGCTGGAAATCAGCTTTGATGATATCAAGCTTAGCATCGATCTTTTCCAGATATCGCTTGATTGCAGTTAATTCGCTCTCGTTGGGCTCGGCATAGGCAGAAGTTGGTGTGGGAGGCTCTTTGTCAACCGCAGTCCCAGGTGCTTCAATGACTTCTACACTACTGATAGGTTTGTGTTTTCCACCAGCTGGTTTACATTGAATGCTGGATGATGCCGGTAAGTTGTTAACGGTCGACGCAGGCAGAGCAGGAATATCGCCCGCTGCAATTGCGGGTGCTTTGCTACTTTCGTCACTACTGACAGATTTGCTCTTAGTAGCGGCTGATTTACTTCGAGTTACCGGATGCTGCGAAGTAACAGCCTGCGTCTGCGTATTTGGTTGAGAGTGGAACATCACTGTTATCCAAGCGCACAACTGAATGAATTGCCGATAGCACAGAAATTTGAAGAGCCACAGATTATGTAAATTATCCCTTAGGACTTGCAGGAACCACTTCAGAGATGGAAATCCAAAGCAAGCACAAGACTGGTGAGGAACGAAACGAACAATATACTATTAAAAGCTAAGGAACCCGGAAATTTTGAGGAAAAACTTGAGACCGATCAGAAACGTGACGTGACTAGCCGCTCATCTCTCGCGATTTTCAGCCTTTCAATCTTATATGACAATGGTCTGCGAGGGAGGCTTCTCTAGATACATGCCATTTGGTTATAGAGCTAAGTAGAGAGGGGGTGGCTAAAGTTAAGTCCAGTACCTCACTACGTAGGGCATTTGAGAAGGTTGGTTCTGTACCCATGTTGGCTATTTCCAAGTTGTTCACCATTAGGAAGTCCAGTAGGTACTCACCCCTTCGATTTATGTTGCTGCTGCCCCAGATGGTGTTGTGCGCGTTCGCATCGCAGCCTATGATAATAGGTCTACCCCTGCGTCTGCACAACGTCACTAGTCGCTGGATATCCGGTGGTGGAGCCGTCTCCGTGTCACCTGGGAAGTAGGTTGAGGCAATTATTACCTATCTACTTCCCGCGTTTGTAGGGACGTAGATTATGCCAGCTACCAGGTCACGCGAGATGAGCTCTGTAATGGGAATAAAGTTCATTTTAGAGCTGACCAGTATGGCAGCCCTAGGAGATGGGTGCTCCTTGCTGTAAATCAACTTACTGTGGTTTATCGACGGTAGTCCTTTGATTATTCCTCTGCAGATTCAGGGTTCTTGAATTAGCTCTGCGTCAATCTTTTCTTTAGTGAATCTCCGACTTAACACGTCTGAAGCTGCCCTTGCGTGATGGCGATTCACTTATAGGACTTTTAGGGCAAAGTCCCTGCAGCTAGGCATTTTTGGGCAGGCTGTCTTTACCTGAGTCCCTCTCCGGGATCTTGGGTTTTTGAGCAGCCTGTCCTGATGTCTTGTTGTTGTTGGTGGTAGCGCTTTTTCCAGCCTCTTTTCCTTTTATTTTCTTCCCCTTCACGTTGCCATGGTGTGGTAGTGGCTTGACTTTGGGGACTAGGGGTTTCCTGCTGGCAGTCCGTCCCTTGGTTAAGCCAGTCTTAACCTGGCTTGGTGAAGGGGTCGTGGGGACACCGGTGCAGGAGTTTTCGCATACAAAACAGAAGTGGCAGCAGGTTTTGTTCCAGCAGCGGCTGACTTCGTGCTGGTATTTTCAGGGCCTCGTGCTCTGCCAGCAGACCGAGCCACTAGGCCATCGGAGTGACCCGTCTCCCTTAGGGGGCTACCTTTGGGCTTTAAGCTGATATGCCCATATTTGGAGCCGATCCTAAATGATACTTTTTTCAGTATCTCAGCTTTCAAGAATCCAAGCTTCCTTTTCGTTGGGGCTTCCGACCCTCCTGTTCTGGCATTTCAGAGGTGGTACCCACCTTGTTTGTTAACTGTATTTCCATAACAATTCCCACGAGTACGGGAGTGATTAAGGTCACCCGAGGGTAGAGATCCCGTTATACCCCCGGGAAGGCTAATTGAAATCAGAGGGCGCCAGGTATCTGGAGTCCGCATACTAACGGCTAAGCACCCCCTTAGCCACGCAGCCCTCGGCGTATGCTGTTTCACCTTGGCTTGGGGTATTTTATTTAAGAGAGTATCCTTCTCTCCGCCCGACTACAGTTAGCCAGCACTCCCGGCAGAGACATGACCGTATCGGGAGCCTGTTTTCAGCCGCCCCCACGAGGAGGATATAGTCGCACTACACCAGTGCACACAGTTACGGCACCTGCACACAGATATGGCACGTACAACAGTGTGTTACATGTTATTCCCCCTGTGTGCAGGCGTAGGTCCCCCTGTGTACCTGATGGCTGACGGCCGACCCATATCATACTTTGTAACTTATCTGACTGATACCGAAAAAGAAAACTGATCCCAGAAATGAAGATTCTTTAAAATTTAGTTTATTAGGGGGATGGCAGCCATCGTCATCAGAACTGGCTACTCATTGAAAGTTGGGTAAATTAAAATCACCAGTAAAAGGAGATCGTTATCTGGGTTCATTAAATCAATAATGATTTCTAATTTCGAGATTAGTATATCATAGATACTATGTCCATTCCTCTCAGGGGTATAATAGGTCGAGTGATGAAATCAAGCTGCAATTGAAGTGAGCTTTTAACTCATCCTTCCAGTGCCGCTGAATTAGTATACCTATCCCTACGAACATGGTCGGAGTTACAGACAATGGAAAAATTAGTTCACTGTTCGTTTTTCTTATACTTGATAAAAGTCCCCCCCCCCAATGGATGACCCGTTATTCTGCCCATGTCTACGAAACACGATAGGATGAATCAAAAATCTCTACATAATGGGAACCATGATGGAGACATGTTTCGGTAAACGCAATAAATCAAAATTGCTAGTAGTGGACGATAAAGAGTCCTAGTCTTGGTTCTGATACCACTTACATTCGGCTACAGATCGTCTGGCGATTTAGTTTTTTGAGACAATCGCATTAGATGGATTGACACTCAAATTCCTTGATTTAACCTTGGAGATTGGTCTGCAAAGGACGGAATTTTTTACTAAAGCACCTGAGGGCCAAAAAGATGTATTCAGCATGGTGGCCAATAGTTAGACAAGTTATATTTTTTGTATAAATATTTCGAGCCTTAATATAGTAGAGAATTGCCTCAGAGGAAGTTCCTGAGTCTAGACGAGAAATAAATAGGGATCGTTGGTGGGAGACTACTTTTAGTGATTCTTCAATATTTTCCATAAGGGGAGGGTTAATTTCTGTTTTAGAAGATGTTTCAGAATGGCAATCTGAGTCAGGCGTAGGTACAAAATTTTGTGAACCAGAAGGTAATGGGAAAGCGGTATTAGAAGAATTAATATCTCCAATATCTTTACTAACTGAAATTATTTTAAGGGACCGATTATTTGGTCGCTTTTGTCGAAGATCGGATTTCTTCTCGTTAGAGACTGAATCATTTGAGAAGGAAGGAGGAGGAACAGCCATGACTGGGATCTTATCATCCGAGATATTGGGGCTCAGATTTTCAGGAACTTTGAGAGCTTCGATCTCACGTTTAATGAAACGGAGCAACTTAGTGCTCTGTGAAAAATCAGAAGTCCATGAATTAACATTACTATAAACTTTCCCCACGCGATATTTGATATCTTCTTCTTGATGTGTGTCTTTAAACGCATCCGAGAGGTCGAGGAACAGTAGTTTTTAGAGTCCCAGTGTTAAATCCCAAAAGAAAGCGCGCCAAAACCCTCCCCAAGACGCGCACAGGAAGTGGAAAATCCAAGATGGCGGATTTGAGCGAGATTTTGCCTCATGTATTTTAAAGGGGGAAAGTGGTCCAGAACGCCCATAGCGTTATAGTTATTTATATTTTTTGTGTAAAATGTTAATAAGTAAAATAAATTTCACAACAAAGACTGAATAATATAAAAGTTAGACACTTTAGAGGATTAAACACACAAGCAGTACATTACGAAGGACGACGCAGATTGTTGTACGGTCCACATTCATCTTTACCATTGGCATAAATGCACTTAGGCGAACGTCAAAGGTGTTCTGCTTCAACGTCTTCAGGACAGTTTAAGGCACTCATTTACATAAAGCAAAAGTAGCATTTTGCTATGTCTTTCAAAATAGTGTAAAAGAATCCGCTTCTGGGTAGCTTGTATGATTTTTTATCATCCAAATTTAAATTCCTGAATGTGTTGAGACGGTGGGATTCACGCTTTAAGATCAACATTATGTCTGCAATTGAAGACCTTTATAAAAAGTCTTTTATATTAATCCATGCGTTGTGTTTTTGCGGAAATCCAAGCCATTTCACAAATACATAATTACGTTGACTTTTTAAAACTTTTTCTAAAAGATAAAGATCGGCCTATTTGACTGGTGCTAGTTCTAGTTGATAAAACCCGCCCTGAATTACATTACCTAGATAGTCTTCAAGATTGTAAGTTATTGGATAAGTGTTTTTGACTTATTTTATCTTAAAGATTTCCGTAGCCTTTTTCAAAAACGTGTTTGTGCTTACTTATTCGTACAAACTGTCCCTTTTTGTATTTTGGCCTCGATTTTAATTTGGGCTTTTTATAAACACTTGTCAATAAACGAACTTCATCTCTAGGGCCAACATCTATAGGTCGCATTTTAATAGTTCGGTGCTTTGTTCTGTTATATTTGTCCATTAATTTGTCCAGCATACTGAGCCAATGATAATTGCCATTCATACTAAATTTTCTCCTCATAATGTTTTTTAATGTTCTATTAAATCTTTCTATAACTGATGCTTTTAATGCACTATAGGTTGAATAATGGTTAACATAATACTTTTCCATTAACTGCAGGAAGGGTTTGTTATAGAACTCTTTTCCGTTATCCGTTTGCAATTTTCTTGGAATACGGCCTTGTCTACAAATTAGTTGCATTGCCTTAGTCACTTCTATTCCACTTTTATTTTTAATTGGTAAAGCCCACGCATATTTTGAAAAAGTGTCAATAACCGTGAGCAGGAATAGAAAGCTTTGATTTTCTGAAGCATACGAGCTCATATCAACCAAATCTGCCTGGCACAAATCATCTGTACTTTTCATCGTTACACGACGACGTTTAAAATTTTTACTCGCAGGTCTGTATAACTCATTAATAATTTGTCTTCTGCTTATTTTTGAATGAGTATCTTCTTGATGTAGGTTTTATATATAAGCCTTGTTGTTTTTTATGCAGCAAAGATGATTGCATTCAGGCACCCATTCACAATGATCGTTGCAGGATCTTCTAGTTGCGGAAAAACAACGTTTATTAAAAATATTTTAAATGAGCCAAAAATTAGGAAAATTATAGGGTGTAATGCCAAAAGCGGAGCGTCACCAACAGATATTGCTTTCACAAATGTTCAGTATATAGACGCTGTTCCCGATGAGTTGTAAATTACACAAACGAGCCCATTTTAATTGTGATAGATGATATGATGTTAAATACATTTAGCAAACAAGTTTGTGAACTATTTACTAAAGGATCGCATCATCGTAATTTTTCGGTTATTCTTGCAGCTCAAAATGTTTTTCACCAGGGAAAATTCTGCAGAGATATATCGCTAAATTGTAAGTACCTTGTCGTTTTTAAAAACCCCCGAGATAAAAGTCAATTTGTGCATTTAGCGAGACAAATTAATCCGGAAGATAGTTTAGAACTTTTGAAAATATATAAAGAGATTACGCAGGAGCCTTACGTATGTTTGCTGATAAATCTTACTCAAGACATTAACGACTTATTAAGATTCCGTACATATATCCTTAATAAAGATTTTGCAACTTGTTTTTGTCCACAAAATTCTTTGAATAGTATCAAGAGTGAAACTATTAAAGGAAAACAAGCATATGCTTTATGTGCTTAAAAGGGCTAAACCAAACTTAAGAAACGTTATCGTTAAAAATGCAGATTCTGAGGTTATAAAAACTATTTGTGAAATCACACTTAATACACTAAAAGGAAATCATATACCGCACGGCAAAATATATAATTCGCTATGCAAGTATAAAAAGGGCATGCGCAAATTGATTGAGGCAAGAAGGTCTGTTCCAAAACAGCGTAAGATACTAGTACAACGGGAAAGATTTTTGCCAGCTTTATTAGGAAGTGTGCTTTCGGGTCGGGTGTAATAGGTTCATTAATTGAAAAATATGCATAACAGTAATATTCTTAACAAAATGTTGCTTCTTTCTCCAGATGATCTTTATCGCCAGCTGCAAAACGCCGGTTATCAGCTAGCGGGATAGGAAAAAGTCTTAAACTGCCTGCAAAAATACCAAGAACAGGTGCCCGTAAAAAAGACTATAAAATTATAACTGCCGAGGACGGAGTCACACAATACACTGTTCCTATGAATTTAGATGAAGACGAGACAAGTAGGCTTATTGAAGAACTAGAAAAGCCGTCTGAAAAGCCGCCTATATTAAGACCGTCTCAACAGGATCCAGGTCAATATACGTTATCATTCCCTGTACGCAAAGCTGTTAGGCAAAGCGAGCGTCTAAAGTCAAAAACACGTAGTACAAGTGTACCAGATATACACTGCGGAGCATAACTATAAACGCAGTCAAAAAATGCTTGTTTTTGCTATTTGTTTTGCCAAATCCTGTTATTATTTATTGATTTTGAAAGATTAGAGGGAAAGAGTACTGCACACAAAAATTTACCAAAAAGTAATCATTAACAGCACCGTTAGTTGAAATTTGCTCTGAATTAGGCGGAGCATAACTATAAACGCATGCATTTAATTTTAAAAAAATTGAATAAAAAACAAACAAAGATGTAATTTCAATAATGTGTGTGACCACCTTTATTGCTAATAACTTCAAAGAGTCTGTTTGGCATACTTTTAATAAATTTGTTATGGTTCTATTGTCAATATTGTACCATGCTTGAACGATCGCAGTTTTTATCTCAACGACAGTGTTGTACTGCTTGTTGTCCTTATAAATATGCTTTGTTAGGAGTCTCCAAATATTCTCAATGGGATTTAGGTCTGGGGAGCAAGCGGGCCATGCCATTACTTGAACGTTATTGTCCATAAACCACGAATTAGTGGTATGGCTCTCATGAGTTCTGGCGTTGTCCTGTTGGAAAATCCAGAAATCTGTGCCTTGGCGCCGCATAAATGGTAATAAATTCATTTGCAGTACATCGATATACTCGGAAGAATTTATCTTAGTACCCATCCCACCATTCCATCAGCACAAAAGGCTCCCCAGATCATAATACTGCCTCCACCGAAATTGCATTTTGACAACAACTCAGAATTCTTCCGCAAATCACGCCAATACTCACTGAAACCTATCTGGTACATCCAAGTTATATTTTTTCTCATCAGAAAGAATTATCTTTAAAAAAAAAAGTTCCAAAAATTTATCGAAAACAAACCAAACCAAGGTAAAATGCTTGGTTGTTGGTCTGCATATTTGTTCGCGCGAATTGCAGCCTTGCTGATTTGTGACGCGGTAAAAGTCGCGGTGCCGATTCTGGCGCACAATATGGTTGGAATTCCTTAAAACTCTATGAATTGTCCATTAGGAGACGTTCAGACCACAATCCTTAACGATGTCTGAAGCGGTCTTCAAACTGTTGCTTGCATTTTGAATAACGTATGGCCTGTTTCTGTGTGATAACTTGCTTTTCGGATCTCCTGTTCGATTTTTTCCATAATTTTCAGGAGCTTCTAACACGTTCCGAATAGCAGCGTCAGACCGACCGAGCCTTTTAGCAATGGCACGCTTTCTCAAGCCATCTTCAAAAAATGCAAGAACTTTGCCTGCTTCCATATCACTAAGCACTGTTCCGCGTGACATTCAAAAAAATAAGTAACAACAATTTAAGAAGCAAAATTAATTTTATTTTTTGGCACACTTTTTGTTTGATATTAACGGTCAATAACGCAAAGAACTGATAATATACTCACTGCGTTTATAGTTATGCTCCGCCTAATTAAGAGCAAATTTCAACTAACGGTACTTTTAATGATTACTTTTTGGTAAATTTTTGTGTGTGGTACTCTTTCCCTCTAATCTTTCAAAATCAATAAATAATAGCGGGATTTGACAAAACAAGTAGCAAAAACAAGCATTTTTTGACTGCGTTTATAGTTATGCTCCGCAGTGTAGCTTGGGAGAGAATATAAAATACAAAAAATGCCGGTAGATACATATCCCAGAAAATGATTTTTACATTTGCTTGTTAAGTAATAACTCTTTGCATTACTACCCTGAGAATTCATTGGCCGCATTTACAAACAAATTAACTTGGTCGTGCAAATTAAATCAAAACTGGCAGGTTGGAATTACAGAAGTATCAGTTCCCGAATATGAAACAAAAGGAAATAGCGCGAAGAGATTGAAACGCATATGGGACCGAATAGAAGACGACTTTTTAAGCGAGTTATTCCAGAAATTAGTTACAAACAAAAAGAAGGTTAATATGTACTGAACATATATCAAGGCAAGAAGCAATCCGATAATGTTGTCTTAAAATATAAATTACACGATTCGGTAGAGAGTTTTGTAGACGATATAATTGGGCAGATTCCAAGAAACAAGAGAAAACATTTAAGGTTACAAACTGCTTTAGACGATTACGCACATCCAGCGCGAAGTATAACGAAAAAAGATACAGAAAAAAAGGAAAATGCCGGTATGTTTGAGTTGCGAATTGACGAACTAGAATTAACAATCAAAATTAAGAAACCTTTACCGCCACACCTTAAGGTTAAAAATCTTATTATACTTTTTGTTAATAATGTACATTTTGATGATGCATCGATAAGCGAGGATGAAAAACAAAAGAAAGTTGCACGTATAAAAGATATAATTCTCGGTATATTAGACAAACTTGGTGATTCGACAAACATGGTGATTCGCTTGACGTTAAAGCGCTACACCCTAGAAAGATTACCGAAAGAAGTAACATTTTAAATGTTCCTTACGAAAAGAACGCTTCAGGGCTTTTTAAAACAACTCCTGTACCAATCGATGTGAATATTGATAACTTATCAAATTTTGTGACGGATGTATTTTTAAATACACCTACAGATAAAAGAAAAGCGGATATATTATTGTCAGAACTGAAGACATCTCTTGATAGTGCCGGGTTGCAATCAGAACATTTGTCAATAATGAAAAAAGTGGATCAAGTGAAAGATGCAGTTGATGAGATCAGTAAAAGGTTTTCTCTCGAATTGCCCGCTAAAAACTACTGTTACGAGCGCGACATTATGTACATTTATACTGACATAATAAAACCAAGGGTTATAGGGGACAATACGTGTAGTGCCTATAAACAAAAATGAACGTACCGTACATTGCGTTTTAATCATGTTGAATATTGCCCTGTTGAGAAGACCTCGATTGAAAGTGTTTAAATAAAAATAACTGATGGACAAGGTGAGTTGATTAATTTCAAAGGAAGTTATATCCCAACATTCTTAATGCTACATTCCAAGAGACTATAAAGCTATAAATAGCAAACACGTTGGCTGTGTGGTTATGGTAGAAAGGTATGCGCAAAATTATGAATTCGCTTTATACACGTTCTTATCTAGTTTAAACCGGCGGTGGCTTAGTTGATATAGGTGAACTTTATCGGACACCGCTTATCTATCAACGCGGACGAGGAATTGAAAGTTTTTTCAGCGGACTGCTAAGATACTAGCAACCGATAGTTACTTCCGGCGCAAAAGTCTTGAAACAACAGGCAATTAAAACAGGCAAAGCCATTTTAGAGGACGTAGGCAGTAAAACTATAAAAGATATTTTAAAAGTTCAACGTAAAGCTGCTGCTCAAGAACTTGCACAAAAAGGTATAAATAAGCTGTTTGGCGATATGGTCGGTGCAGGCAGAAACAATCGCAAGGCTATAAAAAGGCGTAATTCTTTTACAGCTCTACGGTCTGCTTCAGTCCCTAAACGTAGAAATTCAAACAAGCTACAAAAAAAAACATCAATCAAGAAGAAAAAAGATAGATGCAGTTTTCGTAAACGCGTGTTGGATATTTTTGATAAATAAACAATATGCCCACTTATAGCGAGTGTATGAAATCCGAACTGGACCTTTTCTCTGCACCGACTGTTCAAAGTAATATTTTAACCCTTAACCTCTTGCGCTATCAATTAGTTAGCAGAAATGTGTGCCCATCCACCCAGAGAAATTTCAAAAGAGCTTTTATTTGGAATAATTTGTGTAAAAGCTTCGATCAGATTGCATGTACAAAATGCTACATATATGCATATAATACATATATTGCATATAAAAGAGTAATAAAAGTTTAATTTTATAGGTATATAAACTATATAAAAGATCAACCAAGGTACCTGCGTACCTGCGTACATATTGTAACAATCATTGACTTCTTTACATGCATCGGAAAAAAGTTATTAGCAGAAATATAAAGTGGTCGGAATTAGGAAAGGCGGTAGGTACGTTGGTCGAATGATATCTCTGCGTTCACTCTCACTTTCCATTTTAGGGATCTAAATAAAGATAATGCTAACTAAAAATAACAATAAAACTATTATTATACTGACCAGGTTTTAATTTAATATATCACTAGAAAACTAATATAATTTTATTAAAAAATGCAGTTCTGTATAATTGCACTAATTTCACGCTCGAATATCACTGTTCTGCTCCTATCCTAGTCTAACAGTATAGAGCTATTACCAATGTGAAATGCAATAAAATGTGGCAAGTAGCACAGTAGTGCAGGAAATTCAGTAGACGTACGCTGTACGTCGTTCGCAGTATAGGCAAAAATTACCAGTGACGTACATTGCACGTCAAAATAGCGCAAGAGGTTAACGGACCATGGGTGCCATATAGGCGACATGGCACTTTTACTTACTGGGTCCAATGGCGCATATATTGCGCCAAAAACTATTTTATTAATTTTATTACAATTACTGTTGCTATATTTACAAGTGACGCGTTAAGTATTGTGTCATGACCTTTGTGTGTTTTTTTTTTCTGCTTGTTATCTATGTTCCGCTATCTTTTTCTGGTTTTTTTGTACATGCACTTGTACATTTCACTCATTGGGTTGCATTTTACTTTCCGCGCGAAGGACCTGCAGAATACTTTGACTCGTATGGAAAATCAGCAGTAGTTTTTTTTCACAGCTTCTTACAAACACATTCAGATGTTTTTGTAAGTAATAAGAGACGATTGCAAGGTTCACTTTCATCTACCTGCGGTTATTATTGTTGTGTATACCTACATTTTCGCTGTTGTGGGAAAAGCTTAATGCAATTTCTAAAACAATTCTCGGCTGCTACTTTAACCACCCGATTATGCTCTGAAACTTTCTGACTTTAATCATTCTAAACTCCGTAACTCTAATCATTTGATTATACTTTAAACTCTGTAACTCTGTAACTGTCTCTTGACTGCTGAAAAATACCTACCTGGTCATACTTATAGCATTTCCCCCATCGATCCATATCGATCGCTGGATATGCAAATCGATAGGGGCAGATCGCCTGGAAAACCAATCAGCGTCTTTAATAAGCCTACATAAGCATATTAAACCTCTGCTTATGCAAGTCAGTAAATCGTTCATCGCGCAGTCAATTAACCCCGCCCAAGGGAAAAGTGAGGGTTCAAATATCGTGTCTCGAGCGCATCACAAGATGTTGCAACCACTTGACCGGCCGTAAATCGCTTCGCGCGCACTTTGCTGCGTTTGCATTTCTGGAAACGAGGCAAAAGCGCTTAATTTATCTGGTGCACATAAATCGAAATTTTGTTGCTTATTTAGGCAACGCAATTATGAGGCCACGCTTTAGCGCTATTAGGCCCGGTCGGATATTCACGTGTGGTTTAGGGCTAGTTGAGCAGGGAATGCATGTTATGAGCACGCCCGCTCATAAAAAAATGCTAGTTTCCAATTATTGGATCAATGATGTTTAGTACCGAGTCTTGGTTCGGACTCCTCTCAGAAGGTTACGGTAAGTCTTTTAACTTGAACCTACCCTCCTCTTAATATACTACATATATGCAGACTGAATCCGACGACACGACTAACAGTTTCGCACACAGCATTAGGGCTGGTGGATATTGGAGTAGGATTCTGCTGTTCTATTCGCATTCTAAATTTCTTGAGATTTAGCAGTAGCAGTCTCAAAAATTGTGGAGGTCATCAGTTTATGGAAGTCGATTACAATAATTCCCTTTTTTTTTTAAATCAGGAGTATAATTAGATTAAGTAGATAAGTTAGAGGTAAGTAGATAATTTAGAGATAGGCAAGTAAGTTAGACCGCTACACTGTTAAATCTTACCAATTGTAAAATATGTGGTCATTCTCTTTTGGCTTTCGTAGCCCTACATATGCCCCATTTATACATGCTATAACATCGGCAATTTTAAATTATTCAAAAAAGGTTTTTTCACTAAACCAAATTCTTCTTGTTGCATTTTAATGCAGATAGAACACAAGTTTTCTAGGAACAATATTTCCGAAAAAAATCGAAACTGTGTTCCTGGCCGTGATTAATAGAAATTCATCACCTACTGATGCCTGCGACACGGAAATGTACTCTGGCAACACTGTTTGTGGTTGTTGTCTTGGGTGTGTCTGAGCTTTTGGGTTTGTGTATTGGTTGGAGTCTTGGGTGGGCTTTGATGTACCTTTGGTGTGGTTTGATCGTTTTGTTGTGGTTTTTTGGGTGAAGCTCTAGTGGCTGCCGATATTTGAGATGTAGTCTTGGGTTTTGCGCTAGATGGCGCTGTGTGGCTCACTGAATTGTGATCTGGCAGCATCGTTTTGATTTGGGCTTGGGTGAGCTTTGGTGGGATGTGTTCGTTTGGTTGTGATTTGATGGGTGTGTGTCTTGGATGGAGCTTTTGTGGTTGCTGATGCCTTGGTTGTAGCTTTGGGTTTTGCGCTAGATGGCGCGGTGTAGTTGTGGCGGGGATGTTTGGGCCCACTTGCCCTTGTGAATGTCAAAGTTGTATTTTTATTTTCTATTTTAGTGTAACTAAAAACTATACTGATTAGTTTTTCTTTTTTTGTTTAGTTTCCGATAAATAAATAAATACTCTTAGTTTTACCCCACCATTTTCATCAAATTAAGGCACTATAAATTGAGACGTCGTTGGCCCTAAATTCACAAACGCGAATAGTCTTTTCTCTTCCGAAGTGCTAAAGTGGTGATAAGTTTTATCAAGAAAAAAATATTTAATTAAAACTTCTTAATTAACTCTTTTGAAATTTTGAAAAAAAAGTAAATAAAAAATGTGTGCAGCAACTACAAGCAACTTCAACTCCTTCTCAACTAAGACGTCTATTGGTTTTAAGGACATGGAGTTATATAAATATTTTCAAGTTCTAGATGCGTACCAAGTCCAGACCAAATACGGGGATAAAGTTGTGGTTAAGTTGGAAAATCGTCGATTGTATCTACCGCAGAGATATGTATTGATGCCTGAAGTAACATTACAAAGTTTGAAGTCAAATGAATTTTACCTAATCAACAAAATATCATAGAAAAAACATACAATTTGGAGCTAAAGATGTTGCAGGAGACAGCAACAACCCCCATACCTGATATGCAGGACCAAGACAACTTATTCATGAATATGCTGTCTTTCAATAATCAGAGTCAGCAGAACCAATAGATGTAGCACAACAACAACAATAACAACTTGTTAGGCGATATGATTAGTTTTATTGATAAGATTTTAAAAACTTATGTTAGTTATAAAAGAAACAAAAACAAAAAAACCTTAAAAATAATGTTTTCTATTTTTCCTTAAAAATCATTTTTAATTTTTAGAGGTTCAAAGTTATTACACAGAATTATTTTCACTAGGCTGTAGAATTATTTTCACTAGGATATAGTTGAATAAGTCTTTTCATTGATTTAAATTCAATTGTTACAAAGTAACAATTACAGGGGTCCGGTCCCACCGATACATCATCATCACTAGCCCAAATACACTTCTTATAGTGTCTTCCATGCATGGATGTTACGAATTCCTGATGTAAATAAGGTCTCAGTTTGTTGCAAATTTTAATTTCTACTCGATCTTCTTCAAATAGTACATACTGATACTCGCATAGGAAGTCGAAAAGATTAAAATTTTGTAGAAAACATTGAATTTCCCAGGTATCAATCCATTTTTTGATAATGTTCAATCCAAACTGTTGACTTTATGAAAATAACTGGCACTGCTCATTCCTTTTTAGTAGGAGTAAGAGTGAATCGTTGATGCAGTTTAACAAGCCCGTTTAACGATTTATAAACCATTCCAATAAAGCAACATCCACATTAGTCTGGTCCTTCTTTTGCATTATCATCAGCCCATATGCATTCATTGTAATCTTCCCCATGCATGGATGTTACAATCTCCTGATGTAGGTATGGTCGTAATTTGTTGTAGCATCTAATATGATGGCATTTTTCACTCATAAATTGTTTATATAGTGTTCAGTCGAATCCGACTTATTCCCCATGTATTTTTGAATTTTTGAATTTTATCTATCTTGTCTTAGCTTAAAGTTTTGATTAGCTAAACACAACACCACATTTTGTAAGCTGTCTGCCTGCTTCGATGTTTAAAGCTTTTCATGATCTGATATTTTGCATATCGCTAGGCGCTACAAGACAATGTAATTATGCTGTTGTACTGCTTTATGCACATTTTGGAATTTATTTTAACTGCTCTTAATGCTTTGTATTATAAATCATAGTCAATATTCAAGCGCAATGAGTTGGAATGTTAATTATTTCAAAATAAAGTATATTGTGACCATTTCGGACTAAGTGCAGGCAACATTGCGATTTTATTGTCACAAGCGCACTTATTAACCGTTATATTTCGAGTACAGGCAGGCAGCACAGTAAAGAGTTAGTAGAGTGTGAAAATTACAGCGAGGCGAGTCACTCGCAATTTATCTTCTTAGAATTTTGTAAAAAGTTTTTGTAGCGAGGCGAGTCACTCGCAATTAATTTATTGATAAAAATTGTAAATTAAAATGAAAGAAATCATAATTGTGTAAATTTGTAAAATAAAATTATAAGAAATTTCAATTGTATCCAACATTTTTTGGTGACCCCGACGTGATCGGGTAGAAAGCACCCGATCGGAACTAATTTATCCAGGTAAAGCTGTATCTTTACAATTAAATTCTTTAAATAATTCAAAGAAAATAAAATAACAAATAGAAATAAAAATTCGTAAAATAAGATCAATTCTGTATTATCGCAATATTGTCGCGTGGTTCATATAACGGTCCTTTCATCCACAAACGGTAAATCCTTTGGAAAGAATAGAAGTGCTTTCACGTGTCTTTATTTTTACAATTAATTTTTGTGACATTAATTAACAATTAATTTTGTGACATAACTTAAATATTCCTACTACATATTAATAAACATAAAATCTAACTTGTTACATTTCTGGTAATTTCCTGTCTTCAAGACCTTATTTGACTTACTTACTTACTCTAATTTCGGTTAACTTACAATACGTGCCACGAGTTTTACAAATTTACAAGTCCTTATGGCGGAAGCGAAATTAGATAAATTGTTCACAAAACGAACAACAATTATTGATCAGCAACTTCGCATAAAGGAATTCGTTTCTAGAATTACATCTAAAACTTCAATTGCTGAGTTGGAGACTAGGCTTAACGCCCTCGAACGTTACTACGATAGATTCTGTGCGACTCAAGGAGCAATTGAAGAATTAAAAAATGATGAATTAAAAACAAAGGCTCGTGCGGAGTTTGAGGAGACCTATTTTGAATTGCGACCAATTTTTATTACCGAAATTAAAAATCGTAATCGCGAATTAGAGAGGAAATCTCAAAATGACTCATCATTAAATAGTACCGAAACAGAAACCGTTCGTGGTGTGAAGCTGCCTAAGATTTCACTCCCTAGTTTTTGTGGTGACTATACAAAGTGGACCACTTTCTACGAAACTTTCAATGCTTTGGTCCATAACAACAAAGCATTAGACAATGTTTCACGTTTTCACTATCTACGTTCCGCCTTGTCTGAAGGAGCTCTGCGTTCTATACAGAGTATAGAAGTCACCGCAGAAAACTATGACTCCGCAAGGAAAATCTTGATCGACCGTTTTAATAATAAAAAACTTATCGCACAAGAACATATCAGACACCTTCTTTCTATATCGTCTATAAACAAGGCTTCGTCTGATTCCTTGCGGGAATTAATGGATAAGGTCAACGTCCACTTGCGGGCCTTAGAAAACCTAGGCCGTCCAGCATTACAGTGGGATGACCTTATAATATTTCATATAGTCCGAAAACTAGACCATACCACGGTGGATAAATGGGAAGACGAGTGTCCAACCGATAGACTTCCTACTTTAAATGAACTCTTCACCTTTCTCGAAAAGAGATGTCATTCTTTGGAAGCAAAAGGTGAAAATAAATCTACCCATAATACACAACAAAACAAATCACGATTCAATTCGAAATCTGAACCTCAAGGGCATGGGACTTCAACATCCTTGAAGGTAACAAGCAACCAGGGAACTTCCAAAAATACGGAAGTTCATGCTAGTTCACCGAAGGTGAAGGCAGCTCCATGTTGTGCTCTCTGTTCTAAACCAGAACACACTATTTTCAGATGTGGCCGATTTCTTAACCTTTCGCCTCATGAAAGATTAATCGAAATCAAAAGATTAAAATTATGCATTAACTGTCTCCGCGCAAACCACAATGCAGATACATGTTACGGTAGAAAGTGCCAACTATGTAATAAGCCACACAATACTCTACTTCATAACGATTCAATTTCAAATTCTAATACTACTCTAACGGCTGCCTCGACTAATGAAACAAAATTGAATTATACAAATCCTGGTAGTACAAGTAATGAGGCTGCTGCTTACTCATCAGCAGTTGGTCACTTTTCATTTAATTCGTCAGCACCACTCACTTGCCAATCAAGAACGTACGTCCTTTTGGCAACTGCTGTGATTCACGTGTTGAATCAACACGGTACTTACATTCCTTGTCGTGCACTCTTAGATTCCGGATCACAGCTCAACTTTATCTCCGAAGCCCTCATTCAAGAATTAGGACTAAAGAAAATAAAAACGAATACACCAATTTCAGGTGTTGGAAATTTCGAAGTAATTTCAAAATACAAAACAAATATCTCAATAAAATCAAGATTAAATTCGTTCATGATAGATTTTGAGGCTTACGTTTTACCAAAAATCAGCATTATGCAACCAGATCGTTACATCGAAACAAATGAGTGGTCAATTCCAGATAATATTGAGCTTGCGGATCCTTCGTTCTATAGGCCTCAGAAAATAGACATGCTATTAGGTGCTGAGTTCTTTTGCCAGTTATTAGCAGCTGAGAAAATCACGCTTCAAAGCCCACTAATTAACTTTCAAAACACCAAGTTTGGGTGGATAGTTATGGGCAAAATTCCCGAAGTTAACTCCAACGGATTCTACTGCAATCTCGCAACTAAACCAAGCCTATCACAGCTCGAAAAACAAATTCAATTATTTTGGGAAATTGAGAGACACGATAGCCCAGTTAAAGTATTCACTCGTGAAGAAGAACTTTGTGAAGCTCATTTCGCTGAAAATACGAAAAGGCTCAAGAGTGGTCAGTTTTGTGTAAAATTACCATTCCGCAACAATGATACATCATTAGGAATATCGCGAAATACGGCAATTCGACGATTTTTATCATTAGAGCGCAAGCTCCATAAAAATCCAGATATGCACAAGGCTTATTCTGAATTTCTGTCAGAGTACTCGAGCTTGAATCACATGCAGCCTATTTCGCCAAACAACATACCGTATCCAAACTATTTTCTTCCACACCACGGTGTTGAAAAACTCGATAGTTCAACCACCAAACTACGAGTGGTGTTTGATGCCTCTGCGAAATCATCATCGGGAGCATCTTTAAATGGTTTATTAATATCATCGGGAGCATCTTTAAATGGTTTATTAATGACAGGCCCTGTTGTTCAACCTGATCTATTTGCTATAGTGATACGATTCAGAACACATCGCTTCGTTTTCACTGCGGACATAAGTAAAATGTATAGACAAATTCTCGTCGATCCAGCTGATCGAAAATTCCAGCTGATTGTTTGGCGAAACAAATCAGAAGAAAATTTAAACGTGTTCCAACTAAATACAGTAACATATGGCACATCAGCAGCCCCATACTTAGCTACACGCTGTTTAAACCAGTTAGCTGATGATGAGCATGAGAACTATCCACATGCTTGCAATGTAATAAAAACCTCATTCTACGTCGATGATTGTATGACTGGTGCCGACAGTCTCAAAGAAGCTCAACAGCTTCAAAATGACTTAATTACTGTGCTAAGACGTGGACATTTTGAGCTGCGTAAATTTTGTTCAAATCATACGGCATTATTGAAAAACATTCCCGAAGATTTCAGGGAGAAATTCCTTAATATAAACGGAAATGAAGTGGTAAAAACTCTTGGCCTCATATGGCAACCTGTAGATGATATCTTTCAAGTCAATATTAGCCCGTCTACTTTGAAGCAGCCTTACATAACGAAGCGTGCGATTTGCTCAGACCTATGGAGCATTTTTGACCCTTTGGGCTTCATTGTTCCAGTAGTCATTCTAGGAAAAATAGTCGTCCAAGAACTTTGGAAATTGAAGGTATCGTGGGACACTGTACTACCCGAAAATTATCAAAGTAAATGGATTACCTACAGAGGGCAGTTACAAGTTCTGAACTCACTCAAAATACCGATACCCCTAATACCTTTCCAAAATACTGAAAGTCTACAAATGCACGCATTTGCAGACAGCAGTGAATTGGCTTACGGGGCATGCATCTACTTGCGTTGTCACAGTCCAGTTGATCAAATAAGTGTTAATCTTATTTGTGCTAAATCAAGGGTTGCTCCAGTCAAAAATACGTCTTTACCACGCCTGGAATTATGTGCGGCTTTGTTAGCAACAGAATTAGTAGAACGCCTTCTAAATATTTTCCACATGAAAATACACAAAGTATACTATTATACCGACTCCTCTATCGTATTAACTTGGCTCAGGTCTCCGTCATATACGTGGACCATATTTGTCGCAAACCGAATTGCAAAAATCCAAGATTTGACAAGCCTTGAACAATGGAATCATATTCCATCACAGAAGAATCCTGCTGATTTGTTATCTCGAGGAATGCTTCCGAAGGCCTTTGTAAACTCTTCGGTATGGTTCAATGGCCCTGATTTTCTTCACCTACCAGAACAAAATTGGCCATGCAATCGTAACTTACAACTTAAAGAAGTTCCAGAAAGACGAGTACAAAAATCTTGCTTATTAGTAACACAATTCTCCGATTTAGTTGAGGCAATCCATCACAGCAACTCTTTCTTTAAATTGCAAAGAATTTTCTCTTATTGCTGCAGATTCCTTAACTTTCTTCGAGTCCCTAAGCCTTGTAGACCATGCGGTACACTCACAGTGCAAGAACTAGAAGACGGTTTGATATCCATGCTTAAACATGTTCAGATGGTCTCTTTCCCTGAAGACTATAAAGCTCTTGTTAAAAAAATGCCTATAAATAAATCTAGTCGTCTACTTACTTTATCTCCATTCTTGGACCATTCCGGCGTTATTAGAGTAGGCGGAAGGCTGAGCAACTCCGATCTACCCTTTGACAAAAAACACCAAATCATACTTCCAAGGAATCATAGCGTTACGAAAATGTTGTTGTCCCACCTTCATGTTAAAAATTTACATGCTGCTCCTCAGACCCTCTTAACCATTTGCAGACAAAAAGATTGGCCCCTCGATGGAAAAAACCTGGCTCGGCAGACGGTGCACCATTGTATACGATGCTTTAGGGCCAAACCACGAAGCTTAGGACAACTCATGGGAAATCTACCTGCGGAGCGAGTACAGCCGGGAAGACCGTTTTTAACAACAGGAATATACTTCTGTGGCCCTTTTAAGATCCACCTTAAAATTCGAGGAAAGGGACCAATCAAAGGATATGTTGCAGTATTTGTATGTTTCGCTACAAAGGCAACTCACCTCGAACTTGTCAGCGACTTATCCAGCGAGGCCTTCATATCAGCTTTAAAGCGCTTCATTTCTCGGAGAGGCCTATGCCGAAAGATCTTCTGCGACAATGCAACTAATTTCCTTGGAGTTACATCTCAACTGAAGGAATTGCGACAGCTCTTTTTATCTCAACGCCATCAAGATGAACTTCAAAATTTTTGTCAGCAGGACCACATTGAGTGGAAGCCTATTCCGCCACGGTCGCCACATTTCGGAGGCCTCTGGGAGGCTGCCGTAAAGGCTGCTAAACATCACCTGGTCCGAACCGTAGCTTGTGCATCGCTGACGTATGAGGAGCTCCACACTATCGTCTGCCAAATTGAGGCCATCTTAAATTCTCGGCCGTTAACAGCCTTGTCAGCCGACCCAAATGACCTCGAACCTCTCACCCCAGGTCACTTTTTAATCGGAGGTCCTCTTTCATCCTTTCCGGAACCTGATGTCACTAATTATCACTGCGATCACCTCACCAGATTTCGACGTCTACAATATATTCAGCAAATATTCTGGAAGAGATGGTCGTCGGAATACCTCACAGAACTTCAGCAACGAAATAAATGGAAGTTACCTTATCGACAACTCAACGTAGGTGAGTTAGTCGTAATAAAAGATGAAAATCTACCACCCCTAAAATGGAATCTCGGACGAGTCACGAAACTGTTCCCTGGAAAAGACGGCATCGTACGCGTAGCTGAAGTTAAAACCCAATCTAGCTCATATCAGCGAGCTTTGGCTAAACTTTGCCCACTACCCTTAGAACCAGAATCATCTTCGTTGTCATCTGAACTACCTTCCCTGCGGTCATCACCATCTTCTTCCTGAAAATCAACTTCATCACATCATCGTACATCCGAATCATCTAAACTTCAATTCTCATCATCTTAGAATCAGAATCATCGTCACTGTCATCGGAACTACCTTCACTGCGGTAATCCCCATCTTCTTTATGGAAACTAACTTCATCATCATCGCATATCTGAACCGTCTAACCTTCAATTCTTATCATCTTAGCCGGTACTACCCATTTTAATCTTTTTTTAGTTGAAAATACAGTCTATTTTCAAGGTGGCCGGCATGTTCAGTCGAATCCGACTTATTCCCCATCTATTTTTGAATTTTTGAATTTTATCTATCTTGTCTTAGCTTAAAGTTTTGATTAGCTAAACACAACACCACATTTTGTAAGCTGCCTGCCTGCTTCGATGTTTAAAGCTTTTCATGATCTGATATTTTGCATATCGCTAGGCGCTACAAGACAATGTAATTATGCTGTTGTACTGCTTTATGCACATTTTGGAATTTATTTTAACAGCTCTTAATGGTATTATAAATCATAGTCAATATTCAAGCGCAATGAGTTGGAATGTTAATTATTTCAAAATAAAGTATATTGTGACCATTTCGGACTAAGTGCAGGCAACATTGCGATTTTATTGTCACAAGCGCACTTATTAACCGTTATATTTCGAGTACAGGCAGGCAGCACAGTAAAGAGTTAGTAGAGTGTGAAAATTACAGCGAGGCGAGTCACTCGCAATTTATCTTCTTAGAATTTTGTAAAAAGTTTTTGTAGCGAGGCGAGTCACTCGCAATTAATTTATTGATAAAAATTGTAAATTAAAATGAAAGAAATCATAATTGTGTAAATTTGTAAAATAAAATTATAAGAAATTTCAATTGTATCCAACATATAGAAACACGTTTTGTAAAGCACATACACCTTGATGTATTACACATCGATGTGTGTTAGGATATTTTTTTTTTGAGATTGTCAAGATTATGACACTCTTCCTCCTCATCCAAGTTGTGTACCAACGTTTTATCATCCAGTGAGAATAAATTAATTATCCACTTTATTTATTTTATTATTTTTATTTTTATTTTTTCAAGTCCTTTGACATAAATGTTTTTATTTTGTAAAATAATTGAAAAGTGTTTAGTAACGGTATCTATTGTAGTAAATCCTCCATTCCATGTGAGTTCATGATGATTATTATACAATCATTTAGCATGTGATTGTAGTACAGGTGGAAGTTCTTCAAATGGATATTGTGGATGCAGTATAAAATGTTGAAGTTGATAATAGTCACACAAAATTGCAATTTCATTTACAATAAATTTATTTTAGAGGCCCCGGAAGCCTTGTACATCAACAAAGTATGCTGACGACATCTTATAATTTTTTTACTTTATTTGTTAGGGGATGGTATTCAACTATCCTATCGTGTATTAGTAAACAATATGCTGATTGTAATACGATTGCTGAAATTTGCTGTACATTTCATATAATAAATTGTTCGGAGTTGAATTTTACATTCAAGTCATTATAAGGATATTTTTCAGAATTTAAATAAACTCTAAAATTTGTTAAATTACTGTGATCCAAGTGTGAGGCATCATTTATTTTCTTATCTTTTCGGTCAGTTTGTAAGGCAAATATTATATATCTAGGTTTTTCCAATTGAGCCACCGTCTTAACGGCCCACATATGATTAGTTGTCTCAGGTAGAACAGGATATTCATATACAGGGTGTTCTGAGGTGGGAGGGGAACATTGCAGGGGGTGAAAGGTCAGACCGAAACAAGCGAAAAATCATATGGGCGGGGGGAGGGGGTATCTCGCACCGTTCGGCAGTTACAGGGTGATTCGTAAATCAAGATGTTGCCTTATATGGGAACCGCTCTTGTATTTTTATCTTTTTTTCTACGCATCGCAACGGCCCCAAACTGATCTCAAAAAATTACTATTTCGAAACTCTTTCCAAAACGGTTAACACCACCTCCCTATCCCCAACCCACAATCACCCCTGGAAGTTGAAAAAGTAAATTTTATTTCATGATTTTTCACCTTTCGCCCCGCTTTTTCCCGAAATTCAAGTTATTAACATACCTACTTTTTTTTTTTTAAGATTACCTATCTAATAACCTTTCCAAAAAGTGCAACATGCCGAGGTAGGAAAAGGATACGACAATTTATTTAAAAAAATCCTTTTACAGAACATCATGACAATTCGAATTTTTAAGAAATTATACTTAAGTTAATTAAAAAATACATTTTAAATTAAAAACTAATTACAATTAAAACTTATGCCCTACAAAAGCTGTTCAAAATGTTCTCTGCCAGTTTCAATGCATGCAAGTAGCCTTCGTCTCTCCCGTATTTTGGTGGCTGCAGTCCCAATCCTAGTAACTAATTCTTCTCTGGTGTTGATTGGTCTTGAGTAAACTTCATCTTTCATCATTCCCCATAAGAAAAAGTCCAGTGGAATAAGGTCCGGTGACCTAGCAGGCCAAGGAATCGGTCCACCTCGTCCAATCCAGCGCTCTGGGTAATGTTCATTCAACCTTGCCCTAACAATGTTCCCAGTATGCGCAGGTGCTCCATCGTGCTGTAAATACATTGCGCTTCTGGTGGCCAGGAGGATGTCCTCCAACAGATCCGGAAGGGTATTCTCCAAAAAGTCCGAATATAGCTGACTGTTCAGCACTTGGGGCAAGATGAAGGGTCCTATCAACTGGTTGCCGATGATGCCAGCCCAGATATTGACACTAAATCTTTGCTGGAAGGACCGACACCTTGTCCTATGTGGGTTCACATCTGACCAGGTGTGGAGGTTGTGGAAGTTTGTGATGCCATCCCGTGTGAATTGCGATTCATCCGTCCACAGAATTCAGTCTAGAAACCTTCTAACCGTCGTGCGACCTGCCTGATGCTTATTTCAGGGCTGTTCCTGACGATGTTGAGGATTTGTAGGTTGTTGTCCGCTGATTCGGCCGATTTTCCTGCTCGCGTTTCTGCTCTGGGGGCGGTTATACTTCCGGTTTCTTTTAACCTTCTAAAAGTCCTTGAAAATACCCTTCTGTCGGGTATACACCGATTCGGGAATCTCCTTTGGTATTCTCGTACGGCCTCACTATAATTTCCGTCTACTAAACCGTACACGTAAATTATATCGGCATATTCTTCAACACTGATGTCCTTTCAAACTTACCCATTTTTATACCATAATTGATAGGAGGTATTAGAAACGGAGAGTCAGGATACTTAGGAGTCAATAATGGATATAATAAACTAATAACGGTATTTATTACATTTATTATTTTATTACTGTTTTGCTGAAATAATAAAAATGTATTACCTGTGTTTCCTAAACAAACATTTCCGAACTTGCTGTCATAAAAATTGTTTACTTAACCACTTTTTCCAGTATGGTGCAATAAAGTAATTAGGTACCTGTGAGGATGTTTTAATTTCAGGACTTTTGCAACCCCTTTCTACCTGGGCATGTTGCACTTTTTTGGAAAGGTAATTAGATAGGCAACTTAAAAAAAAATAAATAGTAGGTATGTTAATAACATGAATTTCGGAGAAAAGTGGGGCGAAAGGTGAAAAATCGTGAAATAAAAGTTAATTTTTTCAACTTCCAGTGGGATTCTGGCCAAGGGGTTGGGGATAGGAGGGTGGTGTCGACCATTTTGGAAAGGACTTCGAAATAGTATTTTTTTGAGATTGGTTTGGTGCCGCTGCGATGCGTAGAAAAAAAGATAAAAATGCAAGAGCGGTTCCCATATAAGACAAAATCCTGGTTTACGCATCACCCTGTAACTGCGGGGGACGGTGCGTGATACCCCCCCCCCCCCCCCCCCCCACCCATACGATTTTTTGCTTGTGTCGGTCTGACCTTTCACCTCCTGCAATATTTCCCTCATACCTCTGAACACCCTGTACTTTGTGCTTTTTTTTCGAGACTATTTTTTTTTCAGTCCCACCTCGAAATTGTGTGGCAAATACCTAAATAAAAACTCCCTGAAAATTGGATCCCTTAATATTAATATTAAGTACTAGACCAAGGCGTATAAAGATTTCCCATATAAAATACACGTAAACTTTGATTATTTTTCTTCAAAACACTACAGCTCAGAGGCATTTTATGGTATAATCTTGGTCAATGGTAGGGTTTCTTCAGAATTCATTGCTATAAAAAAGTGTCCATTGCGGCGTAACCCTAAGTCCCACCAGCGAGGTAGTACGGGTTACTAACCCTATTTTTTCATGAAATTCTCGTTTTTTTGCCCCTATCTTGTAAATAACAAGAGCTACAGAAAAAATATGAATGACAAACTTGTAAGAAATTCAGTTTCCTCCAAAAAGTTCTAGAACACCAAATCGCTAACATCCATATTTTTTGAGATATTGGGTTTTGAAGTTGAGGTAGTGTTTCTACAATTTAGCTCAATAATCCATGAAAGTTCCACACTACCTCAAATTCAAAGCCCAATATCTCAAGAAATATCGATGTTAGCGATTTGGTGTTTAAAACTTTTTTGTAGGAAAATGAATTTCCTACAAGTTTGTCATATTCACTTTTTCTGTATCTCTTGTTGTTTACGGGATAGCGGCAAAAAGCGAGAATTTTATGGAAAAATTGGGGTTAGTGACCCGTATTACCTCGCTGGTGGGAGTTAGGGTTGCACCGCAATGGACACTTTTATAGAGCATTCAATTCTGAAGAAACCCTGCCATTGACCAATATTATATAATAAAATTCCTCTGAACCGTAGAGTTTTGAAGAAAAACATAAAAAGTTTACGTGTATTTTATATGGGAAATCTTTATACGCCTTGGTCTAGTACTTAATATTAATATTAAAGGCTCCAATTTTCAGGGAATTTTTATTTAGGTATTTGCCACAAAATTTCGATGTGGGACTGAAAAAAAAAAAAATTGTCGCGAAAAAAAAGCAGCCTAATATATATGTTTTGAAATTCTCACTCATCCTATGGAACGGAATTTTTTTGAGTATCTGCTCTAGATTTATTGTATTTAGCCCAACGAGGGCTTCACCGATTCGATGAATACTATCACTGCAGCTGACTAACCTCGTGTAGGATTAATCTTTTCCATCCCTTACAATGCCTCCATGCCACAATATCATATCACAATGTACATTTTGTACCTACAACATATTTACGGAAGTCTTTCTTTGTATATAGCTTACATATGTGTATATAATATTTATTAAGTCTTTTTGAGGCCCTTTGCTACTTTTACTGGAAATTAATAAAGCAGCAGGGTCAATAAGGCCGGTTTTCGGCCTAAATTTTTTCGCAGGAAGGACTTGAAAATTCGTTGGTGAGGGGGTATGGTGGAGGAGGAGGGTATTTATGTTTGATTGGTTGTCTAGATGCACTATCTGTATTGTAAAATAAAAGATTTAGCTGACACATTTTTTATAAGCGTTAATGCATTAAAATAGTGCTATTTATAGCTGCTTTTTCATATCTTTGGAGGGATGGCAGAGAGGAGAGAGGGTATTTGGGAGTTTCATATTGGTTGAAACTGACCATATATTGATTATAGATAAAAACCCAAAAAGAATTTCAAAGAAAAAAAGTCCTTCCTGCCAAAAAATTTAGGCCGAAAACCGGCCTTATTGACCCTCCTCCTTTCATTCATTAATATCACAACTGAGTCCCGCTCATTATTTCCATTTTATGATATTTTTTCTACACGATTTTAAAATAACAGGGTTCACCAATAATAACAAAACACAATTTGGGGAATACCTCATCCCCCGGTATACATAAGTAAACAAGCCGTGAAGTAGGAATTGCAAGTGTAGTATAGCCGGATGGTAAACTGTTCGCAGCTACATTATTTCATATGGAAGAAAAACAAATTGTCTTTCTCACACACTAGCTCCGAAACTATTATTCCTACTTTTTTTTTTTTTAAACTTTGAATATATTAAGCGAAATTTTGTTACTTGTCTACTTCTGTAAAAATTAATGAGATAAGCGCAACTGAACTATGCTAATTTTAAGATTTTTTTGTAATAAAAATGAATAGTTTTTGTTTTATAAATATGTAATACTAGCTGGGTTACCCGGTTTCACCCGGCGTTGGGTAAATACTTACTAATTAAACACTTCTCAAATTTTCTAGTTTTTTATATCCTAGAGATTGTTTCAACCCGAAAACACCTTTATGGATCCGCCATCATGAATTTCCAAATCTTAATAATATTCGAAAATAGTGGCCTTAAAGTTGTCATTGTACTAATTTTAATTAAAATCCTTTGAAATAGAGACATTCGGTTGCCATATTGGATCCGCCATCTTGGATTTGGAAATTTAGCTAATATTCAAGATTAGTGACCTCAGAATAATCATTGTACCAATTTTCATTAAAATCCGTTGAAATCGAGAAATCTTGGTCGCCATATTGGGTCCGCCATCTTGGATTTGTTAAGTTTGATAACATTCAAATTCAGTGACCTGAAGATAATCATTGTACTAATTTTCATTAAAATCCCTTGAAATTGAGAAATATTGGTCGCCATATTGGGTCCGCCATCTTGAATTTGTAAATTTTGATAACATTCAAAATCAGTGACCTCAAGATAATCATTATACTAATTTTCAATAAAAATCCGTTGTAATCGAGAAATATTGGTCACCATTTTGGATCCGCCATCTTGGATTTCTAAATTTTGATAATATTCAAAATCAGTGACCTCAAAATAATCGCTGTACTAATTTTAATTAAAATCCGTTGAAATCGAGAAATCTTGGTCGCCATATTGGATCCGCCATCTTGAATTTCTAAATTTGGAGAGCGGATTTGAAATCAGCGTACCGCAAAACCCCTATGTTCCAATTTTCATGAAAATTGCTTCAAATTTAAAATATTCAGCCGCCATCTTGGATCCGCCATTTTGAAACCCTATGTATTATCCGAAAAAAAATTAGCCTATATGTTAAGTTGGAATATGTACTACCTTCGGACAAAAAATGAAAAATATCGATGCAAGCGTTTAGGCGTGATTGAGCAACAAACAAACAAACAAACGAACTTTCATTTTTACATATACATATACAGGGTGCCAGCCCAGATATTGACACTAAATCTTTGCTGGAAGGACCGACACCTTGTCCTATGTGGGTTCACATCTGACCAGGTGTGGAGGTTGTGGAAGTTTGTGATGCCATCCCGTGTGAATTGCGATTCATCCGTCCACAGAATTCAGTCTAGAAACCTTCTAACCGTCGTGCGACCTGCCTGATGCTTATTTCAGGGCTGTTCCTGACGATGTTGAGGATTTGTAGGTTGTTGTCCGCTGATTCGGCCGATTTTCCTGCTCGCGTTTCTGCTCTGGGGGCGGTTATACTTCCGGTTTCTTTTAACCTTCTAAAAGTCCTTGAAAATACCCTTCTGTCGGGTATACACCGATTCGGGAATCTCCTTTGGTATTCTCGTACGGCCTCACTATAATTTCCGTCTACTAAACCGTACACGTAAATTATATCGGCATATTCTTCAACACTGATGTCCTTTCAAACTTACCCATTTTTATACCATAATTGATAGGAGGTATTAGAAACGGAGAGTCAGGATACTTAGGAGTCAATAATGGATATAATAAACTAATAACGGTATTTATTACATTTATTATTTTATTACTGTTTTGCTGAAATAATAAAAATGTATTACCTGTGTTTCCTAAACAAACATTTCCGAACTTGCTGTCATAAAAATTGTTTACTTAACCACTTTTTCCAGTATGGTGCAATAAAGTAATTAGGTACCTGTGAGGATGTTTTAATTTCAGGACTTTTGCAACCCCTTTCTACCTGGGCATGTTGCACTTTTTTGGAAAGGTAATTAGATAGGCAACTTAAAAAAAAATAAATAGTAGGTATGTTAATAACATGAATTTCGGAGAAAAGTGGGGCGAAAGGTGAAAAATCGTGAAATAAAAGTTAATTTTTTCAACTTCCAGTGGGATTCTGGCCAAGGGGTTGGGGATAGGAGGGTGGTGTCGACCACCTCTGAACACCCTGTATACAGGGTGTTCAGAGGTGGGAGGTCAATACGGCAGGGGGTGAAAGGTCAGACCGTGACAAGCAAAAAATCGTATGGGTGGGGGGGGGGCATCTCGCACCGTTTGGCAGTTACAGGGTGATTCGTAAATCAGGATTTTTCCTTATATGGGAACCGCTGTTGTATTTTTATCTTTTTTTCTACGCATCGGAGTGGCCCCAAACTGATTTCAAAAAATCACTATTTGGAAGCCCTTTCCAAAAAAGTATACGCCACCCCCCTATCCCCAACCCCTTGGCCACAATCCCCCCTGAAAGTTGAAAAAATTAACTTTTATTTCACGATTTTTCACCTTTCGCCCAACTTTTCTCCGAAATTCATGTTATTAACATACCTACTTTTTATTTTTTTTAAGTTGCCTATCTAATTACCTTTCCAAAAAGGTGCAACATGCCCAGGTAGAAAAGGGTTGCAAAAGTCCTGAAATTAAAACATCCTCACAGGTACCTTATTACTTTATTGCACCATAATGGAAAAAGTCGTTAAGTAAACAATTTTTATGACAGCAAGTTCGGAAATGTTTGTTTAGGAAACAGAGGTAATACATTTTTATTTTTTCAGCAAAACAGTAATAAAATAATAAATGTAATCTCGTTAAATAGCGTTATTAGATTATTATATCCAGTATTGACTCCTAAGTATCCTGACGCTCCGTTTCTAATAACTCCTATGAATTATGGTATAAAAATGGGTAAGTTTGAAAGGACATTGACCACAGTTGAAGAAGCAAGCGAAAAGAACGGGTGTTTAATAGAAAAAATTAAGATAAAATGGCAGAATTCAGTGTTGACGAGTATGCCGATATAATTTACGTGCACGGTTTAGTAGAAGGAAATGATAGTGAGGCCGCACGAGAATACCAAAGGAGATTCCCGAATCGGCGGGTACTCAACAGAAGGGTATTTTCAAGGACTTTCAGAAGGTTAAAAGAAACCGGAAGTGTAACCGCCCCCAGAGCAGAAACGCGAGCAGGAAAATCGGCCGATTCAGCGGACCCCGACCAACAAATCCTCAACATCGTCAGGAACAGCCCTGTAATAAGCATCAGGCAGGTCGCACGAAGGTCAGGATTGTCTTCAGGGAGAGTTTGGACCGTTGTGAACCGAGAGGGACTACATCCATACCACCATATCCCGGTCCAAGCACTAGGGAAGGAGATTCCGAAGGACGATTGCAATTCTGCACTTGGCTGTTCGAGTCTGACATCGAAAACAGAAGGTTTCTAGACCGAATTCTGTGGACGGATGAATCGCAATTCACCCGGGATGGCATCACAAACTTACACAACCTCCACACCTGGTCAGATGTGAACCCACATAGGACCAGGTGTCGGTCCTTCCAGCAAAGATTTAGTGTCAATGTCTGGGCTGGCATCATCGGCAACCAGTTGATAGAACCCTTCATCTTGCCCCAAGTGCTGAATAGTCAGCTATACTCGGACTTTTTGGAGAATACCCTTCCGGATCTGTTGGAGGACATCCCCCTGGTCACCAGAAGCGCAATTTATTTACAGCTGGACGGAGCACCTGCGCATACTGGGAACATTGTTAGGGCAAGGTTAAATGAAAATTACCCAGAGCGCTGGATTGGACGAGGTGGACCGATTCCTTGGCCTGCTAGGTCACCGGACCTTACTCCACTGGACTTTTTCTTATAGGGAATGATGAAGGATGAAGTTTACTCAAGACCAATCAACACCAGAGAAGAATTAGTTACCAGGATTGGGACTGCAGCCACGAAAATACGGGAGAGACTGGCTACCATAGACCTCAAACGCGAAATAAGACTAAGGCTACTTGCATGCATCGAAACTGGCGGAGAACATTTTGAACAGCTTTTAAAGGACAAACGTTTTAATTGTAATTAGTTTTTAAGCGAACAAAATGTATTTTTTAGTAAACTTAAGTATAATTTCCTAAAAATTCGAATTATCATGATATTCTGTAAAAGGATTTTTGTAAATAAATTTTCGTATCCTTTTCCTACCTGGGCATGTTGCACCTTTTTGGAAAGGTAATTAGATAGGCAACTTAAAAAAAATAAAAAGTAGGTATGTTAATAACATGAATTTCGGAGAAAAGTGGGGCGAAAGGTGAAAAATCTTGAAATAAAAGTTAATTTTTTCAACTTGCAGGGGGGATTGTGGCCAAGGGGTTGGGGATAGGGGGGTGGTGTAAACTTTTTTGGAAAGGGCTTCCAAATAGTGATTTTTCGAAATCAGTTTGGGGCCGCTGCGATGCGTAGAAAAAAAGATAAAAATACAAGAGCGGTTCCCATATAAGGAAAAATCCTGATTTACGAATCACCCTGTAACTGCCAAACGGTGCGAGATGCCCCCCCCCCCCCCCCCCCCATACGATTTTTTGCTTGTCTCGGTCTGACCTTTCACCCCCTGCAGTATTGACCTCCCACCTCTGAACACCCTGTATACTAGCTGGGTTACCCGGTTTCACCCGGCGTTGGGTAAATACTTACTAATTAAACACTTCTCAAATTTTCTAGTTTTTTATATCCTAGAGATTGTTTCAACCCGAAAACACCTTTATGGATCCGCCATCATGAATTTCCAAATCTTAATAATATTCGAAAATAGTGGCCTTAAAATAATCATTGTACTAATTTTAATTAAAATCCTTTGAAATAGAGACATTCGGTTGCCATATTGGATCCGCCATTTTGGATTTGGAAATTTAGCTAATATTAAAGATTAGTGACCTCAGAATAATCATTGTACCAATTTTCATTAAAATCCGTTGAAATCGAGAAATTTTGGTCGCCATATTGGGTCCGCCATCTTGGATTTGTAAAGTTTGATAACATTCAAATTCAGTGACCTGAAGATAATCATTGTACTAATTTTCATTAAAATCCCTTGAAATTGAGAAATATTGGTCGCCATATTGGGTCCGCCATCTTGAATTTGTAAATTTTGATAACATTCAAAATCAGTGACCTCAAGACAATCATTATACTAATTTTCAATAAAAATCCGTTGTAATCGAGAAATATTGGTCGCCATTTTGGATCCGCCATCTTGGATTTCTAAATTTTGATAATATTCAAAATCAGTGACCTCAAAACAATCGCTGTACTAATTTTCATTAAAATCCGTTGAAATCGAGAAATCTTGGTCGCCATATTGGATCCGCCATCTTGAATTTCTAAATTTGGAGAGCGGATTTGAAATCAGCGTACCGTAAAACCCCAATTTTCAGGAAAATTGCTTCAAATTTAAAATTTTCAGCCGCCATCTTGGATCCGCCATTTTGAAACCCTATGTATTATCCGAAAAAAAATTAGCCTATATGTTAAGTTGGAATATGTACTACCTTCGGACAAAAAATTAAAAATATCGATGCAAGCGTTTAGGCGTGATTGAGCAACAAACAAACAAACAAACAAACAAACTTTCATTTTTATATAAGGCCCGATTCAGAAAGTTTCGTTCACTTTATAAAATTAAATCCTCGGTTTATATGTCTTCAGAATACAAATCGGTTTAATTCATTAAATTAACATACATGTTAAAATTTAAAAAAATACTAAAATATTAAACACTTTTCCTTTTCCTGGAAAATAGTCGTGTTTTTTTCTTAATGGGTGCCATTATTTTTTGCACAGTCTCTGATGTCAGTTTTTTCTAGCTGCGGTCCACAACCTTTTAAATTCTTGTAGGTTTTTGGCTACTTTTCCTTCCTTCCTCAATATTGCCTTTACTAAAGCCCAATATCTTTCAAGTGGGCGAAGTTCTGGGACATTTGGAGGATTGATGTCCGATGATATTTAAAATACGATTCGTCATCCATCACCAAACAAAAATTTTGTTTCGCAGTAAACAGTTTATAAAGTTCTTTGGCTCGAGTTATAGCTGTATTTTGCTGCTTTACCGTTTTTTTGGAGTCTTTTGTTTTTTAAATGTCTTTATTTGATTCCGAACCTTAATTCGATGAACAGTTGTTTGGCTAGTTTTACATTTTTTGGCAACATCTCGTTCAGATATGGACTTGTTTATCGATGGCGACTAACATTTTTCTTTCTAAATTTTTGTTTGCAGTTCCTTTCGGCCTTCCACTTTTTGGTTTTTCCTTAATTGTTTGCTCTTCACTGAATCTAATAATAATAATAGTTCTTTTTACTGTCGGACGACTTGTTTTGGCCTCCTTAGCGATCCTTGAAATACTCTTTTCAGGATTTTCCATATAAATGCGCAAAATCGACGGACGCACTTGTTCGCGTTGAGAGCTCATGCTGAAAACTGACTCAGCCAAATTAAGAATTTACAATTAATTTTAATACTACAGGAGTATATTCTCTAATGCATGTGCTTGGTGGGGTTATTTGTTCCGTATTGTTCTAATAGGAGCATCGGGAAAAGTGAACAAAACTTTCTGAATCGGGCCTTATATACGTATAGGGATAGGGATGGATTTCGTTATTACTTTTTTTGCACGTTTTTTGGGAAAATATTCATCTTATACGATTTTTTAAAGTTGTGGAACATATCCATGTATTTTTATACAAGATTATTTCTGCACGGTTTTCTAAAGAACATATCTACCATTTAAAAAAAAAACAGTTGGCTGTAATTGTATACCTTGCATATTTACAGGTACAATAAAATTAATGATTGGCCAACCATTTCTTAGAAAGTGGTACAGTTAACTTATTCTTGATATTCTTGTATAGGTTTTTGTTGCATATTAAGGACCTTTCTGAATCCAAGTTTTCATCTTCGACTTATTATGACAGTTTATGGCATCAGCGAACAAGCTGAACTATTATAACAGTTAACCCGAAGGTTAAACTAACCTTTTCGAATTCGTTTTATTGGCTTGATATTGAAGAGGGATAGAAGGAGATATGAATACGAACAAGTTTGTTATGCACCTTGTGAGCCGATTTTGGATGAACAGCAGCAGAATTTAGACTGACCATCAGGATGAAGTGCCTGAAAATTCTATAGGAAACTAAATTAAATTAAGTGCTAATAACGATAAAAAATTTCATAAATTTTTGCAAGTCCCTGGATATTGTTGTCCGTAACAACATTCTTCTGAAGAATTTCAAAGCGTGTTTTAGTTCCTGCAATAAAAAAATTGTTCTCAAGCAGTATAACAATTCCAATTAATTATATACTTAAATGTTGTAGCTGACATTATTAATTAACTTCACAACTGATTATTAAATGCGTAACTTACGAGTAAGTATAAGGAACGTTTATACTGCTTGCAGCAATGGGTTCGTGGCGTAGCGGTAGCGCTCTTGCTTACTGAGCGACGGGTCAGCTATTCAAGTCACGGTAAAAAAAAAAAAAGTTACTTGACCGTGATTTCAACAGCCGACCCGTCGCTCAGTAAGCAAGAGCGTTACCGCTACGCCACGAACCCATTACTGCAAGCGGTATAAAGGTACGGACACACCAAAAGCGAAGCCAGCGAAGCGAAGCGAATAATTTCAAATTTGGGAACATTCTGTCGCAGTAGACGCTTCGCTCATGTCGCGTTCTATTCGGACACTTCAATTAATTTGTACGGCACCCAAATTTTAAAATTGTTCGCTTCGCTCGCTTCGCTTTTGGTGTGTCCGTACCTTAAACGTTCCTTATACTTAAGTTACGCATGTAACTTTAAATTGACATTTCTCGGGAATTAAAAAGAGTTGCATATTGCCATTCTGCAAAACTATTAAGGGAACCCTCTCCTACAATATACATATATAAAAGTGATGGGAATCTGTGTTTCTCATGTCTGATACTCCCCTTGTTAGACAAAGACGTAGACGAAGACCTAGACGAAGACTTGGATTCGGACAGGCCCAAAATAGCAAAAAATAAATTGTTAAAGAAATAACCAGTCAGGTCTTATTAATAACAACAAAATCTTACGTTACGTGTTACTCGCTCAATATTTCCGCAAATGACAGCTGTGGAAAAATTGGAAAATATAATAAATCTCTCTAAAGACAGCACTTAGAGCATGCGTTGGTGAAATATTATCCGCCGTTCACAAAAAAGATGAAAGCTTGTAAAAACAGCATAAAGTATAACTGTGTTGTGATCACATCCGCCTAACTTTTGACAATTCATTTCAATTGAAAAAATACCTCAGCATAAAAAATACTCTCTCTTCTTCTTTAAGAAATAAATATCTCAAAATTCAAAATATGCTAAATTAAAGTTATTGATTTCACAAGGGCATACAAAAGGATACTTTCGAATTGTCGAAAAATAAAATAATAGATACATACATAAGATCATGTTACAACTGTTCATACTGAGATAAGGCTTCAAATAACAGTTAATAGAATATAAAAGAACACTATCACGGTTATAGGTAATATTTTGACAACTTCAAATATATTCCATTTTCAAAACAAGTCATTTCACCTTGACTGCCTGACAAGCACTTGGCAATTATAATAAAGAGAATGTTATATTCTGGAGAAAAATGTAATTGACGAGCAGTTTGAGTTCTATACAAGGAACCAGTCGATACGAATGAGTCATATGACTTTATTGTATATCCGAAAAAATTATCGGAGTTAACTCCCTTTACCGACTTAAAAAAACAATTGGCAGAGTGACACCAGAGGATAAGGAAACACGTGAATGTTGTAGGTGATTGTTGAGTGATGATATTCGTCAATACGATGAAGCCATTGTTGGATTAAATCCTCCAAATCTAGGACACACACTTGCTGTTCTAGGTGATTGTTAAGTGATAGTATTCGTCAATACGATGAAGCAATTGTTGAACCACGTACTGAAAATCTAGGATGTACACTTGACTAAAACTCGCAATTTCGAGTGTTAACGATCCACAAAAATATGGGCTGAGTGGTACTGCGTTCTAACTGCTCCAATCTTCCTATGGCATGTGAGGCTTTCTAGTTGGCTGCTATCCCACCTCTTGTGGTACATTAAGAACTGTAACGCGTATGAGAAAAAGAGGCACCTTATATCTCAATATACGAAAAAAACGATCGTGGATTTATGCAATACATTTTTGCTAAAACTAGGAAGTCTACGTCCTTTGAATACCTATAAGACTATGGATATCACCTCCCAAGACCAAATAAGGTAATTCCAATAATGAGACTACTATTCAAAAGAGCCGTAAGTTACTTATGCTACCGAAGAACAACACTAGTGATTCCCAATGTAAAGTCATAAGATAAGTTAAACTAAGTACCAATAGAGAAATGGAAGGGTGTCTGAAACAAATTCGCTTTGACGATTCTTTAACAGGTGAGGCACAATAGAAGTGTAGTACCGCAACGGAGATTCCTTTTAGGAGAACGCAGCAATCTCCATTCTTCAAGAGGGCAGCGATTGTTAGGATAATTTTCATTATTATCTCTTATAATTCCCTTGACCAGTCTAAATGTGAACCAATTCAGGACCATATCAGTTAAGGAAAGAGGGCAGCTATTATTAGGTTGATTCTCATTAATATTTCCTTTAATTTGCTCTTGACCGGTCTGAATGTGGACCAATTCAGACCATATTAGATAAGTCAATGTTCTCCTGTACCCAGATTCTCGTAATTCTCAAAGCGGGTTAGGTTGTCATTGAGTGAGCTAATCAGGACACAGCCTGTTAACTTTGGGGTTCAGTTTAGATCATAAAGCTGATTTCAGTATGGTAGTAGAAGACAAGATAATCCGATGTCCATTTCATAATAGAGAATTAAATCGATTCTGCAATAGCTGGACACAAGGTCCATTAGCCGCAGGTTTCATTCAAGCTAGGTAAAGGATGATTATTACAAACTAAGGAGGATATAAAAAGCTACTCTGAGGTATAGAGACCTCTCAGCAGTCGATATCTATACCTTACTGCAAAAGCGATATTTAAAAGCATTCACGCAGTGCTTAAGCACAGGTCGTCACCAATGACAGAAGAGCTGTCAAACATGCATCTGCGGAGCTCTAAAATAGATACCAAACTCTGAACATTTATCTTGGTCCTTTAGGCTGAAACTAATACGAACCAAAGGATGGGAAGAAAAAGAATACTAATCCTCAAAAGGATTATGCTTTGCAGTACCAAAAATGTTTTCCTAGCAAAAAATTTGAGTGAAAGGTTCAAAACAGTTCTCATAATTATGGCGGGCTCCTATCTTAGCTTTTTCCAAATTAATCTCCATCATGCCAAAACGGTGGCTAACATTCTTTCTTAGCTTGAGATTTATCACGAAACAACTTAGTATGGCGTTTATTCCGTAGCCTTTGGCTCAGCAAAGCGAGGGCAGAGGGCAACTGAAAATTCGTGTGAGTAAACACGAGTGAACCCGATAACGAAGAGCAGGTCGGCTGCTCGATTATAAATTAAACTTTACTCCTCTTCCAGAATTCATCACTAGGGATTTGGCATTAGAAGCAGTGGAAGTCCTGGCTCCACATGGAAGCAATTAGGATATAGTTACGTCAGCTTCTGCTGGAAGATCAATGATTACCCGGTTATTGGTTGTGGCTCTTAAGCATATTATTTGCGGACTCCATCGCCAGGGTGAGTATCTCAAGATTCAAGATTCAAGATTATTTTATTGCAGTTCATTCGTATACATTGAAAATAAACATGGTTTCTTAACTTTACTTACAACAAAATACTAAGCATTGGGTTGTATCATGTTTGTGTTGGCAGATACCTTGCTTCATACTGTCAGGAACTCACGTCTGTTGCCTCAGTGTTCGCTTAGTGCTGCCAGATCTAGAAGAGCTATTTTCTGACAGAGTGTCAGTTCCTCGTAGTCAGTATCTGATTCAGTATTTTATATTTGATTTATTAGCTTGATAGCTTTGGTTACAGAAGTTTTAAATATTTTATTACATATTTACAGCTTGGGGTGAATTTTATCCTCTATGGTTAGTTCTATCTTTTCCATCATAAAATTTAACAATTCTTTCCCTATCCATGACTGGTTTACGGAGTTCCTCGTTGAGGAGGACTATCGGTGAAAGGTAATACATGCAGTTAATTGTCTTATTTTTGTTTCGATGATATATATTCTTAATTAAAGGCTTTCTGCCATCTTCCAACATTATCATTCTTTTAGTCCAAAGTGAGATTACATAAGTTAGTAGAGGTTTTATATCTGCTTTTTCATAAATTTCGTTATTAGAGTACTGGTGGATTTGAATTTTAAAGATAAACATTTTCCTCGGGTCTTCCTTTCAAATGCCTCAAGTTTATTTGCGTAGGTAGTTGATGCTGATGTTACGTGGTCGAGGGTGGACGGGGTCTGGTTCCCCAGTAAAACGCGGTAGGTTTGTTTTCTTAGCGGGAGTTCCCTCCCGTGTATTCTTATATGGTGCACAGTCACTACATGTCTAAGAAAATGCTCTTTTAAATAGAGCAGCGAACAGCAACTCTACCGAATGAACTTGAATGTTCGAGTGGAAATTAGGAGCTTGAAGGACTGGCCTGATTACTTGCTTATAAATTAGTAGTTTGGACTTAGAATTCAATTTACTACCGTAACACAGGAGGGGATGGTATATGTTAGATACTGTATTGGCTTTGAGTAGTGAAGATTCAACGTGTTTATTAAATTTCCATAAACGGTCGAAGTTCACACCCAGGTACTTGATTTTACATTAAAGAGGTATGCTGACGTTTTTTAGTTTTAAATTAATATTGCGGCATTTTCTAACATTTCCGTGAGGGCTCCCGTCGGATGCATTCCTGAAAGAGATCGCACTGGATTTCTCGGTGTTGATGACAATTGTCCATTTTTGATAAAAGGTGTCGATCATGGCGAGATGTTGCTCAACCCTGTCCGCCCCTCGCAGACTCAAGATCTGTGGCATAGACGAGAGTTGTTTGGCACTGTATATTACCATATTACCATTTGTGTCAGTTAATTGGTGTGGGGAATTATATAGATAAATATTGTAAAGTTTGGGGCCCAGCACAGATCCCTTAGAGACCCTAAATCTTATTGCAATGGGTTCTGAGATGTTATTTCCAACGTGTACTTTTAGAATTATATCACTAAAGTACCTAAATAAGACTCTCAGAAGAGAATGGGAAGCATTAAGTGAGATCAGTTTGTACAGTAGGCCGTCCAAACAGAGGGTCTAGGGAACATAGCACAGTTGTTTGTTTATTTTCAAGGTTGTTTAGTACGTCGTTCTGTAATTTAAGCAGGACATGCTCCGTCCCCAGCTCCCTTTCAAAACCAAACTGCTCCTCAGGTATCACGTTTGCTTCATCGCAGAGAGACTCCCATTCTTGCAGTATCTGTCTTTCCAGGATCTTCCCGACATTAGACAACATTGAGATGGGACTAAAAATTGCCCATGTTATCGTTTTCTTCAGTTTTTTTATTGGAATTAATTTTGCTATCTTCCATCTGTCCAGAAAGTAGCTTATATTTAGGCAATTGTTGAAAATGAAAGGATGAAATTGGAGATATTTTCAATGCCACAAGATTTTTTGCTGTTGAGGAATTTGAGAAAATATTTGAGTGGCCTTTTTTCGAAAAAGGGGTAGCCTAAATTATTGGCTGAGGATTTTTGTGTGTTGCTGAAAGTTATTGAGTAATGGGCTTCAGTCGTGAAGTTCTTAATTCGTGAACAGCATTCCTGACGAGGTTGACATTATCTGGGTTGGTCTGAGGTGTCTTTTCAGTGTAGAGGTTTGTATAGAAATCTGCAAAAGCCAACATTATTTCCTTATTGTCGTAAGTTGTGTATCCTTTTACTGAATTTTGTTGTATCCCTGAGCAATGACTCTTACCCACGATTCTATTAATCTCCTTAAAAACCTTCGGCTCTGGGTTCAGTGATTTCAAAGCACTAATTTGTTCGTTTAATATAGTAGCAAGGAGACGAATTCTATAATTGACTTCTTTGAGCAGTAACTCTTTCCCAAGCTTCTATTAATCTCCTTAAAAGTCTTCGGTACTGGGTTCAGTGATTTCAATTTATTTTGGAAGGAATATTTGCTCGTTTAATATAGTAGAAAGGAGACGAATTCTATAATTGACTTCTTTTCTATAATTGACTTTTTTACATTCTGGGGTCCAGATATTAAAATTTCTGTCAAGATTGTTTTTGAGTTGTCGGCGCCAAGCCCTCCTAGTCTCAAACAGGCTCCGTTTGCATTATAGGAACCACTACCTCGTGTGGAATGTTTTGCATTAAAGTCCCGGCTATCACGCCGACAAAGGACCCATTTGAGCAGAAATTTTTCACAGATATAAGAAAATGAAATATATCTTGATCATTCGTTTTTCTAATATATAATGAAAGTATACTGAACAAATCAGAATTTTTAAGGAATTATCGTTTACCAACATGTCTAGTGCTGTTAGGGTATGAGTAATATTGCTGTTTAGAGAAGAGACAATATAAGTATTGAAAACATTTCTGACTATGACCGCCGTGTCTGGGTACCCGTCGTTCCTGAAGACCTGACGACGATTCCTTAGTTTATTATACAGGGTGTTCAGAGGTGGGAGGTCAATACTGCAGGGGGTGAAAGGTCAGACCGACACAAGCAAAAAATCGTATGGGTGGGGGGGGGCATCTCGCACCGTTCGGCAGTTACAGGGTGATTCGTAAATCAGGATTTTGCCTTATATGGGAACCGCTCTTGTATTTTTATCTTTTCTTCTACGCATCGCAGCGGCCCCAAACTGATTTCAAAAAATCACTATTTGGAAGCCCTTTCCAAAAAAGTTTAACACCACTCCCCTATCCCCAACCCCTTGTCCACAATCCCCCCTGCAAGTTGGAAAAATTAACTTTTATTTCACGATTTTTCACCTTTCGCCCCACTTTTCTCCGAAATTCATGTTATTAACATACCTACTTTTTATTTTTTTTAAGTTGCCTATCTAACTACCTTTCCAAAAAGGTGCAACATGCCCAGGTAGAAAGGGGTTTCAAAAGTCCTGAAATTAAAACATCCTCACAGGTACCTAATTACTTTATTGCACCATAATGAAAAAAGTCGTTAAGTAAACAATTTTTATGACAGCAAGTTCGGAAATGTTTCTTTAGGGAACAGAAGTAGTACATTTTTATTATTTCAGCAAAACAGTAATAAAATAATAAATGTAATCTCGTTAAATAGCGTTATTAGTTTATTATATCCAGTATTGACTCTTAAGTATCCTGACGCTCCGTTTCTAATACCTCCTATGAATTATGGTATAAAAATGGGTAAGTCTGAAAGGACATTGACCACAGTTGAAGAAGCAAGCGATAAGAACGGGTGTTTAATAGAAAAAATTAAGATAAAATGGCAGAATTCAGTGTTGAGGAGTATGCCGATATAATTTACGTGTACGGTTTAGTAGAAGGAAATGATAGTGAGGCCGTACGAGAATACCAAAGGAGATTCCCGAATCGGCGGGTACCCAACAGAAGGGTATTTTCAAGGACTTTCATTAAGTTAAAATAAACCGGAAGTGTAACCGCCCCCAGAGCAGAAACGCGAGCAGGAAAATCGGCCGATTCAGCGGACCCCGACCAACAAATCCTCAACATCGTCAGGAACAGCCCTGTAATAAGCATCAGGCAGGTCGCACGAAGGTCAGGATTGTCTTCAGAGAGAGTTTGGACCATTGTGAACCAAGAGGGACTACATCCATACCACCATATCCCGGTCCAAGCACTACAGGAAGGAGATTCCGAAAGACGATTGCAATTTGCACTTGGCTGCTCGAGTCTGACATCGAAAACAGAAGGTTTCTAGACCGAATTCTGTGGACGGATGAATCGCAATTCACCCGGGATGGCATCACAAACTTCCACAACCTCCACACCTGGTCAGATGTGAACCCACATAGGACGAGGTGTCGGTCCTTCCAGCAAAGATTTAGTGTCAATGTCTGGGCTGGCATCATCGGCAACCAGTTGATAGGACCCTTCATCTTGCCCCAAGTGCTGAATAGTCAGCTTTATTCGGACTTTTTGGAGAATACCCTTCCGGATCTGTTTGAGGACATCCCCCTGGCCACCAGAAGCGCAATGTATTTACAGCACGACGGAGTACCTGCGCATACTGGGAACATTATTAGGGCAAGGTTGAATGAGTATTACCCAGAGCGCTGGATTGGACGAGGTGGACCGATTCCTTGGCCTGCCAGGTTACCGGACCTTACTCCACTGGCCTTTTTCTTATGGGGAATGATGAAAGATGAAGTTTACTCAAGACCAATCAACACCAGAGAAGAATTAGTTACCAGCACTGGGACTGCAGTCACGAAAATATGGGAGAGACTGGCTACCATAGACCTCAAACGCGAAATAAAACGAAGGCTACTTGCATGCATCGAAACTGGCGGAGAATATTTTGAACAGCTTTTGAAGGACATACGTTTTAATTGTAATTAGTTTTTAAGCGAACAAAATGTATTTTTTAGTTAACTTAAGTATAATTTCTTAAAAATTCGAATTGTCATGATATTCTGTAAAAGGATTTTTGTAAATAAATTTTCGTATCCTTTTCCTATCTGGGCATGTTGCACCTTTTTGGAAAGGTAATTAGATAGGCAACTTCAAAAAAATAAAAAGTAGGTATGTTAATAACATGAATTTCGGAGAAAAGTGGGGCGAAAGGTGAAAAATCGTGAAATAAAAGTTAATTTTTTCAACTTGCAGGGGGGATTGGGGCCAAGGGGTTGCGGATAGGGGGGTGGTGTTAAACTTTTTGGGAAGGACTTCCAAATAGTGATTTTTTGAGATCGGTTTGGGGTCGCTGCGATGCGTAGAAAAAAAGATAAAAATACAAGAGCGGTTCCAATATAAGGCAAAATCCTGATTTACGAATCACCCTGTAACTGCCGAACGGTGCGAGGTGCCCCCCCCCCCCCCCCCACCCATACGATTTTTTGCTTGTCTCGGTCTGACCTTTCACCCCCTGCAGTATTGACCTCCCACCTCTGAACACCCTGTATTCCTCAAGGTGAATTTAATTAATTAGGAGTATGTCGATTCTATTCTCAAACATATGATCCTGACGTGGGTGTTTTCTTACTCTGGAAATAATTGAATTTACACTCAAAGTTGAAATTTTGGGAATTGATCATTACCATTTAAATTGATAGTGGTACCCTGTTGTTGCACATATTTATGAAGAAATTGAGGTACAATGATTGCTTTTGAGGAACTGAGGTGGCAGAGTTGAACTCTGCTAGATATAGATAAAATTATTGTGGCTGTCCGAAGACACACTTAGGCCATTACAGACCCATTGTGATACTACTTTTTATAACCATGGTTTCTCGTGGGAATCGAATTCACAACCTCTAGCATCCTGCTGGTTCGCGTTACCAACTGGGCTATTGAGTCCCCCTTGAACTCTGCTGAAAGCTATTGAAATTCACTTATTAGAATGACATTGTCAATGCGAAAGAGGCCTTTGGACAAATCAAGGAAGTCCGAGACACTTGAAGCGCTAAGATTATGTATTTGAGAATAGCCTTCCTTAACGCAGGCGGCGCACGATAAATTCTTTCTGACTGACTGGAAGACGGAATCTCTTATCTATTCCTGAGCCTGTTTGTTAGGGTTACTCAATTGTGCTATGTAGAAAGAACCTTTACATATGATGGGCATTTTCTGTAATTCGCTGCATGGTCTCACTGTTTTCAGTTTACATAATAGGGAAAATCGTCCTGTTTTTCAATGCCCCGAAGCCTCTGGCACTCTCCAGGACCATCGTGGGTACTACAATTTACACATCTGCATTCCCTAGCGCAGTTTGAAGCTACAATGCCAAACCCCTGACAATTCTTACATTGAACGAGTCCTTCTCTTTTAAATCTATCCCAGCTAACTATGGAGCTAAGCAACCCGCGAATAGAAGTCACTTTTTTAACATTATGCCCCTGTGGACGCTCTATCAGAAAAATGTCCAGAACTTGACTTCGATGAGTCTTAGGGCGGCTTGCAGCTATGATTTAAAACTAGGTTTAGCGGAAGTATAATTCGATTTTTAGCTTAAACCCGATTTAACGCCTTACACATCATCCATTTAGCTTAAATCTCGATTTAAATAAACGTCAAAGTTAAACTGGCACTTATGTCGGTTTAAGTTGCAAAATCTCGAGTCACCGTGCGTAATTGTCGAATTATTTCTCTGTTTATATTTGTGAAAATGGATTAATTTTCGCAAACTGATCAGACGATGATGAGGAAATACTGCAATATTTATAAATTCCGTTTTTGTCTCGAAGAGTCTTCGTAAGAGGTGATTTATTTAAAACGTTTCGAGATGACGAATTTTTGAAAAGGTTCCGCCTAAGTAAGCAAATTGCAATGTTTCTACTTGATAAAATTGTTCATAATTTTCCAAATCAGTCGTTGTAAAATTGGGTGCCCTACATTTCTTCGTCATTTTGTAATAATACAATACGACAAATAAATAACAAAACTAGAAAAATAACTCGAACGAAAGAACTCAAAAATCAACGCACCAAGATATGAACTGACATTGACATTACAACTTGACAAGACAAACGACGTTTCTTTATACACAATATTGTTTTTAGATACATTTTTAGTAAAAATGGAACGCAAAGAGCGAATGGTGAGTGAATGATGGGCTAAATATTGATTTAGTTAAATCGAAAGAAATACATGATATGATACATAAAATGATTAACGCTATCAATTTGGACCTCAGGAAGCAGGACACAAAGAGCCTCTCTCACCACGCCTTCCGAATAATTGTGATCAACGTCTTTCACCGATAGGGTTTTTTTTTTTTTTTTACTCTTTTGGAGTGAAGAAGGTGGCTTGACTCCTTCACTTTTAATGCTGTCAAAAATTTTTTACTTTGAACTCAACATCAGGCCAGCACTTACTCATTTTATAATTCAAGTCCTTAATGTTTATCTCCGCGTTACTTAAAATAATTGGAGGACAAAATCTGTCCTTAATTACATTTGTATTACTAGTCTTAGGTTTATTAAACTTACTATATTTATTATTAGAGTAATAGTTGTACTTGGTTGAGCGCCGTGTTGTTCATCCATGTTTAAAGAGTCATTCAAAGTCCCGTAGGAGTTCTGCCGGTGGTTGGTCTCCGATGATTGCCTCGCTGCATCTTCTCCTTTTGTTAGTTACTGTCAACCATGGCGTGTCGCTTCCTTCTGTGTTAGTGTTTATTCCTAATCGGGGATAGTTGATCTGTGCTGAACATGTTTGTTCATGATTCTACCCAAGCCCATTGTGATACCACTTTTTGTGACTAGGGTTTCTCATGGGAATCGAACCCACAACCTCTAGCGTCCTGCTGGCTCGCAGTGAACAAGTCGCGTTACCAACCGGGATATTGAGACCCTCCATCTAAAGGTAACTATATGGCTTTAAGTGTAGCGGTGCTAGGCACACAAATGCAAAGCATCCAACAAAATACGGTGGCGAACAAAACTAGATATAGAACTGGTAAAATAACAAAAACTTAACGAGAAAACTAATAACTAGCATAATCATTTTACTCTTAAATTTTTTAATTAATTAGTTTTAATTATTGAGCATAAGTCAAATAGTTAGGTCTCGTCGGTAACAGGAAACTAAGCCACACGGTAAACATTCTCTGAAGAAGCAAAGCTCTGAATTCCTCCAAATGCTATTAGAAAGAGTTCGAGTCTAGAATCAGGCATTTTCTATTGCCTCTACTTTCCCGTGATCAGACCCATATTAACTTACGGAGAGCTAGTCTGGGAGCCCTTCCAAGAAAAGACATGCCATCAGGCAGCTTTTGGGAGAGTTCAAGGTGGGGTAACTTATTTAATTACAGGTACTCATTCCCGACCCTCCTTTGACGTTAAGTTCACTTCTTTGGTCCCAACCAAGCGGAATAGGGAGGAAGGCTGTGTTCAGCAAACGAATTCGGTGTGGATATGTACTGATGGTTCTGAACTGGAGAGCAAAGTAGGGGCGGGAACAGTTATGCCTTGAAACCAATACTGCCATACTTTCAGTTGCAAGGCTTATTAAAGTGTTTTTTAAAAAAAATATTTCTCTTAAACTAATATCGATAGCTTCCACAGCTATAGTAATGCTCAACTAGCCAGTAACTAATTCTAGTATACTTTTGTGAAATTTAAAATGTTAAAATGATTGAACTATGTTAATTGCTTGACAATTATATTCATAATCAGTCACAGAGTCAAGACTTCAAAATCTGGTAAAAACAAGTACTAGGGCAAAATGAAAACTTTGTATACTTCAATTAACAATTTTTATACATATCTTATCCTCTCAGACTGTGGCCAGGACACAGAGAAAAGAAAGATAAACCTAACTCCTTCTTCCCCGTGGACCGAGGTTCGCCCCAGAAGAGACGAGAGAGAAGAAGAAGAACGAGAAGCGCGCTCCGAAGTTGCGTCGGGAAGCCATCCTGATTAAGCCGGCACAAGGCAAAACTTACGCCGACGTGCTGGCCGAAATCAGGAGCAAGGCTAACCCGGCGGACACTGGGACGGAGGTTCGGGGAGTGCGTCAAACCCGCCTCGGCGAAGTACTTGTCGAGCTGGGTGCCAAAGCCGGCAACAAGGCTGCGTTTGGCGACACCCTCAGAAATATTCTGGGGAAAAAGGCCACAGTGCGCAGCCTGGAGCCAAGGGAAACGCTGGAGATCAGGGATCTCGATGCCCTCACCACCCCAGAAGAGGTAGAAGGAGCAGTCAAGCGAGATCTTGGCGAGCTCGCCACGGAGCTCGCCCGTGATCTCAGCGTCACCGTAACAAGGGCGAACGACAGAGGCCAAAAGGTGGCCCTTGTTAGGCTGTGCACCCGAGGTGCGAATCGGCTGCTACAGTCCCATCACATCAAGGTGGGATGGGTGAATTGCCGGATCCGCACAAGGGCGGAGGTCCCAAGGTGCTACAGGTGCTTGGGCTACGCGCATCACTCGCGAAGCTGTAAGGGCTCCGACCGAAGCAAATTATGCTTTAAATGCGGCGGAGCTGAGCACAAGGCGAAGGGGTGCCTGAACACGCCCAAATGTATGCTCTGCACGGAGCTCAAGCTGTGCCCAGAGGATGTGCAACACATCCCTGGGACAGGTAAGTGTAGGGTGTACCGCACCGCCTTGGAAAAGGTTAAATCGCTTGCAGGATAATCCGAATCCTGCAGGCGAACCTTCACAGGAGTAGGACCGCAGACAACCTCGTACGACAGTTAATATACGAGCACGAGGTTGATCTATTACTCATCTCCGAGCAGTACCAGGACCGCCAAAGTGCGTCCTGGTACTGTGATGAGCTTGGGACCGCCGCCATATGGGTGTACAGCAGCCGGCTGGCAGTGACGGCGTACGGACGCGGAAGGGGCTTCGTTTGGGTCCAATGTGAAGGAGTGGCTTACATTAGCTGCTACCTCACACCAAACGAGCCAATCCAGCTCTTCAGAGACAAGGTGGACGCCATTGAGGATGTGGTCCTTCAGAGGCGGAGTAAAGTCATCCTCGCGGGTGACTTTAACGCGAGGAGCGTGGAGTGGGGATGCCTAATCCAGACTCCAGGGGCAACTACATAATGGAGATGGCCGCCAGAACGAACGTAATAGTTCTAAACACTGGCGGCACATCGACATTCCGTCGTCCCGGGTATGGAGAGACCATCCCCGATGTTTCCTTCGCCTCGGAGGATCTCGCTCCTCTAGTGGAGGGCTGGAGTGTACTGGAGGATTACACGGGTAGTGATCACCAGTACATTACCTTCCGTGTCCGTGATCTCGGGGGAACCCCGCAGCAAACTCCACGGCCGCGATGAGGTTGGAACGTCGGGAAATTAAACGAGGATAAGCTATCTTCGTACCTTCTCGGTGTTCCGATCAGCGAGTCGACCGGCGGCGTACTATGATATATTTGGACGATTTTTTTCCATTTTTCAATTATCTCCCGATAGAATAATGCTTTTGAGATGAATTTTTTTTAAAATGAAAGTGCACACTTTGGCTGATATGGAAAAAATACTAAAAAGTTGTGATGACCTTCATTTGACCTTGAAAATTGGCCTCAAAGACGACGATTTTTAGAAAAAATTGATATTTTTGGATGTAGAAACTATATAAATTTTTCCTTTAACTTTAGTTCTGACTGAAATTCTTCGGGAGGTGTTTTAAAACTAGAGAAGATCGATAAAGGTCATTCGCATATCACGCGGAGGTCATTTGAAGGTCATTTTCCAGAGGACTACACGAAATCGCTTTTTTCGCAGTCTGACTGGGAAAAGGATTGTAGATTCGGTCTTTGGATGCTCAGGTCGAGCTACAGTCTCAAGGATAGTCGATAGTGGCCAGTCTAACGTCATCCAGAGGTCATTTGGAGGTCAATTCAAGGGTCATTTGGTGGGAATCAGCAAGAAATCGCCTTTTTTCGCAGTCCGACCGGGAAAAGGAGTTTGGATCCAGTTCTTGGATGCTCAGGTCAAGTTATAGCCTCAAGAATTATGGGTAGGGGCCAGTCTAGGGTTATACAGAGGTAATTTAAAGGTCATTTGGTGGGAATCACCAAGAAATCACCTTTTTTCCGCAGTCTGACCGGGAAAAGTATTGTAAATCCAGTCCCTGTATGCTCAGGTCGAGTTATAGTCTCAACAATTATCGGTAGTGGCCAGTCTAGGGCCATCCAGAGGTCAATTGAAGGTTATTCAGGTTCATTTCAAGGGAATTACCACGAAATCGCCTTTTTCGCAGTCTGACCAGGAAGTGGATTGTAGATCCAGTTCTTGGATACTCAGGTCGAGTTGTCGTCTCAAAGATTATGGGTAGGGGCCAGTCTAGGGTCACCCAGAGGTCATTTGAAGGTCACAATCAAGGGAATCACCACGAAATGGCTTTTTTTCCGCAGACTGACCGGGATAAGGAGTGTAGATCCAGTTCTTGGATGCTCAGGTCAAGTTATAGCCTCAAGCATTATTGGTAGTGGCCAGTCTAGGGTCATCCAGAGGTCATTTTAATGGAATCACTACGAAATCGTTTTTTTCCCGCAGTCTGACCGGGAAAAGTATTGTAAATCCAGTCCCTGTATGCTCAGGTCAAGTTATAGTCTCACCAATTATCGGTAGTGGCCAGTCTAGGGCCATCCAGAGGTCATTTGAAGGTCATTCAGACTCATTTCAAGGGAATCACTACGAAATCAACTTTTCTCGCAGTCTTACAGGGAAAAGGATTGTAGATCCAGTTCTTGGCTGTTCAGGTTGAGCTATGACCTCTGAATGACCCTAGACTGGCCACTACCGATAATTCTTGTGGCTATAACTCGACCTGAGCATACAGGGACTGGATTTACGATACTTTGTCTGGTCAGACTTCGGGAAAAAAGCCATTTCGTAGTGATTACCTTGAAATGACCCACAAATGACCCCTGGATGACCCTAGACTGGACACTAGCTATAATCCCTGAGGCTATAACTCAACCTTAGCATCCAAGAACTGGATCTACACTTATTTACCTGGTCAGACTGCGCAGAAAAGGCGGTTTCGTGGTGATTCCCTTGATTATGACTTTCAAATGACCTCTGGATGACCCTAGACTGGCCACTACCGATAATCTTTGAGGCTATAACTCGACCTGAGTATCCAAGAACTGGATCTACAATCCTTTTCCCCGTAAGACTGCGAGAAAAGTTGATTTCCTAGTGATTCCCTTGAAATGAGCCTGAATGACCTTCAAATGACCTCTGGATGGCTCTAGACTGGCCACAACCGATAATTGTTGAGACTATAACTCGACCTGAGCATACAGGGACTGGATTTACAATACTTTTCCCGGTCAGACTGCGGAAAAAAGGTGATTTCTTGGTGATTCCCACCAAATGACCATTTAATTGACCTTCAAATTACCTCTGTATGACCCTAGACTGGCCCCTACCCATAATTCTTGAGGCTATAACTTGACCTGAGCATCCAAGAACTGGATCCAAACTCCTTTTCCCGGTCGGACTGCGAAAAAGGCGATTTCTTGCTGATTCCCACCAAATGGCCCTTGAATTGACCTCCAAATGACCTCTGGATGACGTTAGACTGGCCACTACCGACTATCCTTGAGACTGTAGCTCGACCTGAGCATCCAAAGACCGAATCTACAATCCTTTTCCCGGTCAGACTGCGAAAAAAGCGATTTCGTGGTAGTCCTCTCGAAAATGACCTTCAAATGACCTCCGCGTGATCTTCGAATGACCTTTATCGGTCTTCTCTAGTTCTTAAACACCTCCCGAAGAATTTCAGTCAGAAATAAAGTTAAAGGAAAAATTTATATAGTTTCTACATCCAAAAATAAAAAAATCGTCAACTTTGAGGCCAGTTTTCAAGGTCAAGTGAAGGTCGTCACAACTTTTTAGTATTTTTTCCATATCCGCCAAAGTGTGTACTTTCATTTTTAAAAAAATTCATCTCAATAGCGTTATTCTATCGGGAGATAATTGAAAAATGGAAAAAAATCGTCCAAATATATCATAGTGCGGCGCACAGTGTTCCAAATCGCTCAAAAGCTGGCCAAAATTCGAAATCCCGTTAGAAATGCTTGAAACTGAGTATACGGGGGTTTTCGGTATCGCTGATCTCAAATCCGTTTTCAAAACTGAAAAATTCAAAATGGCGGATCCAAAATGGCGGACTGAAATTGCAAAACCTTGTCAGATTTGTACCAAAATTGGTATGTAAGGGTTTTTGATGCTGCTTGTTTCATTTCTAGTATCGGAATGGGAAAATTCAAAATGGCGGATCCAAAATGGCGGACCGAAATTGAAAAATCTTGTCGGATTTATACCAAAATTGGTATATAAGGGTTATTGATGCTGCTTGTTACATTTCTGGTATCGGAATGACAAAATTCAAAATGGCGGATCCAATATGGTGGACAGAAATTGAAAAACCTTATCAGATTTATACCAAAATTGGTACATAAGGCTTCTTGATGCTGCCTGTTTCATTTCTGGTATCGGAATGGAAAAATTCAAAATGCCGGATCCAAAATGGCGGATCGAAATTTCAAAACCTTATCGGATTTATACCAAAATAAGTATATAATTGTTCTTGATGCTGCTTGTTTCATTTCTGGTATCTAAATGGAAAAATTCAAAATGGCGGACCAAAAATTTAAAATCCCATCTTACTTAAGTAAAATTTGGAATATGGGGTTTTTTGGTATAGCTGATTTCAAGTCCGTTGTCAAAATTGAAAAATTAAATGTGGCGGATGCAATATGGTGGATCAAAAATGTAATCCTCATTGGGTTTAAACCCGAATATACGGGTCTTTGGGGTTGCTTATTTCATCTCTGCTATCAAAATGACGGATCCAATATGAGAGACCTGAAAATATTTTCTCGGAACTTTTTGCCGCAAATCTTCAATTTTGCGACGCTTCAACCTATCACTACTTTCCCCAAAGCTTTTTTCAGGACCGCCAACTTTAGAGCACGTTTCTGGTGTTGGGGGTTTGGAAAAGACTAAAACTTTGTTTAGCCACTCCGAAAATCTCCGTAAAAATGTGGGATTTTTTTGATTGGCCTTTACCCACCTTTTTTTATATTCGTAGTAAAAAAAGGTTAAAACTTCACGGATCTCTTCCGTAATATTTCTTTTCGGAAAATTAATAAAAACACTCGCATAATAAGCAAAATACAATATATTTGAAAAAAAAAAACAATAACACATTAAATAACTGCTTGTAATATCCTTGTAAAAATATTGTAAAATTTACTAATTTCGATCCGGTATGATAGATTTAATCCGCCATTTTGAATCCCACAATTGAAATAAAGTATTTGAAATCCGTGACCTCTCTGTACAAATTCAAAAATGAAATGGGTAATATTTAGCAATTTCAAACAGCCATACTGGATCCGACATTTTGAAATTTTGAATTTAAAACAGCCTATATTAAGACCTGCCAAATAAGCTACACAAAAACGAATCCGCATTACAGTCTATGAAGTAATTCCAACAGCCGAACATACGTATAATATCGCAAACAGCATATTGACATGTATAGAGTTGTAAATGAAGGTTCATAACTGTAGCTGCGGCAGGTTGCGGCAGCTGAATTTTATACCCCATATTAATCACCGTTAGGAGAATACGTTCCCATTGGAATTACCGCGCCGACCCGTGTCGGACGTTTTGTAGACCTGAATATATTAAAAATACAGTTTTCTGTCAAGGGTTACGCTAAGAGTGACGTCACACATAAACCGCTACAAAATTAAACCGTTATTTGGGTGTTTTCAAAAGAGCAACATTGTGGCTAACAAATTAATACTGAATGTACATATTTTTCTCACGTTCAGGTGTATGACACAGCTTTGAAAAGGTAAGATAAAATTTGAAAATTTACTCGTTGACTACTCTGCCAACTTTAACAGTCAAAAAACATAGTAAAATGTACTATTAGTGAAAAAAAATTATTACTATGTGAAGCATCAGGATGTCCTTACTAAAACTGTATATTTAGAAATATAGTTTTTTGACTTTCATTTTTTTAATTTTGGCCAGCTTTTGAGCGATTTGGAACACTGTGCGGCGGTGGCCGGGATGGGGCCGAGGCTGTAGTTGGCGAGACGATGGGTCTTCTTCGCAGAGCCTGTGATCTGTCCATGCCTCGATTAAAACCGAGGCAAACCAGACGCCCCGCGTATTGGTGGACAGAGGAGATAGCAGACCTGTGGAGGGTCTGCCTCCGTCTCAGGCGGAAAGCTCAAAGACCTAGAGGACGGGAGGAAGCTAATCGGCTTTCCGCCGAGCACAGAGCGGCGAAGAAGATACTCCGGTATAGCATCAACCGAAGTAAGGTCACCCAATGGAGAAGGCTGGGGGAGGAGGTAAATGCTGACCCCTGGGGACTTGGTTACAGGATAGTGACCAGGAAACTTGGGGCGGCAAAGGCCCCCTCTATAAAGGGCGCGGAAGAGATGTCTCGCATCGTTGACGCGCTCTTCCCAGACCACCCCAACCGAGAGGACTCCCCGTTGATGGAGGTTGGGGACATACCCCTCTTCACCGAGGAGGAGTTAAAGGTAGCGGTGACCTCCCTTCGTAACAGGAAGGCCCCAGGACCATATGGAATTCCAGCGGAGGTCTTGTAGGTCGCCCAGCGCGTAGGTCCTGAACTTTTGCTCAGGATGTACAACGCGTGCCTTAGGGCGGGTGTCTTCTGTTCCCGCTGGAAAGTGGCTCGCCTGGTGCTGATAAGCAAAGGCATGGGAGATGCGAGGATCATTCGGGATTACCTGAGTGGTCGATCGCTAACCTACGAGACAAAGGAGGGCCAGCGCAGGAAGGTCGTTACGGCAGGCGCGGCACAGAGGTCCATACTGGGCCCCGACCTGTGGAACGTCGTCTATGACGGTCTCTTGCGCCTGGAGATGCCGGAGGAGGTCAGCTTGATCGGCTACGCGGACGACGTCGCGGTGCTGATAGCGGCTCGCACCGTAGAGCTCACTCAGCTGAAGTTGAGCGCGGTCATGGAGAGGGTGAACGCTTGGATGACTAATCACGATATATCCTTGGCTTTGGCCAAGACCGAGATGGTCGTCCTCACGAAGAGAAGGATTGACACTATCCTGCAGTTTGATGTCGGAGGGGAGCGTGTGGTGTCAAAGCCGGCGGCTAAGTACCTGGTGGTGATGATTGATACGAAACTCACCTTCGGGGAACAGATCCGCCGGGCGGCTGACAGGGCGGCAGCGACGGTTGCCAACCTGAGCAAGATTATGGCAAATGTCCATGGTCCCCGCTCGGTAAAGCGCCGGCTGCTGATGACCACGGCGCAGTCGATGCTGCTGTATGGTGCTGAAATATGGGGCGGGCAAATGAGATTCGACCTGTACAGAAAGCGCTTAGCTTCTGTACAGCGTCGTAGTGCCCTGAGGGTGGCCTGCGCCTATCGGACGGTCTCGGAGGCCGCGGTGCTCGTCATTGCCGGGGTAGTACCAATTGGTCTCCTGGCAATGGAAAGGATGGCCATCCACGGGCGAAAAGCCGAGATCGGCCGATCGCGGGCCGCCAAGGAGGGGAGAATTGGCACCATGCAGAAATGGCAGGAGTCCTGGGATAACGAATCTAAGGGTCGTTGGACCTACAGGCTCCTGCCACGCATTGAGCCGTGGGTCAGCCGTACATTCGGCGAGGTGAACTACTACCTCACGCAGTTCCTAAGCGGGCACGGGTGTTTTCGGTCATATTTCCACAAAGTGGGGAGGGCCGAATCACCCGACTGCCCGTACTGCGTAGGTAGTAAGGACGATGCTAAACACACGCTCTTCTCGTGCGCCCGTTGGGCGGATGGTAGAGCCGTAGTGGAGGCGGAGCTCGGCAGCCCGACAGCGTGGTTGGGCTCATGCTGGGGGGAGAAAGAGAATGGTGTTTGGTAGCCGAGTTTGTGGAGAACACTCTACGCACCAAGCACCAGGAGGCCTCCGTCCTGCGCCCCGCTGTAGAGGGGCCAGCTTGAAGAAAACCCACTGGGTTAGCTTTTTAAGGCCCAGCCCGAAGTAATGTGCTAAACGGTACCGGGCTGGTGTTCTTGGATCTAGGGGGTGGGGGTTTTAGCCGGTAGTCCACCCAAAAGGGTGGGAGTCCGGCACATCGTTCGTAAAGGAATTTCCCCTACCTCCACAAAAAAAAAAAAAAAAAAAAAAAAAAAAAAAATCCTCTCAGACTGTAGATAAGTTCGTTCAAATAATTGAAATTGATTTATATAAAAAATGTCCCTTTTATAAAAAAATTATACTAGAATTATGCCATTATAATTAAAGTGAAAAAATATATGCCATTACAAACATAGTATGCTGAAAGTATATGTTTGAAGCTACTTTGCTTACTAGATTGAAGTACTTGTACCTTGACTGATGTGGAGAGCGTATCCGGTGCTTGTACCGGTACGCCAAAATCAAGTAGTTGCTGAAGGTCTGGATGATAATAATAACGCTGATGATTCTGATTGAGTGAGTTCTTTATTTCGACTACACCGGGTTTTATAGAAATTTACTAACTAATACAATAACATTAGCAATTGTGAGCATTAGAACAAATACAATTGACAGTGAGTACCAAATATGCATTCTTGCACTTTTCACACAGCGCAACGAGTTCCCAGGAAAAAAGCTCTTGATGAGAATACTTCTTAGGAAGTATGAATGGTGAGACTAGACATCCTCCCCCGCGTTGAAGCGTTGGTCCAACCTTCAACTACCTATGATTCTACGTTGACGATGAAGTCATTGGTCGTCCTTCTTCGGGGATGAGGAGTTAGTTTGCGGAAGTTGCGTTTGCAGATGGTTGCTTTCCGCGTACTCTGAGTCTAATACGCCAAAAAAATGCATTTGCGATGTTGCCGACGATGTTCAGGGCGCCGCGTTTCATTCGACTGGGACCTGGCAATAGCATTTGATTATTAGCCTGCCATGTCGTAGTACACTACTAAGTTCCACTCGTTTGAGATTATGCTAGCGGTGCCTAAGTTTTCAAAATGAAGTCCTATGTGACCTTCGAATGGCGTCATTTCAATTGGAGATGCTGAGGTTGCTGGTAGGCACAAACATACTAGAAGAAGCGTTGTAATTGCATGCCCTAAAGAAAACCGTGCTCGCTTCGTTATATTTCCTTGGTTGTCTGGGTCCTGCGCTGTTCTATTTTCTGTGGTTTTCGTAACAGAATAGCCGGCGACTGGTTTATTTCATTACCTTGTCTGGTAGGCATTTCGGTTTGATTTGCAGGCTCGCCGTTGTCGCCTGTTATTGGGAGAGGAGCCAGCCTGTGTATTGATCTCCGTATAATGTTGTTTGGTACGCGAATATCGGCCACTCTAGGGAGACCGTCGGGTTCCCGTATAATGTTATAGTGGATCGTATATTTTATGAATCTCATACAAATTAATCCTATACTATTTAAGATAAGTTAATACAATTTTTATTTAATTTTATTTATTTCCGTCTGTGCTATATCTTAAGAATTCCTAAACTGAACGTTTTAACAATTTTTTGTTTCTTTTCTCTCTACCTCGCCTACTTTGATTTTCTCACCAACAAATTCAAATAAAAACTTTCAATTCTCGCAGCAAGGCCTACTCAGACAATTCAAAAATGTAACTTGCTTGCTCTAGTTGCCCACCGCCAGTTAATTACTAATTAACGATGCAATTTTTAATTGACTATCACAAGGAAGAGATAATCTTATTAAGAATCTATATTCCTTGCGATAAAAATCAGAATAAACTGCGAAAGTGGCAAGCTATAGAGTGGGATAAATAAATGCAAAGGCTAATTTATTTTTTTGGAAGTAAATGAAAATCGAAAAGAATTGTCTGATGGCCGACGAGGTAAGGTTTGAACTAGTAAAGATGTTTCTCTCCCTCTTCCTATGGGGAGTTTCGAATGCAGGTCCATCATACAAGAGATTACGGGTTGTTGGCTCTGCTGGCGACTCTGCAACTTTTTCATCTGTTGATCCATTTTATTGATTGCTGGTGGTTCGATTGGCCGATGTTTAAAGTTTTGAGTGGATGTGTAAAGTTTTGAGTGGATCTATGGGCCGATATCTTGGTATGGTAGCGGCTCGATGGGCCGAAATGTTGGTTGTGACGGTTCGATGTGCCGATATCTTGGGTTTGAAGAAACTCGATGGGCCGAAATGCTTGTTGTGGCGGCTCGATGGGCCGAAATGCTTGTTGTGGCGGCTCGATGGGCCGAAATGCTTGCTGTGGCGGCTCGATGGGCCGAAATGCTTGCTGTGGCGGCTCGATGGGCCGAAATGCTTGTTCTTTTAGTTCGCCTTTTAAAGGCTTCATCGGGGTCACCAATATATAGGATTGTATATTTTATAAATCTCATACAAATTAATCCTACTATTTAAGATAAGTTAATACAATTTTTATTTAATTTTATTTATTTCCGTCTGTGCTATATCGTAAGAATTACTCATAAGTTAATGAAGCATTGCCGATTGTTCGGACTAGTAAGTGCTTCGCAGATTTCACGGCGGCTTCCCAAAGGCCTCCGAAGTGAGAAGCACGTGGAGGAATGAAATGGAAATCGGTTCCCTTGGATTGGCAAATTGACTACTTCTAAGTGGGTTGCCTTGGTGGTGAAGCAACAGAACACCGCTATATAAGATTTCTGAGGACGCTTTCCTCTTAAAGTGAGTCCAGATAGGACCGCAAAAATCTACACCTGCATTTACGAATGGTTGTGCAGGTTGAACTCGGTGTGGTGGGAGATTGCCCATCATTTGAGATAACAGGGTCGGCTTAGCTCGTGTGCATCTTACACATTGCTGAACAATGGACCTGGCAGTGGTTTTTCCTTTTATTGGCCAATATTTTTGACGTGTAATAGATAACAGTGTTTGCGGGCCGACATGCAAGTTCTGGTTATGGATATCGGTCATCAAGAGTTTAGTGAACTTGTGTAGGTACGGTAGCAAAATGGGGTGCTTGCTGTTATAGGAAATAGCCTCTTGGTGTCGCCCACCGACTCGCATGACTCCAACCTCGTCTAGGTTGTTTAATGAACTGTCCTTAGCTAATTCACCTTGCCTTAATTGCTTTATTTCAGTTTTAAAGTGTTCTTCTTGTATAACCTTTACAATGAGTAAAATAGCTTCTTGCAATTCCATAGCAGTAAGAGGCTCGATGTCACCCTTTTCTATCCTTGGTTTCCGACATTTAAATTTATTGATGCAGCGCAAGATGTATGCAGTGATTCTTTGCAACTTTGCAAATGAGTTGTGATGGTCTATTTCAAATATGAAGTGGGAAGAATAAGCCCTTTTGGCCGCTGCTGTTAGTGCTACTTGCTTTCTTTCCAGCGAGCATTCGTTGCCCTTCTGATAGGGTTGCGGCCAAGTAGATTCCACCCCGTGTAGAAATAGGGGTCCATGTATAGTCTTTTAATTTTCGTGGAGATATTCCTCGGGTCAACATATCAGCGGGATAATTGGGGGAACTGACATGTCGCCACTGTTCAGGAGTAGATAAGGTGTGAATTGTGTTTATTCTATTGGCCACAAATGTGTGAAAGGAGGATGCTGTGGAGTTTAACCATCCGAGCACGATTTGGGAAACGGTCCAGAAATACGTTGGTACATCCTTTAATCGCAAATCGTTCTTGATGCGTTCAGTGAGCTCCACGGCTAGCTTCGCAGCGCACAATTCAAGCCGGGGAATGGTGATTTCCTTAATGGGCTTGACCTTTGATTTTGCACATAGTAGTCTAACTATTATTTGGTTTTCAGCATTGAATGATCGTAAGTATACCGTACCTCCATAAGCCTTCTGAGAAGCATCTGCGAACGTGTGAATTTGTGTTCGTTTCGGTACATGTTGGGCAAAGACATGTCTGGAGAATGTTACCTCGTTTAATTCCTTGGAGGCTCTCGCGAAAGCTTAGCCATTTTGAGTGCATTTCTATGGGCAATGGCGAATCCCAATCTATTTTCAATTTCCACAATTCTTGGAGGAACACCATGGCGTTGATTACGACTGGAGCCATAATTCCAAGAGGGTCAAAAATGCGGGCTATGTCTGAACAGACTGTTCGTTTCGAAATCTTGCTGTTTTCAGCCCATGATGTTTTAATGCAGAACCGGTCAGTGGCTGGTAGTCAAGTTAACCCTAATATTTTTATCTGTTCTTGGGCGGAATGATCAAATATCAGCTGGGACGTCCTGTCCTCTGGAGGGATCTCCGTTAAAAGCTGTTGGTGATTTGCATACCACTTTCGGAGTCTGAAACCTCCATCTTGTAGCAGAGTTTTTAACTGCCTTTGGATTTCTATGGCGGATGCTAAATTGTCCGATTCAGACATTACGTCGTCGACATAGAAATCTCTGGAGAGGACTGTGGCTCCTAGGGGGTACTTGCTTGATCCGTCTTGTGCTAGGCTTTACAGGCACTTGGTAGTCAAATATGGTGCTGATGTGGTACCGTAAGTTACGGTATTTAATTGGTAATATTTCAGCTGATGGCTGGAATTGCTTCGCCAACATATAAGCTGGAATTTCCTTCCATTTTCATAAATCAATATTTGACGGTACTTCTTTTCGATGTCAGCTGTGAAGACAAATCTTGGCAGTCTGAAGCGTAATAGGATTGAAAACAACTCATCCTGTATGGTGGGGCCTGCTGCTAAAATGTCATTCACTGATACATTGAATGATGTTTTGCACGAGGCGACGACTCAAAACTTAGTGGTTGGCTGTCAGGTTTGCAGACCCCATGATGTGGGATGAAATAATAGGGAGCCTGTATGTTAGAGATATTGATTTATTGCATGTGTCCAAGGTTTTTATACTCGTCCATGAAAGCAGAGTACTGAGAGCGGAGCTGATCGTTTCTTGATAGATTTCATTCTATTGCTAAGAATCTTCGATATGCAATATTTCTCAGTTGCCCGAGTTCATGAGCATCTCCTATATAAAGGGCAGTTTTACCACGAAGCGGCTTGATTGAAGTCTTTTAACGGTGCGATTGAACTGCTCTTCACATTATTTTTCTTTTCCTTTCTTCTGAGGCCTCTACCAAATGCCAGAACCTTTCTAACTGCTGGTCTAGTTCATCACCTTTTGTTAGTACACCACACAAAGCATTTTTCGCAGGATGTTGGTTGATTCTTCCTGCTGGTACCCATCCTAGTAACGTTTTCTTCAGAGTTGGCATCCCTTCACCCAGCTTGATTTTTCCTACGGCTAATAGCTGGAAGTAACGTTCTGCCCCAATTAAAACATCTATATGGTTGATTGAAATTTGGGTCTGCCAATTGGATGTTGTTTGGAATTCGGCAGGCTGCTGTGACAATAGCTTGACTTGGTTGGGGTGGTAGAATTTGCTTCAATACAAATGCCTCAAACCTGGTGGAGAATTCATTGATAATGGATTTCAATGATACATTTACTCTGTGTTGTGCTCGACCTTGTCCGTTTCCTACCCCATGGATAGTAATCGTATCAGCCCGTGGTGTAATCTTCAGTTTCCGCTCCGTTATTAGGTTTACTTGCAAGCCTGAATCTAGGATGGCTCGACATTCAACAGTGTTTCCTTGATGGGTTACCAAATTCACCATAGCGGTGGCGAGAAGGGTATAACTTCGTTGATGTTGATTGGTAAGAATTGCCACTGTGGCTGGCAAATAATTCACCTTTACGGCTTTTGTATCGACCGTGCTTGCTGCTGGAACTATGGCGCCTTCACTCGAGGCTGGGTGCTCTTTCTCGCTTTTCGAAATGGAAGAGTGTATTGTGTTTTTGGTTGCACCTAGTGCATCCTCGTAACGTGCACTGGCGGATATTTTGACCTGATCTGAGGCAATTAATGCACAAATTGTTCTTCCTCAACAGATTTAGGCGATTAGATGGCGTTAACTTTAGGAAGTTGTTACATGCAAAAAGGAGATGATTCGCCTTGCATGATACACATGGAGCGAAAGTGGCCGCAACTGAAGTTAACGCCCTAGGAGAACCTAGATTCCTGTCCTCATGTTTAGCTTTGGTGCCTAATGATTCAAGGGATTGGAACCTAGTTTCCAGTAATGATAAAAATCCCTTGATGATCTGAATTTCTCTGGGATTTTGTAATGATTGCTCGTACAGCATGTGTGTCGTCTTGTCAAGCCTTTTGATGAGTATGTGGAGCAGTATGGGGTCGCAATCTGATGTTGATACTTTCAAATTTTGCAGACATTAGACATTTCTGAGTGGTGTCGTGCAATGACTTTATTCGCGCAGCGGAAGGATTGTCATTCGCATGTGTTGGCAGCGATAATAATTTGTTGAGTAACGCTGTTTTCAATAATCTATTATTGTAGCGACGCTTCAGTGTTTGCCAGGCAGTTGCATAATACTCGTCTTATTAATTTCTCCGCCTCGCCGGATAGATTGGTCTTGAGATACCACATTTTCCGGCAATTTGGGATTGGTTGAGAGTGAACCTTTTGCTCAAACAAGTCATGAAATTGGGTTCACTTTAAATAATCCCCATCGAATTTGGGAAGCGTGAACTTTGGGAGTTTAACAATGGAATTTGCTTCGCCAGACATGGTCGGCCTTGATGATGGCCGTTGAATGTTGTCACGACGAGTAGTCAAAGAGTTGTCAACATCTTCTTCTAACTTCACGATTTCCCAACCATCATAGCCAGCTACGGCTGGGTCTTCGCTTAATTTCCAAGTCAATTGATCACACTCCTGGATTTGTGGCCAATAGTTGTGGACGACGTTGATTTGCACGTCAAAGTATTGCTTTGATCGTTCTTGAATGTCTGTTTCAATCTGAGTAAGCAGGTGTTTTAACACTGCAATAATTCTTCCCCGCTTTCTCCTGATCCGAATAACTTCTGCTCCGTGGGTGTCTCAAATCCTCGGAATACCTTGAGAATCCTGACCTTCTGAAGTTGTTCGATTTGTTTTTGAAGCCCCTGCGACTTTGGATATTGCTCCTTTGCTGATGACCTGCTGAATTGCTGGTGGTGCTGTGGGAGGAGCTTTCGGTAAGTCTTGCTCATAGTCTGGCGCTATGGACTTGTCAGAGGCTTCTTGGGCTTCTCGTGCATCACATGTGTAGGAGATTGCTTCGTATTTTCTTACTTTTATTTATTTCGTATTTTTTTTATTTTTTTTTTTTTTTATGTTTAAACCATTATAGGAAGGAATTAAAGATTTCCTTTTTTTTTGTTTAATTTGATTTCTTGTGTTCTTCTATTCTTTTTAATACATTACCATATTCTTTAATTTCTCAATTTTAGTTAGTTATGTTGAATATTTTTTATTTATATAATATTAAAAATTATTTTCTCTTTTTTATTTCTTAACCTTAATTCCAATAACTTTATTTTTATATATTTTAATTTATAAAAGATGCTTTTCTTATTGAATCTCTGACACAACTAAACAAAAACTAAATTTCAAAAATCAAAGCCTTCTCTAATTTTCGACTTTTCCCTTTTCTAAAATTTCAAAATAACAACGCCTACTGCCGTCGCCAAACTAGCCTCCTTCCAGTGTAAACGAAAAAACTTGCAAGCTTAATAAATAGCCGATTTGCGGCTAATTAAATATTGACCCGGTAGATGTTGATTGGTTGATGAGCCGTGTCGATGATGATAGAGCTGATCTGTAGCTAGTTTTTAATGCGTGCCGATTTTGAGAGAAAGTTGAAGAGCCGATATGCGGTTAGAGTTGCTGGTGATTGGATTGTTGGGCCTAGTAATGGCCTAGTAATAAGAATGGGCTCGATGGGCCAAGTGAGTTGCTGGTGGCAGTAGTACTAGCTCGATGGTGATGATGCTGGCTCGATGGGCCAAATGAGTTGCTGGTGGCAGTAGTACTAGCTCGATGGGCCAGCCTGGTGATGGAGATGAAGATGACGTTAATATCATTTTTGGAGGTGGAGGTGGCGCACCGGGATGAAATTAAGCAAATATTGAATTTACTTCGTCGAAAATTGAAATGAACGATGCGTTGGAAAACGCGGCAGTCTTACATCTCCTTGAAAGCACGTCGATTTAGCACGGCCAATTGGGGCTAAACTGTGCCTTCTTGGTACCACGAAACTTCTGGGTTCCGAAGGTACCGGAGTTGAATTAGTACTATTTTGTTGGGTGCCTGAGGGAGACATTACAAATAATTTTATTGTTGTTACTGAGCGTCCGAACACGGATCCAGGACAATTGTCGCAACTGCTACTAAATGAATATGTTCTTTGTTGAGGTACTGCTGCTCGCAGTCGGGGTCACCAGTTATGGTATTCAGAGATATCCCACTTTATTTATTAATTAAATCCAATCCAACTTTTTATTAATTAAAATTCCATCCCACTTTATTAATTTAATTAAATCCAATCCAACTTTTTATTAATTAAAATTCCATCCCACTTTATTAATTTAATTCCAATAACTTTATTTTTATATATTTTAATTTATAAAAGATCCTTTTCTTATTGAATCTCTGACACAACTAAACAAAAACTAAATTTCAAAAATCAAAGCCTTCTCTAATTTTCGACTGTTCCTTTTTCTAAAACTTCTAAATAACAACGCCTACTGCCGTCGCCACATATGCTTCTATTTCTTCTTGGAAAATAAGAACATACTGATCATGCAATGATCTTCTGGCGTCATAGTACTTCTTGGCGAAATACGGATAATCCGTTGGAGGATCTGGAAGTATTCTAATTTCATAATCTCCCCTTTCAAAAAGGTTCCAGGCCTTTTCCAATTGGATCCAAGTAAGAGACAAGGTACTTGATGTGGAGAGCGTGTCCGGTGCTTGTACCGGTACGCCAAAATCAAGTAGTTGCTGAAGGTCTGGATGATAATAATAACGCTGATGATACTGATTGAGTGAGTTATTTATTTCGACTACACCGGGTTTTATAGAAAGTTACTAATACAATAATATTAACAATTATGAGCATTAGAACAAATATAATTGACAGTGAGTACCAAATATGCATGCTTGCACTTTTCACACAGCGCAACGAGTTCCCAAGAAAAAAAGCTCTTGATGAGTACGCGGTTTCGGGTGCCGACTGGCTGGCTGGGAGCTGAAATATGATCGCTCCTACGGGTACCGACTGGGAATTCGCGACCGGCGAAAAGTGCAAGCATTGCAAATATACTTTTAAGAATACTTCTTAGGAGGTATGAATGGTGAGACTAGACAGTATACAGTATGGCAAAAGTAGCATCACTGCCCGAAACACCCTTTTGTTTCTAATCAACTGCAGTCTTTCAGGCAGAGGTTATGACTGTCCAGGAGGCTTTAAACTGCTGTGCAACGGTACGTTGTCTTCTGATGACACTATTTTCACTAACAACCAAGCCGGTGGGAAAATGTGAGGCGATCGCTGCGATAGAAATATGGGCGGAATTAGAGGTTATCCATTTTATCAAGTATAAGGAACACGAGAAGTGAACTAATTATCCGATTTTCGCTCTAAAATCTTGGAGGAGGGGCCAATGTCCCCCCTTAACTCCGCTTATGGATAGAAACATCATCAAAGATCGGAGTCGAATTTCACAGGTCACAGTGTTTGCAGATATTCAGTCTTCTTGTCGTGATGTAAACGAGTCATAAACAAGGGGCAACATTTCTGAAATTTCATGAACGCATTGCTAAGAGCAGGTAGTTGGACCAGGTAAATCATAACAGCACAGAGGTGATAGACGAAAAAACATAACTTTATGCAAAAGACATGAATTTGCGAATTGTACGGTTATGGTGGCAGAAGCTTAGAAAAACCTCAGCTTGTTTCTTCCTGATGCTATATTTTTATATTACACTTTCTTGATATTAGTCCCTTTTTGTCGCTGTCCTACTCTTTCCATTCGCAGAGGCCCTTTTTGATGGCTGATCATCAAAGACTCTGAATGGTGAAATGGTAAATGATGCAGCACTGTTCTACTATTTTCTCCTGTTGGAAATGTATCGCTAACCTGATCTGAGCGGAATAAACGCTATCAAGCGCGTCTTTTTTGTACCAAATGATTTTTTATATGTTCTCTTATATACAAAGGATTAGAGCTAACCAGTGAGTTCAAAAAGTGAATAATAGCCTACATTCTTGCCTTGAAGACCTCCGTGATATGTTATAACAATATCTTTTCCCAAACTATGAGAAGCTGTACTATATATAAATATGATAGGACTACACAGCAGTGGCGTGGGGTGAAATTTTTGAGAAGGTAAGCCGGTGCAAAAATCAGAAACTTAATAGCGAAAAAAAACTTACCAAATGAAGTCAGATATTACAAAATGTGTTCAACAGTGACTGCGTGTATTCTTGTCGAATTTAGTCGGCCACTTCTATCATACTTAAAGTCATTGGAAGTTAAGTGCTATATGAATATTATGAATAAATATGGACATATATACAATGAACTTCAAGAATAATATAAGTGGCTTTGAAAAAAACCGTTATAGTCGCGTGTATCGTGCAATCAAACTAAAGCGGTTAACAAAAACTGTGAAAAGTTGATATGAAATATAATTAATCTTACTTATACTCCAAAACTAATCTACGATTTTTTTTTATAAATCCGGCCAAAACATCATTGTAAAAATTAGACTGATTTCTAATTTGTAAAAGAAGGTGTTTTCCTATCGATAAGAGTGCTAAATTTGAGAGCCTTTCTTCGGTTTGAGAATTTCTTAAATAAGTATGTATTCTCTTAAGGGCTGAAAAAGATCTTTCCGCGGAAGCAACTGTAATGGGAAGAGTTAAAAATATACAACACAAGTTTAAAATTTGAGGAAAAGTATCTTTTAAAATGCCACATTTAATATGCGAGTAAAGCGCGAGAATATCAAATTGCCGTAATGAAGAAGTGGTATATAAAACGTTCAATTCATTTTTTAAAGCAGAAAACTGGAAAATTCCCGGGAAAACTGTAATTAAAGATGATATCTTTTCGTTAGGACTTGATTGAGCAAAATAATCATATTTTGATTTATTAAGTAAATCTAAAAATTTTAGTTGACTAAAGGAACTATACCGAGTTTTAATCTGAGAAATGACATTGTCTTTTATTTCTACAAAAATTCTTCGATAATTAGTTTTTAAATCGATGTCAGAATTTAGCACTCGACGTTTTCTTGGAGGTTCTGTGCAATCCTTCAGACTATCAAAAATCGAATCAAATTTATTTAAAAAGTCAGAACTCATCCAAGACTCGAAATTCTCTACTTCCAGCCTAGCAACTTCAATATCCATCTGTTTATTTTGTAATAAATTAAAAAGTACATCCGTTTTTGCAAAAATTTCCGAGGTGGTGTGTAAAAAAAAGCAGAACTCTTTATCTTCCAATTTCTGTAATAAACTTTCGGCCAGAGAAAGTGTGTTATTATCCCATTCATTCGAGTTATTTAATATTGTTTCAAAAGTTGCAATTATATCTAATCTGCAGGTAAATAAAACGTTAATTATTCGCGAATGGTAATGCCAACGAGTTTCAGAAACTCCTGGCATACGTCGGTCAGCAATATCTTTTAAAAGGTTAGAGCGCTTTGTTGATTCATTAAAAAAACGAACGATACTATTTATGTAACCGAAAAATATTTTTATCTCTGATATTTGTTCCAAAGATTGAGATAACACTAAATTAAGAATATGGGCATAGCAAGGAATGAAAATGGCCATTGGACATGATTCTCGTACTTTTGTTTGAACACCACCCTGCTCACCCGACATTACCGCGGCGCCGTCATAAGGTTGACCTACCAATTTTTCTTTACAGTCGTATATTTCCAGTATATTTAACACATGATCTGACAATTTATCTGCGTTACGGCTTAAACTCACGTCAAAAAAACTAAGAAATCTGTCCTGTATTCCATTCTGTGATAAATACCTTAGTAAGACACTTAGTTGTTCTCTATGACTAACATCGGGAGTTTCGTCAATCATTACTGAAACAAATCGAGCTTTACTAATTTCTGATTAAATTTCAGATCTTATAACCGCGGCAATACTATTTATCAAGTCATTTTGAATATCATTTGATAGGCCCGAAAAAATTGGATTTTGTGAACTAGAACACTGCTCTAAATGTGAGTCCATTAAAGTGTCGTACTTAGCTAAATACAACAAAGTGTCTATATAATTGCCGCGATTATCGGACACGGGTTTTTCATTATGACCACGGAATGCTAATTCTTGTTTGCCTAAAAGGCTTACAGTATCTATGAAGCGTTTCATTAAATTACGATTTCGGTCGACTTTTCTATTATGAGCTTCATAAGTATTTCCTAAAGAAGTATCAATCCGATTCGCGCCAAATTCATGCAAAGCTAAGCAACTACGAATATGTTTTTCTGTTTGAATATGCTTACTTGATGAGTTTACTAAATTATTAATGTCCGTAAAACCTGTGCGACTCCAAACACTCGAAGAATTCGAAAAAAGAAGACATGGGAAACGAAACATTTTATTTAATTTGCAGCTTCTGGTCAGCCACGAATATTTTTCATAAATCCACTTATTAAAATGTTTGAAAAACCCGTCCTTACGCTTGTAATCTTTTTTCATCGACGGTTTAGCGCGACCTAATTCGATAACTCTGCTTTTTTGCTGAAAAGATAATCTATTAAATTCATTTGCCTGTTCTAATAAAAAATCCGTTAAGCAGCATTCAACACTAAGTAACACCATTTCCAACAAAAATTGAAGACTGAGAACAAGATATAAATAAAAAGCTACTAAAATGTCCTATAACAGACCACCTAGACCTTACAAAATTCTCACCAGCTTTTCACAATTAAATTCTATATATTAAAGTACAATTACACTTCACTTCAAATCAAACATGCACGATAGACGGGACAAATCCTTCAACTGACAAATTGAAACAAATAAATAATCGTCATCCGAATAGCCGAACCTAATGAAAAAACCCGAGAAGCCGGATTCTGTCGTGTTATCGAGAAGCACCACACCACACTCATAAGTCACAATCCGTTGAGCACCAAGGCAAAATGAGACACAAGTTAACAATTTTTTTATTAAAATATAATAAACAAAACCACAACACCCCTCCCTCCCGAGAAGACGACTTCTGCCGTGTTCTTGTGAAATAAGCGAGCATTCACTCCTACAATTCACAGCCCCTTCAGTATCAAAGAGATTTACAGTCAGCTGAATATTGTTTATGAAAAAAATTAATAACCAAACCCACCCCAACCAACCTCACTCACCCGAGAAGCCGCTTTCTACCGTGTTGTAGGGATAATAAGAGAGCACCACTACACTCACACCCGTTCATAGAGAAGACACGAATCAGCTGACATTCTGACAAATAAACAACCACCCGCCGAAGTGACCCGAGTTTCAACTTATGCAAAACGAAAACAACCGAGAAGCCGGTTTCTATCGTGTTATTTGCTTATAGGATTTGCTTTTAGTGAGCAAAGGATATCACACACGATTTCTTTGTTATTCGTGGAGAAAAGTGTGGGCTTGAGTAAGCCGTAAAATGACCGGCTTACAGAAGCAGCGAGCGAGCGCTTCATACCCGATGCAACCCATTGATAGAACCTGCTACGGTGCGAGGGAAGGTTCCATCGTAGTGCAACAACAGATTATGGTTTTTTTGGTTGTAACACTTGTTTTGCCATGTTTTCTTTACGAGGTGAATTTTGGGAGCGCTTTCCAAGAATTTTACAGGCATAGAACAAGTTTTAAATTTACGGGAATAGGATGAGTTCCCAAAAGGGAAGCCGGTAGGAATCGTGTTATATGGACCCCACGCCACTGCTACACAGGGTATGGTTCAAATGATCTTCCTGATATATTTTAGTTTATTTTACATAACGCACGGTGGTCCCGAGCTCTAAGCGGAGCGATCAAAACCTCCTAAATTCTTAATAGACTGTTATATAACTGTTATATAACTGTTATATAACTTGAAATGATGCAAACCCTTATGAAAAGTTGTATTACATTTAGAAAACGTGTTTAGTTCATGAAAAGATCCTTAATTTTAACAAAATACGGTCTAGAATCGTATAAAATATTAAAATAAATGTTAGTAAGATTGTCCCCCATTTTGAAGTGCTTTTTATTATTATAGTGCAAGCTTATCGTAGTGGGACGTATACTTTGATTTTTTTTAAATAGATTACATTTTATTAAATAAAAAGTACATCAAATTTAAGTAATATTTACATACGAATGTTTACATATTGCATTTTGGTACAATAGTTTACAAACAAACTAACAAATAAAAATAACTTATGATACTTTCAACAAATCGAGGACTTGTTGACATAATAATGTAGCATATGTGGCAGTCCCACATTTTAGATTATAGTACACTTTTAGATTCTAGTACACTTTTGTATAGGTACTCTAGGACACTTTTATCTTCTGTACAATTTCCGGTTAATAAAGTTCTTGCACTAGAAGACGTCAGACCACTCACTCACTCAAGCTGCCACATGGCGCAGCCGGTAATCGGAAAAAATCGCAACAAGCAGGAAAATAAAGTTATAACAAAAGCAACAAAAGAAAACCTGATCAAGAAAAGAGTTTGACCAAGCACGTGATGGACAACCTGCGGCCAATACAACCACTCAACCTGGAGGGAAACCTTGCAGAGAACTGGCGGCGATTTCAACAAAACTACGAAATCTTCGAAATAGCCAGCGAGACAAACAAAAAGTCAGCCGAAGTCAGAGTGAGTACGTTTCTAAACATCATTGGTGATGATGCTGTAGAATTATACAACACTTTCGGCTTATCCGACGCAGAAGCTAAGGATACCAAGCAAATAAAAGACGCCTTCGAAAAATATTGTTGTCCCATTAAGAACAACACATATGAGCGGTTCAAGTTCTTTAGTCGCTCGCAAAGCAATTACGAACCGTTTGATACTTTTTTAAAAGATTTACGTCTTTTGGCGAAAACGTGTGAGTTTGGAACACTAGAAGAATCTCTAATACGGGATCGTATTGTGTTGGGCACAAATGATCACAAAATACAGCAAAAACTTCTCAGTGAGAAGGACCTGTCACTCAGCAAAGCCATCGAGACCTGTCGAGCAATTGAAGTGTCGCAACAACAAACCAAGCAGATTCATAATCCAGGGAGTTCCAGCATTAATTCCATCAAGTTCGATAAAAAGCAGACCGGGACACAGCTACATACGGGGCAGAAGTCAACCGATACTACAGCCGGATACGCAGTCAGAAGTAGCAGAGACACGAGATCGGGTAGCAGTAGTAAAGCAATAGAAGGTACGACTAAAAACAGAAACAGGCAGGTAATTAGTAAAAATAAGAATGATTTAAAAAATGAACAAAATAAAAGATTTAGGGAAAATAAGTGCCAGAAATGTAATAATATTCATTCAGTGAATCGTTGTCCAGCTTGGGGCAAAATATGCAATAACTGTAAGAAACCAAACCATTTTGCAATATGTTGTAAGTCAAAGAGTGTCAAATGTATTGACATGGTGGAAGATGACGGCATACATAACGAATTATTCATACATTCGATGAAAATTAACAACTTAAAAAATATTTGGGTCGAAGAAGTGCGCGTTGAAAATATTAAAGTAAAGTTGAAGATAGATACAGGGTCACAAACAAATATTCTTCCTAATAATATACTAACGAAAATACAAAACACAAACATAAAGCTAAACCCAACGACTGTCGTTTTAGAAGCTTACGGTGGCCAAAAAATTATACCTGCAGGTATTTGTCAATTACAGTGTGCTTATAAAAATAATATCTCGGTTGAAGATTTTATTATTATTAAAGAAGACTTGTCTCCTATATTAGGACTTACCGGGTGCATCAACTTAGGGTTGATAAAGAAAACTAATGAAATAAAGACAGTCAGTAATTAAATGAATACAGTCAGTAATTTAGATGTAATTAAACATTACGAAAATTGTTTTAGGGGGCAAGGAAAGTTTCCACAAACTTATAAAATTAGACTAAATAGTGATGCAATACCCAAAATTAGCCCTCCACGTCGGGTTCCCATTGCAATTAAGCCAAAGTTGCAAGAAACTTTAAAAGATTTAGAAAATAGAGGAATCATCTCAAAAGTAAATGAACCAAGAGATTGGGTGCACAACCTAGTAATAGTACAGAAACCAAACAAAGAGCTAAGACTCTGTCTAGATCCTATATATTTGAATAAGTACATTAAAAAACAACAATGTTTAATCCCTACTTTAGATGATATCTTCACCAAGCTCACCGGAGCCGAATATTTTACAGTCCTTGATCTAAAGGAAGGATTCTGGCAGGTTCAGCTTGATGAAGATTCACAAAAATTATGTACATTTTCCACTCCATTTGGTCTCTATCAATTCAATGTGTTACCCTTTGGAATTTCAACTGCTCCTGAAATTTTTCAGCAGTTTAACACACAGAACTTCGGAGATCTGAACGGCCTTGCACTATATTTTGATGATTTTTTGATCTACGGTAAAACTGCCGAAGATCATGACAAGAACTTAGAAGCGGTATTAGCCAGAGCGTCACAACTAGGAATAAAATTTAATTTTAAAAAGCTACAGTACCGCCAAAAAATTGTAAAATTCTTAGGGCACACATTTAGCAAAAACGGTATTAAACCAGATGGACAGAGAACGAAAGCTATAAAAATGCTGAAAAGCCCAACAAATAAAAAAGAGCTTCAAAAATTTCTGGGTCTTGTAAATTACGTAAGAAATTTTATCCCGAACCTGTCTCAACTTACAGCCCCCCTGCGTGATCTACTTAAAAAAGATGTTTCTTTTCATTGGCTTCATGTACATGAAGAAGCAATGAAGAAAATTAAAGCAAAACTAGACGAAATAACATATTTAAGCCCTTTCAATCCAAACTTACCACTAGTCATTCAAACAGACGCGTCTAAAGACGGTATTGGATGCTGTTTGATACAAAACGGCTGTCCTATTTCATATGCATCTCGCAGCTTAAGTGAAGCGGAAAAACAGTACGCCCAAATAGAAAAAGAGTTCTTGGCGATTGTTTTTGCTTGTAAAAAATTTAGAAATTTTATATATGGTCACAAAACACTAGTACAGAGTGACCATAAGCCTATTGAAGCCATAATGAATAAAAATATACACAAAATAATGTCAACAAAGTTGCAAAGGTTACGAATATATCTGCTAAATTATGACATACATGTACAATACACACCCGGAAAGTTAATGCACGTTGCTGATTATCTTTCACGACATTTTTTAAACAATACCGAAACTCAGATTGAAGTAGAGTCTGTTCTATCAATTAACATGAGTCAAACTAAATTAGAATTGTTTAAAACTGAAACTTTAAAAGACCCTGTACTGAGCGAAATAATCACGCTATATAAAACGGGGTGGCCGAAAAATAAAAAACTCCTAAGTAATGAAACTAGAGGCTATTTCAAACACCAATCAGACATTTTTGTAGAAAATGATTTAGTATTTTTGAATGAAAAATTAATTGTACCAAAAACCCTAAGAAAAGAGATATTACAGCAACTCCATGAACCACACATGGGTATGTCGAAGACGAAAGCGAGAGCTAGAGAACTACTTTATTGGCCTAACATGGCAAACGAGATTGAGTCTTTCATTCAACATTGTTGGATTTGTCAGAAACAAAGAAACAATAACCGAAATGAGCCCATGATATCTCACGAAATACCAAAATTACCCTTTCAAAAAGTCGGTTGCGATATCTGTGAATTCGCAAATAAAAATTACTTAGTTCTTATAGACTATACATCGAAGTGGATAGAAGTAGAGAAACTGCAGGGGAAGACATCTCAAGACATTTGTAATGCCTGGGCTCAGATTTTTTCGCGTCAGGGAATTCCTCACACTGTAATTGCAGACAATGTTCCTTTTAATTCCGCAAAATGTAGGTCTTTTGCAAACAAGTGGAATTTTGAAATAACTACTAGCAGTCCACACTACCCAAAGTCAAATGGACTTGCCGAACGCGCTGTTCAAATAATTAAACAATTACTAAAAAAGACAGATATCCCTGAACAATTTTACTATGGCTTACTGGAGTATAGAAATACACCAGTAAAAGATCTAATCTACTCGCCCGCTCAAATGTTATACAATAAACGCTTAAGAACTAAACTACCTATTCATGAGAAATTACTAGAACCGAAAACTGTTAAAGATTCATCACTACATCAAAAAAAAATAAATCGGGTTAGAAACGACTATAACAAAACCAAAAAGAGAAAAGAAACAAATTTTGAAGTAGAAGATACGGTTAGCATATTATTAGGAAGAAATAGAGAAAAAGCCACTGTTATTAAAAAATTAAGAGAACCGCGATCGTATTTAGTACAAACACAAAATGGGAAAATATATAGAAGAAACAGTAAATTCCTAACACTAATCCCAAAGGATATAAAAGCTCCTGACCAAGACCTGTACTATGACTATACTTATAATAAAGAAAATATGTACATCAAACACTTCACAGCAGTCTCATGACAATGGACTCATTCATACCAGTCCTTCAAGACTCAGAAGTGGTCGAATCTACAAATTATAATAGAGCCTATGTGATTGCATATTTTGAACCGAGCTATTAGGCTATTGTATAAACATCTACTTACCTTAGGAAAGAAGAAGAACATATACCCATTGTAATTTGAACTGTATCAAAGTGTAATAATGAATTTGAACTGTATCAAAGTGTAATAATGAATTTGAACTGTATAAAAGTGTAATGATGAATTTGAACTGTATCAAAGTGTAATGATGAATTTGAAAAAAAAAAGAAAAAAAAAAAAAAATAAAAAAAATTTACATTAATCAGTATCAGAAATTTAGAATTTATTAAGAGATATGTTATAATTGTAGGAGGAGATGTAGCATATGTGGCAGTCCCACATTTTAGATTATAATGATTGTTTGGCCCCACCCAACACCTGAAAAGAAACACATTAAAAAAAGTAAATTAAACTAGTGAAGCATACTTCCCTGTGCCTGGGAATCACAGGCACCTTCCAGCACCATGAATTCTAAAAGAATAAAAATTAATTAATTAGCTATACGAATATAAACTATGAAATAAAGTTGAATTATCATAACCTTAAAACCGGCAAAATGAATTTATGTTGTAGAAAATGCATTCCCAATTAAAAACTCACGATAAATTAAATCATAGATTAAGGTTCTTTCGCGTGCAATAGATTTAAATAAAGAATTCACGCGCAAATGGAAGAAAAATAGAAAATTTTCCACCATTTGACAATTCCAAGGGCCACTCATAAGGAAGCACATTTTCCTCAAAAAAAACACCCAAACCCATCTTAAATTAACCGGAATGCATAGTTTTCACTTACCTGCGTATCCTGCATCACAAATAAAGGCACTAATTATCACTATACGCGCGTTTTACTGCGAAAAACCGCGAAATTGGCCAAAGGAGATCGGCCACCGAAACGCCACACAGGTCACTGACATTCATGATCTGTCAGAAGGATCAGGTGCCAACCTGTGACACCGCGCGTATAGCATTGCCAGAATGGCAATTAATGATCGCATAATTAAAAATTCTATGTTTTTATCAAACATAATTTAATCAATAAGAGGAAAAGAGAAGGTCAAGAAAAAAGAGACAAAAGGGTGTACTAAAGGTGTACTAAAAATGTACTAAAGAGTGCTAAAGTCGATAAGACAGTTCCGGAAATTAGCCAAATTCCGAAACTCTATAAAAGGGCAGCCGCCAACGAAACTGACACTTTTTCTCCGTCATCAGTAAGATCAGCAGGATCAGGATCAGCAGCAGCAGCAAAGGAATAAATCGCGAACCAGAACTAGTATTAACCAAAGTAATGCGAAAGCATTTTGGTTTGACATACAGTTTTGTGGGTGTTGGCCGTTTAAATTAAAATTATAGAGATTGCTAGGATTGATAGCAAATATAGAAATAAGGAAGAAATTAAAGTTTGAATTTGAATTAATAACTAAAATTTTTATTATTGAATTAGTAACGTAAATTTAGTAGTTAGGTTTTTTTTGGAATAATTTGAATTAAATTATAAATTATTGTATAAGTTAATTGTAAAATTGCAAGAATTATACACTAAGGTTATATGCGAAAATAGCTGAACTTCTTATTTTTCAACCCGCTACACTGAAATTTACAGCTTTTCAGCTCGTGCTCAAACATTTGGTGGTTCCATCCAGGACCAGTGTGTAACCCGTTTACAATTCTTGCAATTCACGTACACTTGTATTTTATTTTTTTGGTCTTAATAGCTAAATTATAACTTCTTTGAATTTCCTATATCTAATTTACATAAATTTGCTGAAAAATGGCAGAATTAAAATCGCTTGTCGCTACCGCACGCATTATTAGAGCTAGATTGGACAAGCTAATTGAAAATGGAAAAAAAACAGCACACGTTAAACGCAACCAAGGCTTTTACGAAACAAAAATTGCAGATTTACAAAGGCTTTGGGAGGAATTTAAAACAACGGATATGGAAATCATGCAATGCCTGGACGACGAAGAGTTGAGCACACATGACTATATCACTGCAGACCACTTCAGCGCCACAGAAGTCAAATATTCGGAATATATGAGCGAGCTACGCGATGGTCTGAGAAAATTTACCGCTACAACGGTTTCTGAAACCACACCCACGACAGCTACAAATAGCAATACGATGATTCATCCGGAATCTACTCTACCAAAAATCGCCTTGCCTAAATTTAATGGAGAGTATGATTTATGGCGATCTTTTCGTGATCTTTTCGTGTCCTTAGTACATAACAACGACCGATTAAAGCCTGTGCAAAAATTACATCACTTGAAAGCATGTTTAATTGGAGATGCTGAACGAGTCCTACGCCACACACCAATAACTGATGACGACTATGCGCCAGCATGGGCCAAATTACAAGAAAGGTTTGAGAACACAAGAATATTGGTCAATCATCAATTAAAGCGTCTAGTGGATCAGCCCAAATTAAATATTGAAACGAATAAGGGAATAAAGGCCTTAATCGACGGCACTGAAGAGTGTCTTCAACAACTAAAGGGCCTTAAAGTCGACACCACACATTGGGATCCGCTGCTGATCTACATTTTAGTACAAAAACTTCCAGTCCTTACTCTGAAGCTTTGGGAAGAAGAACAGGGTGATACAAAGGAATTGCCGAATTTAAATCAGTTCAAAAAATTTTTGAACACGAGATTAAAGGTTCTCGAGTCCATAGCTGATACGCTAGGATCTAAGCCAGCAATTAATAAGCCACACCCTAAGGAGAAAACGTCAGCTTATCATACATTGAAGGAAGGAAAATGCCCTATATGCGACGAAAAACATTTTATTCAGAAATGCCCCAGGTACAAGACAATGAATATTCATGCCCGTCGCAAGGCCATACAGGCATCAGGCAGATGTTTAAACTGCTTGTCTCGAAATCATAGTCTTTCTCAATGTACGAGCAAATTCAAATGTTTTAAATGCCAGCAAAGGCACCACACTTCACTCCATGAAGACAATATAGGAGAGCAACCTCTGCCAAAAGGCAATTCACCGGATTCAAGGCCAAGCCAGAACGAATCTACAAAAAATATTCACAGCCACAGCGCTACCGAATCACCTAGCATACAAACATTTGTTTCAAGACAGAATGTTCATGCATTGTTATCCACAGCGATAGTACACGCACACAGCGATCAGGGAGTTTCTAGCACATTACGATGCCTCATCGATCCCGGATCGCAGTCCTCGTTCCTTACAGAAGAAGCTTGTAAGAAATTAGGAGCAACATGCACTCCCACATCTATAGCTATTATAGGTTTAGGCACTAGCCCTGCAGCTAATTCTAACAGAAAAACAACATTAAAATTACAATCGGCATGCGCAAACAGCCCGTCGATTGAGGAAAATTTCTTCATTTTACCAAAGATTTCAGATCCACTTCCAAAACGCAAGATATCAAAGGAGAACCTACAGCACATTGTCGGGCTACAATTAGCCGACTGCAATTTCTGGAAACCCGGAAAAATTGATGCTTTGTTAGGAGCAAATGTTTATGCGCGTATAATAGAAGATGGCATAATCCGAGGATCAGAAACGGCTCCAATAGCCATAAAAACTATGTTTGGTTGGATTTTGTTAGGGCCAATCAACGAAAATCCACACAGAGGAGCAGTAACGCTCATGGCCACCACAGCTGAGGACTCCAGTCTCAATGACCAAATCAAGCAATTTTGGGAAATTGAGGAATTTCCCTCAAATCCAATTTTTAAAAAGGAAGAGGCAGCATGTCAAGTATTGTTCCAAATGTCTCACACGCGATTAGAGAATGGGCAATACCAGGTGAAATTACCATTTCGCAACAACTCTCTTCCAACATTGGGTCAAACACGATCACAAGCACTGAATAGGTTTTTTACGTTGCAAAGACAGTTTCAAAGAAACCCAAACTTAGCTAAAGAGTATGCTAAGTGTCTCGACGAGTACATAGAACTCAGTCACATGGAAATGATAGATCCACCCACTGCGGACACACCGCATTACTATATTCCACACCACGCTGTTTTTAAGCAAAGCAGCACAACCAAGCTTCGAGTAGTGTTCGATGCCTCGAGCAAATCAACAAACGGGAAATCGTTAAATGATTTCCTATTAAATGGACCTACTCTGCAACCAAAACTTTTTTCGACGCTACTAAATTGGCGCAAACATCGAATTGTTATGTCCGCAGACATAGAGAAAATGTATCGTATGATACTGGTTCACCCAGAGCAACGAACATTTCAACGGATTATTTGGCGAGATCCAATCACCAAAAAACTTCAAGATTATCAGCTGAAAACCCTAACGTTTGGCACAGCTTCAGCACCATATTTAGCCATTAGGTCCTTACAACAACTGGCTGAAGATGAGAAAGATAAATGGCCGCGAGCTTCCAAGGTGACTTTAAGCAGCTTTTATGTTGATGATCTGTTAACAGGAGCAGACACCTTAGAAGAGGCTAAAATACTGCAAGCGGAATTAATAGAAATGATGAGAGCAGGTGGGTTCAACCTGCGCAAATGGACTAGCAATGAAATAGAATTATTAAACCACTTGCCTGATGAACACCGTGAGCTTAAGGACACGCTCACATTCCATGAACAAGAATGTATCAAAACATTAGGAGTTCAATGGCAGCCAGCACAAGATCAATTTACCTTTAAGATTATAGTGAAATCATCTCCTACAATCATCACAAAAAGAGTAATACTTTCGGAAATTGCATCTCTTTACGATCCACTCGGCTGGTTGGCCCCTTTTCTAATCTTGGCCAAAGTGTTAATGCAAAAATTATGGATTACTGGTTATGCGTGGGACAATGAAGTCTCAGATTCCATTAAAGAACAGTGGAAAAACTTCAAGGCAGATTTACCAAATGTAGGAAAGGTGAACATCCCACGCTGGATTCAATATTCAGTGACTGCCAAATTACAAGTTCATGGCTTTTGCGATGCTTCTACTAAGGCTTATGCTGCGGTTATTTATTTACGTACAGAGCATGAAGACGGAAGAATAGCGGTCACCTTACTTACTGCAAAGACAAGGGTTGCGCCAATCAAGCCAACAACGATTCCCCGGCTGGAATTAAACGGAGCACTAATACTCGCGAGACTAATTAAGGTCACAATCAAGGACATGGAGCTAGATAACGTACCGGTATTTGCGTGGACAGACTCCACAATCGTCCTGCAGTGGATTAAGGAACATCCTTCGCGTTGGAAAACCTATGTTGCGAATAGAGTAGTGGAAATCCAGGACGTTATCAAGTATGATAACTGGCAACATGTGCCAACAAATCAAAATCCCGCAGACCTTGCTTCCAGGGGTATAACAGCTGCTCAACTGTTGACCAATGACCTTTGGTGGCATGGGCCGAAGTGGTTAGAACATCAAGAGAATGATTGGCCAAAACTTCGAAAACCTAACGAAAGAACTGACTTAGAAGCAAAACAATCAGTAGTTTCTAATCTAGCAATAAAATCAATTAAACCAGACGATTGCATTATCCTCAAATATTCGTCATTTCTACGAACAATTCGAGTCATAGCATTCGTATTACGTTTCGCTAATAATTGTAAAAATCCTCGCACGAAGGTTGTTGGAATTCTATCCGTAAGCGAAAGTCATTATGCTGAAATTGTGATTCTACGTTTGGTTCAAAAGGTATGCTTTCCAGAGGAATATCATGCACTGAGTAATGGCCAATCATTGTCTAAAAAAAGTAAAATCTTGCAACTCAATCCTTTTATTGATGATCAAGGGCTTATACGAGTAGGAGGACGCCTTCAAAATGCAATGATTGCTGAACGCACGAAGCATCCAATCATCCTTCCCAAGAATCATCATGTAACGTCACTTGTCATTGAAAAAATTCATAAGGAGACCCTCCACGGTGGAACAGCACTAGTTCTAGCTACTAGCCGCAACCAATACTGGATACTAGACGCACGACGAACTATCTCGAATAAATTACACAAATGCGTCACTTGTATCAGGTATAGGAAAAACAATGCAATGCAGTTAATGGGCAGCCTACCACAAGCACGAGTCAATTCCACGAAGCCCTTTAATAAGGTAGGAATAGACTATGCTGGTCCATTAACGGTCAAGGAATCACCATGTCGGAAAGCAAAATTATTAAAGGGATATATTTGCATTTTTATATGTATGGCTACAAGGGCCATACATATTGAATTAGTGTCGTCTCTAAATGCAGAAACGTTCATTGCTGCCTTGAAAAGGTTCATTGCCAGAAGAGGAATGTGCACAGACATTTATTCTGACAATGGGACAAACTTTGTCGGAGGAAAATCTATGCTTGAGAAGGATTTAAAACAGGCAATCGCTGAAGCGCTTCCAAAGGCAGCAGAATTTTGTACCACAAGGGCTATAAACTGGCATTTTAATCCACCAGCCTCACCACATTTCGGCGGACTATGGGAGGCTGGCGTGAAATCTATAAAGTACCACCTGAGAAGGTGTATAGGCGACATGATCTGCACGTTCGAAGAGTATGCTACTCTCTTAGCACAAATCGAAGCTTGTTTGAATTCGCGACCGCTATGTAAATTAAGCAATGACCCTGATGACCCGATAGTCTTAACACCAGGACATTATCTAATTGGTCAAGCATTAAACTCAGCACCCGAGCCTGATTACTCAAATGCCGTTGTTCCACCCTCGCAAAGATGGAAGCTTCTGCAGCAACGATTGCAACATTTCTGGAAGAGATGGTCTCAAGAATACCTCCATCAGCTACAAAACCGACCGAAATGGCGCACCAAACAAGAAAATCTACAAGTGGGAGACATAGTCTTGATCAAAAATGAGGCAACGTCACCAGCAAGCTGGCCATTGGGCATCGTAAACGAAGTCTACCCCGGAGCTGATGGATGCGTGAGAGTCGCGCAAGTCAAAACCCAAAACAGCTCTTTTCTGAGACCAGTGGCTAAACTATGTCGATTACCAACAGACGAAACAGCGAATATAACATAACTTTGTGTCGTTATGTGTTATATGTTCGTCCTTCTCAAAGTGTTTTGTGCCGTCTAAACAAAAAAAATACTATTCACTTACACATAATTATTACAGATGTCTAACGAGTTTGATTACGAAGAAGAGGACCTCTTAACGTTGTGCGAGGTGGTTTCATTTTCTCCAGAGAGAAGTCCGTCTCCTGAGCTCTCAGGTCCTCCTAAACACGACGCCTTCACCAAACTGCCAAGGAGTACTGCTGACTACAGTGATTCATCAAGGACCTTTAGCAGACTAGATCCGAAGATCACAGCATCCAGCACCTCCGCCAGTAGCTCCACGGCTAGTACTTCTGGAGACTCCTTCAACTCAGGACCGAAGACACAACCTCCTAGAAACGTGCATCCAGCAAAGCTTCTACAGGGCAAAACTCCACACACCACGACATCGCTCTCAACGCCTGCAATCATCAACGGCGCTAAAGAAGAAAATCTTCGACTGCTGCGAAAAACAACCACGGTGAAGGAGATGGAAATGAGAATAAATAACACTCACCAACGCTTTGTTACACGAGATGGCGTAGACATTTACCTGCCCAGGGAAGTCATCAAAAGGATAAATGTTGAAGCAATCCTAAAAACTAAACGAAAGGAAAAAACATTAACCTTGCCAGACAGATACCAGGTCCGTCTTAAAATAAAACCTGACGGCAGACTTATTTTCTTCCACTACCATAAACGAGGGTTGGTGAAAAAACTCAATTTGTTGAACAAGTCTGTTCAACGGGGGGGAGAATGTTTGGCCCCACCCAACACCTGAAAAGAAACACATTAAAAAAAGTAAATTAAACTAGTGAAGCATACTTCCCTGTGCCTGGGAATCACAGGCACCTTCCAGCACCATGAATTCTAAAAGAATAAAAATGAATTAATTAGCTATACGAATATAAACTATGAAATAAAGTTGAATTATCATAACCTTAAAACCGGCAAAATGAATTTATGTTGTAGAAAATGCATTCCCAATTAAAAACTCACGATAAATTAAATCATAGATTAAGGTTCTTTCGCGTGCAATAGATTTAAATTAAGAATTCACGCGCAAATGGAAGAAAAATAGAAAATTTTCCACCATTTGACAATTCCAAGGGCCACTCATAAGGAAGCACATTTTCCTCAAAAAAAACACCCAAACCCATCTTAAATTAACCGGAATGCATAGTTTTCACTTACCTGCGTATCCTGCATCACAAATAAAGGCACTAATTATCACTATACGCGCGTTTTACTGCGAAAAACCGCGAAATTGGCCAAAGGAGATCGGCCACCGAAACGCCACACAGGTCACTGACATTCATGATCTGTCAGAAGGATCAGGTGCCAACCTGTGACACCGCGCGTATAGCATTGCCAGAATGGCAATTAATGATCGCATAATTAAAAATTCTATGTTTTTATCAAACATAATTTAATCAATAAGAGGAAAAGAGAAGGTCAAGAAAAAAGAGACAAAAGGGTGTACTAAAGGTGTACTAAAAATGTACTAAAGAGTGCTAAAGTCGATAAGACAGTTCCGGAAATTAGCCAAATTCCGAAACTCTATAAAAGGGCAGCCGCCAACGAAACTGACACTTTTTCTCCGTCATCAGTAAGATCAGCAGGATCAGGATCAGCAGCAGCAGCAAAGGAATAAATCGCGAACCAGAACTAGTATTAACCAAAGTAATGCGAAAGCATTTTGGTTTGACATACAGTTTTGTGGGTGTTGGCCGTTTAAATTAAAATTATAGAGATTGCTAGGATTGATAGCAAATATAGAAATAAGGAAGAAATTAAAGTTTGAATTTGAATTAATAACTAAAATTTTTATTATTGAATTAGTAACGTAAATTTAGTAGTTAGGTTTTTTTTGGAATAATTTGAATTAAATTATAAATTATTGTATAAGTTAATTGTAAAATTGCAAGAATTATACACTAAGGTTATATGCGAAAATAGCTGAACTTCTTATTTTTCAACCCGCTACACTGAAATTTACAGCTTTTCAGCTCGTGCTCAAACAATGATGTTCTAGTACACTTTTGTATAGGTACTCTAGGACACTTTTATCTTCTGTACAATTTCCGGTTAATAAAGTTCTTGCACTAGAAGACGTCAGACCACTCACTCACTCAAGCTGCCACAATAAACCTTTTTTCTTTCGGGGAAGTTTCCGAAGCCCAGTAATGAATGTGTCTGAACTAAGCAAAAGCCTTGTTTATAGAATCTTATAGTGATGGCCAAAGACTTGCCTCATCGCCGCGATAGATGGCGCAAGGAGGACGATTTTTGAATTTTTCTCTAAGTAAAGCTTTTAAGTTCATTCGTAGCATTGACATCTTTGCTCATAAAAACTAATCATAATATTCTAATTGGAACACACAGGTGCTTTCTTATTTTTTTATTTTCGGGGATTTTTGGGGTGTATTCGTATTCGCGCTTCCTCTGAAATTCAAGAAAAACCAAAAATTATATCATATGGGCTGTGGGTAGGAGTTGTTCCGCCAATTTTATAAAACGAGCTCAGTTGCTTGTTGGAATTCTTTGAGTGTGCATCTAGCGACTTTCAATTTGCGATATTCAGGATTTAACGGATTGTAATACTAATAGTTTGCGTATTGATGCGAAATATTGGATTTTGGTTATTGTATATATGTATTTATTTTGTTGTTGTCTTTTTTAATTACTGTAATTATCTTTGTTTTTAAGGTAAGTTCGCTTACTGGATTTGCTTGTGTGTATAGTACCGCCCGTACATCGATTTGGCAATAATTTTTTTTTTATATTTTCTGTTCTTTTGAATTTCCTCTATCTTTGCTGTTTGCGATCAATATTTTGTTATTACTATGGGGTCTCGAAGGTGCGCGAATTTAAATTGCGAAAGCTCTTACGAGTCAGAAATATCACTTTTAAGCTTTTTTAAATTTCCAAACGACGGCAGGAAATATATTTTGGAAAGTCATTGTGGTGGTTATCTGTTTAAGGGGTTATATACAGTCAGGATTTTTAGAAAATCGATTTTTTTATTATTTTATTTTTGTAATGTGCATATATTAAAGTACAGCCACAGAAAATTTCATGTCAATCCGGTGAATATTCTCAAAGTTACACGCATATTTGTAATGACGTGTTCGAGTTTTTGTACTAAATGTAAAATGCTTTTGAAACTTTAAACGCGTTTTTCTCAAAACTGTGTTCTTATAGTCGGTGAGCAAAATTTCTCGGAAACGGCTGAACCGATTAGTTTCAAATTTTAACATGAGCTTCTTAAGTATATTTTTTAGTAATTAATCGAAGCTTTTTGCTCACCGATAAATATTTTCCATTTTATAAACAATTTAGAGCGAAAATTGTTGTCAAAAATCGATTTTTTTTTTTTAAGAAGCCGCCATTTTGTCAAAAATCCTTATTTTGCTTATTCCTTCGATTAATTACGAGATAAAACTATATACTAACGAAATATTTTTGGTTTTTCCATTTTGGATGATCCAGTCTAGACACACACCGCAAAACGCTTTTTTTTTAGAATTGCTCCCGGAGAACAGCTGTAGCAGCTTTTAAGATAATTATTTTTACAAATAAAAAACATTAAAATACACTCAAGAGTTACCATTATACGTGTACAGAATTTTACATTAATAACTTAAAAGATCATCCCAAGAAAAATTCTTGAAAATTCGCCTTTTTTGGGCCTCCTGACTGTATATAACCCCTTAAGAGAAATATTGAGGGAGTAAAGAATATCTTTATTTGTGAAAGACATTTTCGCCAAGATGATATAAATATTTACTCCCTTCATAAATGCTTAAACAAATACGCCATACCCTTACCGTCTGACAACCACACATGCGCTTGCAGCATTTATGCAAGTGACCGGAAATGCGAAAATGAAATACGATCTCTAAATTTAAATAAAAAGGTTGTACGCGTTTCAAAAATCAAAACAAATCAAAACATTTGTGTTAATGTTGAATTGGAAGCTACGAATATAATTTGCCCATCTTCCCCTCCTTTAATATTAAATAGGGAGCCTAATGCTAAAACCTACATTAGAAATTATAATATTCCTGAAGTACCTGAAAGAACAACTCCATCACCTTCACAGTTTCCGGAACCAATTCATTCAACTTTACCATCGTTTAAAAATAAAGATCAAGAAGGAAAAAATAATAATTATTTTAAAATACGAAAATCGATATGTAAAAAATACTTTAAAGTGAGAAAACCTCTCAATCACTTTAAGAGTCTTACAATTAAAGAATTTCTGAAAAAATCTCCAAAGGCTGTGGGCACCTTCTTGAAGACACAACTTTTCCATAAACCTGGAATGAAATGGACAAATGAGCAAAGACCTCTATTTAGTCGTTTATATTTTATTTCACTTGCTTGTTTCAAAGAAATGAAAAATATGGGGTTCACCATGCCACATACCTCTACAATACAAAAATGGAATGGACGAATTCCGTTCCCACCAGGTTTAAATCAGGGCATGGTAGATTTACTAAAAACAAAAGTAGAAAACATGAGTATTTTGGAACGGAAGTGTGTGCTTCTTTACGATGAAATGTCAATTAAAACAGAAATCGAATACTGTTCTGTTGATGATCAATTCTATGGCTTCCGCAACTTAGGTTGGGGAAAGCGATCTGAAGAGATTGCCTTTTCAGCTTTAATTTTAATGCTAAGAGGTCTTAATGCAAATTGGAAACAGACTTTATGTTACTACGTCGGAAAAGTTACGGCATCAGATCTAAAAGATATTGTGGAAAGTGTGATTTTTCAAATCACAAATATTGGCTTTGATCTTCCAGCTTTAGCATGTGATCAAGGATCTACAAATCGTTCGGCGTTTAAGAAAATGAACGTATCAATTTTGACACCTTTTACTTGTATAAACAATAAAAAAATTGTTTGTTTGTTTGATTCACCACATCTGATTAAAAGCGTTAGGAATTGTTTGTTGAAAGCAGATATAAGAGTTGGAAATGATATAATTTCCTGGAAAATATTAAAAAAAATGTATAAACAAGAAGAACAATCCATTCTCAAAGCTTGCTTCAAATTGACCGAAAGTCACATTAATCCAAATTCATTCGAAAAGTTAAATGTGAAATTAGCAACACAAGTTTTTAGTGCAAATGTTTCCACAGGTATTGAGCTTGCCATTTCGTTAAATATTTTTGATTCAAAACAGGTAGAAATCGCTAGAAGTACTGCTACATTTTTCAGAAAAATTAACGCCTTATTTGATAATTTAAATAGTGTAGCTCGGTTTTCTCCAAATCCTCAAAGGAACGCGATATCTATCGATTCAAAAATAATAGAAAATTTGCAAAAAGCAGTACCATGGATAGAATCGTGGCAGCATTCGGGAAGAATGAAGCGGCCTTATTGTTTTGATGGTCTTATTCAAACTGTTAATGGCATATTATTATTGTGGACAGATTTGAAATTAGAACAAATTAGATTGGCAAGAAATTTAAGACAAATTGCCTTCCAAAGTTATATCCCTCCTAGTTCAACGAGCTATGACGTTTCTGATTCAGTTACCCTCCTTGATAGCTCGATTATAGATGTGAATAGACATCAGTCCGAAGAATGTAATTTTGATGATGAACCTGATAACTTTTTAACTACGTTTTTAAGTGAATATACTACAACAGAAGCGAATTCTTCTTCGAAGGATCACACAAATTCTTGTGTAGAAAACGAAGAAGAAGTAAGTAATTTGTGTAATTCTTCCAATCCTTCTACAATAGAGGATAATGCAATTGTTTATGTCGCGGGTTATATTGCAAATAAAATGTTTAAAAAAGTTAATTGCAATTCTTGTGCAGTTTTCATGAAGGCTGAGAGAGAAAAGGGAATTGCAAATGATGAACTTATTAAATTAAGAGCATTTCCCACAAATAAAACGAGTTCTGAATATGGAATGTTAACTTTACCATCAGAAGCATTTTCAAAATATGTTTACAAATATTTTGAGGAAAATATTCTTGCGGTTCGTCATCAAAAATCGTTGGTTGATAAATTAGTCCAGGGAATAAATGAACCAGAAATAAATATTTGCAAAAATCATATACATGATATAAATAAATTTTCTATTCTACTGATTTTAAGATTTTATGCAAAAATAATTAACCGTATGTTAGCAAATAAGACTTTTAAAAGAGCGGATAAGTTAAGAATTTTGAATTCGCGTTAATTTTCAGAATATTGAAGACACTTTCCTTTTATTAAATTTTTGTCGTGACTATTAATTATACTGGTCCAACAAATTCAATGTTTCTTTTTTTTCCGAACGAGTACCAGATAGCATTTTTTCCGTATATTACGAATTCGTAAATGAAAATTCTCAATCAGCTCCCGTTTTCGAGTAAATTTGAACGGAAAGTTCAAAATACAGTATTTTTGCCATTTTTGAAAAATTACAAAAAATAACAGATGGTCGTTGGAGCTTGTAACATGACTCAAATCAAAGCCTGAATCTTATTCATATAATATCAAATACCACTAATTTCTATACCTTTTTATAAACATCCTCACGAACAAGTTTTTCATGAACGTGTATCTATTATGATCTTCATTTAGCATCTACATATTGCATGAAATAATCAGTTTGCTCAAAAATTTGAATTTCAAGGCTTATTTCGAATATTTTTAAGACCTTTCGTATTTTTACACAATAGTTCAAGGTTTCAACTTTGATTTTAGCAACGTTACAAGCTTTTATAATAATCCGTTATATTTTGATGATTTTTCAAATATGGTCAAAATAAGGTCTTTTGACTTTTTCACTAAACAATTCTTTGAAAACGAGAGCTAATTGAGCATTTTTATTTACGAATTCATAATTTACGGAAAAAATCGTATATAAATTACTTGCCACTTGTTCGGAAAAAATTTGGTGTTGACCAGTGTTTGCCAAACGAAGTTCAGAGTGTTTCCAACTCGCCATGATAGAGGCGCAACAAGCGTAACTTTGATTATAAAGAAATTAGTTTGTGAATAAGATAAAGGTTCTATTTTCAACTATAAAATTTTGTATAAAATAAGCTCAAAGCTGCATCAGCTTTGAGCTTTCTAATTAGAATCCTCAAAGTACTTTTCTTCTTATAGTAGCCATAGTAGATGTTTTGTTTTACTAACATTTATGTACATTAATTAATAAAATATGATTGTGTTTGACGGTGAAATAAACTCATTGTACAGATTTGAAAAAGCATCTTATATGTGTGCAATCTATTTGATTAGCCTGCGCTAGGAGCTAAACTGTTTATATATGTATGTTAGAGATAGAGTCTGCTGTGTTTTCGCCATGATTTTTGGGAAAAGGCAAATATTGAGTTCCGATTGTGCGCCACGCTTCCGAATTCAAATTTAGTCATTAAGTTTATACAATTTCTGCCGTCAAGAAATATTTGCTTTGCATGAGAAGAACAAATAACACTGGTCAACACCAAATTTTTTCCGAACAAGTGGCAAGTAATTTATATACGATTTTTTCCGTAAATTATGAATTCGTAAATGAAAATGCTCAATTAGCTCTCGTTTTCAAAGAATAGTTTAGTGAAAAAGTCAAAAGACCTTATTTTGACCATATTTGAAAAATCATCAAAATATAACGGATTATTATAAAAGCTTGTAACGTTGCTAAAATCAAAGTTGAAACCTTGAACTATTGTGTAAAAATACGAAAGGTCTTAAAAATATTCGAAATAAGCCTTGAAATTCAAATTTTTGAGCAAACTGATTATTTCATGCAATATGTAGATGCTAAATGAAGATCATAATAGATACACGTTCATGAAAAACTTGTTCGTGAGGATGTTTATAAAAAGGTATAGAAATTAGTGGTATTTGATATTATATGAATAAGATTCAGGCTTTGATTTGAGTCATGTTACAAGCTCCAACGACCATCTGTTATTTTTTGTAATTTTTCAAAAATGGCAAAAATACTGTATTTTGAACTTTCCGTTCAAATTTACTCGAAAACGGGAGCTGATTGAGAATTTTCATTTACGAATTCGTAATATACGGAAAAAATGCTATCTGGTACTCGTTCGGAAAAAAAAGAAACATTGAATTTGTTGGACCAGTATAATTAATAGTCACGACAAAAATTTAATAAAAGGAAAGTGTCTTCAATATTCTGAAAATTAACGCGAATTCAAAATTCTTAACTTATCCGCTCTTTTAAAAGTCTTATTTGCTAACATACGGTTAATTATTTTTGCATAAAATCTTAAAATCAGTAGAATAGAAAATTTATTTATATCATGTATATGATTTTTGCAAATATTTATTTCTGGTTCATTCATTCCCTGGACTAATTTATCAACCAACGATTTTTGATGACGAACCGCAAGAATATTTTCCTCAAAATATTTGTAAACATATTTTGAAAATGCTTCTGATGGTAAAGTTAACATTCCATATTCAGAACTCGTTTTATTTGTGGGAAATGCTCTTAATTTAATAAGTTCATCATTTCCAATTCCCTTTTCTCTCTCAGCCTTCATGAAAACTGCACAAGAATTGCAATTAACTTTTTTAAACATTTTATTTGCAATATAACCCGCGACATAAACAATTGCATTATCCTCTATTGTAGAAGGATTGGAAGAATTACACAAATTACTTACTTTTTCTTCGTTTTCTACACAAGAATTTGTGTGATCCTTCGAAGAAGAATTCGCTTCTGTTGTAGTATATTCACTTAAAAACGTAGTTAAAAAGTTATCATGTTCATCATCAAAATTACATTCTTCGGACTGATGTCTATTCACATCTATAATCGAGCTATCAAGGAGGGTAACTGAATCAGAAACGTCATAGCTCGTTGAACTAGGAGGGATATAACTTTGGAAGGCAATTTGTCTTAAATTTCTTGCCAATCTAATTTGTTCTAATTTCAAATCTGTCCACAATAATAATATGCCATTAACAGTTTGAATAAGACCATCAAAACAATAAGGCCGCTTCATTCTTCCCGAATGCTGCCACGATTCTATCCATGGTACTGCTTTTTGCAAATTTTCTATTATTTTTGAATCGATAGATATCGCGTTCCTTTGAGGATTTGGAGAAAACCGAGCTACACTATTTAAATTATCAAATAAGTCGTTAATTTTTCTGAAAAATGTAGCAGTACTTCTAGCGATTTCTACCTGTTTTGAATCAAAAATATTTAACGAAATGGCAAGCTCAATACCTGTGGAAACATTTGCACTAAAAACTTGTGTTGCTAATTTCACATTTAACTTTTCGAATGAATTTGGATTAATGTGACTTTCGGTCAATTTGAAGCAAGCTTTGAGAATGGATTGTTCTTCTTGTTTATACATTTTTTCTAATATTTTCCAGGAAATTATATCATTTCCAACTCTTATATCTGCTTTCAACAAACAATTCCTAATGCTTTTAATCAGATGTGGTGAATCAAACAAACAAACAATTTTTTTATTGTTTATACAAGTAAAAGGTGTCAAAATTGATACGTTCATTTTCTTAAACGCCGAACGATTTGTAGATCCTTGATCACATGCTAAAGCTAGAAGATCAAAGCCAATATTTGTGATTTGAAAAATCACACTTTCCACAATATCTTTTAGATCTGATGCCGTAACTTTTCCGACGTAGTAACATAAAGTCTGTTTCCAATTTGCATTAAGACCTCTTAGCATTAAAATTAAAGCTGAAAAGGCAATCTCTTCAGATCGCTTTCCCCAACCTAAGTTGCGGAAGCCATAGAATTGATCATCAACAGAACAGTATTCGATTTCTGTTTTAATTGACATTTCATCGTAAAGAAGCACACACTTCCGTTCCAAAATACTCATGTTTTCTACTTTTGTTTTTAGTAAATCTACCATGCCCTGATTTAAAACTGGTGGGAACGGAATTCGTCCATTCCATTTTTGTATTGTAGAGGTATGTGGCATGGTGAACCCCATATTTTTCATTTCTTTGAAACAAGCAAGTGAAATAAAATATAAACGACTAAATAGAGGTCTTTGCTCATTTGTCCATTTCATTCCAGGTTTATGGAAAAGTTGTGTCTTCAAGAAGGTGCCCACAGCCTTTGGAGATTTTTTCAGAAATTCTTTAATTGTAAGACTCTTAAAGTGATTGAGAGGTTTTCTCACTTTAAAGTATTTTTTACATATCGATTTTCGTATTTTAAAATAATTATTATTTTTTCCTTCTTGATCTTTATTTTTAAACGATGGTAAAGTTGAATGAATTGGTGCCGGAAACTGTGAAGGTGATGGAGTTGTTCTTTCAGGTACTTCAGGAATATTATAATTTCTAATGTAGGTTTTAGCATTAGGCTCCCTATTTAATATTAAAGGAGGGGAAGATGGGCAAATTATATTCGTAGCTTCCAATTCAACATTAACACAAATGTTTTGATTTGTTTTGATTTTTGAAACGCGTACAACCTTTTTATTTAAATTTAGAGATCGTATTTCATTTTCGCATTTCCGGTCACTTGCATAAATGCTGCAAGCGCATGTGTGGTTGTCAGACGGTAAGGGTATGGCGTATTTGTTTAAGCATTTATGAAGGGAGTAAATATTTATATCATCTTGGCGAAAATGTCTTTCACAAATAAAGATATTCTTTACTCCCTCAATATTTCTCTTAAGGGGTTATATACAGTCAGGAGGCCCAAAAAAGGCGAATTTTCAAGAATTTTTCTTGGGATGATCTTTTAAGTTATTAATGTAAAATTCTGTACACGTATAATGGTAACTCTTGAGTGTATTTTAATGTTTTTTATTTGTAAAAATAATTATCTAAAAAGCTGCTACAGCTGTTCTCCGGGAGCAATTCTAAAAAAAAGCGTTTTGCGGTGTGCACGATATCTCTAGACTGGATCATCCAAAATGGAAAAACCAAAAATATTTCGTTAGTATATAGTTTTATCTCGTAATTAATCGAAGGAATAAGCAAAATAAGGATTTTTGACAAAATGGCGGCTTCTTAAAAAAAAAAAATCGATTTTTGACAACAATTTTCGCTCTAAATTGTTTATAAAATGGAAAATCTTTATCGGTGAGCAAAAAGCTTCGATTAAATACTAAAAAATATACTTAAGAAGCTCATGTTAAAATTTGAAACTAATCGGTTCAGCCGTTTCCGAGAAATTTTGCTCACCGACTATAAGAACACAGTTTTGAGAAAAACGCGTTTAAAGTTTCAAAAGCATTTTACATTTAGTACAAAAACTCGAACACGTCATTACAAATATGCGTGTAACTTCGAGAATATTCACCGGATTGACATGAAATTTTCTGTGGCTGTACTTTAATATATGCACATTACAAAAATAAAATAATAAAAAAATCGATTTTCTAAAAATCCTGACTGTATATAACCCCTTAAACAGATAACCACCACAATGACTTTCCAAAATATATTTCCTGCCGTCGTTTGGAAATTTAAAAAAGCTTAAAAGTGATATTTCTGACTCGTAAGAGCTTTCGCAATTTAAATACGCTCACCTTCGAGACCCCATAGTAATAACAAAATATTGATCGCAAACAGCAAAGATAGAGGAAATTCAAAAGAACAGAAAATATAAAAAAAAATTATTGCCAAATCGATGTACGGGCGGTACTATACACACAAGCAAATCCAGTAAGCGAACTTACCTTAAAAACAAAGATAATTACAGTAATTAAAAAAGACAACAACAAAATAAATACATATATACAATAACCAAAATCCAATATTTCGCATCAATACGCAAACTATTAGTATTACAATCCGTTAAATCCTGAATATCGCAAATTGAAAGTCGCTAGATGCACACTCAAAGAATTCCAACAAGCAACTGAGCTCGTTTTATAAAATTGGCGGAACAACTCCTACCCACAGCCCATATGATATAATTTTTGGTTTTTCTTGAATTTCAGAGGAAGCGCGAATACGAATACACCCCAAAAATCCCCGAAAATAAAAAAAATAAGAAAGCACCTGTGTGTTCCAATTAGAATATTATGATTAGTTTTTACGAGCAAAGATGTCAATGCTACGAATGAACTTAAAAGCTTTACTTAGAGAAAAATTCAAAAATCGTCCTCCTTGCGCCATCTATCGCGGCGATGAGGCAAGTCTTTGGCCATCACTATAAGATTCTATACACAAGGGTACAATGAATGTTTTGAGGTCACTGATTTTGAATATTATCAAAATTTAGAAATCCAAGATGGCAGATCCAAAATTTTGAATATTAGCTAAAGGGTCTAGCCGGTTAAGGAGGTGAAAAGTGCCCCCAGTGCTTTTGAAAAACAAAAAATATGCTCATGTAGTACATGAAAAAGTACATCTTTGCTGAAATTTTCAGACCCATAGACCCTCACATAACCTCCAAAAAAATTAAAACGTGATTTTCAGTGTTTTGGCGATATCTCGGCTTCTTGTAGACGTACAAAATTCTTTTTTTTCTCAAATTATAGGGTCTTTTGTCAGCTACAAAATAATATTTTTTTCAAAATTTTTGGCGGGAAATTCAAATTTTTATACAAGTTTGAAATTTTCAAAATTCAATTAAAAAAAAACAAAAAAAATAGAAACGACGAAAAAAAAAATGTTATTCTCTGGATGTCAAGCTATATCCATGAATTATTTCAGATTTTTAGATATGGTGCAACAGTGTCAAAATATCGAAAAACCGTTTTTCAGCATTTTTCGGTATTTTTACATCTTTTTTAAGTCTGAATATTCTTTAAGTATGCATTTTTTTAAGTCATTTCCTACCTTGATAAATTCACAGAGAGATCATATTTTCAACCTGGCGTGACATCATGGCTGAATTACACTCACCCCACCGTTCATTCATATTTGTCATGCACACTCATTCACGCATGTTTGAAACTGAGCGGAGTAATAACAATTCCAAATAGTTGCAATATATTTCTTAATAAAAGACCTCACAAAGTATTAATATTGCCCCACTCTCTTCTGCACTCACTTATAATATAAAATTGTATTATACAAATTAATACGTATAAAAATAAATATAGGATCACCTGAAAAAGAAGAAAAGTCTGAAAACATACATGTATTATACCGAACCTGAAAACATAAGACAATAGATAAAATCCCGTAATTGAGATATGAATCGGATAATTAATCTTCATCATTATCTTCTTCAATAACTGGTTCAACACCTTCGGTTTCAAATATTTTCTTCAATTTAAATTTTTTAGTTATATATCATGCATGAGATAAGTAATATATGAGCCGTTTATTTTGAAAGTGGCTTAAGTCCAAATGATCATAAAGACTATTTTACTTTACAAGAATATAGAAAAATAGTCTTTATGATCATGTGGACTTAAGCCACTTTCAAAATAAACGGCTCATATTACAACTGCTACATGCAAACAGGAACCGAGGGGGTATCCCACTCTAGAGGCCCTTGAATTGAACGCTTTTTTCAGGGTGTTGAACAAGAAAATATAAAACATTTATAGCTATACATAATAATCCTTTTATTATCTAATTTTTAATGAACATTTTGAGAAATTTATTTTTTTTTTTTTTTTTTTGAGTAGTTGGGTCATGGCCGGAACTTAGGAACGCAAGCTCATGGTGTGCGCCATAACAGCCAAACAAATAATCCGAAAAAAGTGAGATTGCACATTAGTACTCTTTATATATGTGGCTATGGCAAGAGTGTGTCACATTTAGAAAAAAAAATGTTATTCATTTCTTTAATTTTTCCTACTTATTCGTTATATTTTTTAGTTGGTTTTTACTGTTAAAACATGGGATCTAAGCTATGTAGATGTAAAAATGCCTGATTTGCTCCACTTAGGTTATAGAAGCAAAGCTAACACAGCTTTTACCAAAATCTGAATTTTTTCGGATGAATGGTTTTCTCAGAATGCTGCACACCATTCATCAAAACGGTATTTTGAGAAAAACGGCATTTAAGTGAAAGATAAAGGCAACGAGGAGTGGTGTGGAGCGCCAGCTGCGCACGGAATTGCCTGTAGCAGCGCGGGCTTTTCAAATTCGCGACAAGAGATAGCTTAAACGATTCAGAAAAGAACACAGAATTTTTCAAAACTAAAAAAAATTTTTTAATGTTCTAGGTGGGATACCCCCTTAAGCCATTTACTGTAAGCTCAGGAAAATCTAAAACGTATGTTGAAGTCAAACGAGTGAATAAAGATTTTCTTCTGCTCCAATTGCTATTTTGTGATTCTACAGCTACAGAAAAACTTTGAAAATATTTCTCACTGATACGTATCAAACGCAATAGGCGATTTTGTATTTAGCAGAAATGCTAGATGAAGTCAATCCACAGTATTTAAAAAAAATCAAAAGATATAAGTAAGATACAAGTTCGTTCCGGGCACATTAGCAGTAAAACTTACAATTGTTATATCCATTATAAACCGGAATCAATAGTTTATAAAAATATTCTCAGATACTATTGGGAATGTGCAAATGGCTTAAGAACAGTCTGTTCCCGTAAGCTGTAATATATTACGATTTTTTCCGTAGATTATGAATTCGTAAATGAAAATGATCAATCAACTCCCGTTTTCAAGGAATAGGTGAGTGAAAAAGTCAAAAGAACTTATTTTGACCATATTTGAAAACTCGTTCAAATATAACGGATTATTATAGAAGCTTGTAACGTGGCTAAAACCAAAATTAGAACCTTGAGCTATTATCTCAAAATAGTAAAGGTCTTAAAAATGTTCGAAAAATGCCTTGAAAATCAAATGTTTGACCAAACCCATTATATCATACAACAGATACTGAAAGAAGACTATAATAAATACACGCTCATGAAAAACTTTTTCGCGAGAATGTTTAGACAAGCTATAGAAATTAGTTGTATTCGATAATTTTTAGAATAAGTTTCAGACTTTGATTTGAGCCATGTTACAAGTTTCAGTGACTATCTGTTATTTTTTGATGATTTTTCAAAAATGGCAAAAATTCGATATTTCAGACTTTTCTTCTTTTTCAGGTGATCCTATATTTATTTTTATACGTATTAATTTGTATAATACAATTTTATATTATAAGTGAGTGCAGAAGAGAGTGGGGCAATATTAATACTTTGTGAGGTCTTTTATTAAGAAATATATTGCAACTAATTGTTATTACTCCGCTCAGTTTCAAACATGCGTGAATGAGTGTGCATGACAAATATGAATGAACGGTGGGGTGAGTGTAATTCAGCCATGATGTCACGCCAGGTTGAAAATATGATCTCTCTGTGAATTTATCAAGGTAGGAAATGACTTAAAAAAAATGCATACTTAAAGAATATTCAGACTTAAAAAAGATGTAAAAATACCGAAAAATGCTGAAAAACGGTTTTTCGATATTTTGACACTGTTGCACCAAATCTAAAAATCTGAAATAATTCATGGATATAGCTTGACATCCAGAGAATAACATATTTTTTTTTAGTCGTTTCTATTTTTTTTGTTTTTTTTTAATTGAATTTTGAAAATTTCGAACTTGTATAAAAATTTGAATTTCCCGCCAAAAATTTTGAAAAAAATATTATGTTGTAGCTGACAAAAGACCCTATAATTTGAGAAAAAAAAGAATTATGTACGTCTACAAGAAGCCGAGATATCGCCAAAACACTGAAAATCACGTTTTAATTTTTTTTGAGGTTATGTGAGGGTCTATGGGTCTGAAAATTTCAGCAAAGATGTACTTTTTCATGTACTACATGAGGATATTTTTTGTTTTTCAAAAGCGCTGGGGGCACTTTTCACCTCCTTAACCGCCTAGACCCTTTCCAAATCCAACATGGTGGATCCAACATGGCGACCAGAATGTCTCGATTTCAACGGATTTTAATGAAAATTAGTACAATGATTATTCCGGAGCCACTAATTTCGAATATTATCAAAATTTCAATATCCAACATGGCGACCAAAATTTCTCGATTTCAACGGATTGTAATAGAAATTAGTACAGTGATTATTCTGAGACCACTAATTTTGTATATTATTAAAATTTCTAAATGCAAGATGGCGGACCCATGGCGTCCAGAATGTCTGGATTTCGACGGATTTTAATGAAAATTGGTACAATGATTATTCTGAAGCTACAAATTTCGAATATTATCAAAATTTGTAAATCCAATCCAATATGAGACCAAATTTCTTGATTTCAACGAATTTTACTGAAAATTAGTACAATGATTATTCTGAGGACACTAATTTCGAATATTAGCGAAATTTCCAAACTCAAGATGGCGGATCCAATATGGCGACCAACATTTCTCGATTTCAACGGATCTGAATGAAAGTTGGTACAATGCTTATTTTAAGTCCACTAATTTTGAATATTATTAAGATTTGGAATTTCAAGATAGCGGATCCATAAGCGGGTTTTCGGATTGAAACAATTTCTAGAATATAACAAACTAGAACATTTGAGAAGTGTTTAATTAGTAAGAATTTACCCAACGCCGGGTGAAACCGGGTAACCCAGCTAGTTATTAATACAAATACATTTTCCAGGGCGAGAATGTTAAAAAGTTTGTCTTAAAGAAACAATATGAGTTCACTAAAAATCAATTTCTACCCGTTCCTATTTTCATTTCCCGATTACGAAGTTTCACTTCTTCCGCGCGGAGGGACTCCACGCACTATTTTTTTAACTTACCATTTTCACAACATGTTGTACCAAACGAACTTGGTGCTAATAAGCTTCAAGCGAACCTTCCTTCCATTGGCTATAAACACTGTGAACAGCTTTCTTTTCCCGCTTGTGATGGCCGCATATGGAATCTGCTGCAAATCTCCACATGTGACCGCGAACGCCCTTCCATTGATGGTAATAGCACCATAGCCACGCTCCTGAAGGCAGGTTGGTGCAGCAGACTGTTTCCTCCGTGGTAGAGGCAACAATCTGCACAGAGACCCAATGTTGTCATTGAGATTCTCCTGCCTCGGTTATGATTCCACCAGAACCGAACGGGTCCCAGCAACCAGCTGTGGTGCATCAGGAAAGGGTGCTGACACACCCACGGCAGACTTCCGTCTGACAGTGCAGAGTTAAGGTCGTATCTTCTTCCGTGCTGGGCAGAATGGAGCTTCTGTCCTTGAAGCTGTTCGTCGCTTCTCAGGTCGCTTGTTAATGGCTGACGCATCAAATATCACTCATACCTTTATTGTTTTACTGTCCTTTATTACTGCGTGGTGTGGCATATAATAAAGTCATTATTGGGTGAAGAGCATTCCCGAGTTGCTACTGGAATCATACGTCCCTGTTTAATGTAGTCGTTCGATATCATGACATTGCTTGTCGTTTTGAATCGCCTAAACTTGGTGAAGAGTCGTTCTTAAGGGGTTAGGTGTAGTCAGAATTTTCAAAAAATCGATTTTTTTTTTTTGCATTTTCTTAAAGTATAATATAAAGTATAATATCTTAGAAAATTTTAAGTAAATCCGACAAATACTTTTCGAGTTATTCGATAATTAACAAAGGGTTCTCGGGCGCTCTGGAACGAAAAAACCGATATTGCACGTGTGAAAGTGGCAGATAAGCGCGCTAACGACAACACTCGAGAAGGTAGAATGCTACGTAGACAACATCAACAACGGCTGCTACAACGGCTGAAGAACTATTATATGGCCCAGGAATAGATGACTCGGTGTAAGTAATTAAATAATACGTATTACTTTACGTAAATTGAGTGTAAAACTTCAAATGCGTTTTTCTCAAAACTATGTTTTTTGAACTGGTGACCACTGTAGCTCAAAAACCGCTCGGTAGATTTTAATGAAATTTATACAGATTTTTGAAAACATAAAAAACTAGTGCCTGATCGAAGGTTTTTTTTTTTTTTTGTAATTTCGATTTTTTATACACAATTAACTGTTGGTTTTTTCCCAAAAATCTGGAAATATTTTTCCTGAGGCCGCCATTTGGTTAATTTAAAAAAAAAAAAAAAAAAAGCTTCGATCAGGCACTAGATTATCTATTAATAAAACTAATTTTTTTTGTCTAATTGATTTTGGATGAATCTCCAAGGATAAGTGATGGTCACCGCAAGGCGCTTCGGTTGGAACTGGATCAAAACAAACAGCCATAACTTTTAAAATTATTAATTTTTTTTTCTAAAATTTCTGTCTAGTCAAGTCGAAACCTTATTTAATAATGCTATGTTTTTACTTCTATAAAATAAAATAATTTAGTGGCAAAAAAAAATTATTTAAAATTGTCATTTTTTTATGCCTCTGACTACACCTAACCCCTTAAAAAGAAGACATACTTGATATTCTCCAGGTGCCATGCGGGTGACTGTTTTTTATAATACTCTTCACATTTCTTCTTCTTCTCTTGTAAGTTGTCTGTTAGGCATTTCTTCACATTCCCAAAATTTCTTCATTTGGAAATCCAGCGCTGCCAATGTTGGTTCTTCATTTACAAATGCTGAAAAACTATAATTTTCTGTATTTCTGTGTGAGGTTACTTCTCCAAAAACTATCCATCCTCACACTGGGCCTGAAGAAGCAACAGGTATGAAGAAAATGTCAAAGAAAAATGAATCCGTACCTCGACTTGTCATTGATTTCTGATAAAAAATTCGTTGGATTCAAAATCATATCCGTTCCTATGCCAAAGTTATGCCTATTTTTCACTTTTTACACACCTATTTTGCAGTTTAGCAAAAAAAATATATTATGCGTATGTATATATATGTATATATATACATAACTGTACTTATATGCATATGTATAATGTATATATATATTATATGAACACACACCCACACACACACACACACATATATAATAAGTAGGTACATTGTATTTTTCTTGGACGAAAATTGATATATATTGTATGTTTCTTGGACTTTTCGCGGTTTCTTGGACATCGAAGAAAAATATTAGCATTGTTTGTATGTTTCTTGGATCCTTAATGTCAATACACAAGTAGTGATTATTATTTTAGTAGTCCAGTGAGGTTATATATTACCCCACCGCATTTCTTTAACAAAGGGGAAAATGTCACAAAAAAAGTTTATTTGAATGTTCTGATAAATGTGGTGAAGCTGTGGATGGAAACTGTATCGTCTGAAAGGCTGTATGTTTTCCAGCAGGACGGGGCGCCCGCGCACATAAGTCATTTGGTGCAAAATTGGTAGTCGGACAACGTCGACATGTTTTGGTCCAAAGAATTTTTGCCTCCCAACAGTCCTGATTTAAATCCTTTGGACTACTACGTATGGAGCGTGATTGAGAGGGTCACTAACAAGTTCAGATATCGAAACGTCGCATCATTGAAAACCTCTATTGAAGCAGCATTTGCCGATATGGACCGTGGCTCATTAAAACGGGCCTGCGATCGCTTCAGACCGAGAATGGCGAGCGGTCGTTCAAACAGAAGGAGGTTACATTGAGTAAACGTGTTCTCTATGACCTAACAAAGAATTTAGTAAAAAAAAAATAATTATAAACTTTGTCATTTTTGCAATAAAAATTATGTTTCAAAAAAATGTTTAATTTGTCCGGATTTTGGCGCCGCACCCTGTATATCTTACAATCACCTTTAGCACATACAAAAATGCACTATATATATATATATGTAGATATATTGCCAGTTTCTTGGATAATCTTAAGGGTTTGACACAAAAAAAGACTAAAGTAATAATACTCATTCTCAAAGTAGATATAATAAAGTCTCAATACATATATATATAGACCGCATATGAGTTCAACCAATACCCAACTAGCCCAATAGCCGCTTCATCCCCCGTATAGGGGTGAGTAGATATATTAAAGTCTGAATACATATATATGGGACATTCCACGTCAACCGGGCCACCTAAATGACCAAAAATCATGGAGACCTAGAAAATTGTTTTTGGGCTTAAATTTTTGGTCTATCTTTACTCTTCAGAAATTCACCTGGCGTTTTGAAAAATTCAAAATGGCGGATCCAATATGGCGGCCAACTTTTCAAAAATGAACGAAATTTGAATAAAAAAAATACTATGATATTCTGCATAAAATTCTAAGTAAGAAATGTCTTTTGCAAATTTTTGAATAAAATGGCCGTTTTTGAGAAAAAAATTCATGAATTTTAAAAATTTTCTATCTTGATGAAATCCATATTGGCCATATTGGATCCGATATTTTGATTTTTTTTTGACATCTGACATTGCATCCATCACTAGCAACCTCCTAACACCTGAGTATTTTTTAAATCTTTCTAATATGCCAACTGTGAATTTTTTCCTATATAAAAATTTTTAAAATTCATGAATTTTTTTCTCAAAAATTTGCAAAAGACATTTCTTACTTAGAATTTTATGCAGAATATCATAGTATTTTTTTTATTCAAATTTCGTTCATTTTTGAAAAGTTGGCCGCCATATTGGATCCGCCATTTTGAATTTTTCAAAACGCCAGGTGAATTTCTGAAGAGTAAAGATAGACCAAAAATTTAAGCCCAAAAACAATTTTCTAGGTCTCCATGATTTTTGGTCATTTAGGTGGCCCGGTTGACGTGGAATGTCCCATATATAGATCGCATATGAGTTCAACCAATAGCCCAATAGCTCAATAGCCACACAATCCCCCGTATAGGAGTGTAACGATCTACTAAAATAATAATCACTACTCGTGTATTGACCTTATTATTATTATTATTATTATTATTATTATTTGGTTAGCGGGTCGTCTAAGGCACTCCCAGTGCCCACCGAATAGCAGCGCGACCTATGAGATCTATTGTGCTAGTCCCTCTTGTTTAAATCCCTTCCATATCAAGCTCCTTAAAATAGGCTATAGTGTGCTGGAGGGCCGCATTCGACACATCTTCGGGCGGGTTTATTGACGTTAAGGATCCAAGAAACATACAAACGATGCTAATATTTTTCTTCGATGTCCAAGAAACCGCGAAAAGTCCAAGAAACATACAATATATATCAATTTTCGTCCAAGAAAAATACAATGTACCTACTTATTATATATGTGTGTGTGTGTGTGTGGGTGTGTGTTCATATAATATATATATACATTATACATATGCATATAAGTACAGTTATGTATATATATACATATATATACATACGCATAATATATTTTTTTTGCTAAACTGCAAAATAGGTGTGTAAAAAGTGAAAAATAGGCATAACTTTGGCATAGGAACGGATATGATTTTGAATCCAACGAATTTTTTATCAGAAATCAATGACAAGTCGAGGTACGGATTCATTTTTCTTTGACATTTTCTTCATACCTGTTGCTTCTTCAGGCCCAGTGTGTCCTAGCTCTGTGTTCAGCACAGTTCGCGTACAATACCGTTTTGTCCATGAATAATTCCATTAAGGATTATTTTTGAATATACATTTATTCGCAATAGCAAATCGATATTCCCCATGTTGTAATATTCCGCGTCTGCCAACTGGAGATTGCCAATATGTTTTAAATCTATTGATATTAGATTTTTAGGAGGATTTATGGTTGTTATTTTTTTTAATAACGTATGCCTTTATTGATACTTCAAACTGTTTTGTATTTGAACACAGTATGAATGAAGTCTTTTTCTTAGAGGTGGTTAGTTTGGTAGATCCAAGCCCTGCTATTTGTAAGCAGTTAGGATCACCCTTAATTTTGTATGCCTGGAATGCGGCTTAAGTTATAAATGAGCTCTGGGAACCCAAAACCACTAGAGCTCGTAGTGATTGGTATATTCTATTGTAATTTTTGATAATACGGGTTGCTAACAGTTCCTGCGCATAATTTCTATTATAATGGCATTTGGTTACGGTTTCTTAGTTTGATGAACTGTTACCTTATTGCTCTCTTTTTAATTTGTCACTGCTGAGATATACATCATTATGTAGCAATGTGTGATGCCGTTTACCACATTTAAAACAATAAATGAATTATGATTGGATCCCATTCCGATATAGAGATATCCAATGCCTTGAGTTCAAGACACTCTTTATTTTTATCAAATACGTAGGTTACTCAATAATTATTGTCGTTACACTGCTAGTTTTTATTTCTTTTCAAAATAATCTCCATTGTGGCTAACACATTTCCTCATACGTTCAAACCAGTTGTCAAACCACTCCTTCCATTTGTCCTCGGATATTGCGGCGCAGATTTCTTCCCAGGCATCCAGAAGTTCAGTTTCCGTAGAGAACTTGCGACCTTTCAATAGTTTTTTGACATATGGAAACAACGCAAAATCACACGGCGCTAAATCAGGACTGTATGGAGGATGTTCCATAAGCCTGATGCCCGACGACTTGATAAAGTTCACAGTTTGCTGAGCACGGTGAGCCGGCGCGTTGTCGTGATGCAGGAGCCACGAGCGGAAATGACTTTTTGGGCGCAACTCCATCAGCTTACTGAAAAGTGGCTGTAGGCTGTGTTCAATGTACCAGTTTGCTGTTACAGTGCGTTGCGTATCTAGTGGTATCGTTTTTATAACGCCGCGACGACCAAAGAAAACAACAATCATAATTTTTTTTACCGATCGGGATTGCTTGGGCGTTGTCGGATAATCTTCACCTTCAAACACCCATAACCGATTCTGAGACTTAGTTGGGACATCATAATAATACAAATAAGTCTCATCACCTGTCACAATTGAAAATAAATCACGAGACTTGCCGGATCCAAACTTTATAAGCATTTTTTTGTACCAGTCCACTCGATTTGCCTTCTGTTCGTCGTTTAACTTGTGTGGTACAAAAAGTGAACAAATTTTTTTAAAATGTAAATCGTCCTTTAATATTTTACTTACTGTCCCTGCAGATATCTTAAGAATCTCCTGAATTTGCACATAAGTGATTCGTCGATTTTCCCGAACTAGTTTTTCCACGGCAGACACGGTTTCCGGAGTAGTGACGTCACACGGCCGTCCTGGATGTGGATCGTCTTCCAAACTAAAGTCGCCTCGAATTGTTTATACCACCGTTCGACAGTCCTGAGAGATGGAGCAATATCACCCAATATGCGTTCCATCTCTTCGTGGCACTGTTGTCTAGAAAGATCTCGTCGAAAGTTGTAAAAAATTATCACTTGAATTTGGGATCTCGTAAGTAAGCCATATTCTTAGTTTTATCGCGCGCACTCCAGACAAAAGCGAGCCGATAACTGAGTAAAGTTTTTGAGTAAATGTAATTATGTAGGTACTGCGCGTCTATGTTTGTATCATGTGTGTTTGAACTTGTTTTAAAACCAAACGACAAAAATTATTGAGTGACCTACGTAGATCCTCTATAGCCCTTTGAGATAGCCCTTTGATTGACGATTGGCTAAAAAGTTCTTTCAACTGAGCCGATATCAATACACGTTTGTTATTGTATCGGTCAATTATTGTTTGCCATGCTGCGGCGTAATTATTTCCTACCATATTAAATTGTTTCATTAATCGCTCAGCTTCACTACCTAGACAAGATTTTAAGTAATTTATTTATTTATTTATTTATTTATTTATTTATTTAGCCTACCGATTACACATTAATCTTACAGACTGAAATTAAAAAAATAACCTAATCTAAAGAAAGTCTTAATTACTATATTGTATTTTCTAGATACATTAAATTATTTTTAAATTCTGCTCTAGATAGCGTGAAGTCTATTTTTACATTGAAAAAATTAAATTTATTAACACATCTGGTGAGTACTTCTTGACAACCATAATTAGTTCTGTGTGAAGAAGCAATCAACAAGTCTCTCGAACGGAGCGGTTTTTGCGATGCATAAATATTAATCATACAAAATAGTTCAGGACAATTGATTTCACTACATAACAAATCTTTAATAAATAAAGCACATCCAACATCACGTCTATAATGAAGCGTAGGTAAGCCAAATAAAAGACGGCGTGTTTCATAAGAAGGTACATTTGACTTCTGCCAGTTTAGTTTGAAATATAAAAAACCTTGTGAAAGACCTTTGCACCGCTTCTATTCTATTAATGTGTAAAGTATAGGATGGGCTCCATATAACAGATGCGTATTCAATTAACGGTCTAACAAAAGAGATATACAAAGTTTTAATTACAAACACATTAGAGAATTCTTTTGTATTCCTTTTTATGAATCCTAGCGATTTGTAAGCCTTAAACACCACATGATCAATGTGTCTTGAAAGTGTAAGTTTTCTATCCAAGATTACCCCTAAATCAGTAACTTCGTCAACTCGATTCAATAAATGCCCATTTACATAGTAGTTGAACAACGTATTCGTTACGGATCGATAAAACGAGATCACGTGGCATTTGGATATGTTTAGGTGTAGACCACTTCTGATACACCAAGAAGATAAGTTATTTAGATCTTCCTGCAATTTTAAGCAACAGTGATTATTACGAATTTGAAGAAATATTTTTAAGTCATCTGCATAGATTAAGCACTTAGCATGCAGGAAACTTTCAACAATGTCATTTATAAACAATGTAAATAGAATAGGACCACAGTGGCTTCCCTGAGGTACACCAGAACAGGCGTTAATGACACGAGAATATGAGTCATCAATTTTAACAATCTGTTTCCTGTCCGATAGGTACGAGGAAATTCATTGAAGAAAATTAGAATGGAAACCTATATGTTGAAGCTTTCTTAGAAGAGTAGATATGTTGACCTTATCAAAAGCTTTGGAAAAATCAGTATATATGGCATCTACTTGATAACCGTTTTCAATCGAGTTTAAACAAAAATTTGTGAAAATTGCCAGATTGGTCGTAGTTGAATTTCCTTTGATAAATCCGTACTGCTGCAGGCAAATAATTTGCTTGCATATAAAAGAAAGCTTATTTGCAACAATAGAGTCAAGTAATTTGGGAACTGTCTTCATTATAGAAACAGCTCTGTAGTTATTAGCCATATGTTTAGCACCATTCTTATAGATCGGCTTAATCGTCGAAGGCTTCCAGGTATTGATAAAGTGCCCACTACTTAGAGATAAATTAAATATTAGAGATAAAGGCTTAGCTAAAGAGGATATGCATAATTTAAGAAGAGCTGGTGAAATGCTATCTGAATCTGCACTATAATTACAGTTGAAGTCGCTCACACCATTTATAACATCTTGTTCACCCAAACTTAAAGAACCAACATCCAAAAGAATTGGAGAGTTAGAATGTGAAGAACAGTAATGAGGAATATCAGATCCATATACTGATTCAAAAAACTTCGCAAATAATTCACAAGTCTCCTCAAGATTGCTGGATTTTAAATTATTGAATTCCATAATATTAGGAAATCCAGATAATTGGCGTTTGTCCTTAATGTAATTACAAAATGCTCTACAGTCATTTTTAATTTTGGTCTCAATAGAAAAAATATACTGTTTGTGTAGAAAGCGATGCAAATATTCGAATTCATTTCTTAATCTCTTGAAATTATTAAGCATATCCGCGCTACTGTTAACACCTGCATTATCAGCGTTTTTTAAAGCTTTGTGAGCATTATTTCTGGCATGTTTTAAACGCAATAAAGATTTGTTAAACCACTTTGGATGATTATTAGTAATCTTCTTCTTCAAAGGAACATAACGCTGTAAACCAGATTTAATATTGTCAAGAAACTTGTTATATGCCTCGTCCACAGAAAGATTATTTAAGGACGCATTCCAATTAATATTTGAAAAATATACATTTAAACTATCAACATCAGCTACATGTAAGTTATACTCCTGAGATTTGATACAAGGTCTTAACTTATCAAACCTATAAGCTGCAATGCTGAAATTCAGTGCCTTATGATGTAAGTCGCATTTAAGTAAAGGTGACATTGATTCACATACTTTAGTAAGGACTTCATTAGAGATAAAAACTAAATTTAAGAACCTACCAAAGATATTACTAACTGAATTAATTTGAAATAAGTTTAAATCTGCCAAATTGTCTAAAATTAAGGACTCAGCTACAGATGTGATGTTCGTCGGTCTCAGGTGATTATCTTCTTCTATACAAGTCCAGGTAATGTTGCTCAAGTTGAAATCACCCATTACACACAGATGTTCACCATCAGATATTGTTGATGATAAAAATTCAATGCTACTCAGATGAGTTTTAAAAACCTACAAAATTGAAGCTGGAGGAATATAACACACGTAAAGAATTAATGATGTCCCATTTAAACTAACACGGATAGCCAGATGTTCAATAACGATAGAATCATTGGGTAATGTAATGAGTTCAGCATGTAGAACGGAACGGACAGCAATCAATACACCCCCACCTCTACTGCAACCCAATGAAACCGGACAGCGATCTTTACGAAAAATCACAAACTCCTTAGTTGCAAATTCAGAGGAGGATATGTCACTAATCAGCCAAGTCTCCGTAAGTACAATGACATCATTCGCACATTCCATCAATGCAAGTTTGAAATTGAGTAATTTAGTTCGCATGCCACTGGTATTTTCATAATAAATAGAAATATCGTTATCATTCAAATGATCGTTGACACTATTCAAGATATTAGAACCTGAGACCGAGTATCTATGTTTTTTGAACTGGCGTTCTTAAAGATAGAGATTTGTAGTCCAGCAGGCCAAATAGAGGGATCGAGAGCTTTTTTAAGCATATCAGATGGAATCCCTAATTTAAAGTTGACCAACCTAAGCGACGAGATATCAGCATCCTTCTTAATAAGAGGAAAACACTTGAACATCTCCCTCGCCACCATCAATTTAGAAGAGATATGTTTTATTATGCATTCGGCAGTCGTTGAAGGAAGAAAACGGGAGAGGTGGATCCATTTCATAACCCGCAAGACTGATAATTCAGTTGTGGAAGAATCCGTTCCAAGAACTTTTCTACCTCGATTCTTCCCCTTCACGCGATACCACTCTTCATCCGCAATTGAAGCCGCAGAAATAGCCGAGTTTAGATCACGATCGGTCACAGCAGACAGTTGACGATCGTTAGTAGGTGTAGGAGTGATAGTATCGTTAAAGTCAACGCTGATCGATCCAGCTGATGGCTTAGTTGCATACTGTTGTGACTCGACAGGCTGGACATGAATAATAGGATCGGTGGCGACACCCGCAGTAGAAATGACCTTGCAACCAGCTGGTAATTTTCCAGTAGACTGTTTTGGTACCTCTGATGACACACTTGCACCTATGACGGTATTTTGCAGCGTGTAATGTAACTTTTGTACATTTCGAGTTCTAGGATCTTCATGAATAAGAGATAAGTACATATCATACATACATATTGGCAGAGGATTATTGCCAGCTCAATCAGAATTGGCTGCAGCATTAAATGTTGAACGATCAACTGTTGCAAAGCGTTTAGAAGCAATGGGAATGGTTCAAAAACTTGATAACTTGGTTCCATATGAATTGAAAGAAAGAGACATTGAACGTCGAAGAACAATTTGTGAAATCCTACTTCAAAAGCAGCATGGAAAAGGATATATTATGAGAATCCTAAATGTAAAAAAGCTTGAATGAAGCCAGGTGAACCCGGCTCACCACAGTCAAAGAGGAACATTCACTGTGATACGGTTATGCTCCGCGTTTGGTGGGATCAGAGAGGTGTTGTTTATTATGACTTGCTCAAACCCTCTCAAACTATTACTGGAGAAGTTTACCGACGATAACTAATCCGTTTGAAGGGAAACATAGAAGAAAAACCACCAGAATGGGTGAATTGACACAGTAATTCTTCAACAAGATAATGCCAAACCGCATACCGCATAAGTCGTGAAATGATATTTAGATGGACAGAACTGGGAACTGTACCCGCCATATTCGGCAGACATAGCTCCTTCGGATTATCACTTATTCCGGACCATTAGTCAGATCGGTTCACTTCATACGAAAGTATAAACATTTGGATTAATCAGCTCAAAAGACCAGGATTTCTTCATTCAAGGAATACGTAAATTACCTGAAAGATGGGCGATACTTTGATTAAACTTTTTTTAAATTTTTTAAAAAAGCAAATGTGTTTTATTTTAACAAAAAAGGGCGGAATCATATTCACACACCCAATATGTGTGGTAATTTTAACTCAACTTCTTCAGGTTGTTTGAATTTTTCAGGTTGGTTTTGAATTTTTGCTTCATTTTTAGCGGAACCAACGAGAGCGGTTTTTTCTCCAAGACATCCCTTAGTTCCCCAAGAAATTTGAAATACTTCTCTTCAAAATTTTCGTAGATGCAATATTTTGTATATTCATCTTCTAAATCTTTAAAGTTTTAGTTGAGATCAATGTGGCTGTGGGGTGTACCACACGAGCATAGAAAATGGTTTCACAATCAGCGATCACCGAGATCGAAGGGACGGGGGGTCGAGTTGGGAAGGTCGGGGGTAGTGGTTGTTTAGATTGCTGCAGGGTGGACTACAAGAGTATAGAAAATGGTTTGGCAATAAGCAATCAGCGAAATCCATATGGCGGGCGTTGGTACGGGATCTGGGGAGAAGGTGGGTCGGTGGGTGAGGCATTGAATAGTTGGAGGATGGACGGGTTTGAGTAGTGATTGTTGTAGCAAAAGATTTCGTTTAATCAATCGAACACTAAATCAATATTATAGGGGATTCTCAAGATATTTGTGTTATACGTAGATTGGCCAATTGTATGTATCTTACTTCTTCTTTTTTTTAATGTAGCTAATCTCGCTTTGTGTTGTATACCTTTTTTAGCGTTGTTTTATTCCATGGAATTCTTCCTATGTAATATGCAGGTCTTCGTCGTATGTGGCCCGTTTTTCTTTTAAGTTTATTTACGCCTGATCAAGGAGATTTCCTAATGATAATTCAATAATTCAACAAACAATAAAAAAATTATAACTTAAATTACCGCTTTATTCTTTTGTCTGAAAGTAAAAGAAATTTCCTATTAGTAATTTATTTATGTGATCTAGCGCATTCGGATGTTTATGGGTTCGCAACGTATTACATTCAACAATATTGCTGGCGTATACCTAACAATATTATTGAAATGTTTATTTAGTTTAACTAACAAGCAATCATGGCATAACCTATGGCCGTTATTCGTTTTTCTGGGGTATTTTTATTTGACGAAATATAACCAGTAGTATTGTTGACGTATACCTAATAATATTACTGAATTTTTATTCAAGGGACTAAACCAACAGTCATTTACGGCATAGACCAATGATTGTCCGTTCGTTTGTCCTTAATATGTTTGCGGTATATACCTCTTTCCTGATTCTTCCTCGGCGTAAACCTGAGATCGAATGAATTCTTCACGCACCACATCCTGCTTGTATAGCAAAATTTACTGTACGAGTAAATAGAGCTGTACTGGGATGCGTGTGCTTGACAGGGATCGAACGAATAATTTTTGCAATGAACCTTAATTCTTTTCATTTCGTTACGAAGTCGCAGATGGCGCTCGAAAAGGAAATGGTTTTTAGTACTGATTTAGTCCTAAATGCAAATGTCAGGTCAGCTGATTGCCAAATCTCACTTTTTCAATATAAAATTTCGACTTGGAGAAGTGGAAGGCTCTTAAGAATGATCTCAGGTCGGCGCTGACCGATATTTTTCCGCGGATGAATGAGAATCTGCTTCAGAGCTGGAGACCTGTGTTGGGTCTCTTAATACGGTAATTAATAACTGCGTTGACAGACATACTAAGGTTATAGAAGCTAAAAAGGATAAATACAAGAACCTTCCTCAGGTTATCAAGGATATGTTCACGACCCGTAAGATTTGGCTTAGGATTCTGAATAGAGAATATAGAAGAGAATGGTCTAGAACGTCTGACTTATACGTGGAATTGTCTTCCAGAATTAGATGTCTTAGTAAATGTATTAGGGATGCTATGTCAGGTTTTGTGAATGATAGACTGTCGGACAGGATTAAAAAAATTAAGCCTTCTCCCTGGGCGTATCGTGAAATTGATGACATTACGGGCAGAAAGCGCTCTAGGTTTGCACTAGGTAGAGAAGATCTCGCACACGAGGGTGTCCCATTGGTGACTGCGGGGGATAAGTTGTTGGCTTTTAGGGAGTATTATGCGTGGTTGTATAGGGAGGTGACCCCTGCGAATGCTGGAACTGACGGTATTAGGCAATGTGTACGGGAATACAGAAACGCTGAAAGTGATCCTATCACATTTTTTATGGATGGTAACACGGCTCTTGATCCGGCTAGCCATGAATGTTTTGTTTCCTCCAGGCAGGTGGAAGGTGTTATTAGCAGAATTAACAATAAAAAATCAGCAGCCGGTGACGGCATATCTAATTTTGTCCTACGCAAAATTGCCAGGGACATTGCTCCTTTCCTGACTGTGGTTTTCAATAATTGCATCAATCTGGGTTGTTTTCTGAGTTGCTGGAAGGTTGCTGAGGTCGTGCCTGTGCATAAGGGGGGCTCCTCGAGGGAAATTGCGAATTTTAGACCTATCTCTATGCTGCCCAACATAGGGAAGGTCTTCGAAAGAATTATACTCTGGGAGGTGGAGGACTTCTGTCTGGAGAATAAGGTTATCCCCAGTACTCAGTTTGGCTTTGAAAGGGGGCACTCCACGGAGCATGCTCTGCTCTATCTGCATAGCGAGGTCACGGCTGGTCTCAGGGCTGGCGAGTGCACCGTGGCGTGTTCATTGGATTTGCAGAAGGCCTTTGATATGGTTTGGGCGGAGGGACTGGTGTTCAAGCTGATCAGGCTTGGTTTTCCGCGTTGGGTGGTGCTGTTGGTCGATGGCTTCCTCTCTGGGAGAAGAGGTCGTGTTAGACTGTCGGGCGAGGTATCTGAGGTCTTCTCTGTCTGTTCGGGTGTACCATAGGGGTCTATATTGGGCCCTAAACTCTTTAACGTTTATATACACGACTTTCCGGTTTCTCTCGGTTGTTCTGGCTCTATACAGTATGCTGACGACACTCTCGTTTTTGCTAGGCATGAGAGGCCTTTTGAGGCTTTGGCCCTGATTCGCGAGCACATATGCTCGATATCTGAGTACTTGGGGAACTGGAGCATAGCGCTCAATCACTCAAAATGCCAGTTGATCTGTTTTCGTAACGCGTACGGTAGGGGCCATTATTTGGCGGTGAGAGAAAGTAAGTACCTTGGTTTGAGTATTGGGGGCCACTCCATACCTCTGAGTAATAAGATTAAATATCTTGGGGTAACGTTGCACCATCGTTTCAAATTCAACCCACACGCTCGTGCGGTGCTGAGCAAGGCCCGGAGGGTCCTGTCTGATTTGAAACCGTTAATAAATTCTAGATCGGCTAGATCTGATACTAAACTGCTTATGTATAAGACTCTGATAAGACCTGTGATGGCATATGCATTCCCTATTTGGTTTTCTATTTCCCCTACGGTGGCACGGGAGCTTCTTGTTTTTGAAAGAATTGTGCTGAGGCATTGCATATCAAAATATCGTAGGTCGGGTGGTAGATATTATCCGAATTCGGCGCTGTATGAGAAGTCAGGGATTCTCGCCCTCATGACTTACCTCTGGGTACTCTCCTCTAAAAGACTGGAAAGACTTAAATATCACCCTAATGAAAGAATGTTGGGAATATGGGAAAGTGGACGGGCTGAGGGGGTGGGGGAGTATTACTAACCTTCGCCCTTTGTACTCCTGGACGTGAATGCCAGAGAGTAGTTCGTGAATGATAATGATGAGAATGCACTTGGTCATTTCTTTGAGCGCGTGGTTGGTAATGTCCACAGAGGATAACGTGATGAAAAGTGACCTGAGGTTGAGTTGTGACGCTCCGTGGGCCCTTGTATTATTGGCTGGGTCTTGCCACAGCCATGGTAGTGTATAACCTCTATTTGGAGGGCTTGCTTTAAGGACAGGACATATTTACTGTAATAGTGATAGGATTAATAAACACAATAGTGTTCAATAGATATAGATAATAAGATAACAATATACTATAATAAACATTACCTGTTTAAATTATGTGACTTATGGGTGACCTTGTGAAGCTGCACAGCTGGATTTTTAAATTCTAAAAAAAATGCACAGAATATTCCTAGTATTACCGGGCTGACGATATAACTCCGCGGAGTTCAGTAGTTAATAAGACAATAAGATACCAAAATAAGAATTACCTAGATAACTGTAAGATTTATAAGTAGCCTTTGAGAGCAATCCTGTTGATGGATTGTAGTATTATGAGATTAGTGTACATAATGTTCTTATTATTAATATAGTATTTTACAGATTTGACCCTGCTGTATTATGAGCTTGTGGACTGACTGTAATTTTCTTGCTAGAATTAGCTTCTTTTTACTGAATTACATTTGGTTTTCTGTATAATTTCTCCGCTAAGTGCGGGTGGTGATTTGGGATATCTCTGTGTTGCTAATAGTAATACTTGGTTGTGTTTAATAGATATTAAGTTATCAAGATACTAGAGTAAGCATTACCAGCTTAAAACTGTTTGATCTGTAAGTATCTCTGTATGAAACCTTATCGCTGGTATATCATTTTGTAAGAATAATGTTCATAATTCCTATTATTGATAGGATATTTTCTGACTGAGCACTGAAGTATTCTGTGTTTTTGACCTGATTGAATTTCTCTTGTTAGAATTAGATTGAATCTTTTTGCTGAATTACTTTCGGTTTGCTGTATATACTTTTGTTTTTTTCCGATAAGTAAGGATAGTAATTTAAGTTGGTTACAATGACTCTGTGTTGCTGTTACAGATTTACATTGTTCTAGAATTAATGCACATAATATGTTTTTAATATTCATTTTGTACTCTGCAGAGTCGGCCCTGCTGAATTTTTTGGCCTGAATGTACTTTAAAAGGTTGAATCTGTATTGGTTTACTGAATGCTCATTCTGGCAATGAAATATGAAGAATCAGATTCACTAACTCTTCCTTGGTGTGCTGGAGTTTAACCAAAACCCCCGGGAATACATATAAACACAAGCCGTGAAGTAGAAAATGCATACGTAGTGATGTAGTCCGAGAATCGCCGTGAAATAACATTGCTTCTTATGGCGGATGATCCAAAGTAAGCCACTCCACTCGCCTGAACTGCTAAACTATAACTTTTACGCGAAAATGATGTTCTACTAACTATAACTATGGAGGAATACCTTTCTAGTGATCTGAAAAACTTTATAGTGCCAAGAACAAAATATTAGAGTTTTTTGAACTTAAGAACAACTCTAACCATTTCCCCGAACAAAACAGCAGCGGCAGGTCGACTTGACAGCACGACTTTCCGTGGTAATTTGTTCGATGGGCAGTAAGAATAACTTTTGAGCTCAAATATCTTTAATATTTTGCTCTTACCCCTATAATGATTTTAGTACCATAAGAACGGTATTCCTCCCCAGTTACAGTCAGTAGAACATCACTTTTTCGTAAAAGCAATAGTTTAGCAGATTCGCCCTGTGGAGCGGAATGAATGGGCTATACCGCCATAAGAAGCAATGTTATTTCGGTGCAATCATCGGACTACATGACCCTATAGGTGTGGTAGTGAGCAGGTCTACTTCACGGCTTGTATTTATTATTCCCGGGGGTTTTGGTTTAACACGACATTAGCTAGTTTGTAGAAGTATATATAAGTATGGGAACTGACTTTGAATGTATTCCACTAAGGTGTTTTCACACCAAAGCAATTATTTTTAAGACTGAACTGTTAAAATACTTGTGCCTTAAGCAGTTATATCATATGAATAGAGCCAATACTGGCATAACTCGGAGTTTTTATCCGAATTTCTAGTTCTCCCCCTCCCTCTTTGCTATTGTTTTCTCTTTTCTTTTTGTATTCCCCATGTTAATACTCTTAGGTTAACACAACACGCCGGGAGCAAGCGTTCTTAGTTTTATCAAGTTAAGTATGTGATATGTACATAGCATAGATGTAATAGCGGAATACCACCGCACGGATGTTTGTCAAGCCTAGCATGTGTTCTGCAAAGGCAAAATTTTCTAGCCAGCGACGTATATATTGTGATTGTCTGTCACAGGCTTAAGAAACTGTCTCTGTAAAAGTAAAAGTATTTAAATCTGAATCTGAATCTGAATTTCGACTTGGATGATGTAAGTTTGTTTACCTTTTCTTTTATATTAATTATTGCATTTTCAGTACTACCTGACCTCGCATATTTTATTCTTGCCACTATAACATTTTTCAGATCACAAGAAAGGTATTCCTTCATAGTTACAATTAGTAGAACAATATTTTCGCGTAAAAGTTATAGTTTAGCAGTTCAGGCATACTTCGGGACTTCCGCCGTAAGAAGCAATGTTATTTCGCGGCGATTGTGAGACTACATCACTACGTATGCATTTTCTACTTCAGTACTTGGGTTTATATGTATTCCCACGGGATTTGGTTTAGTTGAAGCAAAATCGTGATGCAGTTGTAGTCCTCTTTTTTGTAGTTATTCGTCCAGTACAGGTGGATATTTTCATCAAGCTAGAAAAGGGGCACTAAATGCAAAGCATCTACTACTACGCCTACTGCAGCACCCAGAGATTACATTTTTCGCACGATCCCTATGCAATAGACCCCGTTGCATAGAAAATGTCGTTTTTTATGTTGTTGTCCTACTCTAATCATGTTCCCCACTGAGGAGAAAATGCTTCAGCCACATACAGGAATTTTTCACGATATGTCCTATTCTATTCTCTATGATCTAAGAGCTTAATGCAGCTATTGTTTTGAACATTTTAATTAGTCTGACCTATTATCTCGAAGAAATCAGAAGTTTTAAATATGTCAATATTTTTAAATAAAATATACATATATAAATAATACAATAAACGACTTTATATAAACATAAAAGGAAATTTCAAAACCTCATAACAAATAAAAAAAAAAAAAAAAAAAAAAAAACTTCTCCACACAACCAGTCAATTATGCCTAATCTCCAATGCGGAGGACAACCACGAACCCACCACTTACACTGTTGTACAGAATCGACTTTTAAATGTTACCTAAGCAAACCCTTTATAGCTTTTGTGAAGGACATCAAGAGGATTCATAATCCGAAATATTTAACAATTCTATAAAAAAATTAAAAAGTTATTAACAAAAAATTGTTAATATTGAAAATTAGATTTTTTTTTTATGAGTGTATGCAGAATTTCTAGCTGATCATAGAAATGTATGATGTGCATAAAAAAATTTTTTGTTCGACAAACATTCTGCTTAATGAGCCGATTTATAACTTTTCTTTTCATTTTTCGAAAAATTTTCGTGTAAAAAACTTATATAATTAAATATTATAAAAAATTGTTGACAATGTAAACAGTTTTAATTAATTATTCTCAACTCGTATACCAAAAACCAAGTAAATTGGACAATATTTTTTTCGTCTCTTTTAAAACTTTAAACATTAATAACTTTTTAATTTTTTTATGAATTTGCATGAAACTTGGCGAAATGTCATATTTCAATACAATGAATCCATTCTGCTTAGTCTCGACCTTAGGTAAAACTCGGTGTACAACAGTGTTATCAGTTGGCTGACAAAATGCGTTCGTACACATCTTTATCAATGTAGATGTGAGATGTAAAACGTTCTGCTTGTTTTAATCGGGAGTGAAATGGAAAAGGAAGAAATTTATATTTCGTAATTTATGAATAAGGATGTTTATAAATTTCATCCTTTTTTACTTAACACTCCAAATAAATACCATTTCCACTCAAAAATGCTTCTTCACTTTTGGCGGCAATGTTTTTCTAACACTTAACCTCAATTTTTACTTAAGATTTGACATTTTAGTAGTACTAAATATTTAGCTAGGCTCAGAACCACTACTAGAAATCGACTGAAATTCATGTGGCAATTCAAATCTTTTAACTAATACGAACGAAAAGCTAGAGCATGTCCACCAAAACACGAGCGAGACGGGAAATTTATTTTACAATGAGAAGGAAAAGGTAGCAGCACTTTTTTTGGTTGGGTCGTGGTTGTTCTCCGCATTGGAGAGTAGGCATAATGTGTCAATCGTATAATTCGAAGATCGCGTAACTAATGCCTATTCTCCAATGAGCAAGCCAACCACAAACCAACCACTTATCAGTTGGCTGACAAAGGAGGTGAAAAGTGCCCCCACCGCTTTTGAAAACCAAAAAATATCCTCATGTAGTACATGAAAAAGTACATCTTTGCTGAAAGGAGGAGGGTCAATAAGGCCGGTTTTCGGCCCCCCTCAAATTTGGCAAAAAGAAAACAGAAAATATTTTTTAACAGTCTAGGGTCAATTTAGAGTCGATTCGACCACAAACGGAATCAACCCCACCCCCCTCTTAGGGTCATTTCAAGGTCAAATTATGAAAAAGCCGTGAAATAAACTTGCCTTTTCGTAATGAGTAGGCTTATTCTGGGACTTCGATTTAATATATATATAGGTTTTTTGGGTCGCTGATTCCGAATCCGAGGTCAGTTTGTCTATATTAAGGTCATTTCAAGGTCATTTCAAGGTCAAAATGAAAAAAAACCAGAGATACGATGTCCAACTTCCTGAAATATAGGTTTTTTGGGTCGCTGATTCCGAATCCGAGGTCAGTTTGTCTATATTAAGGTCATTTCAAGGTCATTTCAAGGTCAAAATGAAAAAAAACAGAGATACGATGTCCAACTTCCTGAAATATAGGTTTCTTGGGTCGCTGATTCCGAATCCGAGGTCAGTTTGTCTGTATTAAGGTCATTTCAAGGTCATTTGAAGGTCAAAGTGATAACATACCAAGGAACCATTTCCAATCACGTGTTATATGAATTTTTCGGGTTGTTGATTTTGAATCCGAGATCTTTGCACATCATTGGCCCTGGTAAGGGCCGTTTGTATGTATTACTGTCCATTCAGTCTATCTTCTGCAGTCTTCATCAGTATATGACTCAATCTACGTCAATCAGTGTTAATATGTGTCTGTGTTTGTCCGTCTATTTTTTTTTCTTTTTTCTTTTTTCTTTTTTTCTTTTTTTGAGGATTCATATTTCAAAATCGAGTATTGTTCTTTTTAACTCCCATCAACATCATCACTGTTGCTTGACGCTTCATCTGACTCAGACCAAGTCATAGCATCTAACTCGTGCTCAATCCAAGTATCACTACTAAATCGTGGCTTCTGTTGCAAGTGCCTGTAATGACCTAAGTACCATAAAAGTGAGGCGACATGTGCACAGCATCCTACAGTGCGAGCTCCGGTTTTACATTGACAATACCAATCTTTAATTGGTTCAAATCCATCATTTAAATATTTAATCCAGAGTTGGTACTGTTTCGATGAAACATGACGAGATTGCAGTTTTACTCTCAAAATATCGCTCTCTTCTTTGTGCACATAAATGACGTAACTACCATTATCGTTCATGTGTTCTCTTGTATATGATGAGGCCTGCTTGATTTGATATATGCCAATTAAAAAATAGACGTAGACAAACACAGACACATATTAACACTGATTGACGTAGATTGAGTCATATACTGATGAAGACTGCAGAAGATAGACTGAATGGACAGTAATACATACAAACGGCCCTTATCAGGGCCAATGATGTGCAAAGATCTCGGATTCAAAATCAACGACCCGAGAAATTCATCTAACAAGTGATTGGAAATGGTTCCTTGGTATGTTATCACTTTGACCTTCAAATGACCTTGAAATGACCTTAATACAGACAAACTGACCTCGGATTCGGAATCAGCGACCCAAGAAACCTATATTTCAGGAAGTTGGACATCGTATCTCTGTTTTTTTCATTTTGACCTTGAAATGACCTTGAAATGACCTTAATATAGACAAACTGACCTCGGATTCGGAATCAGCGACCCAAAAAACCTATATTTCAGGAAGTTGGACATCGTATCTCTGTTTTTTTTTATTTTGACCTTGAAATGACCTTGAAATGACCTTAATATAGACAAAATGACCTCGGATTCGGAATCAGCGACCCAAAAAACCTATATATATATTAAAGTCCGAAGTCCCAGAATAAGCCTACTCATTCCGAAAAGGCGAGTTTATTTCACGGCTTTTTCATAATTTGACCTTGAAATTACCCTAAGAGGGGGATGGGGTTGATTCCGTTTATGGTCGAATCGACTCTAAATTGACCCTAGACTGTTAAAAAACATTTTCTGTTTTCTTTTTGCCAAATTTGAGGGGGGCCGAAAACCGGCCTTATTGACCCTCCTCCTTTTCAGACCCATAGACCCTCACATAACCTCAAAAAAAATTAAAACGTGATTTTCAGTGTTTTGGCGATATCTCGGCTTCTTGTAGACGTACAAAATTCTTTTTTTTCTCAAATTATAGGGTCTTTTGGCAGCTACAAAACAATATTTTTTTCAAAATTTTTGGCGGGAAATTCAAATTTTTATACAAGTTCGAAATTTTCAAAATTCAATTAAAAAAAAACAAAAAAAATAGAAACGACGAAAAAAAAAATATGTTATTCTCTGGGTGTCAAGCTATATCCATGAATTATTTCAGATTTTTAGGTTTGGTGCAACAGTGTCAAAATATCGAAAAACCGTTTTTTCAGCATTTTTCGGTATTTTTACATCTTTTTTAAGTCTGAATATTCTTTAAGTAAGCATTTTTTTTAAGTCATTTCCTACCTTGATAAATTCACAAAGAAATCATATTTTCAACCTGGCGTGACATCATGGCTGAATTACACTCACCCCACCGTTCATTCATATTTGTCATGAACACTCATTCACGCATGTTTGAAACTGAGCGGAGTAATAACAATTCCAAATATTTTCAATATATTTCTTAATAAAAGACCTCACAAAGTAATAATATTGCCCCACTCTCTTCTGCACTCACTTATAATATAAAACTGTATTATACGAATTAATACGTATAAAAATAAATATAGGATCACCTGGAAAAGAAGAAAAGTCTGAAAACATACATGTATTATACCGAACCTGAAAACATAAGACAATAGATAAAATCCCGTATTTGAGATATGAATAGGACAATTAGTCTGCATCACTATATTCTTCAATAACATCAACAATCTTCCAAAAGAGTACCAGATCATTTCTACAGGATTTTTTCCGTATATTAAGAATTCTTAAATGAAAATTCTCAATCAGCTCCCGTTTTCGAGAAAAAGTGAGTGGAAAATTCAAAATATCGAATTTTTGACATTTTTAAAAAATCATCAAAAAATAACAGATAGTCACTGAAACTTGTAACATGGCTCAAATCAAAGTCTGAAACTTATTCTAAAAATTATCGAATACAACTAATTTCTATAGCTTGTCTAAACATTCTCGCGAAAAAGTTTTTCATGAGCGTGTATTTATTATAGTCTTCTTTCAGCATCTGTTGTATGATATAATGGGTTTGGTCAAACATTTGATTTTCAAGGCATTTTTCGAACATTTTTAAGACCTTTACTATTTTGAGATAATATCTCAAGGTTCTAATTTTGGTTTTAGCCACGTTACAAGCTTCTATAATAATCCGTTATATTTGAACGAGTTTTCAAATATGGTCAAAATAAGTTCTTTTGACTTTTTCACTCACCTATTCCTTGAAAACGGGAGTTGATTGATCATTTTGATTTACGAATTCATAATCTACGGAAAAAATCGTAATATATTACAGCTTACGGGAACAGACTGTTCTTAAGCCATTTGCACATTCCCAATAGTATCTGAGAATATTTTTATAAACTATATGGATTCCGGTTTATAATGGATATAACAATTGTAAGTTTTACTGCTTATGTGCCCGGAACGAACTTGTATCTTAATTATATCTTTTGATTTTTTTAAATACTGTGGATTGACTTCATCTAGCATTTCTGCTAAATACAAAATCGCCTATTGCGTTTGATACGTACCAGTGAGAATATTTTCAAAACTTTTTCTGTAGCTGTAGAATCACAAAATAGCAATTGGAGCAGAAGAAAATCTTTATTCAACATACGTTTTAGATTTTCCCGAGCTTACAGTAAATGGCTTAAGGGGGTATCCCACCCTAGAACGTTAAAGAAATGGATTTTTTTTTAGTTTTGAAAAATTCTGTGTTCTTTTCTAAATCGTTTAAGCTATCTCTTGTCGCGAATTTGAAAAGCCCGCGCTGCTACAGGCGATTCCGTGCGCAGCTACCGCTCCACACCACACCTCGTTGCCTTAATCCTTAACTTAAATACCGTTTTCCTCAAAATACCGTTTTGATGAATGGTGTGCAGCATTCTGAGAAAACCATTCATCCGAAAAAATTCAGATTTTGGTAAAAGCTGTGTTAGCTTTGCTTCTATAACCTAAGTGGAGCAAATCAGGTATTTTTACATCTACATAGCTTATATCCCATGTTTTAACAGTAAAAATCAACTAAAAAATATAACGAATAAGTAGGAAAAATTAAAGAAATGAATAAAATTTTTTTTTTTCTAAATGTGACACACTCTTGCCATAGCCACATTTATAAAGAGTACTAATGTGCAATCTCACTTTTTTCGGATTATTTGTTTGGCTGTTATGGCGCACACCATGAGCTTGCGTTCCTAAGTTTCTGCCATGACCCAACTACTCAAAAAAAAAAAATTTTTTTTTCTCAAAATGTTCATTAAAAATCAGATAATAAAAGGATTATTATGTATAACTATAAATGTTTTATATTTTCTTGTTCAACACCCTGAAAAAAGCATTCAATTCAAGGGCCTCTGGAGTGGGATACCCCTTCGGTTCCTGTTCGCATGTAGCAGCTGTAATATATTACTTATCTCATACATGATATATAACTAAAAAATTTAAATTGAAGAAAATATTTGAAACCGAAGGTGTTGAACCAGTTATTGAAGAAGATAATGATGAAGATTAATTATCCTATTCATATCTCAAATACTGGATTTTATCTATTGTCTTATGTTTTCAGGTTTGGTATAATACATGTATGTTTTCAGACTTTTCTTCTTTTTCAGGTGATCCTATATTTATTTTTATACGTATTAATTTGTATAATACAATTTTATATTATAAGTGAATGCAGAAGAGAGTGGGGCAATATTATTACTTTGTGAGGTCTTTTATTAAGAAATATATTGCAATTATTTGGAATTGTTATTACTCCGCTCAGTTTCAAACATGCGTGAATGAGTGTGCATGACAAATATGAATGAACGGTGGGGTGAGTGTAATTCAGCCATGATGTCACGGCAGGTTGAAAATATGATCTCTTTGTGAATTTATCAAGGTAGGAAATGACTTAAAAAAAAATGCATACTTAAAGAATATTCAGACTTAAAAAAGATGTAAAAATACCGAAAAATGCTGAAAAAACGGTTTTTCGATATTTTGACACTGTTGCACCAAACCTAAAAATCTGAAATAATTCATGGATATAGTTTGATACCCAGAAAATAACATATTTTTTTTTCGTCGTTTCTATTTTTTTTGTTTTTTTTTAATTGAATTTTGAAAATTTCGAACTTGTATAAAAATTTTAATTTCCTGCCAAAAATTTTGAAAAAAATATTATTTTGTAGCTGACAAAAGACCCTATAATTTGAGGAAAAAAAGAATTTTGTACGTCTACAAGAAGCCGAGATATCGCCAAAACACTGAAAATCACGTTTTAATTTTTTTTGAGGTTATGTGATGGTTTATGGGTCTGAAAATTTCAGCAAAGATGTACTTTTTCATGTACTACATGAGGATATTTTTTGTTTTTCAAAAACGCTGGGGCCACTTTTCACCTCCTTAACCGGCTAGACCCTTTATTTTACAATGAGAAGGAAAAGATAGCAGCACTTTTTTTGGTTGTGTCGTGGTTGTCCTCCGTATTGGAGAGTAGGCATTAGTCGCCTGCAGTTTATTACTTTACGAGTAGTATAAAATCAGATTATGTCGGTTCACTTTAAGCGAGAGAGTCATATCAGTGGCATATTAGAATGCTCAAAGCCATGAATTGACTTTCAGAAAAACTGTAATATACAATTTTCGATTTTGGGGTTTGTTCAGTTTGTTTTTGCACTTGACACTAAAGTCAGTAACAATTTTGGCGCTACGACTTTCTAGAACGATAATAATGAACATGATATCAATAACCATTGAGTGGACCTCCACAAATTATTACTGAAATTAAATTTAATCACAACCATGAAAGTGAAGTCAAGCTATGAGGCTTTCTCTATACGCATTTTTAGACTTTTATACTAAGACGCCGAGGTTTTACACTTTACCAGAAAAGCGTCCGGAGATTTTGGCCAACCAGTGCAATTGCAAAACATTAATGTGGGCTTGTGCAAGTTTATAAATATATAGAATCTGTTATATTTGAAAAAATAAAAATTGCTTTTTTAATTTTACATTGTTTCAAATCAAATGATATTCATTTAATATTTACTAAATGGTTTTATAACAGATATTGATTGATCTAACAGCCAAACCAACTTATAATTAAGAAACTCGAAAGCTCTTTATCACATGAATTACGGTGTTCCTTAAGCGTTTGTTAATAACTTGAAATATTTCTGTGTTAAATACTATATGTATGTCTAAAAACTACCAAGTTAACTTTGTCAATTTCTTTGCAGGATGAAAAAAACCAACTCCTAGTTACAAATGTTTGGCTGAAATTGGTAAGGCTCTTAATTTCCTGGAGGAAATTGATCAGTGAAACAAATTTAAATTTAAGGAATGGAACGATATGAATTTAAGGTGGAATATTTCCGAATATGGGGGTGTAAAAGATCTCCGCATTCCGCCACACCGGATATGGAAGCCGGATGTTCTTATGTACAATAGTGCAGATGAAGGTTTCGATGGCACATATCAAACCAATGTAGTAGTACGAAATAATGGTTCCTGCCTTTACGTACCACCTGGAATTTTTAAATCAACTTGTAAAATCGATATAACCTGGTTTCCATTTGACGACCAACGCTGTGAGATGAAATTCGGGAGCTGGACTTACGACGGTTTTCAGGTAATGGCACTCTTCCTCATGGCTTGCGTAACAAAAACTATTTGTTTTTATATGAGTTTAAAATTTTCTAGCTTGATTTGCAGCTTCAAGATGAATCAGGTGGAGATATAAGCAGTTATGTCTTGAATGGAGAATGGGAACTGTTAGGTACATTTGATTTTAGCGAATAACTAAGTGTAAGAAGAAGAACTCTATCATATCATATCATACAACCTTGTTTTCTTAAATATAGTTCCTATATTATTTTAATATGACTTTTAGGTGTTCCTGGTAAACGTAATGAAATTTATTACAACTGCTGCCCAGAGCCCTACATTGATATTACATTTGCAATAATAATTCGCCGTCGAACACTTTATTATTTTTTCAATTTAATTGTTCCATGTGTGTTAATAGCTTCAATGGCATTGCTGGGATTTACATTGCCACCAGATTCTGGAGAGAAATTATCACTAGGTAAACATATTTTATATTTTGATATGTGAAGACTTTGTAACTATAATTTTGTTACTTTCAAGGTGTGACAATACTTCTTTCACTTACTGTTTTCCTTAATATGGTGGCAGAAACAATGCCAGCTACATCTGATGCTGTTCCACTTTTAGGTAAGCTCGGAAGATTTTATTTTATTCAAAAAATGATATATTCGAATCATAAGACATAAGTTTTACCTGTAAGAGAAGAACTTCCAGTGCTTCACAGCACTGATTAAAGTTCTCTATGTATTTGAATCCAGTTATATTCGTTCTTGAACAATCGTTTAAAAAACAAATTCATATATTTTAGGATATTATTCCAACAGCTTGGGCACTCGTTTTCAAAATTAAGAATGTTAAGGTTTCATGCGTTTGCCGAATGTGTACTCAGTGATCTAAAAAAAGGGGAAAAGAAAGAGATTGCTCTAAATCAATAGACTAGTTCTATGCTTTTGGAGTTATTATCTAAAGACAACTATTACACAAGGAGTAAGCAAACTTTCTAACGAAAAACCACCTTTGGATGTACGCAATCGGTTGGCGACCCAAAGAAAGACGTTTAGCATGTATACACGAGAGAGAGTAAATATCACCAGGAAAGATAAATACATAGCATCCAAGGTTGTGACTGAGGAAAGGATCGAGATGGCCTTGACCTCTTTCGAAAACTTTAAGACCCCAGGTCTGGATGGTATATATCCAGCCATGCTAAAAACAGGAAGTACGTCTCTAGTTCCGGCACTAAAGAAAATCTTTAGGGCCTGCTTAATCTGGGGATACGTGCCAACTGCTTGGCGTAAAGTCAGAGTAGCTTTTATACCTAAACCGGGCAAAGAAGATTACACTCTGGCAAAAAGTTTCAGACCCATTAGTTTAACATCATTCCTTTTGAAATGTCTGGAACGACTGGTAGAAAAACACATCAGGGGGGAAACGCTGAGAAGAAGACCCCTCAGTGAACACCAGCATGCCTATAGGAGTGGAAGATCCTGTGAATCCGCACTGCACGATCTAATCTATAAAATAGAAAGTGCGGCGGATCGTGGATCTTTTGCTCTTGGGGTTTTTGTGGACATTGAGGGAGTCTTTGATAATGCAATGTTCTCATCCCTATGTGATGCTGCCAAGGCGCATGGAGTGGACCCTGTGCTTATACGATGGATCCATTCCATGCTGTCACAGAGACTACTTTTAACAGAAAGCGGAAGCGACACTGTTATGAAAGTTGGGAAGGGCAAGGGGGAGTACTCTCACCTCTACTGTGGTGCTTCTTAGTAGACTCGCTTTTAGGCGAATTACAAAGTCTAAATATACATACACAGGCCTACGCTGATGATGTGTGTGCACTCGTTCGTGGGGACTCGTTAAGGGACGTCTGTATTAAAATGCAGAGGACCTTGGATAGGATCCAGAACTGGTGTGAGAGGCATGGCTTATCAGTGAATCCTAGAAAGACAACACTTGTGCTGCTCACTAGGAAGAGAAAACTGGATAATCTCAAGCTTCCAATTCTGAAAGGTGAAACCATTCAACTCTCCAAGGAAGTTAAATACCTAGGGGTGACTCTAGACAGCAAACTGACTTGGAAGGCTCATGTCGAACACAAAGCATCTCGGGCATTAAATGCCTTTTGGCAATGCAGAAGAGCCTTTGGGAAGACATGGGGTCTAAAACCCGCTGTGGTGCATTGGATGTACATAGCCATCATTAGACCCATTATTACATATGCGTCAGTGGTCTGGTGGAACAGAACGGAGATAAAATCGACTCGTTCTGTTCTTGACAGAGTACAGAGAGAGGTCTGCATAGGGATAACAGGAGCTTTTAGCTCGACACCTGGTGCAGCTCTAAACGCGATGCTTAACATGCAACCCTTGGACATTGCTATCCAAGAAGAAGCAATGAAGACCGTGTGCCGCCTAAAGAAGTGCGGACTCTGGCACGGTAAACATGCTATCGGACATGGTGTTATATCACAAAGGCTTGAAGAAAAGTGCATTTTATTCAATATGCCGGCGGATGATATGACCCCGATATTAATGTTCGGAAGAAGATTTCAAATTCTCTTCCCAAAAAGGGAGGAATGGGAAGATCCAAACAAAATATTGAATGGACTCAACGACATCTTCTATACAGACGGCTCGAAGACCGTAAACGGTACGGGCGCCGGATGGTTTTTGAACGAAGAGATCAAATACAGTTACTCATTTGGAAACATGGCGACGGTCTTCCAAGCTGAAGTTTTTGCCATTCTAGAAGTGGCCAACTGGATAATTGCCCAGAGGTGGCAAGGTAGAAGAATAGGTATCTGCAGCGACAGTAAGGCTGTTCTTGCTACACTTCTTAATCCCAATACTCGAACAAAAATAGTCCGAGATTGTAAGAAACGACTGAATTCGGTTGCAAAATGTAATCAGGTCATTCTTATATGGGTCCCTGGCCACCAGGGAGTAGAAGGCAACGAGTCTTCAGATTCCCTGGCGAGGGAAGGCGCTAACTCCCACCCCATAGGTCCAGAGCCTATTATTGGTATTAGCTCTGCGGCGTTGAAGAACTGGATAACTCGACACGTTGACTTAGTTCACGGAGAGAGATGGTCCACCCTAAGTACCTGCAGACGTACCAAGTACTTTATAGGTAATCCGAACAAGAATACTGCGAAATTCTTACTTAGCTTAGGTAGGAAAGATTGCAGGGCTCTAGTAGGGACAATTACAGGGCATAACACTCTTGGCAAACACTTGAATACCCTGGGAATCATCGACGACCCTGCGTGCCCCTCGTGTGGGGAGGAGGAGGACAGCACAGAGCACTACCTCTGTGACTGTCCTGCGTTCTCTCGTGCACGTAGGGACGCGTTTTGGCGCCGATGTTATGAGGATGGAGGACTTCGATTCTCGATCTCTGTTTGAGATTCTCCAGTACATCAGGACAACGGGGAAGTTCAGATAGAGCGGGGGTTTTGAGCGCAATGGACTAAAAAGTCTGAGCGTTCGAGGTGTTTTGCCTCCCCCCCCCCCAACAAATCAAATCAAATCAAATCAAATGTATACGACAAGAAGGCAAAAGCAATATATTCAAAACTCGGAACTTAAGGGGGCTTACATTATATGATAAACCCTATGAAAGAGTATATGACTTCTCAAAAATATCAACTTTTATGGTGTAAACTCACCCACTCACTCGGTATTACGCATCGGCGTGAATGTGTTAAGGATGCGCGGAAATGTTAGCGTTGCCTTTTTTTTGTGTTACATCAAGTTGGCTCTGATTGAAAAAAAATAGAAGTTAATTTTCGATTCTCACTTCAAACGGCCCACTTCCAATTTTAATAATTTAAAGAAATAACAATCAAATTTCCGCTCTCCACTTCTTCCACTAATTAAAGCCAACCAGAAAAACAATAACAGGTAAAGTAAAAATTGTAGCGACAAATTCGCTACTCGACAGGCCTGGAACAGACTCCTTCAAATTTCAAATCAGTTTGTGGTGGAACATGTTAATTTGTAATTTAAACAGCTCGCGCTGAAGGAATTCCAGAATTTCCGCCTAGGTTGGCAGTACAGTCCGTTATTATGATGCCAAGTTAGAGCAAATTCCGTTTGCTGGTGTGTATATAGCTGAATAAAGTAGTCTACCTCGGTAGTGCTTCGCGATTTTTAAATTAAAGAAATTTTGAAAAAAGAATTTACCTTAAATTTTGTGTTGCAAACGAAATTTTATGTGTTGACGCGTTAAAAATGCTAGAAAAGGCTTTTGGTGATTCAGTTTTATCTAAAACATTTATGAGTGGTACCAGGCGTTCAAGGAGAGCCGTGAGATCGTTGAAAACATGCCGCCGTCTGGACGACCTTCGATTTCTATCACCGAACTAAACATCGACGCAGTGGAAAAAAAATGTGCTTGAAAATCGTTATGCCAGCTTAAGAGAGATAGCACATAACCTCAACATTTCTCACGAGTCAGTTCGTACCATTCTGACTGCAAATTTAGGCTTGTGATGATACATGGATATATGCAAACAAGTCTACAATCATTGGAATGGAGGGATTAAAATGAGCCGAGAGATCATAAAACAAAATTCGTTCGAAAGAACTGAAAGCCATATCGGAAAGTGCTTATAACAAATGTTTTAAAGATTGGAAAAACCACTGGAACATGTGTGTAGCCTCAAATAGGCAATATTTTGAAGGTTTTGAGGTAAATTTTGATCACTGAATGTAAACTACGTATTTTATTTAACGATTCCTGGTACTTTTTTGACATAATGTATATAGGGGAGGGTAAATTCCTCATTAAAAACAGGGAAATTTAACACCCCCGAATACCTCATCAAAGACAAGATTTTTAATTTTTTTTTTTTTAATTTTGAGTAGCTACAATGTTACTAGCAACTAAAAACCATAATAACTTCTGGAACTTTCCCAAATCTATACCCGGTATCTCAACCGCTGGATCAGTGCCCGCTTTCGTATTGCCAGATCCTCAAAAGACGACCCCCTCCCACGCCAATTATTTTTTTTTTATCACTCACAGCCGCAAATCGGCTCATCAAAACAACAGCCCATCGAAGCAATAGCCATAAATCGGCCAAGCAAAACATGAGCTGTAAATCAGCCCATCAATCCAACAACAGCAAATCAGTACATCAAATCTCCACAACAAGATGCAAATCAGTCGAGATTCTTTCCTCCCAAAGGTGTGGTGCATCTCACACAGGTAGATATGCCCATCAAGAAAGAACAATGGAAGGCTTCATATTATAAAAAGTATGGCGATTGCTGGCAGGGGAGTATTGTCGGGTTACTTTAAGGGGACCTTTACTTTCAAAATCGGGAAAAAAGACACTTTTTAAAAGTTTTTTTTTTTGAAAAGACTATTATATTTATGATCCTGAAACCTTTTGTAAATTATTGGTAAGATTATGAATAATATAAAAAGAATTTTTAAATGCAACTTTAGTTTATTTTAATGCCTACAGATGGCGTCAACCAAAAGGCACTTTTAAAACGGCCCCATTTCACCAGGACTTCCTGTAACAGATAGATTAAAAATCTTTAGTGGATTGTTTTCGTAAGACACACAACTAGTACCTAAACCTAAAAAACCTTTTATTTTTAATAAATATATCATTTTATACACATTTTTCTAAAAAAGTTACAAAACGACTATAAGTTAGGGGTAAACTAACCTCCGCATAAAAAAGTGGGGGGGTAAAATAATATTTTTAAAGCTTTAGTTTCTAGTATATTTGATAACGAATCGAATGGCGTTTGGTTTGTTAAAATCGGTTGAATAGTTTTTGAGATACAGATGCGGCCATTTTCAAAAATGTGATTTCGAGAAAAACGCTTTCAAAGTTTTTGTTATGTAATTTTTACATATAAAACGCGGAGAGCTGCCGTTACAAATATAAGTATAACTTTTTTTCTTTTACGAATTTCTTAAAACGGTTTTAGGAGAGTGTTTGTGTGATGTTAAGAAGCATTTTTATGAAAAAAAAAAAATTAATTTTTTTCCGATTTTGACAGTAAAAGTCCCCTTAAGGATGCTCGGAAAATTTGGCGTTGCCTTTTTTTTTTTTTTTTGTGTTAGATCAATTTGTCTCTGATTGAAAAAAAAATCAAAGTTAGTTTTCGATTCTCATTTCAAACAGTCGACTTCTTTGGTGCTGTAGATAGACTCAGGAATTAGTGTAGATAAGTACAGATAAATAAATGTTAACAATTCTACTGCGTTACAGTACTCCTTCATCCTACGAAAATTGTCGTTGTTCTGTTAAGGTACCCAGTACAAAATTATTGAATAAATGAAAATTAAATTTAAAATTATTGAATAAATGTCAATATCGTTTTAGAGAGAGCAAAACGTGGTCTTCTTCAAACAAAAAAGAGAGGCTAGTACAATTGGAAAATGTTTCATATATATATATTAGGGTGCTTTTTTTTCGCGACTATTTTTTTTTTTTCAGTCCCACCTCGAAATTTTGCGGCAAATACCTAAACAAAAATTCCCTGAAAATTGGAGCCCTTAATATTAATATTAAGTACTAGACCAAGGCCTATAAAGATTTCCCATATAAAATACACGTAAACTTTGATTATTTTTCTTCAAAACTCTACAGCTCAGAGGGATTTTATGGTACAATCTTGGTCAATGGTAGGGTTTCTTCAGAATTGAATGCTCTACAAAAGTGTCCATTACGGGGTAACCCTAGCTCCCACCAGCGAGGTAGTACGGGTCACTAACCCCAATTTTTCCATGAAATTCTCGCTTTTTACCCCTATCTCGTAAACAAAAAAGAGGTACAGAATAAGTGAATATGACAAACTTGTAGAAAATTAAATTTCCTCCAAAAAGTTCTTGAACACCAAATCGCTAACATCGATATTTCTTGAGATATTGGGCTTTGAGGTTGAGGTAGTGTGGAAGTTTCATGGATTATTGAGCTAAATTGTAGAAACACTACCTCAACTTCAAAACCCAATATCTCAAGAAATATCGATGTCAGCAATTTGGTGTTCAGAACTTTTTTGTAGGAAATTGAATTTGCTATAAGATTGTCATATTCACTTTTTCTGTACCTCTTGTTGTTTACGAGATAGGGGCAAAAAGCGAGAATTTCGTGGAAAAATTGGGGTCAATGACCCGTACTACCTCGCTGGTGGGAGTTAGGGTTACACCGTAATGGACACTTTTGTAGAGCATTCAATTCTGAAGAAATCCTGCCATTGACCAAGGTTATACCATAAAATGCCTCTGAGCTGTAGAGTTTTGAAGAAAAATAATCAAAGTTTACGTGTATTTTATATGGGAAATCTTTATAGGCCTTAATATTAAGTGCTCCAATTTTGAGGGAATTTTTGTTTAGGTATTTGTCACAAAATTTCGAAGTGGGACTGAAAAAAAAAAAATAGTCACGAAAACAAAGCACCCTAATATATATGTATAACAACGAACAGTAATTATTTATCGATGGCAAAAGATTTAACGGCGAGGGAGTTATATGTGAGAATGTTTAAACAATAAGAAAGAAAAATAACTGAGTTAAAATAAACAGTGGGTAATAAGTTTATCAAAGAAAATTATTAGTATCTGTCGGGAGAGGGAGACCAACCTCTCAATCTATGCTAATTAACAGGATTAAATCAGTTCGAAGTTGATTTAATGGCTTTGCGTTGCGGGACTTTTTTGGGCAGAGCTCAATCTTCCTCCTTACGAAGATCGGCCAAAACTGACCTTTAGCCTCTTAGCTTGACGTCGTGATGCCGCCGAAATAATTTTCGTCCATAGAGCTCTAACTGGCTTTATGGATTTTCTAAGTACTAGCACAATATATATCACAATAACAACTATCGCAACATTCGATATTTAGCTTCTTTTCATCTCGACAGACATCAAATAATCCGACACTTCGAACCCTTTACTATTATAGAATGTTGACTTCAACTTCGAAACATGCCTTAAGAATGCCCAATTCATCCTTACATTAACCCTTCCATCTTCCCAAGTGTAATTAGTAGCTATAATTAGTTGTTATTAGGTTAGTTTCGATTTGTTGCTGCTAATGCTTTATTACCAAAGGGGAAAAGTTCAAGTTACAATAGAGTGAAGTTAGTTGGAGTTATACAAAAGGGTATTAAGTTGGTTAAAGTGGTATTATGGATGTGAAGTTGGTTGATGGTGTGCATCCGATGGCGCGAGAATTAATTCCCAACACTCTCCCTTGATTCGAGCGTTGAATCGTTAGTCTTTTAGTGGCGAAACTCCAAGTCCTCGAGTGCAATAGAGATGTTTCGATCGAGGAAGTCCTTTTGTGAGGATATCTGCAACCATGTGATCGGTGGAAAGATGTTGTAGCTTTACAGGCTCCTCCTTCAGGACCTGTCGAATGTAATGGTGTCGGACGTCTATATGTTTAGTTCTCGAGTGGAACTTGGGGTTCTCTGACAATTTGATGGCGCCGGCATTGTCGTTGAACAACTCAATTTTTGCAATGGAGCCAAATCCGAGCTCCGTTAACAAACGTATTAGGTATACGGTTTCTTTTGCGGCTGCAGAAAGACTTAAGTACTCGGCCTCGGTACTCGAAAGTGCAACAGTGCGTTGCTTACGTGATTCCCAAGTCACGGCTGCTCCTCCTAACCGGAATGCAAAGCCGGTATACGACCTGCGATCGCGAGAACAGCTGGCCCAGTCAGCATCGGCGAATCCCTGAAATAGACCCTTATCTCGCACGTAGAAGAGTCCCCAATCTGCGGTGCCCTTAAGGTAGCGGAGAACACGCTTCGCTGCTGACCAGTGGGCGCTGGAATGATTTTCATTAAATTGGCTAAGAGCACTTACCGTGTGTGCTATATCCGGGCGCGTAGCCACAGCGAGGTACATCAAGGCACCGATGAGCTCTCTATAGGGCCGTTTTGTGATTGTAGGTTCATAGTCCTTAGTAAAATCGTTGAGGTTGACTCCTGTCGCAAGGGGAGTGGTAACTGGCTTGCAGCCACTCATGTCGAACCGCTTCAATATCTCGTTGATATAGCCCGGTTGTGAGATGTGTAGGCTCTCCCTTGTTCTGTTGATTTCTATTCCTAGGTAGAATTTTGCCACGCCGAGATTTCTAATTTTTAAATGATTGTATAAAATGTCGATGAGCGTTTTCTCTTTATGTTTGTCGTCTGTGATGATCAACAAATCGTCGACGTAAACTAGTACGAGAGTTCGTTTCGTTTCGTCTACATAGATACAAGGATCCGAGATAGTGGAGGAGAAACCGGCGCTGTTGAGAATGTTTGATATTTTGAAGTGCCACTGTCGTCCGGCTTGTTTAAGTCCGTAAATTGCACGTCTCAGCTTACAGACTTGGTTTCCCTTTTGGATTCGCGCTAACATGGTACGAGCCTGGTTTTGAAGGAATGGGTCCTTTTCCTCTTTGACGATCCTTTCAATCATTTCCCCTAAGAATTCGGGTGGTTCCATGTAGATTTCGGTGTCGATATCGCCATATAGGAAAGCTGTGGTGACGTCAAGTTGGGTTATTCCAAGGTTGTGCTTGACTGCTAAAGCCATCAAAACTCTAAAAGAGCTGAGTCTTGCTACGGGAGAAAATGATTCGTGAAAATCGACTCCAGGAATTTGCGTGATGCCTCTAGCTACAATACGCGCCTTGCGACGCTCCAAGGTCCCGTCGCCTTTAAATTTATTGCACAAAACTGTTCTGGAACCTATAACTTTCCGGTCCAGTGGGCGATCTGTCATTTCCCAAGCTTCATTCTCCAGAAGGCTTTTAGTCTCCGCGTAGATAGCATTTTTCCAGTCATTACAATCGGGGCCGGAAACAGCCTCCGATAAGGGAACTTCTAGACACGTCATAGCGAATTGTGCATCCATCCAAGGTAATTCGTCTTCACTGTCATCTCTCAGGCCATGGCTTTCGGGCTTTGCAAGTCTGGGCTGAATGTCGTTCGAAGTTCCCCTATCACATGATACGCTCTGACTTCCAGTAGGACTGGGAGTGTCCTTGTCCTTACAGTGGTACCCCTTTTTTGGTCTTCCTGGTTTCCCGGTCTTGATTTTTACAGGTCGTCCGGCAGCACGTCTGACTTTACTCTGATTTTGAGTTGCATCTATGGAGTTAGGTGACGATACGTCGTCATACAAGCCTTGATTTGTCGATGTCGCATTGACTGTTGGGGGCAGATCCTGTTTAAATTTTGAAATGCTGACATCCTCAGGGTTGAGCTTGCTAATTTCGGTTTGTCCGTAAACGTTATCAGAAGCACTTATAAGTCTAAATCGTCCGTTGGTTGTGTGCTCGGTGATGATATCCGTGAATTCGTTGCTTGAATCGTGATCTTCTAGGAATTTTGCATCTCTGGTTATTTGGACCTTTCTGTCGCTCGGAATCCAGACGCGATAGGCCTTTGAGTTTTCGGAATAGCCAATGAGTTTGCCCACTAGAGCTCTAGCGTCGAACTTGCCTTTCCCAGGACATTTATTCAATACGAATGCCTTGCATCCGAATGTCCTTAAATACTGTAGGTTTGGGCGTCGACTGGTCCACTTTTCATAGGGGATTCCACCGTCAAGAGATTTCGTCGGGCATCTGTTCCTAATGTGGTTTGCAGCGGCGACCGCTTCGGCCCAAAAACTGGGGGACATGCCGGATTCAAGTAGCATGCAGCGGGCCATCTCGACTAGTGTCCTGTTCTTTCTTTCAGCCACCCCGTTTTGCTGTGGGGTGTAGGGTGCCGTCAATCGTCGTTGAATGCCGCTTTCCTTCAAGATTTTGTCGAGCCGAGTGTTGCAAAATTCTTTGCCATTGTCGGACTGCAGCGCTTTAATTTTGTAACCTGTTTGATTTTCAACGTACCTTTTGTACTCAACGAATTTGTCAGGAACTTCATCCTTACTTCCCAGGAAGTAGACACTGGTCCAACGGCTGTAATCGTCCGTAAATGTCAAGAAATACAGGGCCCCTCCTCGCGATTTCACTCGCATTGGGCCACACAGGTCTGAATGGACAATAGAAAGAGGTGAGCGTGCTCTGTCGATGCGTTTCGGGAACGGTAGGCGCACTAATTTGCCCTTAAGGCAGGTCTGGCAGGATGAAGCAAGGTCCCGTTGGCTGATCTCCTCTTTTATGTACCCGTTTTTGACCAGGGAATTTAAGTCACTGAAGTTCACATGTCCCAGACGCTGATGCCATGTTATCGCTGGGGATGAGACACTATGAGCTTGCTGATCGCACTGTTTTAAACAGAATAAGTCGCCGATTCTTTCAGCTTGCAGTCGAACTTTTCCGGATGAGTCTCTCACTGCCGCCCCGTGTTTGGAAAAGATGACTGTGTTGCCCTTGTCTGCCAGTTTCGCCACCGAAAGTAAATTAGTGCGGAGATCTGGAACATGAAAAGCATTTTCAAGTACAATAGATTTTGAAAGGTTATTCACGTTTGTTGATATCCTGACGTTTCCTCTAGCGTTGATCTCCGTCGTTGCACTGCTGGCCAGACGTAATCCACTTCGCATTTTTACGGAATCGGTGAAAAGCTGCTTGTTGTTGCACATATGTGAAGTGGCTCCGCTATCGATGCACCATTGACTGGCGAGATCTTTATTGCCTGGCGGCGGTGATTGTCCAGTCCGTCGGTCATCGGCAAAGTACATCTCGTCCGCAAAATTTCCCTTTTCGTCGGACTTCTTCCTTTTACGGCAGTCGGCGATCACATGACCTGGCTTTTTACAGTAATGACATTTTAGCTTTACTTGCTTGCTGGAACGCCCTGAATTGCCAGATTTTGACGAATTTTGTCCATCACGTGGACCTTTTATAAGGTAAGCACCGTCAGTGCCTGATGTCTTCTGTCTTCTGGCTTCGCTCTCTTCGAGAACTTTTACTCGAAGGGAATCTGCGCTGGGAAGAGTGTCCCGTGACTCTATCGCGCATCTGAAGTTCTCGAAGGACTCAGGAAGACTGTAAAGAAGCATTATGGTCAGTAGGTCGCCGTTTATTTCTACGTCCATGGATTTGAGCTTATCGACGGCGTCGAAGAAAGAGCTTAGGTGATCACGGATGTCATCTCCATCGCGCATTTTTTGTTGCGATAATTGTTTCAGCAATGCTGCCTTACGGGCTGGCCCTTTCGATGCGTGTATGGACTCGAGCTTTTCCCAGACTTCTTTAGATGTATTACATTCGCGGATTTGCTTTAGTTCAGGTGGACTTATTGATAGGATTAGATCTGACCTCGCTTTTCGATCCTGTTTTGTCCAGTCGTCGAGAGCTGCTATTGCCGCCGCATCTCCACCGGCTTCCGGCTTAGGTTTCTCACCACAGATGTAGCCCCACAGATCGTTTTTGATAAGCAATGCCTCTACCTGGATTTTCCAGGTATCATAATTGTCTTTCGTCAATGTTTCGAGGCGTGTGGAGTTTACTGTGTTCACGTATGCCATGCTGATGAGATACCGGTACCGATTTTCGAGGTTATATCAAGTCACGTGTTCGGTTCGCACTATCGCTTGATAGCTTGCAAAAAAATTCGTCACTGTGAGTTGGCTTGTTTTAAAAAACTTGCACTGTCCGAATTCCGCTAAGGATGGAACAGAAAAATTACGTAGCAGGGTCGATGAAATTTTTGCGTTGAAAACCGCGTGCCGATAAAACAACTTTTTAACGCGAGGTTGCGCCTGGGCCCATAACCTGTTGCTACTAATGCTTTATTACCAAAGGGGAAGAGTTCAAGTTACAATAGAGTGAAGTTAGTTGGAGTTATACAAAAGGGTATTAAGTTGGTTAAAGTGGTATTATGGATGTGAAGTTGGTTGATGGTGTACATCCGATGGCGCGAGAATTAATTCCCAACACGATTAAGCGAAAAAAGTAAATAAATAAAGTAACAGTTAAAAGATTTTAGATTCAAAAATTTTTCACATATACTCTTATCATAAGGCTGAACTGGTTGGAAACCAACAATATTTTTTGAAACATCAGGTAATTATTGAAGCCTTCTCAGCTAAAAGCACTCCACTACAAAGAATTTTAAATGCAGAAAATCTGAACACGAGCCAAATCAAAAGGCAATGTTGATGAAAAGTATTTAATAAATCATACGGTAATCACTGTCCACAACTTATATTGTACTGCAAAAATATACAGTGCATTTCCCATTTCTGTAATTCTAATTATACGAAGTTTTTACCTGGTACATACATTATGAACAAAACATTATAGTATCGTTCCCGCTTACTAACTGCGGTAATAATTCCAAATCAAGACGTGTCCTAATCCAAGTTATCGTCTTGTTTTTATTACAGTTTATGATGGCAGCAAACAAGCTGAACTATTATAATTACGACGAAAACAAAGTTCATACTTTTGATTGAAGTTTACTTAAGTGGAGGACTGTAAAATTAAACATTTAATAAATAATGTAAGGTGGAAGAAGAGCATGTTTGTTATGAAAGTAATGAGTCGATTTTGAATGAACAGTAAGAGAATTTAGTCTAACCTTCATCAGAATGAAGTGCCTGACAACTCGGAACAAGTCAAGAATCCGGAAACCTCACCGATTTCAATAAAACTTTATAAAAACATTCTTTTGTATTTAAACGGACGAATATGCAATCAAAATTTGGTTGGAAGCCGTACTTTCCGGGAAATTCAAACTTCAAATTTCCCGAAATGTCACTTTCTTTACAAGAAATTTAAGCAATTTTCGCCCCCATTCTTTCAAAATTCTATTGAAATCGTGCGCACTACCCGCACTAAGCAACACTTTGCCACCTTTAAACACTTTTCGGACGTCCGTATATACTTAAAAAGCCCTGAAAAGATAAGAATTCTGAATTGATAGGAGAAGTTTCTATCCTAAGGCTTCTCGATTTTCCAAAAGTCTTGGACACTGTCAGTCATTCAATACTGCTAAACAAATTGGCTCCTCAATTAGGTTTCTCAATCGCTCCAAACTGTTTGGTGCAAAATCTTCTTAGCTATATATCACAAAGGGTTACCTTAGATAAAGGCAATAATTCTGAATTGAATCAATTATCCTCTGCGTCCCTCATGGCTCTATACTTGGTCCTCTGCTGTTCAGTCTTTATATAAATGATCACCCCGAAGTCTTACAGTATATAAGCTGTCACATTTATGCCCATGATGTCCAAATTTACTTAAGCTGCTCCAAGAACCTCATTGTAGACTGTGTTTCTCTCATAAATAGTGATCTAGAGAGGATATACAGCTGGTCTCTAAGAAAATCAAAGATCGCCTTTAACGACTGCATCCGATTCTTATACGGATTGCGAAGATACGATCATGTATCCCACCTAACATCTTCCTTGCTCTTGTGTACGCTGGAGGAATATTTCAAGCGTAAAAGCATGATGTTCTTCTATAATATGGTTATACCTGCGCAACCGCCATATCTGAGACATCTGTAATGGAAGGCTCTTACATTGTCCAGGTAGTTCGCCTTTGGTACACACTGCCAAGTGAAGTTCAGACAGCGGGCTTCTCTCGCATTCCGAAGAAGCTTGGAAGGGGTTGAACTAAAAAATTTAGTATTAAATATTTTTCTCAGTTTCAGAATTGTGGTTGCAAGCACTGAATTTCAGTCTTATTTACTTTTACTTTTATTTTTGATTAGTCTGTTGTGAATTATTATCATTTTTTTGGTTAACCAAAGTAATTAAAGGAACTGTCAAAAGATTGTTATCTTGTTGTATCCTAAAACCAATACATAATAATAAATGAAATGAAACGAAATTACTGTGATATAAAAGGTTCAATGTAGTACCATTATTTTGCCCTTCAAAGAAGACATCTCATCCTTTAGTACCATACTGATATACCACAATTTTATAATCTTTTAAATTAAATTGAAAATGCTGAAGTTCAGAAATTCCAGCGCAATATTTTCGTATATGAATTTTGGATCTATAGTCGGTGTCATTGGTAATAGCAGCCTCCAAAGCATAGGGTAAACATACATAAATTGTCTTTGTTATCTATCGTTACAATATCTCTTCTCACTGCACATTTTTCATTAAAAGTGTTATATTTCCTTCCGCAATCATTTCCATTACCTTGCTGTAAACGCACTGATGTCACTCCTAAGCAAAACTCTGAACAATTTTGGAAATCAGTTCTCAGATATCGCACACTTTAACCTCATTTGCCGATTTATAATTCATCCACCCCGGCTGCGTCTCCTTAAAGCTTATACCCAAAAATTGTTCCTACTTGATCAAATGATTGGAGCCCCTTTAAGGGGTTACATGGGTCTTAAAGGTATAAAAAAACGACTTCTTTAAAAAATTTTATTTCAAAAACGAAAAATCTTTTTTATTTAAAATTTAAACATATGAAAGTAAAGTACTTAAAGTAAGGGAGAGTGGGGCAGTGTGTAACAGATTTTGGAATTTCGGCCTAAGACCCAAAATATGAATGAATTAATGCTGGAATGAAGTTATATATCTAGTTTAGAACCTTACGAAGGTAATTTCTGACTACCATGCACACCTAAGACCGTTAAGTACCTCCTGGAGTTCGATATTCGCAGGCCTGCGTTTGTTACACACTGCCCCGCTATGGGGCAGTGTGTAACGATATAAGGGGCAGTGTGTAACAAGGAGAGACTTAGGTTCAGGAAACAGCTGGTAAGGATGGCAGTGGTTCCCTCTTCCCTCCTGTGAGTGCGGCTACCATATTATGACAATTATCAGCTTTTTTTACTATAAAAAGTTAGGACTGAAACTTAAGATTTCAGGATTAGATTTAAAATTTAAAACATCAAATGTAACTTGCAAAATTAAAATCTCCCGCAAAAAAACTTAAACAAATATCGTGACTTTTAATGTTAAGATACATTAAAAATGACAAAGAAAATATTCCAAAAATCTTAGCCTAACTGAAAGCTGCCAAAATCATAATTGAAAACAATATAAGATTATTGACATTTAGTCAGGGCAGCGTGGCTTGTTAGCTTTGGTAGAATAGTCTTAATATCACTTATAGGAACTGAGCACAAATCAGGTACATTAGGGAGTACGAACCTATGTTTGGCCTTGGAGGAAAGCCAATAAAATGACACCTCACAATCTCCGTCTTCATCAGCCTCCTTTATTATCTTACCAACATAATATTTCATACCTTTGCAATGAAACATAACTAGGATATAGTTGCCTTCACTAGGAGAAATTCCCTTATTAAGGGAGAGTGGGGCAGTGTGTAACAGATTTTGAAATTTCGGCCTAAGACCCAAAATATGCATGAATTAAGGCTGGAATGAAGTTATATATCTAGTTTAGAACCTTACGAAGGTAATTTCTGACTACCATGCACACCTAAGACAGTTAAGTACCTCCTGGAGTTCGATATTCGCAGGCCTGCGTTTGTTACACACTGCCCCGTTTGTTTTTGTTACACACTGCCCCGAGGTACAGAGCTTTGGTCTAGGCTCCGTGAGACAAAGGCCCCTCAGGTTATGTTATCGACAACGGTCATTTTGCATGACCAAAGTGTTAAACTTCGATAAAAAATTATTACTTGGGGAGTAATCGAGCCCCGATTAACTCCAACCCGAAAAATTTAGGGGGTGAAATGTTGAGAATTACCTGTTTGCCAGGCGAGCCTGATTTCGCCCCCTCCTCTTCGCCATGACACGTTTCCGAGCACCGCTTTCTCGATTGCAAATGAAAGAGGTTGTCCAATAGGAAGAAAATACCCATTCACATTTGGTTTTGGACGCGCCATATTCGAAATGGAGCCATCTGTTACACACTGCCCCTGTTACACACTGCCCCATTCTCCCTTACTTGTAAAAAATTTTTCAGCCAAAAATATTGAAAATTTTCCATTTTCCAGCCGTTTTTCGCCGTCAACCTTTTTTTTTGCGGTGGACACGATTTCTCGAAAATAAATTGACTTGATTTGGTTGAAACTTTGCACAGTTATTCTTTATAGTATTGTTTCGTGATTGAACGAATGAATTTTCATTCGGTCAAGTCGTTCTTGTTTTATATGAAAAAGACCTTTTAAAAATGATGAGAATCGGAAAAATTTGAGACGAAAATTGATTCAAACTCATGTCAAAATGTCAAATTTCATTTTTTTTTTCAATTCCTTCGTTCAATCACCAGCCAATACTATAAAGAATAACTGTGAAAAGTTTCAACCAAATCGGTCAATTTATTTTCGAGAAATCGTGTCCACCGCAAAAAAAAAGGTTGACGGCGAAAAACGGCTGGAAAATGGAAAAGTTTCAATATTTCTGGCTGAAAATTTTTTTACAAGTACTTTAAGTACTTTGCTTTCAGATGTTTAAATTTTAAATAAAAAAGATTTTTCGTTTTTGAAATAAAATTTTTTAAAGAAGTCGTTTTTTTTTATACCTTTAAGACCCATGTAACCGCTTAAGGCAAGCTGCACAATGTCTTCTACCGAAGTCTTAACCCAAGATGTGGGCTCCGCATTTTCCGGAATTGGGGTGATTCTGAACTCCACGTTCCTGTCTTTTATGTCATACCTTATTATTTATTTATTTATTTACTTCCCTTAATACAAGCTACAAAACTTAAACTAAGCTTAGACTAAAACTAAAACTAAACTAAAACTGCAACTGAAAAAGTTAAAAGGTGACAAGGAGGAGGAGGGGGCAATAATTATGGTGGTGGGTCATGCTGGTAAAGGGCATATCTGAGGGAGGTTTTATCTAAATGAAAATCGAAGGCGGGAGAGTTGTTAGTTTTTCGTAACATTCTTACATAGGTTATATTGTCTTTAGTAATAATGAACTTAGATATTTTTTAACAAAGTTTTATAACCAAGCAGTTAGAATATTCAATTAAGAATCGACTAAACACCCTCATGACATCTAAATTGGATCAACCTATTGTATATGAGTATATTCATAAATAAAAACGATTTATAACAGAAGATATGCGAAGTGAAATATCTTCAAGCTGGAGGTATAAGAATATATTCCCAATACTTACTATGACATACAGAATACATAAATAATCAAAAGCACCTATCATTGACTATTATTATTTGGAAATAATATATATAGCTTTAATATATCAATTAGTTTTTAAAATATACCTGAATAATTTTCGCCAGTGATAATGAAGATGACACCCAGGAGATAACGAAAATATTTGGCGACAACTTCAAAGACATAAGGGCTTCTCAACGTCAAACCTTTTTCCCAAGGTAGCCAACATTTTCTCACGCTCAATCCTCGCAATACCTATTCTTTTGCAAGGACCGTTGCGTAGTAATTTCAATCAAAAATTACTGTGAATAGAAATTTCAATAAAAAGCCTGAAATTTCGAGTTGCAAATACAATTTTAGTTGGCAGTTATTTCATATTTTGTCAGCACAGTCCGGATTCTTAGAAGAAATAAATAACATAGGAGAAGATGGGTATGAACTTTCTGACAGTGAAGATAATGAATGATATTATAATGATCTTTTAGACACTGATTGTGAGTCTAAAGATAGTTTTTTTTTGTCCACCGGCTTGGAAGATTTTTTTTTCAGTTGAACCAATGCAAAGGTCAGTTAGCTTGTTTATTGAGCTTTAATTTGCTTTTTTTTTAAATTCTCTCTACGTCAATTGTTCTTTGAGGTATCTGACTTTTTATGAGGGTACTGGTCGAAGATCCCTTTAAATAAACCCTTAACGAACGGACCCATTTTTCTAAAACTATGACCAGTAGGTCGACGGATTTTTAAGAAATTAAGTGCTTCATTTCCAGAGCGAGAAAAGGTGCATAATTAATATCGCTTTATAGTCCAGTCAATTTAACCTCTGAAGCGGAAGTTTTTGATGGAGTGCTAATTTTTGGATATATTGTTGGGGACGGTGAGAAATGAAGCTATAATTTCTTTCACCCCTGAGGGGTGTTTGCGAAGGGGTGAAAAAGGGTGAAAAAGGGTGAAAACGGTTTTTTGTTTATAACTTTGAATAAAAAAGTCAGCCTGGGTGGGACCGTTAGAGGGTGATATAATAAATGATTATTCATCTTGTATTAAAGTTTCCCCCGGTTTTGTTTATTGCAAAATTGTTTATTAACTATTTCACTCTCCCAAACCGGAAAAAATCACGGCTGATTTTTTTAAAAATACTTAAGCTCGTACGATGTCTTTCATTTTCACAATATCACTAGAAGACGCAATCCCCCATCATATACCAAAAATTCAAAACGGTTCCATGCATTTCACCTGAGATAATCACCCAGATACCTCACCTGTTTTACACCGAAAAATGTACAGTTTTAATCCAAGTCAAGATATCCCCCACGAATCGTCGCCCTCCGACCAGATATCGCTGAGCAGCACACATTTTTCACATTTTTTCCCAGCCCACGGTGGGGAAGAAGAAGATTTGCGACTGATTCAAAAACGGAAATCGCTATAACTTTCGATGTATGTAACGGAACTTAATGTATGATGGCTTCAAAAATCACTTATTTTTTTCTCCATCTTTTCCTCATACACCACTTTCACCTAATATTTTTACTTTTTTTTATATTGAATTAAACTTAAAAAAAAAATAAAAATTAATTACATTTTATTCCTTTTCTCCCACAAAACTAAACTTTTTTGAAATATTCTTAATTTTGTAGTTATCTACAGATTCCACCCCTTATTCTCATAATTTTTATTATTTTCCACAAATCCCCCCCTGACCCCCCGAATGAATATATTACCCCTTAAATTTTACAAACAAAAAACCTGCCAAACATTTTATTTTTTTTCTCCCACAAAACTAAACTTTTTTGAAATATTCTTAATTTTGTAGTTATCTACAGATTCCACCCTTTATTCTCATAATTTTTATTATTCTCCTCAAATCCCCCTCTGACCCCCCGAATAAATATATTACCCCTTAAATTTTACAAACAAAAAACTTACCAAACATTTTATTTTTTTTCTCCCAGAAAACTAAACTTTTTTGAAATATTCTTAATTTTGTAGTTATCTACAGATTCCAACCTTTATTCTCATAATTTTTATTATTTTCCTCAAATCCACCCTGACCCCCCGAATAAATATATTACCCCTTAAATTTTACAAACAAAAAACTTGCCAAACATTTTATTTTTTTTCTCCCACAAAATTAAACTTTTTTGAAATATTCTTAATTTTGTAGTTATCTACAGATTCCACCCTTTATTCTCATAATTTTTATTATTTTCCAAAAATCCCCCCTGACCCCCCCGAATAAATTTATTACCCCTTAAATTTTACAAAGAAAAAACTTACCAAACATTTTATTTTTTTTTCTCCCACAAAACTAAACTTTTTTGAAATTTTAATAATTTTGTAGTTATCTACAGATTCCGCCCTTTATTCCCATAATTTTTATTATTTTCCAAACATCACCCCCTGACCCCCCCGAATAAATTTATACTATTTACCTTTTTTTTAAATTATTCCCCATTTTTACTATTCAATTTTTTCCACCAATTCTCAATTAATCTCATTTTTTTTTTCACCCACATCTACTTCAAGGTCTTCCGAAACTAAATCTACATCTTTTTTGTCCATTATTGCTAATAGTTTGTCCCCAATTGGAGTAGGTCTTTATGCAATAATCGTAAATCGAAACTGGGGAGAAATTAATATTTTGGCCGAAAAATGATCCGCTAGCACACACGGGGGCAGATTGGGGACAAACTATTAGCAATAATGGAGAAAAAGATGTAGATCTAGTTTCGGAAGACCTTGAAGTAGATGTGGGTGAAAAAAAAAATGAGATTAATTGAGAATTGGTGGAAAAAATTGAATAGTAAAAATGGGGAATAATTTAAAAAAAAGGTAAATAGTATAAATTTATTCGGGGGGGTCAGGGGGTGATGTTTGGAAAATAATAAAAATTATGGGAATAAAGGGCGGAATCTGTAGATAACTACAAAATTATTAAAATTTCAAAAAAGTTTAGTTTTGTGGGAGAAAAAAAAAATAAAATGTTTGGTAAGTTTTTTCTTTGTAAAATTTAAGGGGTAATAAATTTATTCGGGGGGGTCAGGGGGGATTTGTGGAAAATAATAAAAATTATGAGAATAAAGGGTGGAATCTGTAGATAACTACAAAATTAAGAATATTTCAAAAAAGTTTAATTTTGTGGGAGAAAAAAAATAAAATGTTTGGCAAGTTTTTTGTTTGTAAAATTTAAGGGGTAATATATTTATTCGGGGGGTCAGGGTGGATTTGAGGAAAATAATAAAAATTATGAGAATAAAGGTTGGAATCTGTAGATAACTACAAAATTAAGAATATTTCAAAAAAGTTTAGTTTTCTGGGAGAAAAAAAATAAAATGTTTGGTAAGTTTTTTGTTTGTAAAATTTAAGGGGTAATATATTTATTCGGGGGGTCAGAGGGGGATTTGAGGAGAATAATAAAAATTATGAGAATAAAGGGTGGAATCTGTAGATAACTACAAAATTAAGAATATTTCAAAAAAGTTTAGTTTTGTGGGAGAAAAAAAATAAAATGTTTGGCAGGTTTTTTGTTTGTAAAATTTAAGGGGTAATATATTCATTCGGGGGGTCAGGGGGGGATTTGTGGAAAATAATAAAAATTATGAGAATAAGGGGTGGAATCTGTAGATAACTACAAAATTAAGAATATTTCAAAAAAGTTTAGTTTTGTGGGAGAAAAGGAATAAAATGTAATTAATTTTTATTTTTTTTTTAAGTTTAATTCAATATAAAAAAAAGTAAAAATATTAGGTGAAAGTGGTGTATGAGGAAAAGATGGAGAAAAAAATAAGTGATTTTTGAAGCCATCATACATTAAGTTCCGTTACATACATCGAAAGTTATAGCGATTTCCGTTTTTGAATCAGTCGCAAATCTTCTTCTTCCCCACCGTGGGCTGGGAAAAAATGTGAAAAATGTGTGCTGCTCAGCGATATCTGGTCGGAGGGCGACGATTCGTGGGGGATATCTTGACTTGGATTAAAACTGTACATTTTTCGGTGTAAAACAGGTGAGGTATCTGGGTGATTATCTCAGGTGAAATGCATGGAACCGTTTTGAATTTTTGGTATATGATGGGGGATTGCGTCTTCTAGTGATATTGTGAAAATGAAAGACATCGTACGAGCTTAAGTATTTTTAAAAAAATCAGCCGTGATTTTTTTCGGTTTGGGAGAGTGAAATTGTTAATAAACAATTTTGCAATAAACAAAACCGGGGGAAACTTTAATACAAGATGAATAATCATTTATTATATCACCCTCTAACGTTCCCACCCAGGCTGACTTTTTTATTCAAAGTTATAAACAAAAAACCGTTTTCACCCTTTTTCACCCTTTTTCACCCCTTCGCAAACACCCCTCAGGGGTGAAAGAAATTATAGCTTCATTTCTCACCGTCCCCAACAATATATCCAAAAATTAGCACTCCATCAAAAACTTCCGCTTCAGAGGTTAAATTGACTGGACTATTATTGGACTTTATAAAAACTTACAGTAATAATAGGTAGTATATGAACATATATGTCCATACAAAAGAATACTGAAGTGAAAATTTCAGAAAAATAATAGGAATTGAAATAAACAAATAGATGCGTGTATGTAATGTATAGATTTGTGTACATTTATAAATTTATTTTTTTATAGATTAACGATATATTTATACAAAATTACTTATGTTCTTTTTGGTGTGGTACACTTCTCCCAATAGTCCCCAATGGGAATACCAGGTTTTTTATAATAAGATATAATAACAAGTCACTATCAGAACTATCGTAATTATCACTTTCATCTTCATCTACTACATTTCTCCAATTTTCTTTTTCAAACACATAAAATTCATCTTCGCTATTAGAAAATTCCAGGTTTCTACTGGTACTTGGTTCTTCAACACTCCTTTTCTTTCCCACATTTTATAAGTCTTAAATTATGGATAGAAAAAATCAAAATAGCACGCATGTACGCACGACTTCGTTTCTCTTTCTTCTAACAGATAGTGCTCCGAAAATGACGATAACATACTTTATTGACCGTATATAAAACGATGTATTTTCGCTCAATCCTCGGAGAGGAATGTCCTCCACAGTGCGACAAAAACAATGCGTGTATGTAATGTATAGATTTGTGTACATTTATAAATTTATTTTTTATAAATTAACGATATATTTATACAAAATTACTTATGTTCTTTTTGGTATGGTACACTTCTCCCAACAGTCCCCAATGGGAATACCAGGTTTTTTATAATAAGATATAATAACAAGTCACTATCAGAACTATCGTAATTATCACTTTCATCTTCATCTACTACATTTCTCCAATTTTCTTTTTCAAACACATAAAATTCATCTTCGCTATTAGAAAATTCCAGGTTTCTACTGGTACTTGGTTCTTCAACACTCCTTTTCTTTGCCACATTTTATAAGTCTTAAATTATGGATAGAAAAAATAAAAATAGCACGCATGCACGCACGACTTCGTTTCTCTTTCTTCTAACAGATAGTGCTCCGAAAATGACGATAACATACTTTATTGACCGTATATAAAACGATGTATTTTCGCTCAATCCTCGGAGAGGAATGTCCTCCACAGTGCGACAAAAACAATTGCCGATCGCCCTTGATTTTTGCATGTATAATTAAGGCCAAACCTAACAGATTTCCTAAAATATCACATCAGGCCGCGTGTATGGCGGCATTCGATTTTCTTAGAATATTTATAATGTCGCGAGTATGGCGGCATTCGTTCGTTAAGGGTTAATATTAAGTGCTCGACCAAGGCGTGCAAAGATTTCCTCTTTAAAATACACGTAAACTTTGATTTTTTTTCTTCAAAATTCTAAAAACCTAAGAGGCATTTTATGGTATAATCATGATCAATGATAGGGTTTCTTCAGAATTGAATGCTCTACAAAATCGTCCATTACGGCGTAACCCTAACTCCCATCAGCGAGTACCAGTAGTACGGGTCAGTAACCCAATTTTTTCATGAAATTCTCGTTTTTTTGCCCGTATCTTGTAAATAACAAGAGCTATAGAAAAAATGTTAATTTCCTCCAAAAAGTTCTAAAACACCAAATCGCTAACATCGATATTTCTTGCGATATTGGGCTTTGAAGTTGAGGTAGTGTGGAATTTACATTTATTATTGAGCTAAATTGTAGAAACACTACCTCAGCTTCAAAGCTCAATATCTCAAGAATAATAATTGAATTTACGAATGTCAGCCTTCTTGATATAGGATACTCTCTCTACAGCGCCATCCTTAATTTTTTCTATGTCATTACTGTTAATGTGTCCTAGTCTTCTATGCCACTGCTTTGCATCTATAGTCTGAATGCCCGCCGCCGCCAACACCTTCTCTGATTTTACTATATTCAGTTAACATATTATCATTTTCCAAATCTGCTATTCCTACCAGCACCTTTTGTTGATTATGGATATGACACACATTCTTGTTGAAGGTTACTTTATTTCCATTTGCTATCAACTGTCTAACTGATAACAGATTTGTTGTGAGATTAGGAATGCATAAAAAATGTGTCAAACTGAGAATTATTGACTTTTGTAGTGATCTGTGTATCTCCGGCGCACATAACAGCACAAACATCTTATTTGCAACAACTATTTCTTTCATTTCGTGTACTTGTCGAACTCGCAGTAAACTTTTTTGATTAGTCGTTATATGAGCACTTGCCCCCGAATCCACATACCAATCTTCTGCACTGAATTCGCCGTTTAGAAATGCGACACCAAAAGCTCCTCCTTCCTTTACTTTCAATTCACGACATTGGCTTTTATAATGAACAATTTTCTTGCAATTATAGCATTTTATATGTTTAGTACCGGTTAACGTTTTGTTATACGTTGATGTTTGTTTATACTTTCCGCTCCGTTCATTGTTGCCACCTTTTGTTCGCTGTTTCGACCAAAACGCAGAATCTGTTTCTATCAGAGCTCATGTCAAGCAAATTCGTCTTTATGACGTTCGTTGATTTCAAAATCTCTTCATTTTAATCTTTGTGCCATTTCCACCACTAAAGACACATAACTTGTCATGGAATCACAGTTTTCGAGACGTATTGATATTAGTATTCGAAGTAAACTGATTTTCCTTGTATATCCCGAGTCATCGGATAACTGTTTTAACTTACTCCATAAGACACTAATTGTGTTCTCATTCTTGATGTGCACATATAATGTAGGATCAATGGTCATAACGAGCTTGGCTTTAGCTTTTCTTTGTTCGACTTCATTTAATTCAGCTGGTATCGCGTGTTTCGTCGAGAAAGGAAGTTCTCAAAAGGAAAATAAATAAAAAACACGCTTTGGGACTAAATACGCTTATTTATATTTGCTGCCCAAAAAAATCGAGGGGAAAAGCTTTTCGGCATAAAAAACCCTCGGAACGAGATACAATAAGTAAATACAAAGGTTCACAAAATAAAACTTAATTAATACCAGGACAAAACACATTCAATACGCCTGTTTTTGTGTGTGTGTGTGTGGTGTATATAATTTTGTGGCCGAAGTGCATACGAGCTTCGGACACATGCAATACGTTAACGACTGCGTTTGTATGAGTCGACTCTGTGGCGAAGTGCATACGCTGCTTCTATGAGTCGACTCGTTGGAGAAGTGCATACGCTGCTTCTATTAGTCGACTCGGTGGAGAAGTGCATACGCTGCTTCTATGAGTCGACTTGGTGGCGAAGTGCATACGCTGCTTCGGACACCTGTTCGTGTTATACCCGGTGCACTCGGGTTGCTTTGTAAAAAAGCTTGATTTGTGTATGGCACTCACGGAGAGTGCAACTCTCTTGCGAGAGTAGAGTATAGCACATTGAGTGTGACTCTCTTTCGAGAGTAAAGAATAGCATTCCATGAGAATGCAACTCTCTTTCGAGAGTATCCCTTCCCTTTCTTCCCCGCGACGCACGCGATCACGCACAAGAAATTAAATATTAATTTCGCGATACTGTAGTTTATAATTAAAACCCGAAACGATTCCTCACCAATGACATACTGAAAAACACTTAGCACGAATATTATAAAACTTATCGCACCCGCTCTGCTGAAGTTTCGTCAAAGACTGACGAAAATTAAAACTGCGCGCACCGTACCGCAAGTCTCCTTCGCCTCCTTCGGTCACTGTTCGCGTTAGTGTTGGGCGCTCGGTCGAATATGTAACGAAACGAAGAAAGGAAAGATAAGTTCCGCGCTACCTTTGATATATGTGGACGCAAATGTGTTCATATATAAAATCCACTTTTGTCTGTGACGAAACATGCTCCCCCCGGCTGCGAATGCCGAATGAGCAGGATATACGAATTGTTTAGAGTGTAATGTTGCTAAATTTTTGAAAAGTGTACATATGGAGTCCTTAGATAATAAACTAATTCTAACACAACAACAAAAAAAAACTGAATAATAGTCCTCTTATGACTCTGGAAGTGGGCAGATGGTTGTAACGTTTCTGGTGTAGACGCCCCGTGATGTTTTGACCTTGACGACTCGGCCAATACCATCGCTTCCTGGACAGACTTCCTGAATAATGCCCAATTCCCACTGCATACAAGGTCTCTGTTTGTCAATGAGAATGACTACTGCATCTTCCTTTATCTCGCCTTTGTTAGTGTACCACTTCTGCCGTTTTTGGGGCTCGCTCAGGTATTCTAACTGCCATCGTCTCCAGAAGTCTTGACGAGCTCGAGAGATGAACCTCCAACTAGAGAGCCTGCTTTCTGGAACAGTAAGCATATTATCTTCGGGTAGGATGGTGAGAGGACGACCAACAAGTACGTGAGCTGGGGTTAAGGCAATCGGGTCATTAGGATCAGTGGATATAGAACAAAGTGGTCTTGAATTTAGAATAGCTTCAATCTCTATAAGCAGAGTATTCATTTCTTCGAAAGTTAAGAGTTTCTCTCCCACAACACGCTTCACATGGTGCTTAAAAGATTTTACGGCAGCTTCCCATATACCACCAAAATGGGGTGATTCGGGTGGATTAAAATGCCAAAAGATATTTCTTTGAACCGCGAAAGCATTCACCTCCCTTTGGAAATGCTCATCATTAAAAAGTACATATAATTCGCGTAACTGATTATTCGCGCCAACGAAATTTGAACCATTGTCCGAATACACGTCAGAAGGTATTGCTCGTCTACTTATAAAACGTCTAAATGCTCCCAGAAACCCATCCGTACTTAAATCACTTGCCAATTCAATATGAACGGCCTTTGTTGACATGCAAATAAAAACGCATCCGTATGCTTTTACTCTAGTACGGTTTCTAAATTTCTTTTCTTTAATATATAATGGTCCGAAAAAGTCAACTCCGGTATTTTGAAGGCTGCCGCAGCCTGTACTCGCGGTTGGGGTAAATTTGCCATTTTATATTGAATAGTGACAGGTCTGTTTCGAATGCAAATTATACAATTACGTATAATTTTTCGAACTTGATTTTTACCGTCTAAAAGCCAAAATCGTTGTCTAATCGCAAATAATGTGCTTTGAATTCCTGCATGATGATTACGTAAATGCGTGTCTCTAATAATTAGATCAGTTACATGATGATGATGGCAATAAAATCGGAAATTTTTGTTCGTAAGGTAAATCAGAATCCTTTAAACGACCACCGAGTCGAATCAAACCGTTTTGATCAATGAAGGGATCAAATGCAGCCAATTTTGGACTCTTGAGCAATTCAGCAAAGATTCAAACTCTACATTAAATTGTTCCCTCTGTATAATTCGCAAAATTTTCCTTTCAATTCTTTCACTTACTGTCAGATGAATTTCTTTCAGAGTATCGACTTTGCCGAAAGTTGTTTCCTTAAAATTACCTTTACGATTTAGCCAAAATACTATTGCGCGTAACAAGTAGGCGATTACATTAACTAACGTTGAATATGATGAAAAACGTTGAAATATTTGACATTCGTTTAACTTAGACATAAACCACGTGTTTGCTTTTAAACCGGGTAGCTCCGAGACCGGTAAATGTATGGATAGTGGCCAAAGTTTCTCCTCCTTACTCAGCCAGGAGGGACCAGAAAACCACAACTGGGTTTGAGAAAATTCAGATGGAAATTGTCCTCTCGACAAAGCATCAGTAGGGTTGCCCTGGTTTTATCATCCGTTCCTCGTATAGGTGCAACCCGGGATTTAGAGCAAACGAGATGAACGACTATTTTACCCTGAGAATCTATTGAACGAATGTAAATGCAGGCACCATAACCAATCTTACTTGCATCACAAAATCCCTGTATTTCAATTATTTCAGGGTTATCAAGCAAAATACGACGATCAACAGACACCTGTTTCATATTGTTTAACTGGTGTGTGAATGCGACCCACTTTGAACATATTTCTTGCGTAACCGAGTCGTCCCAACCAATCTTTTATTTCCAACATTCTTGCATAATACTTTTCGCGCTTAAAATTATTGGGCCAAGTATCCCAAGTGGGTCAAAAATCCTTGCAATTTCAGATAGAATAGTTCTTTTAGTGAATTTAACAGTGTGTTCAATGGGTTTCGCAATGTAAATGAGTTTGTCTTGGTTGGAATTCCACTTGATTCCGAGTGTTTTTGAGACCATGTTTTGTTCTATCGCGTTTTCGGGATTAAAAACCCTTTCATGTATGTTATCTAATGCATGACGGTGATTCGAAGCCCACTGACGTATGTTAAAGTTACCGCGCTTCAATAATTCAATGATTTCGTCTCGGATTTCTAAAGCCTCGGTCAATGTGTCAGTGCCCGTGAGTAAATCATCAACATACACGTCGCGTTTAAGGATTTTGCTAGCACGAGGAAAATCGTGTACTTCGTCGTCGGCAAGCTTATGAATTGTGCGAATCGCGAGAAAAGGAGCAGAGGACACCCCAAATGTTACTGTATTCAAATTATAAACACGAACCTTATCTTCATCATCATACCAAAAAACGCGTTGAAATTTACGATCATCTGGATGAACAAGAATCTGACGATACATTTTTTCTATGTCGGCAGTTAAAACGTAAACGTGGGTGCGGAATCTAATTAAATGCTCAAAAAGTGTATCTTGAATCGTTGGGCCCACCATTAAGGCTTCATTGAGAGAACGCCCGTTGGTTGTTTTCGCAGAAGCATCGAAGACTACACGAAGTTTGGTAGTGGCACTAGAAGCTTTAATCACGGCATGATGTGGCATGTAATAACCTTGTTCGTCTTCATTCGAAGTTAAGGTCATATGTCCCAAATCGATATATTCTTTCATAACTCTATGATATTCAGCTTTTAATTTTTGATCTGCATTTAATTTCTTCTGCAAGTAATAAAATCGACGAAGAGCTTGCAAACGCGATTCACCGAGTTCAAAATTATTGTTACGAAAAGGTAAACGTATCACGTATCGGCCGTTTGATTCACGTGTAGTATTTTCGATATAATGTTGCTCGCAAAGTGACTCTTCAGAGGTCACGTTTGAGCTCACACCGATTCTTTCAATAGTCCAAAATTTTTCAATTTGTTTCTGTAAGTCAAGTAAGTGACACGAAACTAAGCGTAACCTTTTGTCGCCACGGAGTCCGCCTACTATTACCCATCCGAGGCGAGTTTTTTGTAAAAATAAATCCGGTTGATCCTTAGATAAATTTACTTGACCCGATTGAATTAAAGAAACAGTGGCACCTGCACCAATTAAAATATCCACTGGATGGGGTTTATGAAATTCAGGATCAGCTAAAGGCAAATGAGAGGGGATTTCAATATTTTCACGCGGGAAAATTTCTTGTGGCTCAAAGTCAGATATTTTTGGGATAATTAAACAAGTAAGCAATTTTTTAAAGTTAAAATGAATAGACTGAATATAAAGTTCTATGTATCCCTTTGCAAGAGTCTTTAATTCATTAACTGCTCCAATCGGTATCGAGCATGTTTGCGTTGGTATATCAAGAGTTTTCGCAAAATCGGCGGTGACCAAATTAGCCGTTGCGCAAGTGTCTAGTAGAACGCGTGCCCTTATTAGTTTATTCTTATTGTTCGGAACACTCACAACCGCGCTCATCATAAGTGGCGAAACTGATTTATCTACTAATGTTGTAAATGCGCTCACCGATAGTCATGTTGATGGCTGGCTGCTTGCGTTCTGGGTGCAAGGTTGACCAAGACAGCTGACAGCATTCTCTATAGGTTTCGACTTGGGTTTCTGCTGCGCGGAATGTAGAAGTGTATGATGTAGTTTACCACATCGCTTACACCGTGAAGAGTTGCATCGACCATTGTGTTTATGTAGACAATTCTGACAAAGCTTTCTAGCCCTAACTACTTCCCACCGTTTCATGACAGACAAACCTTCGAACTTGAAACATTTATACGTCGGGTGACTGCCCGAGCAATACCCACAAGCACCGGATGCCAATATCACGAACGACCGCTCAACCCTCTCGCTCCTGCGCATCTTGAAAGGCTGAGATTCAACCCGACTCGCCCTTCGTTTGAGACCCTTTTCGCTGTTGGGAACAGAATTTTGACTCAGTGAGTGCTTTCTAAAAATACTTTCGTTTATGAAAGTGTAAAACTGCTCAAGTACCGACTCTTCGTCGTCCAATTTTAGAGATTTTTCCCAATCTTCTCGAACGGAAACTGGCAACACGCGCTCAAGAATACGTACTGTATAACGCTCATCGGGCTCAACGCCGAGAGACTCAAGGGCACTTAAATTGTTCCTCGCTATGTCGATAATGTTAGACAAGGACCTGGGCGTCGTCGTGGAGGGAGTTGGCAAATCAAGCAAAACATCTAAATGCTTGGAAATAAGAATTCTTTTTTTCTCATATGAATGCTTCAAAAGATCCCAAGCCTTTTTATAACTTCCAGCGCTGGTCACAAAGTGAGCTATTCTCTTTGACGCTTCTCCCTGCATACAGCTCTTAAGATACAAAAATTTTATACTATCCGCGATGTCGTTGCGATCATCCACCTTGCTTTTAAATGTATTCGCGAAAGACAACCACTCGTTGTGATTGCCTCCGAATTTAGGAAGCTCAGCCACGGGTAGTTTAAGCAAACGTTGATTTTCAATGAAGGTCGAGTTTCCTATCGGCCCAGTAGACTTATCGTTATTTTGCGGCCCTCCCTGAGTTGGGAGATTTTCGATTCTAGCCGCAATGTCATAATATTCTTTGCGAATATTAGCCATTTCCGTCAAACCTTCACTTCCCGGATCGATGGTGGCTAATTCGTCGTGAAACTCCTCGTAAGAATGGAAGAGTTGAGTTAATCGCTGCAAGCGTAATTTTGCTTGCATCCGATCAACATCTTCTTGCCCGAGCGCGACACTCAACTCCGATATTTGTTCTATAAGCGCACTCCGCTTTTGCGTTATCACTACTATTCGCGGATTTACTCGCGGAGGCATGGTGAATTGATTAAAGATAAAAAACGAAAAAACAAAATTTTAATTCAACTTGAAATTCAAAATAAATCCCACTTAAATACGAACTATAATAATTTTCAATTGAAAATAAGCTGTTTATAAATACGTTAAGAACTAATTGCACGCACGATATATCAAACACGATAAATAAAAAGGATAATCTTTAGTATGCGCGCCCGTCTCTGTGCAAAGAGAAAGAAACAGATCCGCAGGCCGATGCAAAGGAGATCCCGACAAAGGCAAGGGAAGCGCCAAGCACCGCGCGCCCACTACAAAAAGTATAACTACGCACTAATATATATATAAAATAAAATAAACAAGAAATCCATGATAAATATATTTTACAAAGAAAGACAAAGCAAAATACCCAAGTAACTTAGCTTTTACGATGTTGCTGTTATCCAACGTAGTTGCACCCTGAAGTCTCCGCACTAACGCAGTGGATGACGAATGCGTGATATTTTCGAGAAAGGTTCAATGTTCTACCCGATACAATATGATTCACCCCTGTATGTTTACATTGCTTAAACTATGACGTGTTACAGGCGCATTAAATGTGCTCAATCCTCACAGGAGGCATTAAATTGTTTCGTCGAGAAAGGAAGTTTTCAAAAGGAAAATAAATAAAAAACACGCTTTGGGACTAAATACGCTTATTTATATTTGCTGCCCTAAAAAATCGAGAGGAAAAGCCTTTCGGCATAAAAAACCCTCGGAACGAGATACAATAAGTAAATACAAAGGTTCACAAAATAAAACTTAATTAATACCAGGACAAAACACATTCAATACGCCTGTTTTTGTGTGTGTGTGTGGTGTATATAGTTTTGTGGCCGAAGTGCATACGAGCTTCGGACACATGCAATACGTTAACGACTGCGTTTGTATGAGTCGACTCTGTGGCGAAGTGCATACGCTGCTTCTTTGAGTCGACTCGTTGGAGAAGTACATACGCTGCTTCTATTAGTCGACTCGGTGGAGAAGTGCATACGCTGCTTCTATGAGTCGACTTGGTGGCGAAGTGCATACGCTGCTTCGGACACCTGTTCGTGTTATACCCGGTGCACTCGGGTTGCTTTGTAAAAAAGCTTGATTTGTGTATGGCACTCACGGAGAGTGCAACTCTCTTGCGAGAGTAGATTGATTTGTGTATGGCACTCACGGAGATTGCAACTCTCTTGCGAGAGTAGAGTATAGCACATTGAGTGCGACTCTTTTTCGAGAGTAAAGAATAGCATTCCATGAGAATGCAACTCTTTTTCGAGAGTATCCCTTCCCTTTCTTCCCCGCGACGCACGCGATCACGCACAAGAAATTAAATATTAATTTCGCGATACTGTAGTTTATAATTAAAACCCGAAACGATTCCTCACCAATGACATACTGAAAAACACTTAGCACGAATATTATAAAACTTATCGCACCCGCTCTGCTGAAGTTTCGTCAAAGACTGACGAAAATTAAAACTGCGCGCACCGTACCGGAAGTCTCCTTCGCCTCCTTCGGTCACTGTTCGCGTTAGTGTTGGGCGCTCGGTCGAATATTACCATGTTTCCATGCACAGGGTTGAGTTGGAGTTGAGTTTTCGTTGAGTTAAGAAAATGTCCGCTAAACCTGAACTGTTTCCATGAGCAACTTGGAGTTGAGTTGACAAAATAAACTGGAATGACATTTGAAGCTAACCCCAACTCAACCCGACTAGTTTCGTGGAGTTAACTTGGATTTAACGAAACTCAACTCAACCTGAGTTTCCATGAACACTAACTCGAGTTCAACTCGAGTTGAACCCTGCATGGAAACACGGTATATGTAACGAAACGAAGAAAGGAAAGAAGGGTATCGATAAGTTCCGCGCTACCTTTGGTATATGTGCACGCAAATGTGTTCATATATAAAATCCACTTTTGTCTGTGACGAAACATCGCGTCGATGTCGATACCTTCCATCACTAAAAAATTTTTCGCTGCGAACGCCCAATCCTCACAATTTTCACGTCCTTTTAACTTCGGAACGTTGACGAGGTAGCTTGATGTCGACATTCTTGATGTTTACACGATAAGAAACAATCCTTGAAAAAATTACTAGGATCACGGATCTGGGGCCATAACCCGCAGTCAGATTCAGCTTGAAATTCAGCCATAGCCAACGACCACGTTATCTCGTGTTTGGCATGTTTGGCGTGTTTGGCAGCGAATGGGTTAAAAAACAATAAATTTAACAAGAAGCATGGAGCTCTATTACCCTACAGCATACAATCTTATGATCAGGCTTATTGAGCTTCCAAATGGCTTAAAGTTTGAAAATATTTATATTTATTGAAAATCATTACATAAACCCACGTGTGAGTACTTAAAATAATTAATAGCTCCAATATCGGGGTTGGGTTATTACACATTCTTTGATAATACTACCGTTGTACCACCAGAAAAAGCCAAACGAGGCTCAATTTTCGTTTTCGACGATGTTGCCTGGGATAAACAAAACAACATAAGAGCGGATTTCTGTATGGGTAGACAATTTCTTTCTTTGCCAAACATACCCACGTATACCAAAGCATTTGGTGCGTGATAATGCTAATTTGACTATTCTTTTTAAGTAGGATGATCTGAATTGTTATAGGTAACAACCCTATTAGCTTTATTAGCAGATCACCCCACGATATAACACCGATCGTTAACATTATTTAAATCACGTTTTCGTTTCGCTTTCCTAATATCCCAAAAACTCGTCTAGACCCTGATTGCACAAAAGTTGCGATTCCCACAGCAAAATTCGTCGAAATCGCAAGGAAAGCTATCTTTGCACTGAACACACCTGAGGCATCTAACCTAGTTACCAAAAAGTTAGGAAAATCCAATAAATTTAAAACTTATTGTTCTGAATTTTAAAAAGTTAATTTTAGGAAGAAAATTATACAAATATAAAACTTATTGTTCTTAATTGTGAAAAGTTAAGCTGAAGAAGAAGATTAAATAAATACAAAACTTATAAACCGCAAGCTGTTGTTTGATACGGTTTTTTTTTATTAACCACGGAATCGAAAATTAATTCTCTGAATCTCAAGCATGCTTATAAACATCACGTTAATATGGATATTACCTTCAACAAACTTGTGGAGAGTGTTGGAAGGAAAACTATGGTTTTCTCGTAATTAGTAAAAGATAGCCCCCTTAATAAGGGTCGATACCGCAAAGGATTCGATACATTCATCCATATATAAATACAACTGAGGAAAATAAATTTAAAGCAGTTAAAAGGTAGATTAAAGTAGTTCAATGACCTGTTAAGAGCAGCTCAATGACCAGCTAAATGAAGTTTAGGGGCCTGTTAAAGCAACCTGGTAAAGCAGATCAACAACCAGTTAAAGCAGCTTGTTAAATCAGTTCAGAAAAAGCATTTAAACCCATAACAAAGCCGCTTCATAAACTTGTTTCGAAAACCGAAGACAAATCCACGGCCGACATAAAATATGAACCAAAGAAAGAATTTGATGACGCAAGTCTGTTTAATCAAATACCTAAAGCTATTTATCCAAAAGCAGAACACACCAGCACATCATTAGTGAAAAAATTACATTCTCCTCCTCCTCCTCCTCCACATTGAGTGATGCCTCCTTTATGACATAATCATCCCCATCAAAAAGAATTAAGTTTCAAAGAAACGTTAGTAGACAAATATATGAATTTGTACAAAGAAGGAAGCGCTATCATTGACGGCACATATGGAGTGTATTTAGATAAAAATACTCAAAACTGGGAGACAGTAGACTCAACACTTGAAATTCTAAATGATAAATTCATAATTGCCGGAAAAGAATACAACATAACGCTGGGTTTATGCGAATTGCTAAACATTTATGAAGAGCCCAACACAAAGTTTATATAATGCAGAGGATCTTACAAATTATGAAGAGATTATTATCAGCACTAATGCTCATAGGCGTAATTATAACTCGAATAGTCAGATTAATAATAATAATAATAAATATTTATTTAAAAACTGGCCTGTAACGTACACTATACTTAAATTTAAGTACGATTAAAATAATCCAATATCCAAATAATTAACCCATTAACGCCCAAAGAACCTAATTTTTTTGTGCAGTTTGAAACCTCATTCTTACAATTAAAGGACATTTATTTTCCAATGAATACCATAAATCTTACTAGTTTTGAGTGTGCTCTTTCAGAATCTGTCGTCAAAATTGAGTTTTATCTAATAGGAAATTAAATGTGGCGACTTTTTGGAAAAAAAAAGTATCAGCAAATTTGAATTTTTTTTTTTATAATTTTTTTTCAAGTCAATAGAGTTTTGTTAGATGTCCAGTCTATATGTAAATTTCCGAGCTGATGAAGTCTAGTGCGGGCCATCGGTGGTACGCGCCGGCGTGAACGTGTTAAAAAAGAGCAAATAGTTTTAAGTTGCAGGTTTACCCTTATTTTATTTAAAATAATTGCGAGCTTAGCTGACTACAAAATCCAATCAAAATGACAAAATCTAAGCATAAATTACCAAAATGTCGTCACCAAGAAGTCATCCAATCCAATCGCAAATCCCAAAATCCGAATCCTTAACCAAAAAGTGGAAATTGTCAGCCAGAAACTTGTCGTTAAAAAATATTATCCAACACCTAATTGCAAATTCCAAATTATATCGTCAACCACTTTAATACCCTCTCAAAATTCCAACCCATATGCAAGCTCTCGAAAATACACACACCAAAATTTCAATTATATAAAGCAGCTCAGGGCTACTACCTCTGTAAATACCTACATATAAGAAATGTAGGGAGAGAAATAGTGACCAAAAAGTTCTCACAGATAGCTTTTACAGCGTAAGCTATAAACTGAAGCTTTTTTTATGAACGCTGTTTTAAAGGCGCCCTGGTTTGCTGCACTAGCGCTAGGTCGCTCAAGTTTACCTCCCCTCGCAATGCGAAGTTATAGGGAAATGCCGAATCGAAGAAGGGAGAAGAGGCAGGTAGCACACACCGAGCATGAATACGGACGAGATTGTTTACATTTTTTCATTGAGCATTTTTAAAGGCGCCCTAGATTTAAATTATTGTGTGCTTCGCTTGCTTTGCGGATAGTACCGGGTGGTCTTGATTTGTTCGTAAATGTGAACAAGCTTAAAAGTTTTTAAGTAAAAATGTGCTTTTTTAGACGGAATTAATTAAATAAAATAAAATGTTCTTTAGATAAATGATGGGTAAGCATAATAAAATGTGTTTGGTGTGTGGCTGTGGAAAAGGCAGTAATGTGTTCATAGAAAAGTTTTGTGATAAAAGATTTTTGTGAGGTGCACTCTGCAGGAGTGTTCCACTTTTCGCCCCAAAGGGTTCCTAGCTATAAGCGTGTCCGCTTGGACCTAAGCAAGAAAATCCCATACCTATACCATACATGGATGTGTCCTTATGAGTTAAGTTTGGAGGTACCATATTTATTTCTTATATCAAAAAACAGGGGAACTAGAGGGCGAAAACCTTTTGAACATTAGGTCCTCCTAGTGTCCAACAGAGATTGAGTTTGGATTTTAGATTGCTGTAGTTGTATAATATACTAATGTACTTTGAAATGACAGTGAGAAAACATATATATGTAAATTGAAATGAGAAGTTTGGAAGCAGTGTGAATCTTCAAGGTCAGTAAGTAACAGCTTCCTTTGAGTGTCCAGAGCTGGAAATGAGATATATGATAAAGGGCGTCAAGATATACATGTATGCCAAAAATGATGAAAATCGAAGGAGTGGAAGGGTCTCATTTTTTTGAGCAATTATTCGTATATTCATTATTCCATTGATTCACTTGGTTCGAGAGCTAAGGAATTCCAATTCAAAAGTTGAGGGATTGGTAAGACTCAATCGAAAAGTCTCATCATCAAAAATAATGGTCCCCGGTGGGAATTGAGCTTCCTGTTTCGTTTTCATCATTTCATATGATATTCAAGTGAAAATGAGCGATTGCTACCCATAAAGTGCAATCAAAATGAATGAAGTGAGATTCAAGCTAATTGCTCTGCAATGACTCACATACATGCTCTTACAAGGAAACGTTCTCAAGTGTGTCTCACCGATTTTGATGAAATTGAAATATGTTGTAGAGCATCGAAAAATAAGAGACACGTATTTTTTTTTATCTGCGGATACGCAAGTTTAGGGGGTGAAAACCACCCCTAAAGTTTACCCCCAAAAACAGTTTTTCTTAAATATCTCAAGTTCTAATGAATTTTTTCGAATGAAACAAAATGGAAATGATGTCTCGTAAATATACTAACCTTTTGTAAGTGATCTGGTCCCCGGGGGTTGCAACCCTTATTTTTCATTTTGGAATAAATTATATTTTTGCGTCACAAAAATAACAGTGTTAGTTCAAAATCATTGACAAATATTTTTTTACATAGGATTTTGAAAAACAAAATTGACCTGTTTTTGCGTTTTCCTGAAAAAAGCTTCTCAAGGGGGTAAACTACCCCTAGTATTAACACATCATGTATATGCTTTCAGACATCAGTTTTTTTCGTGAAAACCAGTATTTAGGGGTTTTTGGAGTCGCTGACGATTTTGAAAAACAAAATTGACCTGTTTTTGCGTTTTCCTGAAAAAAGCTCCTCAAGGGGGTAAACTACCCCTAGCACTAACACATGATGTATATACTTTCAGACATCAGTTTTTTTCGTGAAAACCAGTATTAAGGGGTTTTTGGAGTCGCTGATTACGAATCTGATGTCAGATTTAAAAAATTCAAAATGGCGGATCCAACATGGCGGACGAATTTTTGAAAAATACATACATTTTTATAAAAAGAAGTATAAATAAAAGTTTTTGAGGTCGCTGATTACGAATCTGATGTTAAATTTAAACAATTCAAAATGGCGGATCCAACATGGCGGACGAATTTTTGAAAAATACATTCATTTTTATAAAAAGAACTATAAATAAATGTTTTTGAGGTCGCTGATTACAAATCTGATGTTAAATTTGAAAAATTCAAAATGGCGGATCCAACATGGTGAGCAAACTTTTGAAAAATACATCAATATTTATTAAAAAAACAATAAAGAAAAGCTTATGAGCTCGCTGATTACGGATTTACAATCGTAAATGAATAATTAAAAATGATAGATTCATTATCACGCACATATGTTTTAAAAGCATTACAATTTTGATAACAAATAATAAACAGGGGTTATTGATATCGTTAATTATGAATCAGTTTATAAATTCAAAGTCAGATTTATAAAATTTTATTTATATACAACATTCATACATAACTGCATTCATCTGTGAAAATGTGTACAATGATGATAGTCTTCAAAATAATGCTTTAAACATAAGGTTTTTTTACACCACGAACATCGAATTATAGCAACGTTTCTACAGCCTTGCACTTCACATCTAGTATTGCTAGAATTCCCAAAACTAAAATCGACAGGGTTCTCAAAATGTCCAGGCTTTTCATTGGTATATCCACTTTTATACCATGAGTACTTAAATAGATTTATATACCGTGGCGAAGAGAGTTGATTATGAACTAATGACTGCAATTTAATGATATTATTTCTTAAATTAAATTAAGATCCGAATTCATTAATATAACGCTATCCGAGAAGTGTCGAACGTAATTTTTCCATATTCGGAAACCAAATAAATCCAATAGTTGTATGTTGACCGTAGTACCAGTAGGTATTTTTTTCACTTCTACTATTTTATTCGATGGAGTATTTTGTTCTATTATTTTGTCACAATGGCCGCTCTACGAATCAATTAAAAGGATAGAATGAGATCCAACGTTAGGGAGAAAAATATTTTTAAACCATGTTTTGAAGTGATCTGAAGTGTACAATGAAATATTAATATTTTATAATAATGTCCCATATAATTATAAATGTATGTTACCTGTAGTTAGTTTTCTTGATTTTGAAGAGTCTACATGAATATTGTCAGGTCTGAATAAATTTTTTTCTACTATAGGACCAAAATGTCCAGTTGGCTCTTTCAAAACCAAATATAACGGTGATAAAAGTTTTCCTTCCCCAGATATTAGTGGCTGAATAGTATAGCTATGAGTAGTTGCTGAAATTGATTGCAGCATACATTGCACGTTCTGCTCTCCTTCAATAGCCAAAGTTCTTCCCGAATTGATTTCCAACTGAAAACCGCTTTGATCAGAATTATATATATTTTGCATTCCAGCTGTTAAAGCGCTCTGTTTAACATTAGTTACAAATTCGCTTGCTATTAGTTCTCAAAGAGCGCAGTTTATTGTAAAGAGCGCCTCAGAGGTAGACGAGACATATATGTGTGTACATAGAATGTAGAGAAACGCCTATATACATTTGTATATCCATCAGTAATATTAGAGATTTTTTAAATGTATGATAATCTCGTTTGAAGTTAAATACCAAGCAAACGGCGAACACTTCGATTAGCATATTTTATTTTGAAAATATTGGCCTTCGATCTGGCTACAATTTCAGGCTTTGAAGCATAAGTTTTAGGTTTATTAGGTTTAAGATTTATAACATGTAAATTGAGGTTTGGAATTTATAGCTCACTACAATTATGGCATTAGAAAAAAAAAAACATACATGGTAACTTTTTTACGAGATTGAAGAACGCAATTTCGATTTAGATCCAATGTATTAAAACTGTAATTTAAAATTTTTTTATTATTTTTCATAAAAATTGATGTATTTTTCAAAAGTTTGTTCACCATGTTGGATCCGCCATTTTGAATTTTTGAAATTTAACATGAGATTCGTAATCAGCGACCTCAAAAACCTTTATTTATAGTTCTTTTTATAAAAATTGATGTATTTTTCAAAAATTCGTCCGCCATGTTGGACCCGCCATTTTGAATTTATTAAATCTAACATCAGATTCGTAATCAGCGACCTCAAAAACTTTTATTTATAGTTCTTTTTATAAAAATGTATGTATTTTTCAAAAATTCGTCCGCCATGTTGGATCCGCCATTTTGAATTTTTTAAATCTGACATCAGATTCGTAATCAGCGACTCCAAAAACCCCTTAATACTGGTTTTCACGAAAAAAACTGATGTCTGAAAGTATATACATCATGTGTTAGTGCTAGGGGTAGTTTACCCCCTTGAGGAGCTTTTTTCAGGAAAACGCAAAAACAGGTCAATTTTGTTTTTCAAAATCGTCAGCGACTCCAAAAACCCCTAAATACTGGTTTTCACGAAAAAAACTGATGTCTGAAAGCATATACATGATGTGTTAATACTAGGGGTAGTTTACCCCCTTGAGAAGCTTTTTTCAGGAAAACGCAAAAACAGGTCAATTTTGTTTTTCAAAATCCTATGTAAAAAAATATTTGTCAATGATTTTGAACTAACACTATTATTTTTGTGACGCAAAAATATAATTTATTCCGAAATAAAAAATAAGGGTTGCAACCCCCGGGGACCGGATTACTTACAAAAGGTTAGTCTATTTACGAGACATCATTTCCATTTTGTTTCATTCGAAAAAATTCATTAGAACTTGAGATATTTAAGAAAAACTGTTTTTGGCGGTAAACTTTAGGGGTGGTTTTCACCCCCTAAACTTGCGTATCCGCAGATAAAAAAAAATACGTGTCTCTTATTTTTCGATGCTCTACAACATATTTCAATTTCATCAAAATCGGTGAGATACACTTGAGAACGTTTCCTTGTTAGACACAAGGTGATTGTTGATTGACCCTCTATAAGGTCATAATTAATCATAATGAGCAATTATATTCAAGTATATGGAAGATTTGGTTTAGGTCCAAAAGTCAATGCTTATAGCTAGGAACCCTTTTTGTCTTTCTATCACCTATGGTTTCTTTATTACTACCCATTTCTAGCAGAAATTTCCACTTCGTTCCTGTAACGCTACCAAAGTCGTAAAAAGATAAGGAAAAACGTCACGAGTGTCCCCTCTTGTTAGTAGATACTCTTTGGAGTAGAGTTTACTTTAAAACATTTCCGACCGCAAAGAGTATAGCAGGATAAGCATGGGTCAGATGCCCTTCGGGAAAGTTAGGTTGATATTTTTACCATGAAATCATCTTCTTAAGAGAAACATTTTCCTACGTTATCACACCTCTGCACGCGCTAGTTTTTAAAATAAAACAATTAATCGAATTTTGAAAAAAAAAATTTTTTTTTTTTATAACACAAAATTTTTTTGTGATCTTTTTTGCAAACACTAGATACACTAAAGAAGTATTAAACAAGACACTTTTAAGTCTTCGCAGTGATTTATATACCTAAATATCACAAATTAAAAATTTTCAAAAATAAAAATGTCACGTATTTTAAGAGACACACTCACGATTTTTTTTTTATAAATGACCCTTATTATGCTCTATAACATATATTTTTTTCAAAATTTTCGCTAGGGTAGAACAGTGTTAAAAAAAAAATTATTGCTATCCATATAGGGCAGGGGGTGGGAAGGAAGGGGACAGAAGCAAAAGTGGGCCTTTCAAGAAAAAATGCTTATAATTGGAAATTTTCTCATTCGATTTACTTGTTTAGACATGAGCACATGAGTTCGAGACAAAAACAAAGTAAGCAAACACGCATCAACTTGTCGCATATTGTGCTCGTAGGAAACAAATGTAATAATAAAGTGATGACTGGAAAAACAATAATATATGTATATAGTATACCAGTGTCGCAATTTGCTTAGTCTTTCCATTTTTTTGAGGAACTTCTCTGAGAGTGTAATTACGTGAACAGTTTTTAGAGCCACTGTATATTATTGTTTTTCTAGTTATCGCTTTATTTTACATTTGTTTCCTAAGAGTCTTTCCTACCTAGTTGGACTTAAGTTAAGAATAAGGTCACCTCTCGGATTTTAATGAAACTCGGTAGGAATGTAGGCTAGGCTAGAACGAAGGAATATGCAAACATTTTTTATCGGGAAGCTTTACTTTCCGAGAAATTGAACTTTGAATTTCTAAAAAAGTAGCTTTCACGACTAAAAATTCTCTCGCACCAAATGCATTTTCTGCCATAAGTATCTCTTAAATTATGTTTTGAATCTATAAATAGGCTCGATTAGTGTTAAACGCGATATTTCGACTTAATTTGGCACAGAAATTTATATAGCGACTGGATATTTAAATTATATATTATATTATATACATAAGTTAAGTTTGGCTATAGTATAAGTAGGCTAAATAAAAAAATATATACTTTTGCATAGGTAGTTTTTTATGCATCTTTCTTTTTTGTGACAAGTTTTGTGTTTCATATATTTGTAGGGAACTTTTATATAATGTTTATTTATATATGTATACAGTTTTAAATAAAAAAGATAAGCAAAAAAAAATCGTATATATTTTACAGTTTTTCCAGTACACCCAGGACAAGTAGAGCTGAAATTAAAATTTTTGTTAGGCTGAAAGTTGCATCTTATTCGATCGATCTAGTAGAATTATATTATATTCTTATATATTATAATAGACTGTATCAGAAGTACAAGAAAAATTTCAGTTTTAAATCGACGTACACTACACGATTTACTTATTTCCGTGTAGGCATTTCTTAAAATCGTTTAATAGTTAGTTTTCTAAAACGCTTGGTTATTGCCTGGATATCACCGCAGATATATTTTTTAATTTTGAAATTGATAATCCTAATAAAAATCTTTATAATAACCATTTTAAGAAGTCTTGTATACATATCTCTTTATTTAGTGTATAGAAGATACTCACACTTTGTTTTTCATTTTCAGGTACATATTTTAATTGCATAATGTTTATGGTTGCTTCATCTGTTGTGTCAACGATATTGATATTAAATTATCACCATCGGAATGCGGATACTCATGAAATGTCTGAATGGGTATGTTTGATATATTAAACATTTTGTTATTTTATTTTTATGTAAATTTCCATATTCCATAATCATTCTGTTTTCTAAAAAATCAGAGTTTAAAATTGTGATGCGTTGAATTTAAATATAATAAATAAATAATTAGACCTGTCTTTGGCATGCCGTACAGAATTCAGTCACTATCAAATCAAGACCCAACATTTTATAATTTTATTTTTCCTGACTTATTTCGCTCATTATTTAGAATACAGCGATGTATAAAATCGCTAGGATATCGCTACGAAAACTACGCTATTTGGAAAAGCATAAACTGAAATAATCGCTAAGACGGTACCTCAGAGATATGGAATATCGTGTTCACAAAAACAAAGCCCCCGCAATGATTCTTTCTCTCTGTCTGTTCCGCCATAACTTCTAAATTTATCAACCGATTTTAGTTTCAGTTTTTCAGTTTTTATACTTTCATTTAAAACTTGTTTGCTGAATGGACGAGGAAAATAAATTGGTCCCGAAATTTCCAATCCCCTACATCACTGCTCACTAATTTGATAAACGTATCAAATTCGAATAAAAAATATTGCGACTTGTTGATACTTATTACTATACTACATATATTCATCGCGATTATCTTACTTGCCGAATCGATTCGTTCGATTTCGTTTAGATTTTACAATCCAAAACCACCCGTCCACCCCTTCCAAATCGGGCAAACACTTTTTTTTTGCCAAAGCGATTTTTATTTTTGTATTTGCAACTTCAACTCTTCAAGAGTATCCAGTTAAAATTTTAGGTCGATTGGAGCAAAACTAACGGAGATACAGTGCCTCGAAACTCCCGCCGTTGAACAACTCAATGCGCTATTAAAACTTTAAACGCGTTTTTCTCTCTTTTCGAATGGTCAAAGTCTGTGGACACCGTAACTCAAAATCGACTTGACAGATCTTCAAAATTGACACACTCTTTAAGTACAAAAATATGAGGTAGTGACGTCAAGATAATTCTTTTGTCTGCATTATAATTAGGTTTATTATATACATACATATATATAGGCTGGTTTTTACCGGCTTTTTCCTTTTAAATTCGTTTTTTTTTTTTATTTTAAAATTATGCCAAAATTGAAAAATCGTAAAAAAAACCGGGCCGTCATTACCTCGAGAAAATCATAAACTAACCAAATATATCCGATTTTTTGATTTGAGATAATCCACTAATGAGTTCTGATGTCTACCGCAAACTGCTTATTTTTTTTTTAAAGAGAATCCGAAGATTTGCTTTCAATGGCTTATTTCTTAATATTTTAGGCTAAAGATTGAACTGAATATTCTTGAATTGATGCTTTATTATGTGTACAATTTACAAATAAATACACTTTAGCATTTACTCAAAAAAATTATTATTATTAGATATGCCTGAAATGAAGCGAATTAACCCTTGCTCAATGGTTTACGAAATCATCGTCATCGATTTTTATCACAAAACAAAGAAGCGTCTTATAGTTCCCATAATTAATAACTGCTTCAGCATGTCGAACGATAATGAGCCGTACTCCCTACGAGCCCTTAGTCTATCATATACAGTGAGCGCAATTTCTATAAGCGCACGTCTGATTTTCAAGTGAAATGCACAATTCATTGAAATAAAGCGATATAGTAACAAAGTTTCTTTACAGGCACAATTGTTAAAGTCTATAACTATTCATAAAAGCAATTCCATATATCAGTCAATGCGTGAATGCAATAGTTTAGTCTTTCACAATTGATCTTAGAGTGCGCAATTTCTATAAACGCAGTTTCTTTTTGTAGTATTACTAGTTAAACGCAAAGTAATTTTCCAACTTTTTAGGAAACAATTCATGTGAGTTTCATATTTATTTTCCAACTCTAGCTTAATTCTGTATAATTGCTGTTATTTCTTAAGATTTATTGTAATGCCCCGAGGAAAGGTCCTTGACAACGACGATCGCGTCAGAATCCCTGCGTTTAGGGAAACTGGCCTTGGTATAAGAGAAATTACAAAGAGAATTGGACGTTCAGAATGTGTGGTGCGAAATTTTATTAAAAAGGGTAATCGTAATGGATTATGGGATCATCCAAGAGGGAACACCAAAGTTTCCAAACAAAATATTGGGAACATAAGAGAAGAAGTTATGAAAAAAAAGTTAAGTGCAGCTCAAATTATAGCGGAATTACAACTCCCAATTAAAGGAAGAAGAGTTCAACAAATTTTGAAGGACACTACTTATATTAAATATAAGAAACCGGTCAAATCTCTCCAACTGCAACAGCATCATAAATATGCGCGCCTAGATTTTTCTAGAAGCCACATAAACTGGGACGAAAAGTGGCAAAACGTTATTTTTTCTTACGGAAAACAATTTAATTTATATAGCCCAGATGGACTGAGTGATTATTGGCATGGTTTAAGGAAGCCCGATTCGCCTCGTCTAAGTAGTAATTTTGGTGTTGGTAGTTTAATGTTATGGGTGCCTTTTCTTATCAAGGAAAGTTATCTTTACGCTTTGTTCCCACCCGAATGAACTCTGCCATATATACAGACCTGCTGGAGGAATCACTTATTCCATATTTAGAAGACAATATGGAAAAAGATTTGATTTATCAACAGGATAACGCCGCTGTGCATTCTTCTGCCGAAACAAGATGATGGTTTAGTGAAAGAAATCTTCCTGTAATGGAATGGCCATCACGTAGTCCGGATTTAAATCCAATGGAGAACATTTGGGAAATCATGGCACGAAGAGTTTACGCAAATGGTTGACAATTTTCTTCGTTATCTCAACTGAAAGCCGATATTTTGAAATGCTGGAATGATATTTCTGAACTTTTGTTTAAAAAGTTAATAAATTCTATGTCTAATAGGTTTTTTCAAGTTATAACTAATAAAGGAGGTAAAACTCAATACTTAGAAAATATATAAAAATTTACTTTTCATCAAGCTTTTAAAATAAAGACTATAATATAAAGTGAGTTTATAGAAATTGCGCAGACAAAAGAGACTTTTAATTATATTTATTTTTATTATAAAGTAATTACTTCCTTTAATGAATGTTTTATATTATTTAATTAATATTTACCAATGGGGAATTTATGCAATATAATCGGTTTTGAAAAATAAAAAGTAGTTTTCTTTAAACATGAATAAAACTGGCTGCGCTTATAGAAATTGCGCACACTGTAGTAATATAAGTAGGTAAAGATAAGCTAACGAACGCAGGACGCAAGTTGCATCCAACATTCCATTCCTAAATATCTCCATCAGACGTCAACCTCGGCACATTCTTGTGGCGCGGAGGTGCCATCGCAAAGTATCGTATTCATGATTTTTAGAAATTAAATAGTGGTCGGGGATATTTGTATCGAAAGATTTAAAAGTTTTCTTTATTAACAAAACTTGTGAAATTTAAATATCCGTTTTATTGATTAAAAACTGGCGCAGTCGGAAAAGATCTTGCGTGTACCCATGATTATTTGAAAAATGATCTGATATTTGTGTACTCAATTCTTAGAAAATAGTTGTGTTGTGTTAAAAATTATACAACTTTCAATTTCAAATCACTTATCAGGAGTAAAGTAAGCAGATCGCTAACAAAACCGGAAATTCCTTGGACCGACTCACAGAGGAACCCGCAATAAAGAAGAGCAGAGCCTGCAACAATATCTGCAACCTGCAACTCTTCAAAAAGATCAGAGACTGCAACAATATCTTGCAGATATCAGATTAAACTTAATTCACAGTGATACACGGTACAGCCGATGATAATCCCTGCTGGATCTTCATTCAGTCGTGCCCGTGTATCAAGGGTATAACTAAGTGTTTATTTAGGTATTGGGTTGGGATCCAGGGAATCCATCCTATTCAGTCGTCTGTCCAGCGTCCAGCTCATTGCCCAGCGTCCAGCTCATTGCCCAGCAGCATGTTGTTATATGCGTGCACCCGATCTGTGTACTGGTTTGTTACTCTGGTGTACTCTTCTTCGATGGTTAGCAGACCGAGGTCCGCATGCAGTTGCATGTTGGTCAGGTACCCTGGCGCATCGGTGATTATGCGAAGAAAATCATTTTGGAACCTCTGGATGATGGCTTTGTTTGAGGGTTTGGCTGTGCCCCAGAGTTGAACTCCGTACATCCATATTGGCTTGAATATAGCTATGTAACTTAAGTATTTGCTCTGCAGCGAGAGCGTAAAATTCCGCCCCAGTAGCCAGTAGAATTCTCGCAGCTTTAAATTGAGGAAAGCAAGCTTTTGTCGGATGTCTTCTGACCAGTTGGGCTTTCAATCCAATTGCAGGCCTAGGTATCTTGCAGAGTCGGCTTTGGGAACGGGTTGTTCGTCTAAGTATAATGGGGAGTAAATTGTGTCTACGGAGTGTGAAGTCAACTTTTACAGATTTGTTCACATTAAGCGTTATTTTCCATCTCTTGCTAGTGATGTTATGTAGTGAGTTTTGCAGTGTTTGTACTACGTTTCCGTAGTTTGTGTTTCTCATCATCAGCGAATAAAGCTGTGTTATCTGTGGGAATGTCAGCTGCAAATACAAAGTAAATCGTTGGCCCCAGAATGTTACCTTGGATAACGCCAGCTCGTATTGGCGTGTACTGCGAGAATTTGGAGCCGACTTTAACTCAAAAGTATCTGTCTTAAACATAGGATTCGATTAGCTGGCACAAGGCGGAAGGAAGTTGGCTCTGAAGTTTGTGAAGCAGTCCTTCGTGACACACACAGTGGAATGCTCTCGGTATATCTAACAAAACTGTGGGACAGTATTCTTTGGATTCCAACGCTAGATTTATATGGTTTACCAGTCGATGTATTTGCTCGACTGTGCTGTGTTTTGCTCTAAAGCCGAACTGAATATCAGGAAGCAATTTCTACATATATATTACAATATAGAGGGTGTTCAGAAGTGGGAGGGAAATATTGCAGGGGGTGAAAGGTCAGACCGAGACAAGCAAAAAACCGTAAGGGTGGGGGGGGGGGGCGCATCTCTCACCGTTTGCCAGTTACCGGATGATTCGTAAAACAGGATTTTGCCTTATATGGGAACCGCTCTTGTATTTTTATATTTTTTTCTACGCATCGCAGCGGCCCCAAACCGATCTCAAAAAATTACTTTTTCGAAGCCATTTCCAAAATGGTCAACACCACCCCCCTATCCCCAACCCTTTGGCCTCAATCCACCCTGGAAGTTGAAAAAATTAACTTTTATTTCACGATTTTTCACCTTTCGCCCCACTTTTCTCTGAAATGTTATTAACATACCTATTTTTTAAATTTTTTAAGTTGCCTATCTAATTACCTTTCCAAAAAGGTGCAACATGCCCAGGTAGGAAAAGGATACGAAAATTTATTTCCAAAAATCCTTTTACAGAATATCATGACAATTCGAATTTTTAAGAAATTATACTTAAGTTTACTAAAAAATACATTTTGTTCGCTTAAAAACTAATTACAATTACAACTTTTGTCCTACAAAAGCTGTTCAAAATGTTCTCCGCCAGTTTCGATGCATGCAAGTAGCCCTTCTCTTATTTCGCGTTTGAGGTTTATGGTAGCCAGTCTCTCCTGTATTTTCGTGGCTGCAGTCCCAATCCTGATAACTAATTCTTCTCTGGTGTTGATTGGTCTTGAGTAAACTTCATCTTTCAGCACTACCCATAAGAAAAAGTCCAGTGGAGTAAGGTCCGGTGACCTAGTAGGCCAAGGAATCGGTCCACCTCGTCCAATCCAGCGCTCTGGGTAATGTTCATTCAACCTTGCCCTAACAATGTTCCCAGTATGCGCAGGTACTCCGTCGTGCTGTAAATACATTGCGCTTCTGGTGGCCAGGGGGATGTCCTCCAACAGATCCGGAAGGGTATTCTCCAAAAAGTCCGAATATAGCTGACTATTCAGCACTTGGGGCAAGATGAAGGGTCCTATCAACTGGTTGCCGATGATGCCAGCCCAGACATTGACACTAAATCTTTGCTGGAAGGACCGACACCTTGTCCTATGTGGGTTCACATCTGACCAGGTGTGGAGGTTGTGGAAGTTTGTGATGCCATCCCGGGTGAATTGCGATTCATCCGTCCACAGAATTCGGTCTAGAAACCTTCTGTTTTCGATGTCAGACTCGAACAGCCAAGTGCAGAATTGCAATCGTCTTTCGGAATCTCCTTCCTGTAGTGCTAGGACCGGGATATGGTGGTATGGATGTAGTCCCTCTCGGTTCACAATGGTCCAAAATCTCCCTGAAGACAATCCCAACCGTCGTGCGACCTGCCTGATGCTTATTTCAGGGCTGTTCCTGACGATGTTGAGGATTTGTTGGTCGGTGTCCGCTGAATCGGCCGATGTTCCTGATCGCGTGTCTGCTCTGGGGGCGGTTACACTTCCGGTTTCTTTTAACCTTCTGAAAGTCCTTGAAAATACCTTTCTGTCGGGTACACGCCGATTCGGGAATCTCCTTTGGTATTCTCGTACGGCCTCACTATCATTTCCGTCTACTAAACCGTACATGTAAATTATATCGGCATACTCTTCAATACTGAATTCTGCCATTTTATCTTAATTTTTTCTATTAAACACCTGTTCTTATCGCTTGCTTCTTCAACTGTAGTCAATGTCCTTTCAAACTTACCCATTTTTATACCATAATTCATAGGAGGTATTAGAAACGGAGCGTCAGGATACTTAGCAGTCAATACTGAATATAATAAACTAATAACGCTATTTAACGAGATTACATTTATTATTTTGTTACTGTTTTGCTGAAATAATAAAAATGTATTACCTGTGTTTCCTAAACAAACATTTCCGAACTTGCTGTCATAAAAATTGTTTACTTAACGACTTTTTCCATTATGGTGCAATAAAATAATTAGGTACCTGTGAGGATGTTTAAATTTCAGGACTTTTGCAACCCCTTTCTACCTGGGCATGTTGCACCTTTTTGGAAAGGTAATTAGATAGGCAACTTAAAAAAAATAAAAAGCAGGTACATATATTAATAACATGAATTTCGGAGAAAAGTGGGGCGAAAGGTGAAAAATCGTGAAATAAAAGTTAATTTTTTCAAGTTCCAGGGGGGATTCTGGGCAAGGGGTTGGGGATAGGGGGTGGTGGTAATCTTTTTGGAAAGGGCTTCCAAATAGTGATTTTTTGAGATCAGTTTGGGGCCGCTGCGATGCGTAGAAAAAAAGATAAAAATACAAGAGCGGTTCCCATATAAGACAAAATCCTGATTTACGAATCACCCTGTAACTGCCAAACGGTGAGAAATGCCCCCCCCCCCCCCAACGATTTTTTGCTTGTCTCGTTCTGACCTTACACCTCCTGCAATATTTCCCTCCCACCTCTGAACACCCTGTATACTTTGGTTGAGTCTGCCTAGTACAGCTCGTTGAAACATTTTCGAGATTATGGGTAGAAGAGAGATTGGTCTGTATGAACTGACTTGTTAAGCGTTTTTACCTGGTTTGAGCAGCATGATAAATAACTTCCAGGTTTTGGATATGTACTTAAGTCTGAATGAGACATTTATCAGTGTGGAGGCGCAAGCAAGCAGGCGTTGCAAATTTTGAATTCGAATTTTAATTCAATCGAGTTGCCTTAGACTTTTAGAAATAATAAATAAAGGAGGATGAAGAGTCAGTCAGAATTTAGTCGTGCTTAGAATTGGATCACTCTAACTTTAGAAAAGGAATTAAAGGAATAAATTATTTTGTCAAAAATATCAACGCGTTTATTTGCTTAATTGTTTAATATCCCTCTACAAGGACTAATAAGAGTGCAGTAATTCTCCTCATTGGTGACCCCGACAGGCGCATGCAAGCTTTCTCTACACAGTTCAAAATGGACTCCGATGGACTCACAAAACCAGCAACGCTAATTTTCTTGTCGGGTTCTATTATCCTGGAATCGCGGACCACCACCAGCACCAAGTTCATTTCCATTTCATTCAATTTTGGTAACTCCTATCAACATCAACTTGACAACAACGACGCTACCAACCAGAAGAAGAAACAGAACATGATAGTCCAACCACGTGGCAGAGGAAAAGAGGCAATAAGTTTCCCAGCACCAAGGTTGCCCACAGCAAATTCATTCAAATTCTCTTCTTTAATTTAATTAAACAAATCGCACCTACATTTCTTGATGATTCTTCTCCTCCATGCACTATCGTAGGGAACCTCGATGAATGGAGTAGTTTATTACTCCCTTACGTTACGCAGATATTGACCAATCATTCTTCAACATAAGCACCTTCTCCAAGTATTCCAATTTAATTTTAATTTATCTAGCAACGATACGGATCCTCACCTGTTACTCGCCAATTCCACCTCTTCCCAGACTCATATCTAGTTGAAACTTAGATTTTATAGAAATAATATCTCTTTCACTATGATTTTGTCGTTAACCCTGTTAACTGGGGGGAAGTAGTGTGGAGGCGCATGCAAGCAGGCGTTGCAAATTTTGAATTCGAATTTTAATTCAATCGAGTTGCCTTAGACTTTTACAAATAATAAATGAAGGAGGATGAAGAGTCAGTCAGAATTTAGTCGTGCTGAGAATTGGATCGCTCTAACTTTAGAAAAGGAATTAAAGGAATAAATTATTTTGTCAAAAATATCAAAGCGTTTATTTGCTTAATTGTTTAATATCCCTATACAAGGAATAATAAGATCACCACTTCCACCAGAACGAAGTAAGACACCACCATCAACACCGCCATCACCACCAGCACCACCCGCATGGCCCATAGTGCCAAAAGAGCATCTTTCATCATCACCATTCTCACCAATAGCACCACCCACTTGGCCCATAGTGTCAAAACAACATTTTTCAATGCTACGGCCCATCGAGCCAGCACCGGTTACGGCCCATCGTGCTCACCTCAATAGCAAATCCATAACCCGTCGAGCTGGCATCAAATCAGAAGGCATCAAACAGCAATCAACAGAATCATTTTTTTTTTTATATATCGTTACACTGGAAGGAGGGTGTGTGGTGGCAGGCGTTGTTTTCTGAGTTTAAAAAAATTTAAAAAAAGTTACCTTGGATTTTTAAGAAAAATAAAAATGACAGTCGATTGAGAATTTTAAATTGAATAAGTTGTTAAATTGAAAACTAATAAATTAAATTTAAAAATTAATAAAATAGATTAATAAAAAAAGATTATGCTAAATTAAGTAATAAATAAAATAGAAAATATAGATTTCATGTACAAAAAATATATATGAATAAATCAATGTATATAATATAGTTTCAAGAATACCAAGAAACTATATCAGCTTTGTTAGAAAAATGCCCCTGCGAAGCAACTCCATTAAAATTTTGGCTATGATCCTATCCGGTCCTGGCGATTGGTAAGCGTTGAGCCTATCGATAATGTCAACAACTTCTAGAGGTGACGCGTGCTTAATTGAGCCAGTGCGGTCGTAGCAATTGGACGTAATTAGATCTGACTGAATATTGTTCGGCTGTAATACACACTATAAGAAGGAAGCGAAGAGGTCTGCACGTCCTTGATTGGTTCTCGCCCAATTATCAGCACCATTTTTTAGTGGGCTATCGGATAGTATGGGGCGACGGACACGTCTGGCAGCTTTCCATAGAGAGTGATCGTTGTTTGTAGAGGCGCTAGGTGATAGCACCGAGATATAATCCTTAAATGACTGGTTTTTGAATTTTTTGATGGCAGCTATCGTTGGCTTGTTGATTCAATTGAATTCAGCTTTTTCAGCTGGGTGCTAAGTTCGCTGCCGCCTTTAAAGCTCGTCAGTCTCGCACGTAAACACGTATTTCAAGTGGATAAGCTTTCTTCTTTTTGGTTATGTATGTAGTTGATGCTTTGACAGCTCTGGTCTTTAATTCTGTTAAAGCATCCACCTGTTGGTCAAGCTGAAATCCGGAATCAGTTTTATCATTCAATACAATTTTTTCGTCAATGTATTTTCGATAGCTCTCCCAATTCTTGGTTTGGTTGTTCAGGCTTAGGTTTACTTCAGCACTGGCTAGCGTATTGGTAAATATTAGCATTAGTGAGGAGGTGATCGGAAGAAAGATTAGTCATACACTTAATTTCGAAGTAGTTCGTCGAAATATTTTTCGCTACAAAGAAGTCTATAACGTAACGGCCAGGGAGTCGGTGTATTAGGTGCTGATATGTTGTATGAGTAACGTGACCATTTTTTTTTCGTGTCAAAGCGGGACGCCTACGGAATTTTGTATATAAATAAATACATATACAGGTATCTCTCGAGATACACGGTACTTGGGTTGCACGATTTTCGAGTTACACGGAAAAAAATTGCGAGGTTCCCTCAAGTTACACGCTATTTGAGTTACACGGTTTTATACCAATTTTCATAAAAAGGGCAAAATAATAAGGATTTATCATATATTCGTCAATGTTAGCTATCTGCGGAATTCTTTCGCTTCCTGCTCTTGAAAAGTGGAATATACAGGTGACTAACAGTAGTGCTAAATCTGAGTATCCACTTCCGTGTAACTCGAAACCGATTTCGAGTTACACGGAACCAATTAATCGTGTAACTTGAGGGACACCTGTATAGGGTACGTCGGTGTAAGATGTAATATTTAAGTGCAAAATAAAAATGATGGTTAAAAAAATGACTTAAAATAACACTGGTCGGCACCAAATTCTCCACAGAATAAATGTTATATCATTTTTTTAGGAATTTTTCGTAGATTACGAATTCAAAAACAAAAATGTCCTATCACGTCACGTTTTTGAAAAAAGTAGGTTTGAAACGTACAAAATACCGTATTTTTGCCATATTTGCAAATTAATTAAAAAATAACAAATTGTTGTAGGAGCTTGTAAAGTAGCTCAAATAAAAGCATGAACCTTTAGTTATTGTATTAAAATACGAGAGGCTTTAATACTTTCCGAAATATTCCGGGGAATTCACTTTTTTCCATAAGCCGATTACTTCATACAATAGATAGTGAATTAAGATCTCTGCTTCCGTATGCTCATGAAAATCTTATTCCTGAAGATGCTTCGTAAGCGCTATAGATTAGTGGTATTGCATATATGTAGATAAGGATTTATGCTCTTTTTTGAGTCGTATTACGAACTTTTTACACGTTCCGTTATTTTTTTACGAATTTTTAAAAATGGCCGAAATACGATATTTTGTATTTTTCAACCCTATTTTTTTAAAAAATTTGGTGCGATAGAATATTTTCGTTTGCATATTCGTAATCTACGGAAAAAATCCTATGGAAATGATATATTACTTGTTGAGGGAGAAAATAAATATTAAATTTTGCCGACCAGTGTAATTTATTGTGGTATCTTACCCTCACTGGCATCTTAATTCTTACACCAACTTACCCTAAAAATAATATTTATAAATAATTTCGCAACAAAAAACTAATTTTTGCAAATTAATATTAAAAATACACTTGCGTTTAGGCATTTTACAAATTTTATGAATATGAAAATGTGGAAACAGTTATTTGATTGTGCCTATACGCTCGACTGACCGTAGCATCAAATTAGATGTATGTAGGTATGAGTGTTTGTGGCCTGGTATCGGTCCGCGTGACGGTGCGATGTACTTGTTCGCTTCATTTATAGTCTATTCCGTTCTCACATGTCAGCCGCTCGCTCTTGCTTGTTCCTGATTGTCAACCCGCGTCTACGCTACGCTGCCATCTTTCGCGATATATTAATGTAGGCAAGTAATTAAGTAGGTATAAAGGTTTATTCGTAAAAGCGGGACATTTTTGTTCTCGTTGGGGACAGCGGGACGGACAGCCTGAAAGCGGGACGGACAGCCTGAAAGCGGGACAATCCAGCCCAAAGCGGGACGTATGGTCACGTTATGTATGAGCCCTTATTGTTTGCCTTGTTGAGTTTTCTGCCTCGCGAAGAAATAAGACGTGAGCGCCATCGTGTGTGCCTTGCGTTGTAGTCGCCTCCTACAAGCCATCATCAAATAAAAAAATAAAAATGGCATGCGGAAAATAGAGAAATCTTACAAGGGAGGTACCCGAGGTGTACCTCACCGATTTTCTTGATTTTTTGATATGTGGTAGAGCATCGAAAAATATTGGACACGTATTTTTTTTTACGTGCTAACTCCTCCATTTAAGGGGTGAAAACCACCCTTAAAGATAACCCCCAAAAACCATTTTTTTTTAAATATCTTGAAAACTAATTAAAATTTTGCAACAATACCAAGTGTGCGTTGTAGGTTGTATTATAACAATATTGTGAACTGTATTTTGGACCCAAAGGGTTGCAACCCCTAAGTAATTTTGAGGGTAAATACTACTTTTTTATCTGTAAAAATTCCTAAATTATTAGAATTTGAGCCAAAATATTTGAATAAAGTAGAGAATTGAAAAATATAGTTGACCTGTTTTAGGAGATTTGGAAATAATCAATCTTAAGAGGGTGAGCGGGGGTGAGTCACCCCCGACTTGCACCAGAGCTAGATTTTGTCAATTTTCCTGATTTCGTGATATGTGGTAGAGCATCGAAAAATATTGAACACGTATTTTTTTTTACGTGCCAACTCCTCCATTGAAGGGGTGAAAACCACCCTTAAAGTTAACTCCCAAAACCATTTTTTTTAAATATCTTGAAAACTAATTAAAATTTTGCAACAATACCAAGTGCGCGTTTTAGGTTGTATTATAACAATATTGTGAACTGTATTTTGGACCCAAAGGGCTGCAACCCCTAAGTAATTTTGAGGGTAATTACTATTTTTCAGCGTATTTTTTATCTGTAAAAATTCCTAAATTATTAGAATTTGAGCCAAAATAATTGGGTAAAGTAGAGAATTGAAAAATATAGTGGACGTATTTTATGAGATTTGGAAATAATCAATCTTAAGAGGGTGAGCGGGGGTAAGTCACCCCCGATTTGCACCATTTTGCTAGATTTTGTCAATTTTCCTGATTCCGTCGTATGTTGTAGAGTATTAAAAAGTATTAGACATTTTTTTTATACACCATCTCCTCCATTCAAGGGGTGAAAACTACCCTTAAAGTTTACCCCGAAACAACATTTTTTTTTAATATTTTGAAAACTAATTTTTTGCTATAAAAGTAAGTGCACTTATTTTATGAAAAGTATAAATTATATATTTTTGTATTTATAGTATTTATATGCATTCCTTAAGTTGGATTTGTAAAGATATTAAATTTAGTTAAATTATTATATTTTTATTATTTGTCATAATTATTATTTGTCATTATTAAGCTTATGTATAATTACATTTATGTGACTAATTTTTAGAAAGTATCAGATTACGCCATATAATTGGCGCAAAAGTGGTAATCTTCATAAAAATGTTTAAGACACAGTGACTTTTTACACCCATGGGCGTACCCACAGTGGGGCAGGGTGGGGCACTTGCCCCCACCCTCCACCCAAACTCGAAGCTAGAAATTTACGTATATTACAAAATGAGTAGTGTACCTAATTATGATAATTTGTAAGGTGATCTGGAGATCAATTCTTAATGTCACTTACAAAATTTGGAATGTAGAAGAAAGATGGATTCTCGCATTCGAAAACTCAAAAAAATCTATGGTATAACTGCTCGAAGATGCGAATTTTTGAGATTTCGAGTACGAAAATACATCTTTCACATTCGAAATTTTGTAAGTGACATTAAAAAATAAAATGTAACTCCTGGGCATTAAGTGAACTGCCTGCTCTGAATTAAGTAGGTATCTTTTTACTGTTTTGTGGGTGGTGGGTATAATTAGAAAAAGCAACAATATTTTATGTCACCCAAGTTATAATACCTATTTGTGATCAAATGTTATTCTCTAATATATTTTACTTCAGCACTGTTAGATAACAGATTATATTTTTAAGTAATTGTTTTCGAATACTTTGATCACTTAGTTTTTAACGCAAGCCTAACTTATATTACCTACTAACCACATCATTTTATCATTCATTAAACCTAACAATTTTATAGTTATTAGGGTTCGATGGCCAAATGGCAAAAATGGAACCCTTATAATTTCGTCCTGTCCGTCTGTCTGTTTGTATATCACAGCTGTTTTACTCGGAGACTATTGAAGCTATGTAACTGACTGAGTGACAAAAACATAAGTGTGTGGAGTACCATCGGATAGCTCTTCAAAAGTCAAATAGAAGATTTCTGAATGTCTTTTTTTTTTTGAGATATGTGTTGTAAAGTAGTAAAACTCTAACTCTAACTATTAAACTTAAGGGTTTAAAATTCTGAAAAAAATGAGGAAGTAGAACATAACATACACTTTCAAGAAAATTGATTTGAACGACTTACGCTTGCTTACCTACTACTTACGCTTTTGTAATTTTTGAGATATAGGAATTTAACAGTGAAATACGGAGCCCTTCACCTTGAAAATCCTTTTGGTATATGTTGATGACTCTATTTTGATGACAGATCTATCGTTTTGATAGAAACTAGGTACATTAACTACGTAATCTTAAACCTATTTATTTGGCGATTCGAAAATATCAAAATGTTGTGAGCATTATTCAGCCTGGCCTAGATTTTAATTAACCTTAATTAATACCTACTCATTTTTTTAACGAGACAGAATCAGAAGAGGAAAAAAACCCGATAAAAATAGTGGCGAAAGTGATAGCGGCGGAGAAGAGTCAAAACCGAGTCCACTACTTTTTGAAAAAAAAAAAAAAACAGAACCTGCTTGTAGTTATTATAGTTTAAGTGGTTTTCATGGTGAGGTTGAACTGTGGTATAATATGTGGAAACAAAAGAATGTGGCACAGAGCGAATTGAAAGAAATGGAGCTAGTTGCGCTAGTTAAAGAAACACAACTATTTTATCCAATTTTGTCTTTGGTTACGGTCAACAATGACAGAAAACCGGCTTATCGGCCTCTGCATGATGAGTGTGCATAAGAATAGGGTTCTGGAAGCACAAAATACATTTGAAAAGACCTTTTGAACAGATTTTGCCAGAACCCTCGCATATTATTGTTGAGATAAGACATGGAAGACTACTTAATTAAAAAGAACATTTTTAAATTCCTACTACTTATTGAGTTTCCTTACTTTTGCCCCACCCATAAGTAAATGCTGGGTACGCCCATGTACCATGCACATCTTAAAATTGCTACATTTTTACACCCTGGTATTTCGCAGCGAATTGTGATCTAAAGGCGAATTCAACTGGATTTTCGAACTTTGCAGGTTTTGCATCTGTATAGCCACTCTTGTACCATGAATATTTGAATAAATTCATGTATCTTGGGGAAGAAAGTTGATTATGGACTATTGTAGTTTTATTATATTATTCCGCAAATGTAAATTTAAATCGTCATCCATTAGTATTACGCTATCCGAAAAATGTCTTACGTAATTTTTCCAAATCCGAAAATCGAAAACATCTAATTGTTACTCATCCGATATACATATACGGATAATTTAAACTAATGTATATTATTACAATGTAAAATTATAAATTATTATTGTTTATTTTTTATTAAAATTGTTAATTGTTAATTCTTAAAGATAATTAAACATTTTGCCGATATATTAATTTAGTAATTGAAATGTATAATATAGAAACTTATACGCGTCGCGTATATACCAAAAAAACTTCTCAAGGTCGGATGGTCGGATAAAATTTATACGAATCTCGTTGAATACTTTGTATACAAAAATCGTATTCGTGGCATTTATTATATCGAGCAATATTTGTATGCAATAAAATCGCATCTATCTAATCCAAATAAATAAAGATATTTGATTCAACTACTTTACTCTTCACTTTTATAGAATCAACTAGAAAGTGGGATTGAATTAACCTCCTAAACATAATAAAATAGAAATTCAATAATTTGTTAAATACCAAAAAAGTAAAAAGACATTTGTTGCAAGTGAACTATAAGATAGCATTCAACCTTTCAATAAATTCTTATAATTAAAGAATTTTTAGAAATAAAAATACGTTGAAAGATGCATTTACCCACAAAATTACTTAAGGGTTGCAGCCATTTGGCTCCAAAGTACAGTTCACAATATTGTTTTAATATAACATAATAAGTGCAATTGATATTTTTGCAAAATATTAATTAGTTTTCAAAATATTAAGAAAAAATATTGTTTCGGGGTAAATTTTAAGGGTAGTTTTCATCCCTTAAAAGGGAAAGATGGTATTTAAAAAAAAATACATGTCTCATATTTTTTGATGCTCTACAAGATACCACGTAATCAGGAAAATTGATAAAATCTAGCTCTGGTGCAAGTCGGGGGTGACTTACCCCCGCTCACCCTCTTAAGATTGATTATTTTCAAATCTCCTAAAACACGTCAACTATATTTTTCAATTCTCTACTTTACCCAATTATTTTGGCTCAAATTCTAATAATTTAGGAATTCTTACAGATAAAAAATACGCTGAAAAATAGTATTTACCCTCAAAATTACTTAGGGGTTGCAGCCCTTTGGGTCCAAAATACAGTTCACAATATTGTTATAATACAACCTAAAACGCGCACTTGGTATTGTTGCAAAATTTTAATTAGTTTTCAAGATATTTAAAAAAAATGGTTTTGGGGGTTAACTTTAAGGGTGGTTTTCACCCCTTCAATGGTGGAGTTAGCACGTAAAAAAAAAATACGTGTTCAATATTTTTCGATGCTCTACCACATATCACGAAATCAGGAAAATTGACAAAATCTAGCTCTGGTGCAAGTCGGGGGTGACTCACCCTCTTAAGATTGATTATTTCCAAATCTCCTAAAACAGGTCAACTATATTTTTCAATTCTCTACTTTATTCAAATATTTTGGCTCAAGTTCTAATAATTTTGGACTAAAAAATGCGACATCAACCTTCCAAAGGTTGATGAATAATGTCCTAAGTGATTGTGTAAACAAAATTTGCGTGGTATACTTGGATGACATTTTAATTTTTTCTACAAGTTTTACCGAGCATTTGCAGTCGATTAAAAAAATATTAGAAAGAAAACAATTTAAAAATAATAGGGGTTAATTCGTGCGGTTTTTTTTCGAAAATTGAAAATTGTCAAAAAATGGTTACAAATTTAATATTCAAAGTATTGTCCATCGCTAGCTATAACCTTTTCCCATTTTTCTGGCAATTCACGAATACCCTTTCTGAAAAATTCGGCCGGCTTCTCCGCTATCCACGAATCGATCCAATTTTTGACTTCTTCATAATTGGAGAAGTGCTGGTCAGCCAGGCCATGTTGCATTGATCGGAAGAGATAGTAATCGGATGGCGCAAGGTCTGGACTATACGGCGGGTGGGGTAGGACATCCCATTTGAGCGTTTCAAGGTAGGTTTTGACGACCTGTGCAACATGTGGCCGAGCATTGTCCTGTTGCAAAATTACCTTGCTGTGTCTTTGTTCATATTCCGGCCGTTTTTCGCGCAGTGCTCGGCTCAAACGCATCAATTGTCATCGGTAGACTTCCCCTGTGATCGTTTCATTCGGTTGCAACAGCTCATAATAGATCACACCCAGCTGGTCCCACCAAATACACAGCATAACCTTCAGGCCATGAATATTCTGAACGGCCGTCGATGATTATGCATGGCCGGGGTATCCATACGTTGCCCGACGTTTTGGATTATCGTAATGGACCCACTTTTCATCGCCAGTGTTATATCATTTTTTTAGGAATTTTTCGTAGATTACGAATTCAAAAACAAAAATGTCCTATCACGTCACGTTTTTGAAAAAAGTAGGTTTGAAACGTACAAAATACCGTATTTTTGCCATATTTGCAAATTAATTAAAAAATAACAAATTGTTGTAGGAGCTTGTAAAGTAGCTCAAATAAAAGCATGAACCTTTAGTTATTGTATTAAAATACGAGAGGCTTTAATACTTTCCGAAATATTCTGGGGAATTCACTTTTTCCCATAAGCCGATTACTTCATACAATAGATAGTGAATGAAGATCTCTGCTTCCGTATGCTCATGAAAATCTTATTCCTGAAGATGCTTCGTAAGCGCTATAGATTAGTGGTATTTCATATATGTAGATCAGGATTTATGCTCTTTTTTGAGTCGTATTACAAACTTTTTACACGTTCCGTTATTTTTTTACGAATTTTTAAAAATGGCCGAAATACGATATTTTGTATTTTTCAACCCTATTTTTTTAAAAAATTTGGTGCGATAGAATATTTTCGTTTGCATATTCGTAATCTACGGAAAAAATCCTATGGAAATGATATATTACTTGTTGAGGGAGAAAATAAATATTAAATTTTGCCGACCAGTGTAATTTATTGTGGTATCTTACCCTCACTGGCATCTTAATTCTTACACCTACTTACCCTAAAAATAATATTTATAAATAATTTCGCAACAAAAAACTAATTTTTGCAAATTAATATTAAAAATACACTTGCGTTTAGGCATTTTACAAATTTTATGAATATGAAAATGTGGAAACAGTTATTTGATTGTGCCTATACGCTCGACTGACCGTAGCATCAAATTAGATGTATGTAGGTATGAGTGTTTGTGGCCTGGTATCGGTCCGCGTGACGGTGCGATGTACTTGTTCGCTTCATTTATAGTCTATTCCGTTCTCACATGTCAGCCGCTCGCTCTTGCTTGTTCCTGATTGTCAACCCGCGTCTACGCTACGCTGCCGTCTTTCGCGATATATTAATGTAGGCAAGTAATTAAGTAGGTATAAAGGTTTATTCGTAAAAGAGGGACATTTTTGTTCTCGTTGGGGACAGCGGGACGGACAGCCTGAAAGCGGGACGGACAGCCTGAAACCGGGACAATCCAGCCCAAAGCGGGACGTATGGTCACGTTATGTATGAGCCCTTATTGATTGCCTTGTTGAGTTTTCTGCCTCGCGAAGAAATTAGACGTGAGCGCCATCGTGTGTGCCTTGCGTTGTAGTCGCCTCCTACAAGCCATCATCAAATAAAAAAATAAAAATGGCAGGCGGAAAATAGAGAAATCTTACAAGGAAGGTACCCGAGGTGTACCTCACCGATTTTCTTGATTTTTTGATATGTGGTAGAGCATCGAAAAATATTGGACACGTATTTTTTTTTACGTGCTAACTCCTCCATTTAAGGGGTGAAAACCACCCTTAAAGATAACCCCCAAAAACCATTTTTTTTTAAATATCTTGAAAACTAATTAAAATTTTGCAACAATACCAAGTGTGCGTTGTAGGTTGTATTATAACAATATTGTGAACTGTATTTTGGACCCAAAGGGTTGCAACCCCTAAGTAATTTTGAGGGTAAATACTACTTTTTTATCTGTAAAAATTCCTAAATTATTAGAATTTGAGCCAAAATATTTGAATAAAGTAGAGAATTGAAAAATATAGTTGACCTGTTTTAGGAGATTTGGAAATAATCAATCTTAAGAGGGTGAGCGGGGGTGAGTCACCCCCGACTTGCACCAGAGCTAGATTTTGTCAATTTTCCTGATTTCGTGATATGTGGTAGAGTATCGAAAAATATTGAACACGTATTTTTTTTACGTGCTAACTCCTCCATTGAAGGGGTGAAAACCACCCTTAAAGTTAACTCCCAAAACCATTTTTTTTAAATATCTTGAAAACTAATTGAAATTTTGCAACAATACCAAGTGCGCGTTTTAGGTTGTATTATAACAATATTGCGAACTGTATTTTGGACCCAAAGGGCTGCAACCCCTAAGTAATTTTGAGGGTAATTACTATTTTTCAGCGTATTTTTTATCTGTAAAAATTCCTAAATTATTAGAATTTGAGCCAAAATAATTGGGTAAAGTAGAGAATTGAAAAATATAGTGGACGTATTTTAGGAGATTTGAAAATAATCAATCTTAAGAGGGTGAGCGGGGATAAGTCACCCCCGATTTGCACCAGAGCTAGATTTTGTCAATTTTCCTGATTCCGTCGTATGTTGTAGAGTATTAAAAAGTATTAGACATTTTTTTTATACACCATCTCCTCCATTCAAGGGGTGAAAACTACCCTTAAAGTTTACCCCGAAACAATATTTTTTTTTAATATTTTGAAAACTAATTTTTTGCTATAAAAGTAAGTGCACTTATTTTATTAAAAGTATAAATTATATATTTTTGTATTTATAGTATTTATATGCATTCTTTAAGTTGGATTTGTAAAGATATTAAATTTAGTTAAATTATTATATTTTTATTATTTGTCATAATTATTATTTGTCATTATTAAGCTTATGTATAATTACATTTATGTGACTGATTTTTAGAAAGTATCAGATTACGCCATATAATTGGCGCAAAAGTGGTAATCTTCATAAAAATGTTTAAGACACAGTGACTTTTTACACCATGCACATCTTAAAATTGCTACATTTTTACACCCTGGTATTTCGCAGCGAATTGTGATCTAAAGGCGAATTCAACTGGATTTCCGAACTTTGCAGGTTTTGCATCTGTATAGCCACTCTTGTACCATGAATATTTGAATACATTCATGTATCTTGGGGAAGAAAGTTGATTATGGACTATTGTAGTTTTATTATATTATTCCGCAAATGTAAATTTAAATCGTCATCCATTAGTATTACGCTATCCGAAAAATGTCTTACGTAATTTTTCCAAATCCGAAAATCGAAAACATCTAATTGTTACTCATCCGATATACATATACGGATAATTTAAACTAATGTATATTATTACAATGTAAAATTATAAATTATTATTGTTTATTTTTTATTAAAATTGTTAATTGTTAATTCTTAAAGATAATTAAACATTTTGCCGATATATTAATTTAGTAATTGAAATGTATAATATAGAAACTTATACGCGTCGCGTATATACCAAAAAAACTTCTCAAGGTCGGATGGTCGGATAAAATTTATACGAATCTCGTTGAATACTTTGTATACAAAAATCGTATTCGTGGCATTTATTATATCGAGCAATATTTGTATGCAATAAAATCGCATCTATCTAATCCAAATAAATAAAGATATTTGATTCAACTACTTTGCTCTTCACTTTTATAGAATCAACTAGAAAGTGGGATTGAATTAACCTCCTAAACATAATAAAATAGAAATTCAATAATTTGTTAAATACCAAAAAAGTAAAAAGACATTTGTTGCAAGTGAACTATAAGATAGCATTCAACCTTTCAATAAATTCTTATAATTAAAGAAATTTTAGAAATAAAAATACGTTGAAAGATGCATTTACCCACAAAATTACTTAAGGGTTGCAGCCATTTGGCTCCAAAGTACAGTTCACAATATTGTTTTAATATAACATAATAAGTGCAATTGATATTTTTGCAAAATATTAATTAGTTTTCAAAATATTAAGAAAAAATATTGTTTCGGGGTAAATTTTAAGGGTAGTTTTCATCCCTTAAAAGGGAAAGATGGTATTTAAAAAAAAATACATGTCTCATATTTTTTGATGCTCTACAAGATACCACGTAATCAGGAAAATTGATAAAATCTAGCTCTGGTGCAAGTCGGGGGTGACTTACCCCCGCTCACCCTCTTAAGATTGATTATTTTCAAATCTCCTAAAACACGTCAACTATATTTTTCAATTCTCTACTTTACCCAATTATTTTGGCTCAAATTCTAATAATTTAGGAATTCTTACAGATAAAAAATACGCTGAAAAATAGTATTTACCCTCAAAATTACTTAGGGGTTGCAGCCCTTTGGGTCCAAAATACAGTTCACAATATTGTTATAATACAACCTAAAACGCGCACTTGGTATTGTTGCAAAATTTTAATTAGTTTTCAAGATATTTAAAAAAAATGGTTTTGGGGGTTAACTTTAAGGGTGGTTTTCACCCCTTCAATGGTGGAGTTAGCACGTAAAAAAAAAATACGTGTTCAATATTTTTCGATGCTCTACCACATATCACGAAATCAGGAAAATTGACAAAATCTAGCTCTGGTGCAAGTCGGGGGTGACTCACCCTCTTAAGATTGATTATTTCCAAATCTCCTAAAACAGGTCAACTATATTTTTCAATTCTCTACTTTATTCAAATATTTTGGCTCAAGTTCTAATAATTTTGGACTAAAAAATGCGACATCAACCTTCCAAAGGTTGACGAATAATGTCCTAAGTGATTGTGTAAACAAAATTTGCGTGGTATACTTGGATGACATTTTAATTTTTTCTACAAGTTTTACCGAGCATTTGCAGTCGATTAAAAAAATATTAGAAAGAAAACAATTTAAAAATAATAGGGGTTAATTCGTGCGGTTTTTTTTCGAAAATTGAAAATTGTCAAAAAATGGTTACAAATTTAATATTCAAAGTATTGTCCATCGCTAGCTATAACCTTTTCCCATTTTTCTGGCAATTCACGAATACCCTTTCTGAAAAATTCGGCCGGCTTCTCCGCTATCCACGAATCGATCCAATTTTTGACTTCTTCATAATTGGAGAAGTGCTGGTCAGCCAGGCCATGTTGCATTGATCGGAAGAGATAGTAATCGGATGGCGCAAGGTCTGGACTATACGGCGGGTGGGGTAGGACATCCCATTTGAGCGTTTCAAGGTAGGTTTTGACGACCTGTGCAACATGTGGCCGAGCATTGTCCTGTTGCAAAATTACCTTGCTGTGCCTTTGTTCATATTCCGGCCGTTTTTCGCGCAGTGCTCGGCTCAAACGCATCAATTGTCGTCGGTAGACTTCCCCTGTGATCGTTTCATTCGGTTGCAACAGCGCAATAGATTACACCCAGCTGGTCCCACCAAATACACAGCATAACCTTCAGGCCATGAATATTTTGAACGGCCGTCGATGATTATGCATGGCCGGGGTATCCATACGTTGCCCGACGTTTTGGATTATCGTAATGGACCCACTTTTCATCGCCAGTGACAATTCGATGCAAAAAACTTTTTCTTTTGTGCCGTTGAAGCAGTTGTTCACACGCGAAAAATCGGCGTTCGACGTCTCTTGGCTTCAATTCATACGGCACCCAATGGCCTACCTTCCGGATCATTCCCATTGCTTTTAGACGATCGGAAATGGTTTGTTGAGCGACGCCAAGTGATTTTGCAAGTTCTTCTTGCGTTTGGGATGGATCTTGGTCGAGCAGTGTCTCCAATTCGTGATCTTCAAACTTTTTTGGCTGTCCAGGCCGTTCATCGTCCTCCAAGTCAAAATTGCCACTTTTAAACCGTGCAAACCACTTCTGGCACGTACGCTCAGCTAGAGCATGCACACCATACACTTCCACCAAAATACGATGACTTTCGGCAGCCTTTTTCTTCATATTGAAGTAATGAAGAAGTATTCCCCGCAAAAACACTTTATTCGGCACAAAATTCGACTTTTTCAGAGTCAAAAAAAGTATTGTTGTTTACGCTTCAGCTAAATGACACATACTGATTCTGAAACTATATGACAGTAGCTTTCCAACACATATTTGGAAAGGTGAATCACTGGAATATAAAACAAGTTACGCCATCTGTTAGAAAACCGCACGAATTAACCGGTACCCCTATTACAAATATGTAGTACATAAATGTCATTTTGCCGATGAAACGACTAGTTATTTGAGACATATTGTCACAATCAGTGGTATAAAACCGGAAAAAAAGGATGGAGGCCATTCAAAAATTGAGACTTTCCACTTCAATTAAAGAATTAAGGCAGTTTCTCGGTATTACAGTCTTTTACCCAAAGTTTGCCATAATCGGCATAATCGAAGTGGCACATCCTTTAATTAAGTACATATTTGAAGAACAAATCAATAATTGATCAATCCGATCCTGAATGCATTGCTGCCTTCAGTAAAATGAAGACCCTATTAAGTGATCATTCTGTTTTATAATTTTCAAAAAGTCTATTTTTTTTTTTTTTTTACATTTTTGGAAAGTATATGTATCTAAAAGTATTGTGTAAATGTAATTTTAGAACGATCGGTCTAACTATGTTATTTTGTATGTACATAGGTTAGGTTAGGTTAGGTTGCCGTGGCTGCTTGACGGCACACTTAGGCCACAAGAGCCCATTGTGATACCACACGGGGGCTTTTCCCAGAAAAACTAGCTAACCTTTGAACCACTTCGTGCCTTTGATGAAGTGTTCAATATCTCTGATGTTCTTTGAACTCAGATCCGACAAATCATCAAAGAAATAAGCTCCCAGATGTCGATTTCTGCACATAGCTTGTGCTGGGCATTGGCACAGGAGATGGGTTATATTTTCCTCCTCCTCCTCATTGTGACAACTTCTGCAGAAGTCGTTGGAGGTAAAGCCTAGTCTATTGGCATGTTTGCCCACAAGGCAATGCCCCGTAATTACCGCCACGACGTTACTAATAGCCTCCCTCCTGAGAGTAATCAGGTTCTTTGACCTATTACGGTCAAATGTTGGCCAGATCAGGAAATTGGCGAGTAACATGGTTAAATCACATTGCACACCGTAAATGTACCCATTTACTCGCCGAAATATGAAGCCTAAGCGCTTCACCCAACGATGACACAACTGCGAGGTAGGTCAGTACGCGCTCCCAATCAAGGCAAGAAATCTGACTACGCAAAATATTCGGGTCAGGCCAGAAGAATTTGGCTCATTTTGCTTGTTGGGCTATCGGAAAAGAATCGAAAGAATTCTTTTCTTGAGGAGTGCAAATTGAACGACAGAAGAACGTGGACTCTAATCGCGCGGCACGGGCATTTGAGCGGGCGGTGTTAAAAAAATCAGTGTTCGAAGATGAAAGTTTGATTTGTACAGAAGAAATTAAAAAGGGAAAATTAAAGTGTGAATGTTCGAAGATTAAAGTTTGATTTGTAAAGAAGAAATTAAAAAGGGAAAATTAAAGCCAACCAGCCATCGAAGGAGCCAGACTACAACAACCAACTGTGAACGGACCAAGGGAAGAGTGATTACGACAGCCCAGGAGGATCATCACAACGCAGAGCTTCCGACAGCAGCAAGCGCACCCATCTTCTACCTTCCGGAAATAAATATAGTAGGAATTTAAGTAAGTCTAGATCAAGTAGTAGTCTATTTTATCCTAAAATTAGGAATTTTCATTTAATACGGACGCAATCAACGAAACAGAATTGTAAGAAAGTTTCGGTAAACGGTAAAATAAGTTTTGAAAAAATATCTAAATTAATTAGCGGACTTGCTCCGTCGTTTACGGGGAAAATCAGAGTACGAATGACCTTCAGATATTTTTAGATTGTGCCAAACAAGCGTGCGACCCACTATCAGTTAAGGAGCAACCCATTTTCTTATCCCTCCTGAAAACGAGATTACGAGGCGATGCATATGACTTCGTGAATAATGTTGTGATTAGCGATTTTTTACAACTCGCGAATTTATTAACTAATACATACTCGCACCCAAAATCCATTAACGATCTCCTCGATGAATTAAGAAGATGCGTTCAATGCCCGAAAGAAACCAACAATACGTATACCGGACGGTTAAGTAAATTGCAAAAAGGCAATACTAACAACATATCCTCAGAACCACACAACAGCATTAGTCACAGAAGTGGTGCAAGAGGCAATCTACGTTCTTAAAACGGGAATAATTAGACCTATTATCCGCCAGGCAGTAGTACGCCAGACTACCAGCTCGCTGGACGATCTAATTAAGATGGCAAAACACATTGAAGAAACGGAAACCAGAATGTCCGCCGGTTGGTTTCTTCCCGAAGCTCCTAATTCCGTCTGCACATCAGGCAATTTGAACGTGCCTTTTGGGCAGTTTAACACAATCAACAATCCTGTTTTCTGTTTGCCTCCGCAAACTTACACTAGAACAGTTTCAAATCAAATAACGATGCCTACGTAAATTGCCCCAATCTCCATTATAATAATCCCCTCCAAATACTCATGGCGGCTAGGGTAAACAGTTCTCCCAAATGTACCTTTTCTAACCGTTTTGGACACACTTATCAGCAGTGCCGGACCAGACAGCTAGCGTGTAATGAAACCGGGCGAACAAATCAGCAATGTACGCAGGTGCTCTACAACGCATCCAGGACCACCCAGCAAGACGGGTCTCGACGTAATACCCAACTAAAGTGCGAATAGTGTGCCAGAAGAGGGCACAAAATTAGTGCGTGCCGCACGAAGTTGTCGTATGAAAGTCGCGAACGTATAAATGCAGGAAAAAACTAGAAGGGGTTGACTCTCTGGATCCCAGATTCAATTCTACAATAGGTACAGAAAATAAAGAATTCTCTATTAAAACTAAGTCAGACATTGTTACTGAAACTGCTGGAGAACCTACAACAATTGCCCAAAGAGGATAAATTGCTTCACCAAATAGCGATGAAACCATTCAGTTACCTCTAAACATAATAAAATCGACTACAGCGAGACTACTAGTTGATACAGGTTCTGATATCAGTCTTCTGAAAATTAGTTGTTTAAAACCCGAGGTTCCCATCAACAAACGCCATACCGTAATTCTCAATGGTATATACGAAAGGAAAGGCAAAACATTGGGTACCTGCACAGCGAAATTCACAACGGAAGACAATATCGGATATAAATGTCACATAATGAATGATGTCGAATCTATACCGTTCTTATATACGGAAGACAATATCGGATATAAATGTCACATAATGAATGACGTCGAATCTATACCGTTCGACGGAATACTGGGTAGAGATTTTCTGTGAGATAACACTCGCATAACATATATCGAAATACCCAGCCAAAGTACGAATCAAAAAGCAATCATTATTCCCTTTCCGAAAACACTCGTTGCAGGGGCACCCGCCTTAAGACAAACACAACATCTAGCTTCCTAAAATCTACACCTAATACTAATAATAAAAAAACTAAAGAACACTTGCACTCGAAAGTAAATACTAATAATAAAAAAAACTAAAGAAAACCAACAGGGGCACCCGCCTTAAGACAAACACAGCATCTAGTTTCCTAAAATCTACACCTAATACTAATAATAAAAAACTAAAGAACACTTGCACTCGAAAGTAAATCCTAATAATAAAAAAACTAAAGAATACTTGAACTCGAAAGTAAATTCTGAAAATTTAACGCAAACAGCTAATATATTAAACCTATTTTAGAAACCCTCTCTAAAACAACCGCAGTAACAAAAAGAGCCACCCAAAGTATGTGTAATTTATTAAAAATATTAGTGGTAAGAAATTTAGCAATTCTAATGACTCACTTCTCAAAAAGTTAACCCCAATATTCTGTAATGCCCATTGCCCAAGCAATAGACACTGCGATTAGGCTAAAGCCGCGATCAGAAATGGTAGTAATATTACCGGTAGAGGACTGCTTGCAAGCAAAAATATGTGCAGCACAGGAAATAAGGGAAGGGGTGTTCATTGGAAACGCGATAACAGAGCTGAGAGATGGAGAAATATCAATTCCTATTATTAAGACGTCCGAACTCGAAGTTACACTGTCTGAAGTGCATCCCAAACTACTCCCATTGCAAGACTGTCATGTACAACCTCTAGCATAAAATCCCAACAATTCGCCCCCGTTGGGAACTCAGCGTTTAAAAAAACTCGACGAGGAGTTGGACCTTGACGGCTCTCTAAACGCAGAAGAAAGTAATTCAGTGAAGAAGCTTTGTCAAAAATATCACGATATATTCTTCCTGGAAGGAGACAAATTGATCTGTACCGATACGGTATACCATGACATTCCTTTACTTCAAAACCAGGCCCCTATAAATCAGAGACCATATCGTCTACCAGAAGCTCGTAAACAAATTTTAAATGAACAAGTTATAATTACTGCTAGCCGAATTCCATGGAAAAGCGTTGGCGAGTGGTAGTTGATTTCAGGAAACTGAACGAAAAAACTATTGGGGATGCATTCCCATTGCAGAAGATTGAAGGAATCCTGGACCAATTGGGTAACTCCCGATATTTTTCTACTCTCGATCTCACTAACGGCTATCACCAAGTACCAGTTGACCCCAAAGATCGGGAAAAGACAGCATTTAGCACGACTTTCGGTCATTATGAGTTTACGCGAATGCCTTTGGTTTAAAGGGAGCCCCAGCCACATTCCAGCGCTTAATGAACTATGTGCTGACCGGGGTCCAAGGTATCAAATGCTTCGGATATCTAGACGATATAGTGATTTATGGAAAAAACCTGGCGGACCACAATCAAAAATTGGAGGAAGTATTCGAAAGATTACGAAAATACAACCTCAAATTACAACCGAGTAAGTGCCAGTTTCTACGAAAGGAAGTAGATTATCTAGGTCATAAATGCAGCAACGAAGGTTGTTACCCAGATCCCGAAAAAACAAAATGCGTATTATACTATCCAATACCACAAAATATAAAACAATTACAAAGTTTCCTCGGTCTGGCAAATTATTATAGAAAATTCATACCAAATTTCTCCCGAATAGCTGAACCTTTGAATACACTTTTGCGGAAGAGCGAGAAATATGTATGGACTAAGTCGTATGACGAGGCATTCGAACAACTGAAAAGGGCACTAACCACTCCCCCAGTTTTAGCTAATCCGGATTTCTTCAAACCCTTCGTGCTTACCACCGATGCGATGCTAGTAATGAAACACTGGGAGCTGTGCTTTCTCTCTCTTGGAAAAGATAGACCGAGAGCATACGCAAGCTGTACTCTAAGTGCTGCTGTGCTGCGGTATTCAACCATCGAGAAGGAGCTTTTACCTATTGTATGGGCTGTTAATCTACTGGGAAGAAAGGGTTCCTAGCCATCCAAATCTTCCATATACTTGAATATAATTGCTCATTATGATTAATTATGACATTATAGAGGGTCAATCAACAATCATCTTGTGTCTAAGAGCATGTATGTGAGTCATTGCAGAGCAATTAGCTTGAATCTCACTTCATTCATTTTGATTGAACTTTATGGGTAGCAATCGCTCATTTTCACTTGAATATCATATGAAATGATGAAAACGAAACAGGAAGCTCAATTCCCACCGGGGACCATTATTTTTGATGATGAGACTTTTCGATTGAGTGTTATCAATCCCTCAACTTTTGAATTGGAATTCCTTAGCTCTCGAACCAAGTGAATCAATGGAATAATGAATATACGAATAATTGCTCAAAAAAATGAGACCCTTCCACTCCTTCGATTTTAATCATTTTTGGCATACGTGTATATCTTGACGCCCTTTATCATATATCTCATTTCCAGCTCTGGACACTCAAAGGAAGCTGTTACTTACTGGCCTTGAAGATTCACACTGCTTCCAAACTTCTCATTTCAATTTACATATATATGTTTTCTCACTGTCATTTCAAAGTACATTAGTATATGAAATAACTACAGCAATCTGAAATCCAAACTCAATCTCTGTTGGACACTAGGAGGACCTAATGTTCAAAAGGTTTTCGCCCTCTAGTTCCGCTGTTTTTTGATATACGAAATAAATATGGTACCTCCAAACTTAACTCATAAGGACACATCCATGTATGGTATAGGTATGGGATTTTCTTGCTTAGGTCCAAGCGGACACGCTTATAGCTAGGAACCCTTTACAGTGTATTCGGATCACCAGCCTTTAAAAGGTGTTTTCAGTACTAAAATATACCTCCAGACTAGTAAGATTTCACCACAAACTCTCGAAATATGACTATCACATCGAGTATAAGCCTGGGAGAAAAAATACAAATGCCGATGCCTTTAGTCGGATTCCAAAACGAGAAGCCGAAATATTTGTAACCACTAGAAGTAAGGCCAAGCAAAAAGACATAGAAACAAAGTCCATTCCAGATTTTGTGGAGTCTGAGAGTGAAGAACAAAATGAGGCGAAAAAAGATCGTAAAACAATCCCAAGCAATAATAATGTTCATACGCCTAGTACCCCCACGGAAATTAAAGAAATACTAAAAATGTTCTCTACATATACTTTGGGAGAACACTAAGGTATTGCTAAGACATATTACAGAGTCAAAAAACAATATCTGTGGCCTAATATGCTTAAGGGGACCTTTACTTTCAAAATCGGGAAAAAACACACTTTTTAAAAGTTTTTTTTTGAAAAGACTATTATATTTATGATCCTGAAACCTTTTGTACATTATTGGTAAGATTATGAATAATATAAAAAGAATTTTTAAATGCAACTTTAGTTTATTTTAATGCCTGCAGATGGCGTCAACCAAAAGGCACTTTTAAAACGGCCCCATTTCTCCAGGACTTCCTGGAACAGATAGATTAAAAATTTTTAGTGGATTGTTTTCATAAGCCACAAAACTAGTACCTAAACCTAAAAAAACTTTTATTTTTAATGAATATATCATTTTATACACATTTTTCTAAAAAAGTTACAAAATTACTATAAGTTAGCGGTAAACTAACCTCCGCATAAGAAAGTGGGGGGATAAAATAATATTTTTAAAGGTTTAGTTTCTAGTATATTTGATAACGAATCGAATGGCGTTTGGTTTGTTAAAATTGGTTGAATAGTTTTTGAGATACAGATGCGGCCATTTTCAAAAATGTGACTTCGAGAAAAACGCATTCAAAGTTTTTGCTATATAATTTTTACATATAAAACGCGTAGAGCTGCCGTTACAAATATAGGTATAACTTTTTTTCTTCTACGAATTTCTTAAAACCGTTTTAGGAGAGGGTTTGTATGATGTTAAGAAGCATTTTTATGAAAAAAAAAAAATTGATTTTTTGTCCGATTTTGAAAGTAAAGGTCCCCTTAAGCATGTAGCGGAGTACATCAGGAAGTGTCCTAAATGCCAATAATATTCACCAGAAGAAAGAGCCCCCATGGTGATTACTGATACTGCCCATAAACCCTTTGAAAAGGTCTACTTGGATATAGTAGGGCCTGTGACAGTGACCCATCTTGGAAATATAGTAAGTACACATTTACCTTCGAAGACGATCTCACACGTTTCATAGATTGCTACGCAATGCCAGATGGTGAAGCGAGTACGGCGGCTAAAGTCTTCTATGAAGAGATCATCACTAGATATCGAATACCCGAAGGCGCAAACTTCGTGAGTGAATGATGCTCTAATTTGTTTAAAATGCTAGGAATAAAAAAAATCAACACCTCCGCCTACCACTCTCAATCGAACGGGGCACTTGAGCTCGCGCATCGAACCCTCGCAGAATACCTGAGGAATTTTGTCGATGAAAACCCGCAGTCCTGGGACCAATGGCTAAGACAAGCAGTACATGTGCGAAATAATTCAAGGCACAGCAGTATCTCACTCCTATGGATTGTCTTTCTGGGTTCTCGACAGAACTACCCACTAGTTTGAGCAAGAGTTCTCAACCAATTTATAATCAGGAAAACTGCTTTAATATACTTACAAGGAGGGGGCACGACCTTGGGGAAACGGATTTGAATGGAATTTTCCCTAGTAGTAGTATTTCATGTCGGTATACTAGCCATAAAATATTTCCGTCCAATGCACAGTAGTAGGGGAGAAAACACACCCAAAGTTCACCGTATACTCTATATACAGGGTGTTCAGAGGTGGAAGGGAAATATTGCAGGAGGTGAAAGGTCAGAACGAGACAAGCAAAAAATCGTATGGATGAAGGGTAGGGGGCATCTCGCACCGTTCGGCAGTTACGGGGTGATTCGTAAATCAGGATTTTGCCTTATATGGGAACCGCTCTTGTATTTTTATATTTTTTTCTACGCATCGAAGCGGCCCCAAACCGATCTAAAAAAATTACTTTTTCGAAGCTCTTTCCAAAACGGTAAAAACTGCTCCCCTATCCCCAACCCATTGGCCACAATGCCCCCTGGAACTTGAAAAAATTAACTTTTATTTCACGATTTTTCACATTTCGTCAAACTTTTCTCCGGAATTAATGTTATTAACATACCTACTTTTTATTTTTTTAAGTTGCCTATCTAATTACCTTTCCAAAAAGGTGTAACATGCGCAGGTAGGAAAAGGATACGATTTATTTACAAAAATCCTTTTATAGAATACCATGACAATTCGAATTTTTAAGAAATTATACTTAAGTTAACTAAAAAATACATTGTATTATCTTTTAAGATGTTAATTGAAATTAAGTGTAAGATAGATAGATAGATGCCGTTTAGTTACGGAGATGATTCTATGACCTCAATAACTGAAAATCTATTTACGTTTGGATTAATGGTAATGAAATATTTTATTTATACATTCTCGCATAAAACCGATTGTTTTCGGAGAGGCGTAGCTACGCACGCAGGGTACGGCTAGTATGTATTTATTAGGGTGCTTTTTTTCGCGACTATTTTTTTTTTTTTTTTTTTCAGTCCCACCTCGAAATTATGTGCCAAATACCTAAACAAAAATTCCCTCAAAATTGGAATCCTTAATATTAATATTAGGTACTAGACCAAGGCGTATAAAGATTTCCCATATAAAATACACGTAAACTTTGATTATTTTTCGTCAAAACCCTACAGCCCACAGGCATTTTATGGTATAATCTTGGTCAATGGTAAGATTTCTTCAGAATTGAATGCTCTACAAAAGTGTCCATTGCAGTGTAACCCTAACTACCACCAGCGAGGTAGTACGGGTCACTAACCCCAATTTTTCCATGAAAATCTCGCTTTTTACCCATATCTCGTAAACAACAAGAGGTACAGAAAAAGTGAATATGACAAACTTGTAGGAAATTCAATTTCTTACAAAAAAGTTGTGAACACCAAATCGCTCACATCGATATTTCTTGAGATATTGGGCTTTGAAGTTGAGGTAGAGTGGAATTTTCATGGATTATTGAGCGAATTTGTAGAAACACTTCCTCAACTTCAAAGCCCAATATCTCAACAAATATCGATGTTAGCGATTTGGTGTTCACAACTTTCTTGTAAGAAATTAAATTTCCTACAAATTTGTCATATTCACTTATTCTGTACCTCTTTTTTGTTTACGAGATAGGGGTAAAAAGCGAGAATTTCATGGAAAAATTGGGGTTAGTGACCCGTACTACCTCGCTGGTGGGAGCTAGGGTTACCCCGTAATGGACACTTTTGAAGAGCATTCAATTCTGAAGAAACTCTACCATTGACCAAGATTATACCATAAATTGCCTCTGAGCTGTAGAGTTTTGAAGAAAAATAATCAACATTTACGTGTATTTTATATGGGAAATCTTTATACGCCTTGGTCTAGTACTTAATATTAATATTAAGGGCTCCAATTTTAAGGGAATTTTTGTTTAGGTATTTGCCACAAAATTTCGAGGTGGGACTGAAAAAAAAAATTGTCACGAAAAAAAGCACCCTAGTATATACATTAGGGTGCTGTTTTTTTCGCGACTATTTTTTTTTTTGTCAGTCCCACCTCGAAATTTTGTGGCAAATACCTAAACAAAAATTTCCTGTAAATTGGAGCCCTTAATATTAATATTAAGTACTAGACCAAGGCGTATAAAGATTTCCCATATAAAATACACGTAAACTTTGATTATTTTTCTTCAAAACTCTACAGCTCAGAGGCATTTTATGGTATAATCTTGGTCAATGGTAGGATTTCTTCAGAATTGAATGCTCTACAAAAGTGTCCATTGCGGTGTAACCCTAACTCCCACCAGCGAGGTAGTACGGGTTACTAACCCTATTTTTTCATGAAATTCTCGTTTTTTGCCCCTATCTCGTAAACAACAAGAGGTACAGAAAAAGTGAATATGACAAACTTGTAGCAAATTCAATTTCCTACAAAAAAGTTCTGAACACCTAATTGCTAACATCGATATTTCTTCAGATATTGGGCTTTGAAGTAGAGGTAGTGTTACCACAATTTAGCTCAATAATCCATGAAACTTCCACACTACCTCAAATTCAAAGCCCAATATCTCAAGAAATATCGATGCTAGCAATTTGGTGTTCAGAACTTTTTTGTAGGAAATTGAATTGGCTACAAGTTTGTCATATTCACTTTTTCTGTACCTCTTCTTGTTTACGAGATATGGGCAAAAAGCGAGAATTTCGTGGACAAATTGAGGTTAATGACCCGTACTACCTCGCTGGTGGGAGTTAGGGTTACACCGCAATAGACACTTTTGTAGAGCATTCAATTCTGAAGAAATCCTACCATTGACCAAGATTATACCATAAAATGCCTCTGAGCTGTAGAGTTTTGAAGAAAAATAATCAAAGTTTACGTGTATTTTATATGGGAAATCTTTATACGCCTTGGTCTAGTACTTAATATTAATATTAAGGGCTCCAATTTTCAGGGAATTTTTGTTTAGCTATTTGTCACAAAATTTGGAGGTGGGACTGACAAAAAAAAATAGTCACGAAAAAAAAAGCACCCTAATATACAAATATATTTGGATTTATATCTTTTTAAATTTAAATTCTTGTGCTTTTGTATTCTTAAGTAGATATTTAATTTTAGTTTTAATATCCAGTCCAAATTGTGGCACTTGTGATTATAGAAATGTGTATCTTAAGTTACATTAATTAATCTTAAGTTTACTAAATTTTAAAAGAAAACTTTCCTCTTACAATTTTTTCCACCGTCAATTTCAGCTTCACTTGAAGTACTTGGGACGAACATAAATTTGATTGACCTTTACACGGTCAGATCCGTTAAACTCACCACTAATTAACTCGGTTTGTGAATTTTAGTTCCGCTTTCAAAATATGTATATGTGTCCACTAGGTTTCACTTCGTTACCGTATCATTTTGTTGAATTCAAAATAAAAAATAAAAAGCGGCCAAGTGCGAGTCGGACTCGCCCATGAAGGGTTCCGCAGCAGCAAGTAACATAATATAAAAGTTCTTGTTATTATTAGAAAATAATGGTTCACGGTTATGTTTATGAAATTAAATGTTTTTTTTATATTTATATATTTGTGTTGATTGAATGAAAGGTAAATTGCGGTTTACGATTTATAACGTATTAAAAAAACACTACGCACTAGATCTCGTTCCAACCAATTTTCGGTGAAAGTTTGCATGGTAATGTACATCATATATTTTTTTTAGTTTTATCATTCTCTTATTTTAGAAGTTACAGGGGGGGGGACACACATTTTACCACTTTGGAAGTGTCTCTCGCGTAAACTATTCAGTTTAGAAAAAAATGATATTAGAAAGCTCAATATCATTTTGGAAGACCTATCCATAGATACCCCACATATATGGGTTTGATGAAAAAAATTTTTTGAGTTTCAGTTCTAAGTATGGGGAACCCCCAAAATTTATTTTTTTTTTTTCTATTTTTGTGCGAAAATCTTAATGCGGTTCACAGAATACATCTACTTACCAAGTTTCAACAGTATAGTTCTTATAGTTTCGGAAAAAAGTAGCTGTGACATACGGACGGACAGACAGACAGACAGACAGACAGACAGACATGACGAATCTATAAGGGTTCCGTTTTTTGCCATTTGGCTACGGAACCCTAAAAACAGCAATTGCTTTCTAAGTGCCTAAAGGGCTGTCGATATAATATATTCAGAAAATGGAATAAACACTGAGTTAAGTTTAATTCACGCCTGACTTAGGCCTTGTTAAAGTTTGATTTAAGCGTGTTCCAAACTTGGCCTAATCGACTCCAACACCTGGCCGAATCCCCGTTCAACTTTTGCCGAAGCCTAACTTAAACTGGACTAATATTATCTCAAACCAGACTTAAGTCTACTTAACCCGGGCTGAGGCCTAGCGTAAGACAAAACCCCAATAACCTTAATAATTCTAGTAGTAACTGATCGGGTTATCGGATCACGCAAATTATTTTTTAAGCCCAAAGAAAGAAACCTCAGTATTTTTTTTTTTTCGAAAACGACAGATTTAGTGGAGGAAAAGCAACTTTTTACTGCAATAAAGTGCATAAAACGTGTTATTAGTACTTAAACTTCAAAAATATGCAGGCATTTTTTTCGTTAAAAATATTAGGCTGCATAAAAATTGCAACAATGTAACGCATATTTGCATTACTTTCGATCACTTTTTTTATCTCACTATGTTCGACTATTCCCAAAAATGTATATACACTAATTTTAAGGGTCACTGATTACGAATTTGCTATCAGATTTTCGTAACTCAAAATGGCGGATCCAAGATGGCGAACAATTTTTGGCAAAATTCTCAATTTCTTCGAAAAAAAAGTGGGTATTTGGGTTTTTGGGGTCACTGATTACTGGTTAAATGCCTGCATATTTTTGAAGTTTAAGTCCTAATAACACGTTTTATGCACTTTATTGCAGTAAAAAGTTGCTTTTTTCCCGACTAAATCAGTCGTTTTTCGAAAAAAAATTACGTGAAAAATGCATTTATTTACATAATATTGTACAAAAACAATAATAATATTTTTTTTTTTTTTTTTTTTTTTGTTGGATCGTGTCGGGCGACTCAAAATACGTCTAAAAAAGTTGGTCTCGATAAGAATTAACCACCCCTTCGATAAAAGTTAGCGCCTCGAAGTTACCGTACAATTTTTTGTTATTCAGGCATTAATGGGTTAATACTGGTTTTCACGAAAAAAATGATGTCTGGAAGAATATACATCATTTACGTATTACTGCTAGGGGTTGTTTACCCCCTTGAGGAGCTTTTTTTACGAAAACCCAAAAACACGTCAACTTTATATTTCAAAATCGTATGTAAAAAAAAATGTTCAATGATTTTTAACTAAAACTTTTATTTTTGTGACGCAAAAATATAAAAAAAAAATCGTTTTTCTGCAATAAAAAATAAGGGTTGCCACCCTCGGGAACCGGATTACCTACAAAAGGTTAGTATACTTATGAGACCTCATTTCCATTTTGTTTCATTCGAAAAAATTCATTAGAACTTGAAATATTTAGGAAAAACTGTTTTTAGCGCTAAACTTTAGGGGTGGTTTTCACTCCCTAAAACCTTAGATTTCACATTGATCTCGGTCTTCAAGGTCGTCTGAAGGTCAAGTTGATTTTGTTAAATTGCAACCCCCATTTTTGACCCCGGAAATTAAAAGAGCAAGAAAGTGTCAAGTTTATATAAATTTCCCTCTGTTAGCAGTAGTTAGTTTGCTAGGAGTCATTTTATTATATTTAGAGCAAATAGGTTTTTTTTCGAAGATACTTTAGCTCATGTTGATGAAATTATTGAATAAATATAACATAACTAAGTTCGGAAATAGTAAGTATTATCATTATCATTATAATTACCTATTTTCTAAATAATTTCACTTCGTTTTGATTCAAGGGGATTTTGAAAAATTTTAAAAGACTTGAGTTGATTTTTCTTACTTCTTCTTCGTTTTTTATAGTAATGGGTAAAAAAAGGATCTTACTAGTGACAAAATAGCTTGTATTAAATCACTTTTAGAACAAACTTGCCTTTCACAACGCGAAAGTGGCAAAAAGCTTAACGTTTTGCGTGCTTCGGTTCAGAATGTTGTGGACTAATGAAGCATTAACGCCAAAATGGCAAATGTTGAAAAAAAAGAAGATATTAACACCACTTGCTGAAAGAATTTTGACCAAAATTGTGAACGAAAATCGGTCAGCAACAAACGAAACCATAAAACGTTAACTGGGGGAGTCAGGAGTCAAGAGTGGAAATGTCAGAACGGACTTTGCAGCGTCAGTTGAAGGAATTAGGCTATCATAGTAGGCGTCCTGTGGCAAAACCTAAATTAACTGCAACCATGCGACGAAAACGTTTGCAATGGGCTAAGAAATATCGTAGTATTACGGCTGAGGATTGGATAAGTGTAATTTTGTAAATTGCAGTGAAATTTTCAATTAATTGGTTATCTAAAATGTTTTGTGTTATTTTCATAGGTTTGTTTCAGCGATGAGAGTTCCAAGAGGATCAGTATAAAAGTGTTGGGAACTTACCTTTTGCCCAATTAGAAGAATGGGTCACACATGGTGAAGAAAGGATATTTTGCATAAACGGTGCAAATTAATAAAAAAGTTCCTGAACGATGACAATATTCCTCTACTGGACTGCCCAGGGAATTCTCCGGATATCAACCCAATAGAAAATGTTTGGGAACTTCTAAAGAAGGAAATGTCAAAGAACAACATTACAAATAAAAATATGCTAACAGAGAAAATAAAATGTTGTTAAAATATTAGAATAAATGGCAGTTAAATGTATTGAAAGTATACCTCGGAGGATGCAGGCTATAATAGAATCTAAAGGGGGTATAACAAAATATTAATTTCTTAGAATCTAAAATTATTTTGAGTTGAATTTTTGCTTCTTTTTATTGTTGTAATAATGAATATTTAAGAAAGCAAGAGGCTTTTATATTCTACTTTCCATTAAAAATATTAAGTTAATTTCGTTTTACTAAAAATATGTAAGTGGCCATAATAAATTGTCATTGGACTGTACATATACTCTCTTCACAACCGTAAGACAGTTTTAAAGTTATTCCTGGAAGTGGGAATTGACTGCATCACCTATACTGCTAACACTGGGTCTTCTACTCTAAGGTATAGATCTTCACTATGATGAAAATGACGTAAGGGCTGAGTTCATAGCTAGATTTAAAACTGTAGTTCCTTTAAAAATTAAAAGTTTCTCAACTGATAAATCACGGAAAGACGATTATCCATATTTCATAATTCTATAATTCCATAGCCAAACATAGCATAATAAACAATAAATACTATAAATTTTATTAAATTACATATCAAGACTAACAGATTACTGAGTAAGGAACTTCAAAAAATATTTCATAATAAATTCATTTGAGATACATACAAAACTCTCTCCTCCAGGATTAATTGTTTGAAACAAAATATTAACGATAGAATAGTCAACTATATGATTTCTATATTTCAAGATAGACTGATTCCAAGCCTTTAAGGAAAGTTTTAAAATAATTGGGAACAAAAAAAATTACAAGGTTAACTTTTGATCTTTGAAAATTATTTCCGGAATTTATATAAAGAGAAATGTCACTCTCATATCTCTGAAACTTCCTTCTGAAGTGGGTAGAATAACAATATTAATCATTTTTTGGGCAATAATTTTAATATGGAAGGTGTATTTGATCCAATTGTTAACTTCTCTAATAGAAATAGCGTCCTTATTATTATTATTTAATTACTGTTACTTTCCTATAGATTGAAAGAAAACTAAGGTTATTTTGATCCAAAAAAGTAATAAATCAGTTGACTTAGGGAAATTTTAATTTTGTTGTTAAAAAATATGTAAAATACTTGCTTACTCTGTCCCCCCTATTTTCAACAAAATTTTTACGAGGTTCCTGTCTGACAGAACATTTCTACTAATGTTGAAGTCAAATCTAGAGTATCTCAGGGCTCTATTATCAATTACGCTCAACGTAACCTTATCCCAATAACGTCACCATTGTTTACGAATTTGCATTCCTTTTGGGGAGTGCGATTGTACCTACCGCACCGCTCCTGGTACCGCTGCTGAGTTATATTTCCATTAAAAGATAAAAACTCCTTTCCTGGTATTTTTTTTTAAAGACATGAGCGGATGAAGGTGCTATGTTGCATTTGTGTATTTGTTCTCGAGTTGTCAATAAACGTCCCACTAGGCTACGCTACAATCATGTGTACACATATATTTTTGGAAAACGAAAATTTTTTACATATCGTATTCGTATTTGCAAACCAAAACTCGATATTCGAAAATCTATTTTCGACCCAAATCACGGCTTGATTTTCAACCTATGATGTGAAAATTAATATTTTGTAATAAGTTTTAATTGTTAGGTATTATATTTGGCCCAAAGGAGAAGGGTCAATAAGGTCAGTCTTCGGCCTAAATTTTTTGGCAGGAAGGCCTTGAAATTTCTTTGAAATTCTTTTTGGGTTTTTATCTATAATCAATATATAGTCAATTTCAACCAATACGAAACTTCCAAATACCCTCTCTCCTCTCTGCCATCCCCGCAAAGTTATGAAAAAGCAGCTATAAATACCACTATTTTAATGCATTAACGCTCATAGAGAATGTCTCAGCTAAATATTTTATTTTACAATACAGATAACGCATCTAGACAACCAATCAAACATAAATAATCTCCTCCCCCCCATCATACCCCCTTCCCCACGAAATTTCAAGTCCTTCCTGCCAAAAAATTTTGGCCGATAACCGACCTTATTGACCCGGCTCTGGTTCTACTTCGGATAACAGTTTCTTTATCTTGCGCTGCTCACTGTCTCCTGTTTAGATATTTACCTCCTTCATTAGGTGAGTTGATCTCGGCGTCAGATATTTGTGTTTAAACTTTGGACTCGATGGCACTAACCAATGTACTGAATTTCGAGTAGTAGATGCCTATCACGGAAAATTGTGCCTCCACCTGAGCAAACCAGATTTCGCGCTCTTCATGCCAGTACGGTGGGATTTTGACACTCACTCGTGTTATGTGTCAAACATCATTGGATTGAATATCTGTGAAAGGTTGACGCCCTATTTTCGGTGCAATTATATCGCTTTCACTGGGATTTGTCATTTTCCTTTGGAAGTAGTAGAATTTTGTGTGCAAGTGGAGTTTTCAGATGAGGAATGTTGCCATTATTGAATTTTTGTACACTGTACCGTTTTTCAGATCATAAGAAAGGTATTAAGCCCTAGTTATAATTACTAAAATATCATTTTCGCGTAAGAATTATTGTTTAGCAGTTGGAGTGGCACATTTTGAAACTTCGACCACAAGGCGCAATGTTATTCCGCGGCGATTATCGGACTACTTCACTACATGTGCATTTTGCTTGTGTTAATACGTATTCCCGGGGGTTTTGTACAGGCACACCGGTCGCAAGTATGCGCACTCATATCTTACTTAAGTGTAGGTTCATAAGCATAATACTAGGTTTCGTATGCATGAAAATGTTCTTTTGTATGAACTATCATGAAGGGTGACCCAAATGTTATAGCTTATATAGTGTATCAAATACCGTTACTAAATAAGAAATTTAAATCTGTACATGTTTTAGTATTGTCGAATAAAGGTATACTGGAGCGAACTGAACTGATAGCTCATAACTCAGTTGAACAAAATCGCAGGAAATTAAAAAAAAAAAAAACCTATTTTAAAGAGCAAAGTAACTGCTTTAAAAGCCTTGCATGGATTTTTTCGCTTCATTTTCCTTTTTTTTGGACTGTAACTGAACGGCAGAGAATGAAGAAAAAAGTTCGATACAAGATTTTAAAGCGGAAAGTACAAACTTCAAAATGAGCTTTAATTCATCCAAATCCTTTCATTTTTCGCGAAGATAAAACGGTTTAAAAATTAGGACAATTTTTCGAATTTTTGGATGATCAGTAATTTTAATTTAATTTTATTCTTGCCACCATAACGTTTCTCATATCACAAGAAAAATAATCCTTCCTAATTATAATTAGTAGAATATTATTTGTGCGTGCAGTGGCATATTTCGAAACTTCTACCATAAGAAGCAATGTTATTCTGCGACAATTATCGGACTATATCACTACATGTGCATTTTTTACTTCATGATTTTTGTTTTTATGTATTCCCGAAGATTTTGGGTCGGCCCACGATATCCTGAATGCTGAATTCAACACCTAGGTTTATTATAGACACACCGACCCCAGTTGAAAATTTGCATACAAAATTTCTCGTGGTTTTAACCTTATACTTTCTTCTATAACATGTTATATGTAGCCTGTCTGATCAATAACCATTTTGTATATATTTAAACTTTCATTGAACTCGGTTGCGGGGTTTAAAAATTATGGTGGAGCAGCCAAAGAGAACTACCTATTACAATTTAATTATTAGTATATATATTTATATATCTCTTTTTAGATTAGAATTGTTTTCTTATGTTGGTTGCCTTGGATATTGCGAATGCATAGACCTGGAAGGCCGCTAACACTGGAATTTCCACCAACACCGTGTTCGGATACATCGTCTGAGAGAAAGCACCAAATTCTTTCAGATGTAGAGCTTAAGGAAAGGTAGTTTATTAACAAATTTGCTTTATCAAATTACTCCTCTTTTTTGTTGTATAATTTCAGATCCTCGAAATCTTTATTAGCTAATGTACTTGATATCGATGACGATTTTCGTCATAATTGCAGACCACTTACGCCAGGAGGAACACTGCCACATAATCCTACATTTTATAGAACTGTATACGGGTAAGTAAAAAGAGTTCGCAAAATAATATTAATCAGGAAAAGTAGTATTATCATATAAAAAAAAAAAAAACTGATTTTGGACGTATATAATATTGTACTTCTGAAAGTCTCCCTAAAATATTTATAATGAGAATGGGCAATTCGTACCTGGGAAAAAAGGTTTTCTTAACAGTCATAAAATATATAATTTAATAAGATATAGTAATTAAGAGTAATTGAAATCAGAAAATAATAATAAATACAAAGTAAAGAAAATACTTGACTCTTATGTATAATAAGATTGAAAAAATATAGTGTTTAAAAAAAAACAGACACAAATCGTTGTTCTAATGTCTCATAGGGGCCTCAATAGCTCGGTTAGCAGCGCGGCGAGCCAGCAGGGTTCTCTACCCAACAAACAATATTTCTCTTATAAAGCCCTCCAAGAGTTATATGAGAATTAAAATAGGCTTTAGCTAAGAAAAAAGTTACTCCTCAAAACTTCTTCAAGAGCATTACTATCCAAGAAGTGGCGTATGAAATGAGGCTGTTTAGGCTTTAGGAGATTTCGTAGAGAGTTTTTCAAATCACTTACAAGAAATTGTCAAAAGCAGATATAAATACTAATATCTAAAAAATACTTTTGAAAGTATGTTATGCGAGCTCAGTTTCCTATAATAACTTTTAACAAGCGTATTAAAAAGCTTTGAAATTACTCTTAATTAAAACATGCAAGATTATCGTGAGAATAATTATTTATAATGTTCTTCTGTTAAGTTCTTTTTTTTCCCAATGAAAAATGCACACTCCGGACTTAGAATCTTTATTCGAATATTAAAGGTTCCATCTACTAACTTAACTACGATCTGAACTCTCGGACAATCAAAACCCAACTCAGCTTGTAAAATGTTCTTAGAGGTGAACTGAGCCCAGCCGCCAGAAGCCACGTCAGCAAAACGTGCCCGATAGCGAATCACTTGAACTGCGCGTAGGAAGGTGCCATGAGCTGTCGTGTCAGCAAAATTCGATCCGCGCGATATGCTAAGTGTGAGAAGAATTATACCGGAAATTTGGAAATTATCTACGTTAGCTTTTTGATTATTGGAACGTAACACCTTCCCCCTTAAATAAATTGATTTTTCTAAAAGTAAATCAATTTGCAAGATTATAGTCAATATCTCTCAATGAGGAAACTGATGGGTTTCTTGATTCTTTACTTCGAACATGGATTATTGTTTCAGGAATTTTCGATTCTTCTACTCTTATTATTGAAGGACTTTGGACAAATGTGTCGGTTGGCTGAACTGTGGGTTTTGATTTCGCAGAGAATTTACTTTTTACTCTGGTTATATGATTACAATTTTCCTTAGAATTTCTAGATCGTTTACTACACTTATATAATTTGATGAGTACAATTAATATGACTAAAGATATCGTTACATATAATATAATAGAGTACAATGATGGATATCTTATCAGATAAGGATGTTTTTGTGCATCTTCTATTTTTTGATTAATGTTTTCTAGATTATGAGACGCGACTTTTAAGCTGCTTAAGTCTACATTTGTGAACGATACAGGAGAGAGTTGAAGATATTCATGAGTAAAATTTAATTTCTTCTGTGCACAACAATTATCCTCTATAATATTAACTTGTGGTATGACCGATATAAATTCGGTTGTTATTTCATAACTTGGTAATAATCTATTTGAGTTTGCGTAAGCTTCACAAGTGTTATCTAGAGTGAGCAAATTAGTTACCTTGATGGTTCGATCAATAATTCTTTCGATCTTATCGCATAAAATTGTTAAGGGTTTCTCTTCTGTAGAAATTAAGATCCACTTATTGAATTTGAGAACATGTATTATTTCGACATCACCATATAAGAATCTTGTGTTACAGTTTTTGGGGATTTCCTTTGTATTCATCATAAAGAGAACCACCTCACACACAGAAGTTCGGCTAGTCGGATATATGATTTTGTTTTTACAAAGAAGGTGTTCGGTAACCAACGGTTTGCACTCCTTGACGTCATGAATTATTGCGTAATCCATGTGACTACTAGACATAGCCAGATAGTTAAAATTGGGTTGGATATAAGCATAAGAATTAGGTGGGTCATCGTGAGGAATTGGTAAAGGAAGGAGATGATACAAGTTAAAGTATTTATCCTCTGACAACGGCAAATTAATGATAAAAATTAACTTTGAATTCTTATGATAGACTTGAAGTCCTACTATATTAAACAGAACGTGCGCATTTTGTAAGTCGACTGGTACCGGAAAACTTAATCCTTGTGCTAAGGAACGAATATTGTTGGTTAATTCCGTAATTAATTGGATAGGGGTAATAACAATCGGATGGAGGGTATTTTTCTTGGCAAACAGTACTGCATTAATCACACCGTCCACCTCTTCACTTACTTCGTTTGTAAGGAAATTAAGCAAACCGATATGTTGGGTAGCAATTTCGTTTGCTCGTAGGTTAGTTAATTCAGTTGTGACCATTTAACTATACTTATTTATTTTCCTTATGTTTTCGTTCAGACTGTTTTCATGGAATTTTAATTTACTTATGGTTTCGTTAAAATTTGCAATAGTGGTTTTTACAACTTGTATTTGTTCTTTCATCATATTGAAGCTGATTTGTTCATTTTCAGAGACCTTTTTAATAGCGTTTTCAAAATATTCCGCATCATCAGCATCGATAGTACCAAAAACAGTTTTGAATGCTGTTCCGATTCTATTAAACCAACCTCGTTTCTGCCTTGTATGGCCTATTAAACCTCCAAGAGACTCTAGCTTCGTACTGAGTATAGGTAACTGCACTTCTATCAGATTCAGAGATTGCTTACAATAATAAACTTCCGAAGTGTTATTGAGCTTATTGCATAAACCTACGGACTTATGGTAAACGTTACGAACTAAGTTTACTTTTTCCGTATATATTGATAGGTTAAGGAAGGTGACAATTCTCCAAGTAGAACTGTGGAATTTAGCGTACCCAATGTTTTCATAATATAAGCCACTGTTGTTTCCCAGTTGCTCCAGGCCATACGAGAATGCAAATGACGAAATCGGGAACCTGAAATGATTATGTAGAGGGTTTTAGTCGGTTTTTATGTACTCTAACGTTTTTTCCTTTCATTCGTAGGGTGACGTTTTGATTGTTGTGAATTTCTACTATTTCGTATGGTCCTTTGTAGTTAGGACTTAGTTTTTTACATGCTCTTGGCTTACTGTTTCTTTCCAAATATACCATTTGACCTATTTCATAGTCGGGGATGATTACGTTTTTATCATATCTTTCCTTTGACTGTGTTTTGGATTTGATTATATTTTCCCGAGCGATTTTTTGAGAGGTGAGTAATCTGAGTTTTAATTGGTCTATATAGTTATCGTACGTATATTTGAATTCTGGGTTTTGATTTAAGGATGTAGGTAGTTTGGGTTTGTATCCGTAAAGAAGCTCGAAGTGAGAGAATTTCGTTGTACTATGGATAGATGTGTTATATGAAAATATCGCAGTTGGAATCCATTCGTCTCAATTATCTAAATTACGATTCAAGTAATGTTTTAGATAATCTTTTAACGTGGAGTGTGACCGCTCTAATGCTCCATTGCTTTGAGGATGAAAAGCTGTTGTATGGATCTGTTTTACATGTAAGAACTTTGAGAATTCCTTTAATAGGTTTGAATTGAAATCGGCACCTCTGTCCGATAGAATTGAGCTTGGAATTCCAAAATGACTTACGAATTGAAACAGGGTTTCAGCTATTGTTACAGCTTCGTGATTAGGAACGAAATATGCGAGAGAAAATTTAGTAAGATCATCTTGCATAGTATATTAATTATAAAACGATTTCCCTTCTCTGTAATCGGTAAAGGACCTACAACGTCAAGACAAAGTTTTTCAAATGGTTTACTGGCAGTAGAGGTTATTTCCATAGGTGCCTTGAAGGTTTTTCGTTTGTTTTGTTTTGTTGGCATGATTTGCACGACTTCACATAACCTTTTATTTCTTTCTTCATTTGCGGCCAGTAATACATCGACTTGATTCGTCTATAAGTTCTATGGAAACCTTCGTGTCCAGATAATGGATCATCGTGATTTTCTTTTAGTATATGGGGGATGTCTTCTTTTGAGGGAGTGATAATCCTTCCCATGTGGATGATGATTTTAATTTTAGTGTTCCTAAAGATATACTGGATCATTGTCCTTATCCTCTCATACTTGAATTGGTTGACGGGGTCTTCGAAATTTGGCATAGATATGCAATCGACTGCTTCTTCAACTAACTTGTCTTTTAAATTCCTGAGAGTGTAAAATATGTCTTTATACAACGGTTTCTCCCAATGATTCTGTTTAATAAAACAATGATATATCGCCTTTCGCGAAACTCTATTTGTTGATTTGAAATTGGAATAGATCTCATGCGGAGTGTTTTGTAATTGTATTAGATTATCCGATAAGGAAAGTAGTTCAGGACTAAACTTATTGTTTTCATTTAGGTCAACGCTTGTTATATAAGCAATATCGCTATTTGATTTTACCAGATGCGAGTCTTTTTCGACAAAATCGTGAACTTGGGGAGTGAGGGAATTATAGAAGAACTTAATATAGTCTTCGTACGTATCTTGGACTGAGCTCAGAACATTCACGTCTCCTGTGGTTATTCTGGACAAACAATCAGCGTTCGAATTTATTTTGCCTTGCTTGTAGATTATCTCATAATCATATTCTTCGAGTTTAAGGCGCCATCGAACTAGTTTTGAACCAGGGTCCTTGCAGTTGAACAACCATAGTAGCGGCCTATGGTCGGTTACAAGTTTGAATCTGCGACCGTATACATATGGGCGAAAATGATTCACTGCCCATATAATGGCAAGAAGTTCTCGCTCCGTTGTGATGTAGTTAGACTCGGCTCTATTGAGTGTACGAGATGCAAAGGCTATAGGTAAGTCTTTTCCTATGGGCCCTTGAGACAGGACTGCTCCTATTGCCACATTTGAGGCGTCAGTCGTGATTATAAATTCCTTCGTAAAGTCTGGATATATTAGAATAGGCTCTTGCGTTAATCTGTCCCTAAGATTATTGAAAGCTTCTTCTTGTTCAAAATCCCATTGAAATTTCTTCCCTTTCTTGAAGAGCGATGTGAGAGGTTTGGAAATCTTGCTGAAATCTTGTATGAATCGCCTGTAATATCCTACAAGACCAAGGAAGGATTTTATCTGTTTACCGGATGTTGGACGGGGAAATTCCCGTATGACTTTGACCTTTTAAGGGTTAGGCTTGATTCCATCATTTGAGATCACATGACCTAGATACGCAACTTCCTTCCTAAGAAATTCGCATTTGTCGGGCTGAAGTTTGAGATTATTCGCTTCAAATCGTTCGAAAACTTTGGTCAGTTTTTCTTCATGATCTGTGAGAGAAGACGAATATACCACGACATCATCCAGGTATACGAAACAGTGAGTAGAGGTCAACCCCGAGAGGACTGAGTTCATTAACCTCTGAAAGGTCGCAGGGGCATTTTTAAGCCCAAACGGCATTCTGTTATACTCGTAATGACCACTGGTGGTCGAAAATGCTGTTTTGCATCTATCTTCCGCAGACATTTCGATTTGATGCAAGCTAGAAGCAAGGTCGAGAGTTGTGAAGTATTTACTATGACCAAGTTGATCGAGAATTTCGTTAATGTTAGGGAGCGGTAAGGAATCACCTACAGTTACGTTATTTAACTTACGATAATCTATTACTATCCTCCATTTTTGCTTTCCGGAGGCATCAGTCTTTTTGGGGACTACCCAGAGAGGCGAGGACCACGGCGAAGTGGATAGTTTGATAATATTCTGACTAAGCATTTGATCTATTTGCCTATTGACTTCTTCTTTGTAGCATTCATAATAGCGATAAGTTTTGCTCGCTATTGGAGGCGTATTGCCAGTATTGATGGAATGCTTTATGGCGGAAGTTGAAGTGAGTTGATCGCCTTCGAGAAAGAAGAGTTTGTTGAATTTTGTACAGATCCTGAATATGCTTTCTTTTTCTTCTGGATTGAGGTGATCAATGCGAATTTTAGTTTTCAGAAGTTCGTTTCGGTTTACTTTGATATCAGGATTGCATTTGAAGTGATATATTTCTTCAGGGATTGGCAAAAGCGTAACCTTTGCATCTTTGAAAAGAATCTTGTTCTCTCGGGTATTGATGATTGAGGCAATAGCCTTGTTGTTAGCATTAACAGAGGTCATGGCTCTACTGAGATAAACGCCATCAAGAATTTTTACGTCGGGAATTATTCCTTCCTTTAACTGAGGATTTAGGACCTCTATTTCTATAAGAGTTTCGGATCTCGCTTGTAATATTATTTCTTTATTTGTATTATTTTGGGAAAATGGAATTGAAATTGAATGGTTTTTATTGATTCTTAGAATGAGCTCGCCAGATTCATAATTGAGCACTGATTTGTAAGTATTGAGGAAGTCATTGCCCAAGATTCCGTTATGAGGAATATTAGAATTTGTAGAAATGATGTGGAATTTGTGTTTAAGATTTATGTTTTTAATTTTAAAATTAAAGTAACAGTATCCAATCGTTTTGATCGGGTTTTTGCTATCGTCGATTCCATGAAGGGTAAGGATCTGGTTGTCATAGTATAGGGTTTCTGGTTTTAGTGAATTAGATTTGATAATTGAAACATTTGCTCCACTGTCGATAAGAAGGTGTAGTGAACCCCTTTTTGACTCATTACAAATAATTTCTGTAAGGGTCGTACTGCAAGTGTTTAGAACTAATGAATATTGATTGCAGTAAATTGGTCTAGCTCCCGAGGAACTGCTGCTGAAGCATCGAGAGTGTGAATGTTTCCCTGTTTTGTTACCTCATTTGGTTTGCTTTGAGATGAATTGGAATCGTCGCCCCCTTTCTTATTAGCATATATTCTTTTTCTGCATTCTGAAATAATATGGCCCTTATTTTTGCAATAATTACAAAATTTTCCAGCCGTAGCCGTTAAAACTGAGTTAATAATTTTATTATATTAGATTTTTGAGAATTAGGCTTCTGCAAATTATGATTAAATTTTCTTACGCAATTTTGCGTGTTATGGCCTGACCTTTTACAGTTTTGGCAGAATCGATGCTTGTTCATGAGAAGAACGACCTTTTCCTCCTCGATAGCAATATTAAATGCATCATTCAAAGTTTTAATTTCTCGCGCACGAAGCATTTGGCTTATTTCGGGTTGAACATTAAGGATAAACGTGTGAAGCGCAAGATCTCTCATTGAAGCCAATCGACCAGGTAGTTCCTCTGGTGGATGGTTGCTTTGTTGAACGGAAGTAAGAACCCTTTTTAAACAGCTTTCGATACGAAACATATACTGGGAAATGGTTTCGGCACTTGCTTGTTTACAACTTAATAATTCCATGAGAAGGTGTCCGTGATGTTTCTTATCCGAATACATATTCTTTAGATATTCTTTAAGAGCATCCCAATTACGAAAAACATGATTTGAGCAAGCAGCCTCTGCCCTACCGGTTAACTGGGCCTTTATATAAGCTAATAAAATCGAAATCTGATCGCCACTGGCAAGGGAAAAAGCGGAATCACAATTGTTTAGAAATGGAATTAATTTTTCACGATCGTCATCGAAAGGCTTTATAAATTTAAATAACGTGTTTAAATTAATTAAGTTAGAACCTCTAGTGTCTTCCGACGATGGGCCAGGATCATTATTATTCGCGGGGGTGTTAATATTTCGAGGAGTATTCAAATTAAAGGTTTCGTCTTCAACTTTCTCGTTTTCACCCATTTGGCTTCTCGTGAGAGGCATCTTGATATAAATTCGTGATAGTGAACGGAAAACAAACGCGGATTTATATTATAATTTGACACTTAACAGCACGAACTCTTAACAGCTACTTCTCAAAATACTTGACAGAATATTTGTTATTGATATTAACGTAATTTACAATATTAGAGCTAGAAAATCAGATTCTATTATTATTAATGCACTAACTCACAGTAAAAGAAGCTGTACCCAGGTGATCAGGCTGTTGAGCATTATTGCTGTGTGAAAGTTCTCCCTCTGAAGCAATTGACTGGGTTGCTGGCACTGATGTCTGAAGATGTCTCGGTTCCGATTGAAGATTTTGCTTGGATGAGTTTGAGTAGCTAAGGATGAAATTGAGTTGTGACCTCAGCTCAGCCGGATTGGATGATTTCCTTCGAAAAATTCGCTTAGATGAGTTTGAGTAGCTAAGGATGAAATTGAGTTGTGACCTCAGCTCAGCCGGATTGGATGATTTCCTTCGACTTTTGGTTCGGATCGGATGTAGTGGTACTTAGTAGAATGAACTATGAAAGTATCCGTTTGGTGCACTTCAAGGTGAATCCCACTTCTGACACCACTGTTAAGTTCTTTTTTTTCCCAATGAAAAATGCACACTCCGGACTTAGAATCTTTATTCGAATATTAAAGGTTCCATCTACTAACTTAACTACGATCTGAACTCTCGGACAATCAAAACCCAACTCAGCTTGTAAAATGTTCTTAGAGGTGAACTGAGCCCAACCGCCAGAAGCCAGATCAGCAAAACGTGCCCGATAGCGAATCGCTTGAACTGCGCGTAGGAAGGTGCAATGAGCTGTCGTGTCAGCAAAATTCGATCCGCGTGATATGCTAAGTGTGAGAAGAATTAGACCGGAAATTTGGAAATTATCTACGTTAGCTTTTTGATTATTGGAACGTAACACTTCCATAAGAGGATTACACGATAAACTTCAAATAAGATTGTGTGTGTTTTGTCACACACAGAATATTCTTCTTTATATTTTATATATTTTTGTTATTGAGTTATATGTTCTTGTGAAAACCTCTAAGAAGACTTTATTTAGATAAAGCAATAATGTCTCCGACTTGTTCGTATTTCCACATGATGAATAATAATAATTTATATCAGGAATTTTATTGATACGTAATGAAAATATTACTGCGAACAAAATTAGACTGATGACATGTAGTCTGATACTTCTAAAAAGTACTTATCGCCAGCAAAATTTTACAAATTAGTCAACATGAAATGATTTTTATTTTTAATGTAGTTCCTTAAACAATGTGAAAATATGTCCAAAATACTATTTTTGCTATATAATATTGGAACAAAGCATAAATAAATAAATAAATTTGTCGGTATTTTAACATCTTTTTTAAGTCTGAATATTCTTTAAGTATGCATTTTTTTTAAGTCATTTCCTACCTTGATAAATTCACAAAGAGATCATATTTTCAACCTGGCGTGACATCATGGCTGAATTACACTCACCCCACCGTTCATTCATATTTGTCATGCACACTGTTCATTCACGCATGTTTGAAACTGAGCGGAGTAATAACAATTCCAAATAATTGCAATATATTTCTTAATAAAAGACCTCACAAAGTAATAATATTGCCCCACTCTCTTCTGCACTAACTTATAATATAAAACTGTATTATACAAATTAATACGTATAAAAATAAATATAGGATCACCTGAAAAAGAAGAAAAGTCTGAAAACATACATGAATTATACCGAACTTGAAAACATAAGACAATAGATAAAATCCCGTATTTGAGATATGAATAGGATAATTTATCTTCATAGTTATCTTCTTCAATAACTGGTTCAACACCTTCGGTTTCAAATATTTTCTTAAATTTAAATTTTTTAGTTATATATCATGCATGAGATAAGTAATATATTACAGCTGCTGCATGCGAACAGGAACCGAGGGGGTATCCCACTCTAGAGGCCCTTGAATTGAAAGTTTTTTTCAGGGAGTTGAACAAGAAAATATAAATCATTTATAGTTATACATAATAATCCTTTTATTATCTGATCTTTAATGAACATTTTGAGAAAATTTTTTTTTTTTTTTTTTGTTGAGTAGTTGGGTCAGGGCAGGCCTGCTACTGGGACTCATAACTTAGGAACGCAAGCTCATAGTGTGTGCCATAACAGCCAAACAAATAATCCGAAAAAAGTGAGATTGCACATTAGTACTCTTTATATATGTGGCTATGGCAAGAGTATGTCACATTTAGAAAAAAAAAATTTTTATTCATTTCTTTAATTTTTCCTACTTATTCGTTATATTTTTTAGTTGATTTTTACTGTAAAAACATGGGATATAAGCTATCCAGATTTAAAAATGCCTGATTTGCTCCACTTAGGTTATAGATAACTAACACAGCTAACACAGCTTTTACCAAAATCTGAATTTTTTCGGATGAATGGTTTTCTCAGAATGCTGCACACCATTCATCAAAACGGTATTTTGAGAAAAACGGCATTTAAATTAAAGATAAAGGCAACGAGGAGTGGTGTGGAGCGCAAGCTGCGCACGGAATCGCCTGTAGCAGCGCGGGCTTTTCAAATTTCAAAAGAACACAGGATTTTTCAAAACTAAAAAAAAATTCATTTTTTTAACGTTCTAGGGTGGGATACCCCCTTAAGCCATTTACTGTAAGTGAGTGAATCAAATAAGTAGTCAAATATTCACTTTGATACTTTATTTAGGTTTTCAACTATACTAAATGAACACTTTACGTTGTAGGCCTAATTATGGGGAATTATACTTAGTGCCATAACTGTAATATTGCATATTATATAGCAAGCACACAATTGTTAAAATCTTTTCACATTAAGAAAGCATGAAACCTAAGCTTTAAAATGACGTATTAATTCAGTGCCTTTTGCCAAACAAAATGTAGGAACTTTCTGATAATAGATACGGAAAAATGCAAATCGTTTTTGTAGAGCACCGAATTCTCTACAAAAATGCCCTGAAGTTTATAGCGCGCACGCAAGCATAAAAATAACTTTTTTTTCAAGCTTTTCGCAAGGCGGCCCAAAAAAGATGAATTCAAGCAAATATATGAAGAAGGACTAGGCAAATTCTGAAAAAATGCACAACGTTTTTTAAACATATTATAGTTGTGATATTTTGTGCATATTTGATATTTTTCGAAATTTTAGTGATGAATTTTTGATATTTTACTGATGCATTTACAAAAAAAAATGTCGTTCTTTGAACGAAGGATTGTTTTTTTTTTTTTTTTTTTTGTCGCTCAATCAAACTTAAACACTTGAACCGATATTTTTTATCTGAAATATATACTATACAGTATACATACGATTATTACATACTATTCCAACTAAAAAAGTAGGCTCTTTATTCGGATAAAATATAGTAAAGACTTTTCAAAAAGCTAACCTCAAATAATTGTTATTGGTCTTTAGAAGTTTTTGAGGATACTAATTTCGAATGTATTCAAGGATTCTCGTAAGTCGAAATGGCTGAACTCATTTTAATAAATGATGATAAAATTGATCCTAGGGATACTGCTTTCGGTTTTATTATTAAAATTTGGACATTGAAGATAGTGGATCCAGCATGGCGACCTGAATTCCTCAAATATAAGGGATTGTAACATAATTAAATTTAGTACAAATCGTATACTGAGGTCATTTATTTTGAACTAATATCCAACCAAAATTGATCGAAATTTGAAGAATTTTAATAAAAATTAATTAAAACGGATCACGGGGTAATCATTTTCGAATTTGCTACCGCTATTTGGAAATTCAAGCACACGGAACAATATTTCTATAATTCAAGTTAATTAGTGCAAACGGAACTTCGGAGACTTTGATTTCGATTCTACTAGGTTTCAAGAGGTCAATATTTTGTGATTCAAGGTGATGATTCAAAGGATTTCTGGTCACTTATTTCGAAAACACATTCAACTGGCGACCAAACCTAATCTTAAGGGATTTCAATGAAAAGTAAACCAGTGAGTTATCAGTAGTATTTTTTAGAATATCTCCAAAATGAGTGCATCGAGGTTTTCTTGTACACTACTTTTAAATATAGTGTCACAATTTAGAAATTCAAGGTGACGCATCCAATATGGCAATAAATATTTTTAATTCAAAGGATTTCCATGAAAATTAGCATAGGCTTTTCGAAGTTGGGTTAGAAATTTAAAATGGCAAAGCCAATATACCGACCAAAAAATTTATTAAGACGACAACTTTTACCTCGAGTAGGTAAATAAAGTACTGATTTCACTTTCAGTTATAATGTCATTCATTAATGTTAAAATAAAAAATTGAATTATAACAATAAATAACATATTTATTTAACATTTAAGAATAAAAACTCATAAGTAGCAAAATTAATTATACTTTATGCGGAATCTCATAAAGAAACCTAATCTTCTTATCTGAGGCACCGAAAACATAGACGATAAAGTTTTGAATCACATATTCTTGCGAATAGCATTCAATTGGTGAGTTTCGAACGAAAACGTGCTAATTCTATGGTTTCCTATCGGAATAATACAGACTTTAGTAAGATCTCAACCCACTCCTTAACTTTGAATAGGTTGAATTAATTTCTAGGATTTACCAAACTAGAACATTTAAGAAACTAGGTAAATCAGCTAGTATTATTATAACTGATACTCCCAATTAAGTTTTAGATGACTTTGAAAGTTTCAAGCGAACAAAATACGAACAAACGAATAGCCAACCACTTTTACTGAATAGTCGAGTATTGTATTGTATCTATATTGATTGGTATGAGATATAGAAGGTTAGGATTTTTTATTTTAACTATTTTAATGTAATGAAATATTATATTTTGTCCGAACCACGTTTTAAATAATTATACACTAAATTTAGTTTTAGTTATTTACATTAATTTAATTGCAGTCAAAGTGATGACGGAAGTATTGGACCGATTGGAAGCACACGTATGCCGGATGCTGTTACGCAACATACGTGTATTAAGTCATCGACGGACTACGAATTAGGTTTAATTCTTAAAGAAATTCGATTTATAACCGATCAAGTAAGTATTTAAAATATTGCTCTTCATTTCTTCTGAATGTCCACAAGTACACACATTTGCAGATATTTATAAAATATAAAGTAGTTTTTATTATTTTGTGTTAATTTATAATATTAATAATCCCTTCCCAGCTCCGTAAGGAAGACGAGAACAATGAAATAGCCAATGATTGGAAATTCGCAGCTATGGTCGTTGACAGACTGTGCCTTATCATATTCACAATGTTCACAATATTAGCCACAATAGCTGTACTATTTTCAGCACCACATATTATTGTCTCGTAGCCATATGAGAGAGGTTATTGTTATTGGTTTTATCAAAAAATCAATTTGTTAATTATTAAATTATTATCGAGACTTTTTAAATAAACCTATGTAAAAGTAAATACATATAAAAAAAAAAAAAAAATAGAAATAAAGATTACCAAGAAATATTCAAAAAACGAGATATGAGGATAAACGGATTATTCTTGTTTTCTCGTTTTAATTTCAACACTATGGCTGAAAAATATGTCACGCGATAAATAAACTAGCGAAGGACTTTCCTGTGCCCTGCAAGAGGGATTAGGTATTTAAAGTACACGAAATGAACTCTTCGTAAAAAAATCAAAAAATCCTTTTCGAAGCAAGAGATTAAGGCGATTGTAGTATAAACAATTAAATTTAATCACATAGTACATTGATTATAACATTTTCTATACTTTTAACACATTTTCTAAAAGTTTCGGAAAAGACGAAATATTTAAAATAATCTTATATATAAAGTCGAAGTGTTTCTAGGAATATTAAGGTATTTTTCTTCTAGGGTGAATACAGGCGAGAATTTAGTGTTCAGTTCTCTGAAACGATCTGGTGATTTTACAAATCCATGACTTTCCTATTGTCAGTTCAGTTTTTAGAACAAAAGACAATATCAGTTTTATTCAAAGCATACACTAGATTTCTATAAGAGCAATTTTCTTCCAAATGGGTAAATTAAATTAAAATGAATAAAATTGTCCGTACAATTTTAGAAGGAATTTTTAAGACTGTTGTTTAAGGTTGTATTTTCAGAAAAAAAAAAATCAATGAATTTAAGCTATATTTAAATACATGTGACGAATAAAGGTGCTTACTGTCTTCAGAAAAATTTATAGAAGAACATGAAAGTCTGTTTCGTATTCATTCATAGAAGAAGAATTAAGAGAGTATCAATTTTTAAAAAATTATCTAGAAGGAAATTTAAAAGCAATATTTGTTATTTAAGAAGAAAATGAATAGCATGAATATAAAGACAAAAATATATTTCAAGAATCTCTACTCTTAACTGAAGCCATGTAATTCAGTCGAACCATTCATACATAGAAATATGAAGGCCCATTACCCAATAGAGAACAAGTAAAGTTCATAGTTTCAATATTTCAACTTCATCAAGGATTTTTCTTCGCATCTAAAGTACTTAATACTAGTTTTGATAAAAAGCATTGGAGAAGTAAATAAAATGAAATACAATCAAATAGGAAATCTTTACAAAGCAAACGTAAGATAAAATGGTTTTACCAAACACAATTACTACAGAAAATAAAAAAATAAAAACATTAGTAATTTAAGGTTAATTTGCGCACAAATCGGTAAAAAACCAATAGTAATAATAACTACGAAGAAACTAGTCACAACGGGTAGGGTAATCAATAAATTCACCAAGAAGCCACTGTGACAAAAGATTCAGTGTCTGAATTATTGAAATAAATTGGAAAATTGGTGAATCAGTAACATGGTTGCGAGTAATAATATCTGTGTGTTGATTAAAGTTTAAGGATTCAGTCAGTATTTTGGTAGAAATTTAAGTTGCACTAAATTTTTAATATTTAAAGGGAAGAATATATCTTGGTGTTGAAAGTTATGCTTTTTGCAACTTATGATTTTTCTCAACTTCTTTAATAACTATCCAAGATGAAGTAGTGTTATAGTTTAATAGTTAACGTTTTTATATCATAATTGTCATACTTTTCCTTCATACTTGCATTACAATTAATTTTTTTTAAACCTGTATCTGCAGAACGTATTTAATTGCTTTTTGCAATTTGCACAACTTTATATACATACATGTATATATTTTTCTTAAAATGTAATTAAATTGCATTAATTATTTAATTAATTTTGTTTTCAAAAGCTGTGCTGTTTCTTATAAATGAGTGATTCTAATATATAGTAAGAAGAAGAAAGCCGAATATTATTAATAACAAAAATTTCATTGAATTAGTAGCATGGTTTCTAAACTGGATTATTGCTACCTTTTTTAACACAATGTGACCTGACAGCCAAGAAATTTCCTTTAATTTTTTCTCAAATTTAGGGCTACAATTGGCTAGCATTTTACTGACTGAATGTACAGCAAAGAAACTAATAGTTGCAGTTATTTGTCTTCTGATTGTAAATTTTGTTGAATAGATATATCAGAATTTATGTAAAATACCAAATATGTGTATGTAAATTGACCATTGTATAAAATTTAAAAGTAAGTTGTTATTTTACATTCTCCTTATTTTCGTATACATATTAAAAACAATTAGTATATAAAAATAATTCAAAGAATATAAATAACTTATAAAAAAGCCATAATTCTAAATTAAATAGAAATTTGTTTTTTGTCAGTCATTACGATGGAAACAAATTTTTATAAAGTCGAATATATTACACATTGAAACTTTGTCGTAACAATGTTGAATATATTATACGTTGAAACTTTGTTCCAACAAATTAATTTAAAAAAAGCTTAACTAAAACTACCTATTATAATGGCGATATTCAATTTATTTATTTATTTTAAATTTTTTTTTATATTTATTTTTTAAATATTTATAAAATCAATTTTTAGTTTTTAAGGATGATTTCCTATTTTGAGTATGTTAAAGAAAGCACGTTTTATTAAGTATATCGAAAATTGATAACACGCATTTTTATTCTCGGTTAATATTTTATGTCAAATGATTTAAACTCAAAAGTTGAAAAAAATTTTGACTTTATCATTTAAATTTTAATTACAACAATAAAGCTGAATATAATAATTTACTTAAAAACATACATAATGTTATGAACTAATTACAATTAAGAATATAAGTATCAACAGCACGTCTGTGATATATTTTAAATGTCATAAAATTTGAGGCATCAAATAATATAAATGAAATAATGCAGTAAAGGGCAAATACGTACATTATAATATACCATGTGCGCGTTCAATGATACTCACTGATAATTAACTTACGCTACCTACATATGAACAGCGTAACTAAAACAATTTCTACTTGTGGAAATTATATAATTACTGTATTTGACCTGAAAGAAATGGGAGTATTTCAAGATTTATTATTGCATTCTTGCAATATATTAATAGTAAAGCTCATTAGTCAATAATATTTTGACGAGCAGTAAATTAAAAATAATTCACTTTGGTTTTTACCAAATTTTTGGAATATACAGTACACCCGACTCACATAAAAATAATACTGAAACTCTTATAGAATGCACTTCACGAATTGCAAGTTGCGGTTTTCTCATTCCAAGGAAAGTTATCAAATTTTAAGTAATGTTGTGTATTTTGTATTTGCTTAAAGTTTGCTTTTTTTATATAAAGCATTCGTAATCATTAAACCATTAAGTATACATTTCATTAATAAGTAAAAAAAGTTGGAGTTTAGTTCAAATTAAATTAACTTTTTTATATCAAAATATTTATAAAGTAAATGAATGATCTCATAAAATGGAGTTTAATTTCTAAGTTCTGCCAAGAATAACACAAAGTTATGCACTATTTAGTTTGATTTTTTAATTTTTAATTCAATAGGAAATTAATTCTAACACGATTGCATCTTATACATGTAACAATGCGTATTCAATTTCTGAAATTTTTTTAATATTATTAAAATTGAAGTGAAATGAGAAGGAATACTGCAAAATTTAAATCAGCATAATTGTTGATATAAAAATATTGCTTGTACAATGTTCTTTAATTTTAATTCTCTAATATATTCCCATATTCAAAAATAGAATTCTAGCAGTGTTTATGACCTTCGAGCATCCTTATAGGATCTTTTCTTCTTAAACATAATTTGTTCGTTAGTTCACTAATTATTCCGTTTCAGTAGTTCAAAATTTAATTTATAATTTGAATACAACTTCAACTTCCAATTAATCACAATTCAAAATTATTTAGATGATCTCTACTTAATGACAATTCGGTTTTGAACACAACTTAAACGTCTAATTAATACCAATTCAAAACTATTTAGATGACTTTTACTTGATCAGAATTCAATTTTGATCCCAACTTCAACTCCTAATTAATCACAATTCAAAACTACAATATTTAGATGACTTCAACTTCAACATCTGTTTTACCTAGTCGGTGCTTGGCAGTACTTTGAGCGCTAACAATTCTTTAGGTGGAAAATAGTAGACCGAATGAAATCCAACCAATTGCGTATTTAGTAAAATAGCTGTAACGACGAAATCTCCTACGGGTCGCTCATGCAAAGGACACATTAGCGAAATGCTCAGTATGCGCGCGTGGTTATATGATACCTCGAGTAAATCGATGCGTTAGGAAAATGAATTTAGGACGGAACCGAATGATATGATAAGCGAAATTCTAAATTTATGGAAACTTAACTTAACTTTATGGACACTTAACATTTCCCTCCTTAAAGAAAATTGATTTTAGGAAGAAAAAAAAACAAAAACAAAAAAAAAATTGTTACGTGAAAATCCTTGCCTGTACAAATTGTATTAGGAACTAACTGGGTTACCCGGCGTTGGGTAAATACTTACTAATTAAACATTTCTCAAATGTTCTAGTTTGTTATATCCTAGAAATTGTTTCAACCCGAAAACCCCTTTATGGATCCGCTATCTTGAAATTCCAAATCTTAATAATATTCAAAATTAGTGGCCTTAAAATAATCATTGTACCAATTTTCATTCAAATCCGTTGAAATCAAGAAATGTTGGTCGCCATATTGGATCCGCCATCTTGAGTTTGGAAATTTGGCCAATATTCGAAATTAGTGGCCTCAGAATAATCATTGTACTAATTTTCAGTAAAATCCGTTGAAATCAAAAAATTTGGTGTCATATTGGACCCGCCATCTTGGCTTTACAAATTTTGATAATATTCGAAATTTGTAGCTTCAGAATAATCATTGTACCAATTTTCATTAAAATCCGTCGAAATGGAGACATTCTGGACGCCATGTTGGGTCCGCCATCTTGCATTTAGAAATTTTAATAATATACAAAATTAGTGGTTTCAGAATAATCACTGTACTAATTTCTATTACAATCCGTTGAAATCGAGAAATTTTGGTCGCCATGATGGATATGGAAATTCTGATAATATTCGAAATTAGTGGCTCCGGAATAATTATTGTACTAATTTTAATTAAAATCTGTTGAAATCGAGATATTCGGTTGCCATATTAGATCCGCCATCTTGGATTTACAACTTTTGATAATATTCGGAACTTGTATCCTCAGAATAATCATTGTACCAATTTTCATTAAAATCCGTTGAAATCGAGAAATTCTGGTCGCCATGTTGGATCCGCCATGTTGGATTTGGAAATTTTGCTAATATTCAAAATTAGTGGCCTCAGAATAATCATTGTACCAATTTTCATTAAAATGCGTTGAAATCGAGAAATCTTGGTCACCATATTGGGTCCGCCATCTTGGATTTGTAAATTTTGATAATATTCAAAATCAGTGACCTCAAGATAATCATTGTACTAATTTTCATTAAAATCCCGAAAATCGAGAAATATGGTCGCCATTTTGGATCCGTCATCTTGTATTTCTAAATTTTGATAATATTCAAAATCAGTGACCTCAAAACGTTCATTGTACTAATTTTCATTAAAATCCGTTGAAATCAGGAAATCTTGGTCACCATATTGGATCCGCCATCTTGAATTTCTAAATTTGGACAGCGGATTTGAAATCTCCATCCCGCCCCTATATACCAATTTTCATGAAAATCGCTTTAAATTTAAAATTTTCAGCCGCCATCTTTAATCCGCCATTTTGGAACCCTACAAAGTATCCTATATCCGTTTCCTGGTTCTAAGCTACCTCCCCAGCCAAATCGGTTCAGCCGTTCTTGAGTTATATATAGTGTAACTAACACGACTTTCTTTTATATATTTTTTATTTTTATTATTTTTATTTTTTATATATATATACAGTACCTGGCCAAAAAATTAGAACCACTGTAGAAATTTCATAAATTCACAGTTCCGATATGGGCTAAGTCATAGGAAATGGAAAGATATTAGAAACATAATTGTTATTTGGAAGATCTCTTTATTGTGCAAAGCATACTTTACAAAATGAATATTAATTTCCTAATACTTAGTATTACCACCTTTCGCTTTCAAAACTGCCTGAATTCGTCTGAGCATACTCTCTATGCAAGCTCTAATACAATCTTTAATTTCAGGAGCATCCTGCCATACTTCCTTAATATTTCTAATTAATACATCACGAGTGGGGTTTCGTCTTTTGTAAACTAATTTTTTTAAAACATTCCATACATTTTCAATCGGGTTTAGGTCAGGTGAATTACCTGGCCAAGGCAAAAGAGGAAGATTTTTGCTTAAAAGAAAGTCTTTTACTGCTTTTGCAGTATGGCATAAACTTAAAGGATGAATTGCGGAATCCTATTTCGTCCAAATATGGCAATAAAACTGCTTCCAAAATTCTAATGTACTGACTTGTCATAGTACCTTCTACTAAATAAAGGGGTCCAGGTCCTTCTGCTGTAATTGCACTCCAAACCATAACCGAAGGGGGATGCTTTACTGTCTGTTGTACGCAGGATTGGTGAAACCTTTCATTTGGACGTCTTCGAACAAAGGTGCTAGCTTCCGTCATCGCTTGTAACGTTGACTCATCCGAAAATATGACCTAAAAAAAATTATAAATTGACGAATTTTCATTCAAAGAAATCCCTACTTATGAAATCTTAAAACGATATTACTAATTACCTTTTTCCAGTCTTCAACGGTATATTTTTAATGTTCCTTAGCGAAGTTCAATCTCATTTTCTTCATCCTTTCCGTAAGCCGAGGTCGCTTTGCCGGTCGTCTGCAGTGAAAGTCAGATTCCTTCAATCGTCTTCTTAACGTTCATTGGGATACATCCACTCCTGCTTCAGCTACAACTCTTGTTAGTTCTCGCAATGGTAACTTACGATGTGCACTGTACTGCAACAATTTTCCGCTCGTCTCTAGGCGTGGTTTTCCTTTTTCGCCCACAGTTTTGTCTCTTTGAAGGGGTAATTGCAGAATTTTCACTCAACTGCCTAGAAATTCTGGACACCACACAATGGGAAACCTGCTGAAGTCGTCCAATTTCCCGTATGGAATGATTGCCAGTCTTTAGAAGAGCAGATATCGCACTTTTTTTATCGGCTGAAATGTCTCCTTTTCTTCCCATAATGATTTCTGATAAAAATATTAATATTTTAACCGTCACCTTCATAATTCAAATATGAAGTTATTAAAAGGTTAATTATTATGTTACTTACGTTCCCAAATTCACTTAAAATCTCACAACACTCAAAATACAACGTCATTATTAAATTTTCTCTTTAATAACGTGAAGCGCGGTTGTACTTCACTCAAAAAAATCACTATCGCAAATGACACCGTTGACGCAAAATTGCCGATTTTATTTAAAACTGGGGTTTCCCCAAAATATCGGGTTGGCACGAAAGAAATGAGACAGTTTGTTTTTACATTTTAAATTCTAACATTTTTATTTTACTATACATTTAGTCAATCAAATACTTGCCGTGAGCATCTATGACTTCTTGCCAACGTATAGGCAAGGACTGGATGCCTGTTGCCCAGAACTCAGCGGGCCGTGAGTTGAAGAAGGTGGCTACGTAGATTTCAACTTCATTAAAAGTGTTAAAGCGTTTATCACGCAAATCATTTTTCATGGCTCTGAATAAATGATAGTCTGAAGGGGCAATGTCTGGGGAATATGGTGGATGAGGTACCGTCTCCCAGCCTAAGCCCTGCAGTTGTTGGCGGGTGGTGGATGCAGTGTGCGGGCGAGCGTTGTCATGAAGTACAATGGCATTGGCTCTTCTTCGTCTTTTTTCTTTGATAGCTGTGGCTCGTTTATCGAGCTGCGCCGCATATGTGTTAGCATTAACTGTTTCATTATGTAATAATTCATAAAACAGCATGCCCTGAGAATCCCAAAAGCAGCACAATAGAACTTTTTCGCCGCGGTTTTGATATTGCTTTGGTTGAGTTGGTGGGTCTTCCTTTCGGGGTAGCCAGAAGGCACGGCGCGTATTTTTTTCGTAGAGGACCCACGACTGGTCCCCTGTGACCAAATCCTCCAAAAACTCCTTCCGGCGCGGTCGAAGTAGTAGCGATTGGCAAACGGCAACCCGAGCAGCTCGAGTGGCGTCTGTGAGGGCATGAGGTGTCCATCGGGATAAAACTCTCCTATATCCGAGCTCGTGCAGGTGATGTTCTATAGCGTGATGGCTGCAGTGGAGTTTTGCCGCTAATTCACGAGTACTTGCATCCGGCTACTGTTGCAGTTCACAGCGCAAATCATCATTGTCGAAAGCTGGTGGTCGTCCCGAGCGAGGCTGACTTGCGAGGCTTCGGTCTCCTGTACTGAAGCGTTTGAACCAACGAGACACTGTTGCGTGACTTGTAGTATCTGAGCCAAATGCAGTGTTGATGTTGTCTGCCGCAGCTCGCGCACTATGGCCTAACAAATACTCGTAAAGGTATAGAGTTCGAACTTTTCGCTCATCCATTTTTCTTCACACTGACTGAATTAATCGTGCGTGCGCTTTTATATACCCCTAGGACTGAAGCACCTAGAATGTTCTATAACATACTAGAATATGGTCGAAAACAATTGATTAGAAAAACAACATGAGTAGAGTTTTTTAGAGTGTCTCATTACTTTCGTGCCAACCCAATAACTTTACCGCCAACCCAATGTATACAGCTATGATTTTTCATGCCCTTGGCCTTCTAGATAGAGCCCATACTTTGTATTTGTTTCAGTTCGCATTTGGCTTTTGGGTGCCGCTCATAAATTTCTTCTAAGTATAACGCATGACGGAGTTTCATCGATGTCGTAGATAATCGTTGCGCTGCACAATGGTCTGAAATCACAAAAACGCGATAATTGCCGGTCTCTATTTGCATATACAGTTATAAGAAAAAACAATTATTAAGCATACATTTTTTACTTCAGGGTTGAAGGGGTGAAGCTAGAGGGGCTATTTTTTGTCAAGTTATTGCTGGTAGCAAGATGCATATCCTTTCTTATGCTTTCGAGAACGCAAAGCTCATTTCTGGAATTATTTTTTACTAAGGGGTGAAGATAGAGAGGGTAGTTTTTTTCTGTTCTCTATAATATCAAGGTGCATATCGTTTCATACGTTTCCGTGGACGCAAAGCTTATTTCTGCAATTATTTTTAACCTAGGGGCTAAAGGGGAAGTTTATCTCTAAACTATAACTAGTAGCAATAAGCATATCGTTTCATTTCTGGAATTACTTTTTTCCTAGGAGTTGAACGGGTGAAGATAGAAAGGGTTAGTTTTCTCTAAATTATAGCTAATAATTAGAATATTATTAACTGTAATATAGGATAAATTATACCCATATCTACATCCCTTCAACCCTTATTTAAAAAATATACCCTATAAATAAGCTTTATGTTCCGCATTTATTATTATTAGTTATAATTCGGAAAAACTACCTCCCTTCACCCTTTCAACCTCTGCGGAAAAACTAATTCCAGAAATGAGCTATTGGTTTGTCATTTCCGCGCAGGTTTTCAACTGTCCTTCTTTCACGTTGAAGTATGATTGCAGATCATTCAAAATTGAGAGTCATGGTAGAAAATGTTATTTTCACTACGGCAATTTTATTTTCCTTTATGGTGTGAGGAACTGGAGTTACATATGTCAGATTGTAGTTAGCTTTTCTATAATATTAAAGATATGCGGATAGTTTGAATGTACCATTTTCTATTTTTACATCTAAATTCTTTTGAGGAGTTGGTAAAATTAGGAGCGGTGTGGCAATTTTCTGAGATTATTTTGTATAAAATCATTTTCATACAATGTAATGAAGACAAGTATGTGAGCATGACCATGTAATGGATTTAACCAATGGCCATATTTTTTTTGAATTTCATCAAAGTAATGCTCTACACTGATGAATGTTGATATGACCTCAATGCTAATCCGGTTGTGGTCGGCGCTGTTATACCAGTTTGACATTACATTAATAGAGGTAATTACCTGGGTTAATCTGACATCGAACTGTTTTAATTTTTCTAATATCACAAAGTTTAATTGATTTATTTTCGTATTGAGGAGTAGTACTTCTTGGTTGGTTAATTAAAAAATATTTTGTAGATTATGATGTAAATCTTCGATGACCTCATTTTACCCCAAAGACGCTAGTGAGAAACTTTCCGAAGAGCCCTATTTTTTTCTATTTCTCTGTTCCGTGAACTTTAGGACCATCAGTGGCTTTTAGAAGATATAGTCTTCTTCTTGACAAATGTTCAAATAATGCTTTACAACATGTTATTGTGGTGATTCTTTCCATTCTTTCACACAGCTCTGTTATTTGGTTGCATGTATTCTCTATATTCTCCCTGTCATTGAGAATCTCATAAGTAGACAGGAAGTCTTACTTGAAGACGAACAGTTTTTTTATTTATTTATTTATTTATTAGACTATTCGATTGACTCTCTACACTTGATCATTTGCTTGTGGATAGCTGGTGGTAACCTTTATGTGTACCAGGTCATTAGCTAAACCAAAGGACGTAAATCCATCGGAGGTAAAATAGCTTCCTTGGTCTGACACAATACTTCTGGGCTTACTACAATTTGAAAAATGCGATTCTAAACACAGAATAACTTCCTTTGTGTTGGTACCTTTGACGGGATATATGTAGCTTTGTGAATTTAGTAAAGCCATCAACTATCAGGAATATATCGTCGTTGCGCGTGCAATACCGCGTATCTGCGTTTTCACGATTTTACAGGAGAAGGAAAAAACTTGCTGCCAACTCCAAGCAAACAAGTGTAACGCGGTATTGTTTCTATGTCAAAAATGAGGTTTCTTATAGGCTAATTTAAATTCTGTGAGATCTATAAGGAGCAAAACCATGTTAAGAATCCGTAGGCGCGATATTTCAATTTTGCGCTTTTTGCTGTTACGCGGTATTGCACGCGCAACGACGATATGTTTTATTAAATTCCTGATCCCCGAAGGGCTTGTTGCCCTTAGAAATGTTATACAAAACCCCTTCTTTCTTTCCAGATGATACAGAAAAATGAATACAATTTAGACAATTTTTAATCCTTAACTGTAGCGGTAAAAAATAATCACACTTCTATAGTCATGAGTCCACGGGAGCCGTCTATTTTTGATTTAAAATAAAACTAAAATGAAATTTCAATTTTACACTGTTTTTAACCCCTTGCACTACTTTCACGAGTCTGACTCGTGATGACAATTTTAGGTTAATCTTGAATACCACGAGTCAGGGACGTTGTTTAATTTCATGTTATGCTCGAAATGTGATTTAAGAGTCAGACACGTGATATCCGATATTAAACAACGAGCTTTACTCGTGATATTCAAGTTTTAACTAAAATTTTCATCACGAGTCAGATTAACGGAAATATTGCAAGGGGTTAATTAAACTTTACATTGAAACAGTAAGAATCGTAGTATTTAACAAAATCAACAATAAACATTTTTTTCTTATCTACGGCACTTATTAATGGCACTTCTTTTTAATGATTAATGTTTTTTACAGGCGTTCAAAGATTGAACGACTACAGTTAAGGGTTGTAACTTTTGATCTTGTATTTTATGGAAGGGAACCAGTAGATTTTTCTCAAATGCTCGTACAATTAATCAGCGCCAACATGACACAGCCCGTCATAATGAGTCTGAATAACGTTCCTCTTCATTTGTGTTGGAACATAAAATAGTACGTTACTTTGACCTTACGATATCTTCTGCCTAATTCGTTAACCTGTTAAGTCCAGTTTTGCATAGTTTACAGGGTGATTATCAAAAATTAGGCATTTAGTCTTCTTTATTAGGAAACAGTGTTATATCTAAGAAGGACTATTTTTATAAACAATCTGTAATAGTTAACTAAAATTATTATATTCATAGGTGTTGTATTCGTAAGTAGTTTAACTTTTTATTATTACTAATGACAGCCATTGAATATTCTTTTACCAGTTTATGTATCACAATTAGTAATTAAGAGCAAAATTTTAAAAACTAAATGAAACAGTTCATTGTTCTTAAAACCATAAATTAACAACCCTAAACCAATCGAAGCCAATCTGAAACTTTGGTAAAATATAAAGTTATAATTCACATGAGGTAAATCGTCATAATACTTATGATAGTCAGAAGGAAGGGTCTTTTTTATTTGCTGCAAATCTTCAAATTTTTGTGCAGTAATTTTACGTCAGTCCTGGTACAACCGCGTTCAGTAATCTCACAAGAATTACATTTCAAAGATATCCTTTGTGGTAAATTTCGCCATTCGCCCCTAAAGCGAGTTTTATAAAGTATTGATCCATTGTTTTCGTAACGTAATGCACGAATGTCATTCACCTTAAGATCTCCTTTGGATTTTCCTGGACGAATACTTTTGTAAAACTGAATTTTATCGAATTTCCTGAAATAGATGTGGTCCAAGTATGTCACAGTACATATAAGGTACTGGGCATTTTCGAGCACTTTAACAATAGATATGTATTCAGCTGGTACTTTTATGACTTTGTTCTTTAGGTGACGTTCTATAGTTGAATGCATTGAATCTGCCTCCATTTGGGTGTGACCAACCTCTAAAAAGTTTTGTTTGATTACTATATTCTTGTGCCTCATGACAATATTCAATAGAGCGTTGGATAAAATATAGTTTCTATTTTGGGAACTGCAACCGTCACTGTAAATTATAATTGTTTTATTTTCATTTTCAGCATTAATTTTAGATATTACTTTGTTTTCTAAGAACGGAGGCAAACTCTTCAGCATTAACTCCATCTTCTACTTCGTTCCATATAAATCAGAAGCCATCTTTGTTGTCTAGACATCTTTTTCTTCTCTTGCTTGCTTGCTTTTCTCAATTTGTTCTTTGTGCTCCTCTTTTGTAACTGTTCCTACTTTATAAGAGGAGTATTTCTCGCACTGGGCTTTTTTCGGCTTACATAGAGCCAAATTGTTGCCTTCAAATACATTTCAAAACGAACTTATGGACAGAGCTTTTAAATTTCGCTCTTTACATCAGTTATCAACGTAAAATTGGTAGAGGCTTTCTTTAGAGTTCCATTCTGGCAATAAGTATAACTTTTGTGATGTTGTTCGACAATAATGAGATTCCATTACAGAAAGAGACCCCAGGAATTGAATTAGTGATTGGTTCGTCTCCGAAACAGATTCAGATGTTTGTGTTGGCCGTCTAACTGTACTAGGAGGTCGCGTTGAAAACTTCTTCTTCCAATACTGAACTGTCCATCTTCCTAAATCCAAAGTGTTCAAAAACATCCTTCAACTTTAACACTTTCATAATTTACTTTAAATGATAAACAAAGGTATTCGCTCTTTTTGTTGTCCCTCGATTTCGTGGCCGGACAGTCCGAATAATTGTTACCCATTCGTTGACAAGGATCTTTTTTTCACCCCAAGAAAGACTCCAAAATCGGTTATGAATGCCTTTTCTTACATCTTCATCTAATGTTCACATCTTAAAGTACTGTACTTCCCAATCTTGCAGAAGCATCTTGATTTAATGGAATGTTCTTATTTAGGTTTATTGTAATTCCAACAGTTTTGTTTTTTCTCTTTTCCAAAATATGATTTACCTTCTCCTCTTCTTTATTTATTTTTTGGAGACACCCATTCATTTGTATCAACTTCAAAACGTTTCTTTCGTTTTTTATTATTACCTATTTATGTCAACGAGCGAGTCGGAGTCTTAAGGTACTAGTTCTCTCAAAATTTTCCAAAAAATCGATTTTTGTTTTTCTGCATTTTATGATTCCATATACCTTCAGAAATCATCTGCTAAATTTTTACAAAGAAATTCGAAAAAATCGAAGAGCTACAGCAGTTTAGTGCGCGCGTATTTTTGAATATATATGTACACACATAAATATATCGTAAAAAAACTTTAAACGCGTTTTTCTCTAAACTACATTTTTCAAAACGGCGGAAAGTCAATCTCCGGATTGGCTGAACCGATTTGAATAAACCTTATAGCGTTTTGTTTGTTAAGGTCTATTGTAGGGCAGTACACCAGAAAATTCTGAAAAAGTTGATAAAACACATATTTGCAAACAGAACAAAGCTAAAAAAATGCGATTTTTTCAAACATCCGCCATTTTTTTTTTTTTTACGATTTTCTTTACTAATTGTGGTGAATTGCCTTATAAAATATCTTCCTTTTTAACACGCTTTTTTGTTTTTTTTGTTTCGGACTTGCTGTTTCTGAGTTTGAGTGTCCGCCATGGAATCCTCTTTTTTGGACTGCTAATTTTTGAGAGCCCTCTATATATATAATAAAGTACTAAAAAAAGAAAAACAATTTTTTTTGTCAATTTCAAGACTTATAAATTCAAATAAGAAAAGATGTAGTTAGATTTATAATAAAGGAGTTTAAAGAAAAAATAAAGTTTAAATGTTTATTTTTTTCTATTCTACAGGGAACTTGTACCTTAATCAGATTAAGACTAAGGCACAAGCTTTTTGTCTTTATCATTATCATCCAATATTGGCGAATTAGGTACAACACGATGTGTGGTTTCAACTGACTTCGAAACTACATTTGCAGAGTTATTCGATAAGTTACAAGCCTTAGAAGCCCAATCTATTATTTTTTTCCTTGAGACATTCTGAAAATGTTTAGGTTAGGAGTTGAATGTGATAAAAAGAAATATTTGATTTGTGCACTAAACAAAAAACGCTAACAGATAAAAGAATATAAACTTACCTTGTTTGTAATTTGCTGTTGTTATACTCAAATAACTACTAAAATACGTCAAAATTTGGTACGATGCCACAGGCACGTGGTTTGGGAAGCATTGTCAGTGTAAAACTGAGGATGCAATAGGATTTAGCAGTTTTTCGGTGTGGAGATGGGTTGTTGGACAGAAAGTAATTTTTCGGGCATAGCATTTGTCACCTTTTTTAGGCTAATAATGTTTTTTCACCATACGGTAGATAATAGCCTGAACCTTTTGACTGGTTTAAAAGTAAATTTGTCCTAAAATGGACTTGGCAGGTTAATGAATTAGGCCGACGATATATGAGGTCATTGAACATTTTTAGGACAGATGTGATTGTCGGTCTAACATGAGTGAATCCCTTTGATGTACTATTTCTTTGTTGTGCAGAAGCTAAGGCATGCTCGAAGAATTCGGGCTTACAGTCGGTCACTATCTTAAATTTAATCCCTGTTAGGTAAATACGGAAACGTCTTATAGCATAGATAATTGCTAGTGTTTCTAACTCGTATGAGTGATATCGCGACTTTGCGTCCGTAGCTCTCTTAGAGAAGAAGAAAACTGGATGGAGATAGCTGTCTTTCTGCCGTTGCAGCAAAATTGCACCAAATCCTAAGCCACTTGCATCACAATGCAGATCTGTTTCCGCGCATGTTGAATAAATACTTAACACTGGGCTTCAATTAACATTTGTTTTAAGGATTCAAGAGTTTTAAGTTCATTTAACCCAAATGGGAATTCGGTGTTCCGCTTTAATAAGTCGTACAGAGGCTTTGATATAATAAAGAAGTCCTTCATAAATTTTCTAAAATACGAACACAATCCCAAAAATGACTCTTTGACGTTTTCTGAGAATAGCGAATTCTTTAACAGCACCCAAACCTCCCAAATTTGGCCCAGTACCTTCTGCACTCACTTCGTATCCCAAAATAATAATAATCCTGCATTAAGGGTACCTTTACTTTCAAAATCGGGAAAAAACACGCTTTTTAAAAGTTGTTTTTTTAAAAGACTATTATATTTATGATTCTGAAACCTTTTGTACATTATTGGTAATATTATGAAAAATATAAAAAGAATTTTTAAATGCAACTTTAGTTTATTTTAATGCCTGCAGATGGCGTCATCCAAAATGCACTTTTAAAACGGCCCCATTTCTCTAGGACTTCCTGTAACAGATAGAGTAAAAATCGTTAGTGGATTGTTTTCATAAGACACAAAACTAGTACCTAAACCTAAAAAAACTTTTATTTTTATTTATTTTATCATTTTATACACATTTTTCTAGAAAAGTTAAAAAACGACTATAAGTTAGGGGTAAACTAACCTCCGCATAAAAAAGTGGGGGGGGTAAAATAATATTTTTAAAGGTTTAGTGACTAGTATATTTGATAACGAATCGAATGGCGTTTGGTTTGTTAAAATCGGTTGAATAGTTTTTGAAAGCATTTTTATGAAAAAAAAAAAAAAAAAAAAAAAATTAAACATTATTTTTTCTCGATTTTGAAAGTAAAGGTCCCTTTAAGAGACATTTATCATACCTAAGTTTAAGACTGTGTTTACTTATGATTTCTGCGACTCCTTTCAGAATCTCAAAATGTCCCTCTTTAGTTTCTGAGGCAATAAGAAGGTTATCAACGTAGACTAAAAGCTTGCAAATGCTAATAAGTTCCTTGAAAACGGTATTTATATTACAATTTATTTAAAATATATACCGCTGCATTTTTTAAGCTAAAAGGCATAAGAAGATATTCGAACTGCCCCAAGGGGTTACAAAAGAAGGTACTGCACCGAGCTCTCAGCCATTTTTATATGATGAAATTCATTTTTAAGATGTAACAAGAGGAAATACTTCTTTCCTCGCCAACGGTCTAAATGGTTCTCTATTAGAGGACGGGGATAGTTATCCTTCTGCGTCAACTTATTCAACTGGCGAAAGTCAACACATAATCTTAATTTTTTTAGTGAGTACGATTGGTGACGCAGATAATCAAGAATTTCCTTCAACTCTAATTTATGCACATGAGGTAATCGCCTTGGTGTGCAATTGAAAACATTGGTCGATTCAGTCCAAATAATATTCATCTCGCAATCGCCATTATCATTAAAAGTATATTTTTTGAGGACAGTTTTTCTCATAATCACGAGAATACGAAATTGGAGCCTACTAAGGAAAATTGTTAATAAAAGCCACATTTGTTTTAATTATTGTAAGTTTAAATTGGTATCATAAACCTGGATTACTCAGTGTCTTATCATCACATTTTAAATTGACAGAAGATGTCCATTCCGATAAAATAAAAGATTTTTCAAAGAAAGTCATTCGCTCTCATTACCCCATATTTCGGGAAATTAGAGCCCATTTAACTCTCATATGTGTAATGGGTGCCATAGTTTCTAATCAGTTTCAAATAATGAAGCTTAACGTAATCCAATCTACTAAATCTAAATTATTAATATAGAAAACTATTTGTAACATAATTAAGGCAATTATTGGGTGTATGCATTAATTTTAAAGGATTTTTTTTTGTAAAAAACCCTTTTATTTAAACAAAATTGATACAAAATAATTCATTCAAAATATTGTCCATCGCTAGCTACGACCTTTTCCCATCTTTCTGGCAGTTCATGGATTCCAGCCCAAAAAAAATCCTCACTTTTTGAGCTCAAGAACGTGTCGAGCCAATTTTTAATACCTTCGACTGAAGTGAACCGTTTTTTTTTCCTGAAAGGGCGTTTTGCATGGATCGAAACAAGTAGTAATCGGATAGGGCAAGATCTGGGCTGTATGGCACTTTTCAGCAGCTCATAATAGACCAGTCCTTTCTGGTCCCACCAAATACACAACATTACCTTGGCAGCATGGATATTTGGCTTTGCAGTCGTTTTGGCTGGTTGGCCGGCTTTGACATATGATTTCCTGCGCTTGGGATTATCATAATAAATCCACTTTTCGTCGCCAGTAATAATGCGATGCAAAAAAGACTTCTTTTATGGCGATAAAGCAGCATTTCGGGCATACAAAGTCGCCTTTCGACGTCTCTCGGCTTTAACTCGTATGGTACCCAATTCCCTTGCTTTTGAATCATTCCCAATGCTTTCAATCGTCTGGAAATTGTTGTCTGGCCAACATTTAATGATTCCGCTAGTTCTTCTTGTGTCTGACATGAATCTTCGTCGAGTAACGCTTCTAATTCCTCATTTTCGAACTTTTTTGGCTGTCCCGGACGTTCCTTGTCTTTCGTATCAAAATCACAACTTTTAAAGCGACGAAACCAGTACTCACAGGTCGAAATCGATAAAGCATGATCACCATAAGTTTCCAATAGCAACCGGTGACTTTCAGCAGCACTTTTTTTCGAATTGAAGAAGTACAGTAAAACTTCCCGCAAATGATCTTTCGTTGGCACGTATTTCGACATTTTCGCAGATCAAAAAAAATATGTTGTTTACACATTGACAAATAGATACATACTAGAAGCTAGAGCCAGATGACGTAGCTTTAATATGACACAATTAAAGTATGGTCGGATACGTATAATACTAGTAGCACCATCTCTTAACAATCCTTCAAAATTAATGCATACACCCAATAATATGTTGATGAAAAACGAAGAAATAGACATTTTAAAAATCCAAACAAAAAGGACAAATATAAGAAGCTGGATTATCACTGCCAGAACATTCTTTATGCGCCCAGATTCCACAACTTCTGCATCGGTACCACATTTCTCCATTTTTGCCAGTGTCCAATCAACACAAACACATCGTCGCAAATCAAAGTTTCATTTATTTCTTCACTAGATGATTCTTTATCTTCATTCCTGAATACATTTTTTTTTTTTTTTTGCTGTTTTACCTCTTTGTTTTTTGGTAGTCGGTTTTCGTTTAACAGCTTTATCTTTGGTTCATTTTCCTTTAATACATTTTCCTTTGGCACAATTTTCTTTATTACAGTTTTCTTTGTTTTTATGATTAATTTTAGTTTTACTCTCTTTTTCAGTGCGTTTATTCTTTTTTTCTTCGAGTATACAGTTTTCATTGGCGTGCTTGTTAAAATTTCAGAATAACAAGTTGCTTACGGCGCGTCGGCGACTATGAGTTGTAACTTATGTAATACTAGGAATTTCGGTCTGAATTTTTCACAGCATATTTTCGATAGGTTTTACTATCGAAATATGAAAAAAAAATCGATTTTTCAAAGTTGTCACATGAGAATACCCCCTTAAGCATCGTGTCAGCCTTTATTTCGGTGGATACATTGCTTAATGTTGAATTGATGAAGGAATATCTGAAGTTGAAATAAAAGTCGTTAGGATTGTTAAATGATTTATAATTATTACCACATAAGAATCTTTGATTTTCTTCAGCTTCACGGTTGGGGCTTCTTGCATAAGCAGTACAGATGTTGGGGTTTTAGGTGTTTTTGAAGCCTAGTGGCAACTTGCTCCTGAATGTCCACGTTTTCCGCACTTTGGGCAAGCTTCCCTCTCTCTTCTTGGCTTTAGAAAATTTACTGCCATATGTCCCTCCTCATTACAATTGTAGCATTTGTTGTTACTCTGCGGTGGATGACTGCTTCGGTCAAGTTCGTGGTTGTGTCAAGGTCAAATCACTCACTGAGATTTCGGTTGCGTACACCTTCATCTTCTCATATTTTCATAATTTTTTAAAGCTCGACGATGCTTGTTGCCGTAAACAGCAACTGCTTATTAACAAGCTAGTCCGGAATTCCTTTTATAACATAGTGCATCAGATCTTCTTCGTCAATACTGGGTAGTGAGGCAACCTCTTGCATTCGCAAAACGTATTGGTGAATATTTGCATTTTTTCGTCTTCTGCTGCTTCTCAAGGTGTTGTGAACATCAGCTGGAGTTACCCCGTATTGGTATTCCTCTATCAATGCAGTTTTAAGTTCGCTCCAGGTTCTACATGTGGACGATCTGAGGAATAATTTTGCTGCTCCTTTATGCAATCTCCTTGAATAGATAAATTACTATTGATCATCCCATTCATTTTTTGCCTCCTCAAAACTCCTCACCCATTGTTGAATTGGTCATCGCCTGAGAATGTAGGCAAGGATTCTTCAATGTTCTTAAATGAAAATGTATACGTGCCTCTTATTGCTTTACACATAGATGCCAATTTTTGCTTAAGTTTTAAAATTTCCTTTTGCTGTCTGATCATTTGATTTAATTTATAAAGCTCTTGGAGATTTTCTACTGTTTCTGTTACCACCTGTCGATGAATTTTTAGAGGAACTTAAAGTAAACGCTGTGGTCCATCACTACTACTGCTGCTATCATCATTCCCAAGGGACTCCAAAATATTGATAGGTAAGTTCTTCTCAAGCTGTCTATCGTCGAACCTTCTTATTTCCTCCTCAAGGTGCAATTTTAACACCGGTTTCAATCCTACGGTGCTTAGGCCACCTTAGGACGACCACTAAATAAAACAAAAATCTCTGGGTGGCTCCGACTAGGTCAAATCCGGACTAAAAATTCAATAATTCCACGAAAAGCGGAATTGCTGGAAGGGCATATCATACACATCAATTTCTAAAGAAATTAAATAGCACAGAAGCTCTAGGCACTACCTGCCGCTGTATAGTGCAGCGCCACACAAAGGTGATAACTCCTTATTCTGAATGAATTCATTTTTCCTTCGGATTTTTCTTTTTCCTTTCTTCACTCACTACAAATTCTTTAATTTAATTTTATTTTAGGCACTCAGATTTCTATGGGATATTTCGCACTGTCCAAATAAAATTAATTAAGGTACTAGTTCCCTCAAAATTTTCCAAAAAATCGATTTTTGTTTTTTTGCATTTTATGATTCCTTTTACCTTCAGAAATCAGCTGCTAAATTTTTACAAAGAAATTCGAAAAAATCGAAGAGCTACAGCAGTTTTAGTGCGCGCGCATTTTTGCACATCCCTATCCCTATACATATGTATATTTTAAAGAAAATTAGTACAATAATTTTTTTGAGGTAGCTGATTTTGAATATAGTCAGCATTTAGAGATCCAATACGGCCACCAATGTTTCTCGATTTCAACGGATTTTAATGAAAATTAGTATAGTGATTATCTTGAGGTCACTGATTTTGAATGTTGAAATAAATTTAAATATCAAAAATGGCGAATCCAATATGGCGACCAATATTTCTCGATTTCAACGGATTTTAATGAAAATTATATTAGTACAATGATTGTTTTGAGGTAACTTAATTTGAATATTATCAAAATTTACAAATCCAAGTTGGCGGACCCAATATGGCGACCAAGATTTCTCGATTTCAACGGATTTTAATGAGAATTAGTACAATGATTATTTTGAGGTCATTGGCTTTGAATGTTATGAAAATTTACAAATCCAAGCTGACGGATCCAATATGGCAACCAAGATTTCTTGATTTCAACGGATTTAAGTGAAAATTGGTAAAATGATTATTCTGGGGCCACTAATTTTGAATATTATCAAAAGAACCCCACACAAATTGTATGGAAATCGGGTCCCGGACAAATTCGCTGAAACTTTGCAGAAAGGTAGTTCCCAACCTGCTGATCAAACCAACAAGACCAACAAATTCTGAAAAAATTTACATGTGTTTCTTGGCCAACTACATATAATCACTTTCTGTACTATAACATTTATCGTTAAATTGATCCTTTTAAAATAAAACTATTTTTTGAGTTTTTTATGATGCTTTTTTGATTTTTACTGAAAAAGGATCAATTTAACGAATAAATTTTATAGGACAAAAAGTGCTTATAGTTGGCCAAGAACCACATATGAATTTTTTCAGAATTTGTCCGTACATTTTTGGATTTTTGAAAACTTGGCCAAATAAAAAAAAAAAAAAAAAATAGTCGGAAAAATTCACACATGTTCTTTGGCTAATTCAAATTATTATCTGTTCTATACAATTTCTTTGTAAATTTGGTCCTTTTCGTGTAAAAAAATCGCGAAGGTTTTTATTACATTGCTGTACAAAATGGCCATTTTGCAAAAACTAAAGCAAAAAGAAGCTTTCAAAACCATGTTTTAGAATATCTAGACATTCGGACCGCGATTTCTGGTGGTTATATGATCATTCAAAACTAGCAAAAACAAGATAAAAAACTTTGAAAAGAAATAAGACCAACAAAAATTCGCAGTTAAAAAAAAAAAAAAAATAGTAGGTTTTTTGAAGTTTTTATGCAAATCAAATTCCAGATTCTGAAAGAACACCCCCGAAAACCCCCTATGTACGATTTTAGAAGAAAATCGCTCCAATCTTCTATTCGAATCATACAATGAACTTGGGTGCACAAAATTCTTGTTTTACGCATTAAGGAGACATTCTCATTAAAATGGACAAAAAAAACGACTTTTTTGGAATTTTTTCTTTAAACCCTATGGCATTTATTCAAAAAACTTTTTTAATAATATATATACAGTACACAGAATAATGTTAAACGTAATTACTTTCAATAGAGCTCATAGCTCTGTTTGTTTGTCAAGGAGTTTTATTGGACAAGGAATGAATTTGAAGTTTTACTTACTTTAAAACTATTTAAAATCCGAGTAAAACCGTGTGTGTAGTATTTTGTTAAACATTTACAATTGAAATATATATGTGAAATTTGGCCAAATGTAAATCAGTGAACTCTGCCCGCATAAATTTCACTTTACTTTCGCACTGCATCTTTTTCTAAAACTGTGAATGAAATGGTTCGCTCAAGCCATTACCAACGCAACATGACCAACGTGACACATTGTGGCACAAAAAACTTAAAATTCAATCTACTTGGATTGAAGTAATAACTTTTAATCTAATTTTAATTCAATTAATATTGAAAATTGGTCCAAAAAGATTACAGATCATTTTAATATATATTTTGGATTACTTTTTAATACAAAAATTATTACATTTTTGAGTAATATTCGATGAATATTTACTTTTAATTCGAAGTGGATTGAAAAATTGCTGTAATACAAGCAAAAGATTAAATTTTACTCCAAAATTTTAAACCGTGTGTATATTTATAAGGGCAGAAAATCACTCCCGACATTGATACTTCGTAAGGTTTAGCGTTAAATTTTTTTTTTTTCCTTTTCAACCCTTTAAAATTTCATCTCCTTTTCAACCCGTCAGGTCGTTTTTTGAAATACTAACTAGAAATATGTGAAATCTGAAAACCACCCTTTTGAGGTATCAATTTCGGTAGTGATTTTTACCCCTTAAAATGTTTATATTGAATCGACGGGTGACACATTGGTATATTTCCTTGTAAGTCTCATTAAGTACGTTGGTCGTCATTTTACATCCGCCATCTATAATTTATAAATTTGGATAGCAGATTTCTCCAAAACTCTTAAGTACAAATCCCTTCAAATATTTAGCCGTTCTCTTGAGACCGCCAATATGTTATTCGAATGAAAGGATCTTATATGCTAAGTTGGAATATGTATTATCTTTGAATAAAAAATAAAAATGGACTTGTGTGATTGAGCAACAAACAAACAAATAAAAAAAATTTTGTTTTTGAAGGCATGTACATTGTACGTACGTCGTACATATAGAGATTTCCTCATCCTCGAAATAAGATTTTCGAATATATATAGAATTTTAAATCCGTAATTTGGATTTAAAGTTTTTGATTATGTCTATTAATTAAACAATTTAAATTCTGGTGCTTATTTAAATAAATGAAATATCTTCATTTTACAAAGCATTTGCTTGAAATTTAAAGTGGAATAATCAAAATCAGACTAGCACTGTACGAAAACTCGCTTACTTTTTTAAATGTTCCAGCCCCCTTTTGTTTCCTTCTGAACCATAAATATGTTTGATTATTTCAAATTTGTGTTTTAATTTAGGAAAATATGTCCACGTTGGAAGCACTACAAAATATATAGTGTGAGTTTTCTTAAAAATGTTTTTTTTGGTTTATTGTATTTTTATTTATTCTTTGTGTCATATTCACATTTTTAAGAAACATTTTAGCTTTTTTTTTTGTTTAATTGGTACGAAAGTAATACATAATTATTTGAATTTGAAGTAATACAATCGGTCATATTTAAGAATTTGGTATTTGTTTGCAATATTTCATGAAAATTATTACAGGCGAAACTCTATTGAATAAATTCTAGCTCGTGCAATTTTCAAATAGTAAATTCTGATGTTGCGCAGTTTGTCAACGTTCATATCCCAGGATCTGGAAGCTTTGAATTCATCTGAAGACTAAGAATTATATGTATGTATTCATTTGATTTGTTTTGTTTTTAATTTTAGTTTTAATATAATGTGCATGTTTTACATCCAAGTCAGATAATCCTTTTGATACTTGCATGAATATATTATATATGAACACTTATAGTCCAAGAGCTAGTGAACCCTCCAAGTAACGGTCTTCCTGTAAGGCTAGCAATTTTTTTAGTTATTAGTATTAGCATGTTAAGTGCGGTAACCCCAACCTGTCAGCCATCAGACCTGCACGTCATATTTTTTTTTTAAAGTGTAAATAAAATTAAAAAAAAAAACTTGTCGCTGTAAGCTTGAAATTTTTATACTATTTAATTTATTTATTGTAAAGTATAAAAAAAAATTGACAGGCGATTTTGATGAGCACAAGTATCTGACAGGCGAGTCGAAAGGTGTGTAGTATAGCAATAAAAATAAACTTTATTCTGTATAGTTGAAATTTATATATGTATACATTGTGTATAGTAGAATACATTGTATAGTAGAATAATATTAAAAAATATGATCATGTAATAATTAATAATCTTTACTTTCCTATTACAAAAGAAAATTACGTTGTTTGACTATTACTTTTTTTTTAGAATAATTATTATCATTAATTATTGATTTTAATCATAGATTTCTACATTATTGTCATTACTGTTGTTATATTAATTATTATTAGTCATAATTTAAAAGTAATAATTGCTAATTAGTATACAGGGTGTTCAGAGGTGGGAGGTCAATACTGCAGGGGGTGAAAGGTCAGACCGAGACAAGCAAAAAATCGTAAGGGGGGGGGGGGGGCATCTCGCACCGTTTGGCAGTTACAGGGTGATTCGTAAATCAGGATTTTTCCTTATATGGGAACCGCCCTTGTATTTTTATCTTTTTTTCTACGCATCGCAGCGGCCCCAAACTGATTTCAAAAAATCACTATTTGGAAGCTCTTTCCAAAAAAGTTTACACCACCCCCCTATCCCCAACCCCTTGGCCACAATCCCCCCTGGAAATTGAAAAAATTAACTTTTATTTCACGATTTTTCACCTTTCGCCCCACTTTTCTCCGAAATTCATGTTATTAACATACCTACTTTTTATTTTTTTTAAGTTGCCTATCTAATTACCTTTCCAAAAAGGTGCAACATGCCCAGGTTGAAAAGGGTTGCAAAAGTCCTGAAATAAAACATCCTCACAGGTACCTAATTACTTTATTGCACCATAATGGAAAAAGTCGTTAAGTAAACAATTTTTATGACAACTAGTTCGGAAATGTTTGTTTAGGAAACAGAGGTAATACATTTTTATTTTTTCAGCAAAACAGTAATAAAATAATAAATTTAATCTCGTTAAATAGCGTTATTAGATTATTATATCCAGTATTGACTCCTAAGTATCCTGACGCTCCGTTTCTAATACCTCCTATGAATTATGGTATAAAAATGGGTGAGTTTGAAAGGACATTGACCACAGTTGAAGAAGCAAGCGAAAAGAATGGGTGTTTAATAGAAAAAATTAAGATAAAATGGCAGAATTCAGTGTTGACGAGTATGCCGATATAATTTACGTGTACGGTTTAGTAGAAGGAAATGATAGTGAGGCCGTACGAGAATACCAAAGGAGATTCCCGAATCAGCGGGTACTCAACAGAAGGGTATTTTCAAGGACTTTCAGAAGGTTAAAAGAAACCGGATGTGTAACCGCCCCCAGAGCAGAAACGCGAGCAGGAAAATCGGCCGATTCAGCGGACCCCGACCAACAAATCCTCAACATCGTCAGGAACAGCCCTGTAATAAGCATCAGGCAGGTCGCACCAAGGTCAGGATTGTCTTCAGAGAGAGTTTGGACCGTTGTGAACCGAGAGGGACTACATCCATACCACCATATCCCGGTCCAAGCACTACAGGAAGGAGATTCCGAAAGACGATTGCAATTTGCACTTGGCTGTTCGAGTCTGACATGGAAACAGAAGGTTTCTAGACGGAATTCTGTGGACGGATGAATCGCAATTCACCCGGGATGGCATCACAAACTTACACAACCTCCACACCTGGTCATAGGTGAACCCACATAGGACCAGGTGTCGGTCCTTCCAGCAAAGATTTAGTGTCAATATCTGGGCTGGCATCATCGGCAACTAGTTGATAGGACCCTTCATCTTGCCCCAAGTGCTGAATAGTCAGCTATACTCGGACTTTTTGGAGAATACCCTTCCGGATCTGTTGGAGGACATCCCCCTGGCCACCAGAAGCGCAATTTATTTACAGCTCGTCGGAGCACCTGCGCATACTGGGAAGATTGTTAGGGCAAGGTTGAATGAACTTTACCCAGAGCGCTGGATTGGACGAGGTGGACCGATTCCTTGGCCTGCTAGGTCACCGGACCTTACTCCACTGGACTTTTTCTTATGGGGAATGATGAAAGATGAAGCCACGAAAATACGGGAGAGACTGGCTACCATAGACCTCAAACGTGAAATAAAACGAAGGCTACTTGCATGCATCGAAACTAGCGGAGAACATTTTGAACAGCTTTTAAAGGACAAAAGTTTTAATTGTAATTAGTTTTTAAGCGAACAAAATGTATTTTTTAGTAAACTTACGTATAATTTCCTAAAAATTCGAATTATCATGAAATTCTGTAAAAGGATTTTTGTAAATAAATTTTCGTAACCTTTTCCTACCTGGGCATGTTGCACCTTTTTGGAAAGGTAATTAGATAGGCAACTTAAAAAAAATAAAAAGTAGGTATGTTAATAACATGAATTTCGGAGAAAAGTGGGGCGAAAGGTGAAAAATTGTGAAATAAAAGTTAATTTTTTCAACTTCCAGGGGGGATTGTGGCCAAGGGGTTGGGGATAGGGGGATGGTGTAAACTTTTTTGGAAAGGGCTTCCAAATAGTGATTTTTTGAAATCAGTTTGGGGCCGCTGCGATGCGTAGAAAAAAAGATAAAAATACAAGACCGGTTCCCATATAAAGCAAAATCCTGATTTACGAATCACCCTGTAACTGCCAAACGGTGCGAGACGCCCCCCCCCCCCCCCCCACCCGTACGATTTTTTGCTTGTCTCGGTCTGACCTTTCACCCCCTGCAGTATTGACCTCCCACCTCTGAACACCCTTAGTAATGATCATATTTCTGTCAAGTAAACAACTAAAAAAAAACCGTTAACTAATAGACAAAACTTAATAAATAATATGTAAATTCATAGAAAAATACCTGTTGATGATACTCGTACATTGGATGCAGTCGATGGTTCAGTTTGGCGATATTTTTTCATTACAGCAAGAAAGTTTTTATAACACTTCACGTGATAACCTGTATCATTAACTTCTTCCGGTAAAGAAATATTATTAAATTTTAAATTATATTGTTTACTTATTTTTAATATTGATTTACTTTTATCCAAAGTATTTACTGTAAATTTCACAGTTTTTTCGTCAGTTTCTCGATTACAAATCACACAAACAACAGGTTCAAAATCCATCTTGCACACTATTTACTTAAATATTAATATAAAATACAATAATGCACAAGGATAACTGCAAAATAAATATTAAGGTGTGTAATAGTTAAATTTTAAACATTAAAATAATTTTCAATATAAAAAAAGATATTCCGATTAATGTAGTACCTCGGATGGATGAATCGTTGTTACAACTAACGAAATTTTTCATCTAAAATATTTATATAAAAAAAAAAAAAAAAAAAAAAAAAAAAAAAAAATACCATCTTTCCTCTCGCCTGGCAAGGACTTATGCTAGCCAGAATCGCCTGTCATTGTGCATATTTACTTTAAATCTTTTAATGAAACTCATATATAAATTTCAACTATACAGAATAAAGTTTATTTTTATTGCTATACTACACACATTTCGACTCGCCTGTCAGATACTTGTGCTCATTAAAATCGCCTGTCAATTTTTTTTTTATACTTTACAATAAATAAATTAAATAGTATAAAAATTTCAAGCTTACAGCGACAAGTTTTTTTTTTTAATTTTATTTACACTTTAAAAAAAAAAAAATATATGACGTGCAGGTCTGATGGCTGACAGGTTGGGGTTACCGTACTTAGCATGCTATGACTAATAACTAAAAAAATTGCTAGCCTTACAGGAAGACCGTTACTTGGAGGGTTCACTAGCTCTCAGTCTATTATATTTTATTAGATTTTCTCTTTCTATCTTATGCTTATATCTGTAAGATTTTTGCCAATTTTTCCCCCATATTGAACTTTGTGAATCACACTTGTTAATGCATACTCAATAAACACAAACAAAAATCCACAATAAAACCGAAATCATACCATTAAATAATCCAATTGAAATAACGCCAAATTGCATGATTATTATGATTATGTATGTACAGTACACTTATCTTTATTAGTTTTCCTCTTTCAATCTTATAGCGCCTTTTACTTATATTCTAAGAGTTTTTGGCAATTTTTCCCCCATGTGGAACTTTCTGAATTGCACTTGTTTATGCATATTCAATAAAAAAAAATAAAAAATAAATCTACATTAAATGCGGAATTGTAAAATTAAATAATTTAATTGAACTAGAGCTAAATTTCAAATAAAGCAATAAATTCTGTAGGCAAAACACTGTTTTTTATGCTTACAAATAAGTCTCAAAACTAGTTAGTGTTGAGAAAAGTGATTGAAAGAACTGCACATTGTTTATCAATCAATAGAGTGCAAGTTTTATTTATAATATCGAGAAAATATAAGAGAATGAAAATGAGTACGTTCAGACCAGCAGCGAGTCAGAAGGCAAAAGGGGCGAGTAAAAGGAAGTCGACTAAAAACTAGGTAAACTTGTTGTACAGACTAGTTGCGCAAATGGCGCATGAGTAATACGCGCCAATATTTAAATTACATTTCAACAGTTATTATAAAATCGAATTATCAGTCACTAATTTGTATATGATATTTTATATACTTTAGGGAGCCTTTTTTCAAAGAACAGTACTCGAGGGATAAGCTTTGTTAAGGATATTCTGCTAAGTAAAGTTTTGCCAAATTCTAAATTCTAAACTATAGAATTCACGGCTTAATTTTACCTGAGGTAATCTCCGTAAGGTAGAATTTAATATAATGGTATAGTAGTAATACAAGAGCAAAGTAACAAGAAATTACTGACTGCTTATTTTTCCCTGGACTTTAAACATTTGGTTTTTTTCTGCATAGGCACTCTTCGTATGCTGTTTGCACTATGTGGGCTCTTCAGGAAATAAATATTCAATTTTAGTATGCAAATTATTACCTTTAGTATCAGATTGAGTTCACTTTATCTGAAAGTAAAATCCTTGATGCATAAAAAAAAAATGCTTCGGTTTTTCAACAACAACATACTACAGAAATTGCACACCAGAGCGATATGCAAACCACGCTTATGCAAAATTTAATACCTTTCGTCATGCATATTGAACGGATTAATGTGCAAAATTTAGTAAAGCAGTCGGTCCAAATGTCACTGTCGTTATTGCAACGATCAAAAACGACTGACAATGGTGCAATATACGTGAAGAAAATCGTGTTGTATGCAATTTATATTGCACATTTTACATTGAAATGCCGTTGGTCGGTTGTTATTTTGTAAAGGTGCAATACGCAATAAGAACTGCAAATAGCATATAACGCAATGTAAATATAGGTTGTATTGAAAGCGATTAATCAAAATATATGATTCAAAGCTTTATCATTTTTGTTCCCGGTGCGTCCTTACATAATTAAAGATCTTTTTATATTGTAAATGTCCGCATATATAATATATATATATATTTTCCTCCAATAATATATTTTTTAGCAGATGTTTTGCAAATAAACGATACTTTACATACCAAATCAATGTGTATGATTTCACCTACTTACCGAGTTATGCGGGCTTCAAGTGCTGAGTAGGCTTTTATTGTTTACAGTATTTTAAAGCATTAAAGGACATTCGAATTATGTGAGCGAATACATCCATTCTCGGTAATTGTTCCCGCTTATTTCGAAAGCATTACAATATAAGGTAATGTATTGTAATAAGTTTACGTAAAAGACGTGTATGGCTTTAAGGTAGTTATTTATTCCAAGAGTACTGGGTGTCGATTGTCTTTACAAACCGTGACGTGATGACGCGCAAGTGTCTAACAGATAACTAGGATAGAGTCAGCAACTGACTTTATTTCATACTAAAACATCTCTCCTATCAGTATCTTAAATGTTAAAATACAATACTTAATTAATTAATAATGTCATTATTATTCTAATAATTTAATTTTCAAAATCGAAATGTTTTGGAGGACGAACCAGTTTACCAAATTTGTGATACTGTTGATTTCCACCATATAGGAACTAGGCTCACGATATTTGGCAATGATTCAATTCCAATTTAGGTATTTTTTGGTAATATACATTTGCACCTTCCTTAAAACCTCTTAAAGGTTTTGAGTGATGGTTAAGATGAGTGTGACCATTTACTTTTGTTTGCTTTTAGTAAAATTAGTGACCTTTCTGTTATCGATTTGAGTATTCCATCTTTGTTGGTATTTTTGTTATAAATTTTCTACTGATGAGAAGCTCAGGCGGTGAATAAGAGCTTGGATTTGGGGAGTGCGGTAATGCAATAACGCGATATAGGGGTTATATTCTGTTATAAACTTTTCTTTAGTAGGTTTTTAACTGTCTGTATCGGTCTTTCGTCTAAGCCGTTGGATTTTGCCATGCAAGGACTCAGCCCCGGATCTACGATTTTTTCGAACCGGGCAAAACCTTGATAGTGGCGCCCCCTCCCTTCAGTGTTTGAGAAAAACTGTTAAAACTGCCAATGAGTAGCATTTTTGTGACCATTTGTTAAAATAATAATCATTTAATAAATTTAAGTTTTTTATTATCTAATAACTATAATAATAAAAAAATATACAACAAGGAAAGACTACAACTTTACACGGCGTGCTTTCTTTTCTGCGAAAGAATCTATTAACTCCTCAAAGTCCGTCGCATATGCAGTTTGGTTTTCAATTGCTAAGATCGCGAGGCCAGATAGACGATCCTGACTCATTGTAGAACGTAGAAAAGATTTAATGATTTTCAGTTTGCTGAAGCTTCGCTCACAGCTTGCAGATGTTGCTGGTAATGTGCAATAAATTCTTAAAGCTATACTAATATTGGGAAACGCTTCTTGCAAGTCATGCTTGTACAGATGTTGTAACAGGTCGAAGGCACTTGATTTTTCATTAATTTCATGTACTAGCTCTTTAAATACGGCAAGTTCCTGGCAAAAACCAACTGCATTCAAGTCTTTTGAATATTTTAAAGCTAGATCGGCTCCATTTTTTTGCAGATCTTCTGTCGACATATTTAAAAAGGCGTGGCCACTGAGGAATGCGAATTTTTCATGTAGACTCTTTGCACTCTCTACTCTTATCTCAATTTCTGTTAAAATTTTGTCAAACACTACTTTTATATCTTTGGAAAATAGCCTAGTCGGATCTAGCATTCTTGTTTCGTCTTCACAGATTTCGTCGTGTTGCTTTTTCTTTTTGGAAATTCGTTTGTTTTTAGGAACCGGCTCAATTTCCAACTTTTCTGATACAGGTGTAGCTTCTTTGATCCAATATTCTACCGGTTTTTCTCTCATTTCTTGCAAGATTTTACCAAGGCCTTGCATTATCGCCACAGAACGCGAAATGATAATATCCTCTTTTTGTATTTCAACGTTCACTCTATTAATCTCTCGAAGAATATTATCCCAAATTGTCAAGTTGAGGATAAATTTAAAATCCATTACCGCATATAGCAAATGACCAGCTTCGTACTTAGATTCTGCGGCTAGAGAGAATTCTTCAATTTCTTCCAGAGCTTTGACAACTTCCGGTAAATTATTTAATAGAGCAGTAACAGCTTGATGTTTAGCCGACCATCTGGTTTGACTACTTCCTTTTAAGTTTGTTTTTGTACACTTTTGCATTATTTTCCACCGCGTGGTGGATCCGACAAAGAAACAATAAAGTTGCTGTACAAGCCCAAATAGGCTAACAGCTTGTGGGCATGTTGAAGCTGCATGCACGCCAACAAGGTTTAAAGAGTGCGCTAGACACGGTACAAACTCTGCCAGTTCGTTCATTTGCATAACTCTGGATTGGACTCCTTTGTATATGCCGGCCATATTGGATCCGTTGTCGTAAGATTGTCCACGACATTTTTGCACATCCAAACCATCAGCTTCTAGTTTTTCTAGAATGCGCTGTGTGATATATTCTCCAGTCTTTCCGTCAACTTCAATAATATCAATAAAACTTTCCTTTATTTCACAAACAGTTTCCGTTATTTTGATGTATCGAATCACCTGGCTCATTTGCTCTGTATGAGATATATCTGGAGTGCAGTCAAACATGATTGTGAAATAGTTGGCATCCTTGATCTCATTGAAAATGGTATTTCGAACTTTGTTTGCCATTATATCGATGATTTTATTTTGTATCGTTTTTGACAAATAGGACACATATCCTTTTTTTAGGTGGTTCAATTGATACTTGAGAGTAGGATCATATTTAGCGAGCAGACTTATCAAATTAAGAAAATTTCCTTGATTAGGCTGAGGACCATTTTCAGCGAGATCACTCAGTGTTTCTTTAGAACCTCTAAAAGAAAGACAGTTTGTGGCAAGGTACATGACAGCGTCCATTACTACATGTAGAATATGTCTCCATTTTTCCTTCTCGGAGTGAATTAATCGCTCTACGTCGCGATCGATGCCCTGACCTGATTTCATTTGTTGCAGACGGGTTTTCCATTTAATAAAACATTCTTTATGCGTTTGTGATACTTCATGCTCATTTAATTTTTCTGAAGTCTTTTTCCAATTTTTGAGACCATCTTTACACAAGGCTGATGTAGAAGTGCTGTCGAATAGCTTGCAGGGAGTACAGTAGAGTGGCATTTTTTGTTTTCGAATAAACAAGCCAGGATCTTTTAATATTTTCGTTATTCGCCATTGTTCCGAACCACATGCTATGTGTTAAATGCCTACCGTTGCGTTCAGTGGACTTAAACTCTATGTTGTTTGGATGTTCATTATTTAGTAATATAGCTTGTTTGCTCAAGAATGACCTTTGTTGATCTGTTAATTTCTCGCGGCCCGACCAAGTACCTGGATCTATCACATCTATAATTTTGTCTTTGCTACTAGATTGCAGTAAGTCACTAGATACAAGCTGAGTGTCATCTTCCTGTTGAGATAATACGGACGGTGAAGACTGTTCACCATCACCTGAGCTTTGACGTTTCGACTGATCAGTTGAATTAACTTGAGTGTCCAAAATGCAAGAATAGTTCGAAATTCCTGACATTGTATCAGAAGTATGAGTGGAACTTGACGATCCGCCTGCTTCGAGAAGCCACTTTCTCATCTTAGACGCCGAATTCATTGCATCTTCAATTTTATCTTTTGCTCTTTTTCTGTTTTCAGCCCCAGAAAGCTTTTTTCTTGGTGCGCTCATCGCTTGGTTTTTCCAACCTAAAAATATAAATAAATATGTATCTATAGTTTGATGAAAGCTGAATTAAAAGCTCTCTGAAACGTGGGCCTGATTGCAATGTTTAGTAACTATAGGTACTTCTCGTTACCTCTTCCTGAAGATTTTATTTTATTGTATTGTAGAGTTTAATTATAACTACAATACTAAAAAACTCAGTAAATTAAAATATCCTGGTTTCTATAATCTATAGTCATAAAACTTACATCAAAAACGTAGAATTTATTGAATTACAAATTTCAATGTAATAGTGTTATGTCCAGAGGTCGGAATATGTAAACTATATTTACCTAAACTTTACGACAAGACATAATATAGAGCAGTTACAACCACAAAACTTTCGGGATATAAGATATGGTTATACAATAGTTTTAGGATCAACAATACGTTTGAAATACATATCTAAAACATACGTATTAAATAGAACTAAAAGTTACCGGGATATCCAGATAATTTTGTGGTTATAACAACTCCATGTTATGTCTTGTCATAAATATAGTCTGCCTATTCCGACCTCTGGTTATGTTGTACTTTAGCTACTAAATAGTTATAGTAAATAGACTAGTATTTCGTGGTTCGGGCTGAAGCCCTCATCATTACAGTATATATTAAAAACAAAATAAATGGAAAGACTATTAGATGCAATTTGTTAAAAAAAAAAAAAAATAATAAAAACTGAGCCAGAATGCAGAAAACTAATAATTTTTCTAGAGATAGCTATCTTAAGAAATGATTTGGAAGGAAAGGTGTAATAGGGGAGATAGCACACATGGGGCGCTTTCATTTAAAATTTAAATGGAGAAAATCGGTTATTATTTAGAGGTGTTAGAGCCAGAATGCAGAAAAGTAATTTTTCTAGAGATTGGCACCATAAGAAATCATTTGGGGCGAAAGGGGTGAACGGAGAAAATAAATATAAATATGCAGAGATGGCAGCCGCGGGGGGCTTTCATATGAAATTTAAATGAAGAAAATCGGTTAATATGTGGAGGAGTTGTGAGGAAAATTAACTTTTTTAGAGATGGCCTCATTTGGAAGTGATTTGAAAGGGGTGAAGGGAAAAGATAAGTCTGCTGATTCTATTTTTCCCGACCCCACGATAAGTTGAAAAAGGTACGGCGACTGTTGAAGGAAAGACTCAAGGGAGGGACGAGCTAAGAGCTATCGAGAGTATAACATATTGAAAAAAACAAGAAATTTAGCGAGCCAAAATTGAGAAAATTGGAAAAGAGTGAAAGAATTCGAAAAAAGGAGACCAAATGTTGGCGCACACGAGAGGGTGTGGGGGGGTAAAAAGTTAATAAAATTAAGGAAGTGGTTCTCTAGAAAGTTGAAAGGGGTTTGGTGTAGATGTGGGTGAAAAAAAAATTTAAAAAAATTGAAGAGAAATTGGATAATAAAAATGAAAAGGAAAAAAAAAGGTTTTTAAAAAACGAGGAAAAATTGTTAAAAGCTTAGTCCTGGGGAGTGGGTGGTTTTTGGAAAATGTTAAAAATTTGAAAAATGTCCGTTGAATCTTCTAGTTTTATGGAAAATTATTGAGATTGTATGAAAATGAATAGTTTAAGAGTAAAAAATTCATATATAGGGTATGTTTGTATTTTTTTCAACTTTCCAAACGAATAAAAAAAAAGTTAATAATAGTAGAAAAATGTAATAGATAGTTTTAAATTATAAAAAAAAATAAAATTAGCGATTTTTTGAGCCATAAAGTTATAGTTTAGTTATATAAAATAAATAATACAAAAATAAATAATACAAAAATAAATAATACAAAAAAAAAAAAAAAAAACAGAAAACAAAAGTTCAATTTTGCATCGGCGGAAGTTTTTTCTTGTTTACACGCTTCAACGACGATATTTATAAAGTAGGTACCTACACGGAGAAAAGTTTATTATAAAAATTACTATGGAGCTATTGTAACTACGGATCAGTCAGGACACCATTTAAATATTATTATATTTTATTATAATTGGTACAATAGACATTATTATTTTTACTACAGGTCCATTGTAATTTTTCAATGAAACCTTGTAAATAATAGTTAAGGTAATATTTACACTTCTTTAAGTAAGAATTTACTTTAAATTATATTAAATTTTCTTATATTTTTAAGAATTTTTATCATGCCCTTTACTTAAATTACTATGGCACCATTGTAAAAATTTCTTGATGCATATATTCTTCACGGCTTTTCACTTATGACCGCATAAAGTATAATTTACATTGTACCATTGTAAATTTTATTTTAACCTTCACCTGTTCCCGCATTACAATGGGTTATAGTAAAAACTACAAGATTTTCCTGGTAAAATTTACTTTAAATTTTTCTCCGTGTACAAAAGCACCCATAAAAAATATACCTCTAATATGTAATTATTTCTTACCTATAATTCTTGCAAATTGTTGATTTCCACTACGATAATATAAGATTTCACAAATAAATTACTTATTGCAATCAACCACATAAAGAAACACTTGTCACTTGACGTTCTACTTTTTGAATTTGTTCAGCTCGGCTCGTATAGATGTTGTGGAGGCGACGGCGGCGCTTTTTAAAAAATTTAAAAAAGTAGGCTTTTCCTTCATCAGTTGAATACCTTTCTAATGAAAACATCTAATAAAAATTAATAAATAATAAAAAGAATATAAAATAAAGATTCGAATAAAATTTAAAAAAAATAAAGTGGGACATCTTAAGATCCCCACAATGTGACGGAGATTCCCCTGGCAGAAAGATCACGGACACTACGCACGCGTTCAAAAATTTACTTGATCTGTTAAGATGCGTTCATAAATCACTTAGTATGTGTTCAAAAACTAACTGGGCGTATGGAAATAGAAAAGTTTGTTTTTCAAACATATTATATTAAGATTCGATTACTTGATAAAAACCTATGAGATTGTAGGAAAAGAGGCTTCATTTGTTTGATATTTCTAATTCTTGTCTCAAGGACTTGGCGCCCCCATGAAACTGCCGCCCGGGGCAAGTGCCCCGGTTTGCCCCCCCTTAGATCCGGGGCTGCAAGGACTAGAGGTTACGTGTTTTATGTTCCATGTTTGACTAAATTCTATGAACTCTATAGGAGTGAAGTATGTACATGCCGTTGTCACTGACTATAACTGATGGAATTCCATGTCGCGTAAAAATATAGTCAAGTCTCAGGGATCCCAAACCCCATTCGGATAACAATCCGTTGGACTGCCCACCGCGCCGCCAGACGCTTAGTTGCAGTTTCTGTAGATAGCGACGTGCAGGAATGCAAAGCAATCGCATTTAAAAATTCAAGACTCTGTACTCAGCTTTGTCGGTACAGTTCTAAGTCCGTCGTCCTAAGATCATTTTTGTGAAAAGAGTTGTGTCCCGGTAGTAAATAAAATTGTGAAAATTTATTGTTTTTTTTTTTCGATAATTTCGAATTCGACCAATTTAACTGGCGCAGTCGGTAGGATCCCAAGTAAAGGGATCCAGTGATAAAGAGTGCTAAATATCGAAAGTTTTAAACACGGAAACAGCTTTATCCCACGAAAAGGGAAAATAATAAAGTCTGTTACGCTAAAGCAATACAATAACAATTTCTGCTGGGCACGAAAACTCGAAAAAAAAATTATTTGTTAATAAAGTGGCGAACTGTGGCGATTTGTTAATAAAATGACGAACTCGTTAAGAAAGTGGCGATCAATAAGACAAGAAAAACCAAAAGGCTTGCACAACGACATCCGCAGGCAATTGGAGAGGAAGAGGACTACCATCCACCAATTAGACGACAACATGACGACACCATTACAGCTGGGCATCCCCTGAAGTTCATCGAGCGCTTACCAGAATTTGAAGGAAAACGTGAGGATCTCTTCACCTTTTTAGAATTAGTACGATAGTAGATATTATACCTGTTATTTTAAGATATGACACAGTCAGAATTTATTATTAAATAGAATTAAGAGCAAATTACGTGGAAAGGCTAGGAAAAATATAGAAATAAATAATATCGTAAAAACTTGGTCAGAAACTAAATCGGTGCTTGTGAATAGTTTTGGTGACAGAAAAACAAAGTTTCAGATTTAAGATGAATTACGCGCTATAACTTTTGATACAAATAGCGTAGATTTATATAATCAGATTAAAAGCATTTTAAGACGACTAAATAACAAATCGAAAGACCAACCCGATGCGGAGGCTGAGTTTGATGCTAAGGCCAACAGCCTAACTGCTCTTAAAGTAATTAAAGAAAAGGTTCCCGAGCCTATGCGTTCGATTTTGTTTAAGCCTAGCATGCTGTTCCCAAGAAAGCAGCTCAAGAAAAATTAATACTTATTCCCAAACGGGATTTTAATAGTAGGCGAAGGAATTTTGGCTGTCACTTTTACCTCAAGGAATATGTGCTCGGATACTTATTCCTTGAAGAAAATATACCAAACTATTTTTTTTTCTTGCCGAACAGCATACTGTTTTGGCAACCGAAAAAGAAAAGAAATTCCTTGAGTATTCCTTGAGCGTTTTTTTACAGGCGTTTTGAACTTTCTTGGCAACAGCATACTAGGCTTTAGAAGCCGAAATAAATTTCAAAAATCAGTTTCTTGTGTTAAATTCGGGAAACAAAATTCCACTTTACTTCAATGAAAATGAGGAAAAAGAGTATGAAATCCCGGTACCTGTTGAGGAGCTTAATTCCTTTCAGTACGAAATATTTCTCAATGAAAGTGAGATCCGATGTGAATATCTAGACTAAACGACAAAACATGAACTCCTAAAGCTGTTGAAGGCGTTCGATGGGGCCTTTTACCGGGAGGGAGACGATCTTACATTTACCTATGAAATTAAACACCCAATAAATACGTTGAATGAGATTCCAATTTATACAAAACTCTATCGATATCTCGAGGTACATCGCGATGAGGTACACAAGCAAATAAATGAAATGCTTAGGCAGGGGGTAATTCGACCTAGTGAGTCTCCTTATTCTACTCCCATATGGGTAGTGCCAAAAAAACAAGATGAGTCAGACCAGCAGAAGTGGCGCATCGTCATTGAGCTGAATAACGTAACGGTAGACGATAAATATGCAATACCGAATATAGATGACATTTTGGATAAATTGGGCTGAGCGATGTATTTCACAACGCTTGACCTAGCTAAGGATTTCCAGTATATTGAGATCACTAAAGATGATATCAAAAAAACCGCTTTTAGTACGGGTAACGGCCATTTCGAGTTTGTCAGGATGCCATTTGGGTTAAGAATGCTCCTGCAACCTTCCAGCGCCTAATTACAAAGGCGGAATAAAGCCAAGTCCTAATAAAATTAGTGCAATCGATAAATTGCCGATCCCTAACAACCCAAAGCAGATTAAGTCGTTTTTGGTCTGGTTGGCTTTTATCGGAAATTCATAAAAGATTTTGCCAAGGTGGCCAAACCAATGACCAATTGTCTGAAAAAAGGTAAACGTATAAATGTAAATGATTTGGAATATAAGGAAGCTTTCAATAAGCTAAAACTTTTACTTACTACAGTTACTATTCTGGCTTATCCGGATTTTACGAAGAAATTTGTGTTAACTACGGATGCTAGCTATTTCGCCATTGGAGCGGTCCTATCTCAGGACACCCATCCGGTCTGTTACGCATCGCGTACACTCAACGAACATGAGTGCAGATATTCGACTATTGAGAAAGAACTCCTTGCTATAGTCTGAGCCGTGGTACTTATACGGTAGAAGATTTACAGTCAGAACAGATCACAAACCTTTACAACGGCTCCATAACCTCAAAGAGCCGAATTCTAAACTCTAACGTTGGAAGATCAAATTGGATATCGAGTATTTGAGCGGCCGTGAGAATAAAGTCGCGGATGCTCTCTCAAGAGTAGAAATTCAGACAAATGAAATACAAGTGAATGAAATCAGATCTACAGATGCAACCATACATTCGGCTGACGAAGAAAATACAGCCCATATTCCAATTTCTGTATTGGCTTTAAATTTCCATAAAACACAAATTGTGATTGAAAAGGGTCCGAACCCAGGAATTACCACACACAGGGTTCACAAACGAACCAGGAAAATATTCACACATCCTGATCCCGGTGAGGAATACTTTATCGATATTTTGAAAAATCACACCCCTCCAAAAGGAACTGTAGGTATCATGATGCAGGATATTTCTCTCTATAACACATTTCAGAATACGTATTTGAAATACTTCTAAAACTGAAAAAGTGCTCTTACTGCTAAAATTGAACAAGTGCTCTTTTGTGCTGAGGGATATTGAGAGTCTTCCGGAACTCCAGGATCAACATACGAAAACGAACCACAGAGGTATAAATGATACGTTTTCTGAATTAAGAAAAGAAATCTATTTTCCAAAATTGAAATTGGAGGTACAAAGGGTTGGGCCATATTTGTAACAGTGCCAAGTACGAGAGACACCCTTTGAAGCTTCCCTTCAAAATTACTGAGACTGCGGGTAAACCCTTAGAAATTGTGCATATGGGCATTTGGTTCCCTAGTAAAGGGAAACCGTGTCTAACTATTATAGATAAATTTACAAAACATGGACAAGTTATACCGGAGCAATCTAGAAACTGGTCAGACTTAAAGGATGGACTCATGCAGTACTTGGGCTCATTTGGATAACCTGCTAAGATAATAACAGATAGGGAAAAGGGGTTCAGTAGTTTGAGCTTAAAAAACTTCCTAAACAACGAAGGAATTAGTATTCATTTTGCTACTCCTAACAATCAAACCAGTAATGCGGATATTGAAAGATTTCATGGCACGTTAAATAAACATTTATGTATTTCCGGTGTTGTGGAAAAAGAACAACGGATTCCAATCAACGGAGACCCAATTGTTAGAGCTCTTAAAGTTTATAACGAAACTACACATACTTCAGCTTGTAGAAAACCTATAGATTTCCTGAATGGAACAATAAAACCCGAGGAATACCCAGCAATACACTAGACTCTTGTCAAAAGAAAAGAGAAAAACATCGAAAATAAGAATTGGATTAGATTCATAGATGAACCTTCTAGGTATCTTAAACTTAATAGGACTGCGAAGCTCCAACCTTATCATAAAAACCTTGTTGTAGAAGAAAAGGGAGAGGGCCAGGTTCAAATTAATGGAGAACATTTTCTTCGTTATATTAACCAATTTAGAAGAAAACTGAATCGTCAAAATTTACTCTTTATTGCAGGTGTGTTCATGGTGCTGTTACTTTCGTCTTTTGTGCTGGGGAAACCATCAATAGAGATCAATGAAATTCCCTCTGGTAACGGATACATTTTAGTAAGACAACCAGAACTTAAAGTAATTAATAACTATAAATAAAAAGAATAATTCACATTATCAACCTGACCCAGTACGATGAAAGTATTCAGAAAATAGATAAATATCTATTGTTAATGCAGGAGCAATTACCTATTCCCCAAGAACGATGCACAATCTTAATCATTTGAAAGAAAGTTTTAGTAATATCTTCCCACATCATATAGTTAAAAGAGGGTTGATCAATGTATTGGGCAATGGTCTGAAGTTTGTGGCCGGTGTAATGGATAACGAAGATCGCGAGAAAATTCAAAAACATTTTAATATAGTTGAGAAGAACAATAGGCAAATTACTAACAATTTGAATGACCAAATTAAAATTAATAAAGAGATTTCGGATCAAATCAAGAAAACTACCGATCATATCAATATCGCGCAAGATAAAATAACTGAATAATTGAATAAAGTTAAGGAAAGCATTAATATAATGTATAATAAGCTTGAGTTTTTTATGGTGGTCACCGAAACTAATGAAAATATAAACATCTTGCCAAAGCAAATTCTTAATATAAAGGAAATAATTTTGGCTAGCAAACTAGAAATTTTGGCAAAGGATATTCTGACTATGGAGGAAATCAAACAAAACAATGTAACTGTAGAAATGTTGCCATATACAGGGTGTCCCATAGGAATGTGTGAAAACTTATGAGCCACTATTTTTTAACAAATGGAGAGATCGGTAAAATATAAATACTTTTTAATAAAGGAAAGTCGGCGTTTTTATTTCATGTCCATTTTATTATAAAAAAATTAAATCTATTTAATACAAAACAATTAATTTATAAAAGTAGTGAAGAACGTTAGTTACTAGTGATATATATTTTCGATATTTTTACCACCTAATTTGCCACAAATATCCATATGCTTTCTAAAATTATTAAAAACATGTTCTAACGTTTCATTTGAAATGCCACTGACGACCTTCCCAATGTCTTTAATAAAATCCTCAACTGTTTTTTGGTTATTTTCATAGCAGAGATCTTTAATGTAGCCCCATAAAAAGAAATCAAATCGGATGAGATCTGACGAGTAATGTGGCTATTCTATTCCTTTTCCCTAGCAAAGTGTGGGTACCCTAGGTCAATAACTCGATCGCCATAAAATTTATTGATGATACTTCTTGTGTGCGATGAGGTGCTGCTCCGTCTTGAATAAAAAAAAAAAGTTTTAACGCGGCTCCTCTTTTTCGCATGAGAAAGGATTTGGTCTCTAACATCCCTTTGTACTACTCTCCAGCGACAGAAGATTCAAAGAAATGCAGGTAGATACCTTTTATGTAGATGGTTCACATTTCACAAATATATATTATTAATAATTCACGTTTTTTACTATAGTTTTAAATTAATGGTTTGTATTAAATAGATTTAAATTTTTTATAATAAAATGGACACGAAATAAAAATGACGACTGTCCTTTATTAAAAAGTATTTACATTTTACCGATCTCTCCATTTGTTAAAAAATAGTGGCTCATAAGTTTTCACACATTCCTATGGGACACCCTGTATATAGAATTTTGTATTAAACAGAGATGACCTTGTATTGTTTGTGGTGTCTGGAATATTTTGTAAACGGCTCTTATTTTAGAGTATTGATTCAGAAAATTCCCAATAAAAATGATTCACTAGAAATAAGCATAGATGTAAGTAGGGTCATAGCTTGCGACAACAATGGTTTTGTTGATTTGGATAAGAGACACATTCTCAAAAAGGAACTTATTCCATATGAAGACCAATGTATTTCAAATTTGTTGAATAATAAAATAATGAAACGTAAGTACCATAAGAATATAACAGAAGAAACTAAGGTCGCAACAGATGGAATTGTAATAACAAAGAACTTAGAGGAAACGACTCTGATCAATAATTGTAGTCAACCAGAAATTTTGCAGATAAGGAAATATAATGTAATTAAATTTAAAAATTGTAATGTTTTAATTGGGAAACTGCGGTTTGAGAATTCTGTACAGACATACTACGACAAGTTGCTCCTAACAGCCGAGAGGAACATGCGGGAAACATCGTCAATATCCAGAAGATTGATGAAAGAAAATACAAAACTCAACTGAAGTGGTTAATTAATATCACAGCAGATGTCGTAATCATAGTCATCCTGATGGCAGTCTTTACTTACCTTTTCCGTCGGCAAGGAACTGGGAAAGCTGGGACTGGAAATATCGGTCTTGTGAAAAGTCGCCAGGAGTAAACTCTTCAGGAGGGAGGATTCAAGTCAAACTCCACTCGGATAACGATCCGTTGGACCACCGCGCCGCCAGACGCTTATTTGCAGAGTCTGTAGATAGGGACGTGCAGGAAAGCAAAGCAATTGCATTTAGAAATTCAAGACTCTGTACTCAGCTTTGTCGGTACAGTCAATTGAGTTATCAATTCACATTAGGCCCAATCAGTCGTCGTTCTAAGTCCGTCGCCCTAAGATCATTTTTGTGAAAAGAGTTTTGTCCCGGTAGTAAATAAAATTATGAAAATTTATTGTTGTTTTTTTTTTGAATAATTTCAGATTCGACCAATTTAACTATATATTTAATATGAGTAGTTACCATTTTACTTGAGTAACCATGATTAAGGGATGTTATTTCATTATAATTAGAGTAGTAATCAACCACAAGAAGGTAGTTATTTTTGTTAAATTCAGAGATATCCTTTCAAAGTTTAAACCACGGAATTGGAAGTATGTCGTAAGATAATAATGATTCTTTAGGTAATGACATTTGATGTCGAATACAAGTGTCACAATTGTTTACTATATTCTTAATATCCTGGTTGGTATTAGGCCAATAAATTAGTGTCCTGGCTAAATTGATACACCGTTTGGAGCCCATGTGACGTTAATGAACTAGACTGAGCATTTCGTTTCTCATAGTTTTTGGAATTATAATGCGATGGGACATGAAAAGAATGCCATGCACAATGTGCAATTCATTTCTCATTTTGTAACATGGCATAGCGGGGGGTTCCATTGTCTTTTTGTTTTCAGGCCATCCATTTTTACAGTAACTTGCCACAAAATTTAAAGCTGGATCTTTTGAGCTTTCTATTTTTATTTGTTCTAACTTAGAATGGGTTACCGGTAAGAAAAAAAATATGCAAATTACAATGAAGTTGTATGTCGCCATCAAATTTGGTTAGACTTTCCTCTTGTAAACGGGGCCTCTAGAAAGGATATCAGCGACGACTATTTCTATTTCTGGCTTAAACATAATTTTTATGTCATATGCTTTAAGGCATAGCATAAATCGCTGAAGGCTTGCAGGAGCCTTATGTAGCAGTTTATCGAAAATTGCGACAGGGGGTTTATGGTTGGTTTCGACAAGGACTGTTCTGTCATAAATATACTGATGAAAACGAGTACACCCAACAAAAATTGCAAAAAGCTCTTAATCGATTTGAGCATAATTTTGTTGGGACTGACTTAAAGTCGCAGACGTATAGGCAATGGAATTATTATGATGAGAAATGGATGTACCTACTGCTGATTTAGATTCATCGACTGCAAGTGCTATTGGCTTCTTATTATCACAGTACGTCAAGATTGAAGCGTTTGAAATTAAATATTTGTATAACTCAGCTATTATATATATTGTTTCAATGCAACTATATGCAAGAAGTTGGCGCAAATTCTCGATCGACAAAGCTTTGATATAGGATCCCAAATAGTTAACCATACCAAGGAACTCTTGGAGTTCACTGACATTATCTGGGCGAGGCATATATATGGCTTGAATTTTGGATTCATCTAAGCGGTCACCATTTTCATTAAAAATACGGCTGACAAATTTAATTTCTTTGAGGCCGAAAGGTGATTTAGTTTTGTTAAATTTTATGCCGATTTGTTCGATAGTAGTAGGGATATAAGGGTTCTGTATCAACGTCGAGGGTGCACGAAAAAGCTTGTATGGGAGCACCCAATTTGGATTCTGGCTCAGCATTGAGGGTGCGTGTGCGCGGAAATGTTAGTATGGGAGCACACAATTGGGATTCTGACTCAACGTCGAGGGTGCGTGAAAAAGTTTGCAATATATAATGGATTTCTATGTGAACAAGACGCCAACGAACTGTTTCTCAGCGCCAAGCACTTTAAGCGCGGTCAGTGACCGTGTTGACAGGAGTGTTGTATTGGTCGGGCGGCGGAGGAATTTGGTTATCTGGTAAAAATGAATTTTGTAGTAGACTTGGTCTTGGGAATTGTGAGTAGTCTTGGAATCGTGGGCAAGTGATAAAAAAATTAGGTAATTGTTTAGGTTGGATTCCAGTTGAAATATGTTGTGGTGAGTATTTAGATTAAGGAATTTTTAGAGGATATTGCGGTGAGCATTGCGATTAAGGAAATCAAAAGCGAGAATGTTCCCACTAAAAGTTTTCGTTTTAAGTGAATTTGTGTTTAATTCAGTTTGAGTCTTACTCAAGTTCAAATTGATTTGGAAGAGAGAGTTTAGTTCGGTTTTAAAATTCAAAACTATTCTAGAGTAAAGTCGAAGTATAAAAAGCTAAAAGAAGAACAATTTGATTTGTAATTTGTGTTAAAAAGTATTTACGCGCGCGGGTTCACTTAAAAGACATTTAAGGAATGTTCATGGAAACAATCAGCTTTGTGAAGTCTGTGGAGAAGTTTTTAATAATTTAAAAAGTTTGGAGAAACATATAAGAACTACTCATGCAGAAATAGAGGTGCCTCAGAATCTTAATAATATGGGGAATTGAGCATAGCAACGAATATCTGCATGAAGGTCTTGCAAAGCGCTGGCACCTCCAAAACATCTGATGAAGCATTTAAATACTGTGATGCGTGTGAGTTTTCTATACCTCTACAAAAATGGGTGCACCATCTTCGCAGCAATATACATAAGAGTAAAGCTGCTGAACTTTGTCAGATAGCGAATTTGAAAACCATAGAAAGTTCTTTTAATGGAAGAATTGAAAGTTTTATGTTGGAAAATGAAGATGAAGCGGTTTTAAGTGCTATCGATTTTTTAAAGACAGCAGCGAAAGTTTTGTTAAGCGCATTAGAGAAATTATTGGAAAACCATAGATGCTATAAATTCAATATTGAACTTTTCTGTGAATATGTAAAAATGAATCAAAATATTAAGGAAGAGGAAGAGATGCAAATTACGACATCGATTAAGTCTTCCTAAACAAAAATGAGAGTAGTGCTTATGAAAGAAGATATATCGATCATTTACGATGAAATGATTGATCAAATTGCAGGCATGATGGATGAATTTCAAGAGAGAGACAGCGGGTGGTCACTTATAAGAATCTGCCACATTGAGCTCAACATTAACCAGTACAGGCCATTAAAAGGATCACATTATCTTCCTTTATCAAAATATTTACAAAACAAACATACTTGTGTAAATATGCAAAACGAAGATGACTACTGCTTTAAATGGACAGTTATTTCAGCATTATATCCAGTGAATGCTAACAATAATCGTACGATTTCATATCGGATTGAAAATATTGCCTCAGAAACAATTATGCTAAAAAATAATATAAAATTGGAATTTGGAAAGCTTCAGTTTCCTCTAAAAGTGTGTCACATCAAGCTTTTCGAGGATCTAAACCCCTCGATCAGTAAAAACGTATTTGGATATAAACAAACGAGCGCTAAGTGCTGCGAAGTAGTGGGGCCATATTATGCCACTAAAGAGGAGAAGGCTCATCATGTAAATATGCTGCTTATACAAAACGGTGAAATAAACCATTACGTTTGGATAAAAGATATATCTAGCTAAGTACCGTAAAACTTCATTAGTAGTTCATTTAATTTGATTATTTAAGTAGCCTTTTTTAACAGATTAACTCGTGCTCAAATAACCTCCTGCAAGAAAAGTGTTTATATTAGTTTATAACATAATAATCTGATAATTTTTTCGGAAACGTTCTGGAAATTTTTCACAACTTCGAGAAAGTTCTGTGACTATGAGTATAAATACCCGTGAGCGCGCTCAGTTCATCAGTGCAATAATCGACAACGCAGCGAGTAGCATTATGGAAAAATTCGATTTGAAAAGACGAGACATCCGCGTCCTTCTACTTTAAGAGTCCGTTTGAAGCATACAGCTAAGCAGGCGACACAAAATATATGTCAATGTATGGGAGAAAATGCGGTCTCTTATCATACAGCAGTAGATTGGTTTCGACGTTTCTCGAATGGCGAATACAACCTTGAAGATAAACCTCACGAAGGGCGGCTGGTTGAGGTTGATGTCGACCGACTAGCGCAGCTCATCGAGGAAGATCCAAGGAGGACTACTCGTCAACTTCAAGAAGAACTCGGATGCTCCCATACTACTATCGCTCGACATTTGGAAGTGATGGGTAAAGTGTACAGGCACAGTCAATGGGTACGGAATTGACGGATGGTCAACGGATGATGCTAGTGGCGGTTTGTAAGCAATTACTCACTTCACATCGTACTTGGCTTGTAATTTGGTTACCGGGGATGAGAAGTGGATGCTTTATGTTAACCATAACAATAAGCGACAATGGCTTAGCGCGGGTCAAAGAGGAGTACCGACAGGTAAATGTAAAATTACCATACAGAAGGTTATGTTGAGTGTTTGGTGGAATATGCACGGCATTATCTACTGGGAACTATTATCACAAGGAACGACTATAAATAGTGAACGCTTCTGTGATATGCTGGATAAGGTAGCCGTGAATCTTAAATGAGAACAAGGCAATGTATACCTCTTCCACGACAATGCCGATGACATGTAAAAAAATTATGGAGCTAGGCTGGATTTCCTTAGCCCATCCTGCATACTCGCCGGATATGTCTCCTTCTAACTACCACTTGTTCCGATCGTTGCAGGCTCATATTAGCGGGAAATCTTTTGATGACCGAGATGCATTGGAACAGGGGTTGTCGGAATTTTTTAATTCTCGTGAACCCAAGTTTTACGAGAATGGAATAATGTCACTTCCCCAACGTTGGCAGAAGATCATTGATAATGAAGGACTATATGTTCAATAAAATGTTAAGCTAAATTGTACAAAAATATTAAATAAAGTTTCTTAAAAAATTATCAGATTATTATGTTACATGCTAATATATGCAACACTTGCTTGCAATATTTTTATGCACATAAGCATACATAAGTCTGAGTGCAACAAACTTATTACAACGCTACCATCACCTGAAAAAGCAGAGAGTTAAAATACGAGGCTTACCAATAACAGCTTGAAATTCCGTTTACTATCTATGCAGATTTCGAATGCATTTTGAAGGATGTGGATAGCTGCCTTCTAAATCAGCACCATGCATCAACAACTACACTAAAACAACATATTCCTTGCACATATACTTATTATATAAAGTGCTCTTTTAATAATAATTTAGATATATTTAGAATATATAAAGGCGAGGATTCACCTAACCTATTTATAAAATCGATAATCGATGATGATAAATATCTTTATAATGAGTATATAAATAAACCTAAGCCGATTAATTATCTAACAAGAGAAGAATATTTGATGCAATCTGCAAGTAGTAAGTATCATATATGTAGTTTAGATCTAGGAAGCGATAGAGTTGCAGACCATTGCCATTTAACTGGGGAATATCGCGGTCCTGCCCACAATGATTGTAACCTAAAATATCGAACACCTAAATTTTTCCCCATCTTCTTTCATAATTTTTCTGGCTACGACTGCCATCTGTTAAAAGTCTTGCTGAATTTGAGGGCAATATAAATCTTATTCCCCTAAATAAAGAACTATATGTATCTTTATCGAAACGAATATTTGTTAACGATACTGATTCAATAGAGCTTAGATTTCTCGATTCCAGCAGATTCATGCAAGCAAGTCTAGAATCTCTAGCAAAAAATTTAGATAGAAAAGAGTTTTATGTTATTATATCATTTTTTCCTGATGAGGAAGAATTTAATCTCATGACTAAAAAAGGTATATTTCCTTACGAATATATAAATTCGTGGGAAACTGTAACTGAAACAAATTTACCCCCACAAAAGAAATTTGATAATAAATTTACCAATAGTAAATGTTCTTTTCAAGATTATTGTCACACTAAAAGAGTTTGGGAAAATTTAGGTGTGAAACTTTATATGATTATTTAGAATTATATTTGAAAACAGACATGATTCTGCTAACCGACATATTTCAAAACTTTAGAAAAATTTGTAAATCAATTTATGGATTGGATCCCTGCCAATATTACACAACATCAGGATTATCATGGGATGCAATGTTGAAGTCCACCAACATAAATCTAGATTTATTAACTGATGTTAATACGTACAACTTTTTCAAGCAAGGCATTAGAGGGGGCATTACACCATGCTCCCATAGGCATGCCTTAGTTAATAATAAATATATGAATCACAGTGAAGTCGCGATGCACGGGAAGTTTCTTGATTAAATAAAAACACGTCTTTGCAGCTTGGTGTCACAATCCGGAAGAAGGAAGATGAAAATGATTTATTCATGACAGTTCAATGGTTTAATTCACAATAGTAAAAACTAAAAAGGGAAAATTATAGTACAACAATGGATATCTTTGACTCAACTCTGACACCCCCACTCAAAGTTTATACATTAGTTACTCCTAAGGATGAAATGCAATTATTATGTTTTTGTCTAAGCAGTGATTTTGTCAACACGTCAGTTGGCATGTCGTTGGTCTTCATATTTTGTAAGATGATCGTGCCATTAGTTATGACCTGTCTAATATAATGATGCCTCACGTCTATATGTTTTGTGCGTTTATGAAAAGTTGGTGTTGCTGCTAATTTATGTGCTCCTTGGTTGTCGTTATAAATTGTAATGGGGATGATCGGATCGCCTAACTCCGCTTTGAATCCTGCTAAATATACTGCTCCTTTTGCTGCTTCAGATATTGCAACATATTCAGCCTCAGTACTGGACAGAGCCACCGCCTGCTGCTTCCGAGACTCCCAAGAAATACAACCTCCTGACATGACGAACGCAAAGCATGTATGTGACTTCCTGTCGTTCAGGGATGACGCCCAATCTGCATCAGCAAAACCAGTTAACGCTTCTCCATTCGGTCTCAAAACAATTGAGTATCCGGTAGTATCTTTAAGGTATCGTAGGGTCCTCTTCGCTGCCATCCAATGTTCCTTTGTGTAACAAGAATTGTACTGACTTAATATACTCACGGTATATGCCAAGTCCGGACGCGTGGATACTGCCAGGTACATCAACGATCCTACTAGCCTTTGATAGGGATAATGTCTCTCGCCAATATCTGTAGGTCCTTCCGCTGGCTTCAACTTACTATTTGGGTCAAGAGGCGTTGAAATTGCTTTAAAGTCTATCATTCCAAATCGCTTCAGCACCTCGTTTGAATAGTTCCTCTGACTCATGATAATTTCTTGTCTGTCCTCGCTTTGTTTAAATTCAATACCAAGGCAATACTGAATTTTGAATTTTCATTTCAAAATAATTGCTTAGATTCTTTTTGATGTCTGCCAAAATTTTTGAATTGTCTGATGCCAAAATTATGTCATCAACATAAACTGCTATTAAGATAGTTGCCATATTTCTCTGACCTTTATAGACACAAGGATCGAAATTGCTCTTCTTTAGGCCAAGATCCTTTAATACTGCATGCAACTTATGGTACCATCTTTTACCTGATTGCTTTAGGCCATACAGCGCCTTTTTTAGTAAACAAACTTTAGGCTTCTTAGTTTTCAGTTTTGTGGTCCATTCATCCAACGTTTTATGATGCGGTGAATTAGTATCAATCCGTGCCTTTAAAATCTCAAGGGCTTCCTCCAGTTTTTCCGGGACTTGCATGTAAACTCGTTCAATCAGGTCATCATTCAAATAAGCCGTTATAACATCCATTTGATGTACTTCCCATCTCCTTTCAACAGTCATTGCCATTAAAAGTCTGATAGAACTCAACCGAGCCTCGGGAGTGGACGTTTCATACTAGTCTACACCTCGAACTTGTGTAAATCCTCGTGCAACCAAACGAATTTTTCTTCTTTAGATCGTACCGTCAACCTTGTACTTGGTCGTCAACACATGTCTATTTGTTACTATGTTTACGCCTTCAGGTCGTTCAACGATATCCAACGTTTTGCTTTTTAAATGGGCGAACACTTTGTCCATAAGCGCTGCTCTCCATTCCGTTGAATTTTCACCCTTTAGTGCCTCATCCAAGCTCAAAAAGTCCTCAATAGTAGCCATGTTTGCTGACTCATACGTCAACCCTTCATCATTCGATGATGATTCATTGCCGTTTGTCATACTCGAGCTTTACTCTGAATCAGCTCGACTCCTTGTTGCAGACTCAGGTTTGAGTGTGTTATATACTTTTCGGGGCCTTCCTCTTCTCCCTGTTCGCTCTAATTTTGGTCTTCCGGCTGCTCGCACTCTTACACAATCTTCATCAGATTCGTCAGTTCCTTGATGTTCACTTTCAGGTCCTTTATTTAGGCTGACTTCAATATCGGTTCCGTTGCTTTCCACGTTATGACTTGTCTTTGAAGGGTGAGCTTCTATGTCTTCAAAGCATTCCTCAAACTCCGACTCGAAGATAGTTATTGTTATTATAAGCATAAAAAAAATTTTTTGTGCAAACGTCCAAACTTATCAACACTCATTGTTATTATAAGCATAAAAGAAAACTGAGTGTTGATAAGTTTGGACGTTCGAACAAAAAATTTCTCAAACAAGGGTTGTCAGGTCCGCGCGGTGAAAGGGGCCCACCAGGTCCTCCAGGAACACCAGGAATAGGATTATTTTTAACATCAAATGGGGATTATAATATGCAATTAAAAAATATTAAACATCTCGCTGATGCCGAAGTAGATGAAGATGCCGCAAATAAAAGTTATGTTGATATTATCAGTAGATATATTAAATCCGAATTTGTAAAAGAAACTAGTGATCTAAATACTAAATTAGATACAACAAAAGAAGAATTGGGAAATCACATAAAAAAAGCGAATGAGCATGCAATGAAATATATTGACATGCAAATTAGTAATATTAACATAACTTTAGGGAAGCTTATAGATGTAGAATCAATTATAATTAAACCCTCTAAGAGTGAAGATAAAAAGAATGAGTAAAGAAACTATTGTTAATGAACTACATAAACCCGCTAGGAGGAATTTTAAAAGACGTCGTGTGATTATTAAAGGACTAGATGAGCTATGGCAAGCTGATTTGGTAGAAATGGGTGCATATGCAACTCAAAATAATGAATACAACTTTCTATTAACTGTTATTGACACATTCTCTAAATATGCTTGGGCTGTACCTGTTAAATGAAAAACTGGAGCTGAAGTTACTGAAGCTATAAAAACAGTGTTAAAAAATGGTAGACTTCCTAAAAATCTACAAACAGATGATGGAAAGGAATTTTACAATAAAAATTTTAAGGAGCTTATGAAAAAATATAAAATTAATCATTACTCTACGTATAGCTCTTTAAAGGCGTCAATAGTTGAACGATTTAATAGAACCTTAAAGTCTATGATGTGGAAGAAGTTTAGCATGAGAGGATCATATCGATGGATATACATAACAAATTGGACAACTGAAGTTTTCAAAGTTAAAAAAATACAACTAACGAACCCCATCACATATCTTCTAGAAGACTAACAATCAAAACCAGTAAAGGGAGGATTCTATGAACTAGAATTTCAGAAAACTAAAAATCCTTGCGCTTACTTAGTTCAAAAAATTTCAAGACGTAAAGGTGATAAGGTATATGTTAAATGGTTAGGATTTGATTCAAAACACAATTCTTGGATTAATAAAAATAATGTATTATAAAGTAGAACAACAACAAAAACAAAACAAAAACATATTGTATAACAAGCATATAAAATAAACATAAATATGTTAGAAACAAATTTTTTTAATTCTTATTCTCATTATTAAATCTAGCATTATATATTTGTATATGATGATATTCATTCAATATTGGCTCCAGAATTTTGTTCAGCTCGTTGATCCTCTTTTGGAAGCGATATCTTTCAACAGCGTGTAAATACCATTCCCCCTTATGAGCAGCTCTATATGCAAAGTCCTATGTATGTAATCATGTAATGTATTTCTGGTGGTGATGATGTAAAACGTAATTTTTTGACATTTTTTTACAGTAAGCAGGTTCCACAACAAGATATAGACAAGGTCTTTTTCCTATGTTTTTATAGAAATTAATCAAGTATAACACTCTCTTTAAATGCATATCCACATAATAGCAATCACATGTATTGGGGCTCTCAGTTGCTTCATTTTTAGACCAAGGGCAGCTTACATAATGTTCTCCATATTTAGAATTAGCTTTATCAATGTTTATGAATGTTTTTAAAAACTCCCAATGTTGTTCAATTTCCTTGCAGATTACTATATATCAAAATATTCATTTAAAAATATTCATCTTTCTAAGACGGCGGATAAATTATAACTGAGTTTAACTTTTGATTTAAGATATCACCATTTGATATGTCTGTTTCATTTTACGTAGATCTAGTAAATCTATATCAGTTTTATAGTTAGGATCATGTTGTTGTATTAACTCAAAATCGCCATTACTTAAAATTCTCTCCGTTTCAAAGTCATGATACTCGTAACAAGATATTTTTAATGAGCGAGCTTCATAATTACTATCGTATGTGCATCGAACTCTTATTGATATATCATCATCAAATTCAAGCATGAAATGTATATAAAATATTTTATTGCTTTCAATATATCCAGCAATATCCAACTCCTTTTTAATTAATTCGTGCCTAAATCCTTCGATAGCTTCCTCAACAGATACAAATTTCTTCTTAGACTTTTCAGTTTCAAAATCCTTTGATGATGTTGTAGTACCTTCTGATGTTGGTGGTAATAATGGTACTGATGATGAATTATTGATGTCACTCTGATTAGCATATGTTAGTAGTCGAAAACTTAAACCGACTTGTACTTCATCATTATTTGGAAGATTTAATTTAAAATCTATGTTGCTCACACCATCATTCATAAGATTTATATCTAGCGGTACTGGTTGTGCATTTGTATAGAATAGCAAGAGGATTAACAATAAAATACTGTTTGAATGCATTTTGATTTATTGACTTGTAGCGTGTGAATAATCTGCAATCTTTAAAGAAACTAATGGATATGTTCAGTTTCCATAGAATTTATACTCATGATTTTTAGCTGTTTCTCGAGTTTGAGCTTCATGGGATGGTTCCATTTCGAATCATCTTCATCGGCAAAGACGTATTTAGATGGAAAATGATTTGCTGACTTGTATCTTAGTGAACCGTCTGGAGAATCCCGAATTAATACCATCGTACCTCCTAATAATAAGAATAACACATCTGGAATAGCTTCTCCACTTCTCATCCGTAGTATTTGGCACCTATTGCCATCTTCTGGTATCATATATAATTCGAAGATATTTTGAGAATTCACGGTTATATTAACAATTCTGAATTTTTTCCATGCCCCCTCACAAATACAAAACTTGTTTCCAGGTCTTATAGTCTCGCACCAAAACATGATTATCGCGGAAAAACCTTAATTAGACTAATGGTGTTTTTAGTAAATCATGCTTCTTTTATTATATTGTAGCATTATGAATAAATGCCTCACTAGCTTAGTTAGGTAAGTCTGTAAATCATAGAATAAATTCAGTTGGTGATGTATTGTGTTTCTTTATACCCCAGCTTTAAATCTTATTCGATAACATTACGAAATTCAACATGATTCAAAATTTCGCAACATTGTCAAAGTAAAATCATTCATGATTAATCATGAATGATTCAACCATATAGAAGAGTATCGGGAGTATTTTCAAAAACCCAATGGTGCTGCCTAAACAAATATTTATTTTAAGTTAGAAATTGTTTATGTTTACGATTCTCTTTTCTTTTTTCGCAATCAATAGATGATTAATAAGTTTTGTAGGATCAGTTCACTTTGATATCGCGATCGGTAAAGGCTTTCGAATATAAAAAGAAAATATTTGTTGGGAAGTGCTAATTCGAAATATAGTGAAAAATCGAAAAATTATACACCAATCACATTAAAGTCTGTATATCCAAATTTTAATAAAAAAGAACAATCAGGGAAATCGAATGTTTCCTATCAATCTCTTCAGAATGAGAAAAGTGCTCAAAAAAATACTGTTTTTAGAAAATAATTGCAAAGTGGAGTGGAGTGGAAAGGTAAAGTGGAAAACAAACAGAATTACTTAATTAGATTCAACTTTATTTTTTCAGATAATCTATAAATTTGTATAAAAAATAGGGTTAAAAGTAGTATTAGAAAAATTTAAATTATATGCGTTCCCAGATGTTCCATGATATGTTACAAAGTATCTACCTTCGTTGAGTCTTTCAATCGTCTTGTTTGATATATTACGGAATCGTTCAGGTAAAAACATCTGATGATCCTCTAGTTCCAGCAAAATTCGATCTCCGTATTTCGTTGAAATCTTCCCGCTGCCTAGAATAGCATAGGCTTTTAAGGGATCCATCTCCTTCGCTTTTAAAAGAGGTTTATAATTGCAACCATTCAATTCCTCCAGGGTTATAAATTCCTCGTTGAAATTTGCTGAATCCATTGTCTGTGCAATGTCTAAAAATTGTTCACCGAAGACGGTAGAAATGATACTTAGCCTCAGAAAATATATTTTCTGCTTATAAAGGCCTTCAATATCAGCAAAAAATAAAACCGCAATATCCTTCCTAAGTCTAACTTATATTCAACTTCTCAAGCATTCTCGCTTGATAAAGAAAAAACAACTTTTGTATAAACCGCAATATCCTTCCTGACTCCTATAAGCTGAATTTTAAAATTCAAGATAAACAAAAAGAGAATGAGAGAGGAATACCATTGAAATCTAAAATTCGAGAGAAAACGCAATAAAATGGAAAAAAGAAAATAATATAACAGAATATTTTATCATCATTATTATTAACATTAAACTCTTAAGTATTAGATATTACCTAACTCTTAATAATAAAATGATTTTGGTGTGAGTCATACCATTCAATCCGACCATAGTCTTCTGGAGTGAGTGTTCGTAGTGGTGTTTTTCAGCTTCATTACTTTGAAATAGCCGATCTATCGGATCAGTCCTCTTAAGTTCTTGATGCGAACTGTTTTCCAATTTCAGTGTCCGAATTTCTAAAACCTTCTCTTTAATCCTGTAGCAGGCGCGCGGCGGTATTTAGACCGCCAGAGACACATTGACTTGACTCATCTAAAAGGTAGGATGTTAAAATTAAATTCAATAAACTTCATTAATTTTTTTTTTTTTTTAATTTCTACCAAACAATATGCTAAAATGTGTAAGGAAGTCATTTCAGAATAACTTAAGAGGTAAAAGAGGAATTACATATAACGAAAATATGAAAAAAAAAAATAGAGGCGGTCCAAATACCGCCGCGTGCCTGCTTAGGGGAGTTCTCGGGGCGCGCCCGCTACAGGGTTAAGATGTTCATGAAATTTCAGTGGCAATTTGGAAACTTCCTCCTTCATCGAAATTCTGAGCATTCTGAGGTCTTTCCTGATTTCATTGGCCATACCGATATTTATGGTTGTCGTCGTCTGTTCTATGACCCCTGCTGGTAATTGAGGATTAAGTTTATAGAACATTCGATCCCATAACTTCTTCTATCGCAACTTTTGGAAAATGACTTGATCCCAAAACGGAGAGTTAAGGGGAGGTTCCTCTGATCGACTCTGAAAAGTTCTTCACTTTTATGAATTTTTTTGAGATATAAAGAAATATGATATGAACAATGTTTATTGATAAAAAGAGTCCCTAAATTTATTTTTTCCCCCTCTTTCAATTCAAAATGGCGGCTCCAGCCATATCTCCGCGAGGCCTTGCGCGCCATATATGCGTCTGCGCGGGACGTTCCCGAGGGTCGTAGGGGTCACTGAAACATGAACATTTTTTAAGTTAGTTAAATAAACATTTGTAGCGGCCCTTCAACCAATAATTTCGAAATTTTGATAAAAAAAAACAGAGAAAGTTATCCACTTGAAAATTAAGGTCGTGTTTTGGGGTATGTTTTAGTTGTTTAAGACAGGCGTAAACATTGTTTATTATTAAAATATATTGTTAATAATGGTTCAAGGGCTCCGAAATTGAATTTTACACATGACTTTAAAATTTCAAGTGGATCCGATCAGTGGTTCTCGAGATACACTGTCCCGCGCACTGAAAATATCAACTTTCGGGAAAACGTGTTTGAAGTTTTAGAACCAATTTCGCCTTGTTCGCTAGTTGTGCCGCGTTGACAGTTGCACGCTTCTCTTTGAAGCGCTGTAACTTTCTAAAAACTCCATAAAACGCAAAACGGTTTTAGGATCATGTTTTTAACATATTATAGATTGATAATATGTAAAAAAAAAAAAAATCGATTTTTTCATCGCCGATCAAAGGAACCTCCCCTTAAACCACACTTTCAACGCTAAATATTGAAGCGAAAACGGTGAATACAGCTTGAATGTAGGAGCTGTCTTGTTTCCTTTCATCAGCATGGCAAACGTTCGCCATGACCGCAGACCATCCAATAAATCTTGTTTTAAGGGGCGTCTCTGGTATGGTGTGATTTCAAAATCCTCTGAAGCTTTAGATTCTCCCTCATAATTCCAGAACATCTTCTTATATTTGAACTTACCTAAGACTCAAACTGAATTAAACTCGTTTCACAAATTCACTTAAAACGAAAACTTTTAGTGGGAATATTCTCGCTTTTGATTTCCTTAATCGCAATACTCACCGCAGCATAGAGTATCGATATTGCGGTACTCTATGCTGCTCTAAGAATTCCTTAATCTAAATACAGGGTGCGCAATTTCTATAAGCGCAGCCAGTTTTATTCATGTTTAAAGAAAACTACTTTTTATTTTTCAAAACCGATTATATAGCATAAATTGCCCATTGGTAAATATTAATTAAATAATATAAAACATTCATTAAAGTAAGTAATTACTTTATAATAAAAATAAATATAATTAAAAGTCTCTTTTGTCTGCGCAATTTCTATAAACGCACTTTATATTATAGTCTTTATTTTAAAAGCTTAACGAAAAGTAAATTTTTTTATATTTTCTAAGTATTGTGTTTTACCTCCTTTGTTAGTTATAACTTGAAAAAACCTGTTAGACATCGAATTTATTAAGTTTTTAAACAAATGTTCATCGATATCATTCCAGCATTTCAAAATATCGGCTTTCAGTTGAGATAACGAAGAAAATTGTCCACCATTTGCGTAAACTCTTTGTGCTATGATTCCCCAAATGTTTTCCATTGGATTTAAATCCGGACTACGTGATGGCCACTCCATTACAGGAATATTTCTTTCGCTAAACCATCGTCTTGTTTCGGCAGAAGAATGCACAGCGGCGTTATTCTGTTGAAAAATCCAATCTTTTTCCATATTGTCTTTTAAATATGGTATAAGAGATTCCTCCAACAGGTTTGTATATATGGCAGAGTTCATTCGGGTGGGAACAAAGCGTAAAAATAACTTTCCTTGATAAGAAAAGGCACCCCATAACATTAAACTACCAACACCAAAATTACTACTTAGACGAGGCGAATCGGGTTTACTTAAATCATGCCAATAAGTACTCAATCCATCTGGACTATCTAAATTAAATTGTTTTCCGTAAGAAAAAATAACGTTTTGCCACTTTTCGTCCTAGTTCATGTGGCTTCTAGCAAAATCTAGGCGCGCATATTTATGATGCTGTTGCAGTTGGAGAGATTTGGCCGGTTTCTTATATTTAATATAAGTAGTGTCCTTCAAAATTTGTTGGACTCTTCTTCCTTTAATTGGGAGTTGTAATTCCGCTATAATTTGACCTGCACTTAACTTTTTTTTCATAACTTCCTATCTTATGTTTCCAATATTTTGATTGGAAACTTTGGTGTTCCCACTTGGATGATCCCATAATCCATCACGATTGCCCTTTTTAATAAAATTTTGCACCACACATTCTGAACGTCCAATTCTCTTTGTAATTTCTCTTATACCAAGGCCAGTTTCCCTAAACGCACGGATTCTGACGCGATCGTCGTTGTCAAGGACCTTTCCTCGGGGCATTACAATAAATCTTAAGAAATAACAGCAATTATACAGAATTAAGCTAGAGTTGGAAAATAAAAATGAAACTCACATGAATTGTTTGCTAAAAAGTTGCAAAATTACTTTGCGTTTAACTAGTAATACTACAAAAAGAAACTGCGTTTATAGAAACTGCGCACTCTAAGATCAATTGTGAAAGATTAATCTATTGCATTCACGCATTGCCTGATATTTGGAATTGTTTAATTGCTTTTATGAATAGTTATAAACTTTAACAATTGTCCTGTAAAGAAATTTTGTTACTATATCGCTTTATTTCAATGAATTGTGCATTTCACTTGAAAATCAGACGTGCGCTTATAGAAATTGCGCGCACTGTACTCACCACAACATATTTCAACTGGAATCCAACCTAAACAATTACTTAATTTTTTTATCGCAAATTCGAATTATCGTGATATTCTGTAAAAGGATTTTTGTAAATAAATTTTCGTATCCTTTTCCTACCTGGGCATGTTGCACCTTTTTGGCAAGGTAATTAGATAGGCAACTTAAAAAAAATAAAAAGTAGGTATGTTAATAACATGAATTTCAGAGAAAAGTGGGGCGAAATGTGAAAAATCGTGAAATAAAAGTTATTTTTTTCAACTTCCAGGGGGGATTGTGGCCAAGGGGTTGGGGATAGGGGGCGGTGTAAACTTTTTTGGAAAGGGCTTCTAAATAGTGATTTTTTGAAATCAGTTTGGGGCCGCTGCGATGCGTAGAAAAAAAGATAAAAATACAAGAGCGGTTCCCATATAAGGCAAAATCCTGATTTACGAATCACCCTGTAACTGCCAAACGGTGCGAGATGCCCCAACCCCCCCCCACCCATACGATTTTTTGCTTGTCTCGGTCTGACCTTTCACCCCCTGCAGTATTGACCTCCCACCTCTGAACACCCTGTATACTCAAAAAAAAATAAGCGATGGAATGAGCCTCTTCGACGGTAAGTCATCCATTTTTTTGTGGAACAGCTTCTGCACGAGTCCTATACAAACGAGACTTTTGCGAATACATCCCTTAATTAAATCCCGTGCTCATATTATCCAATAATTTTTGGTAAGCACACAACGCATTAACCGCAATCCGTCATGTAATGTAGCAGGGATGAGCAACACGCGGCCCGCGGGCCACTTGCGGCCCGTTAAACATGTTTATGCGGCCCGCCAAGAATTTCTAAAATTGAATTTATTTTATCGACTTTCTCCCATCAATATATTGTTATAAAATTAATTATAATAAAATGGTAGTACATACTAAACTGAAACAATTTTTTGTGACGAGTTACTCACTTGTTGGCGACTTGTTCAAACATGCAATACGAACCCGCCGCGTCTGTGCTTGTTTGTGTTTGCTTCTGTCACACATTCAGTCAGACTGGTAAGCTGTTAACTAGCAATTTTAGCAATTCTTGTGTTTCTTGAAAGGCGTGAGTGCAATACTATTGTCAAAAAGGTAATATTAGAGTTTTTTTATTCAAAATTAAGTTTTCCTACAAATTTTTTTAACTTTCAAATTTTTAATCCATAATAGCATGTCGGAAAAGCAAACATAAAAACGGAAGGTTGCTGATGAGCACAGGCATTTCCAAGAAAAGTGGAAATTTGATTATTTTTTCATTTTCGTCAAAGATAAAGCTGTATGCTTAATATGCTCAGAGACTGTGTCGACACTAAAAGAATATAACATAAAAAGGCATTACGATACAAAACATGAACAACAATATAAAAACTTAACAGGACAACTCCAGATAGATAAGTTTAATCAAATGGAGAAAAACTTGGGAAAAGAACAGGCTATTTTTAAAAATCAAGCTATTTTATCAAATACGGTAGTAAAGGCTAGTTTTGTTGTCAGTCAAATACTGGCAAAAAAAAATAAACCCTTTGCGGATGGAGAGATGATAAGAGAATGTCTGACTGCTATTGAAGAAATAGTAAATTCGTTTTTCTGTCCTTTTCTTGTTTGTTTTTATTTTGCATTAAAATTTGTAGATAAAATCTTTACTTTTTTTTAAATTTTATATTTTTTTATTCTAATGTTTATTATAAAGAAAGTTTTGTAAATTATTAATAAGTGTTACTTTATGTGCGGCGCACCAAAAAATTTTAAAATTTAAATTGGCCCGTTGATTAAAAAGGTTGCTCACTACATTGTAGAACATATTATCAATTGATTCGACAATTAAAAGAGTTATCGGATCGGGAGGGGACCCAGTATTATCCGACAGCGAACTGAAAATGGCAATTCAAAATTTGCAAGTCTACCGCCTACTCGAATCATTCCGTTTTCATCTAAAAAATTATCGAGTGATTTCAATTTTCCCTTTTTGATTGTTGGATTCAGAATTTCTAATTCCTCCGCAAATAAAGTTTTTTTGCAGAAGTTGTATCCAAAATTTTCATGCCGTCTGAATCGCTGCACATTTGGAAGGTAATGGACTTATTCCAAGGATGCTGCGCGACGCTGCACCATCGCCGAAGCCGACAATAATCGCTTCCAAATTAAAAATTCAACGGTCATCGCTTCTGGACCCGCAATCCCCTGACGATATCGTTCTCATCTCAAACCTTTCGTCAACTGCTTTGCCGCCTAGTGACGGCCAGCAGTTTTCACTTGACGCGAAAAGCCATGACGGACCGTGCCACCATATATGATGCGAATTCAGCTCTATGGATGTGACCCCGTGAGATGCAAGGTCAGCATGATTCTGATCAGTGGGGACATTCTTCGATTCAATGCCGGGTAACAGTTCATGAACTTGTGAAACACTGTTCACGGCAAACATATTCCACTTGGCAGGACATGCATCTAACCACGATAAAACTATAGAGGAGTCTGACCAACAAAAACATGGAAGATTACACAAGTCAACACGATTTTTGAGTCTGAGTTCTGTGGTGCTGATTTTAATTAATCATGTCTAACTAAACAAGGAAAAAATACTTTTATCTAATAAAGTTTGCTTTTGTAGCAACCAGAACGTAATTTCAAATTTTAAGAAAATCAAAATTTTTTAATTCAGTAGAATACAAAAGTAAGAAAAAAAACTTTAATTTATATGTTAATCACTTTTATTTACAAAGAACAATGAAGGTAAATCTCTAAATCCATAAAAAAAAAAAAAAAAAAAAGCTTTAAAAATGAACATTTTATGTTTTTCTTCTAAGTAAGTATAGGAACTTTCTCGTATTAAGCTCCAAATGTAGTCACCCATCATGTTCTCATTGTATTGTCCTTGATAACGCTGTTCAAAGTTCATCACATCTTGGTGAAAGCGTTCTCCTTGCTCTTCTGAATATGCCCCCAAGTTATCTTTAAACTGGTCTAAGTGAGCATGTAGCATATGCACTTTAAGGGACATTCTGCAACCCATGAGTTTGAAATTATCAAGCATATTAGAAATGAGCTTTTTATAATTTGCAGTTTTTTTATTGCCAAGAAAGCCATGGATCACTGCTTTAAGGCTGAGCCACGCTTGTTTTTCGTGGGCGTTCAGTAACTCTGGGAATTCTTCACTGGCCATTATTTTCTTAATTTGTGGACCGACGAGAATACCTGCTTTAACTTTAGCCTCTGACAATTTAGGGAAAAAACTCTTTAAGTATTCAAAGGCTGGATAGTCTTGACGAAGAGCCTTCACAAATTGCTTCATGAGCCCTAATTTTATATGCAACGGGGGCATCAAAATATCATCAGCCTTCACAATCGGTTCATTCTTGACATTATGTTTTCCTATCTGAAATTCGATCCGTTTAGGCCATGACTTCTGCTTGTAGTGAAGTGTGTCGGCTCGACTGTCCCATAAACAAAGATAGCATGGATATTTCGTGTATCCGCCTTGCATTCCCACCAGAAAACCCACCATCTTAAAATCCCCTATCACTGGCCAGGCATACTTTTCATACTTTAAAATTTGAAACACCATTTTAACGCTTTCGTAATTTTCTTTTAGCATTACAGAATGAGCCATAGGTAGAGATGGAAATTTATTTCCATTATGAAGGAGGACTGCTTTTAAACTTTTTGTAGAGCTGTCGATGAAAAGACTCCACTCAGAAGGAACACAAGAGATTCCGATTGCTACAAATAAACCTTTCACATCATTGCAATAACAGAGTCCGTCTTCCTTTGTAAAAAATCCAGAAAATATATATTTCATGACGCTTTCTTTGATCACTTATATTAACATCCTTCTTGAGCAAATTCCACTGTTTTAGCCGGGAAGCTAAATTTCTGCTTTAAGTTTAGGTAGGTTTAAGTCTCTTACTAACAAGGAGAAGGCACCTGGTCGCATTCACCGATTTCGCTCAAATTTATAGCACATGTAGGGCTTGGCAACAAATGAAAGTACCCGAAGTGGGAACTCCAGATGGCCACGCTTTTACAAAATAATAGTGTACACAAATTTTCACGCGGCTCTAAATCGCATTAATTGTAAGACATTCCCAAAGCGGCGCCTGGTGCAGTGGTGAATAGTTGGGCTTGGGATTCAGAGGTCACGGGTTCGAATCCCAGCGTGGGGATGCTTTTTTTCGGATTTTTCCCAATTTTTATAAGATTCGAGTGCGCAATTAAGCGAAGTGATAAATTTTTTATTTTTTTTTGTTTTATTTATACGCAAAAGGCATAAATAAGGAAAACAATTTGGATTGAGGACTTTTCAGCAAAGGATTGTAATTAAAGCGAGTATCAAAAGACTTTGTACATTCAAATTCAAACTTTTATTATTTGTCATGATGAATTACATTTGGGTGATATTCATTATAGAAGCAGGGGAAACAGTAATTATTTCTGCATTTAGCACAGGTTATAAACGCCGCATTTTTACAATTACAACGTTGTTTCAACGTCTCCATACAAAAGCAAACTTGATTCACATTCATAAAAACCTCTCTCATCGCAAAGTTTAGCAGCGAACACGCGTAAATGAACACGTCACCGAATATTGGGGCGGATAGTTGGTGATGAACGATCGAATGTACTTTTATACAGTCTTCTCGGGATGTGATTTATTTTTCTTGCTCGATGAAATAAGAGCACTTTTGTATTTTTTTGTGAAGTTTTTCTGTGGAGACGTTGAAACAACGTTCAATTCAATTCAATTGCTCTTTATTGTTTCATAAATTTCGTAAACTATATAACATTGTTGACTTAAGTGCTAAGTAAGTGTCCAGGTTATTGGAATGACCTTTTCATCTTTAATCTAAAATTAGTTTGGGAAGAGACCTATGAAACTAGTGTATAATATGGTTAATTGAAAAGAACAGAAACATGTAAAAACCTTATGTGACTTTTTTTTTTTTTTTTTTTAACTAAAACCTAACCTAAACTAAACGTACACTTAAACCTAGATAACGGATCGCTAGTACTTATTAATCGTAAGCTAATTGCCTGATAGTAGGATTATCTGACCATCTGTAGGAGTGAAAAAATGTCTCTCTTATAGTTTTGATTTTATCTATAATAAGTTGTGTGTTTGAGAGGCTGTGGAGTCTTTCCGTAGAGAAGTAGTAGGGGCGATTTAGCATTAGTTTTAAAATTTTATACTGTTTTATTTGAATGTTTTTTATGTGTGATTTTGCCCAATCTCCCCAACATGGGCAGCCATACAGAAAACTGCTTTGGAAGACAGCTTTGTAGATTATAATTTTGTTTTCCACGGAGAGTAGAGACTTCCTGTGAATTAACGGATCCAGCGACTTAATTAGAGTGTCTGTCTTTTTCAGTACCATGGCTGTGTTTATTTTATAGGTTAGTTTTGTGTCCAGGTGTAGCCCTAGGTATCTGATACTATCCGTCCATGTTATATGGTGTCCGTCTAGTATTAGGTTTCTGCGAGGTAGTGATGTCTCTTTGCGTTTTCTTGTGAAGAATACGGCTTGGGTTTTCTCGGAGTTGACCTTGATTTTCCAGCTGGAGAAGTAGTGGTTTAATGTTGAGAAGGCTGTTTCAAGATTACTTAATATTACAGTCGGGTCCGCTGAGGTTGTTAGAACTGTTGTGTCGTCAGCGAATAGGCCTATTTTGCAATTTGTGGGCTTGGGTAAATGTTGTATAGTATGGGGCTGATAGAGGATCCTTGAGGTACTCCAGCCTTGATAGGATAGTTCTTCGAAGTCGTACCGTTGATACGAACATAGAAGGATCTGTTTAGAAGGAAGCTCTGAACGATTTTGATGAGGTATATTGGGAAACCGAATGCAAACAGCTTGTGGCTATCATGCCACACCGTGTCGAAGGCTTTTTCGACGTCTAGCGCTATGATACCACAGGATTTTTTGTCGCGCAAGCTCAGTTTCACAATATTGTTGATTCTCAGCAATTGGTGGTTTGTGGAATGTGAGGCTCTGAATCCATATTGTTCGTCTGGTAGAATATTTTTTTCTTGCATTGTTTTGGTTAAGTGCTGCTTTACGACTTTTTCGAAGAGCTTACTAATGCAACTGAGTAGACTTATCGGCCGATAGCTTTTGGGATCTGAGCTAGTTTTATTAGGTTTAGGTATGGGCACCACTAAGGCAACTTTCCAATGGACAGGGAAATAACCGATTTTTAGGCAGTTGGTGAAGATTTTACTCAAGTAAATAAGTCCTTTCTTCGGGAGATTTTTAAGTAGCGCATTTGTAATACCGTCATGTCCTGGTGCTTTGTTAGATTTAACGGATTTAAGAATGTTGGCGAGGTGGTTGGGTTTGATTAAAGGAGTGCAGGAATTGATAGAGTTGTTTATAATATGAAGATTGGTTTTCACTGCATGTTCGGTTTGGAGATTTGTCCAGTTTTATATGAGTTCGTGGTTACTTGCAAATGTGTTTGTGAGAGCCTCGGCTTTTTCCTGATCCGTGACTAGGATATTTGTTTGCGTTTTTAAAGGTGGTATTGGTCCATTTTTGGTTTTTAAAATTTTGTTTAGTTTCCAGAATGGTTTAGAGCATTTGTCGAGCGCAGATAATTCTTGAGCCCAGCGTAGGTTAGAATAGGACCATATAGCTTTCTGGATACTAGATTGCAGTCTGTTTATGCGGGTTTTCAGGCGGATGTTGCGAGTCCTGTGCCATTGTTTTCTCAATAAATTTCTGAGTTTAATGACGTCTTTGATATAACTGGGTAGCTTAGGATTTCTTGGTGCGTGTAATCTTTTAGCTGTTGGCGTGGATTGCTGTGCCGCTTTAGTGATAATAGAGGTAAATTTGATGATGTGAAAGTCCAATTGATCTTTTTTGTGAAATGAATGCGGTATCAGGTCAGTGGCGGCGTTAATATTTTGTGATACTAAGGCTTTGTATTTTATCCAGTTTGTCTTGTTGAGATTTAGGGGCATTTGGTGCTCTTTGGTGATTTTAAAATCGCGTAGTTCGAAAATTGCTGGCATGTGATCTGAATTTAAGAGTGTCTTAGTTGCTGGACCGGTGATGTGAAGCGGAGAGTTTGTCAGTAGTACATCCAGCGTGGATGGGAGACCTCTTGTAGATTTGGGGTAGTATGTCGGTGATGGCGGGAATAGGATACTATATTTATCTGTAGCTAGTTTACCGTGCAGAATTTTGCCCCAAACGTTAGCTCTCGCGCAGTTCCAGTCAGAATGTCTACAATTTAGATCCCCGGCCACTATGAAAATGTCTGGGTTTCTATTTAAAATGTTGATGTCTTGCTTAAAAGGGTCTCTTTGGCTAGGTTGTAGCACAGACAACATAATCATATAGATATCTACTCTAGAGGAACAAAAACGGCCGTAGAGCTTTTCATTTTTGGCCTCTGAAGTAAAGCTCTTGGCCTCTGATCGCACGCACACACAAGCAGTTCTTGTGTTCATGCGACATCAGAATATTTCAGACCTCACAACCAAAGTTCTCACTGGTTTCGCTCTTTTAGAATTATCGCACAAGAGAGATACTGTCTGGGGAGCGGTATACAGTTTAGTTTAGACCCTGAAAAATGAGTGGGTATCAATTCGCCGAAATTCTATTCGCATTAAAATTGTCTGCCAAAGACAGTAGTTCGTCTGCGGTGATCCTTAGTGAAAGGGAGCACTTTCTTCTGTTTCAAACCTCTGAGGGAAGGTTTATAATTTTTTCGTAGAATCTCCTAGTTTTGATTTCATGAATATTTAAATTGATGAATAATGATTATACATTTTTAAAATAAAATGTACAACACATTAGCCCAGTCGGTTTGAAATTGAATTAAATACAATTTTCTTTGATTAAAAAATTAGATAAAAAATTCATTATAAATTGTACTACGTATCAAAGCCTTTTAAGCGTCTTGGAGTTATAACTACGCACGCCGAATTGAAAATTGGACTGGAATTTTATATGTGTATAATACGCATATTAATAAATAATTAACAGGAAATATCACTTTATTTCAATGCAATAATAATGTTTTTACTACACATTTCAATAATATCCTCTTTTTCTTTTAATATTTTTCTTTCTTTTTCTTAATAACAAAATGTTCAAATAATAAGAGCTGCGAGTAAGCTTCCTATATTTGATGAAATATGAAAATATAAGGTGTCCCAAAATTCACGCAAGAAGAAATTTTGATAGAAAACACAGGTTTGTAATTAAACATTGTACATATTTTTTTATTGATCCATAAAGTATACAGTATAGGGTTATATATGGAATACAATATCGAGTAAATGGCCTCCACGACTTTGCTGGAACAAACGCACTCTTTTGTTGAAATTCTCCATGACCGTTTTACATAAATGTGGCTGGATTTCGTTGACACAGCGCTCAATTTCCTCCTTCAAAGCGTAGGTGGTCGTGGTCTTATTGGCATAAAGCTTAGACTTAAAAAAAAAAAAAAACCAAGAAAAAAGTCCAAGAGCGTGTGTGTTTTTTTATTAAAATTACTTCTTGCGTGAATATTGGGACACCCTATATATTCCTAATCTAATAATTTGGCTCACAACACTTTAACACTAGAACTACCGGCGCTCAAGCTTGTAATTTTGATAATTTTTGGCACCTTTAAAGTAATATGCTTTCACATTTAAATTAATAATTATAAATGGAAATAGGTTCGCGATATGTCGTAATTTTGAACCTTAATAAGATTTGGTATAACTCTTAAGAGACATTTTCAAAAAATATGATTAATTCAAGCAAGAAATTTAGTACCGGTCAATTTGACCGGTCTTGGTAGTTCTAGTGTTAAAATCCACTTTTCATATTTTTCATTGTCTTTAACAGGGAATTTGAAAAATCTTGCTTTCGTAGCTGAAGAGCTACTAGAGACAAATGTAGCATTATCGCCTATTCGCAGGCATTATCGCAAATATATTTGTTAAAAAAAATCAAAAACTATTCAATTCAAGTACAATTATTCATAATACAAATATACTGCTACCATAAATACGAAACTACAAAATTACGAAACTACGAAACTACAAAATTACGAAACTACAAAATTACCAAACTATAATTTTATTATATAATATTAAATATTATACAAAAACTCTTAGAATCAAAAATATACTGAAAATACGCAAAATATTGAAAATCCCACCGTGATCTATCGCATGTCTCCCCAGAAGGAAATGGGATGATCCCATTATTAATCCCGGAGTATTCCACAAGGAGATATGGAGACCTCCTTTTTACCTCCATTTGACCTGATTTTAGCATTACTATGTCCGCAGAAGAGAGGTCTCTATATAAGCTCTTCAGAGAGTATCACAAAAGCCTCCCAAGTAAGCTCAAAAGGAGACCTTCCCAGAAGAAAATGGGATGATCCCATTATTAATCCCGGAGAACTCCACAAGGAACTATGTAGATCTCCTTTTTACCTCCATTTGACCTGATTTTACCATTACTATGTCCGCAGAAGAGAGGTCTCTATATAAGCTCTTCAGAGAGTATCACAAAAGCCTCCCAAGTAAGCTCAAAAGGAGACCTTTATTTAAGGTCCGAAAAGAGCATAAGATTTTATGAGTTCAAAATGTCCCTTCCATTTAATTTGTTGTATTCCATGTTTTAACAGTAAAAAATCAACTAAAAAAAATATCACGAATAGTAGAAAAAATTAAAGAAATGAATAAAAATTTGTTTTTCAAAATGTGACACTCTCATGCCATAGCCACATATATAAAGAGTACTACTGTGCAATCTCATAATTTTCAGATTATTTGTCTTTCTGTTATCGTGCACACCATGAGCTGCCGTTCCTAAGTTATAAGTCCCAGTAGCAGGCCTGCTCTGACCCAACCACTCAATAAAACAAATTTTTTTTCTCAAAATATTCATTAAAGATCATATAATAAGAGGATTATTATGTTTAACTCTAAATGTTTTGTATTTTCTTGTTCAACTCCCTGAAAAAAACGTTCAATTCAAGGGCCTCTAGAGTGGGATACCCCCTTAATGTAATTAAATAATGGAAAACTTTCAAAATGAGACGCTCAAATTTGCACTAATAAAGTAAAAAGTAGCTGAAATGTTTAGAGATTTTAACTTATATTATTAAAATTAAATTAACGTAACAAAAATAAATTTATTTCATATATATAATATTAAACATAAACTATCACTCCAAATATAAAATTATTTGATTTATTTTTTTACGACTGCTTCATCCTATAGGTTTTCCTATAAAACCTGGCTTTCGCTAATTTAAACCCAGTTTTAAATTCTTCCTCGTACTGGTGATAGCCAAATTCGGTGCTTTTAACTGCTTCTGTTAAATAAAGAATTACTAAGTATGTAGCTAAAACAATTATGAAAACTTTAAAATAACTTACCGAAAAAGTAAGTATTAAAAAGTTTAAAATGTTTCAAAGCCAATTTATTTTTTTCCCCACTCCAGTTTATTTTTAGCAGTACCTCCTGGCTAAAAAGTTGTTCAAATAGTTTTGATATTCTAGATTTTCCCACCAGCTCTTTTATATATGAAATCTGAATAATAAGTTTAATTGAGTGAATTGTTTAAAATTTAAATCTTTTAAAACTTACAACGTCTTCTTGCGGCTCATTTGCAATTAATTGTTCTGCATTGTGTAGTTCTTTTACGCACTTAATAGGAAAAATTTCATAGTTTCGCCGGTTTGGATAAAGTTTACTCGAAATTTTTTCAAACATAATTGTATGTTTGCATAAAATTTCATTTTGCGTGCTAATTTCTTTTGTTAAGACGTCGATCTTTTTTTCCAAGCTTATTAGTTTATTTAATATCAGGTTATTTTCACCTTCGGGGCCTGTAAACAAATACTACTGCTTAGATATATAACCTATATAACAAGTGATAGCGAAAGTATGTTCAAGCAGTTCTAAAGTTCTCAATCCTAGAACAATATTGTAATATTTTCTCCTAAACTTTATTTACTTACCAAGGTTTTCTTTTTCTGGTGAAATACATTCATTTTGTGCAACACCAAGAGTAGCATTGCACCGGTGCACTGGGATGGGTGCATAAGTATGACTTGTTTTGAATCTTTTCTGTTGAGCCTCCATCTTTCTGCCAGTGTTCAAATGAAAAAATATTATGTTTAAATTTAAAAATATGTTGTGCGTTATATATACCTATTAGTCACAATGATGTAATATAGGTAAAAGAACGTAACCTTCTTTGAAAGGTATAGACAAAATTTTACATAATATGTCCTCCAGTCTAAATTTCTGGTCGAAGGTATTAATTTTTGATGCAAACGAAATTCCTAGCGCAGCCTTGGAGTCAACTGGTTCTTCAAGAAAACTTTTTATTTCATGAAATGTACGACCAATGACATAATCAACTCCTTCGTCGTTATAAAATCCTCTTACTTTTATGGGAATCATTCCTTTTATATAACAGAAGTTATTTGGCGTGTTTAGAGAAAGGAAGAAGAGATCAAAATAATATTTTGAAAATATCGGTGCAGAAGTAAAATTAAATTTTTGGTTTGTTGATTTTTGTGGACCATATTTTTTATTTATGTTTCTGTTTATCATACTTCTTTCAAGAATTCTGTTTTGTAGTTGTTCAAAAACTTGAGTGGGTTTCCTGCAGTCCTTTTTTAAAATTTGCATATAGTTCTCAAATTTATATGAAGAAAAGCTGTCTACGTTGCCGAACTTTTGCACACATTCGACTAAATGTAGCAGGCTATGGATATTATAACTAATTTTATCATACCCATATATGCTGGCGAAATCCTGAACAAAAGTTTTTAGCATTTCTTCTACACAATCCAGATTATTTTTGCAATTTCCAGGACAGGAGATGAATCTATATGCTGCATGTAATAACAAAAAATTGTAATATATGTCATTATCTACTGTGTCTTTTAGTAGGACAATTCCTGTGTATAGAACAAATTGTCGAAATTCGGAAGCTTTCCACCTTTTAATTTCATCAAAACTTCTAGGCATTCTGCAGAATTCTTTTGGTACATGTTTTCTTATGCACATTATTTTTCTATTTAAATCTAATTTTTGCTCGGCCGTTAACTTAATTCTGTTGTGTCGTCCGTTCAATATATACCATTTTCAAGCAACATTTCACCTTTTCCCACGCAAAAATATCTTTTTCCATTTCAAATGTATAAAAACCCATTTCAAAAGTGCTTTTTTTTTATTTCAAAAGTACTGAATTCCAAAACATTAGTATCAAAATTTAACACAAAAGTGCTCATTATTCCAAATGTAAAGTATCACAATTCAATTCAAAAGTGCATTTTTATTCAAAACAAAAGTACAAAATTCCAAGCACGTTTGTTTCTTTTCTAGTTTTAAAATTAAACAAAATTAAAAATATTAAAAATAAAATTTCATATTGTTAATTTACTGTTATATTAAATTTCCACAGGCAATTGCTGTCGGTAATTTTGACTCTCAATTACACAGGTCAACATTTTATCTAGGCTTATGCACGGGAATCGACGAGGTCATTCAAGGTCATTTGAAGGGGTTTTGGGAAAGATGCTAAGAACCATCCGAAAAATCTGAAAAAATTCATACGTATGTTTTCGAGGACCCTGAATCTGAATCTGAGGTCAGTCAACGTCATTTCAAGGTCATTTGAAGGCCAAACGGTCAAAAAACCTTCTAAAAATCTGAAAAAAATTCATAGACGTGTTTTTGAGGTCGCTGAATCCGAATCCGGTGTTCATTTTTACTTTGCATGCATCCTCGAGGTCATTCAAGGTCATCTTAAGACAGGTATTCTGGTTCTGTGGCACAATTGTGCATTTCGCAGATTGAAATTGTTCAATTTGTTCATTTGGATTGGAAGATTTTTTGACCGTTTGACCTTCGAATGACCTTGAACTTGACGTGATGGAGCCCAACTGACCCACTCATCGTAATCAGCGACCCCAAAAAGCTTAGGATACCATCTTCGATTCCCGTGCATAAGCCTAGATAAAATGTTGACCTGTGTAATTCAGAGTCAAAATTACCGACAGCAATTGCCTGTGGAAATTTAATATAACAGTAAACTAACAATATGAAATTTTATTTTTAATATTTTTAATTTTGTTTAATTTTAAAACTAGAAAAGAAACAAACGTGCTTGGAATTTTGTACTTTTGTTTTGAATAAAAATGCACTTTTGAATTGAATTGTGATACTTTACATTTGGAATAATGAGCACTTTTGTGTTAAATTTTGATACTAATGTTTTGGAATTCAGTACTTTTGAAATAAAAAAAAGCACTTTTGAAATGGATTTTTATACATTTGAAATGGAAAAAGATATTTTTGCGTGGGAAAAGGTGAAATGTTGCTTGAAAATGGTATATAAATCAATGTTTTTTTTACAACACCCAAATCAATGAGATGCATTACATCGAGCGGAAATTGCGAAACCATGTCAATATTAAGTTGTTCTAACACGTGAATTTGGTTGTGAAATGGTGCCAAATGAAAAGATTTATCCATCCGATGTTTAAACTCTTCATCTGTTCTAGGTGCTGCAACCGATATGCTATAGGCTAATCTTTTATTTATTTTCTTCCCTTTTTGTTTGCATTTAGAGCATCCACTAGCAGAAGTGTGTCCTACGGTGCCTGTAACAAATGCCCTAGCTGGTGTGTCACAAGTGAAAAGCCTAATTCTAATTTTAATGCACTTTCCGTTTATTAAAATGCCATCTCTTTGAATTGTGTGCATTTCCTCTACTAATTTTTGTAAAAACTTGTTGACGTCTGTAGGTTTCGAACGACCAATAAATGTTCCAATTAAAAATGGAGATATCTGCCTACATTCCGATATGGATCCTAATATAGGCCATAAATTCGTCGACGAGCTTTTGAATAGTGGGAGACCATCCACGCCAATGTCAATTAGAAGTAAATCAACGGTTTCTTTCATTTTTAAATCTAGCAGTTCAATGGCTTTTTTCAATCCAAAGTGGTAATACTGCCCATTTGGGATCTCGCATATCTCCATTACAGCCGTTTTCGTATGAAGAAGCGTCTTTGTGGACAAAGGTACTTCTAGTCCTTCTTCAGAAAGAATTTTTAGTAGGTCATCGCATGCATTTCTTGATATTTTATACATAATTGCCCAGCTCATTAATTTTTCACGTAAGATTAATTTGTCATCACGAACGAATTCATTTCTTCTGTCATTGCTAAAGCTCGATGGTTCTGCTCCCTCCACAACTTCCTCATTACTGCTATGATTCGATATCGTTACATTTCCGTTATCATTATTAATGTAATGTGCACTTGTTGACTCGCGCCTATCTTTTTGTGAATACCAGTCAATTTCTGTCCTTACTAGGCGTCTCATATGTCTTTTTGAGACCCCTACAATGTTCCCCTCCATTTTCAAAAATATTCCTAAGCATAATAACAATAACTAAAATATTTAAAATTACAATTTGACTTACCTGAAAATACTGATATTTAAGGGGGGGGTAAGGTTTTCAGCATGAAAAAGAAACACTTTTTTTGTGATTTTTTTTTAGAAATATGGTTTGAGCAAATTTATTGAAATCTTTTGTATATTATTAAGTATGATTTCAGCAATACTCAGTAATTTTTTTATGCGAAAATATCGACAGACAAGCCGGTGACTGAACTTTTTCAAAACCACTTTTTAAAAGTCCGTGTACACTGCTATTTAAAAACTACATTACTGATTCATTTCAAACTTGGTACACACTTTCTATATATAAAATACCTCCCCCCTACGTTGAGTTTTAAATTTTTTTTTTACATTAAGGGGGGTTTCCACTTACAAAATGACGAAATTTTTCGTAAAAAATAGCAGTTTTTACTTTAAATGACCACCAAAAATTTATAAATGAAAAAAATTATAATCAGAGAACGTAGGGGGGAGGACTGAATGATACTCTGACTAAATTTTAAAGGTTTTTAATTTCGGATAATTTCCAGCTGAGATACAGTGTACACCGCAAATCGTCTATTTTCAAAGACGTTCTTGGAAAAGCTCCGTTACCGGCTTGTTTGTCGATATTTTCGCATAAAAAAATTACTGAGTATTATCGACATCATACTTAATAATGTACAAAAGGTTTCAATAACTTTGCTCAATCCATATTTCTAAAAAAAAATCGGAAAGAAAAGTGTTTTTTTCACGCTGAAACCCTAACCCCCCCCTTAAAAAAGGTTAGATATTTTACGAAATTTCACAAAACGCATAAACTGCACTATCAAACCGAACTTGGCCACGACTTTTTTCAAAATGACGCATTCCGAATTTCATAACATGCCTTAAATGGAATATTCTCTTTCTCTTTGCTTTTCCGCATAAAATTCTCGAAAAACTCCTTTATTCATCCATTTAGCCTCCTGTAGAATATATTCAATTAGAAACCCTAATAATCATATGAAAGTTTGTTATACTCTCTTGAATCTCCTTTCGGGAGATATCCCTGCATTTCCTACTGGGGATCTTAACAGAATTCCAAGAACTTGAATATATCTCAACTCAATAGTCTAAACAGAAATTTCATTCATTTATGTAGCAGGCTAGGGGGGTGCATAGGGGGTTGCACCCAGCAAAGATAACTTACGCATACGTATTTGCTCTCTTCCCTAATGCATTGTTGTTGTATTTGTTTATGAAATTTCAGATCGAGAGCGGCTACCTCAGTCTCCTATGTATGTAGTTGTGCATAGGCAAAAAAAGCTTTACGAAAACAGCGGCCGATTTCATTGTTCTAGAGGGGAAATCTATATGATTAGATTATCTTTGGTTGTAGTTTCCTCCTGGGATATAGGCAGCGATTAATGTTTAATCTAAAAGCTTGGCACTTATTTTGACGGCGATTATTTCGATTACTTTTGTTTGTAACGCAGGGAGAAGAGAGTGTGGAATGTCTTTCCTGATGAGAATTGCTACCCCGCCCCCTCTTTGGTTGCGCCTATCTGTTCTGTAGATCGTGAAATCGTCTGAGGAAAGTTTGTCATTATCCGATAGCCAAGTTTCTGAGATAAGTGCTGCATCGATCTTATGTTCATTGAGTACATCGAAGAATTCTATCACTTTTGGTTTGATGCTTTGTGCATTCTAAGGCAGGCCACACACCAGTTAGTCAAATGCCTAATGCATGCAGAACAAGTAAAATGTGCATGAATGAATGATGCCGAGCACGTGTTTTTAAAATGCAAGCCGTACACTGATAATTCATTTGCTTATTCGCCGAAAGGAATGAACGAATCATTTTTCTGCATGACTAATCGAGTTTAGCTTGCACAACATTTGACTAAAGACTTTGAAGACATTTTTAATTTTAAACACTGAATTTTAAATTTCAACTCAACACTCGACAAACCACAACTGACTGACTAGGCAATGTGCAGCTATATAAGTCATTATTTATATTATGCATGATTCTGCATTTTACTAAAGTCATGCATTCGGCATTTGACTAATTAGTGTGTGGCCTGCCTTAAACATAATTTGAAGAGCTTCACCGTCATACTTAGTGTTATTAGTATTTGGTGTTAAAGACATATTTGAGAGTGAGTTCCGTGATAATTGCGAATTGTTCTGCTTTGGAGCTGCAGTTTGAAAGCTTTGTTAGTAGTTCGTTAGTGATGCTGATGATTTCATTGTATGTGAAAACCTCGTTGTGGTTAGCACGAGCCTGATTTACGTATGAGATTGAGCTTTTAGGCGTTGTTTGATTTTGTAGTGAACTGGCGGCTTGCTGACCTTTCAGATAGGGAAAGTTAGTTGTGGACGAGATCTGCGGTGGGGCAGCCTGGCTGATTCTCTGTGGGTGATGAGTTCAAATGACTTTTCTTCTGGTCCGTAATTGGAGGTAGGCCGATCGAGCTTTCTTGGCAGTTTGCACATTTTAGCATACCATCTTGCTTTTCAATTTCTGGACATTCGCTGGACCTGTGGGGCCCTGCACATCTGCTGCATTTTGTGAGTAGATGATATTTGCTGGCTCCGTTACCGTACGTTTGACAGTTATAGCAGCGAGTAGGCCGTTTAGGATTCGGTTTGTAGTAGTCGTACTTCACTATGGTGTTGAAGACTGCTTTGCCTTTGGCTCTAAATTCGCTTAGTTTGATACTGCCTTTTGGAAGATATAGCAGATAGGTAGCGTGGTCGCGGTATCTTTGATTTTTGACAGTGAGCTCCTTGACATCCGAGCAGTATATGCCAACATTATTAAGCTCTCTCAGAAGTTCCGAGCATTCTACCTTATGTAGCCCATACATCACAACTTTGTACTGCCTGTTTTGATTGACATTGTGGCTGAAGAATTTTTTTTTCAGAGTGACCAGTTCTTTATACAACTTTTCGTGGTCCTCAAGGCAGAGGCAAAACATTTTGGTTCCGATGCTAGTATTTTTTGTATTGAAGTTGTTGATTTTGAGATTGGTCATAAGAGAGCTGATGAATTTATAACTTTCCCCAATCAGGGTGATTGGGGGGATGCGTACCTTTTTGGGTTCATCCACGACATCTTCCTCACTCGGAGTTAATTGGCTGAGTGGAGCAAACCTGTTAGAGTTGCTGGCCAAATTTTTCTTCGGCATCTTTGTGGTAACTGACTCATTATGTATAACATGCTCCTCAAGAGGAGACTCGCCTCTAGGTCTTTTTAAAGAGGTGATTTTGTACACTTTTCACTTTTGTAACTGCGAGGTGTAACGCAACTGTTTGAAATAACGCACAAAATAGGAAACACGTTCGTCAGGGTTCGAATACCAAGACCGAAAACGTTGAAACAACGTTATGATTGCAAAAATGCAGCGTTTATAACCTGTGCTAGATGCAGAAATAAAACAGGGTTTTTATAATGAATATCACTCGTCTCCACAGAAAAACTTCACAAAAAAATACAAAAGTGCTCTTATTTCATCGAGCAAGAAAAATAAATCACATCCCGAGAAGACTGTATAAAAGTACATTTGATCGTTCATCACCAACTATCCGCTCCAATATTCGGTGACGTGTTCATTTACGCGTGTTCGCTGCTAAACTTTGCGATGAGAGAGGTTTTTATGAATGTGAATCAAGTTTGCTTTTGTATGGAGACGTTGAAACAACGTTGTAATTGTAAAAATGCGGCGTTTATAACCTGTGCTAAATGCAGAAATAATTACTGTTTCCCCTGCTTCTATAATGAATATCACCCAAATGTAATTCATCATGAAAAATAATAAAAGTTTGAATTGGAATGTACAAAGTCTTTTGATACTCGCTTTAATTACAATCCTTTACTGAAAAGTCCTCAATCCAAATTTTTTTCGTTATTTATGCCTTTTGCGTATAAATAAATAAAAAAAATAAAAAATTTATCACTTCGCTTAATTGCACACTCGGATCTTATAAAAATTGGGAAAAAATCCGAAAAAAGGATCCCACGCTGGGATTCGAACCCGTGACCTCTGAACCCCAAGCTCAGGTACTCACCACTGCACCAGCCGCCGCTTTGGGAATGTCTTACAATTAATGCGATTTAGAGCCGCGTGAAAATTTTTGTACACTATTATTTTGTAAAAGCGTGGCCACCTGGAGTTCCCACTTCGGGTACTTTCATTTGTTGCCAAGCCCTACATGTGCTATAAATTTGAGCGAAATCTGTGAATGCGACCAGGTGCCTTCTCCTTGTAAGTCATTAAGCTCTTCTGAATTAATAATAAGATGTGGTTCAACGGACACTGATTCGGGTTAGAATTCGCTGCATCCGCTAATACTAGACATTTGTGATAGCGACAGCTGTTCCGTCAGTTTTTAACGAGAAGGCACAGGAAAATGTTCACTGTGAGGTACTGGAGCGGTTGTTGATGGTAGATCTGGATACTGAATCTTCTTGGCATTTTTGCCAGCCCGACGCTTGCGTGGATTAACTACACAAAAGTAGCAATCATTGATGTGATTAGTGGGCTCCCTCCATATTTTTGGTACTGCGAACTTCATACATTTTTTTTCTCCTCGATATCAAGCTGGAACATACATATACATACACACGTTATTCATTACATATCGCAAATTTTTTTGCAATTAGTATCCTTGAAAGTTATGATGTACCCTCTTACCTTCTAATGTGTTTTTGCAGTTACCACACGAGAATTTAGGTGCCCATATTTTGTCTTGACTTCGAATAGGAAGATTACAATAATCTTATATTTGTCGAAAAACTAAATTGTTTAGCCCTTACTTTAATGAATTCGCCGCAAATGTAACAAAAAGAGTTTACGTTATTTCTACACATTTTGGAAGCAATTTTGACCTCCGCGCAACACAGATGGCGTCGTTTCGGTAATGCTCGCGCGCATTCTGCCGAGACTACCCGCCGCTCACCGCTTCACACCCGTAAGCCCCCCCCCCCCCCCCCCCCCTCTTGCGGGTTCAAATCGTTGTTCCTCAAACGTTCTGTCAAAATCTTAAAATATTTATTTTTCGTTGTAAAATGTACAAATCAAACTCTATTTGTTATGAATGGAGCCTGTGGTTACTTAGCTGTAGACAAGCAGAAAATATTAATTAATTAAATTTAAAACCCAAAAAAAAATTTTTTTTTTTTTTTTTCTTTATTGACTTGTGTTATCCGTGTTCAGGATATTTTTTACTCGAGCCATCAATTTTGGTAAAAGCACAACAGCGCTAAGTTCCAAACGAGGTACTGTGATTTTTTTCACAGGAGCGACATGAGGTTTTGACGTAAGCAACATAATTTGAGTGCTGTCGTGGTCTAAAGATTTTAAATAAATAACTGCCGCATATGCCCGACTAGAAGCGTCGGTGAATCCATGTAACTCCAAATTCCTCCTTGATGTGGTTGTGCCTAACCATCGAGGAATATTAAAATCCTCGCGTTTCCCTAAGTTCTTTTCTAAGCGGGAGAAAAAGTAAAGCCGCGGACGACGAAATAGACTTATTCGCGTCAAGAATCGAGGCGATAAGTTTTGACGAGGAAGTTTTCACAAAAACAAGCACACCGCGAACGACATCCACCGTCAACCAGCTATCTAAGGAGCCAGACAACAACAACCAACTGCAAACGGATCAACGGAAGAGTGACCACGACAGCCTAGGAGGACCATCACAACGCAGAGCTTCAGACGGCAGCAGGCGCACCCTTCTACTACGTTCCGGAAATAAATATCGTAGAAATTTAAGTAAGTCTAGATCAAGTAGTAGTCTATTTTATCCTAGAAATAAGAATTTAGAATTAATACGGACGCAATCAACGAAACAGAGTTGTAACCAGGTTTCGGTAAACGGTAAAATGAGTTTTGAAAAAATATCTAAGTTAATTAGCCGACTTGTTCCGTCGTTTAACGGGGAAAATCAGAGTGCGAATGACCTTCAGATATTTTTAGACTGTGCTAAACAAGTGTGCGATCCGCTATCAGCTGAGGAGCAACCTATTTTCTTATCCCTACTAAAAACGAGATTACGGGGCGATGCATATGACCTCGTGAAAAATTTTGTGATTACCGATTTTTCACAACTCGCGAATTTATTAACTAATACTTACTCACCCCCAAAATCCATTAACGATCTCCTCGGTGAATTAAGAAGATGCGTTCAACGTCCGAACGAAACCATAAATACATATACGGGACGGTTAACTCGACATTTAGTAAATTGCAAAAAGGCGATACTAACAAAATATCCCCAGAACCACACAGCTTTAGTCGCAGAAGTAGAGCAAGAAGCCATCTACGTTCTCAAAACGGGAATAATTAGCCCTGTTATCCGCCAGGCAGTAGTAAGCCAAACTACCAGCTCGCTGGATGATCTAATTAAGCTGGCAAAACACATTGAAGAAACGGAAACAAGAATGTCCGCCGGTCGGTTTCTTCCCGAAGCTCCTAATTCCATCTGCACATCAGGCAATTTGAACGTGCCTTTTGGGCAATATAACACAATCAACACTACTGCCCCAGTCGCTCAAAATATTTCAAATCCTGGTTTCTGTTTGCCTCCGCAACCTTACACTGGCCCAGTTTCAAATCAAATAGCTACAAATAATCCTCCAAACACAATTCCAAATGCCTACGTAAATTACCCCAATCTCCATTATAATAATTCCCCCCAAACACCCCTGCCAGCTAGGGAAAACAGTTCCCCCAAATGTACCTTTTGTAATCGTTTCGGACACACTTATCAGCAGTGCCGCACCAGACAACGAACGTGTAAGGAAGCCGGGCGAACAAATCAGCAAGGTACGCAGGCACAAGTGCTCTATAACGCATCCAGGATCAAACAGCAAGACGGGTCTCGACGTAATACCCAACTAAATTGCGAATGGTGTGCCAGGAGAGGGCACGAAATTAGTGCCTGCCGCGCGAAACTGTCATATGAAAGCCGCGAACGTGTAAATGCAGGAAAAAACTAGATGGGGTTGACTCTCTGAATCCCAGAGTCAATCCTACAATAGGTGCAGAAAATAAGGGATTCTCTATTAAAAATAAGTCAGATATTATCATTGAAACTGCGGGAAAACCTACAAAAACTGCTCAAATAGGATATATTGCTTCACCAAATAGCGATGCAACCATTCAGTTACCTCTAAACATAGTGAAATCGACTACAGCGAGACTACTAGTTGATACAGGTTCTGATATCAGTCTTCTGAAAATTAGTTGTTTAAAACCCGAAGTTCCCATCAACAAACGCCATACTGTAATTCTCAATGGTATATACGGAGGGAAAGGCAAGACATTGGGTACCTGCACAGCGAAATTCACAACGGAAGACAATATCGAATATAAATTTCACATAATAGAGGATGTCGAATCTATACCGTTCGACGGAATACTGGGTAGAGATTTTCTGTGGGATAACACTCGCATAAAATGCATCGAAAGACAACTCGAAATACCCGGGCAAAATACGAATGAAAAAGCAATCGTTATTCCCTTTTCGCAAAACACTCGTTACATCAACACCCGCCTTAATACAAATACAACATCTAGGTTCTTAAAATCTACACATAACACTAATAATAAAAAAACTAAAGAACACTTAAATTCGAAAGTAAATACTAATAATAAAAACACTAAAGAACACTTAAACTCGAAAGTAAATTCTGAAAATTTAACCCAAACAACTATTGAACCTATTCTAGAAACCCTCTCTAAAACAACCGCAGTAATAAAAAGAGCCACGAAAAGTGTGTGTAATTTATTAAAAATATTAATGGTAAGAATTTTGGCAATTCTAATGACTCACTTCCCAAAAACTTTACACCAGCATTCTGTAATGCCCATTGCCCAAGCAGCAGACACTACGATCAGGCTAAAGCCGCGATCAGAAACGGTAGTAAAATTACCGGTAGGGGACTGCTTGCAAGCAAAAATATGTGCAGCACAGGAAATAAGGGAAGGGGTGTTCATTGGAAACGCTATAACGGAGCCGAGAGATGGAAAAATTTCAATCCCTATTATTAATACGTCCGAACGCGAAGTTACACTGTCAGAAGTACATCCCAAACTACTCCCATTGCAAGACTATCATGTACACCCTCTGGCACAAAATTCCCACAATTCGCCCCCGTTGGGAACTCAGCGTCTTAAGAAACTCGACGAGGTGCTCGACCTTGACAGCTCCCTAAACGCAGAAGAAAGTAATTCATTGAAGAAGCTTTGTCAAAAATATCACGACATATTCTTCCTGGAAGGAGACAAATTGACCTGTACCGATACGGTATACCATGACATTCCTTTACTTCAAAACCAGGCCCCTATAAATCAGAGACCATATCGTCTACCAGAAGCTCGTAAACAAATTGTAAATGAACAAGTTGAGCAAATGCTTAAAGATGGTATAATTACTGCTAGCCGAAGTCCATGGAATTCCCCTCTTTTGGTAGTTCCAAAAAAGCCGGGAAGAGACGGGGAAAAGCGCTGGCGAGTGGTAGTTGATTTCAGGAAACTGAACGAAAAAACTATTGGGGATGCATTCCCATTGCCGAGGATTGAAGGAATCCTAGACCAACTGGGTAACTCCCGATATTTTTCCACTCTCGATCTCGCTAACGGCTATCACCAAGTACCAGTTGACCCCAAAGATCGGGAAAAGACAGCATTTAGCACGACTTTCGGTCATTATGAGTTTACGCGAATGCCTTTTGGTTTAAAGGGAGCCCCAGCCACCTTCCAGCGCTTAATGAACTATGTGCTGACCGGGCTCCAAGGTATCAAATGCTTCGTATATCTAGACGATATAGTGATTTATGGGAAAAACCTGGCGGATCACAATCAGAAACTGGAGGAAGTATTCGAAAGATTACGAAAATACAACCTCAAATTACAACCGAGCAAGTGCCAGTTTCTACGAAAGGAAGTAGTTTATCTAGGTCATAAATGCAGCAACGAAGGTTGTTACCCAGATCCCGAAAAAATAAAATGTGTATTATATTATCCAATACCACAAAATATAAAACAATTACAAAGTTTCCTCGGTCTGGCAAATTATTATAGAAAGTTCATACCGAATTTCTCCCGAATTGCTGAACCTTTGAATACACTTCTGCGGAAGAGCGAGAAATATATATGGACTAAGTCGTGTGACGAGGCATTCGAACAACTTAAAAAGGCGCTAACCACTCCCCCAGTTTTAGCTTATCCGGATTTTTCCAAACCCTTCCGGCTTACCACCGATGCTAGTAATGAGGCACTGGGAGCTGTGCTTTCTCAAGGAACTGTTGGAAAAGATAGGCCAATAGCATACGCAAGCCGTACTCTAAATGCAGCTGAGCGGCGGTATTCAACCATCGAGAAGGAGCTTTTAGCTATAGTATGGGCTGTTAAGAATTTTAGGTATTATCTACTGGGAAGAAAATTTACAGTATATTCGGATCACCAGCCTTTAAAGGGTGTTTTCAATACCAAGGACCCCACCTCCAGACTAGTAAGATTCCACCATAAACTCTCGGAGTATGACTATCACATCGAGTATAAGCCTGGGAGAAAAAATGCAAATGCCGATGCCCTTAGTCGGATTCCAAAACAGGAAGCCGAAATATTCGTAACCACTAGAAGTAAAGCCAAGCAAAAAGACACAGAAACAAAGTCCATTCCAGATTCTGTGGAGTCTGAGAGCGAAGAACAGGAGGCGAAAAAAGATCGGAAAACAAACTTAAGCAATAATAATATCCATACCCCTAGTACCCCCACGGAAATTAAAGAAATACTAAAAATGTTCCATACAAATCCTTTGGGAGGACACCAAGGTGTTGCTAAGACGTATTACCGAGTCAAAAAGCAATATCGGTGGCCTAATATGCTTAAGGATGTGGCGGAGTACATCAGGAAGTGTCCTAAATGCCAAAAAAATAAATATTCACCAGAAGGAAGAGCCCCCATGGTGATCACTGATACTGCCCATAAACCCTTTGAAAAGGTCTACTTGGATATAGTAGGGCCTCTGCCAGTGACCGATCTTGGAAATAAGTACATATTAACCTTCGAAGACGATCTCACACGTTTCATAGATTGCTACGCAATGCCAGATGGTGAAGCGAGTACGGTGGCTAGAATTTTCTATGAAGAGATCATCACTAGATATCGAATACCCGAAAAGGTCATAACTGACCAAGGCTCAAACTTCATGAGTGAATTATTCTCTAATTTGTGTAAATTTCTAGGAATAAAAAAAATCAACACCTCCGCCTACCACCCTCAGTCGAATGGGGCACTCGAGCGCGCGCATCGACCCCTCGCAGAATACCTGAGGAATTTTGTCGACGAAAACCCGCAGTCCTGCGACCAATGGCTAAGACAAGCAGTACATGTGCGAAATAACTCAAGGCACAGCAGTACTCGGCTCACTCCTATGGATTGTCTTTTTGGGTTCTCGACAGAACTACCCACTAGTTTAAGCAAGAGTCCTCAACCTATTTATAATCATGAGAACTACTTTAATATACTTAGATATAAAATTCAGAGAGCTCATCAAATAGCGAGAAAGAACCTTATTAATAGTAAAAACACAACGAAAAAGTATTACGACCAAAGAACCCGCGAAATAAATTACAAAATAGGAGAACAAGTACTCCTAAAAAACCCCTGTAGAAATAATAAGTTCTCTCCAATTTGGTTAGGTCCGTATGAAATAAAAGATCTTAAAGGAACGGTAAACGCCATCATACAAGTTGGTAGAAAATTAAAAACAGTTCACTATAATAGACTTAAGCCGTACTATTCCTAATAATTAAATCAAAACTGAAAAAATAAAAATAATAATAATAATAAACCACAAAAAATTTTATCAATTACCCTTCCACAGGGATTGACATGGACAAGGCAAGCGTTTGTTTTCTCATCCTTCTGAAATTAATATGGAGCAAAACTATTGCCGGCACCCCCTACACTAATACCCGTCTTGATACCAAGGGGATCTTCTTTGAACCTGTGGGCAGAGTAAAATACTTTTATAAAACTTGGGAAATTATCACATACATGAAATTAATGAATATTAGCGAGCTGGAACAACACATTAACACCAGTGAAAAAGCTGTAGAAACAATTTGCAATAAATATGCGGAATATCCGGAAATACATCTAGCCAATACCTGCTCTAACTCAAAACGAAATATAGAGTATATCATACTCAAAATAAGAGATATCTTCGCGCACATAGAGTTACATAATAGCCGCCCAAAACGTGGATTGATAAACGCGGGAGGAAAATTGGCTAAATTCCTGTTCGGAACGATGGACGATGCGGATTCAAATGCCATCTACGAAAGACTGAAAACGCTAGAGGACAATAGCCAAAGGCAAATCGATCTTATCCAGGAACAGACCAGTGTGCTAAGTTCCAACTTCGAAACACTTAGCAAACCCCTGAAAGGTATGGGGGAAGAGTTAGCTGAGATCCAGCAATATATACGCGAACACCATGAAGCCAGTAACCAAAAGTTGTCGGAAATAGCAGCAAATGAAACCTCACTTTGGACAAGGTTAGAAATAACTGAATTCTCCGATGCAGTGATCATTCAGCTCCAAGAATTAGAACGACAATTAACCACCACGGCGAACATACTTAGTTCTCTCTCGAGCGGGAAACTACACCCGATGCTACTGAGCTATCAACAGATTACCCAACATCTCCGAAATATTTCGGCCGAAGACCAAACCTACGATTTGGGACCTTTCCTGCTCCAGCAAGTCGCGGAGGTATATAGTTTTAACAACAAAGGAACCCTTATAGTTAACGTTAAAATTCCTCTTATTGACCGAGACGCTTTTAATTTGGAGAAAATCCACTACGTACCTGTGCCTCTAGGCAAAGAAGTAGCTGGACTATTAGATCTGCATGAGGAATATCTCTCTTATAATGAAAAAGGGCAATCGATTCTACTGCAGCAGACAGAGATGCAAGCGCACTGTAAGGATATCCTGTATAATATAACCACACATCTAAAAATTTGCAAACACTCTGCCCCCGTGCTAACTTCGCCCGAAAAAAGTTGCATCCTCTTACTACGCAAGGGTTGGTCGGAGGCACAAACCGTCTGCCCCAGGATAAACATCCACCTGGACCACGACGTACTAATAAAACTGGTAAAGGCAAATACTTGGATATACGTCTTCCAAAAGGAAGTAGAAATTAAGATTGAATGTCCGCAATTGCGAAACATCATCAGACTAAACGGGGAAGGCATACTCGGTTTACAATCAGGCTGCCAGGCTGAAATTGATAACTACATTTTACAGACCGAAACTGCAGTTCGGAGTGAAATTTCTATAGCTCAACCAGACGTCAAAATTAAGTGGGACCTGCCAGACGCTTATCATGAAATAAGCGTAGTAAAAAACTCCTCGGGTCCCAGGTTACTAATATCGGCACCACACACGCACAATCTACTTCTAACTAAACAAAAGGAAAAAATTACTAAGCTAGAAGAACACATCCAACAAGAAAAACAGCGACGGCAAATGCAACAACAACAAGCTAATAACACCGCCATGTACGGTTTATACGGCGTAATAGCACTATTTCTTGCAATGGGTATTTTCTGTTTGGTTATAAGGAAATATCGAAAGAAAAAACAGAACAAAACCGCAACCCGTCGGTATAGCACCAAACGACCAGAGTCTGGCCGCATTGACATTAAACACCTTGGACTCCCTATAGAAAACCTCCCCCGACCCGTGAGGCAAACTGAACCCAATGAGACACACGAAACACACCCGGAAACTGAACAATTCCAAAACGGTTCTAACTTAAATCAGTTTCCGATAAAGTTGTAATAGTTGCTCGATAGTAGACGCGAAAACTTCATTCCCAAATTTAATCCGGCCCAGCTGATAACGTTTCGCCAAGCAAAATAATGCTAATACCGGAACAGGTTGAGCTAATTACAGTAAGCATAGGGCAGAATCATTATATTAACAATTTAGTAACTTTAGTATATATAATTTAGTAACTTCATATAAAATTATAAAAAATTCTTAACGAAATTTAAAAAAAAAATATGATATATATGTATATAGATATGTTCAGTATTCTATCAGCGTACTTAATAAATAAATCACCTTATCCAAAAAAAAAATAAAATAAATAATAAAAAAAAAAAAATAAAAACATTTTACTCATAGAAATCCTAACAGTCATAAGAATTGGGTACGTAGAATTAAACCACTTTTTACTTTTCACTGTTTTAGCGCATAAAAATTAACAAACAAAATTCTTCATATATCAAACTTTATAGATTTACAGATAAGCAAACTCGAAAATTGTAAGACATCAAATTACAAAAAAAAAAAAAATAAAAACAAAAAAAGATTTGTAATTGTATTGTATAGCCTGTCATGTAATTGTAAAATAAAAAATATTGTAATGCGACACCACCGTTCAACCGCCCGCCGCTAGCTTAATGTGGAATTCTTCTAAAATTAAAGCTTACTTATTTCCGGAAAATTCTTCTTAGAAGAATATTTCTCCTAGGAAGGGGAGGTGTCATGTACAATGACTCTTTCGGCTCTTTTCCGATTGCGGAAACCTACGCCGTTGGGAAATTGGCGAGTAACATGGTTAAATCACATTGCACACCGTCAATGTACCCATTTACTCGCCGAAATATGAAGCCTAAGCGCCTCACCCAACGATGACACAACTGCGAGGTAGGTCAGTATGCGCTCCCAATCAAGGTAAGAAATCTGACTACGCAAAATATTCGGGCCAGGCCAGAAGAACTTGCGTATTCGGGTCATCTTGCTTGTTGGGCTATCGGAAAAGAATCGAAAGAATTCTTTTCAATGGAGTCTGAACTGAACAGCCAGAATCGCGACACGGGCGTTTGAGCGGGCGTTGTAAGAAGTAATCGAAGTAGAATAAAACAGTGTGTTCGTTTGAAGAAGTGTTTCTTTTATGTACGGTGAATTGATCGTGAGAATAAGGTGTTTTTTATATAATATATATACTAATAATAAAAACCGAATTTGTCGTGAGAATAAGGTGTTTTTTCTTTTGTTGGGAATTCACCCAACAAATATGAGCCACTCTCGTTTAAGAGAGGCTCAAAGTTCCACATCCCAATGTACTGATTCTCTCCATAAATTTTGCAAAAATAATTTGGCAGTTACCATCACGGGTGAGACCCAACTCAACGGGTCGAAAGTTTTTTTATTTTATTTTATTTTATTTATTTGCTCGCAAGTCGCTCAATAAATGTAAAAGCAAATCTCCGAAATTTGACGACGCTACAGCGGTACCATAGATGAATTAGTATGAGTACTTAGTCGAAAAATCTGTGTGTTTTCACATTCTGGCTGCTTCCAGAAGATGAACTGAAGTGCGGTATCCGCGGAAGAAACGCGGATTTGCCGAAACCTTTTCTCTATATCGGCAATACATACATATTTAAAAGTTCGCCAACGAAATAGAATAATTCACGATGTAGTTTAGGACCTACGTACATGTAATCATTTAGTGAATTCCCGTTTGAACTGCGAGCAGAAGCATTAAATACGACTCCAAGCTTGGTTATTGTACTGCGATCCCGAATTGCAGGATGATGAGGCAGAAATGGCGTTCTTTCGGCTCATTTCCAAATGACTCATCAGGAGCCATATGACCAAGATACCAGTACTCACTCAAAAATTCATAATAAAGTTTCGTAATGTCAGAGTTTCTCTTTAATCGCGCCTCCATCTTCCGGTAACAATCAAAAGCTATACTCTTTGAGTCGCCTAAGTCTAGAAAATCGGACTTTAATGATATTCTAACAACACAACGTCCATCATCGCGACGATAAGTGAAAAATTTAAAAATCTCTTCGACATTTCGTCCCTCTGGAGACAAAACTAATACTAATCTCCTGGCACGCAAATTTTTATTAAGGTTTTCTACGCAAGCTACATGTAATGATGGTGTAAAATTGCTTTCACTCGAACTTATTATTTCAAATGGAGATTCTCCCTGACAAAATCCAGCCAAGTAGAGTTTCCTGTGCAATGAGCTCATCTTCTTTTCCCATTCTAACACCGCTCTTTAAAATTAAACTAAATATTTCCATGCCAACAATCACATCGATTGGGATCTCCCATTGGATCATCATTCGCAAGTTCTAAATTATTTAAATGAGGAAGACGTGTAATATTAATATCTACACGCGGCTCATAACGGGTAACCAGAGATCGGCTTATAACTGGTAACCAGAGATCGGCAAAAAAATAATATTTCTCTTTCGATTTTTCAATTTGTAAACAATTTCTAATTGCAACATTTAAATTATCAACTATTCAAAAATTAATAATCATCGTTCTAGAATTTCCCATTACGCAAATAATCAGTAATTGGTCAGGCAAACATTTATGAATACCCAAATACCGATAATTTGCCTTCCAAACATTGTGATTATTCAAGCAATCGGTAATCCATGGGCCAGAAATTCAATTTATTTATTTATTTATTTAGTTACTATACAGCGAGGCTTAACCTAACTACATAGTTTGTATAGTGCTCTCGGGATCAAGCCCATATGGCGCATAGCCTAGAATTCATACTAATTCTTATATACTATTATTAACAATTAATTGGTCTATTCTACTTTTATTTGTCAACCAAAAAGAAAATAACAGGAAAACATACAAGCCATTTATAAGATAAACAATTTAGTAAAGAGTAGTAAATACAACTATACAAAACAGCTTATTTCAATAAGTAAAAAAATATAAAAGAATGAGCTTATTTTCTTTTTTTTTTAACTTATGAACTATGTATAAGAGGTGGGGGATACGAAGAAGGGAGAGGATCTCTAGGAGTTGGGTGGGATAGGAAGGATCGAGAAGTTGAGGTAGGGGGGGGGGGGGGGGGGGGGGGGGGTAAATTTTCGCCGTAGGTGGCCCTGGTTTCACTGCAACTCAGGATGTGCTCAACGGTCAGTGGGCATTGGCATCTTACACATCCTCGCTGGGGTAACCGGGCAAAATAGTGCCCTTTAGTCAGGAGAGTGTGTCCTGTTCTGACCCGGAATCGGGTATTAACTCCAATTATCCTGGATAGAATTACGGATAGATCCTAGGGCGCATCTTGTGATATATCCTGCTAGGAGAGGTACTATTGGAGCCAGATCATTGTCCTGGAGGAGCAAAGCGGACTTTGCAGCATTATCTGTCAGCTCATTCGGCCATGCAATCGGAGAAAATAACGGCTTTAATTGAACTCCTCTGGCAATACTTTATGGCCTTCCAAATGGCCACTACCTCGGCTTCAAAGCGACTGCTATTATTGGCGAGCTTATATTTCTCACAAGTAGGTGGTACTGAGTGTGGCGGAAATATGGCGATGGCGGCGGCCGCATTGTTATCTGCCTTGGATCCGTCTGAATATACTTGAGTCCAGCCGCGAAGGCGAGAGGTCCGCTCCAGATGGCGCTGCCGGTGTTCCGCAGCAGTTTTATTAATTTTGTTGCCGGATATTTGCGCGATGCGTTGTGGTATCTGGTCGTAGGCGGGTGTTCAGGGGAATCGCAGGGAGTCGGAAGGGGGAAATCTAAACCTATAACTAAATCTATGGCTCTTTTTAGAGCTGGTGTTGATCCCGGACGACAATTAGTAGTGTGAAGCCTCTTCAGGGTGGTATGATGCAGTGGCGGCTGCTCAGGGTGTTCTAGGTGTTCGGCGCACACCCATAATTTCTTTTAAAATCAATCGATCTTTTAGTATTTACAAACTAAAGATAAAATCTGCCGCAGCATAACAAATAAAATTCATTTCCGCGCAAAGTATTCCCTAATAAATAGCGAACATGGTCTCTGTGTTCTCTTCCGAGTAGCGAACATTTACCCACATTAAAGCTTGTAAACGCACCACCCACCCTAGTTCCCCTTATAATATTTCTCACTCTGAGTTCTCTGTTGACTGGCGAACCTGAGCAATATAGGAATCCTGCAATAAACTCGTTAGGACTTGGCGGCTCATAAGATTTGAGTTTCTATGCGGGAAGTATACGATATGTGGTGCGCTGGGCGAATCGCACCGCAAAGTACGAACGCGACGTAGGAGCAACTCAAAAGGAAAGAGAATGTGGGGTAAATAAAGAGCCATCACTTAGAAAGGACTAACGATCCTTCGCTGTGTCGCTCCTTTGTGCTGTATCTGACTGCGCTGCTGCCGCCGTGCTATGTTTGCGTTTGTGCGCTTTGCGTTGTGACGACTTTTACTTTTTCGTGCAGTCTGGCTGGGCAGATTCGAGACGGGGCGGAAAAAGGATTTCCAAGTTTTGAAGAGTTAAACAAGAGTATGTATAATTGCTGGTATTCTCTTAATTGGAATGCCCCATTTCCCACCCAAATCAAATTGAATAAATTTTGACTGAAAGTGGTGCGATGAAAAAAGAGAACCAATTATTTTCACGTTTCTTTGGTTCTGTCGACACGAGGCTTTGATTGAGAGTTGCACCTGCAGTGTTTATTTTACAGAATTTCAAGTGTTTTAAACAGAAAATAAAATGGAGGAAAGCATTAAATGCTGCATTATACACGGTTTATTAGAATTGCCTTTTTCAAGGCGAACCGTCGCGGAAAAAAAAGAAATAATCAAAATGAAAAATCCTACGCCGACCCTTAGTAGCTTAACGGTAGAAGTAACTTCAAAAAATAAAAACTATATTCGACACTTTTAAGTTAGTAATTATTTAAAAACTAATTGGCTTTCAGGTTGCGGAACGGAAAATAAATTATTTTGTTGGCCCTGTCTATTGTTCTCAAGATCCAAAGACATAGGCGTTTCGGTGACTGGATTTAATGATTTAAATCATTAAGTGCTGCAATTTCGCGTCATGAAAAATCAGCGTCACATCTTAACTCTATGCTTGATTATAAAATTTTTGGTAAAGCTCAAATTGATTTGCAATTAGATGAACAAAAACGAAGTGAAAGTTCACGACATAATCAAAAAGTTACTGAGAATAGGGAAATTATGGAACGTTTAATTGATGCATGCTGTTTTCTTGTCACTGTTAAGTATATTCCGGTGGGAATATTGTTAATATTATTAAATGGCTCCAGGGTACCTTCTGTACTCGGACTGGTATCGGTTGTACGGGACGGATGAGGTTTAATCGGTTAAAAGAGTTACTCGTCAGGTATACTTCATTTATTTTACACTCTTGAATCTTAAACACTATAACTTAGGTTACACCGACTTTGAACTTAGAATCATCTCTTTACCGAATAACCGATCCCGACCTTTTCTTCGCGTCCGCGCGCTGTTAGTGATGGAAAACGACTCTCACTTACTTCTTACTTGAGTTCTTAATGTCACCTCGGAATTGTTACTCGGAAGCTAGCATCGATGCACTCATCGCGCATTTTTGCATCATTTGTTTTTCTTCCGCATTAATTGTTGGGAAACACCGTTGGCACCTGGGCGTTGCAGGTGTACATTACCTCAGGCTGCAATGCATTTTTTGCTAGGTACTTCATTTCAACAATTAATGCGTAACAAATTTATTTATTTAATTAGAGCTACATATCGGGAAATCGTATAGATATGCCGATATGTAACGTACCAAAGATTTTGGTACATAACATCACACAAAATTTAGCTTTTAGAGCACACGATGAGTCTGCAGCTTCGAATAATCGAGGAAATTATGTAGCATTGATGGAATTAATTTCGTCTTATAATACTCTTTTGAAAAAACATTTGTTGGATTCTACAGTTTTTCGTGGGACATCTCACACTATACAAAATGATTTAATTGCATCAATTTCACAGCATTTAACTTCGAAAATTCAGAATGAAATTTCGAATTCTACTTTTGTATCCCTTTTGCTTGACGAAGCTAGCGATATATCGCACAAATCACAATTGTCTGTAATGTTTCGCATTTTAGGAAAGGATGGAAAAATATTGGAACGCTTTTATTGCTTTATCGATATAAGCCAAGATCGAACTGCTGCTGGTATATCAAATAAAATATTAAGTTTAATAAATCATTTGAATTGTGGAGATAAATTAATTGCACAGTCCTATGATGGTGCAGCAGTAATGGCTTCCGAACTCAACGGTACACAGGCTAAAATTCGAGAACATTTTAGGAAAGCTATTTTTATTCACTGCTTCGCCCATAGACTTAATTTAGTAATGTCACAATCAGTGGATTATATACCTGATTGTAAACGATTTTTTGCTACGGTTACCTCTTTTCCTTCGTTTTTTAATCATTCCTCGAAACGAATTTTCGCTCTTGATGGAATAATAAAACGAAGATTCCCTCAAGTTTCTACAGTGAGGTGGAACTTCAAATCAAGGATAATTACATTGCTTCAGAATTATCGCCAATCATTTAAAGATTTTTTTCAAAGTATTAACGATGATCCCAGTAATTGGGATGCGCATACCATCCAAGCTGCGCAAGGCTTTCAACACTTTTTTGAAAATTTTTCCAACATTTTTTTATTAAATATTTTTCATAAGATCTTTGCACATATTGACGTACTTTTCGATGTCCTTCAATTGAAACATTTAGACATTTCATACTGTATCGAAAAAATTGAAGATACTACAAAATTTTTATCATTAATGCGATGCAATTTTCAAACATTTTATGATGAAACTGTGGCAGACATCGGACCTCCCCGGAAACGTTTGAATTCAGAAACTTAGAATTTTAAACAAATATATTTTGAAATTTTAGAAACCGTAACGATGCAATTGAAGACTAGATTTGATAACTTGAAAAAACTGGAATTTGTGCAACTTTTAAATTTCAGAAAAATATCGACTTATCAAAGAATTTTCCCAGAAAAACCTTTCAAAAATCTCCAAGAAAATTACGGTGAGACTTTTGACTTTGCCAAGCTGAAAACAGAACTGATCGTCTTTTACAGCTCGAATTTTATTGGAACCTGTGAAAGCATTTCCAATATAATAACAAATTTAATTCAAAATGATTTGAAAGAATCCTTCTCCGAAATTTTTATATTGAGCGAACTTATTTTGACATTGCCAATTAGCACTGCTTCTGTTGAAAGGTCTTTTTCGACATTAAAGAGGATAAAGACTTTTTCCAGAAATACAATGATGGACGAACGATTATCAGGTTTGGCGCTAATGTCAATAGAAAAGGCATTCAATGAAAGAGAGACCAGAGTTTTATCAAGTTTTTTTGCATTAAAGACAGGAGGATCGATTTACTATATAAATAAATTTCTTACAAATTATTTACAGTATTACTTTAGGTTTTGTTTGCGTGTTGGTTTGAGCCTAATTTCTGACTTTTGACATTGTTGGAATAGGTAAATAATTTCTCGGCTTAGAGTCGGGAAGTACGCCTTCTGTGTTAGAAGGGTAACTCTATTATTAACTACACTAGCAATAGCGAAATATCCCCCATTGGTCGAATTGATTATGTTACACAGGTAAAATAGCGCACACCTTGATAATTTAGTCACCAGCCGCCACTGGTATGATGGGGCCTTCGCCAGTCGACCCAGTTTTTGGCTACCAATTTTTCAATTGCTATTTCATCTCGGATTTTGATGGGATGAAGGCCAGCTTCAATCCATAGGGCCTGATTTGGAGTTGATGGAAGGGCTCCAAAAGCTGCTCTGACGGTTTTGTTGATGGCTGTCTGAATTTTTGCGAGATTTTGTCCGGAAGTGAATGATGGAGAGGGCATAGTTTGTATACCCCCGGATGAGAATTTTCGCAATGTGTAGGGTTGAGTGGAGGGGGGCACCATTGTCCCTGGCTGAGATCGACCGGATGAGGTTTGAAATTTTCCCCACCTTGGTCGCCAAATAGCTGCAGTGATTTTTCCAGTTCAGTTTGGAGGTTAAGTTCAGGCCGAGGATTTTTATTTTATCTACTACCGGCTTTTGTATGTCTCCAATTTCCAATGATCTTGTGCGAGGTTGCCTCTTTCGTGAGAAGATTATTAGTTCGTTCTTCTCCGATGGGATGATAGCCCCAGTATTTAGGCACCAAACGTCCAAGGCTAGGAGAGCTCTCCTAAGGACCTCAGTCGGGTGTTTGTCCGTTGTCGTCAGTAGAAGGTTGTCGGCGTAAATGTAAAAGTCAAGTCCATGTATGTCTTGTAGGGCAGGGAAGAGGGATGACAGATATATGTTGAAAAGGGATGTTGATAATGGTGATCCTTGCGGTAATGCGTTCTCTAGCGATTTTCTTGATGAAACAAAACCGTCAACTCGTACCTGAAGTGATCGGGTGGACAAGAAATTTAACGAGGTGGATGAAGAGCGCATCAACGCCCCATACCTGGATCTGGGCGGCTATCATATTCCATCTTACCCTATCGTAGGCCTTCTCGATGTCGGCAGATAACAAGTAGAGCTCTCCTCTCTTGTCGAAAGCATCCATGATGGAGCCCTCGAGCTCAAGAAGTAGCGAGGCGGTCCCTCGATACCTCCTGAACCCGTGAACTGCACCAGGAAGAATGCTCTCTAAAAGGGAGGAGAGTCTATGTTCAATAATTTTTTCGAGAAGGCGCGACAAACAGGGCAAGAGGGATATCGGACGTAGATCCTTTGGAGTAAGGGTGCCGTTGGCAACGACAGTCTTCTTACGGATTGGTATGAGGACCGCATTTTTCCATGTATTGGAAAAAGTGCTTTTTCTCAGAATGAGATTATAAAGAAAGACGAGTCTCTCTTTGAAGGAGTCAGGTCAGGGGCTTCTTTTATCATCCTGTAGGAGACTTTGTCGTGTCCTGGTGCCGATCCCTTGCACTTGCTAAGCATGGCACTTAGTTCGCGAAGGGATATCGGGAACGACAGATTTCGTTCTGGATCAGGGGAATAAAGGCCCAATTACAATGACCGGATCTGAGCGCAAGAGTATCTGGTTGAAATGTCAAATTGGTTTTCCCACCATACGTTTTCTACCTCAGCGATTACATTGAACGGATACAAGCGCATTCGATCGGAACTACGCGCAGTAAATTTCGTTTTGTGTAGAAATCGACGGATTGACGGATTGAAGTGTCAAACAGAAGAACTGCCACCACCGGTTTTTTCATCTATTTTCAATTTTTTAAGTTTTACACAACATTAGAAATATTGAAAATACTTTTCTTTTCCGATTTTTATGCATTTTTACTTTTGGCACTTTTGAGATTTAAAGAAACTACTTTGACGATTTAATCCGAACAGATACGTCATTGTAATCGGTGTTTTTTTCCTATCCGTTTCACTGCATACTTGGACATTTCTATCCGTTCAGATCCGGTCATTGTAATTGGGCCTTAAGGCCTGTCCGTGAAGGACCAAGTGGACTTTGCCCGATTTTGTTCTGGGCTAAAAGTACTGTCGTCGGAGTAGCTGGCCCACGAGTGAGCCAGCTGCTGGGCAATGGTCATGGAGTCGGTGTAGAGCCTGCGATCGACTGTCAAATTAGCAATCAAGCTGGGAGGCCTATTGCCGGAAATTGACTTGACTCGTCTCCATGCATCGGCTAGATTAAGGTTAGGATCTATTGAGTTAGCGAACGTAACCCATGATTTTTTTTTTCGCTTCCTTAGTCTCTTTTTTAGAGAGTGCCGATTTCCTACGATAGTCACACAGGTTTTCATGCGTAGGATGCCTCTGGAATTTTTTCCAGGCTCTATTCTTATCCCTGATGATTGAGAGGATGTGCGAATTCTTCCACACTGGCTGTGTCTAGGGCTTAGGGTTGGAGGCAGGCATGCTGCCCGCCGCTGCCGTTCTAATTATTTTAGTGATTAGAGTGGGCTGCCTCTCTGTTAATGTTAAGGGATTGGGGACGATGGGAAGCCTCAGTCGCCAACAGTTCTCTATACAAATTCCAATCAGCTTGGTGTTCGTTAAATCTGGCAACTGGTTTTGTTGCTGCTGCTTGGAACCCAGCTCTTACTATTATGGGAAAGTAATCGCTTCCCTCTGGATTGTCTTGTAGGAATCAATAGAAACGTGGGGCTATACGGGGGGAGCATGGGATGGGATGGAGTATGGGATAAAAAGTTAGGGAATCCAGTATTGAGAATAGAGTGAGAGCGGCTCTCAATCCAAGCGGCAACCTGCCGCCCTCTGGGACTCCAATGTTCAGAGCCCCATAATGGGCTATGAGCATTGAAGTCTCCACCATAGATGGTGTTTTCAGGCAGCTGATTAGCCAGGGTCTCAAGATCTTGAGCCGTTATTTCTACTGGATTCTCAAGGTAAAAATTTGTGAAGGTTAGAGGTTGGGGAGAATTAACAGAGACAGCACAAGCAATCAAGCTGGTGTTTATGTTGATTTCTTCTGCAAGGAGGGAGTTGTGGACCAGAATGACCACGCCACCATGCCTGCGCTCTCTCAAGGAATTGTAACCAAAATAATTGTAGGAACCCAGCCGTTCAGGCTGATTATCCAGCAGGATGTGGGTTTCCTGAAGGAGAATAATATGAGGTTTGTATTGGGAAGTAACGAGGTCCAGACTGGGAAGGTTGTTATACAAACCACTGATGTTCCATTGCAGGATTGTTAAATCCCGGAATGTAGAGAGGGAGGTAGAGTTGGTGTTGTTGTTCATCAACATAAATCACTATTAATTAGGGAAATCTTCCCCATCGCTCGAGAATGTAGACACAGAGAAAGTTGCGTCCATGTCGATATCCGAAGCGTCACTAGCGCTTGCATTTTGTATTTTGTCCAGAAGCGGACCTGAAATCGACATAATTTCAGGATTGTTTTGTGGGAAACCTATTACAGTGTTAATCACTGCATCAATCGTTTTTTTAGTATTGGGGGTGAGAGAAAGGGGATGGGGGTTGTTGAGGTTTGGAGGGAGAGTTGTAGTGCTCGTCTTATTGTGCATGTCAGTTTTTGTGTGTGCTTGTTTGTCGTTGGTTGCGTTTATCGTATATGTTGGGTCAGCTGATGACGTAGTGGAGGTACTTACTATTTGGTTGGTGGGCCTTATTTTCCGGGTTGGTGAGAGGGTTGTAGCTTTTTTACTGTTGGCCAGGCTGTTGTTAGGGGTGTTGTTGTTTCTGGTGGGTTTTCTGGTCGTTTTGGTGTTATTATTATTGTTGATGTCGTTGTTGGTGGTGATGAGGCTGTTGGTGTTGTTCCTGTTGTTAGTGTTGTTCCTGTTGTTGGTGATGGTGGTGTTGTTGGTGGAGGCACTGTTGTTGGTGGTGATGTTGTGATTGGTGGCAGTACTGTTGTCGATGCTGTTGTTTACTTTGTTGATGGAGTTGGTGACGGTGGTGGTATTTTTGTTGTTAGTGTTTATTGTACTTTTTAGAATTTCCCTTGCTTTAAGGAATTCGGAGCAATCTTTGCTCACGGAAGTATGCGAGTCAACATTGCAGTTGACGCAATGTTTCCTCTTGCATTCAGTGGTGCTGTGTGGCGCTGGGTGACAGATGGCGCAAGTAGCAATGGTCTCTTTGCACCATTTTGCCGTATGACCTAGTCTTTGGCAATTTCTACACCTCATAGGCGTAGGATAGTACTCCTTGACTTGTAGTGTAGTTCCTGCTCCTTGTATGTGTGAGGGTATCTTGTAGGCATTAAATGTTAATATTAAGAGGCCTGTTGGGGTCCTTTTGTTGAGTTGTTCGCCTGGGCGGGTAATTTGTATGACCTCAGTTATACCCTGATCTTTTAGGCCTACTAATATTTCCTCCTGCGACATTAGGCGAAAGTCTAGTGAAAAAACAGTACCCTTGACCGAGTTCAGGCTGTCGTTCATTTTTATACTGACAGGAATGCCAGCAATTACTGAGGTTTTCAGGAACATGTTTGCTACTCTTGTGTTATCTACAAGCAAGAGAAGGGATCCGTCCCTAACGTAACTCGGTTTGGTAAACCTCTTTGAGATGGCGTCTACTCCCTTTCTCACTGCGAAGTGATTGTGGAATTTGAGAGGTTTATTTTGGTCTACCGTTTGTATGAGGATGTACTTTGGTTGCTCATGGCTCTCGTACAATGGCGAGGGCTTATTCCGTTTAGTGGCATGTTTCATGTTCCGCCTGGGAGTCCAGCATCGAAAAAATGTTGGCGTCGGCAGAGCCGGATGCCATCGTTTAGGAGTGGCTCTTTGGAGTGGCTTTGTTTTTGTTCTTTACGCCAAGTCCCACTCTTTAGTTCACTCTTCGTGGGGGGGGGGGGGGGGGGGCTTTGTTTTTGTTCTTTACGCCAAGTCCCACTCTTTAGTTCACTCTTCGCCACAGCTGATGGCTCTCAATGACAGCTGGACCACGTGTTTTCTAGCACAGGCACTACTGGTCTCTGTACACTAGCGGAACAATCAAGAACTCACCGGATGTCCCGGCATGCACAAAACCTCCCACAGGAGCCTTTCACAGGAAAGCGCACGAAATTTAAAACTCGGAAATACTTGCAATCAGAAACTTCTACCAAAATATCGCTAAATCGCAAAATAATTATCTACGCTCGGCGCTCGATCGACGTCTGGTATTCGCTAGGTCAGATCGCATACTCCAGAAATTCGAAAATACTCAACTAGTCAGCAATTTTCTGAGAAATTTCTGATTACTCCAGCAGTTGGTAATCCATGGCCCAAAAAGTCGAGAATACTCAACTAGTCGGTAATTTTCTGTGAGAAATTTCTGAGTACTCTAGCTATCAGTAATCCATGGGCCAGAAATTCTAGAATACTCATCTAGTCAGCAATTTTCTGATTTGTTAATATAAAAAAAACACAAATTTTTCACTTAAATCGAAAGGTCCGGTTCATTTAGTGTTCAAATTCAGACTTAAGGGGGGAGCCTGCTATAGAGGCTTCAAAAAATCGATATTTTCGAGGATTTTATTGGGAAAGAAAGAAATGTCTGATTAAAATGAAATTTTTAGGGTTTATTCTTATATATTTGAAGAGTCTTCTCAAATTTTTTTATTGTCATACATAATATATTCTTCATGTTTCAAGAAATTTACGGAGGCGCCTCGAGTGTGCACTTTCTGTGTGGCGGGCAAGATGCAGGTCGCAATTTTTATCTGAAACAAATAATCAAAAGAAATTTTTAATTTTCAATAGTGTTGTTCCTAGGTGAACTAAGAAAATTCAACAAAAAGTGAAAAATTCAACAATTTTTCGCAGATTAAAAAAAAAATGCATTTTTTTTTTTTTTTAATTCACTTTAGATCCTTTAAAAACCGGGTTAATGTTAACTTTCTTAAGGTATTTTAAGTTCACCTAGAAGAGAATTTAATCCCGAATACAACGCATTTTGACTCGTTTCGATCGGACGTTTACTTTTTTTCCTATCTTGCCCGCCAATTTGAAAAAATCATCAAAATGGAAATCCGAGAAATCGCGTGTCAAAGTTTTCGTTCACAAAAAATCGTAAATTTCTTGAACTTACTTAAATTTCTTGAACTTAATTAAAACTGAACCGTAAAGCAAAATGTAGCTCTGTTCGAGCCGACGTTGCCAGCTCATATATACCGTTACAATAATAGTTTTGCCCCTACCATACATACATAATAGATCGAGGGGCGGAGCGCGCGCGCTCCGGGCGGTCCGGCCGCTCGGATACCTGCTCGACGCTTGCTCACTATTTCTTCTGTATCTCCGAAAATATTCCGAATTTTGTTCTGCAATTTTAGAGACATATTCTTGGATAGTTTAGGAAGAGATTTAGACAAAAAAAAAAAAATTCGATTTTTTCAAGCCTCTAAAGCAGGCTCCCCCCTTAAGGGGGTATCCCACTCTAGAACGTTAAAAAAATGCATTTTTGTTTTTGTTTTGAAAAATTCTGTGTTCATTCCTGAATCGTTTAAGCTATCGCTTGCCGCGAAATTTGAAAAGCTCGCGCCGCTACAGGCGCTTGCGTGCGCAGCTGCGCGCTCCCTAACACTCCTCGTTGCCTTTAACTTTAACTTAAATGCCGTTTTCCTCAAAACACCGTTTTCATGAATGGTGTGCAGCATTCTGAGAAAACCATTCATCCGAAAAATTTCAGATTTTGGTACAAGCTGTGTTAGCTTTGCCTCTATAACCTAAGTTTAGCAAATCAGGCATTTTTACATTTACATAGCTTGTATCCCATGTTTTAACAGTAAAAATCAACTAAAAAATATAACAAATAAGTAGGAAAAATTAAAAAATGAGTAAAATTTTTTTTTTTTTCAAAATGTGACACACTCATGCCATAGCTACATATATAAAGATTACTAATGTGATATTTCATAATTTTCAGATTATTTGTTTGGATGTTGTTGTGCACACCATGAGCTGCCGTTCCTAAGTTATGAGTCCCAGTAGCAGGCCTGCCCTGACCCAACCACTCAATAACATTTTTTTTCTCAAAATATTCATTCAAGATCATATAATAAGAGGATTATTATGTTTAACTCTAAATGTTTTATATTTTCAACTCCCTGAAAAAAAACGTTCAATTCAAGGGCCTCTACAATGGGATACCCCCTTAACCCTAGAAGCCTAATCTACGCCTGCGAGGCGTACACGCTATCGAATATCGTTTGTTTCTTTTTAACGATTGAAGCTAGCGCGTCGTGCTCTTTCACCAATTCAGTGGCCGATTGGATGGGGGTTGGGGTTTTATTTTCAGTTTATATTGCAAATTTAAATTTCCGATAAATAGTATTTTTAAATTAGGCCTATTTTTGCATACAGATTGTAATTTATATGTGTACGCCTCTGAGACGTATATTAAGGATTTGTGTACGTCCAAAATAGATTAGGCTTCTAGGGTTAAGCTTATCACAAAAATTTCCTATATTTAAAACCTACTCAAAGCCTGTGTCAGTGAATTGGCAATTGGGGCAGCCGCGGCTCGTGTCGCTGTGTAAGCAGCATGGTCGTTGATCGCTGGTCGATGGTCACATTTCGGATGCAGGTGTTGCGAAGACTTAAGCTTTCGTTGCGTTATATACAGTCAGGATTTTTAGAAAATCGATTTTTATTTTTATTTTCGTAATGTACATATATTAAAGTACACTTACAGAAAATGTCATGTCAATCCGGTGAATATTCTCGAAGTTACACGCATATTTGTAATGACGTGTCCGAGTTTTTTCACTATATGTAAAGTGCTTTTGAAATTTTAAACGCGTTTTTCTCAAAACTGTGTTCTTAAAGTCGGTGAGCAGGATTTCTCGGAAATGGCTGAACCGAATAGTTTAAAATTTTAACACAAGCTTCTTAAGTATATTTTTTAATAATTAATTAAAGGTTTTTTATCACCGATAAATACTTTCCATTTTATAAACAATTTAAGACAAACAATTTTGTAAAAAATCGATTTTTTTTAAGAAGCCGCCATTTGGTCAAAAGTGCTTATTTTGCTTATTCCTTATTAGTTACAAAATAAAACAGTATATTAACGACATATTTTTGGTTTTTTTCATTTTGGATGATCCAGTCCAGAGATATTGTGCTCACCGCAAGACCCCTTTTTGTTGCTGTAGCAACCTTTAAAACAATTATTTTTATAAATAAAAAACATTAAAATACACTCAAGAGTTACTTTTATTTATTTATTTATTTCGCTTAATACAAGCTACAAAAACAAACCAATAAACATAAAAACTACAGAACATAAACTACGGAACTTAAACTAAAGCTAAAACGAGAAGGAAGAAAAAGGGGTAAACACGGTGTAGAAGGCTTTGCAGTGAAGGTGGGTGGGCTGAGTAAAGAGCACGTTTGAGGGAAACTTTATCGAGATGGAAGTCGAAGACAGCCGTATTGTTTGCCTTACGAAGCATTCTGGTGAAGGGCTCAAAATGACGATAATTGGTCGGATGACTTTCGAGGCGGAAGGTTGGAAAAGATCTGATGTTTCTAGGGTTAGTGTTGAGGGAAATACTATGTACGAACTCAGGACAATCAATTGAACCAGTTAGGACTTGATGGACGAAGGTAATATCAGCGACATCACGACGGAGGGCGAGGGACTGAAGATCAATCAACTTTAGACGGTTTTCATAGGGGGGAAGGTTGAGGTCATCTACCCAAGGAAGGTCACGTAACGCGAAGCGGATGAATCGGCGCTGAACCGATTCAATCCTGTTGATGAACGATGATTGGGAGAGTGATCAAACCTGACAGGCATATTCCAGTAGCGGCCTAACGAAAAAAATGTAGAGAGATCACTTAGCCCAAAAGTCGTTAGGTAGCCAGCACGACTTTCATCTTCGATGGCATCAATGCGTTCGGTATTGTTGACATGTAGGTCTCTCATTGACTGTAGGGTATTTCCTCTATAGTCCTGAAGTTAGAGTCAGGTTACATGTTCGGTGGGAGTGGCTTCATTGCAGAGATCTATATGGAGATGAAAGTTTGCCTACCAACGCTAAAGGTTGAATTGTGGTACTGGATGATGAATGTTCCCGTTAAATTCAAGCCCTCGTTGTCCACAAATATAGTTTCACTGAACTGGTTTAGGAGCAAAGTGCCTGGAATGATTTCTTCTGTTATTGGGAAGTGTCGGTTGTCGATTTCTGTGCAATTCGCAGGGCGGCTCTTCAGTAAATTATCGATACAATTTAAGTTACTTAGATCTATGATTTTTTTATTACTACAAATAGTTAGCTTACTTCTATATAAACATTTTTGTTTTATCCCGTATATGGTTTTTTCGCATTGCAAAATATTTTCGAATGCCAGTTTCGTTATTCGATTTCTTCTTTTCACGGCTCTTAACATAATTTTGTTGCATAGCTGCAATTTTGATTTCTGTAAAGTCTATTGATTATTCTAAGTTTAAATAGGGTACATTATTGTTTTCAAATAATTTTTTTACAATGTTCATCTCGTGGTTTGATAAAATGAATGTATTTACAATACTCGCTTTTGCCCAGTGTAAGGCATAATGTACATTTAGTATTTCCTCTTTTAATAATTCAAGTTTGTATTTTATAATTCCGATTAATCTTTTTCTATCTAGCTTTTCTATCCTCGCTTGTACGCGTCTAAAATTTTGTTTGTAATTGTGGTTAGGTTGTTTATCCGGTCTATAATAGATTTATTTATAACTACTTGTTTATTATTATTTTCTAGCACATTGGTGATTTTTGCTTTGAGCATCTTGAAGTCGTCATTGTCTGGGCCGCCAGCTAGCCATTTCCATGCGCTCGCTATAAAATTAAGTGATCTCTTCGCTTTCGCGTTGGGTTTGAATCGGTCGATTAGAGTTTTAATCTTCAAGATTTCGTGGGATAGGAAGGGGTACATGGGATGGCTCGTCTCAACATCTTTTCTTAGATGAATTTCCAAATCGGTAAGTATTTTATTATAAGATTCTAGGACGATGACGTGAATTAATTTTAATGTTCCTGTTTGTATTTTTAAGACTCCGATATTTAGCGCGATCACTTTAGAATTTGATTAGTCCAAAACCTTCACCTCTACAGAGCAGTGGGCTGAAAAGAGCCTGGAAGGGAAATATTAGCTTTTAATATTACCTTTGTAAACTATTTTTACCGATTCTTTTAGTACTGTTTTAGACTGAGATAATTTTGAGCCAATGCTTTTATTTTGCTTAACGTAAATATTTTCGCCGAGATTGTGGATCTTTTATTGCTTGCCGTTTTCCTTTTGACTACTTCAAGTCAGCTGCTTTTATGCATTTCATTATTTCTGTAAGCGTGGAATGAAATCGTTCCACTTGGTCGTTTACTGTACCAATGTAAGGGGTTTTAAAAATTTGAATACCAAGTTGATCTTGGATGATGAAATTTATTGAAGAAGAGTTTAGGGACTTTTCGTTGGCAATTACGATTATTCTTGGAACGCCGAAGGAGGAGAGTAAGAGGTTGTTTGATATCCTCGATTGCTTTAGATTTTAATATTTTTACCTGGGCATATTTAGAGAATTTGTCTAGTGCAGTTAAAATTATTTTTCTTCCCGAGGAATAAAGATATATGTGGAGAACTTCACCTGGGTATTGTGGGATTGGTGTGTCTTTAAGTTCGGGACGGTTCGGGTATCTATCAAACGTTTGTTCCCTACATATTACGTATTGTTTCACTACATTATTTATTTTAGCATTAATTTGGGGAAAGTAATATTTTTCTAATAAATGGATTTTGTTCTCGCGTGCATTACGATGGGCTCTTTTATGAGGCTTTAAAATTTCTACATTTTGCCTGTCTATATTTGTGAGATCCTCCACCTGTGTTTGGGTAAATCGAACCCTTGAAAGGGCTTCTGCTACCACGTTCGTTCTTCCAGGTTTGTATACTAGCTCGTGGTTATACTCCTCGAGTATGGCCTTCCATCTTTTCATTTTGTTGTGATTATTCCTATTACTAAGGGTGTATATTATCAGTTGATGGTCTGTTAATATCTTGACTTTTGCTGGGCTTAGAGCCCAGATTATAGCGAGCATTTCCTTCTCGTTTGTCGAATAATGTTCTCCGGTTTTATTTAGTGTTCGAGAGATAAACGTTATAGGCCTGTCGTTATGGGCTAATACCGCTCTAATCACATAGTCTGACGCGTCCGCTGTAAGTTGGAATTCCTTGTTAGGATCGGGGTAAGCTAGAAGTAGATCTTCTGATACTAAGGAGTTCTTTATTTTTTTAAAAGCTTCGAGGAATTCGTGATTAAGATGGATCGTTTTTTTGCTGGAAAGGTTTTTCGAAATTCTTCCTCCTTCCCCACTTAAGAGGATTGTAAGGGATTTCGCGAGATGAGCATATCCCTTAATGTATCGGCGATAATACCTTGAAAGACCGAGAAAAGATCGTAGGTCCTTCAATGTTTTAGGAGGTGGGAAGTTAATTATAGCTTCGACATTCGCAGGGTTAGTTCTTATGCTATTTGCTGAGATAACGAAACCAAAAAATTCTACTTTCTCCTGGAGGAACTTGCATTTATCGAGCTGAGCTTTCATGTTCGCTCTTTCTAGTGTCTGAAAAATGTTCCTGATATTTTCGAAACGTTTTTCTTCATCTTTGCTGAAGATCACAATGTCATCTATATATATGTAGCAGATTTTACTGATGTGTTCTCGAAGAATATCGTCAAATGCTCTCTGGAATATAGGGGGTGCATTTTTCAGATCGAATGGTAATCTTGTGAACTCGTATTTACCGTTGTTCGCGATGAAAGCGGTTTTCTCAATATCTGATTCCTTAAGGGCAATGTGATGGAACCCACTCTTGACGTCTATAACTTAAAACCATTTGTTTTGACCTAGCTGGGACAGTACATCTTTTATTAGATATTTGTCTGGTATAGTGACACTATTTAATTTGCGGTAGTGCACTATCATTCTATACTTTTTCACGCCAGAGGCGTCGGCTTTTTTAGCACTATCCATACCGGCGAATTATTAGGGGACAAAGATGGTCGAATGATTAAATCGTTTAAGAGTTGTTGGACTTGTTTTTCAACCACATCTTTTAAGGCCATTGGATAAGGGTAAAATTTGGAATAAACTGGGGTATCGGATGTTGTTCAGATTTCTCCTTTGACCACGGTAGTGAAGGTCAGTTTTTGATCCGGTTCGGTAAATAATGTAGGGAATTCTTCGGTTAGATCGTTAATTTTTTCCCTCTGTTCCGAGTTCATACGCTGAGACCTAATATCTATTTTATTTACTGCTGAATAAGTGCGCTGTTTGATTCTAATTTTTACTTATTTACTTACTTTTATTTATTACAGCCATATAGTTTTCTTTCGTGCATATTACCGCGGAGTCTTTTAGACTGTCGTTTACAAGGATAGCATCGAGGACTTAAGAGAATCTAATAAAATAAATTTATTTTTGTGTCTTGGAGGCCAAACAAATTTACTAGTGTGTGGTGGGTAACTTTAGTATTTCCGCCTATTGAATTCGCATAGAAGGGTTGCATGTTAGGAATAGTATTTGGGACGAGGATTGCCTGGATGTAATTCTTGTTGGAGCCGGTATCAATCAAAATTTTAATCATTTTTCCGCTCTTCGTCCTGCACTCAAAATAGGGCAGGGAACAGCAGTTTACTCTAAAAAATGAATATCACTATAGTCGACGAATTCTTCGGTCGTGTCCTCTTTTCCCTCGTATTGCTCTGCGTATTCTGCCAACGACTGATCGTAGCCCTCGTCACAGGACTCCCGCATTTGCTCGTAGTCTAGGGCCTCGGTTGGATCATTCTCCTGAGATTGAGTGTTCACTGAAGTCACGCTGGAACTGGTGTTCTTTTCCCATATAGCGGATTATGCGATAGTCGATTGATGTAGTTGATTCTCCTTGTTTGGATGCTTTGATCGACATCCATTAGTTCGGGCTTCGGCGCAAGTCGGCGAGTTGGCATGGATGTTTGATTCTTTGATTCGGTTGTTTGGGTTAAACTGAGGTGTTCTAAAGGGAGTAGGGAGTAGGAGCTGGCAGGAATGGCTGTTGTGGGTAGAAGGTGGGTTTATTTCCTTGCGGGCTATGCTGACTATGGCTTATAATGTTTGTATGTTTTGGAAGTTAAAAGGCACCTTGGAATTGAGACATTCGAGATTGTCCATTATGCGCGTTAGCATATTGAGTCCGGTAATTTTGGTTTTCTAATTTAAGGCAAAGGTGTAAAGCTTGTGGAAAATCTCCCGGATCTCGTATGTCGAGGAGTCTTGGCAAATGGCCATTCAAACATCTTATAAAATATCTAACGCCTTATCCGTGTACGTCTGGGTTAAAAGAGTCAAGGATTCGCGATTTATTTCCATACAGCCTATATTATTTAACATAATGGAGAGATGGGAATATACTGAGTGATAGAATTCTTGAACCGTGCGGCTTCCTTGAACCAGAGATGTCATTTGGAATTCCAGAGTGGTAAGTCTTGTTTATCGGCATAATGCATTGTTAAACATCGAGCCACGCACTTCCAGTCCAAAGGGGTGTTATAGGATTCCAACACCACGTCTGCCTGTCCAACAATTTTATTACGTATAACACTAAAGATACCGTAATATTTAGGGGTGCCTTTAATGGCTTCGTATAGGTGTAAAATACGATCTACTTTTCCATGAATTAAATTTGCCTGGTTGCCCAGTGCTCTTAAACACCTCACAACATCAGGTATTTTATCTAATTCAATCAAATTTTAGCGAAACTGTGGGTGGATTTCTTGATCTGTTCCAGCAAACTGGTCAGCATTGGGATTAATTATAAAATTAACGATTTGGCGACCTTCGCTTTGGATAATGCGTTTTACCGCCGCTGTTATTATGCTATCTAGTGCCTCGCTTGAGACAGAGGTGCTGTTATAGAGTCTATCCTGTAGCATGTATATTACAGCCTCTTATAGCTGCAATCTAGTATTTAAAGGATAAAGGTGTAGGAAAATGTTGGATCAAGGATCATATGGCTTGAAACACACTTGTTTACGTTTGGTACATAACTTTTTATTTTTAAAATAAAATTATTTCAATAAATACAAACAAAATACATAAAGTTACTAAACAATATAAACAACACATAAATAAAAAACAAAGTTACAAAATACAAGTCATTTACGGCATTTGTGGCGGAGGAAACCTGCCTAAATTCTAACTCCGAAAATGCCCAAATATGGTGGAAACCTACAACTGAACATTCCCGAAATCGGAATTTAATGTTTGTTGTATTGGACCAGTAAATAGCTTATGGTGGAAATCTACAAGATATTTACGGCATATGTGGCTGTGTAGACCTCCCTAAATTTTAACTCTGAAAATGCCCAAATATAGTGGAAACCTACACCTGAACATTCCAAAAATCGGAATTTAATGTTTGTTATATTTGCCCAGTAAATAGCTTATGGTGGAAACCTACAAGCTATTTACGGCATATGTTGCGGTAAAAACCTGCATAAATTCCAACTTTGAAAGCGCTCAAATATGGTGGAAATCTACACCTGAACATTCCCGAAATCAAAATTCTGTAGTTGTAACCATTAAATAGCTCATGGTGGAAAATTACAAGTTATTTACGGTGTATAGCGGTTGAAACCTGCCTAGATTCAAATTCTTACCGTGTTCAGTGCGGTGGAAACCTACACAAAACACTGCCGGAATAAGGCCTGAAACACAATGATACGACCGACGGCGGCCAGCGACGGGTGCGTACGCTATATGCGTTGGCCATGACACAATTACCATGTTTCCATGCACAGGGTTGAGTTGGAGTTGAGTTTTCGTCGAGTTAAGAAAATATCCGCTAAACCTGAACTGTTTCCATGAGCAACTTGGAGTTGAGTTGACAAAATTAACTGTAATGACATTTGAAGCTCAACCCGACTAGTTTCGTGGAGTTAACTTGGGCTTAACGAAACTCAACTCAACCCGAGTTTCCATGAACACTAACTCGAGATCAACTCGAGTTGAACCCTGCATGGAAACACAGTAAATGACACGAGCGACGGTCGTTGCCAGTTTGACAAAGCGCGCGAAATTTGAATTGAAGTGTCGTTGGAATAGGTGGGCTAAGGGGTCACGATGGGAATATGTGGAGAGCTGAAATTCCGTGAAAAACAATTGATACGTCAAAACCAAGAAGTAAACCGCATACATTAAAAGTTGTGTCCGTTTTAATTTTTTTGCACACCGCGTACACCAAACCCCCTGGGAATACATATAAACACAAACTGTGAAGTAGAAAATGTATACGTAGTGATGTAGTCCGAGAATCGCCGCGAAATAACATTGCTTCTTATGGCGAAAGATCCGAAGTATGCCGCTCCACTCGCCTGAACTGCTAAACAATATCTTTTACGCGAAAATGATATTCTAATAACTATAACTATAGAGGAATACCTTTCTAGTGATCTAAAAATGTTATAGTGACAAGAACAAAATATTAGAGTTTTTTGCACTTAAGGGGGACCACTAGTGTGACCGCCTCAAAAAAAGGTGATTTTTGGAATTTTTTTTTAAAGACAACTACTGCATGGAATGTTTTAATATTTTAAAGATATATTTGTGGATATATAGTAAATACATGATAACATTTTTGGACCAAAAATTTGAAAATTCAGCAAATTATTCGCAATTTCCCAAGGCTCCAAAATAAAAGTGTCCCCACTGCTGCAGTTATAGAGACGTTCACATTGCGTGAAATCAAAAAAACCAAAAAGTTTATTAAACTAGAAGATATTTCCCGTGCCACAAACCTCGAAAAAAACAAGAAAATTTAAATTTAAAAAAATGGCGTTGTTTTAAAAAAAAAATTCAAATTTCGCGCGAAAATTTCGTGATTTTTGGCCTGCCAAAATTACATTTTTTATTCGATCCGGAATATTGGAGGTTTATGGCACGGAGAAACATGTATAAAAGAAGTTGCAATAAGAATCAAATCGATCGGATAATTTGTATTCGAGCTACAACTGCAGCAAATTTGAAAAAAGTAGTTTCGAGAAAAACGCGTTTAAAGTTTAATTCATACATTTCTCAGTACCTCAATACCATGAGCAGCTGCTCTTCTGATGGCTCTAACTCAAAAATTATTTGAGATATGCACTTGAAATTTTAGTATGTTATTTTTAAAGGTATAGACTATCGAAATATTCAAAACAAAAAAAAATTTTTTTAAAAATGTCACACTAGTGGTCCCCCTTAAACACAACTCTAACCATTTCCTCGAACAAAACAGCAGCGACAGGTCGACTTGACAGCACAATTTTCCGTGGTAATTTGTTCGATGGCCAGTAAGAGTAACTTTTGAGCTCAAATATCTTTAATATTTTGTTCTTAACCCTATAATGATTTTGGTGCCATAAGAGCTACATATATTCCTCCCCAGTTGCAGTCAGTAGAACATCACTTTTTCGTAAAAGCGATAGTTTAGCAGATTCGCCCTCTGGAGCGGAGTGAATGGGCTCTACCGCCATAAGAAGCAATGTTATTTCTGTGCAATCATCGGACTACATCACCCCGGTCTGTCGACGATCGCTGCGCCACGCCTTTGCAGTTCCCTTTAACTGAGACAGACGGCCATAAGCACGTTTTGTGGGTGCTTTCCGGTCGCTCTCTCTGCCAGCAGCTGCCAACACGAGAAGACGTCGCGCAGCCCTTTTTCCCACCGAGGAGTCAAAATTCTTTCTTTTTTTAATAATACATTCCTTACCTTAGATTATATCTACAAATTAGTGTGAAATAAAAACTGGAACTTCATCGAGGGTTTTTTTTTCTTTCCCACATGGGGGCTCAACCGGGATTCCCTTCAGCGCAATTCTAAGGGAATTCCAAACTAAGGAACGAAAGGAAGGGAGGTGAAGTCCGTAAAGTGGCTGGAATCAAAGTGGGGGAGCCAGGTAATTTGTAAATTATGGGCAGAGGAAGGAGGTCGAAAAAGCACAGCACGATGGAGGAAATTTTGTCGGACGACGAGGCCGAGTCGTCATACCGCGATATGGAAAGAAGCCTGCAGGAGAAGGATAGGACAATACTCTTGTTGAAAGACGAGGTCAAAAGGCGGGAGATCAAGATCCTCCAGCAGAAGCTGAGTTCGATGGAGTCGACAGTTGCTCCCACCGTCGCTCAAGAAGTTAGCAGCCGGCCCCGGCAGTTTTCCATGGCAGACATCAAGGATTCTATGTTGAAGTTCGACGGACAAGAAGGCTGTTTGGTTTCCAGCTGGATCAGCGATTTTGAAGAGATGGCGACCGTTCTGGGTTGGACAGAACTTCAGAGATTTGTGTTCGCCAAGTCACTAATTACAGGTCCGGCTAAATTGGCAGTGCAGACGCAGCGAGAAATTCATTCGTGGGGTGAGTTAAAAATATTTCTAAAAGGGGAATTTGATATTCGTGAGAATAGCGCCGAAATCCATGCTAAGCTGAGGCTTAGGAAGAAAGCAGCCAGCGAATCGCCGTACGAGTATTTCCTGGTCATGCGAGAATTGGGAAGGCGCGGAAACGTGGAAGACTGTGCGGCCATGAAGTATGTGATCGATGGTATCGGTGACGATGACAATCGTAAATTGGTTTTATACGGCGCAAAGAATTTCGGGGAATTTCAGGATAGACTAGAAACTTACGCTTCACTTAAAAGAAATACTTTGTCGCCTAAATCAGGCCAATTGCCAGGGACGTCCCGCAGTAGGCCTAACTCTAAAAACCAGGTGACGCAGTGCTTTAATTGTGGTGACGAAGGCCATTTGTCAAAAGAGAGTCCGCATAAGGCGCGAGGCGTTAAATGCTTTCGATGTTTAGAGTTCGGGCACAAAAGCTCAGGTTGTCCGACTACTCAGAAGAAAAGTGCGACGACAGGGTCCTTAGTGGCATCCATAGTAGAAAGGCAACGCGCGGCCGAAATGTTGAAAGCTATTTTGATAAACAATGTTAATTTGAATGCTCTAGTGGACACGGGGAGTGACTTAAGTTTCATGGGGCTAGACGAATATTCGAAATTAAATATACCCTTATCGCGTGATAAGACCTCTTTTCGCGGCGTCGGTTCGGATATCCTCCACTCTTTAGGATCTTTTAGAGCCACTGTAAACGTTGACGGACACACGAGAGACGAGAAGTTTCATGTAGTCGATTCCAAGATTTTACCTAAGCCGGTCATATTGGGAAGGACATTTCTCAGACATTTTGCTGTAGTGATTGACAGTGAAGGTATTACGCTTAAACCTTCGGATCCTTTATTGGATTCGGTCAGCTGGGTTGAGTGCGACGAATTCGAGATCGATCCGAAAGCCAGTCCTAAGAGCAAAGGCATTGTTAAAGACTTAATCAGTGAATATCAGCGTACGTTTCAAAAGAACCATGTTTTAAGGGAACGTGACGTAGGTCTAGAGATGAGGATCCACGTGAGAGACGAGATTCCTATCCATCATCCACCTAGACGTTTGTCAAAGCTGGAGAGCGATGTGGTGCGAAGCAGATGAGAGTTAAAAGACGGTATTGTTGTCCCAAGTACGTCAGAGTATGCTAGCCCAGTAGTTTTAGTGAGAAAAAAGGACGCCACCTTCAGGTTGTGTATTGATTACAGATGCCTCAACAAGGTCGTGGTAAAGAGTCAATATCCGTTACCAATTATAGAAGACCAGGTGGATAAATTGAAAAACGCGAAGGTATTTTGTACTCCGGATCTGCGTAATGGGTTTTTCCATGTGCCCCTGTCGGTAGATAGTCGGAAGTATACCTCCTTTGTTGTGCCTTGGGGTCAATACAAGTTCACCCGAGCACCATTCGGGTTGACAACGTCGCCGAAGGAATTCCAGCGCCTGGTAAACAAAATATTTTTCCCATTAATTCGACGTGGAAAATTATGCGTTTATATTGATGATTTAGTCATTCCGTCCCAAAACGAAGAAGAGGCGATAGAGGTTCTTAAAGAGGTGCTCGATTTAGCTAGGGAATATAGTTTAGAGTTCAAATGGCCTAAGTGCAAATTTTTAATGGGGAAAATAACATATTTGGGCTATGTGGTTTGTGACGGGAAAATAAGTCCTTCCGACGAGAAGATCCTTGCTGTGCAGAAATTTCCACCGCCTGCTAACCGGAGACAGGTTCAATCATTTTTAGGCCTCAGTGGGTATTTCCGCAAATTTATACCTGGCTATGCTACGGTAGCAAAGCCACTGAGTGATCTTCTGCGAGACGGAGTTCCGTTTGAGTTTGGTCCTAGACAAAACCGAACTTTTCAGGAGTTGAAGCAGATTCTTACACGAAGACCTGTCCTGAGTATCTACAGCTCGACGGCGCCGACGGAAGTTCACACGGACGCGAGCAAGCATGGCTTTGGTGCGGTTCTTCTACAAAAGTCGGAAGAAGATGGTCAGTGGCATCCAGTCCATTTTGTGAGTAGGAAAACTACGCCGACGGAGGAAAAACTCAGTAGCTACGAATTGGAGGCTTTAGCGGTAGTGATGTCTTTGAAGAGGTTCCGTATTTATTTACTTGGCTTGAAGTTCAAATTTATTACCGACTGCGCAGCTTTCACTTGCACAATGCAGAAGCGAGACATTTCTCCGAAGATTGCCAGATGGGCAATGGTGTTAAGTGAATACGACTACGAGCTTGAGCATCGAGTAGGTTCACGCATGAAGCACGTCGACGCTCTCAGCCGATATCCAGTCGCCATGACAATATCTCATGAAAGTTTAGTAGCAAGAGTTCGATCAGCACAGGAAAAAGATTCTGAAACGCGGGCTATTTTGGAATTTCTGAAGTATAAAGATTTCGAAACATATTTTACTGAGAGCAATTTGATATTTAAGATGCAAGACGGTTCAAAACTAATATATTAGTCATTCCCAAATCGCTGCAAGCGGAGTTGATACGAAAGCTTCACGAGGAAGGTCATTTCAGCGGAAAGAAGTTGGAAAGTCGTGTAAGCCGTGACTATTATATAGCTAACCTGCCGAAGAGAATCGACGACTGCGTTCGAACTTGTATTCCTTGTTTACTGGCTGCGGATTCCTGCATCCTATTCCGAAGGAACCCAAGCCGCTCGACACTTTTCTCATCGACCACCTAGGTCCTATGACCATGACGAAAAAGGGCTACCGATACTTGTTCACAGTCATAGACGCGTTCACCAAATTTGTTTGGATTTATCCAGTCAAGACGACGACGACGGCAGAGGTACTCGTGAAATTTAGAGACCTACAGAGCATATTCGGTAACCCCAGGAGGATTATTGCTGACAAGGGACCGGCCTTTACACCCTCTGATTTTAAAACATTCTGCCAGGAGGAGCAAATCGAGTTAGTGCACACTACGACGGGAGTGCCCCGCGGTAACGGGCAAGTCGAGCGAATACATCGCCTGATCATAGCAATGTTGACGAAGCTTGAATGTTGAATGTACCCAGGAATGGTACAAGGACGTCAGACAAATCCAAATCTGGATCAATAGCAGTTTTCAGAGGAGCACGGGATTCTCACCTTTTGAAGTACTAATTGGAAGCCGAATGAGGACAAAGGGTGACTTGAACTTAAAAGATGAACTGGAAGACGAACTGAAGAACCTTTTCATGGAAGATCGCGAAGAACTAAGGAGGCAGGCATCTCTAAACATTTCTAGAATCCAACAGGAGAACCAGAGAAACTTTAATCGGAAGCGGAAGCCTCCAACGAAGTATGAAGTGGGAGACTTAGTTACCATACGGCGTACACATTTTGGTACTGGGCAAAAGATCTCTCCCAAATATTTTGGACCTTATCGGGTTAGCGAGTGCAATGGAAACGACCGTTATGTGGTCGAAAAGGCTGCACCCGATGAAGGCCCCAAAAGGACAACCACCGCGGTAGACTATATGAAGCCTTACTCGAGTGTTTCTTCCGAAGAAACAAATGATACTGACGTTACTGTTCAGAACTAAACATTCTTTCTTCCTATTAGATTCCCTATTTAAGTTTAGATACCTAAGACGATGAAGCCAGGACGATAAAGCCACGACGACGAAGCCGAGACGATGAAGCCAAGACGATGAAGCCAAGACGATGAAATCACGACGACAAAGCCGCGATGTTACCAAACTTCAACAACAATTCCAACGACGAGGACGCTCTTACGATGAAGTATAATGAGTGAAGACGACCCTGATGATCAAGACGCCTTAACGACGATGTCCAGATGTTATCTAACACGATCGACGCCACTCTTGATGTCCAAAACGATTGATGATAATAGTAGACGCCTAGCTTTACACGCTGAACAAGAAGAAGCCGGGCTAAGACTACACAAGCATTTGAGGGCAAATGCAACCAGGATGGCCGAGTGTGGGATTTTGAATTTGGCGCCCGCCCGGTCTGTCGACGATCGCTGCGCCACGCCTTTGCCGTTCCCTTTAACTGAGACAGACGGCCATAAGCACGTTTTGTGGGTGCTTTCCGGTCGCTCTCTCTGCCAGCAGCCGCCAACACAAGAAGCCCTTTTTCCCACCGAGGAGTCAAAATTCTTTCTTTTTTTAATAATACATTCCTTACCTTAGATTATCTATAGTTTAGTGTGAAATAAAAACTGGAACTTCATCGCGGGTTTTTTTTTCTTTCCCACATACATGTGGTAGTGAGGAGGTCTACTTCATGGCTTGTTATATAGTTTCCCGGGGGTTTTGATAGTACCCTATGCTATGATATTTCTTGAGATATTTTGCTTTGAACTTGAGCTAGTGTTGAATTTTCATGGATTATTGAGCTAAATTGTAGAAACACTACCTCAACTTCAAAGCCCAATATCTCAAGAAATATCGATGTTAGCGATTTGGTGTTCAGAGCTTTTTTGTAGGAAATTGAATTTTCTGCAAGTTTGTCATATTCACTTTTCTGTAGCTCTTGTTTTTTACGAGATAGGGGCAAAAAGCGAGAATTTCATGGAACAATTGGGTTTAGTGACCAGTACTACCTCGCTGACGGGAGTTAGGGTTACGCCGCAATGGACATTTTTGTAGAGCATTCAATTCTGAAGAAACCCTATCATTAACCAAGATTATACCATAAAGTGCCTCTGAGCTGTAGAGTTTTGAAGAAAAAAAAACAAAGTTTACGTGTATTTTATACGGGAAATCTTTATACGCCTTGATCGAGTACTTAATATTAATATTAAGGGCTCCAATTTTCAGGAAATTTTTGTTTAGGTATTTGCCACTTTAAGGTGGGACTGAAAAAAACAAATTGTCGCACAAAAAAAGCACCCTAATGTATATGTTGCAATTGCAAAACAAAACCGAGGCAGAAAAAGGCAATTCAACGCACTTCTGAATAGATCCAGAATTAAAACCCAAGTGAAGTGCTGCTGAAAATATAATAATAGATTTTATATCACACTTCTCAGCATGTTGCTGGGAACATTCACCTAATTCTAAGCTGCCTAGGCATTCAAATTTAGGCTCTGCGGATCCATTTTCTGAAAAATATTAACATTAATAACAAATTTTAAAAATATTAGCGGGCGCCCGTAGTCGAATCGAGCGCGCTTAGTACATTTTGGCTCATATTATTATTATTACCCATCACATTTATTTCTCATTTCTAGTAGCCTGTCGCTATGTCATTGGGAGTAAAATAAAGAATAAACCGTCGCTCGGGGCGCTCCCCCACTCGACAGATCGCAATTGTTTTAGTCCCGGTGCAGTCGTCGAAAAGACTACACGCGCCTGTCGTCGAAAAGGTTACGCGCGACGCTCAACGCGACATACCCTCGTTCACGGTCGTAGTAGTTCTTCGGCCATCATTCAATATTATCGAACTAAGCTTGGATTTTTTTATATAAAATGAGTCGTGGACGGTTACCACAAAGTGCAACACTCGAGGAATTACGAAGAGAAGACGAAGAAGAGTGAATCAGAGCTCAGCGACCAAGGCTCTGAAACTTCCGACCACATCGTTGCAGGGGAACCTCGATCTGCTGAGGAATCATGCTGCTCGGACTCAGAAGAGGATGATTTGCCACTTTCAGAAATAAGTAGAGCTGTTTTACAGGGCGCGATAAAGTAACGAAGTGGCAAAAATCTAACAATAACAGAGTGAGGCGTCAAGTTCAAAATATTCTCACGGAAGGTGCGGGCACTCGTAGGAATGATGTAAGGGTGACAACATTTACGCAAGCCTGGAGTTTATTCATTTCAGAGAATATTATTGAAAAAGTTGTTAGATATATGTACCAACGAATTTATTCAAAAAAAAGCGCCATCGTATAACAGAATACGTGACTGCAAACCGACAGATGCGGTGGAAATTCGAGCACTTTTCGGATTGTTGTACATAGCGGGATCCTTGAAGACATCACACGCCAATTTAGAAGATTTATATGCAAGTGATGGGACAGGTATAGCTATTTTTCCTACTACTATGTCAGTGAAACAGTAAGAGCTCCCGTGCTCACCGATCACGTGCCGAGAAAACCTTAACCTCTTCTCTTCCAAACTTACAAGCGTAATCCTCTCTTCGTATGAGGATAATTGTCCGCTAAAGACAAGGAAACAAACCAGGGATGTTCCCTGGTGGAATAGGGAACTGGATAGCTTGAGAGCTAAAACTCGAAAGCTTTACAATAGAGCCAAAAAATGTGGCTCAATAGAAGCCTACAAAGAGGCCTTAACCCTATATAACAAAGAATTACGTAAATCCAAGAGGAAGACATGGAGAAGCTTCTGTGAAGGCGTAGAAGACCTACCAACCACAGCCAGACTCCAAAAAGTCCTCTCTAAAGATCATACAAACGGAATCGGACTACTAAAAAAGTCGGACGGTACCTACACGGAGAACGGGGAGGAAACCTTGAAGCTTCTCATTCAAACACACTTCCCAGACTCGATAACAGAAGATGATGGACCCTCTAGGGGATCACTAGAACTTGGTCCTGAGATCCCCTTACGGGCCAGTAGCCTCTCTGGTCGCATCTTTACCCCAAGAAGAATTGAATGGGCAATTGACTCATTCAAGGCCTTCAAATCTCCTGGAGGAGATGGCATCTTCCCAGCTCTACTGCAAAAGGGCCCGAGAGAAGAATTAATACGAGCCATTATCAAAGTGACAAGAGCTAGTTTTACATTAGGAATAATCCCTGATGGGTGGAGGGATGCAAGGGTCGCTTTTATACCGAAGGGCGGAGGGAGAAATCCCTCCGAGCCCAAGGCCTATCGACCCATTAGTCTAACTTCCTTCCTCCTTAAAACCATGGAGAAGGTGTTAGACAACCACATACGTAATACTGCATTACGTGAGGCTCCACTACACCCAAACCAGCACGCTTACCAGGGGGGAAAATCAACCATTACTGCCCTCCATAGCCTGGTTACAAAAATAGAAAAGTCACTTAAAGGGAAAGAAACAGCCCTATGTATTTTTCTAGATATAGAAGGAGCTTTCGACAACACCTCCTTCGAATCCATGGAAAAAGCAGCCATCGGAAAGGGTATCGATACCCAGACGGTGAACTGGATCAAAGCCATGTTAAGCTGTCGCAAGATCACGGCAAACCTGTGCGGGAGTTCCGTGACGGCATGGGCTACAAGGGGCTGCCCCCAAGGAGGGGTCCTGTCTCCGCTCCTGTGGTCAATCGTCGTTGATGGACTCCTAGAGAAGTTGACAAATCCAGATGCGACGGATTCTCCGGAGTGGGTGTCTACGGACCCAATTGCCAGATCTCTTTGGCCTTAAGAAGAACTCCCACGATATTCCAGGCCGAGATAATTGCTATAGATACCTGCGCCCGAACCATCTTAGGAAAGGGAATGAGAGGTGCTACAATATGGATCTTGACAGACAGCCAAGCAGCGATTAGAGCGCTCTCTAGTTATACTATAGAGTCGGGTCTGGTTTGGTGTTGCCTGTCAACGCTAAAAATAGTTGCAAAGTCCAATAGGCTTACCAAAGCCTGGGTTCCGGGCCATGAAGGAATAATTGGTAACGAGAAGGCGGATGAACTTGCCAGAAATGGAGCTAAATCCGGTTTCATCGGACCAGAGCCTTATTGTGTCCTTGCCAGGAGTTATTATAGATCCTACCTCAGGCTGTGGGAAAAAGACAGTAAAGCCACACATTGGAATAATCAAACCGGACTAAGACAAGCAAAAAGATTCATCCACCCCTCAGAGCAGAGGACGAGGAAAATCTTAATGCTCAACAAGCCGGATCTAAAAATCATCACCGACCTACAAACGGGACACTGTGCCCTAAAATACCATCTTAAAAAGATAGGCGTAGAGGATGATGATACTTGCCGATTCTGCTTGGAAGAAGAGGAAACAGCAGAGCACGTACTCTGCCACTGTCCGGCCTTATGTCGACAAAGGCTGACACACTTCGGAGCGTCTATCATCGCTCCGGCAGATGTGTCGAATGCGACGCCCCAGAGCACCATAGCCTTCTTTAAGGACATTGATTTGGATGGGGTCTAATCCAGAGGGGTTTAGCACAATAGATCTTTCAGGTCGCGTTTGCTATCGAGAGGTACCTAGAGTAACGTAACGACCCGCTACAACAATAATAATAATAATAATATGTCAGTGAAAAGAGTCAAATTTCTACTGAATTCATTGCGGTTTGATGATGCTACTACGCGACAAGCTCGTCGTACTCTAGACAAAGCTGCGCCAATAAGAGAATTTTTAGATATATTTACACAAAACTGTATTTTGCCATATTCAGTGGGAGAGAACGTTGTAATCGATGAGATGATGGTTGGCTTTCGAAGAAAATCAAAGCCCGACAAATACGGAATCAAACTTTATCCACTAGTAGATGCTGCTACGTTTTACGTCCTAAATATTGAACTTTATGCTGGCAAGCAGCCTGAAGGCCCATATCAGTTGAGTAATGCTGCGGCAGACGTCGTGAAGAGGCTAATTACACCAATTTCTGGCACTGGAAGAAACCTTACCATCGACAATTGGTATACCAGTGTGCCGCTGATGAACAATTTGGCCAAGGATTATAAGATGTCTGTTGTGGGTACTATGCGTAAAAACAAGAAAGAAATACCTCCTTGCTTTAAGGATAAAAAACGACCTGAATATTCAAGTCAATTTGGATTTTCAGATACAGCTACACTCGTATCTTACGTGCCTAAAAAGAAAAGATCTGTAGTTCTTATATCATCACTTCATTGTGCTGCAGAAATTGATGAAAGTACAAATGAAAAGCGCAAACCCAGCATCGTTACTTTTTACAATAAAACAAAGGGGGGTGTCGATGAGGTCGATAAAAAGCAAAAATGTATTCGGTTTCAAGGAAGAATAATAGGTGGCCATTGACGATCTTCTTTCGTCTTCTGGATATTGCAGGAATAAATAGTATGGTGATATTGAGGGCAAATAATGTGACTCTACGGAAAAGGCGAATGTATTTACGGGCATTAGGCACTGAATTGACAAAAGAGTACGCCCAAAGAAGATCAACGATGGTAGGCCTTCCAAGAAAACTAAAAAGAAACATAAGGGAGCATTTGAATATGGAGAATAGTGCTGCTGATACAGAAGCAGGTAGTTCTGGCACATGCAGAGGAACCTGTAAAATATGTCCAGCCAAAAAAAAGGAGGCAATCAAAAACGCAATGTAAGTTATGTATGAAAAATATTTGCAGAAGTCATACAGCATTTATTTGCAATCAATTTTATATGGACGAAGAAACTGATTCTGATGAAAACTAAACCAGAGTTAATTAATTTTTATTATTATTTTGTAAGTTTTATTATTAGACTAGGTACATATATAAACTAGTCTGAGATATGTAAAAGGGTTTTGTGTTCCTAATTTTTGTTTTGATTCAAAGAATATTTGAGTTATGTTAATTAATTTAATAATTGTTTCTTTTTCATAATTTTAATTACTGTTTTTGACAAATCAGATTTTAAAGACAATGATAATATATCTGAGTACAAATAAATAAATAAATATTGAATAATTAGTGCTTTATTTCTCTTATTCATCCCATAGGTCTTTTCGGTTACGCGCGCCCGCTCCCGTTACAAATGACCGCGCGCCCGCTTGAAGGTTAATTCTATTTTGTGCTCCCCAGACAAATAGCATTTGGTATAAGGGGCCACACATGAATATATACTAGTATTATTTATTCCACTTTAATTGTGCTTAATTTTCCGATTTAACAAAATTTTTAATGATACTGTGGTGGCACTCATTCCTGCAGTGCTCATGTTCACCTCGTTACAATTCACTCTTTGTGTTTTCAGTGTGTCAAAGGAAAATACACTTTAGGAATTTACTACTTGACTTTATGATATTGTGTAAATAAAGTGTAACGATATTATGAATCGAGTAGTACAGTTTGTATTAGAGTAGCCAGGTTAGTAATTTTTGTCAGAGAGAATACAAATTTTGTTTAAGAGAGCAAACAAAAAAATACAATTATAAAATATTCTTCAAAAACAAGAAAAAGAAAAAATATAAAATATTTAATTATTAAAAATATTAATCTTTCTTTTGAGAACAATATCTCATCTCCTGATTTAAATTATATTTTACATTCTAAAATATAAAATACCTCAAAACTCATCTTCCAATATCACGGATTCAATCCTTTCAAAACTTTTATTACCGAAAGCTTGCCTTCTTCCAACATTTTCAATTCATCATAGATTGTGAATCTATTAGAACTTTCATAATCAAGATATCTCTGTATTAGAAGTCAAAAAGAAGAGAAATATATTAACAAGAAGACGTATATTTATTTACTGAAAGAAAAATCAAGAAGGAACAAAAGGAAGAAATAAAAAATAAAAATAAGAATTACTTAGGTGAGTTTTTGAAGAAAAGGAATTAAAAGAAGATTTTGATTGAAATAACGATCAAAATAAATAAATGTAAAGGGTGTAGAAGTAAACAAAAACTTCTTCACCCGTACAACTGGTGACCCCAGTTGTATCCATAATTAATTCAAAGAAATATTTATTTATTAAAATTTTAAAATCTATACCTTTTTAATTATAAATTTATTTTTTAAAACTTTTCATTAACAGATGTAAAATTCGAATGACTGAAATTTTATTTTCTTTTTAGTCGCCTACTTTCAAAAATTTTTAATTTTTTTAAATTCCAACGCCTGCCTCCACACCTCCACAATACTTTTAAATTCCACAATACTGCGAGCATTGCTTATTTTTTCTGGTAAGCTATTATAATAATTAACTGCAGAGTAAATTGGATCATATTTTAGTCGATTACTCCTTGGTGCTGGTAGATTATATGTTCCAATCATTGCTTTCCTTGTATTATATTCGTAAATTTCTGTTCTCAGAACTAGGTTAATAGATGATTTTACATGTCTCTTTGTAATGTTATAAATGGCCTTAACCTTTTCTATCTGTGTTAGTTGCTGCAGGTTAAATTTGTCTGTACTTTCATACAAAATTGTAGTGGCCGTATCCCGAGGAAGATTAAACACCGCTTTGATAGCCCTGTTTAACAATCTCGATATAATTTGCATGTTCTTTGCTGTGGTTTGACTCCATATTATTAACCCATAAGTTACCAATGGCAGTATGTTCGCATTGTAAAATAGATTTCTAATTCTTGGTAATATACAGTTGTTTCTATTTATGACTACAATAAGTACAGCCATTCTCCTCCTGATGGTTTCCATATGTTTAGTCCAATAAGTTGATCATCTATTACCATTCCCAGGTATTTGTATTCCGAAATTCTACTAAGTTCCCTCCCATTGATTCGTATATTAATATTAATGGCGTTTTTATTTTTTTTTGCTTTATAATCATATAGGTTGTTTTTTGAGTATTAATTGATAGTTTATTTCCTTGTAGCCAATCATCGTATTTTCTGAGATCTTCATTAATTCTGTTTTCTTATTCTCCCGGCGAGTGTCCTGAATATAGTAGTAAAGTGTCATCTGCACATATAATGTATTTCGCGCTCAGATTTTTTAATTTAATATTGTTTATATATAACAAATAAAGCAAAGGGCCTAATATTGATCCTTGAGCTGCGCCGATTTTGATATTCCTCTCCTAACTATAAATGCTGTTTAGTTTCGTTTTGATGATCCTTTTGTCCAGATAATCCCTTAGTAGCTTGAGTGGTTTTCCTCGTATGCCCAACTCCTCAAGATCTTCGCATAATATTTCGTAGTCCACAGTATCAAATGCCTTTTTAAGATCCACAAATATTGCTACTACATACTTACTTAATTTTGTCTAGAGCTCTATTTATGTGATTCATAGCATCTATTATAGCTGCAGTGGTATTACTTCCGCTTTGAAATCCATATTGATTAGGATCAAATCCTCCGTTTCCTTTGACAAATTCCAAAATTCTCTTGTATTTAACCTTTTCATATACTTTACTAAATGAACTTATCAACGATATAGGTCTGTAGTTACCAGGGTCATTTTTATCTCCGGTTTTATAAATCGGGACTATAATAGAGGTTTTCAGGCAGTCGGGTAAGCTCCCTGTTTCAAGAACCTCTTTTATTATTTTTGCTAGTGGTTTAGAAATTATATGCTAGTGGTTTAGAAATTATATCCTTTGCAGTTTTCATAATCGATGCAGTTATTACATCTTCCTCTGGCGCTGTATGAGATTTCATCTCTGTATTATTCTTGTAACTTCGAACTTATCTGTTGGTGACAAAAATATTGAGTTCCTTTGCCTGATATTGCTCATTCTTTTAGCTGTTCTGTCTGAGGTTTTCTGTTCTTCTGCTATATTTTCCCCTATTTTAGCAAAGGAATTATTCATAATCTCCGCTATTTCCGCTAAATCATGAGTAATATCTCCGTTTGCTTTTTTTATGCTTTCCACATTTACTATTTTTTCAGAAGCATTCTGTCCTAGAATTGATTTTATTGTCTTCCATAATTTATTTGGGTTTCTTGCATCATTCTCCTATCTGTTATTTATATAATCTTGTTTTGCTCTAATTACCATTAAATCCACCTTTTCGTTTTGAGCTTTATACTGATCCCTCAGTTGTTCATCATTCCTATTAGCCTTTTAATGTTTATACATTTTGTGTTTTTTCTCAATATTTTGAATTATGCTTTTCGTCATCCAATTGTAATTTCGCGTCCGCATCCTCTTCGTATTTGTTGCCATTTCCTTGGCTTCCTTTATCATTTCTATGCTGCCATATTTAGTTTGTCAGACAACCTTATTCTGGCCTCCAGTATATCTTTGAATGGGTTTCATCCATTATTTTTATGTTTCTGCTTAGCATAGGTGCCTTCCGTTTAATACTCACCCCTAGTTCCAATGTTATGGTCTTGTGATCCGAAATCTGCCAATCCTCTACTTTGACGCTGTGTGCATCCTGGGCAAAAATCTTGTTGGTAACAAGATGATCAATTAATGTCGCATTAAATTCACTCTGTCTTGTAGGAATTTCCAGGTTAAGCATGTAGCAGTTATTAATCATAAGTATCTCTTGGTAAGATTTTGTAATTTCGCAATCTCGAAGAATATATATATTAGTATCCGCAAAGGTTATTATATTTTTATAGGTTGAGTAAAGCTCATCAAGTCTTTCAATAAATTCACTTATTTCTTCTGTAGGCGCTCTGTAAAAAGTTGCAATTTTTAAATTTTCCTTATCACCTATTATATTTAAAACAATTAAATTATATTTAGTATTTTTTTAAAAATATTATAGCTGTAATTTGTTTTAATATATATTACACAGCCCCCCCTCTGCCAGCGTCTCTACTGTTGTGTATTGCATTAAATCCCTTTAGGTCAAAGTGTTTAACTTCGCTTATGTACAACCAGATCTCATTAAAAATTAAAATGTCTATTTCCGGATTCCCTTAAATCAAAAGTTCCAGTTGTTCTTTTTTATTCCTCATACTCGTCAGATTTACGTAAAAAATAATTGCTTATCCATTTATTTTGTTTAAATTAGCTACTAAGTAATCCGTCCTTAGGTGAGTGCCCTTATTTGTTCCTTGTATTCCGGAAACTCCCGACTGCTTGCATCATGATCATACTGTCCTATAGATTTATCTGGGTGGCAGTTAATGCATCCGAGCTGATGTGACTTATGGCTACTCTCCAATGAGCAAGCCAACCACTTATCAGTTGGCTGACAAAATGCGTTCGTACTTTATATTTCGTAATTTATGAACAAGGATGTTTATAAATTTCATCCTTTTTTACTTAACACTCCAAATAAATACCATTTCCACTTAAAAATACTTCTTCACTTTTGGCGGCAATTTTTTTTCTAACACTTCACCTCAATTATTCCTTAAAATTTGATATTTTAGCAGTACAGAATATGTAGCTAGGCTCAGAACCACTACTAGAAATCGGCTGAATTCCGTGTGGCAATTTAAATGATTTAGCCAATACGAACGAAAAGCTACAGCATGCCAACCATAACCAAAACACAAGCGAGGCGGGAGATTTATTCTACAATGAGAAGGAAAAGATAGCAGCACTTTGGTTGGTTGGGTCGTGGTTGGCTTGCTCATTGGGGAGTAGGCATTACATTCCGCAGTTTTCTGCTTTCCTCCGCACTTTGCACAAATATCCTCTTTACTCTTGCAGTTTTTAGTTGAGTGATTAAATTATAACATCGGAGTATGTTAAAGTCTTCGGTGAGGCAGTGACTTCTCCAGGCTATATTAACATATTTATTTACCATCTTTGCATACAGTGTAGCAGAGACCCATAGTTTTGTGTATTTATTTTCCTTTGAATAAATTGTGTTTAACTCATTCTAGTGTTGTATATGCTGGTTCAAATTGCTCAGTTCCTCTTTTAATTCCTCATTTGTGTAATTCTTCTCTAAGTTGCGTTTAATGAGCTGTGGATTCCTTTGCTTAGTTTTGTTTACATTGCATATACCTGTCAGTTTCGATGACATTTCTGTGAAAAGCCTCATTGTTATTTTCCGTGTTTGTTTTAATTAAAACCCTCATCAACATCATTTTCGCGTAAAAGTTATAGTTTAGCAGTTCAGGCGAGTGGATCATCCGCCATAAGAAGCAATGTTATTTCACGGCGATTCTCGGACTACATCACTACGTATGCATTTTCTACTTCACGGCTTGTGTTTATATGTATTCCCGGGGGTTTTGCTACATCTATCTACTTTACTTTTACATGTAAATTTCCATCCTTTATTATTATCCCAAATCAAATACACATTGTTCGAATTCGATTGAAACTGTTATATCAACGACTTTATCAAAGACCATCACCACATGAAAAAATTTAAGTAGAGACAACCACCACACAGCCATGAAATAGGGCTGCTCAATTCCACATGTATAGGGTGATGTAGTCCGATGATTGCCGCGAAATCACATTGCTTCTTATGGTGGTATAGCCCATTCATTCCGGTCCACAGGGCGAATCTGCTAAACTATCACTTTTATGAAAAAGTGATGTTCTATTAATTGTAATTGGGGAGGAATACCGTTCTTATGGTACCAAAATCATTATAGGGGCAAGAACAAAATATTAAAGATATTTGCATTCAAAAGTTACTCTTACTCCATTGAATACATTACCACGGAAAGTCGTGCTGCAACTCGACCTGCCGCTGCTGTTTTGTTCGGGGAAACAGTTACAGTTGTTTTGAAGTGCAGAAACTCTAATATTTTGTTCTTGTCACTGTAACGTTTTTCAGACCACTAAAACGCTATTTCTCCATAGTTAAAGTTATATGTTAGCAGTTCAGACGAGTGGGGTGGCATACTTTGTATATCCTGCCATAAGAAGCAATGTTATTTCGCGGTAATTCTCGGACTACATCACTACGTATGCATTTTCTACTTCACGGTTTGTGTTTATATGTATTCCCGGATGTTTTGGTGGAGCCTATGCAGTGAGCCCCGCTTCCTATTTCCGCAAATTCTATGCATGTGACTTACTAACTTTTGAGATGGGGAAATCGGCGGGTCTACTAAAGTTATTCCTAATCATTATGCCGCTGCCGCTATATACTTCCTAGAATTGCTAGCTATTGTTATGTATATTCTGGCGGGGAACATACACAACGGGAGTTTACCGCTCCGGAGTCGCCCGGCCTGGTCCGGGCAGCCCAGATGATGCTGTGTGAGATCAACCGGGGGATGTAAAATATTAAACGCCGGTTGATCGATGCTTAAGGTGTTTTATTTGTCACACACACCCATCACACATCACTGAGGCAGCTTGGGTCTGCGCGGTACTCAACTGTTTTTTACTCGCGGTCTGGCGCTTGCGTCCGTGCGCGCTGCTTGTTCGTAATCGACTCTTCGCCTTAGATTCTAAAACACGACTCAATTTTGTTTTACCGAGGGGACTTAAGGTTCCCTCGGTCGATCGATCGGAAAATTCCAGTCGATCGCTCGGTGGGCCCAAATTCTTGCGCAAGTTGCGTGGTCAAGTACTTTTCAAGTGTTCTTGCCCTCGCAACCTGAGTCGTTTGTTGTTTTGGGTCATCCAGCCCAGACTTTTTGTGTTGCAATATCTTTGGGGTGAAGTGCCTTAAAATGCCTTTTGACTTAAATGCATTTTTAAAGTGCTTCACCCTAATTTATTGTTACCAACTGGTGCAATCTTTATATGGGACATTAACAATTCTTAGAAATGCCTTCTTTATCAAGAATTCATCTATAAGATATTTTTCCCTGCACCGTTGGTAAAGAATTCTAATGTTTATTTTATTTTCGAAATATCGGATCAATATCCCGATATTTCGCTATGCAACACTATGTACTTCCCCGCGAATCTGGTATTAACTTAAAATTGTACTTTCCTATGCCGAAGAATGGAAGACAAGGAGATATCAAATAAGCGAAATGCACAAAAGTTTAAAATAATTGTACTCTAGCACAGACACAGAGCCTAGTTTACAAAAGTCTTTCTTTAAGAGTCTTCTTCTACAGTGGAGGAAACAGCTTTAAAGCCACTCACTTAAATATACATTTTTTTTAACTAAAAGCAAACAAACATGTAAAGTATAGTGTGTTGGTTATATATTCTTATGATACATGTAATTACACATAAAAAATTTAAATTAGTTCATACATTTCACAGTTATTAAAAAAAAGTATTAATGAATTCATATTTAAGAGGAAATAGCTATAGAGCCACCTGTTTTTTCCTCAACAGTAGTACGGTAAATATATATATATATTTTTTCTAATATTTTGTGAGTTCACTTTATTTGAAATTACTTCAAAAATGTGGTCTGGCATTGAATTTACGATAACTTGAAGGGTTTCTACAGGAATGTTGTTCCAAACGTCTCGAATGGCTTGTTTAAGGGGGTATTCTAGTCTAGAAATTAAAAAAAATCGATTTTTTTTTTGTTGCTATTTTCAAAGTTTAACTATTCAAGAATATATCTACAAGAGGATTTTTCAAAATTCAAATTATTTTCGGAGTTATAGGTATTTTGCTGACCCGGCATTTCATGACTTAGACTGCGAAAAACTTTACGCGAAACTTTAAAGGCGTTTTTCTCGAAACTGTCTTTTTCAAAACGATACCCACGATTTCTCAGGTTCTACTGGACCGATTTACTTGAAATTTTTAGAGAGCCTTCTTTATAGACTTGTCTATGGTTGGAACTACCCCCATCCCAAAATTTCAATTTTTACTATTTTTAAAAAATTCTAAACAATCCGAAAAAGTGGCCCAAAAGGTGTTTTTTTTTTCAGGCAGTCGCCATTTCGTGAAAAAAAATTTGTCCTACTTTTCCGTAGTTCCAGCCCTTGCGACATTATTCTAGATTAATAATTTTTTTTTTTGCTGGGTTTCAGATTGCTAGGAGGGTTGAAATCGTGGGTATGGTCACGTGCCAATTTTTTGAGACCCCCACTTCATCAGCTGCTAATTTGTGGAATTTTTTAATTTTTTTATTTTTTAATTTTTTTTCTCTATTCTTATAATGTTAATAAATAACTTATAAAAAAATGGATAGTTAAAATATTAATTGTCTTTTTTTTACGACACTTCAAAAATTACCTGAAATTCATGCCTCTAGACTAGAATACCCCCTTAAGGGGGTATCCCACTCTAGAGGCCCTTGAATTGAACGTTTTTTTCAGGGAGTTGAACAAGAATATACAAAACATTTAGAGTTAAACATAATAATCCTCTTATTATATGATATTTAAAAAATATTTTGAAAAAAAAAAATTTTTTTTTATTGAGTGGTTGGGTCAGGGCAGGCCTGCTACTGGGACTCATACCTTAGGAACGGTGTGCACGATAACAGCCAAACAAATAATCAGAAAATTATGAGATTGCACATTAATACTCTTTATATACGTGGCTATGGCATGAGTGTGACAAATTTTGAAAAAAAAAGTTTATTCATTTTTTTAATTTTTTCTACTATAAATTTTACATTTTAGTTGATTTTTTACTGTTAAAATATGGGATACAAGCTATGTTAGTGTAAAAATGCCTGATTTGCTCCACTTAGGTCATAGAGATAAAGCTAACACAGCTTGTACCAAAATCTGAAATTTTTCGGATGAATGGTTTTCTCAGAATGCTGCACACCATTCATCAAGACGGTGTTTTGAGAAAAACGACATTTAAGTTAAAGTTAAGAGTGGTGGAGAGCGCACGGCTGCGCACAGAATCGCCTGTAGCGGCGCGAGCTTTTCAAATTTCGCGGCAAGAGATAGCTTAAACGATTCAGGAAAGAACACAGAATTTTTCAAAACTAAAAAAAAAAAATGCATTTTTTGAACGTTCTAGAGTGGGATACCCCCTTAAGGGGAGGTTCCTCTGATCGACTCTGAAAAGTTCTTCACTTTTATGAATTTTTTTGAGGTATAAAGAAATGTGATATGAACAAACGGTTTTTTGTACAATGTTTATTGATAAAAAGAGTCCCTAAATTTATTTTTTCCCCCCTCTTTCAATTCAAAATGGCGGCTCCAGCCATATCTCCGCGAGGCCTTGCGCGCCATATATGCGTCTGCGCGGGACGTTCCCGAGGGTCGTAGGGGTCACTGAAACATGAACATTTTTTAAGTTAGTTAAATAAACATATGTAGCGGCCCTTCAACCAAAAATTTCGAAATTTTGATAAAAAAAACAGAAAGTTATCCACTTGAAAATTAAGGTCGTGTTTTGGGTGTGTTTTAGTTGTTTAAGACAGGCGTAAACATTGTTTATTATTAAAATATATTGTTAATAATAGATCAAAGGCTCCCAGATTGAATTTTACACATGACTTTAAAATTTCAAGTGGATCCGATCAGTGGTTCTCGAGATACACTGTCCCGCGCACTGAAAATATCAACTTTCGGGAAAACGCGTTTGAAGTTTTAGAACCATTTCGTCTTGTTCGCTAGTTGTGCCGCGTTAACAGTTACACGCTTCTCTTTGAACCGCTGTAACTTTCTAAAAACTGCATAAAACGCAAAACGGTTTTAGGATCATGTTTTTAACATATTATAGATTGATAATATGTAAAAAAAAAAAAATCGATTTTTTCATCGCCGATCAAAGGAACCTCCCCTTAAGCTCAAACACATTGTTGAATTGACGTCCTTGCTCGTAGACTCGAAGGGTTAGGATCCCCCACAGGTTTTCAATGGGATTGAAGTCGGGACTACACGCTGCCCATTCAAGTATTACAATGTCCCGACTTTTTAACCACTCCATGGTATGGTACGAGCGATGTATTGCCGCGTTGTCCTGCTGAAATATAAATTTTCCTTCCAAGACGTCATCTGTAAATGGTATCAACACATCATCCAGAAGATCGGTGTAGTTGTTCGAATTCATTTTGGTCGAAATCCAACACATTGGGGTTTTTCCAACATAACAAAATGCTACCCACACCATAACCCGTTCCACCTCCAAAATTTCTGCTTAAGCGAACCTCCTTATGCTTGGTTAAATCATGTCAATAAAATTGAAAACCTTCAGATCCGTCCAAATTAAACTTTTTTTCATCACTAAAAAGGGCATGACACCATTCATCTTTCCAGGACATGTACTTTTTAGCGAACATTATACGAGTTTGCTTCTGTTTAATTGGTAACTTTAATTCGGCTTTAATTTTCGATGCTGTGAGCTTTTCCTTTGCAGCTTTTTGAATAATTTTGTTTTTAGTTCTTTCACTAATTTTTGGTTTCGGTCCTGGATGTCTGTGTTTTCCGTATTGACTTCTTAAATTTATATAATTGTTGACAACTGATCATGACCTTCCTATTTCGTGCGTGATCTGTCTGTTGGACATTCCCAATTTAGATAATGCCTCAATTTTCCTGATCTCTAGTTCAGAGAGCTTAGATCCTCTAGGAATTTTTTTTTTTTAATTTTTTTTTTTTTTTTTTTTTTTTCTCTTAAAATTATTTTGCTATGTTAAATCAATTGATTTTATTCACTAAATCCGTATTTTTACTTACTTATAGTGCAAAAAGTCACACTGGCTTTGTATCTGTTTCCTTCGAAATTCGGTTCACAAATGCTTTTTCTCCGTATACTTCCTAACTTGTAATAATTTGTGTAAAGGTATATCGATATCAAGAACAAACATGCTTCAGTAAATGTAGGTAATCAATCGCTCTCATAATTTTAAAAATAAAATCAAGTGGCTTTATTACTATTTCCTCCACTGTATAATTTCTCTGAACATCATTCTTGGCTATTACCTTTGGACATCTTTATATTATTTGTCTGTGTTATTATCCTGCTTTGGTGTCGAAAAACACAACTCATATACAAAAAATATTTCATCCATTAACCGGACGAAATCGAGGGGATAGTTTCAAATACATCTAGTGCCCGACTAACGTCGTCCCAGGTCTACGTGCTTTCGAAGCCGGTTTTGATAGTTTATTTCAGCATTATTTTCAACAATTTCCGGGACTTTCATATTAATTCTATTTTTTGGTGTGTAACCTAATTATTTAACGAGAAAAACATCATCTCTGTACGTATTATTGGGTGTGTGAATATGACTCTGCCCTTTTTTGTTAAAATAAAACACATTTGCTTATCAACTTAAAAAAACATAAATAGAACAGAAAATACTTGAATTTAGACAAAGAAAACATGCGAATTTTTTCAGAATTTTTTCGACTATTTTTGATTTTTTGGTTTTGGCCAATTCTTGGAAAATCCGAAAATATCCCAAAAAATTCTGAAAAAATTCGCACGTGTTCTTTGGGTAATTATAAATACTTTGTGTTCTACAAAATTTATTCGTAAAATTTATCCTAGTTGAGTAAAACTATCACCAAATTTCATCATAAAAAATTGGTGACATTTTTATTCAAAAAGGATCAAATTTGGGAACATTTTTTGATTTTTAAAAAATCGGCCAAATCCAAAAATAGTATAAAAAATTCACACGTTTTCTTCGGTTAATTTCAAGCATTTTCTGTTCTATAAACTTTTTTGTGAAGTTGTTCTTTTTCGTGTAAAAAAATCCAAAATTTTTTATTACATTGCTGTATAGAATGGCCATTTTGTAAAAACCAAAGCAAAAACAACTTTCAAAACAATGATTTGGGAATTTAGGCATTTGGACCGCGATTTCTGGTAGTTATATGATCATTAAATAGTTGCAACGTCAAGATAATCGATTTTGAAAAGAAAAAAAAAAGAAAATAAGCAAGTTGAAAAAAAAAAATAGTATGGTTTTTGAAGCTTTTATGCACAACAAATGCCAGATTCTGAAAGAACATCCCCAAAAACTCCGTATATACGATTTTGGAAGAATATCGCCCCAATTTTCTATTCGAATCGTACAATTGCACCTGCGTACACAAAATTCTCGTTTTGCGCATTAAGGGGGTATCCCACTCTAGAACGTTCAAAAAATGCATTTTTTTTTTTAGTTTTGAAAAATTCGGTATTCTTTCCTGAATCGTTTAAGCTATCTCTTGCCGCGAAATTTGAAAAGCTCGCGCCGCTACAGAAGATTCCGTGCGCAGCTGCGCGCTCTCCACCACTCTTAACTTTAACTTAAATGCCATTTTTCTCAAAACATCGTCTTGGTGAATGGTGTGCAGCATTCTGAGAAAACCATTCATCCGAAAAATTTCAGATTTTGGTACAAGCTGTGTTAGCTTTGTCTCTATAACCTAAGTGGAGCAAATCAGGCATTTTTACATTTACATAGCTTGTATCTCATGTTTTAACAGTACAAAATCAACTAAAATATAAAACTTATAGTAGAAAAAATTAAAAAAATGAATAAAATTTTTTTTTTCAAAATGTGCCACACTCATGTCATAGCCACATATATAAAGAGTACTAATGTGCAATCTTATAATTTTCAGATTATTTGTTTGGATGTTATCGCGCACACCGTTCCTAAGGTATGAGTCCCAGTAGCAGGCCTGCCCTGATCCAACCACTCAATAAAAATTTTTTTTTTCTCAAAATATTCATTAAAGATCATATAATAAGAGGATTATTATGTTTAACTCTAAATGTTTTGCATTTTCTTGTTCAACTCCCTGAAAAAAACGTTCAATTCAAGGGCCTCTAGAGTGGGATACCCCCTTAGAGACATTCTCATTGAAATGGACAAAAAAACGAATTTTTTTTGGAATTTTTTGTTTAAACCCTATTGCATTTATTCAAAAAACTTTTGTGATATATTGAATATATAGGCATTGAAGTATACAACAAAAAAAAAAATTTTTTTTTTTTTTTGTTACGTTTTGTGGCAATAGAGGGTGTGGTAAGAAAAGTCCCTTTTTAGGTGGTACCAGTTCCTGCGGTCTTCCCGGAGAAGATAAAGACAAAATTCAAAATGGTTTTTGTTCTTTAGACTTTTTTCTAGAACATAGACCTATAAAAATGGTACTTTTAATTTTTTAAATTATTTTTAGGACTGTTTTTCTAGGAAAGTCTGTTTTTTGGGGGAAAGTACGTGTATAAAAAAGAGGGTGGTTTTTGAGCGACGCTCCAAATCTATAGAAACCGGTATATATAGTTACGTATATATAGCTATAATTTTCGTTTTGTTTCGAATTTCTTACAACAGTTTGAGGACAGCATTACTATGATGTTAAGGAATACTTTTATGTAAAAAAAAAAAAAAAATCGATTTTTTCTCACGTCCAATGAGAATGTCCTCTTAATACGTCAAGAGGCACTAGTGTGACCACCTGAAAAAAAGGTGATTTTTAGGAATTTTTTTTAAAGACAACTACTGCTTGGAATATTTTAATATTTAAGGATATATTTGTGGATATATAGTAAATACATGATAAAATTTTTCGACTAACAAATTGAAAACTCAGTGAGTTATTCGCAATTTCCCAAGGCTCCAAAAAAAAGACCCTCGATCGAAAAAAACTCAAATTTAACAAATGATGATTTTTGGCCAGCCAAAATTACATTTTTAATTCGATAGGAAAACTGGAGGAGGAGGTTCATGGCATGGATAAACATATATATAATATAATAAAATAAGTTGCAATACGAATCAAATCGATCGGATGATTTGTCTCCGAGTTACAACTGCAGCAAATTTGAAAAAAGTAGTTTTGATACGATACGATGAGCGGCTGCTCTTCAGATGGCTGTAACTTAAAAAATTTGATTTTAGTATGTTATTTTAAAGGTTGGTATGCAAACAAAGTCGATTTTTACAAAATTTCACACTAGAGGTGTCCCTTAAGGGGAGAGCCTGCTTTAGAGGCTTCAAAAAATCGAATTTTTTTTTTTGCCTAAATCTCTTCCTAAACTATCCAAGAATATGTCTCTAAAATTGCAGAACGCGCGCTCCGCCCCTCGATCTATTATGTATGTATGGTAGGGGCAAAACTATTATTGTAACGGTATATATGAGCTGGCTATTATATAATATAGAGTTAAAGGGCAGTTATATGTAGCAGGAATCGCTGATTAGCATATTAATAGAGTAAGTTCAAGAAATTTACGATTTTTTGTGAACGAAAACTTTGACACGCGATTTCTCGGATTTCCATTTTGATGATTTTTTCAAATTGGCAGGCAAGATAGGAAAAAAAGTAAACGTCCTATCGAAACGAGTCAAAATGCGTTGTATTCGGGATTAAATTCTCTTCTAGGTGAACCTAAAATACCTTAAGAAAGTTAACATTAACCCGGTTTTTAAACGATCTAAAGTGAATTTAAAAAAATAAAAAAATGCATTTTTTTTTTAATCTGCGAAAAATTGTTGAATTTTTCACTTTTTGTTGAATTTTCTTGGTTCACCTAGGAACAACACTATTGAAAATTAAAAATTTCTTTTGATTTTTTGTTTGAGATGGAAATTGCGACCTGCATCTTGCCCGCCACACAGAAAGTGCACACTCGAGGCGCCTCCGTAAATTTCTTGAAACATGAAGAATATCTTATGTATGACAATAAAAAAATTTGAGAAGACTCTTCAAATATATAAGAATAAACCCTAAAAGTTTCATTTTAATCAGACATTTCTTTCTTTCCCAATAAAATCCTCGAAAATATCGATTTTTTGAAGCCTCTAAAGCAGGCTCCCCCCTTAAGAAATCCAACAGTTCAAATACGACCAAGCCTTGAACTTTTAAGTTTAGGTTACTTTTAAAGTATTCCAGTTTTTTGTTCAAATAATGAATTGGTGAATTGAAAAATAATGGAAACTAAAGTGTATTTTAAACAACGTATAGAAATGGTGATTTCGTTATAATAAATTACGAAGGAGAATATTTTCTCGGAACTGAAAAAAACGAAGAAATGCTAAAAATTAAAATGATGACAATTAGTGGACATTATTGGAAGTGGCCAGATCGAGACGATATTTTAAACTTTACACTAGGCGATATTATTTGTAAAATTAAAGCTCCAGTAATGATGACTAGTCGTGGAACCAAAGAACCTTAATATGATAAGAAGCGCTTCAGAGCACACAAAACGCACCGACTTCGGTGTCCCTACTTTGGGCCAGAAAAAGCTTTATTCCGAAGCTGCTGTCCCACTATGTGAGAAAGCTGTTAAGTGAGACAAAACAGCGAGAGAGGAAGTTCACCGCTTTGAGCAGTTTATTTGTATACTTTGTTTATATGTGTCTCCGATAATATCTTATATGTGTATGTAGGGAACAGTTCTTTTGTGCGGTGGTGCAGCCGAATTAACATTGATAAATCGCCAGCCATGTCACTCGATTTTTGGTTGTTGCCCAACGAGTTACTGAGTGTTTTTGCGTTTTCAGGAATTTTTATATTGGCGATATGGAGAGACCTGTTGTTTTAAAATCAGCCCTTTTCAGGGCTAACAACAAGTACGGAAAAAAGAATCAATGTTGTGTTCTTTCCTGCTCTGATAGTAGGAGGAGCAACATTGATTGCACTTTGTATTCCTTTCCCAAAGATCAAGGATTAAGAAAAGTATGGTTAGAAAATCTTGGATTTTCTATATTAGATTTTAAACCGCATTTTCGAATTTGTTCAAAACATTTTGAACCGAAGTATGTCGGGAAAAAAAAAATTGAAAAAAGATGCTGTACCATATTTTTTCAATGATATTAATTTGCGGACTGAAATAATAAAAACACCGAGATTTAAAGTTAATTACAATAAATACTGCATTCAAGGCTGTTCAAACACTTCTCCGGAATTTAATTTATTTAGATTCCCTCAAAATAAAGAAGGTAGAGACGCTTGGTTAAAAATATGCGGCATAACACAAGGCGTATCGACAAAAGTTTTACGAATATGTAATGTGCATTTTGATAAAAAGTACATAGGCAAGAAAAAACTTTTAAAAGGGGCCATGCCGCGCCTTTACCGAAATCAGAGAGATCAAGGGGATATATATACTTTTTAGGAAAATGCGTGCAGCAATGAAATTTGTAATGCCGAAATGTCGGACCTGGGCAATAATGGCTTAAACACTTTATCTGAATGTAATGTAATTACTAAGATCGATTTAAACTCACCCGCTTTGAAAAGAAAACGATTAAACTCTGACTCTCAATCAGTTGATTTAATTTTGAGTGAACCACCTGTCTGCAGAAGGTGTGAGATTAATGAAAAGAATATTTCATACTAGCTGACCCAGCAGACGTTGTACTGCCCTTTCCGGTACATTTTCATTATGCCCTGTGCTTCGACCAATATTTGATCGTGTTCTTTCTTTTCGCATGTTTCTACAAATAATACCATTAATATAAGAAAACAGTGTTTCCGTTTCATATCCCTAATTAATTTATTGAACAAACTTACACGTTGTTTAATATTAAGTAAACCGTTTTACACTTCACAAATATTGGAAAATTACCCGGTTTCATCCGACGTTGGGTAAATACTTACTAATTAAAGACTTCTCAAATGTCCTAGTTTGTTATATCCTAGAATTTGATTCAACCCGAAAACCCCTTTTTGGATCCGCCATCTTGAATATCCAAATCTTGATAATATTTAAAATTAGTGGCATTAAATAAATCGAGACATTTTGGTCGCCGTGTTGGATCCGCCATCTTGAATTTGGAAATTTTGATAACATTCAAATTAGTGGCCTCAGAATAATTATAGTACTAATTTCCATTAAAATCCGTTAAAATCGAAAAATTGTTGGTCACAATCTTGGATTTGGAAATCTCGATAATATTCTAAATTAGTTGCCACAGAATAACCATTGTACTAATTTTCATTAAAATCCGTTATAATTGAGACATTTTAATCGCCATGTTGGATCCGCCATCTTGAATTTGGAAGTTTTGGTAATGTTCTAAATTAGTTCAATAAGAATAATCATTGTTATAATTTTCATTAAAATCCGTTGTAATCAAGACATTTTAGTCACCATATTGGATCCGCAATCTTGGATTTGTAAATTGTGATAATATTCAAAATCAGTGACCTCAATACAATAATTGTACTAATTTTCATTAAAATCCGTTGAAATCGAGAACGTGCGAACGGTCAAACTCGCGGAGTTAAAATAATCGTTAAGTTTTCTGAAATTATCCACTTTTCTGCGCAATTTTCTTAACTTTTCTTTCCATAAGAACCATCTACAAAGTATTAGAAAACTTTAAAAAAAAAAATTAATGAAATCGGTAAAGTCGTTCTAAAGTTAGTGCGTGACCAACAGAAATAGGGGTTCATTTTTATATATATAGATGATCGAAAAAAAACCTTTATATTAATGAAAAAAAATGAGGGTGTTTTGAAAGAAAATGAGAAGTTATTGCTTGAAATAAAAAATTTAAAAAAATGTTTAAAAAACTCCAAAAATTTGGAGAACTTTATTGATTCCTTACCAGCCTGTGAAAATTCTCAGGAATTTTCCAAAATGATTTTAACTTCAAAGTCAAGAAAATGGTCCGAAAAACAAAAGATAATTTCTCAAAATTTAAATTATAAATCAAGCTCCACTTACAATTTTATGAGGGAAAACCTGGGTTTTCATCTTCCGTCGCAGACTTCTCTTCGCAGATGGAGTCCTTTAAAAAGGCTCAATCCTGGCTTTAATGCCGATCTTTTAAATAATTTAAAACTGACGATAAACAATCTCGATAATAAATCTCGTGAAGCTTGTTTAATATTTGATGAAGTTGCAATACGACGAGATTTAGTTTATATGCATATGTTTGTGTTTTTATGCTGCGAGGTCTTTATCATAATTGGAAATATGTTCTTAGTTATTTTGTGGTTGAAAAATCCATTCATGGTGAAAAATTAAAGGAAAAATTGGAAGAAAACTTAGAACAAGCATTTAAATTAGGCTTTCGAATTCGAGGGGTTGTTTGCGACCAAGGTGCAAATAACCAAAAATGTTTTAAACTTTTCGGAGTTACTTCTTCTGTCCCATACTTTTTTTGGAATGCACTTAAAATCTTCGCAATATTTGACACACCACATTTGATAAAATCTATCAGAAATACGTTAATGAAAACAGACATTATTACTTCTGATGGAATTGCTAGTTGGCATGTGGAAACAGAATTGTTTGAACTAGATTCCAAATCAACTAATTTTAAAATTTGCCCAAAATTAACGAATAAGCACATCAACCCGACAACTTTTGAAAAAATGAGAGTTTCGTTAGCTGTTCAAGTTTTGAGCGAAACTGTCGCTGCTAGAATTCGAGCTTGCTTAGATCTGAACTTATTTTCAAAAGAAGTTTCTGAAAAGGCTGAAAGTACTGCGCTTTTTATTTCTAAAATTAATAAAGTATTCGACTGTTTAAATAGTAGAAATTTAGCAGATAAGAATCCGTATAAACAGCCAATCAAACCCAGCAATACCCCTCATTTATTTTTAAAAGAATCTGTAGAATTTTTACACTTAAACGTGCACAGAAGAAAAAAAATTTTTGTATAAATGGCTTGCAGCAAACTATAAATGGTATTCTGTTATTGTGTGAAGATATTTTTAATCGTGAGGAAAATTATATAAGTTTTCTATTAACTTCAAGGCTTAATCAAGATCCGATTGAAAATCTGTTTGCTAAAATTCGCGCTAAAGGTGGGAATAATAGAAACCCATGTGTATATGAATTCAATTTTATTATTGCGAGAATCATGTCGATGAAGTTTGTAATGCTAGAATCACCAAGTCAAAATTGTGAACATGATCTAGACCTAATGCTCGATTGGAATGAACCTGATTTAGTACCTGAAGAAGCAAAGTCAGGAAATGTAGAAACGGATCTTTTGCAAAGTCAAAATGGAGATATACACAACAATGAAATCATAGATGAGATTGAGTTAGAGAAAAATATAAATGATATCTCCATTGAAAAAAATGCAAAACGTTATTATATTGGTTACGGAATATTTCAAACAATATTGTAGAAAATTAAATGCAAAGAGTGCGAGTTACTAATGACAAAATCTAAAACTCAACGTTTATGTCTTTCCTCTGAAATATTTATTTGTCACAAAGATTATTCTAATAGCGAACTGAAAGCTCTCTATTTACAGTCGCCATCAGATTATTTTTATCAGGTATGTAATCTGCATTTTGAAATTTATAAATATTATTTTGAATATGAACTTCCTACTCAAAATATCAAAGAGAAAATAATCAATTCATGCATTTTAAAAACGAATGAACTGTTTTCTGATTGGTTTTCCGATAATGCACCATGTAAAGAACATAGAGAAAATATTTTAAAATTTTTAATTTTAGTTCTTTTACGGAAAAATTGCTCATGGAAAGCCAAGCAATCAAAAATTTGTGAAGTCAAAAGTGGCAGACTGAGGAATTTATTGGAGTAATTATATCGCTATTTATTTATATCTATAAATTCAAAAGATATCCTAGCTCCAATATCTAATAAATGTTTAATAGTTAATGGAATGTACGAATATATTTAGCTTGGAGATAAATGCAATTTAAATTATTTTATTCATCAAAAGAACGTTTTCCAAAACTTCAATATTTTTTTTAAATTTTAACCCTCAGTCACAAAGGTCGGGTGAACCATACCCAGAGCCTTTTAGAAACGCGTAGCATTTTCCAGGGGGAAGGGGTACATGTCTAAAGCGCATGCGTAAAAAAAGTAGAGGTACCAAAGTACCTAATTAGTGCTTCGTCAAAGTTATTAGTGTCACCTAGCATACTGTTTAATTTGTCCGAATATTGGTTTGGGTATTTTCTACCCGTTACGTGTGAATTCGTTAGAAAACGTCGATAATCAAAATTTGACAAGTAAGTAAAAATGCGTACAAAAGAGCAATTACATCAACTTTTGATGTATATTTTTAGTATACAAATAATATTTTATCATTTTTTTTCTTTCTAGCGATCAAAAAATGAGCAAGATGCGTGTTTTCTGTGACAGTTTAAGGATAGTAAATTCGTATGTATATGGAGGCCTATTTCTAAAGTATGAAGACATAATTTTTTATGTAAAACAATTTAAGTTGGTGTTTCTTGAACTATTAAACTATAATAAATCCTTGCTTTTAGTATGGAAACCCGTGCACGAAGGAATGCGGTTGAAATTGCCTTGTAATTTGCTTTTCCACTTCTTTGGAAAATTGCTCATTTTCAAATTACAAAAAAAATATGGTTTTTGGAGTAAAATACTAAGTCGTGCTGTTTTTATGATAGTTCGAACATTTGTTTACAAGGATTGATGGTTTATACTTTTTAAAAATCGTACTTGATATGTTTTATAATTTTTTGAAAAAAAAATGTTTTTCTGAAATTTTGCTTTTTTTTTTTTTTGTTTATTGCTGTGTAATTTTTACAATTAATAATTTTTTATGTTGGGAACGATCAAATATAAAGGTTAATATCCCAAACAAATGAAAAAGTAGCATCGAAATTGCTAACGAATACTTTCACTATACGGTATTCACGTCCAAACTCTGGACGGGTAGACCATACCCGACTTTGTGAATTCTAAATGGAAAAGGCCTTGTTTGACTGAGGGTTAACCTCGTTTCTTCTATTTAAAAATCGTCACTGAGCCATCAAATGGTTTTCTACGTCTTCTCAGTAAAATGTTAAAACAAATGTTTTCCTCCACACAGTTGCATTGCTCATGCAAATACTATTTCAGAATGAATATAATAGTGAATTTCCTCTCAGGCTGTTACGGCGCTAAAGTTCGCTCTTCGTCTTGCTTGACTTAAAGCTTTTTCTGGCCCAATGTAGGGACACCGAAGTCGGTGTGTTTTGTGTGCTCTGAAGCGAAGTGGCGCTTCTTATCATATTAAGGTTCTTTGGTGGAACGTTCAGTCAAAGTGTATCTATAACAAGAGGGGACACTCGAGCGGTTATTTTTTAAAATTTTTCGACCTTGGTACCGTTACAGGAACGAAATGGGAATTTATGCTAGAAATAGTTAGTAATAAAGAAAGCATAAGTGAGAGAAAGACAAAAATTTGGGGCGAAAAGTGGAACGCTCCTGCAGGGTGCACCTCACAAAAATCTTTTATCACAAAACTTATCTATGAGCATATTATACGCTGCCTTTTCCACAGCCACACACCAAACACATTATATTATGCTTACCCATCATTTATCTAAAGCACATTTTATTTAATTTAATTAATTGCTTCTAAGAAAGCACTTTTTTACTCAAAAACTTTTAAGCTTCTTCACATTTCCAAACAAATCAAGACCACCCGGTACTTTTCGTAAGCGAGCGCCTTTAAATACGCACAATGAAAAAATGTAAACAATCTCGTCCGTATTCATGCTCGGTGTGTGCTGTCTGCCTCTTCTCCCTTCTCCGATTCGGCATTTCCCTATAACTTAACATTGCGAGGGGAGGTAAACTTGAGCGACGTAGTACTGGTGCCCGGCTCGGGGGCGCCTTTAAAAAAGCGTTCATAAAAAAAGCTTCAGTTTATAGCTTACGCTGTAAAAGCTATCTGTGAGAACTTTTTGGTGACTATTTCTCTCTCTACATTTCTAATAGGTATTTACAGAGGTAGTAGCCCTGAGCTCCTTTATCTAATGGGAAATTTTGCTGGGTGTATTTGCGAGAACTTGCATATGAGTTGGGACTTTGAGAGCGTATTGAGAGTGTCCCTTCTTGTTGAATTCGATATTCTTTGGTTCAATTCAGTTTCAACCAAAGAGTATCTACTAACAAGAGGCGACACTCGTGACGTATTTCCTTATCTTTTTTCGACCTTGGTACCGTTACAGGAATGAAATGGGAATTTATGCTAGAAATAGTTAGTAATAAAGAAAGCATAAAGTGAGAGAAAGTCAAAAATTTGGGGCGAAAAGTGGAACACTCCTGCAGGGTGCATCTCACAAAAATCTTTTATCACAAAAATTTTCTATGATCGCATTACACGCTGCCTTTTCCACAGCCAAACACCAAACACATTATATTATGCTTACCCATCATTTTATTTTATTTAATTAATTCCGTCTAAAAAAGCACATTTTTACTTAAAAACTTTTAAGCTTGTTCACATTTACGAACAAATCAAGACCACCCGGTACTTTTCACAAATCGAGCGGAGCACACAATAATCTAAAACCAGAACGCCTTTAAAAATGCACAATGAAAAAATGTAAACAATCTCGTCCGTATTCATGCTCGGTGTGTGCTATCTGCCTCTTCTCTCTTCTCCGATTCGGCATTTCCCTATAACTTAACATTGCGAGGGGAGGTAAACTTGAGCGATCTAGTGCTAGTGCAGCAAACTGGAACGCCTTTAAAAAAGCGTTCATAAAAAAAGCTTCAGTTTATAGCTTACGCTGTAAAAGCTGTCTGTGAGAACTTTTTGGTGACTATTTCTCTCTCTACATTTCTTATAGGTATTTACAGAGGTAGTAGTCCTGAGCTGCTTTATCTAATGGGAAATTGTGCTGGGTGTGTTTGCGAGAGCTTGCATATGAGTTGGAATTTTGAGAGGGTATTAAAGTGTCGCTTCTTGTTGAAATAGATATTCTTTGGTTTCAACAGTCAACCAGTGCGGTCGCTTTCAGTTTTCCCCCCCATAAAACTAATCCATTAAGTGTCTGTTTATACTCGGTTTTGTTTTTATAAACTGTGTCACCGTCTTTCTGCCTCACCTGCGTGAATCATCAATTACATCTGCTGCTCATAAAACAGATTTCTGTTAGTGCTTTTGTTTACTATTACAAAATGGAAAGTTGCTGCGCCAACACCAACTGCACGATCACCGCCCTAGTTCCGGCTTCCGAATGGGTTACCTACAGCGGACTTTGTGACAAATCATTTCACGGGGCTTGTATTGGAATTAACAAAAGAGCCCTGATTTATCTAAAAGATATTAAAAACTTCTTTGTATTCTACCGCGCGGAATGCTGGGAAATTTCGGTTCCAGACGTGATGCTTGCGATCAAATGTAATAACGATTTTACCAGCTCCACCCTGCAGCAGCAAGCCTCCCTGCAGAAAAAATCGCTTGATCGTCTCGCGAAGATGGAATGCATCTCTAAGGGGATAGATGAACTTACATCGATGGTCGAGTCTCTTGCGGGATTTAATAAAGCAAAGTTGTTGAATCTGGAGAAGTCTCTACTGGCCTTCGATACTTCGCATAACTTTGTTCTCGAAGAATGTGTCAATAAGTTTCACAGCGATCTGAGGAATATTCTTAATCATCATTTTGCTTCGTTCAATCTTTCGAAAGAACTGGATTCGTTTCGCGCGGATTTCAAAGATTTCCAAGCCCAGTCGTCTCGACTGCTTTCGGACCTACCCTCTCGGATCACTCCCCTCCTGCCGCAACCAAGTGAACATATACACTCCCCGATTGTTACCGCGACAAGTAGCATCCACTCTGCTGCAGCTGAACTCTCCAACGTTCGTCGTGCGTTTATCGACGTTTTCGACGACCTCAAGTCTTTCGCAGAGTTACCTAATAGACGGTCCCCAGCACCTCGAAATCAAATCGACATGTCCCTTCATTCGGAACTCCTCGACGTCTCAGCCACTCGGTCGGAATGCCACCCACTCGGTCGGAATGCCACCCACTCCCCTCTACCTTGGCACCAGCACCGGCTATTCAATTACCACCTTCCATCTGTAAATTTGGGACTCTATGGACGGAAGATGACTGGAACCAACGAATACATAAATTACACAACGCCAATAATGCTGCCTGCTCCAATTCCACTCCGTTATTTATAACTGGTGCCCCACATCTTTCTGACGAATCCTGGATCCGGAAGTTTTTCATCAGCCATTTCTCCATCACCCCCATTAACTGTGTGAAACTTTCATCTACCAAATACGGGAAATTTAGAGTCATCATCCCCTCGAAATATGCATAGCTCACTACATACTCTAACGGCAGTTCCTTCTCATCTGGGAATATCAGGATCTCTAAATGGATCACCAATTCTGTCAAGTCGTCATCTTCCCCCAATAACCTTAGGCCCAACCAAACAACTAAGATCGCGTCTAAAAATAGCTCTCTAGGTAATAGTCTTAAACCTAAGCTTAAAATTAAGATTACGCGTAACAAAAGGTCTCTACGTAAATCCATCCGCCTTGCTTCCTCTGTCTCCCACACCTCTAAGCCCATGAATGCGAATTCCGCTGTCTGCCCTTCTTCCTCTAGACCTTCCACTTCTGTTTTACATAACTCCACTAATGTGAAATACAAGAACCAATTAAACGATGTTTCCCACCGTTCGCCCAACTCCCGTCCCTCAATTCCACACGTTGATTCTAATTGGCAGCTCAAAGCTGGTCTATTCTTCAATTTCAGTAACGCGGTTAAATACGCTAATTTTGTTATGTCTCACATTCTTAATCCTTTCATTCCAGTCCCTCCTCCAACCACTGTCCCTCCATCTCCGATCCTCACCCTAATTCGAACAATATTTCCCGATCCATCCCATCTTCACTCGGAAAAGCTAATGCCCCTCCTCCCACTTCTCCCGCTTTGCCTGTGGTGGCTAAGAATTCCGATAAAATCCCCTCAACTCACTGTTCTTCAGCTTCTTCGGTATCCTCCTCAACCGCCACCAATTCCACGAATACTACGGCCTCTGTCCCCGAGATCTCCAAACCATCATTTATCGACCCACTTCTTCCTTCTATAGTTAAGCTTACTATGCGGTCTGCCGACTCTAGAGACGGACGTTATCTGCTTTCCCGCTTACGCGATCACCGAATCTATGAAAATGTGCGTTTACTCCTAGCCTATCTTCACGATAAACCTGACTCTGTCTGCATTGATGGTAAGACTAAAACCAGGGGCCTCACTCCTGAAGACGAAACGATAGATGAAACGAAACGAGATAGGCAGACGAGACGATACCAAATTCCCTACTCTTGAAAACGATTCTCAGATGACAATAGTGCTGCCACACGGATTAATAAATATCGTCAGAGCAGCCAACATTGACAATATAAACCGTAAATCGTTTGACGTTTCTCTCTTCAGCTATTTCGGTTTTGAAATTGTAACTGAATTAAAATGTTAAGTTTGTGGCTTTTTCAGAGTTCAAGTGATGAGAGTGAAAATGAAGAATTAAGTGCCAGATGTAAAAAGGCAATCCGGGATACATCAAATCCACTGGAATCAAGGGAGGAAATGTAAGAGTTCCTGTTTATTATTTTGTTCTTGTAATTATTTTCAGCCTTTCTAACAGGTTTAGAAAATTATTTAGAATAAATAAGGACTCATGAAATTATTTATTAACTGAAATGGAGCCATATTTTAAGAAAGTTGTGCGATCATCTTCCATTCCAAACCATATTAAAATTGCTGCTGCTCTACGTTTTCTTGCAGAGGGCGGATATCAAAAAGGGGTCGGGGAGGACTGGAACTTGGGATTATCACAGCAAAGTGTCTCTACAGTGTTGGATGAATTCTTAGGTATGTTTGAAAACCACATTTGCCCGAGATTCAGTTCCCATGTTAGCAAAATGGAACAACAGCAATAAAAAGGGCATTCGTTCAGAAACATAATATACCTAATATAATAGCTTGTGTAGATGGCACACATATAAGAATAATTGCCCCATCTGAAGATGAACACATATGTTTTAATCGTAAAGGCTATCATAGTCTAAATATCATGATTGTAAGTAATGTTTATTTTGTTTTTAACTTTCTTTAATTTTGTGCTTCAATTAGGTTTGTGATAATGATATGCGAATTCGATCTACTGATAGCAGGTATGGTGGAGCTGCCCACGACTCTCATGTATGGATGTTAAGTGATGTACGTCAGCACTTAAGCCAGAAGTGTACTAATGGAGAAAGGAGCTGGTTATTAGGTAGGAATCTCTTTCCTATACTTTACTCTTCTTTAATATTATTGGTCTTAAACAATTCCTAGGAGATTCGGGCTATCCATTAAAGCCGTGGACTATCACTCCCTACTGCTCCTCTGCTGATGGTAGCCGTGAATCAAGGTTTAATACCTTACATTCAAAATGTCGTAGTATAGTTAAGCGCACTATCGGTTTGTGGAAAGCAATATTCAGATGCATTAACAGGGAGCTTCACTACAAACCAAAAAAAGCTGCTCGTATCCCAAATGCAGCCGCAGCACTCCACAACATCTGCTTACATTTCAATGCAGAATTAGCCGAAGAGAATATTATAATCCCTGAAACTTCCGATGAGACCTACGTGGAATACTACGGAGAAAGAGAAGAAAATGAAGCCAGGAGAATGAGAGATCAAATTTTAAATTCATTAATTTATTAAATACATTTTAAAATAAACATCTTCATTTAAAAAACAAAAACAAAAAGAAATTCTTTCCCTTAAACTTCATAAAATATCAGTATCATGTGTTTATCGCTTCATAACTTATTTATAATAATTTAACATTTTTGGCATTTCCAATTTAGTTGTTTCTCTTTCAGCTTTAGTTTTTCTTCTTGAAGCTCTAACTTCCGCCTTTCAAGTTCTAAATGTAAACAGTTTGTTTCCTCCTCTTTCAATCTCTCTTTGCGCTTTGTTTCAATAGCCTCTTTTTTCATTTGTACTCCAAGCCAAACTCGGACACCATGGTAAGAAAATTTCTTTGGCAAAAAAATCGGAGCCAAAATAAATTAGAAAGACATGAAAATGGGTTTTAATAGTGCGTTTATTGCACTATTAAAAACAAAAAAGAAATTACAAATTCACTCATTGTAATGAAAAATGTAGCCAAAGAACTAAAATTAGTGAAAAATAAGGGCACAAGCCAAACTCGGTCGGCTGACAACAATGCGCGTAATAATTTCAACCCTGCGTAAGAATTGCAGCCAACTTCATGAAAAACATTTTATTTATTTCGGGGAATCCCTAAATAGTCTTGTTTTTCCATTTATTGTGGAAAGATGCATTAGCACAGTCAAAATGTCAAGGCCAAGAGGTCAAACGAGTATCGAGCTTAGAGAGTTAATAATTAAGCATGCTGAAGATGGAAAGTCTGTGCGAGAGATATCGAAGATTGTCGACAGAAGCCATTCTACAGTTCATGACGTTATAAAACGCTTCAAGACTAGCAAACAGGTGGAAAATAAGCCTAAAACAGCGCACAACAAAATTTTTATCGAAGCGGATGAGCGATATTTAGTGAGAAAAATAAAAACAAATCCTTTCCTCTCTGCACCAAAGCTAGCTGCTGTTGCTGCAAATGAATTAGGGGAAAAAGCCAGTCCATCAACAATAAGAAACGTGCTCCATAAGGCAGATCTACATGGAAGAAAAGCCAGACAAAAGCCGTTCATCAATAAAAGCAATCAGACTCTAAGATTGAAGTTCGCAAAAGAACATGAAAGCAAGGAATTTTCTTTCTGGAAAAATGTTATGTTTACTGATGAAAGTAAATTTAACCTTTTTGGGTTAGATGGTAAGCCCTATGTCTGGAGAAAATCAAATGAGGAACTGCATCTGAAGAACCTTAAACAAACTGTCAAGTACGGTGGCGGGTCAGTAATGGTGTGGGGTTCGTTTTCAGCCACTAGCCCAGGATGCTTTCATTTTATTGATGGAATTATGGACCACAATGTATACCTCAACATTTTCAAGAAAATTTACCACAAAGCGTGAATAAACTTATTCCTGGCGAGAGCTGGCAATTTGATCAGGACAACGACCCAAAACATAAGGCCTACAAAGTGCGTTCTTGGCTTTTTTATAATTGTCCCCACGTCATGGAAACACCACCCCAAAGCCCAGATTTAAATCCCATTGAGAATTTGTGTGACCATCTTAACCAAAAAGTTCGAGAGCACACCGTTTCCAGCAAAGCTGAGTTAAAAAACATCTTACTGCTAGAATGGGAAAATATTCAGCCTGATTTTTGTGAAAAATTGGTCAAATCTATACCTAACCGTCTCCAAATGGTAATAAAAAATAAGGGCCTTCATACAAAATATTAATTCTTTAAAATGGTTAACTAGTTTTAAAAATCTTGTTAGCTGTCCGAGTTTGGCTTGTGCATTATTTTGTCCTTTGTTTTGTTTTTCGTCAGAATTTTTTATTAGCATGAATTAATTTATATGTTTTGTTTTCTATTTTTAACAGTAAACTAAATATACTATTAGAAAACTATTTGAATTTTCTTCTTATTGTTCTTAGTTCAAATTTTTTGACTCTAGAAATATTATTTCATTGGTGTCCGGGTTTGGCTTGGAGCGACTGTAGGCCCATTGTGATGCCACTTTTTGTGACAAGGGTTTCTCGTGGGAATTAAGCCCACAACCTTTAGCGCCCTGTTGGCTCGCAGTCAACGCGTCGCGTTACCAATCGAGCTATAGGATGACCTTCGTCGTTGTTTAATACGAAATAAAAAAATAAATCCAACACTAGCTCCTTGACAGCCAGCGATGTTTATCCGATGAACTTTGCCTGAAACTGCCATTAGAAAGCAATACCCTGATGTCAACATACTTGGGACTTAGTTCTTGCAGCCCCTATTTAAATATTGTTGAAAATATTTCGAAAATGTTGGTTGACACAGTTTCAAAAAGGGAACCAAAAATGTAAGAGAAACTGTAAAATTTCTTGGAAGAAGAGTGGACTATGTTTCCTTTCTTTCACTATATTCCACATGAAACTGAAAGTTATATAAAAACTAAAGGGTTTTATTTTAGAGGATAGCTGTACGATTAATGTGGTCTTAAAATATTGCGTACCTAATTTCCATTAAAATTAAAAATTGTTAATTGAACTTGTAATATATTTTTCTGACGTTCTAAATCATTAAGAATATAGAGGCAGATAAGTTTTTTCTGATAAAGAAGGGAGATATTTTAACACTAGGTTTACGGATATTTCTTTCACACCTCTTTCTACAGACACGCTTCAATTTGTCGCATGAACGAAAACATACATTTTCTTTTAAAAAACAACTTAAAAAGCAATATAATTATTATACACTTAACACATAAAAATAAAAATATGAGATATTTATTAATATAAAGTTTATATTATTCAATAATATTCCGGTACATTTTTTATTATTATTTATATTATTATAATGTTCTACATTTATACCGGGCATCATTTACACAAATACTCAATTTTGTATGTAAAGTTTCCGCAAACAAATCTTTGTACACTTTGTACAGGTGTAATTGCTCTTGTTTCTTCTAGAATATCCAATTTGTCAGGTCTCATTTTCGTACTTAGAATTGAATAGGATACGCTTCCTTTTTTTACTAGGACCTAAATTATGTAAATTTTCCTTTTCACTGTCTGAGGATTCCCAAGCTTGTCCACTTTCACTACGTTTTGAGTCATTTCCATCCTCTTCAGAGCGCGCCCGAGCCCTTCTCAATTATACTGACTATTTTTTTCAAAATTTCATATCTTCTTCTAGACATACTTGGATGATAAAAAAAGGGCTATTTGTCAAAATATGTAGTGTAAAATTAAGTTTCACAATAATATAACTAATTCAAAAATGCAGTAGTATTATATTTTTCAATGCGCAAACTAAAGATATAGAATGTAGATGTGGATTGATGTGGCTTGTCCGAAGACACACTTAGGCCACAAACTAATAGCAACTAAAATTTTCAAAACGTTTTCATAATATGACTGCAATTCACATTCTGCGTTCCATTCTTTTTTCTGATGCTTATCGGGCTTATTTCAGTTGAGATAACGGAATCAAGGTATTGCCGCTGTATTGTATATATTTTCAATTGACGTTTACATTATTGAAGAACTCCGTCTTGCATGAGTGAAACCAATTTACTAACATTTATGCTTACATTACGATCGCACCAAATGGAAGCATATCCGTAAAGAATTTCAATATTTCAAAACTTTTGAAAATAAAAACTACAATATATATTTCCTTCTTTAAATGGATAAAATTCGGTATAAGAGGTAAAAGAAAAATGCGAACGGTTTTTATAATTTTGTTAATGAAATTCGAAATGCTTTATAATGACGCGTTCCGTAAACTAGTGTTAAAATCGAGATTCCTAAAAACCAGAGGAAAGAACTGTATAGATATACGTCCTTGATCAACATACAGGGTGTCCCATAAGAATGTGTGAAAACTAATGGGTCACAATTTTTTACCAAATGGAGAGATCGATAAAATGTAAATACTTTGTAATAAAGGAAAGTCGTCATTTTTATTTCATGTCTATGTTATTATAACAAAATTAAATCTGTTTAATACAAAACAATTAATTTAAAAAAGTAGTGAAGAACGTTAGTTACTAATGATATATATTTTCGACATTTTAACCATTTAATTTGCCACAAATATCCATATGCTTTCTAAAACTATTAAAAACATGTTCTAACGTTTCATTCGAAATACCATTGACGATCTTCCCAATGTCTTTAATAAAATCCTCAACTGTTTTTTGGTTATTTCCATAGCAGAGATCTTTAATGTAGCCCCATAAAAAGAACTCACATTAAATGAGATCTGACGAGTCAGGTGGCTATTCTATTCCTTTTCCCCTAGCAAAGCGTGGGTAGGGGAGACCGGGGATGGTTGACCAAATTTCAGTTTAGATGCTTATATTTTTTTTGTTTTAGTGTATATTATTGTAAAAACCAATAAATTTGATAGGTACACTATTAAGCTATAAAAACCAATGGCAAAAGTCTCGCAATCAGTTATAATATAGAGTACAAGCATGATCTGGTGGAATATGAAATTTGAGTCAACCTACCCCAGACATGGGGTAGGTTGACTTGTCACTGGGGGTAAGTTCACCTACAAATTAAATAGTGCAAAATCTACGGATATATAAAATTAAAATAAAAAGAAGTAATTGAAATAACATTTTCTTCATTGAAACAAATAATTATCAATCCCATGACAATTGAAACAAATAAAATAAACTTCATATTAGAATAAATAATCAAACATTCAAACATTTGATCAACAAAATACTTAACGTATAATTCTATTACTCTTAAGTATCTGAAACAAAACTAGAAAAATTGTATTTAGTTTATTCATTTGGTAACAAACATATTTTACTAATAAAGCTAATATTATTGTTAATTTTAATTATTTGGTAACAGTCTTAACTGATATAATTATTATTAGAGATGGCACGAATATTCGGCAACTATTCGGTATTCGGCTATTCGGCCACTTTTTTTCGCTATTCGAATAGCAATTTATTTATTATTTTTTTATTACTAGCTGTTTTCCCGCGACTTCGTCCGCATAAATTATAGCTCATGTCCTTTTTAAGTCTCTAGAGTATCTGTGTCTCAATTTTGGTACATTCATAAGCATTTCCTAGCAAGCGCAAGGCAGCGAAAACATGCTCCACGTAAAATATTAAAACTAGCAGTCCGCAATTGCTCTAGCTTGAGACATGTCAAGCTTGGTGCGCATCAAAAGTTAAAAGTTGGCAAAAATCAAATGCAGAGACCACGCCAAGTGGCAGGTGAGCTACATATTCTGGCTGTAGCATTGTGCCCCCGTGCTTTCAACTTTTGATAGCGCCAGCCAACACAAGAACCCAGCGTTTGCGCCAGGCTACAGCGGCCTATTCTGTTTGGGCCTTTAAACTCGTACGGTGACGAGTTGGGCCTTGTCGCCCGCGGAAAGTACAAGTGTGGCCGAATATTCGGCTGCCGAATGTTCGGCGCTTCGGCCAAGAACCTCGCCGAACATTCGGTATTCGGTATTCGGCCAAATTACTATTCGTGGCATCTCTAATTATTATAATTATATGACTTAAAGGGTTCCTAGCTATAAGCATGTCCGCTTGGACCTAAGCAAGAAAATCCCATACCTATACCATACATGGATGTGTCCTTATGAGTTAAGTTTGGAAGTACCATATTTATTTCGTATATCAAAAAACAGGGGAACTAGAGGGCGAAAACCTTTTGAACATTAGGTCCTCCTAGTGTCCAACCGAGATTGAGTTTGGATTTTAGATTGCTGTAGTTGTATCATATACTAATGTACTTTGAAATGACAGTGAGAAAACATATATATGTAAATTGAAATGAGAAGTTTGGAAGCAGTGTGAATCTTCAAGGTCAGTAAGTAACAGCTTCCTTTGAGTGTCCAGAGCTGGAAATGAGATATATGATAAAGGGCGTCAAGATATACATGTATGCCAAAAATGATGAAAATCGAAGGAGTGGAAGGGTCTCATTTTTTTGAGCAATTATTCGTGTGAATCTTCAAGGTCAGTAAGTAACAGCTTCCTTTGAGTGTCCAGAGCTGGAAATGAGATATATGTTAAGGGCGTCAAGATATACATGTATGCCAAAAATTATGAAAATCGAAGGAGTGGAAGGGTCTCATTTTTTTGAGCAATTATTCGTATATTCATTATTCCATTGATTCACTTGGTTCGAGAGCTAAGGAATTCCAAATCAAAAGTTGAGGGATTGGTAAGACTCAATCGAAAAGTCTCATCATCAAAAATAATGGTCCCCGGTGGGAATTGAGTTTCCTGTTTCGTTTTCATCATTTCATATGATATTCAAGTGAAAATGAGCGATTGCTACCCATAAAGTGCAATCAAAATGAATGAAGTGAGATTCAAGCTAATTGCTCTGCAATGACTCACATACATGCTCTTAGACACAAGATGATTGTTGATTGGATTGACCCTCTATAAGGTTATAATTAATCATAATGAGCAATTATATTCAAGTATATGGAAGATTTGGTTTAGGTCCAAAAGTCAATGCTTATAGCTAGGAACCCTTTTAAAGGAATAGATACATCATTTATGAGATCAGATTATGAAACCAGTCTTCTAAATCAGAGGTTCAATATTTACATTAAACAAACAATAGATTGCCATTTACACATTTTGTATGGAACTAGGTAGTCAACCAGCCCCGGATCACTTTGCAATTTTTACACACCTACATAACCTCAAAACTGCAGCGAAATTGAAAAGAATGATATTTTACATAAAGATTAACAATCAAACTTTTATTTTAAATTATTTGCAAATGAACTATAACAAGTATATAGGCGTCATTACAAATAATATAACAAGGAAAAAAATAACTTAAGTGTATTCTTTTTAAATATTATGCTCCTTCTCCCAAACTACGTGCGTACGCGATGCTGCATTCGAGACGACTGAGGGGGAGGAGGTAACGGTTTCTCACGCCTAGTTGGATGATGCAACACTTTTGAACTAGTCGAGTTTTTCACAATTAGTCAACCTACCCCTATGATCAACCATCCCCGGTCTCCCCTACCCTAGGCCAATAACTCGATCGCCATAAAATTTATTGATGATACTTCTTGTGTGCGATGAGGTGCTGCTCCGTCTTGAATAAAAAAAAAAAAGATTTAACACGGCTCCTCTTTTTCGCATGAGAAAGGATTTGGTCTCTAACATCCCTTTGTACTTCTCTCCGGCGACAGAAGATTCAAAGAAATGCAGATAGATACCTTTTATGTAGATGGTTCACATTTCAAAAATATATATTATTAATAATTCACGTTTTTCACTATATTTTTAAATTAATGGTTTGTATTAAATAGGTTTAATTTTTTTATAATAAAATGGACATGAAATAAAAATGACGACTGTCCTTTATTAAAAAGTATTTACATTTTACCGATCTCTCCATTTGTTAAAATATAGTGGCTCATAAGTTTTCACACATTCCTATGGGACACCCTGTATTTCAGAAATATTTTCAGAAAATTACAAATACAAGTTTATTAATCAAAGTAGACATTGTTCTCTTCAATGTACTCTCCATCAACTACAACGCAATCGTGCGTAAATTGATAGCTGGACATTGGGGTAACTTAACTAGGCAATATTGGTTGTACGTGGGAACTCGTGTAGATAAAATTTGAAGTAAGCTAAAATAAAAGTGTAACTGAGGGAATTTTTCTAAATGCAAAATTTTATAGGTTGCAACGTGAGGTGTATAGGCACGTGTCACCAAGCTGCAAAACAAGTCTGGAAACAAAATTGGGAATGCAATATGGGAATAATACGTCTTTTGTTTACTCTCTTTTCTTAAGCTTATGCCATGCTTATACAGTAAGTTCTTAATCAAACATTATTTCGGTTTCGGGGCAGAAACCGTAACCCTTTACAGTTTTGACTATCAGTGCGTTAGATAAAGCTACTCGTGTCTTTTTGTATGTAAATTCATGTAAACATGACTTCACTAAGAGAACGCTAGCTACAGATGGAGAGCTGTTTAGCATATCACCGCCTTCCATAAATTGCAACACAAAAAACTAAACAGCGTGCACAGTAAGTCTCTACTTAATCTGTAAATAAGCTTGCAGGTATGATAGCCGTAAGTTCTTTGCTGAGTCAGTTGTCTAAAATTCATACAAGCAGGAAGATCTTTCAGATGTTGCTGTAAAGTTTCTAAAATATATTATATGGTATATTCTGTATCTGTATAACTATGCAGAAGAATTCTTTACGATAAATAGTGCTCACTTCATAGTTCGTTCATTAACGCGCAGTCCTGACATTACTTCATATGGTGTATCGTGAAATGTTTGTACTTTAATGCTACCCATACATAAAAAATCTCTTTATTTTAAGCTCAAAGTGTTTACAACTTAGCGAATAAATTTCGACGAAAAGTGCGCTATTAAAATTGATTATCTCCTGTGATGTATTTAACTAACCGCAAATCAGTAGTAAGTAAATGTTATTTTTTGTACCATTTTTGAAAATGCTGCCAAGCAGCTAATTATTACTAATACTTCCTTTTCAACAAAATGAAAACAATTTTAGGTACAAAACAAATAAAAGTTAATATTCAGTGAAAATATTTTAACGCAAATCTAAGCGATTTTTATATCTCTTAGGTGCAGCTAATAATTATTTTGCGAGCGTTATATAATTTCGTCGAGTTTTATCAAATGGAAAATAAATTCGAATTCCTTTATTTTCTTTTGTTGCTCCGTGTGTTATTTGGCCAAACTTTAAATTTTTTATTTCCATGTTTCGTATTTAACCGATTAAGTAGATAACAATTACTTTATTTTCAGCGGCAAAGTAGATGAGAATTAATGTATAAATAGATAACTTTACAAAAAAATTATATTGAACGAATCGTGCGTAATACTATGTAGACCACAATTGTATGTTTATAAATTTAATCAATAATATTCATAGTTTCATTGAAGAAGTCACAAAATCAATTTTTTTCCTCAATCTTGAATTTATGCCTCGAGTTTGAATGCTAATAAACTAATATTGTGTTAACTTTACGAAAAAAAATCCAAGAATAATTTTTCGTGGAAAATTATATACTCTTTCTAATGAAATTGGTCCCATTCATGTATGATCATTTCTTCACGAGATAGAGACAAAAACGTCTAGTGATGCATTCCTTCCCATGTTATTCTTATGGAAAACAAAAAAGTTCGATGAGCCACCAGTAAATATTGATATTATGAGCTGAGGTTGGGCCGGGACTTTTCTTTCCTGTCCTAGCAACGGTTAAACCTGTTTGAAGAAAACGAAAAAAAATTTGAATCACCCTAATATATATGTTTACGTAAATCATATTGATAACAGGAAAAACGTTTTATTTCTACAATGCAAACTAAAGGTTGACATGAAAAGCAATTCTTCTTGAAATGCAACTATACTTATAATTTATTACTGTGTTTTAGGTACATAAATATATGTTTAAGTAGGTAGTCTTCCACAATACTTTGTCTCTTAAAATACTTGAACAATTAAAAAACATAAAATCTAAGATTTCTGGACACTGCATTTAAAATGACGTAAGAGGTATACAATAGTTATACCAACCATTTCTTAAGTCTTAAAACTTGAAACAACAATCTTCAAAGTAAAAATTGATATGAAGAACCATACATAACTTCCATGTAGCATAATAACGTAAAGTTTAAAAATTATACAGGGTGTTCAGAGGTGGGAGAGAAATTTTATTTTTTTATTTATTTATTTATTTTTTATTTTTTTATTTATTCATCCAGCCAACAGACATGAGCCCTGACCATAAAAACAATTATTAGAATATAGATATATGTAATTAAAATTATTAAATTAAACAGCAATGCTACTTAGCCTATGTTTTATTTGGATCTTATTCAAATTAAAGTCTACCCTATCAAAATATTTATTATAAGTGGCCAACAGGGAATCAATCGGTCCATACATTGCAAAATAAGTCCTATGGCTATTGACACGTAAAAAGCTTTGTTTCCTGAGATTCATTACTGGTACGTTAATACTCAACATTGACAAAAGCTCAGGAGAGTTCATTTCGCCGGTTAGCAGCAAGTGGACAAAAACAACTTTAAACATCTCACGACGACTTTCCAATGTCTGCAAATCAATTAGTTTCAACCTGTCTCTATAATAAGGCAGCTCAGAACGATTCTGCAAAGGCAAGTTGTTCAACGCAAAGCGGAGGAATCTTTTTTGAATAGACTCAATTCTTGATATATGGATAGAGTAAAATATTCAATGAACGGCCTAACCAGCCCCACATAAATAATAAAAATATCCCAGCACTAATTTCTATGAAAAATTTATGTAATGTGTTCATTATATAGTCTATTTTAAGATTAACTTTCAGTTTTGTTCGAAACATCTTGCGTTTTTTTTTTAAATAGAAAAAACTTCAGAATTAGGCGTTTTACCCACTTTGCGTCCACGGAATCCAAATTGCGTCCACCCGTGGACCATTTAGCGTCCACCAGCTTAGAAAAGGAATATAGGGGTGATATTTTTAAGAATTTGTAAAGAAAGATTGTATTTTAACAATTTCTTTATTTAAGAATATTAATATTAAAAATAAACATTATTATCATTAAAAAAATAAAAATAATTCTTCTCAACATTGATTGAACTTAAAATTAGGTAAGTAGAAGGTAAATAATGATTGCACCTTTAGAATAAACAGTAATCAGTTCTGTTAATTTTACCCTAAAATCACAAGGTATATTATTATTGCTAAAGATCAGTTTTTAAGTTTTTGGCTATATTAAAGCAACAAAACAATACAACAATTTTGTCTAATCATAGGTTAGGTTAGATTGCCGTGGCTACCTGACGGCACACTTAGGCCACAAGGGCCCATTGTGATACCACATGGGGGCTTTTCCCATAAAAACTAGCTAAAACCTTTGGACCACTTCGTGCCTTTGATGAAGTGTTCAATGTCTCTGATGTTCTTTGAACTCAGATTCGACAAATCATCAAAGAAATAAGCGCCCAGATGTCGGTTTCTGCACCTAGCTAGTGCTGCGCATTGGCACAGGAGATGGGTTATATTTTCCTTCTACTCCTCATTGTGACAACTTCTGCAGAAGTCGTTGGAGGTAACGCCTAGTCTATTGCCCACAAGGCAATGCATGGCATGTTTGCCCACAAGGCAATGCCCCGTAATTACCGCCACGAAGTTACTAATGGCCTCCTTCCTGAGAGTAATTAGGTTGTTAGACCTATTACGGTCAAATGTTGGCCAGATCTGCCTGGTGATCCCGCAAGTGTTCTCGTTTCTCCATCTATTATCGGCGATCCTTAAGTACGATCGTACAATCTCTGCTTTGCAGGAGGCGAGCGGTGTCCCTATCCGCCGGATGATATCCGTTTCTGAAAGGGTCGTTCCTGCCTGGCTAGCTCATCCGCTCTAATATTGCCCGGGACATCACTATGCCCTGGTACCCAGATTATGCTGATGTTAACCCCCTCCGCTGCTTGATTAAGAGTTAAATTAACTAATGTTAACGAAATCAAAAAAAAACAATTTGTTCTTTTTCAATTATAAGATTTATTCACGATTCGAATTATAATATTTATTCACGATTCGATTTTTACAATTGGAGTGCTCACTTAAGACTGAACTGAAATGTTTTCTGGGCGATCTCATTAGCTTTTTGGTCATCCGGTCACGTTTTGTTGACATAGCGTCTGCTGTAACGTTGACCCGCGACTTACCTGTCGGGTACCTGTGCGGCGGCACGTTTTGCTGACGCTATGTCTGCGATTTTGTGAGTTTCTTAATTTTAAATTATTTGACCCGGTTTTTGGGGTACTGTGGGTGCTGTAACTCCACCCCCCTTCGTCTGAGGCTCCGACGAAGACAAATTAATATTGATTGATTTTTTCGATTTTTGTTTAATTTTTACCAAAGCCAATAAGATCGTTACTATTGTTATTATCATGAAAATAATGAATATGTCTGTACTATAACTTACAATATTGTAGTTGTCATTTATCTTTTCAATTTCCTTGATATTGTTTCTGTTTTCTATGTGTTTTACATATAATTCGTCCAAATTTACATTAGGGATCGTTTGGTTTTCTTTAATTTTTGTTACAAAATTTGGCAGTAGTACAATGTTGTCATATATTTGTATCTCAGTATTTTCGAATTTCTTATTTCCTATAATTACTTTACAATCTTTAAACTTAATTATATTATTACCTGTTACATTTATTGATTCACTGTTACAATTCTGCTCTATAGTTGTAAAATTTAGATTTTTTGTTATAATTACTCCTGGTATAATTTGTTTTACTTCGGTTCCTTTGAATATGATTGTTGTACAATGTGCTTCTTTATATTTCACAATGTTGCTTATGCACCCGTCATCAATTTCTATTAAGTTTTTCTTAAAACTGTCTTTTACATTTGCATTATAGGCTGTTTTGGTTGGATCTACTAATACGATGTTTTGGTTTAGATACAATGATTTGTTACTTTCATTTGGAAGAGGTTCGATTAATATTTTTGAATATACAATATCTGAATAATTCGGGATGAGTAATACTATTAAGATTTGGTCCAAATAAAATGCTACTGTAATTTTAATATTTTGATAGCTATAGATATCTGAAATTTGATCCATTTCTTCTTGAGTCAGAATATTTCGAGATAGGATACCTAAACTGCTAGTTAATATTATTTGTTCTATATCGTCGATATGAGACTTTAAGAGGTTTCTATCATAGTTTAACTGATACATATATTGGACATATTTTATATCGTCTGCTAATTTTGAAACTTTATTATTAATAGCTTGGATATTACTTTTTACTGTTATCTGTTGGTTTTTTATATGAGATGTAATGTTTTGTATCTGTTCAGATATTTGTTCGTTAATTTGGATCTGCTTGTTGCTTCCTTCTATTAAGTTTTTATTGTTTCGTGTAATTATTTCCATTTTACTTAAAAGTTCTTTTTCATCATCGCTATCTAAAGTTCCTGCAATGTACTTAAGTCCTTTACCCAATATGTTTATTAATCCTCTTCTATTCCTATGGTGGGGTCTTAAATTTTTAATCTTTTTATCTAATAGGTTGATATTATGATAGACGGTTTTAAGCATGGGTTCTGAATTGTTTAATTTTGTTTCTAGAATTTTGACATTTTCCATAATATGTTCTTTGGTGTTTTCATACTCTGTGATATTAATTATATGTAAGATTTTCCTATTATTTTTAATAAGCCTAACGTCTTCTATCTTAATAGTAACATATCCATTGTTGAAATTCATGTCCTGGATTTCGATTGTTTGTCCGTTAATCGACGGAAATATTGCTCCTAAAACCAGCAGTATTGTAGGCGTTATCGTCTTCATTGTTACCTGTAATGGGTTTGGATTAGTTTAAATTTTTATTAGTTTCTGATTGATCCTGGTATTTTCGTTTTCTCTTAACATGGGTTTTATAGTATTTATTGCCATTGGCCTTATCTTGGATATGATTCTCGTCTAATAATTCTGCATCTATTTTACGGAATTTGGAATGGTTTTTTCCGCCACGAATTTCCTTTATAAAATTGGTCCCAGATTCTAAGCTAACGTCCTTCCTATCTTTATTTAACTTCTCTATTATACGAGTTTTTCGTTCCAGTATCATTTTAGAAATATCTTGATATTCGTCATCCTTTACTTTACCTTGTATAAAATCTAAAGGTTTTCTTTTGGTAGTTGAGTGAATTGTATTGTTGTAATAACCGTTTATTAGCGTGATTTGCTCTTCTATAGGTAGATGTCTTTTTGTGTGTTTCAAAATTCTTAGATGCTCGTTTATTGTATTATGCAGCCTCTCGATATCCGCATTTGAATTATGATTAGAAACCGATGTAAAATGGATTTCGATATTTCTTTCCTTTAGAAATGCTCTCATATGCTTGGATTTCATGCCCAGCTCATTGTCGGTAATTAATTTCTTAAAATTCCCGTAAATGCTAATATATTTCGTTATAACTTTCCTTATTTCTGATTCTTTTCTGCTATTGATTTTTTCGAGAAACGCGACTTTGCTGAATTTATCTATCATGGTAACAAATAGAGTGTTCTTTACTGAGTAGAATATATCTAGGTGTATGATTTCATTTGGTGCGCTGGGTGTCTCTGTTATGACTAATGGTGGTTTTACTGGATTTCTTTCATATTTCTCTAGACTGCAGATTTCACAATTATTTACGAATTTCGTTATTTGCTCTTTCATGTTTGGCCTATAAACTTCTCGTTTAAGTTCCTCATAAAGCTCGTTTATGCCTCTATGGTTATTTTCCAAATGCTTTTCTTTAATTAGGAGGTCCATGGCTTTTTCGTTGGTGATGTCTTTCAAAAATTTGTTACACCTAATAATTTTGTAATTTGAAAAATGTTTTATCCATACGGAGTTTATTATTCTAAATGTGTCTTCGTCTACCAGTATGCCATTAATTGACTTTGGGTTGAAATGATTTTTAATTAATGTGGTGATTGTTTGTTCATCGATATTTTTAATTTTTATAATTTTGCGAAATTTATTAAATATTTTTTCGTTTTTAATTTGTAACGCGCCCGAGTTTATTTTATGTATTAAAATTTGATTTTTGAATAAATTCAACGGAGTAATCGTTTCTATAATTTTGGTTGTTTCTGCAGGTTCATTTTGGTTTTCGTTACCTATTTCTTCGGACTCATTAAGGTTGATTTCTATTCTACTGAGGAAATCAGCTACTTTATTTGCTTGGCCTTCTTTGTAAAATACTTCGTAATCATATTCGCCTAGTTGAAGTTTCCATCGTATTAGTTTATAATTTGGTTCTTTAAGATTATTTAACCAGGTTAGGGGCTTATGATCCGTATAAAGTTTTATTTTTCTACCATATACATATGGCCTAAATTGTTTTAAACACCAGACAACTCCCAACAACTCTTTCTCTATGGTTGAGTAGTTGATTTCATGTTGATTTAGGGTTCTTGACACATATGATATCGGCTTGTTATCTTGTGATAATACTCCGCCTATGGCAAATTGGCTTGCGTCTGTTGTGATTTCGAAAGTATCTTCGAAATTTGGATATGCTAGAATTGGAGGGTTTAATAGTTTGTTTTTTAATGTTTCAAAGCTATTTATGTAGTTTTTATTTTTTATGTCTATTACCGCGTTTTTCTTTAAATATACCGTCATGGGTTTAGCGATTTTCGCAAAATTTTCTATGAATCTTCTATAGTATCCAGCTATTCCTAGGAAAGACTTTATTTCTTTACTAGTCTTTGGTATTTTGTACTTTGATATTGCTTCGAGTTTCCTTGGGTTAGGTTGTATACCTTTTTCGTTGACGACATGTCCTAAGAATTCTACTTCTTTCCTAAGGAACTCACATTTATCCAGCTGAACCCTTAATCGCGCTCGGCTGAGTTTCTCGAAAACATGTTTTAAATGTTTAATGTGTTCTTCGAGACCATTGGAGTACACAATAACGTCGTCCATATAGACTAGACAAAATTTTCCTATGTGTTCTCTGAGGATATTATCCATTAATCTTTGGAATGTGCTGGGAGAATTCTTAAGTCCGAAAGGCATTCTACAGAATTCGTAGTGCCCATTGTCTACAGAAAATGCGGTTTTTGCAATATCTTGTTTATCCATTTCGATCTGATGGAACCCACTTTTCAGATCAATTGTAGAGAAGTAATTACATTTCCCTAATTTGTCAAGAATGTCTTCGATATTAGGTATTGGATACCTGTCATCGATAGTTTTTTCATTGAGACGTCTGTAGTCTATAACAAGTCGCCATTTAGTTTTGTTTGATGCGTCTTGTTTTTTGGGAACAACCCAAACTGGACTACTATAGGGGCTGGAACTATGCCTGATGATACCACTTTCCAACATGTCTTGGATTTGTTTCTGAATTTCTGCTTTGTGAATATGGGGGTATCTATATAATTTGCTTCTTACCGGAATATCATCTACTGTATTTATTTTATGTTTGATTTCATTCGTGAAACTTAGGATTTTTTCGTTTTTGAATATACTCTTGAAATTATTAATTAGTTTTTTTAGTTCCGATGCTTCTTCCGCATTTAAGTGATCTTGTCTAATTTCTTTGATTTCGAATTCTAATTCTTCTTCGTCTGCCGGGATAAAATTGTTAAAGTCTCTAATTTCATTAATTTCTACTGATTTAAATGGTTTATCAAAATTGAGGACAGCCGCAACACTGTTTCTGTTCCTTATTTTTGCAGTGGCTTTGAAATTTTCAACTTCACAAATGCCTTCATATAATTCGACGTCGTCGTTTATCTTCACACCTTTAACTAGGACTACGCCCTTTTCTTGTTCCACTGGTATTTTGTAATAATATTCGCCGGGATCAATTTGGTATATTGTGTTTCTTTTATCTGTGTTAAAATGAAGTCTTAATTTCGTACCATTCATGTCAATGGATTTTTCTTTATAGTTTATTATAGCATCATATTTATTTAGGATGTCGTTTCCTATTAGACCTTCATATTTGTCGTGAAATTTAAAGATTAGAAATTCTATTTTATCGTTAGGTTTCTGAAATTCTTCGAAACTGTTTACAACAATTTTTTCTGTTACTAGGGAAAATTTTGAAAGAGATCGAGGTACTATTGGTTTGTCTAATTTTATTTTTAAGTGGTCACTGAATACGCCGGGATTTACAACAGAATTCGATGCTCCAGTGTCTACTAGAAATTTACACTTATTAATTATTATGTAGGGCAATTGGTTTGGCCTTGTACTCGAAAATTTCCTATGTCGACAGTAGCGTTATTGACGTCTACATCCATTGGTTCTGGTTTTTCAGACGTAGTGGGAATGTTCTGATAAGAATCGGAATTTTGACGTTGAAACGTTTCATTGTTTCGGTTGTTAGGATAGCGGTTTTGGCTGTCGGGATAACGATTTTGATTATAGGGAGTTGAGTAATTGTTATGGTTCCTAGTGTAGTTTGATTGGTTTGATCTATTTGAATCACGTTGTTGATATTTATTGGTAGAATTACTAGAATTATTATTATTATTACTATTATTGCGTGTACTTATGCGGTAGTTACTATTTTTGTTTAAATCTTTATCTGGTTTATTATTAGTGTTTTTGTTATCTTGGTTGTTTTTATAATCTCTGCGATTGGTGCTTTGGGGATTATAGAATGCATATCCCGCTTCGTGTAGGATATCCATTGCTTTTTCAAGAGATTCCGGATTCCTACAATAGAGGATCGACCTCATAGGTTCCGGTAGTTTATTTTTGAAAATTTGAAGTGCCGATTGGATATTAGCCTTAAGTATTGTTGAATCATTTCCTAAGTTTGTTTGTGTTTTAATATTTAATCTTCTAAGTACATTTTTTAATTCGTTATAGAATTCTACACTGTTGGTTTTAAAAGTTATTCCCCTTAATTTATCGAAAAGTTCTTCAGGGGTAAGCCTATCACCAAAATTATTATTAAGTAGCATTTTAATTTCCGCCCAACTCCTAATATGGCTATTAATTTCAATAACTTCTCTAGCCTTTCCTTTTATTTTAGACTTGATAAGATCCGAAAAAATTTTTTGAGAAAGATCATCGTATTTTGCCAAAAGAGGGTGAATTTGATCGATTAAACTTATAAAATTAGGTAACTCTCTATAGTCACCTGTAAATTCGGGAAGCGAATTTAAATATTTAAGAGGATTTATGTTTAAAGTCAACATTGTGTTGTCTCTTAAATCTCCTACTATGCTAGAAATCTCTTCTGATTGCTTCCTTAACGTTTCTAAATTTTCTTCTAAGTTATTATTCATATGGCCTTAATTTTTCTAAATTTAATTTTTAAAATAGAAAGTAAAAGAGAGATGAAAAAAAAAATTGTAAAACCTGGATTTGCTTCAAATATTGGTAGGTGTCCGGGTATTTGCTGTCTTCCTTGGTTGAGGGTTGTTATTCCTGGAATTTGGAGTCTTCTTTGGTTGAGGGCTGTTACTTCTGGAATTTGAGGTCTTCTTGGTTGATTGCTGGGGTCTTCTTCCTTTTCCTTGCACTAATATTCAATCACTATCACGAATTTTAATTATGTTATGTGAATTATTTATTATTTATTTAGTCCTTTTCGCGGACTGTTAATTAATTTTTTTTTATTTGGTCCTTTTCGCGGACTGTTAATTTTTTATTTGGTCCTTTTCGCGGACTGTTAATTTCGTTGAGTCTTATGTGATTATATTTTATTTGTCCTTTTCGCGGACTGAAATATAATTATGCACTTTTCGTAGCTGTCGGAATCGTGAGTTATTTGAATGCACCTTCAGTGTTAAAACACACGCGGCAACGGAATTTTATTCAGAAAGTACTTTTGTTTTATTTTCACTAAATACTTTGCACTTTCACAAAACTTTTACCGCGAGGCGCATCCTACCGACTGCGCCAGTTAAATTAACTAATGTTAACGAAATCAAAAAAAAACAATTTGTTCTTTTTCAATTATAAGATTTATTCACGATTCGAATTATAATATTTATTCACGATTCGATTTTTACAATTGGAGTGCTCACTTAAGACTGAACTGAAATGTTTTCTGGGCGATCTCATTAGCTTTTTGGTCATCCGGTCACGTTTTGTTGACATAGCGTCTGCTGTAACGTTGACCCGCGACTTACCTGTCGGGTACCTGTGCGGCGGCACGTTTTGCTGACGCTATGTCTGCGATTTTGTGAGTTTCTTAATTTTAAATTATTTGACCCGGTTTTTGGGGTACTGTGGGTGCTGTAACTATTAAGCAGAGAGCGGCAGTCCGCAACCACCTTTGATGTCGTATACACACCCGTAAGTGATTTAATTGCAGCCTGGCTGTCAGTAAAGATAGAAATACGCCCGGAAGAAGACATATTCTCCTGCAGCCATAAGAGAGCTTCCATGATAGCCATGACCTCCGCCTGTATTACCAAAGAGTATCTATTAACAAGAGGCGACACTCGTGACGTATTTCCTTATCTTTTTTCGACCTTGGTACCGTTACAGGAATGAAATGGGAATTTATGCTAGAAATAGTTAGCAATAAAGAAAGCATAAGTGAGAGAAAGACAAAAATTTGGGGCGAAAAGTGGAACACTCCTGCAGGGTGCACCTCACAAAAATCTTTTATCACAAAACTATTCTATGAACACATTACACGCTGCCTTTTCCACAGCCACACACCAAACACATTATATTATGCTTACCCATCATTTATCTAAAGCACATTTTATTTTATTTAATTAATTCCGTCTAAAAAACACTTTTTTACTTAAAAACTTTTAAGCTTGTTCACATTTACGAACAAATCAAGACCACCCGGTACTTTCCGCAAGGCGAGCGGAGCACACAATAATCTAAAACCAGAATGCCTTTAAAAATGCACAATGAAAAAATGTAAACAATCTCGTCCGTATTCATGCTCGGTGTGTGCTACCTGCCTCTTCTCCCTTCTCCAATTCGGCATTTCCCTATAACTTAACATTGCGAGGGAAGGTAAACTTGAGCGATCGAGTGCTAGTGCAGCAAACTGGAACGCCTTTAAAAAAGCGTTCATAAAAAAAGCTTCAGTTTATAGCTTACGCTGTAAAAGCTGTCTGTGAGAACTTTTTGGTGACTATTTCTCTCTCTATATTTCTTATAGGTATTTACAGAGGTAGTAGCCCTGAGCTGCTTTATCTAATGGGAAATTTTGCTGGGTGTGTTTGCGAGAGCTTGCATATGAGTTGGAATTTTGAGAGTGTATTAAAGTGTCGCTTCTTGTTGAAATACATAGATATTCTTTGTGTATTACACTGCAGTGGTCTGGCAGCCGAAATGACGTTTCGAGGCTTAGTTGCTCCGAGTATATTCCACCTCCAACTCTGCCCTTCAACTTTGAGCCATCGGTGAAAATCTTAACCGAATTTGCTTTGTTAAGGAGCTCTTCCCCCCACTCATGTCTCGCTGGTGATTCGAATTTAATATCGAAACAGGGGTTTGGAATAATATAGTCTAAACCCTGGGTACAAGTGCTAAGGATTTTAGTCTGTCCATAATCCATGCGTGCCCAGGGATGCATAGAATTGAGCCTAGCGGCAGTGGAGGCTGCAGTTTGCTTGCCAAAAAGTTCCATTCGAAGGAGATGGAGGATGACATTTAGGGCTTTGGTGGGAGTTGTCCTAAGAGCACCCGTGATCAGGACGGAAGCCATTCTTTGGATCCTATCCAACGCATTCTGGTGGCATGCCCTCTCCAGGGTGGGCCACCACACTAGCACACCGTATACCAGTATCGGCCTGATCACTGTCACGAAGTGCCACAGTGGACGATGCGTGGTTCTAAGCCCCATCTTTTGCCGATTGCAGTTTTGCATGAATACAAGGCTATTGTAGCCTTGCTTACTCTTTCTTGTCTAATGATACAACTAGAAGAATTGTTGAATCAATAAATTATGAGACAAGGTATGATTATTATAGCCTTAGAATTTCAATTGTTGACACAGGTCACATTCAAAAGACTTATCTTTGGCCTCTAAATAACTTAATCCTACAAATCGCGTGCATTTCAGATGATACCATCTAATACACTTGTCACATCCTATGTTTTTCTCATCGTCGTCTTCTACATCTGAAATTAGTATATCGTCACATTCAGAACATTTCAATCGCTCCACGGCTGGTAAATTTTCTTTCTCAAATTCCTCATTTACCGTTTCCTGCGTGACTTCTTGAAGAGCATGTATCTTCTTTTTTCGTTTTGCAGCAGTTTTACGAACCGTTTGAGAGTGTTTTAAAGTCTTTTTCTGGTCTTGTTTCTCTATTCGTTCTAACTTTCTTTTTCGTATTGCTTCCTGCTTTTCGTCCTTGATCTGCTCTTTATCTTCATAATACTTTCTCCATGCAGCAGAAGATATGGCTGCTGGAGTTCTTTGATTATCTTTTCGTGCTTTGTTAGAAAGGGTCTAGCCGGTTAAGGAGGTGAAAAACAAAAAATATCCTGATGTAGTACATGAAAAAGTACATCTTTGCTGAAATTTCCAGACCCATAGACCCTCACATAACCTAAAAAAAAAATTAAAACGTGATTTTCAGTGTTTTGGCAATATCTCAGCTTCTTGTAGAAGTAGAAAATTCTTTCTTTTCTCAAATTATAGGGTCTTTTGTCAGCTATAAAATAATATTTTTCGAAATTGTTGGCGGGAAATTCATTTTTATACAAGTCCGAAATTTTCAAAATTCAATTAAAAAAAAAACAAAAAAAATAGAAAAGACGAAAAAAAAATATGTTATTCTCTGGATGTCAAGCTATATCCATGAATTATTTCAGATTTTTAGATTTAGAAAAACCGTTTTTTCAGCATTTTTCAGTAATTTTACCTCTTTTTTAAGTCTGAATATTCTTTAAGTATGCATTTTTTTAAGTCATTTCCTACCTTAAATCATCCCAGCAGTTTTTGAAATTCACAAAGAGATCATATTTTCAACCTGGCGTGACATCATGGCTGAATTACACTCACCCCACCGTTCATTCATATTTGTCATGCACACTGTTCATTCACGCATGTTTGAAACTGAGCGGAGTAATAACAATTCCAAATAATTGCAATATATTTCTTAATAAAATACCTCACAAAGTAATAATATTGCTCCACTCTCTTCTGCACTCACTTATAATATAAAACTGTATTATACAAATTATTACGTATAAAAATAAATATAGGATCACCTGAAAAAGAAGAAAAGTCTGAAAACATACATGTAAATATTATACCGAACCTGAAAACATAAAACAATAGATAAAATCCTGTATTTGAGGATAATTAATCTTCATAATTATCTTCTTCAATAACTGGTTCAACGCCCTCGGTTTCAAATATTTTCTTCAATTTAAATTTTTTAGTTATATATCATGCATGAGATAAGTAATATATTACAGCTGCTACATGCGAACAGGAACCGGGGGGTATCCCACTCTAGAGGCCCTTGAATTGAACGTTTTTTCAGGGAGTTGAACAAGAAAATATAAAACGTTTATAGTTATACATAATAATCCTTTTATTATCTGATCTTTAATGAACATTTGGAGAAAAAAAATTTTTTTTTTTTATTGAGTAGTTGGGTCAGGGCAGGCCTGCTACTGGGACTCATAACTTAGGAACGCAAGCTCATGGTGTGCACCATAGCAGCCAAACAAATAATCTGAAAATTATGAGATTGCACATTAGTACTCTTTTTTGATTCATTTCTTTAATTTTTATTTATTTATTTATTTATTTATCATTGAGCCAACAGACATCTGCCCTGACTGTACATAATTTAAAAAAAAAAAAAAAGAAGAAATAAATACAAAAAGCAAACTTAATGCCTAATCCTAATATCTACGACTATTTTAACCTATTCTTAATTTGATCCCTGTTTAAATTAAAATCCAGATTGACAAAATGCTTATTGTAAGAGCTTATCAAAGAGTCAAACGGTCCAAACATCGCATACCAAGTTCGATGGGTCTCGACATGTAAAAAATCAAAAGTTCTCAAATTTCTTGTCGGTACATTAATATTAAGAGACAACAAGAGCTCGGGACAATTTATCTCCCCGGTTAATAATGAATGAACAAAGACTACTTTAGAAATCGCACGACGACGCTCAAGTGTCTGCAAGTTTATCAACTTTAACCTATTCTCATAGCACGGTAAGTCCAAGCGATTCTGCCAAGGCAAATCCTTTAATGGAAAACGAAGAAATCTCTTTTGAACCGACTCGATTCTTGAGATATTAACAGAATAAAATGGAGACCACACAACACATGAAAACTCAAGAATTGGTCTAACAAGTCCCACATACAAAGCTCTCAGAACGTAAGGGTCACGAAGCTCCTTAGACCATCGTCTAATAAAACCCAGCACGGAGTTGCTTATATTAACAACATATTCGATATGCTGCCTGAAATCCAATTTACGGTCAAGGATTAACCCCAAATCTTTAATGTTATCTACGGGCACCAAGGTGGATCCGTCCAAAACATAGTTGAAATTAACCGAGGAAATCTTACGCGAGAAAGACATTACAGAGCATTTGCTCACATTTAAAAGAAGAGAGTTACGTTTACACCAATCCACAAAACGATTTATATCTTCCTGCAATAAGAGGCAGTCGTCGTTACAAGAAATCTCTCGAAAAATCTTAACATCGTCAGCATAGATAAGGAGGTCGGAACTGGTTATAACATTCTGAACGTCGTTAATAAATAAAACGAATAACAATGGACCTAGATGGCTTCCCTGGGGAACGCCTGAAGTCACTAAAATAGGATCGGATATTTCGAAATTAAAAATAACTTGTTGCGATCGTTTAGACAGATATGATTCCACCCATCTGAGAAACCTAGGAGGAACACCTAGAGACAAAAGCTTTGACAAGAGAACTTTGTGAGAGATCTTATCGAATGCCTTATAGATACAGTCAACTTTATTACCTCTTTCCATGCTTTGTAAGACAAATGAAACCAGAAACACCAAATTAGTGGTCGTAGACCTACCCTTTACGAAACCGTGCTGCTTAACAGATATCAAGGATTTACAACAGTGGTAGAAGCGATCATATATAATTGATTCGAACAATTTAGGAATAACCGATAATTTGGCAACAGGCCTATAGTTAGACACTGCATTGCGCTTGCCTTTCTTATGAAGCGGAGTTATAAATGACAGTTTCCATAACTGGGGGAAAGAAGAGGACTTAAGCGATAGATTAAACAAGTGCGACAATGGAGCCGCAAGAGAACCAGAACAATTTTTCAGCACCGAAGCAGGAATGCCATCAGGTCCAGGCGATACACTATAATTTAAACAGCTTAGGTAAGATGCCACGGTAAGTTCATCAACTACAGATATGTCAAAGTCTATTATGGAATTTACGGGGTTATAACTAAAGTTATTCGGACTGTACTCCTCGTCGTTACAAATGAAAGAGGATTTGAAAAATTCAGCGAACATGTTAGCAATGTCAAGAGAATTATCCGATGAAATCGAGCCGTTAGTCATAACTTGAGGTGCATTATGAGATCCTCGTTTAGAATTAGCATAATTCCAGAACTTGCTTGGATGATCTCGTAACTTAGCTTTAATTGAGTCAACATATTTACTTCGAGCTATCACAGACAGAATATTGAACCGTCGTCGTAAGATAATAAAATGCTCGTAGTCAGGAATCGAACAGCTACGTGTATATCTTTTCCAGGCCTTGGACTTTTTGTTCTTGAGATGTCTAAGTTCGCCATTAAACCAGGGCGGTAGTTTGGACCTCCTTCGTCTAGATGTGAAAGGTACAGAATTGACAAAACAATCAAATACAATACAATAAAAAGATATAACAGCACTATTTAGGTCATCACAATTCACAACGGAAGACCAATCAGAAGTTGTTAATAAATGTTGCAGGTACGAAAAATCTACTTTAGCAAAGTTAAACGATGGATTTCTGACTGATTCAACTACACTAGCGTCAATATCACAGATAAAATTAAAAGTCAGGGCAGGATGATGAGAGTCCTCAGGAACGAATGGTTGATCATGGCGGTTCAAGTAGTAGTTATTGGGACACGAAACCAATACCAAGTCGAGGATGCGGGAACGTTGATTCTCAATAAAGTTGATCTGTCGAAGTCCAAGAACGCAGATAGTATCCAGAAAGTGATGCTCCAGAGATGAAAGAGTTAGAGCCGCAGAACGAACATCGTCGATATTATTGAAAAGGGACCAATTTATGTTCGGCAAATTGAAGTCCCCCAAAACAACCACTTCATCACCTTCGTCAGCAAGGTCCAACACATACTCGATCACAGAGAGGTGTGTCTGATAAGTCTGCAGATCAGAGTCGGGCGGTATATACGCGCAAATTGTATAAATTTTACTGTTCTTCCCAGCAACAGACATCGTGCAGATCAATTCTACTTCAGATGATGGAACGGCAATCAGTTGCGTTGGTAAAGATGATTTGGCTGCAATTAGGATACCTCCACCCTTTCGAGTTACGGAATCATTAAAACGGTCCCGACGGAACACCTGATAAGAACTATCAAATAACTCCAAGTCACCAATATCTTTATGAAGCCAAGTCTCAGTTAAGGCTATGATATCACAATCACAACACCAAGAATTAATAAAAAAGTCATTAGTTTTAGTTCGAAGGCCGTTAACGTTTTGATAATAGAAGATCACCGAAACCTTTCCAGTTCTATCATCACAAATCAGTTGGGTTTTAGATAATTTTGACTTTGCTTTTGGCGTGGACGTAAAAAAGCGTTGTAGGTATGTGGCTTAAAATCACGAAGGATAATTCCATTTGGCCAATTATTAATATTTCCCAAATTATTCAGGCATTCCTCGGGCACATATAGTTTAAATGACGATGAAAATGCCACTTCGCGTTTCGGGTTTATTTTAACACATTTTATACTTTTAATTTTGTCCACTTCACAAAGCTGTTTATCCTTGATATAATCCAAGATGTTATTGGGTGTGGTGGTTGGGTCCAGGCGCGAAATAAATAAGCATTTAGGAGGAATGATTACTTTCAAGGGCAAATTTCCCCCTGAAAAATCAGAGTTCATACCAAGGGACATCTCAGCATCTCCAGAAGCAGGTAAGGCTGAAGTTAACATCACAGCCTCAGACAGATTAGAAGAATTAGAATTACTTTTATTTGATGATCGCAACCTCATAGGAAATTGTGATGTCGGGTTCGATGGCAATGACGGTGTCGCTAAGCCGGATCTCGCACCGTGGCAACCCCTGACCGCAGAAGGCAGAGCAGATGAGCCAGAATGCGTATCATAGCGATCAGCTGAAAGCGGCAGAGGAGACGATCCATTTGGTGGCAGTGACGTATTGAGGCAATTCTTATCAGTCGAAGGCTCGTCACTGCGGGTGAGGTCATTCAACTCATCCTCAACGGCATTCACTTGAGCACATAAAGAAGTGAGCGAGGCTCTCAGATCGGTGACCGACTTTGACATTTTTTTCAGCTTATTAATCCACACAGCTGTTGAGTTCGGTCTGCAACGATCGCAAAACCACTGCAGGCCGTTACTACTGGAGTTCAAGGCTTCACCCACTGATGCAGTAAAGCCGATGCACTTGCAGTGGAACAGCTTTCCACAGATCCCAAAGCAGCATATCTTGGGCGATTTATCCATGGAATCGACACAGGATGCAGCAGAGCAACACTTCGTAGGCATTATTAAAAGCGTAGAACACTATTAACATGAGAAAGTATTCTCGATAGTACACACGCGTGTCAGAATCAATAAGAAATACAATGTCTATTTCCTACTATTCGTCAAATTTTTTAGTTGATTTTGACTGTTAAAACATGGGATACAAGCTATGTAGATGTAAAAATGCCTGATTTGCTCCACTTAGATTATAGAAGCAAAGCTAACACAGCTTTTACCAAAATCTGAATTTTTTCGGATGAATGGTGATCAATTGCTATTTTGTGATTCTACAACTACAGAAAAAGTTTTGAAAATATTTCTCACTGGTATGTATCAAATGCAATAGGCGATTATGTATTTAGCAGAAATGCTAGATGTAAATGATGAAGTCAACCCACAGTATTTAAAAGAATCAAAAGATATAATTAATATACAAGTTCGTTCCGGGCACATTAGCAGTAAAACTTACAATTGTTATATCCATTATAAACCGGAATCAATAGGATATAAAAATATTCTCAGATACTACATATTTGGAATGTACAAATGGCTTAAGAACAGTCTCTTCCCGTAAGCTGTAATATATTACGATTTTTTCCGTATATTATGAATTCGTAAATGAAAATGATCAATCAGCTCCCGTTTTCAAGGAATAGGTGAGTGAAAAAATCAAAAGAACTTATTTTGACCATATTTGAAAACTGGTCCAAATATAACGGATTATTATAGAAGCTTGTAACGTGGCTAAAACCAAAATTAGAACCTTGAGCTATTATCTCAAAATAGTAAAGGTCTTAAAAATGTTCGAAAAATGCCTTGAAAATCAAATTTTTGACCAAACCCATTATATCACACAACAGATGCTGAAAGAACACTATAATAAATACACGCTCATGAAAAACTTTTTCGCGAGAATGTTTGGAAAAGCTATAGAAATTAGTGGTATTCAATATTTTTTAGAATAAGTTTCAGACTTTGATTGGAGCTATGTTACAAGTTCCAGTGACCATCTGTTATTTTTTGATGATTTTTCACAAATGGCAAAAATACGATATTTTGAATTTTCCACTCAATTTTTCTCGAAAACGGGAGCTGATTGAGAATTTTCATTTAAGAATTCGTAATATACGGAAAAAATCCTGTACTGATCTGGTACTCTTTCGGAAGATTGTTGATGTTATTGAAGAATATAGTGATGCAGACTAATTGTCCTATTCATATCTCAAATACGGGATTTTACCTATTGTCTTATGTTTTCAGGTTCGGTATAATACATGTATGTTTTCAGGCTTTTCTTCTTTTTCAGGTGATTCTATATTTATTTTTATACGTATTAATTTGTATAATACAGTTTTATATTATAAGTGAGTGCAGAAGAGAGTGGAGCAATATTATTACTTTGTGAGGTATTTTATTAAGAAATATATTGCAATTATTTGGAATTGTTATTACTCCGCTCAGTTTCAAACATGCGTGAATGAACAGTGTGCATGACAAATATGAATGAACGGTGGGACGAGTGTAATTCAGCCATGATGTCACGCCAGGTTGAAAATATGATCTCTTTCTGAATTTCAAAAACTGCTTGGATGATTTAAGGTAGGAAATGACTTAAAAAAATGCATACTTAAAGAATATTCAGACTTAAAAAAGAGGTAAAATTACTGAAAAATGCTGAAAAAACGGGTTTTCAATATTTTGACGCTGTTGCACCAAATCTAAAAATCTGAAATAATTCATGGATATAGCTTGACATCCAGAGAATAACATTTTTTTTTCGTCTTTTCTATTTTTTTTTTTGTTTTTTTTTAAATGAATTTTGAAAATTTCGAACTTGTCTAAAAATTTGAATTTCCCGCCAAAAATTTCGAAAAAATACTATTTTGTAGCTGACAAAAGACCCTATAATTTGAGAAAAGAAAGAATTTTCTACGTCTACAAGAAGCCGAGATATTGCCAAAACACTGAAAATCACGTTTTAATTTCTTTTGAGGTTATGTGAGGGTCTATGGGTCTGAAAATTTCAGCAAAGATGTACTTTTTCATGTACTACATCAGGATATTTTTTGTTTTTCAAAAGCGCTGGGAGCACTTTTCACCTCCTCAACCGGCTAGACCCTTTCAAGTATGTAATTAAATCCAATCAAAGTGGAAGTTTTGTAAATTCGATGTAGTAATTCGCGTCCACCTTATTTTATTCGTTAATTATAAAAAACATAAGCAAATTCATAATTAATGTTATTCCTTTTTTCATTATAAAAGTCTAGAAACAGCTATGTATCCTAAAATTCACATAAAACAATAAAAAACTTACCATCGAACACGCCGCTGCACACTACTTTTTATCTAAACATCCCGCGCGTACGCACTCCCTTGATGAACAGCCGAGACTAATAGGGGGAGAGCCAATGACCAATTTTAGGTGGTCATTTCAAAAGTCACGAAACTTTCCACAGTAAATCCTCTATACCTACTGAAAATTAAAAGCCATTTCTGGCAACCCTCTGTGGCCGGGGTAGACTACCCTAAAATTTTAAAGAGGGTAAGAAATAAGGTTCATTTTAGTTAAAGTATCAGTCATGAAACTTCATGAAATTACTGTCGACAGTATTTTGTCTTCATGGAATTTTGGCCAGAAAATTTACATCCCTCCTAAGTGTTGGCAGAACGCTTTAAATATTTATAAAAATAAAATCCATTCTTGTCATTTTATCAGTCTTGAAATTTTAACAGAATAAATAAAATAAATAAACAATAAATAATATACAATGCCAGAACGAAATTCCATCACCAACCATCCGCCAGAGCGAAAAACATGTTCGTGCGAGTGCAAGTAAGACAGGAATATGGAAACCTGCGTAGATTTAAGGAGTTACATGGGTCTTAAAGGTATAAAAAAAACAACTTTAACAAATTTTATTTCAAAAACGAAAAATCTTTTTTATTTAAAATTTAAACATATGAAAGTAAAGTACTTAAAGTACTTGTAAAAAAATTTTCAGCCAAAAATATTGAAAATTTTCCATTTTCCAGCCGTTTTTCGCCGTCAACCTGGTTTTTTGCGGTGGACACGATTCCTCGAAAATAAATTGATCGATTTGATTGAAACTTTGCACAGTTATTCTTTATAGTATTGTTTCGTGATTGAACGAAGGAATTTTTATTCGGTCAAGTCGTTCTTGTTTTATACGAAAAAGACCTTTTAAAAATGATGAGAATCGGAAAAACGCATAAAAATTTGAGAAGAAAATTGATTCAAACTCATGTCAAGATGTCAAATTTTATTTTTTTTTGTAATTCCTTCGTTCAATCACGAGCCAAGGGCATAAACTACAAGAAAATTTTTGAACTTTTGATTTCAGATGAATCCACACCGAAATATCATGTCCACCGCAAAAAAAAGGTTGACGGCGAAAAATGGCTGGAAAATGGAAAATTTTCAATATTTTTGGCTGAAAATTTTTTTTATAAGTACTTTAAGTACTTCACTTTCATGTGTTTAAATTTTAAATAAAAAAGAATTTCCGTTTTTGAAATAAAATTTTTTAAAGAAGTCGTTTTTTTTATATCTTTAAGACCCATGTAACCCCTTAAAATTATACATAATGCAATCGATTTTTCTTAATCTTGTTGAAACATCACTTGAGAAAGATTTTTCTGTACCTTTGACACGGATATTCTCTAGGTCATTGTCAAGGATACTGTGGAAAATATCGAAACGCTGAAACACGTACCATCCTAGGTATTCTTTTCTTCTAGGAGGGACAATATGTAAAAGGTTCAGTGCTCTTACCTGTACTTGTGACGCAGTTTTCTATTCCTTACTTTACATTTCGAAGGTCCTAACCAGGGCCGTAGCCAGCGGGGAAGGAGGTCAGGGGGTTAGAACCCCCCCTGAAATTTTGAAACTTAACTAAAAATTTACATGATTTTTTTAAAGAACAGAATAAGGGTTGAACATTCAGATGAGTAAATCTTCAGCTCTTCTTTTTTCTTTGACAATGATGAAATATGTTAAAGACATATTTTGTATCTTAGACAAATCATTTTTTATTCCAATTTTTTAATTTAATGAAATTAATTAATTTTATTTTAATGAAAATATGTGCAACTGTTCAACATATTCAGTTGCATTCAGTTGAGTTTAGTTTTATTTACATTTATAATTTTATAATATTTAATTCTATAAAAGTATATTCTTATATATACAAAAGGTAATAACTGTTAATTTTTTTCTCTTTTATATACAATATAAAAATTAGTATAATTTCTATATCGATGTAACTTTTTAAAAATAATCAGTGATGTTTTTCTCATACCATGAAGGAAGGTAGCACTTACCTTTTCAAGGGTCTTTCTTACTCTTTCTTTCGCTGCGAAAAGTCAAAAACTAGATTTTCTTTTGTGAAATCCTTTTTTTTCGTTCGTAAGATATGTTTTAAAAAAATTAATTGTTTTAAAAATTAGAACTTTTATTTTGAATTTTTTTAAGGGGTTACAACACCATGAAATTTTCCAAAAAAAAAAAGACTGTTTTTGTTTTTGCTAAATAAATTTTTTTTACCTTTAAGAATATTTTAAGCGTTCAAATATTCCAGAATTCAAATTGTTACCGAAGTTATAGCAATTAGAAGTGAGCGCGTCAGGGAGCCGACCCAAAACTCAGGTAGAGTTCGGACCGTTACGTATCTATCTATCTTTAACAATAATATAATTCCTTTGGAAAGACTAAACTAACAGTAACTCAGCACCGCCATTGTTAATGTTTTTTTTTCGGTATTGGAAGTTGTTTATAAATAAATTATTTATATTATATAAATACAGAATAATTCAAATTTTTATTGGACGAGCCAAAAAAAAGTTTATTTTTATGCCTATTTTTTCGAGCATCAGGATGGTGTAACCCTAATAAGAGTTACTACAATGTAATAGATATTTTTTTAAATATTTAATTAAATATATATTGAAGATGTAAAAATTAAACTTTATTTTAAATTAATATTTTAACGCTATTTAAAAAAAAATTCTGGCTACGGCCCTGGTCCTAACACAGGTATGAACAAATATTAAGGAATAGAAAACTGCGTCACAAGTACAGGTAAGAGCACTGGACCTTTTACAGATTGTCCCTCCTAGAAGAAAAGAATACCTAGGATAGTACGTGTTTCAGCGTTTCAATATTTTCCACAGTATCCTTGACAATGACCTAGAGAATATCCGTGTCAAAGGTACAGAAAAATCTTTTTCAAGTGATGTTTCAACAAGATTAAGAAAAATCGATTGCATTATGTATAATTTTAAATCTACGCAGGTTTCCATATTCCTGTCTTACTTGCACTCGCGCGAACATGTTTTTCGCTCTGGCAGATGGTTGGTGATGGAATTTCGTTCTGGCATTGTATATTATTTATTGTTTATTTATTTTATTTATTCTGTTAAAATTTCAAGACTGATAAAATGACAAAAATGGATTTTATTTTTATAAATATTTAAAGCGTTCTGGCAACAATTAGGAGGGATATAAATGTTCTCGCAAAAATTCCATGAAGACAAAATACTGTCGACAGTAATTTCATGAAGTTTCATGACTGATACTTTAACTAAAATGAACCTTATTTCTTACCCTCTTTAAAATTTTAGGGTAGTCTACCCCGGCCACAGAGGGTTGCCAGAAATGGCTTTTAATTTTCAGTAGGTATAGAGGATTTACTGTGGAAAGTTTCGTGACTTTTGAAATGACCACCTAAAATTGGTCACTTGCTCTTGGTCTATAACTATTTTTTCTAAACGGGATTGGTTTGGTGCACGGACCTTTTGTCCATGTGTGCGTGCCTCTTATACATTGAGGTATTTTTTTTTTTTTTTTTTTTTTTTTTTTTTTTTTTTTTTTTTTTAAGGGAGTGGGAAAATGCTTTATGCACCGTAGGTGTCCGAAGACACCCGTGTGCCGGACTCCCCAGCCTACCCAGGCCTACCGGCTAAAAACCCACTCCCCGCCCGCAGGACCTCCACCCCGGAACCGTCTGTTGGACATTACTTCAGGGTGGAGTCCTATGAAGAGCCGCCCCCGCCGGGGGCCCTCCTTTCTCCGGGCGATTTACCCCTCCCTACTGGCGTCCCTTTCTTTCTGGCGCAGGATCGCTCTAACGAAAAGAGCGACCCTTCGCCAGAGATCCTCCCCCTGCAGCATAACCTCGACTATATTGTCCGGGGTTATGCTGCCCGCCACACTCTCCACCTCCTCCCTCTCCGCTCTCCATCTATCACATTCAAAGAACGTGTGGAGAGCGGAGTCCGACGGGGAGCCGCAGTAAATGCAGCACGGGCTCGGCGTCTTCCCTATGCGGTGAAGAAAGGCCCGAAAGTGCCCGTGCCCCGTCAGCATTTGTGTGAGGTAGTAATCCACCTCACCATGCTGACGGTTCAGCCAGGTGTCCAGCTGGGGGATAACCCGAGCTGTCCACCGGCCCCGCGACTCCCCATCCCACCGTGTCTGCCAGGCCGCCATAGTTGCGGCCCTGGCCATCACTGCGGCCTCCTTCCTCCCTAGGGCGTCTTTCTCTTGGTGGACGAACTGTCGTTCCCTGGCTAAGAGATCAATGGGTATGACCCCCGCGACCACTAAAACCGCTGGTTCCGAGACCGTCCGATAGGAGCTCGCGATGCGGAGCGCCGCGCGCCGTTGGACTGCCGCCATGCGTTTTCGGTACTTCTCATACCGCATCGCGTCGGCCCAGACTTCCGCACCGTACAGCATAATGGCCTCGGCGGTGCGGAGCAGCAGACGCCTTTTGCAGGGCCTCGGCCCCCCAATGTTGGCCATAAGCCTGCTCAGCGCCGCTGTCACCGCGGCCGCCTTGTCCGCCCGGCTCTTAATTTCGTCCCAGAAGGTGAGCCTACAATCAAGGCTCACCCCCAGGTACTTCACTGCCGGCTTCGTCTGGACCGTCATGTCTCCTACCCGCATTCCTATAAGTAGCGGAATGCGCTTCTTTGTCAGAAGGACGATCTCGGTCTTGGTCAGGGCCAGCTCCAGCCCGTGATCGCTCAGCCAAGGACCCACCCGACGCATCACCTGGTTGAGCCTCATTTGAGCTGCCTCGACATTTCTGGCGGTGATGACCGCCGCAATGTCGTCAGCATACCCAACCAGGAAAGACCCTTCCGGCATCTCCATACGAAGGATCCCGTCATATGTATAATTCCATATGTCGGGCCCCAGTATAGATCCCTGGGCCGCCCCTGCCGAGAGAGCCCTCGTTTCCGGACCATCTTCCGTTTCGTAGGTGAGGGTGCGGTCCTTCAGGTAATCCCCCATCATCCGTAGAAGATACTGGGGGACCCTGAAGTCCCGTTCTAGCGCATTCAGCGCATCCCCCCACCTCACCGAGTTAAAGGCGTTGCGCACATCCAGAGTGACCAGCAGGCACACCGGACGGGAATAATGATTCCCGCATTCGGTGGCCCTGGCCGCGTCGACTACCTCCTGGATAGCGTGAACCGTCGACCTCCCTTTCCGAAAGCCATACTGTCTTTCGGAAAGATCTCCAGCGGCCACTACCGCCGCCTGGAGACGAGGCTTCAGGAGCTTCTCCAGGAGCTTGCCGGCCGTGTCGAGCATACACAGCGGTCTGTACGACCCAGGGGACCCTGCCGGTCCCTTGCCCTTGCTGATCAGCACAAGCCGCGCTGCCTTCCAGCGAGACGGAAAGATTCCCGCCTTCAGGCAGGCGTTGTACATGTCCAGCAAGAGCTCTGGATGGCTCGCCGTCAACGCCTTTAGCACCTCCGCTGGAAGCCCGTCAGGCCCCGGCGCCTTCCTGTTTTTAAGACCTTGCGAGGCCCTCATGAGCTCCTCCATTGTAAAAGGAGGAGCTTCGAGTTCCCCGCCAGTCGCGCGGTTTGGTCCCAACTGGTGGGTGGGGAAAAGGGCATCCACGATGGTTCGGATCGTCTCCACATCGAGGGGAGCGTTCGGTGAGAACGCCCCCAATTTGCGGAGAACGATCCTATACCCCAGCCCCCAAGGATCCTCATTGAGATCCTCGCCCAGCCGCTTCCAGCATCGGCGCTTACTCATCTTGATGGCCCTACGAAGCTCTCTCTTCGCCGCCTTGTGTTCGGCAAATTTACGGGCTGCGTCGGGATCGCGTCGATCGGCTCGCTGAGCCAACCGCCTGAGACGAAGACATCTCCGCCTCAGTTCCGCGATCTCATCCGTCCACCAGTACGCCGGGTGTCGCCCCTCCCTATATCCCTTCTTCCTTGGCACGGCTTCTCGGCAAGCCCGGTGGATTAGACTCATCGTTGAGTCCACCACCCGTTCGGCTCGCTCGAGAGGCGGCAATCCTTGCGGGATCCCATCAATGGTTTGCTGGCCGCGTATGATGGCTTGAGACATCCTTTCAGCATCCATCCTGGCGACATCCCATCTGGGCGGGCCTTGCGAACGCCGGGCCCGCGCTGGCGCTACACCACGCACGCGGAACGTGATATATTGGTGATCGCTGGCTGTATAGTCCTCGATCACCTGCCAGTTCTGCACTCGTGCAGCCAGACTTTCCGTCGCTAGGGAGAGATCAATGATCGTCTCCCTATAACCAGGCCGCCGAAAGGTAGACGTCGAGCCGATGTTTAATAACACCAGCCCAACCCTGGACGCAAAGTCCAGAACGCGACCTCCCCGGGAGTCGGGGATAGGCTCCCCCCACTCCAAGGCCTTCGCGTTGAAGTCTCCAGCCACCACCAGCTCTCCACCCATGCCCCGGACGGCGTCCTCCAGGCCATCTAATTTGGCCTGGAAGTCGGCTATTGGTTCGTTTGGGGTGAAGTAGCAACTGACGTAGGTAACGTCATCACACCTCACCCAAACGAAGCCAGCGCCCGCGCCATGGTCCGCGACGTTAAAACGTCGTAGATCCGGGACCCAGATTGCGGCCGTGCCAAGGGTGTCCCGATACCAAGTTGGCTCATTTCCGACTCGATACTGCTCGCTGATTAATACCAGGTCAGCATCTTTCTCGAGCCGGATCTGAGCCAACAGGTCGTGGGCCGTCCTACTCCTATTTAGGTTGCCCTGTAGGACCAACACCATCCTTTTGTTTGGCCTGACTCAAGGCCTTACGAAAGACCCCGCACTCCCCAGAGCCCGCGACGTGCCGCCGCGCGTCATTCTTCCCCGCCACCTCAGGACAAAGGAAGCACGCTGGCTCAGCGACGCACGCCTTCGCGCCGTGCCCCTCTGCGCCGCACCGAAAACAAAGCTTGCTTCGGTCCGGGCCTTTGCAGGCCTGGCTTTGATGCCCGTAACCCAGGCACTTGAAGCATCTGGGTACGACCACCCGTTTGCGGATCCTGCCCTCAACCCAGCCGACCTTGATCCGGGCTGCCCGCAGCAGTGGCTCCGCGACCGTTTCCTCCACACATTGGCCACGGCCATTTGTTCGGGTCAGCGCGACCTGGAGGTGGCCGTTGTAGTCTTTCAGGGCTTTCCTGAGAGCCCCCAACACCTCCTCCTTGGTCGTGCAGCCGTCAAGCTCCCTGATCTCCAGGGTAGTTTTAGGAACTAGTTCCCTGACGCTGCTCGCCGACCCAACAGCGGATTTTAGGGCGTCCGAAAAGGCTGCTCTAGTCTCGGCCGTTGCCTTCCTCAGCTCCAGCAAAACATCTCCAGACTTTGTTTGCCGAACGGCTCTGACCGCGACCCCGCAACTTTCAGGGTTGACCGTTTTGCGGACCGTGCTAAGCACGTCCGCATAGGTCTTCCCCGCCGCGGGCTTCAGGAGAATAGCTTCCGGCTTGGCCTTTTTGGATGAAGGCCCTGGCCTGGTCGAAGCCGGAGTCCTCGCTGCGCGCTCTGCCCCGGGGATCTCTTTCTTCTTCTCCTTCTTCTTTTTCTCCCCCTCTTTCTTCTCCTTTGCGCCAGCCTTAGCTCCTTTGCCTTTCCGGACCACCTCGGTCCAGCTCGGATCTGGCTCCTCCTTCCTTTTCTTCCTAGTCTCCCCCTCCGTTTGGAGTAGGGGACTGGAAGCTCCCCTTTTCCCTGCCATCAGCGGGGCCTCTCTGCACACTGCCTCCAGCGAGGCAGCTTGCGTGACCGGAGTCTTCGCCGCCGGTCCTTCCTTGAGGAGACCACGTCGGACTCGAGCGCACTCCTTCCTGGATGCGTCCAGGTCGTCCAGCGTCTCCTCCAAAACCGGCAACCCGTCCTTCACCACCCTGGAAATGTTTGGCTGCTTCTTAAGGGCAGCCAGCATCTCCTTGATGAGGGTCCTCATCTGGAGGAACCCCCTCTCCAGTTTTTCCTCCGCCTCGGCCAGCCTGTACTCCATGCTTGGCGTCTCCGGCAGAGGTCTAGCCATTTCAATGACTGGTGAACGCACCGCATCGCTAGCCCCCAACGAGTCCGTCAAGGACCCACGCGGCTGCGCCAGCGCCCCCGGTGTTTGTAGAACCGGGGAACGGGCCACCCGTGACCTCCTCGCAAAGGGATTGGCAGGCGTGCTGCCGCTCCCTTGCTCAGTCTCCTCCACACTCCGTCCCAAACGATTTTCATTAATCTTGTCCATATTAATGTTAGAATGGGTATAATGTTCCCCATATTCAGGCACGGGCTCGCGTTCTCGGACCACAGCCGAGGCACTCGCCAGCATTTCGCCTCCCGCTACACCCGTGCTCCATAGGAGAGCATTCCCCCTCCGGCCGTCCTTTCCCCTCTTCGAACAGGCACCGAATCACCAGTGACCTGCCTCCGAAGGTTCCGTAGACTTTCAGAGGAACACTGCCCTACACATCTCCCGTCTGACCTAAGGATCAGCGCGGGTGTTCTCCCTAACTCTAGGGTGTGCTACTCCCTAGAGCCACAGTTCCCCGAGGTTACGAATGCAGCAAAGAGGCGTGTTGGATCCCGAACCCCGCAGGTGTCCGTTCACCTCAACCTCCAGCTGCACCCCCCCTCGGATCCCTGCATCGTCCGTGCAGGAAGATACACGGCCGTCTCTCTGCCAGGTTCGGTCGAGAACTCCGTTTGCATAGCGACACCGATGGATACGGTGCCCCTACGCGGCAGTAACCGCACATTGAGGTATTAGCGGTAATGACTTTTCGTTTGATTGGTGTGTTAGTTTACTTATTTCAAAGAGTATCTATTAACAAGAGGCGACACTCGTGACGTATTTCCTTATCTTTTTTCGACCTTGGTACCGTTACAGGAATGAAATGGGAATTTATGCTAGAAATAGTTAGTAATAAAGAAAGCATAAGTGAGAGAAAGACAAAAATTTGGGGCGAAAAGTGGAACACTCCTGCAGGGTGCACCTCGCAAAAATCTTTTATCACAAAACTTTTCTATGAGCATATTACACGCTGCCTTTTCCACAGCCACACACCAAACACATTTTATTATTCTTACCCATCATTTACCTAAAGCACATTTAATTTAATTTAATTAATTGCTTCTAAGAAAGCACTATTTTACTCAAAAACTTTTAAGCTTGTTCACATTTACGAACAAATCAACACCACCCGGTACTTTTCGTAAGCGAGCAGCACACAAAAGAAATTCCGCTCCAGGGCGCCTTTAAAAACGCACAATGAAAAAATGTAAACAATCTCATCCGTATTCATGCTGGGTGTGTGCTACCTGCCTCTTCTCCCTTCTCCGATTCGGCATTTCCCTATAACTTAACATTGCGAGGTGAGGTAAACTTGAGCGGCCTAGTACTGGTGCCCGGCTCCAGGGCGCCTTTAAAAAAGCGTTCATAAAAAAAGCTTCAGTTTATAGCTTACGCTGTAAAAGCTGTCTGAGAGAACTTTTTGGTGACTATTTCTCTCTCTACATTTCTTATAGGTATTTACAGAGGTAGTAGCCCTGAGCTGCTTTATCTAATGGGAAATTTTGCTGGGTGTGTTTGCGAGAGCTTGCATATGAGTTGGAATTTTGAGAGGGTATTAAAGTGTCGCTTCTTGTTGAAATAGATATTCTTTGCTTATTTTCGGGGATTTTTAAAGGGAGATCCGTGAAATGGACGCGAATTGGGCGATGGAAACGAACAGGCGAAATGACCCTATATCAAATGCTCACAATATTAAACCAAAGTACATCTTCAATTTATATCCTAGGAATTTTATGCATTTACCTGGAAAAAGGGTAATTCAAAAAGATAGGACAGGGTATATAAGCCGAGCGTTTTATGCATTTGGTGCAGAAAGTGAGTTAAGGAGTGATTAGTATTTTCGAGTTTAAGTCAATTAAGAACAGTTTTTAAAAATTACAGAAATTTATCAGTGCGCATTAGTAAGTTGTGTTGTTAAAAATTGGTCGCGGTAAGAAGCTGAGTGAAGATGAAATAAAAACTATTTTAAATCTGAAAAGTGAAAAGTTAAGTATCGCAAAAATCGCGAAAATTATAAAACTAAACCGAAATATAGTCATGCATTTTGAATATTGAATGTCCAACGCCTTTTGAAAAACAAATCCACTATTAAACGAAGAAAACTTACCAGGAAACCACCGTTAAAAAAAGCATATAGAGGAACGGTTAAAGTTCGCTCGAGAGCATGTAAAGTGGAAAAAAGGTGGAGAAATATCATGTTCACTGATGAGAAGAGATTCACATTGGATGGACCCGACGGATGGTCATATTATTTCCACGACTTGAGAAAAGATCGCCTTTCTCAAGTTCGCAGAAAAATGGGAGGCGGAGGTGTCATGGTGCGGGCAGGAATCGGATACAAAGGATATCTGCTTTGTGAACGGGAAAATGAAGAATACGGATTATGTGAAATTAATTGATGAGCAAATCCGGACACATGGCGCTAGAATTTCTGGAGATAATTTTTTATTCCAACAGGATAACGCAGCGGTGCATTCAGCGAAGATTGTAAAGGACTACTTTTCGGCTAAAAATATTAGAACTGTACAATGGCCAGCGAGATCCCCGGATTTAAATATTATAGAGAATGTTTGGGGGCAACTATCCCGTACTGTTTACAGGGCCAATTAACAATTTAATTCTATTCAGGAGCTGAAAGATGCGATTCAAGAAGCCTGGAGATTAATTGCTCAAAAATATATAAAAAGGGTCTAGCCTATTAAGATAGTCAATTCAGGCTATGTCCCCAAATGAAATAAAATATATACCATTGTATAGGGGATGAATAGTAACGTCGCTATACCAAGTTTCAGATCATTTTAGGTTGACATAACCTCAAAAAAAATTTAAATGTGTTTTTCGATTTTTGACGATATCTCAGGATCCAGTAAATAAATTTTTTTTTTTTTTTTTTTTAAATGTAGGTTTTGTCATTCCCTACAAATTAGTATTTTTTTTAAAAAATTTTGGCGCGAAATTCAAATTTTTAACAAATCTTGAAAATTTTAAAATTCGATATTTTCTTAACGAAGGGGGGTGTTTCGACGAAAAAACTTTTTTACAATACTCACATACTAAAGTATTACTGTGAATTTTTTCAGATTTTTAAAATTGGTGGAACATATTTAAAAAAAAATTTTTTTTTTATATTTTTTCTCTTTTTTCTAACCCTTATGTTGTAAAAAAAACGCTACAGGAAATTAAATCAAGTTTTAGATAACTCATGCTTTACATAACCTCAAAAAAAAATTGAAGTGATTTTAGTTTTTTTGCATTTCGTAAATGAAAACTTTTTTTTAAATGAGTCCTTTTTGCATTCATTCGTATTTAAAGGAAATAAATGTTTAAGAATGGTAAAAGAGATTTTATTATCTATGGTGATATGTATATTAATGTACAATTCGGATGCTCACAAAAGCAAACAATACAATTTGAATTTGGTATTATAAAGAAATATATTTTTCTAATTTTTTAAACATTGCCTATTTAATTTACTCGATTAAGTAAACAAATTAAAATTGTTTGAAATTTATCCCAAACATGATTTGAATGATCGCGGTATGGCGCTCACGCACCATCTCAACTAAGAGAGCGGCAACTCAATGCATGCGCGAGCGCGTGTGTGTGCGCGCTCTCTCTCTTGCTCCTTCTTTATGTTGGAACGTACTCCTCGCAACCTCATGTTACTTCGTACTTAAAATTTTTATTCTTAAAAAAATAAATTCTCAACTCCAAATCAAGTCAACTCAATTGTGTTTTATCAAAGATAATATAAACTAGTAGTAGTAGTTTATATTATCTTTGGTTTTATTCAACGACTGCTGCTCATTTCAATTTTCTATAGTCAACTCATCTTATCGCTCAATCATCTTAAGGAGTATTTTCTGGTCACGTGTGGGACATTTGCACTCTATTTACATGATTAAATACGTTGAAAGCTTTTCTAAATTAAAACATTGGTTTATTTACTCTATACACTAGAATTGCAGCACTAATAAGATAATACATATATAGTTATTAAATTTTTCAACTATTAGTCATTCAAATGCAAATAGATAGAAAAAAGGTAGTGTCACGTGCAGGACAAGCAAATCCTACCGTCTAATGTAAGGTTCAGTATTGATTGCAAAATTCTTTGAAGGTAAAATAAAACGTTGATTTGAATTAAGAAAAAATATGCTTTGCTTATGTCAATACTTTTTGAGTAAAAGAAAAAAATTTGAAAATTAATTCGTTTTTCCAGAAATTACCCCAGTCTCTGAAGTGTAACGTGTGGGACAGTATCGAATAAGAAACGCATAGCTCGATTTAAAATTAATTTATTTCACACACAATAGAAAACACTTAAGTTAACTTGATAAAGCATATTTCTAAAAGCTAAGTTGATCTTTATAACATTCGATAAAATGAAAATTAGATATTCCTTTTATTGCGGGAACATTCTTCCCCGGATCTTCCTGTCTTAAGGTATGTTCAATAAGATCTTCAGGCATGTAAATTACGCGAGTTGAAAGAACTAGTTTTTCAGCTAATTCCGCGAATTCCTTAGCATTTCGTACAAGATTATTTCCACTCTTAGAGTTTACCTTTTCTCTTACTAATCGCTTTACATTTCCGCTAACGCCATCAACAACACCTTTTCCGTGCGAGGTTGCAAAGTACTTACAGAAGAATTTTTTATTGTATTTTTGTGAAAATAACTTTAGTAATTGTACCATATATCTATTTTTAAATTCTGCTGCAGGTCCATCACTCCAAATTATTTCGTCTTCGACAAAGTCAGATGGGCTTTCACGCATTAGTTCTTCGTACAATTTTAGAATCATTACAAAAATTGTATCCTTATTTTTTTTTCTTTGTATCGGAACAAATTATAAATGTTTTACAGGCTCAACGGAAAAAACAAGCAGCTGTAAAAAGTAACACGCATTGCCGAGACCATAACGCACTCTGAATTTCGTCCCGGTAAGAACAACTGTAGGACATTGAAAAATCAACTTGTAAAATTCGTTTGGTTGATGCCTTTTTATCACTTTCAAATTCGGTCGATTGAATACGTTTAATATTTATATAATCCATGACTGCAGATATTCCATTACTTATGTTATAATGAAGTTCCTCTGCAGTGGTCTCATTAATCACTACCTCCAGGAGACTGTTAGAATTTTTCTTCCATTCTTTCCAGAAAATATTCCTATCTATATCTGATGACTTCTCTATCCTCTTTGCATTGCAGCAGTTTCCACAACTATTGTTCCAACATAATGAATTTAAATCATCATTGCACAACACGTTCTTGTGCGTATCATTGTCGTATTTCATATTTATTCCTTCTATTTTGTATATAAAGTTTTCGTGAATCATGCATTTGCATTGGTCGGTTGTAGTTGCTTTTAAGAGCAACACATTGCGAGGTCTTTGCTTACAAAACTATGAAAATCCTATTTCAAAATCAGGATATATTTCTTTAAAAATACTATAGGCCTCTTTTAAGAACATTGTAAGGAAATATTTTTGCAATTACACTTTCTTCCCACTTTCCCAAACAGCTATGTAGTCACTTATTCCCGGGCTATGATATACAATGTCGGGACGAAAAAAGAAATCTTTTACAGCTGAGTAATCTACCGTGCGTATTTGCATGAGTTATCTAAAACTTGATGTAATTTCCTGTAGCGTTTTTTTTACAACATAAGAGAAAAAATATAAAAGAGCCAAAAAAAAATTTTTTTTTTAATATGTTCCACCAATTATAAAAATCTGAAAAAATTCACAGTAATACTTTAGTATGTGAGTATTGTAAAAAAGTTTTTTTCGTCGAAACACCCCCTTCGTGAAGAAAATATCGAATTTTAAAATTTTCAAAATTTGTTAAAAATTTGAATTTCGCGCCAAAATTTTTTTAAAAAAATACTAATTTGTAGGGAATGACAAAACCTACATTTAAAAAAAAAAAGAAAAAAATTTATTCACTGGATCCTGAGATATCGTCAAAAATCGAAAAAAACATTTCAATTTTTTTTGAGGTTATGTCAACTTAAAATGATCTGAAACTTGGTACAGTGACGTTACTATTCATCCCCTACACAATGGTATATATTTTATTTCATTTGGGGACATAGCCTGAATTGACTATCTTAATAGGCTAGACCCTTTGTATAAATCTTTATCAAATAGAATGATTTCTGTAATAGAAAAACAAGGGAAAGCAACCCATTACTAAAAAATAAAATAAAATATTTTTGTTAACTTTACATACGTGTTTTTTCTTTAAATACCTTAACATGTTCTATCTTTTTGAAGTACCCTTTTTTCAGGTAAATGCGTAAAATTCCTAGAATATGAACTGAAGATGTACCTTGGTTCAATATTGTGAGCATTTGATATATGTACTTTATGATCCATAATTAAACTTGTGTCTGTCTGTTATGCATTCCGAGGAATAGGAAAATTTTAGGGTGGACACCATATTGATGTGGAGTGTAGATTGATCTAAAAAAGTGCCGTGCTCACAGCTGATTCTGTGTTTTCCTGTTTTGAATGCCAAAAACCCCTTTATTTAATGACGTTCGCAAATAGATGGCTTAGAAAAACTACAAATAATAGTAGCACTTCCGTCTTTTTCGAACAAATTAAGTAGCTCGTGCTTCATTTTGGCTACTTCATTAAGAACAAATTTTTCTTCATAATGAAATCCAACTTCGTAATGAAGTATAGTGTGTCGGTGGAATTACTCATGTTTTTGAAAAACTGAATGTTGACATTGATCTGGTAAAATCTTTTCGACTTGTTTAAAAAGACTTTGATATCTCATCACTGAAATTTATTGATCATAAATTAGGTATTTCTTCAGATAACAAGCTTTGGATTGTACTATTTGGCCTACCGGACTAAGAATTACTATTTTTAAAAACACTAATTAAAAAAACGCGTTGTGCTGTCTCAGACTGTGAAAATTTGAATGTTCTTCGTGATAATTTCAATCCCTGCTCACTTTCAGTGTACTATCAGAATGCCAAATTTGACGAACTAAATCGAATAATTTTAAACTTGCTTTAATTGAATGTGACTACGATATAATTGTGCTAACTTGACTATTTAACGAAATTTCTTCATCTGAAATTGCAACAGCCAAATACCTGATATTTAGAAAAAATCGTTGTCGTGTTGCTCACCAGCACACTTATTTGTACTTAATAACGATAACTTAATCCAAAATCTCACTGTCAGAATCCAATCAAGAGAATCATCGATCATTATTTACGCCTGCTATATTCACCTGCTTCAGTTTTGGAAATATACGAAACATGGGCTTACGCAGGATTTGCTTAGGGGTGGGGCAAAAGTAAGGAAACTCGAGAAGTAGTAGGAATTTAAAAATGCTTTTTTTTATTGAGTGATCTTCCCTTTCTTATCTCAACAATAATCTGCCAGGGTTCTGGCAAAATCTTGTTCAAAATTTGTTTTCCAAATTTATTTGTGCTTGCAGAACCCTCTTCTTATGCACACTCATCATGCAGAGGCCGATATGCTGGTTTTCTGTCATTGTTGACCGTAACCAAGTTTTTACTCTGCGCGAAGTACTGAAGGACCTTTCTACAGGGTGTTCAGAGGTGGGAGGGAAAATTGCAGAAGGTGAAAGGTCAGACCGAGACAAGCAAAAAATCGTATGAGTGGGGCGGGGGGCATCTCGCACCGTTCGGCAGTTACAGGGTGATTCGTAAATCAGGATTTTGCCTTATATGGGAACCGCTCTTGTATTTTTATCCTTTTTCCTATGCATCGCAACGACCCCAAACCGATCTTAAAAAATTATTATTTCGAAGCCCTTTCCAAAAACGTCAACACCACCCCCTATCACCAACCCCTTGGCCACAATCCCCCCTGGAAGTTGAAAAAATTAACTTAGCAAACACAGGTAATACATTTTTATTATGTCAGCAAAGCAGTAATAAAATAATAAATGTAATAACATTAAATAGAAATATTAGTTTATTTCATCCAGTATTGACTCCTAAGTATCCTGACGCTCCGTTTCTAATACCTATGAATTATGGTATAAAAATGGGTAAGTTTGAAAGGACATTGATCACAGTTGAAGAAGCAAGCGATAAAACCGGGTGTTTAGTAGAAAAAGTTAGACTACATCCATACCACCATATCCCGGTCCAAGCACTACAGGAAGGAGATTCCGAAAGACGATTGCAATTCTGCACTTGGCTGTTCGAGTCTGACATCGAAAACAGAAGGTTTCTAGACCGAATTCTGTGGACGGATGAATCGCAATTCACCCGGGATGGCATTACAAACTTCCACAACCTCCACACCTGGTCAGATGTGAACCCACATAGGACAAGCTGTCGGTCCTTCCAGGAAAGATTTATTGTCAATTTCTGGGCTGGCATCATCGGCAACCAGTTGATAGGACCCTTCATGTTGCCCCAAGTGCTGAATAGCCAGCTATATTCGGACTTTTTGGAGAATACCCTTCCGGATCTGTTGGAGGACATCCACCTGGCCACCAGAAGCGCAATGTATGTACAGCACGACGGAGCACCTGCGCATACTGGGAACATTGTTAGGGCAAGGTTGAATGAACATTACCCAGAGCGCTGGATAGGACGAGGTGGACCGATTCCTTGGCCTACTAGGTCACCGGACCTTACTCCACTGGACTTTTTCTTATGGGGAATGATGAAAGATGAAGTTTACTCAAGACCAATCAACACCAGAGAAGAATTATTTACCAGGATTGGGACTGCAGCCACGAAAATACGGGAGAGACTGGATACCATAGACCTCAAACGCGAAATAAGACAAAGGCTACTTGCATGCATCGAAACTGGCGGAGAATATTTTGAACAGCTTTTGTAGGACAAAAGTTTTAATTGTAATTAGTTTTTAAGCGAACAAAATGTATTTTTAACACTCAACGGACGGGCCTCGTAGATTTACGTTTTTCCATTCTGACTTCCTAGGACGGGCCACGTAGATCTGTTGCATTTGGGGTTTTCTTTTATGCACACTGTTTTATTGTAGTTACAACGCTTTAAATCCATACATTCATGTTTATTTAATTCCCCTGAAAAATTCCCGGTAACTAGGAAAGACAGAGCAGATTCGACTCGTCCGTTAAGTGTTAAGTATAATTTCTTAAAAAATTCGAATTGTCATGATATTCTGTAAAAGGATTTTTGTAAATAAATTTTCGTATCCTTTTCCTACCTTGCCATGTTGCACCTTTTTGGAAAGGTAATTAGATAGGCAACTTAAAAAAAAATAAAATGTAGGTATGTTAATAACACGAATTTCGGAGAAAGGCGAAAGGTGAAAAATTGTGAAATAAAAGTTAATTTTTTCAACTTCCAGGGGGGATTATGGCCAAGGGGCTGGGGATAGGGGGTGGTATTGACCGTTTTGGAATGGTTGGTAACTGCCGAACGGTGCGCCCCCCCTCCCCCCCCCACCACCATACGATTTTTTGCTTGTCTCGGTCTGACCTTTCACCCCCTGCAATGTCCCCCCCCACCTCTGAACACCCTGTATAGTGCATGTTATGCAGGGCTGTGCAAGTAAAATATGAAGCGCCTGTTTTATGGCCGGATAAAATAGTTGTGTTTCTTTAACTAGCGCAACTAGTTCCATTTCTTTCAGTTCGCTCTGTGCCAAATTTTTTGTTTCCACCTATTATACCACAGCTCAGCCTCACCATGAAAACCACTTAAACTATAATAACTACAAGAAGGTTCTGTTTTTTTCGAGAAGTCTTGGGCTCTGCTTTGACTCTTCTCCGCCGCTGTCATTTTCGCCAATATTTTTATAGGGTTTTTTCCTCTTCTGATTCTGTCTCGCTAAAAAAATGAGTAGGTATAGTTAATTAAAATCTAGGCCAGGCTGAATAATGCTTCTAACATTTTGATATTTTCGAATCATAAAATAAATAGGTTTAAAATTACGTAGTTAATGTACCTAGTTTCTACTTAAAACGATAGATCTGTCATCAAAATAGAGTCATCAACCAATACCAAAAGGATTTTCAAGAAGCGGCCAAGTGCGTGTTGTGTAATAGTGAAGGGTTCTGTATTTCACTGTTAAAATCCCATATCTCAGAAAGTACAAAAGCGTAAGTAGTAGGTAAGTAAAGGTAAGTCGTTCAAATCAATTTTCTTAAAAGTGTATGTTATGTTCTACTTCCTCAATTTTTTTCGGAATTTTCAACTCTTTAGTTTAAAAGTTAGAGGGGATACATTTTTTACGGCTTTACAACGCATATCTCAAAAAAATCATTCAGAAATCACTATTTCACTTTTGAAGAGCTAGCCAATGATACTCCACACACTTCTGTCCATTGAATGTTTTTATCCCTCAGTCAGTTACATATGTATATGGAGTGCCACCCTTATTTGTTTTCGTAATTTGTCTGCACTATTGAATAGCGGTTTATAGGCCACAGGCTACACCTAACTTCTAATTTTCATTTCTATAGCTTCAATAGTCTCCGAGTAAAACAGCTGTGATATACAAACAGACAGACGGACAGTACGAAATTATAAGGGTTCCGTTTTTGCCATTTAGCCACGGAACCCTAAAACTATAAAATTGTTAGGTTAAATGAATGATCAAATAATGTGGTTATTAGGTAATATAAGTTAGGCTTGCGTTAAAAACTAAGTGATCAAAATATTCGAAAACAATTACTTAAAAATATAATCTGTTATCAAACAGTGCTGAAGTAAAATGTATAAGAGAATAACATTTGATCACAAATAGGTATTATAACTTGGGTGACAAAAAATATTGTTACTTTTTCTAATTAAACCCGCAACCCACTACACAGTAAAAAGATACCTACTTAATTCAGAGGAGGCAGTTCACTTTGCTCAGGAGTTAAATTTTATTTTTCAATGTCGCTTACAAAATTTCGAATGTGAAAGATGTATTTTCGCATTCGAAAACTCAAAAATTCGCATCTTTGAACAGTCATACCATAGATTTTTTGAGTTTTCGAATGCGAGAATCCATCTTTCTTCCACATTCGAAATTTTGTAAGTGACTTCAAAAACTGATCTCCAAATTTCCTTACAAATCATAATAAGTAGATATACTACTAATTTTGTAATATAAGTCAATTTTTAGCTTCGAGTCAGGATGGAGGGTGGGGCAAGTTCCCCACCCTGCCCCACTGTCGGTACGCCCATGATACGAAACGCACCTTGCCGGTATAGCATCTTTGTCATCTACGTTTTCTAATGCTGAGCACCTGTGCGTGCTGGGTACTTTAATTTGGATAACTTTTCCTGGGCTTCTATTGAGGACGAGATTTTTTTTACACCCACAAATGTTTCTACTGCAACTGAATCATTTTTATTGGATAACATGCCTTTAAATTTATTTCAAATAAATTCAGCCATTGTGGTCCCATTTTATTGACCCTATTTATCAATGATGTGGTTAATTGTTTCTTGCATGCAAGCTGTCCTATATATGCTAATGACTTGAAACTGTTTTCTGTTGCGCGCGATTCTAATAGTTGCTTAAGGATACAGGAGTACTTAAGTAGGTTAATCTGTTGCTGTAATACTAATAAACTTCAATTGAACATATCTACGTGCCATACCATTTCTTTTTATCGTTCCAAAACTTGCTATTCATTTCACTACTCCTTAAATAGTCAGGTGCTAGAAAAGGCTAATGACATTACTAACTTGGGAATAATTTTAGATAGAAAGCTTTCTTTCTTAAAATATATTGATAATATCATATTTAAAGCAAATAAATCACTTGGCTTTATTAAAAGAAATACTAAAGAATTTTCAAGCATTTCTTGTGTAAAACCTTTGTATACATCTTTTGTGAGATTAATTATTGAGTATGATGCTATTATTTATTTATTCTAATCAACGGGTATACACCCATAACACAATAAATTATACAAAGTATATACCTTGTTGGTATCACAAAAACAAACTTAATAGAACAAGGCAGAATATATAATACAAATTATTCAGCAATAACATATCAAACAGTAAATCAGATGGAATTATTCATATAAATGTAGTTTGGCTCGAAAATACGGAACATAAAAAACCCCATAACTTAACTTTATAATTCAACTCTATAAAATATAAGCTTCACAACATAAGAAAAAGAACCTAAGTCGCCCTCGTAACAAGCGCCCAAAAAACCGACCTGCGAAAACGGGCGCGTATCGGCTCAAAGAAATCAACATTAGACGGTAACGAATTCGTGGTCGCCGACAGTCTGTTAACCGTATCTGTGTCACCCAAGGCCGTTCTTACTGCCCTCACATGAAATAATTGATTGTGACACACGCGAAGACTTCTAGCAGGAACAGTAATGGCAAAAAGGCCTCTAAGATCACCGGAATCGATGGCACCATTAATTATGTTATACAAAAACAGCATATCAGCAACCGCACGATGGACCTCAAGCGGCTCAAAATTGAACGTACGTTCCAACTCCAAGTAATTATGCTCGAATGGGTGCATAGGAGTACCACACCTAAAGGCTAAAGTGCGCAAGAATCTATCTATGCTGCACTCCTTCGAGCCGTTTTTTGTCAGAGGCTGTAGACGGCGTCCAAACCACGGATGCATAGTCAAGGTGAGGTCTAACTAAAGCGGTATAAAGGTAACAGTAAGAAGAAGGAGATGAAAAGTTTGCTGAGTTCCTGCATAGACAAACTAGATACATAGATGTCTAGTCGCATGTAAAATTTTGCGCCACAGAAAATCAAAATTACACGTCTGAAGTAAAGCTCTACACGGCCGAAATAAAGCTCTTCTGTGAGCGACGAGAGAATGCGCTCTTCTCTCTTGGTTTATGCTACTCACAGGCTCACTTATACGACATGACTGATGTGAGGTGTGTGATTTGAAAGGTATGGCGTGGGACGTGGGGGATAGATGAAGCGCATGAACGTCGCACTATCCTCGGTATGATACCATGCCTTTTGGTTATTGCGATTTCATTTTGGTTATTGCGTTTGGTTGTTTTCGAGATTGTGACTGCGTTGAAATTATTGGGTGTTTTATTGAAGAATTTTCCTTGCAATTGGCTTTGGCAACGATTTCAATTTTGAATTATTGACTTTTGATTCTGGTTATTATTACTATTTGCTATTAAAATTGGATTTGATTTAGTCTTTTTTAATATATATTTTGCTTTGGTTCTGGCATTTTTTGACATTGATTTGGCGATTTTTTATTCCTCATAATGTCTTCCCAGAAACGTAGAAACAATGTAATTCGCTAGCTATGTCCTAACACAAATTTTCAAAAAAGAACCATTTGATAACTGTGAAATTTGTATATCATGTACGATTTCAAATACTACTGACCTATCGAAATCCTCAGAACGGCTGGTTTATTATACAAATTTTTCCAGCACTTCTGATTTTGGAACTTTAATTATTCCCACAGAAGAATTTTTCTAAGTTAGTAAAATTCAAGTCCAAATTCACGAATATTTTTTTGTAAATAATGCACATCATGAAAATGTAATTAAAACTCTTGTCGATATTTGTTCCAATAAATTAGAAAATTGGTATCATTGCTATTCACATCGAATTAAAATATCTGAATTCTTTCTTCTTGTCTTATTACGAAAAATTTTATAGGAAAACGAATAACATAAAATTTGCTAAGGACAATGAAGACTTCAGACCCCGTTAAATATTTTGAATGATTAAAATATTATTACCGTCATATGTGGCTAAGTAAAATATACATGCAGAAAAATATACTTTTCAAAATTGTGTATTTTAGCATCTTTTACGCTTAAATGCTTTTTCAACTAATTTTAATGGGTTATATATTTAATCTGCAAGTACGTGTTATCTATAATGTTTTTGGTAAAAATTGAACTCATTTCAAATTACAGCTGTAAGTAACCACTTTGGTTTACTTTTCTGTAACATTTTGCCGGAATTTAATTTTATATTTTTCCCTAATTTAATATGATTTCCGTATGCTAATGAGATTATTAACTGTCGGTACTCTGCAACTATATTTAACCATTAAGGCGATCTTAATTATATAAAATCTAGGTTTACGCTGCTCTTAATGTTAAGCAACTAAAAGAGAGAAAAAACAAGTTCAATTGTTTTCATAGTAATTTCGTTCATCGTCGATGAAACTGCCAATATAAATTAAATTAATCAAATAATAGTTTAGAAACTAATTTAATGCTTTAGTAAATTAAACTTAAAATAAATTGGTGGAGCCAAAAAAAATTTTTTTTTTTTAATTTAATTTAATTTAATATTGATACAACTCTAATATAACAAATAAGTTCAACTTATCCCTATATATATTCCCTACACAATGTATTATTAAAATTTTAACTTATATAAGTAATTATTTTAACGGTTTTAACAGAGAATTCCACGTGTTAGGCATAAGGCCATTTTTTAGAATCAATAATTTTTTAATCATTGATGTAAAATTACACTGATCGAATTCGAAAACAAAAATGTTCTATCACGTCACGTTTTTGAAAAAAATAGGGTTGAAAAGTACAAAATATCGTATTTCGACCATATTTAAAAATTCATTAAAAAACGAGGTGTAAAAAATTTACTAACATGACTAAAAAGAGAGCCTGAATCCTTATATATAAATATATCTGTAGCACTTACAAAACATCTTGGGGAATAGGTTTTCATGAGGGTGTGTACACAATGATCTTTTATTGATGATGATTATCTACTGTATGAAGTAACGGCTTATGCAAAAAAGTGAATTCCATGGAATATGTCGGGAAGTATTAAAGGCTTTCGCATTTTAATATGATAACTAGAAATGCATGCTTTTATTTGAGTTACTTTACAAGCTCCTGTGGCAATTGGTTATTTTTTAATTAATTTTTAAAAATTATCAAAATACAGTATTTTGTACTTTTCAAAGCAGCAATTTTTTTTTTTTTTCTTTTCAAACGTTACGTGATAGGCCATTTTTCTTTGCGAATTCGTAATCTAGGGAAAAAATTATATATAACCCATCTACAGCAATCGTCTGTAAAGCGGCTAGGGGCCACGGTCCACTTCACATACTACTCGCGAAATCGCCCGAATTTGCCGAACATGAATGTGTAGCCTGTTCTGTTCTGTAGAATAAAAGAGATACTTCGTGTATTCTCGCTTCGCCCCGGACAACTTTCGTTTGGTTCCGGAGTATTTCGGCAAGGAACTTCGTACGAGACTGTAGTGGGCGCAGATCGCATAAGGTGTTTGACAATATGGCATAACGTAAACAAAGAGAGAAGAGCGCAATCTCGTGTAGCTCGCAGAAGAGCTTTATTTCGGTCGTGTAGCTTTGCTTCAGACGTGTGCTTTTGATTTTCTGTGGTGCAAAATTTTGCATGCGACTGGACATCTATGTATCTAGTTTGTCTATGGTTCCTGTTAATAAAGCCCAGGGCTCGATATGCCTTCTGCAATACTGCGGCAATGTGGCGAAAAAAATTTAATGAGGAGTCGAAAAGAACACCAAGGTCAGAAATCTCCGACACGCGCTGAAGCAACTCACCCCCAAGAGTGTATCGAGGAGCAATCGGGAATTTAGCCCGAGAAAAACTTAGAAATTTACATTTTGAGACATTAAGGGGTAATTAGTTTATGGCACACCATGATTCAAGGGCTTTAAGATCGTCTTGAATTCCCCTAGTGTCCTCGAGGGTGCCAACTCGCCTAAAAATCTTCGCATCATCGGCAAAAAAGAGTACCTTACAGTACTTGAGCGACGCAGCGAAGTCATTTATGAAGATATTAAACAAAAGTGGACCTAGATGGGAGCCCTGCGGGACCCCCGAGGACACCTGGTATTCATTTGAGAGCACTCCCCGAACGCAAACCGATTGAGTACGATCCGTTAGATAACTGCGGAGCCACGACAGTAAACTTCCGAACACGCGATCGAACGACTTAGCAAAGTCGGTGTATATTGCATCGACCTGGCCTCCCTCATCCAACACCCGTGAGATATAATTCTTAAAAAGCACTAGGTTCGTAACAACCGATCTTCCACACCTAAAACCATGTTGCTCCTCAACAAGTGCATTCCTACAGGCAAATGACAGCTTATCTGTAACAATGCCTTCGAAAAACTTCGGAATTGAATCCAATACTGCAACCGGACGATAATTTTTAGCATCTGTTCTCGGTCCTGACTTGAATATGGGTGTAATTTTACTCTTTTTCCACATGGTGGGCATGGACCCAGAAGACAATGACAGATTAAACAACGCGCAAAGAGGACGTGCCAGGGAATGCATACACTTCCTAAGGAAATAGTTCGGTATTCCATCCAAGCTAGGACCAGTGTTAATATTTAACTTTCCTAGTGCCGCAAAAACTTCAGCCACAGTGATATGTAACGACGGCAAACTTACTGTCTCCTGAATATCAAAGCTAAGACTAGAATTAGCGCTGATGTTAGGTCCAAAAACTGATCTGAATTGACTTGCGAAGAATATCTCGTTGTCGGTCGACGCCGTCACAGATTCTCGGTACAAATGGTCAGGTAGGGACCCATCATTACGTAACCCGGCTACGTAATTCCAGAAGAGTTTAACATTTGGAGGAATTGAATCTTCCAGATTTTTGAGATAGGTCACGTATGATAGTTTAGTGAGTGACTTACAGAGAGCACGAAGAGTCGAAAAAGCCTCATATGCCACTTGCGACCTCGTTCGCTTGAATTCACGATGAGCAAGCTTCTTCTCAATGACTAATTTCTTAAGTTCAGGAGTAAACCAACTTGGGAACGTCTTGTTACTTGGACGAGTACATGGAACATAAGTATTAATAACGTGGTATAAAATATTATAAAGCTTAAAAACCGCGGAATCAATATCATCTAACCATCATCTAAACATGGTATCCCAGTCGACACTATTCAAACAATATATAATTTGGTCGTAATTTGCACGTTTAAAATCAAACCTAGGCACCTGAGTAATATTACGAACAGAGCCAACATTAAAGGGAACATTACATAGCAAAGCAAGATGATAAGCATCTAATTTAGTGAGAGGTTCAATTGCTAGGTCCGTGGTAGTATTACGTAAAGAGCAGAAAACTAAATCTAAAGTATTATTACATACGTTAGTGTGAAAATTGACTTGGAATAGATTAAGGTAACTTATGTAGTTCGCCAAAGCATCCGCAGTAGGTCCTCCCCCAACACAAGCAGCTCCCCGATCCTCGTTGGACCAAGCGGCCCTAGGAAGTTTGAAATCACCCGCAAGAAAGAGTTCGGCGTGAGGAAAACGTGATCGGATGTCAATGATCGAAGCACCAAATTGCTCAACTAAGGCAGGAGAACTTGCAGAAGGAAGATAAACCGCCCCAACCAGCAGTGTTGCACCAGGAAATTCAAGAAGAGTATAGCAATGCTCGATTGTAGAAAATGCTGGCAGGATCGGGGTGGCAACGAAGCATTTTTTGACTGCAATAAGGGTTCCTCCACCTCGCTGACAGGCACTTGTTTCAGGGGAGCGGTCGCATCTGAAAACATTAAAATCAAGGAAACCCATTTCTGAAGTCATCACATCACTGGTGAGCCATGTTTCAGTAAAAATAATAACATCGAAACTGTCCGAAAGCGTCGCAAAAGTTTGTCTGAGGGTTTGAAGCTTAGTTTTCAGCCCACGGACATTCTGAACATAGATGTTAATGTTGGTGGTTCTGCTGTATTTACTGTAGTGTAACCCGTGGGGTAACGTTTTTTGAAGATTCAATGATCGTAGGAATGCCATCAATAAATTTAATTATAAGATTGCTCTCTCCCCGTTCAGTCCTTGCAGCAAGCTCTGCACGGGTCTCCCTCAATTGCTGCCTCTGCTGTTCGGTTTGGTCTGGGCTTACTGAAACTTTGTGGGCTGCGAGCAGGTTTTTATTTTTCAAGATGTGAACGGCGTCCTTGGTGCTATTCAGAATTACTTTAGTGGACGAGTTCTTGTGTGGAGTCCAGTATGAGTTGTTGCACCTAGTCTCTGTATGGAGTGAGCCATCGGAAATCGTTAAACCGATGCGAAGATCTTATTAACTGCGTCCAAGTCATCAATTCCATTGTCGGCATTCTCGGGTAGGCTGAACATTATAATGTTACAGGCACGAAGGTTCCTCTCCTGTATTTCGCGGGACATGGAGCGGGTAACTGGCGGCAATTGCTGTGGGCGCTGGTGTTTGGTCGATGCGACAGCTGCCTCAAGTACTTTGACACGTTCGTCGAGGACAGTGACAGCGTCATTGAGACGTATTACTTCAGCCTGAAGTTCCTTAATAGACTCAGCGACTAACCCCGGGAGCTCAGCTTTCATCTGCGTAAAGAAAGCCTTAAAGGCTTCATTCATGTCAGCTTTCGATTTAACCGAAAATGCACTGAGAGATTCTTTGAAGTCAGCTCTATTTTTAGCGGCTAGAGACTTTAGAGACTCGCCCAGCTCAGCCTTTGTAACGTTGCGGGACGGGAGTGAATCACAGCAGCGAACAAAACCGCCCTTCGAGCCCACAGAAGTTCTTTTGGCAGATAGATAGATAGATAGATCGCCTTGCAAAGAGGACAAGCCACACATTCTGCATTTTCAGGAAGTACCTTGCAGCAACCTGAGCATTTCCTGGAACTGTCCGTTTCAGTCGAAGATGATTGAGTTGACATGATCCACACGTGAAGAAGTCAGGTTATGTGATACGTCTCGCCGTGATCAAGGATAACTCTCGCAATAGAAATCCGAAAAGCTAAATTCCACTTGACCTAGAAAAGGGTCCCGCGAATTACTACTAGTATGAAGATTGGCTGAATTAACGTTATATTAAACAATAATGCAGCAATATTTCTATAAGCCAAAAATTTTTATTCTCAAACTTTGCGCCACCTTGCGGAAAAAAAAATTATATGGAGTCCCACATAGATGTCAATAGAATAGAAGCGGTGCAAAAGGCTTTTACCAGATTTTTGTTATACAAATTACATTGGTGGAAATTAAATTGACCAAATAATGATTCAAGACGTCTGTTATTTTCTCTACCAACCCTTCATTATAGACGTTACTGTAATTGCGCTTTATTTGTTAAGAACTTATTGCGAAATAATATTAATTGTCCTGAGCTTTTAAGACGTCTGTTATTTGGTTTATTAACGCTTCATTAGGGTGAAGAAAGCCAAGAGTACGCACTGCTAAAGAGTGCGCACTTCTACTATTTGAGAAAGTATTGTTTCTTCTGGCAACACATCTGACTGACAGGTAACTACAGTCACATGCTGGGTTGGTGAACATGTTCTTGATTTGCTCCGGTATGTATACAAAATTTTATTGCAATTTTTCTATTTTTCTATTTTACGATGATTTTAAACCCATATTGTAAGGTTTGTGAGTTCATTAAGACTGTGAATGTAGATTATTCTTAAAATGTTGTTACGAAAGATCACTTTAAGAGAAAAAGTATGACGCCATTTTGTATGTTTTGGAGGTTATCATGGTTTATAATCAAAAAGTCGTTTACGTACTCTTACGCAGACAAAGAGTGCGCATGCGTACTCTTAGCTAGTACGACGCTTGATTTATATGAATTAAATGTTATTGTTACAGTATTTTATCAATGGCTTTTGTTTTTTTTTTTATAGAATCGCTGAAGCCGTAATTATGGGTAGATATAAAAGAAAACCTGATAGAAAGCTAGTTTTCAACGAGGATATTTTAGAAGAATCTAAAAGAAGGATAGAAAGTGGCCAAAGATCTGTAGCAGAGTCATTAAATATATCAGAATCTACTTTGTGAAAAAGACTAAAAGCGGTATAAATCGAATTTCCGGAACTCGTTCCTATGTAGGTTTTAATAAGCACGTCATGAACTATCGATTCCGTGGGTAAATATCACAATAGACCTAACGTTTTTTGCCACTGGTTTTGTGTAGGGTTCTGTATTTTAACTTTCTTTTTTATCCTTTTTAACTAAATATATCAAAATAGTTCATTGCTTTCTCATGATAATACTGTGAATTATTGAAAGTTTATTGGCTATTTTTATATTGTCATCTTATATTTCCATATTTCTACTGCTAATTCGAAATCAGTGACTCTGAAAATCCCTGTGTGATAATTTTTGTGAAAATCCTTAACATTTAAACGTCATATTGGATAACCCATCTTGTGCAGTGAACATGTTGCCAACTTTTGATAATATATTGAAAATCAGTGGGCCCACTGAATTGAGAAAATGTTTCCAATAACTTGTTAGTAATAATTTTCGTATCAAAAATTTTCCACTAGGGGAGATGGGGGTAAGACGGGGTAGCGGGTAAGACGGGGTACCCAGGGAAATTCACAGTTTAAACTGACCAATCACGCTCGTTCATGCATCGTTCGATGCGCCGCCATGACACCTGTCAGTTGTCCGGCCATTATTTGTTCGGAAGTGTACGCGTGGCGAAATAATCTAAAAAAACTGTTTTACTGCAAAGTGCTTATCACATTTTCTTCCAGTTTGACCCGTGACTGTGGTTTGTTAAATAATACTAGCTGGTGAGGAGTGACTGATATTGACGATTAAACTAACCTACAATAAGGTAAACATTGTGTTTCCTTGAGATTACCGGCTGTTTCTTTTTTGTTTTAATTATTATTAGAAAATGGCACGGTAGGCAAGATGGGGTAATGACTACACGCCATGTATGTACTGTATAGAAGTATATTCTGCTTCCATCGAAGGGTGGATATCATGCTCAAATTGTGGAAAATGGGCACATAATATTTGTGCAGGAATCGGCGATGATGGTGACGAAGCCTTCCACGTCTGCGAGTTGTGCCAGTCGAAATAATCATCATTCTGTCTGATAATTCTCATTACCCCATCTTACCTCAGGGGGGTACCCCATCTTACCAGCACCATGGGGCAAGATGGGGCAAAACACCTTTATTTTTATTTTGATTTTTTTTCTAAAATGTATAATTAAAAGTTCCTAATTTCACCAAATATTAGAAGAGTAATAAATAGTTGTTAATTAAAATATAAATATGATTGTCTCACTACGTAAAGTTTTCTTTTATTGATCTTCAAACCTTAAGTACCCCATCTTGCCACCCTCTCCCCTACTATATAAGGTTCGCCATTTTGATTGGCTTTTAACACTAGATTTACCAAGGCCAGTCAAATTGACTGGTACTCAATTTATTCTCTGAATTGATTAAATTTTGCAAAGTTATCTCCTAAGAGTTATGCCAAAGCTTATTATGGTTCAAAATTACGACATATCAAAGTTTTTTTTTCCCATTTATAGTTACTAATTTAAATGTAAAAACATAACACCTTAAAGGTACCGAAAATTATAAAAATTACAGGTTTTCGCGCCGGTAAATCTAGTGTTAAAACAAAGTGCGACGTCTTTGACACAGGCACACGCATACATGCTCACATATATCTGTTGCTGCTTTGGGATTAAAAGTATTCAAAATACGATTTTTCGGGATTTGTCTCCCCATCTTTATTATTATTCATTATATAATAGTATGGTATGTTTTGTAAAATGTTTTTCTTTTATATTTGCAGAAATGTAGGGAAAGCTTCAAAAAAATGTAATCACCTATTGCAGGACACGATTCCCGCAAGAATGTTTACACATTAAAAGCCTGAAGAGATTCATTAACGAACCCAGTTACTGAAACCCAGCAACACGTGCTCAATATTCGTAGCATTGATGTAACTTATCAATTATAATAATACGAAATGGTAAAATAAACAAGTAATTGTACGAATACCATTAAAGCCAATCAACCTTCAACAAAGCATATTATGGAGAACTTAAGTACTTTTTCTTTATCAACTGATTATCAAGATATGTGTGATAGTGCATCTATAGGAGCTTTTAATTCGGAAACTGAGCAGCAAGCTTCTCAAGGAGAGGGCATACAAAATCAGCAATTTTTAGATGTTAGCACTATTAACCAAGTTCTTCAGCTGCGTACGCAAAAGTCTCCGACGAACAGCTCATATCAATGGGATTCTAAGCCTCGCAAAAATTTCCAGAGAAGTCATACTTGTAGAAGTTTATATGCCAAGTGTAATTGCAAAGAAGTTCTTCTACCTCAGTTCAATAATTATTTGAAAGTGACTGCTGAAAGCGATGTGACTTTTAACTACAGTGAACAACTTATTTCAAGCAATCATTGTAATAGTGCTCAGTGTATTCAATACAGATTATCGAACGTTGAAGATAAAAATATTAGGAATTTACATCAGTCTTATTGCCCTTCAGATATACCATTAGTGTTTACGGATGAAAATAAAGGCCCAACCTTAGACTTAGAATGTACGAAAGGCACATCCATACGGATTAAAGGTGGAGAATTTGAAATTAAGTATCATAAACGGCTATCATTACCGAACATCAGCAATTTAGTTTTAGATGTTAAACTTTATCCAGAAATTGTCTTGAAAATTGCAACAAAAAGTGAGCTGCAAATTGAATGCAAATTGGAGAACAAAGCCAAACCACTACTAATAAAAAGTAGATCCGTTGGCGGAAGAAGTGATGGAGAATCCACGAGCACAGATTCAGAAAACTCAGTTGATATAATCAATAGTGCAAACAGCTCATCATTGTCGGGTAAAGATAATATCTGTCCACCGAAATTTTGTTAATTTTATCAGAATTCAAACTTCATTACAGTGAACAACAGTACACATTTAAAAAAAAAAGGTTGTTGCAAAGAACGTAAACAATCTAAACCTAAAAAGGGAAAGGAATGGAAAGTCGAAGAAATTGATCCAGCACAAAGATTTTTCCAAGAATCAGGCATTCTGGGGCCTATTTTACGTTCCTCAAACTTAGTCTCTCAAGCCTTTAAACTTAAAGATTTGAGTTTAATAGAAAAGGTAAGAAGGTAAAATCTGCAACCATTGTATTCACACTTTCTCTTCCTAGATAAGAAAAAATTCGAAGATGCTGAAAACTACAGGAAACACACGCAAAAAGCCGTCAAATGAGATAAGAAATATTGAGGATTTAACCGAAGGCCTAAAGCTTGAATATAATGAAGAGGAACAAAATGATAAAATCAGTGAACTTGAGGAGCAAATCGGTAGTTTTAAAGAGATAATCAAAGATCGTGACAATGAAATTTGCAAGCTGAAAAGGGAAATTCATAAATTGAAGGTCAGTTGAAATTTTTTTCGTTTATCTTACCATTTCTCACCTCATCCCATTAATGTTATGTCAATTATTTGAAAAGCTTAGAGTGCACTTATTTGGTTATAAACGTGTATAATATGTGACACGTATATTGTTTTTATTATAAAACAATTTCCTGTGAGTCCATTAAATAACTGATTAGAGGCCGTAACAGGATAAGAGTGGGTGGGCTACCCCCGCATGTATCTTGCCCATTTTAATGTGGTAAGTTGATACGGTAATGGAATTAATTTATGCCAAATATCAATTTCAAAAAATGTTTTTACACTAGTAATAACGAATGTTTGGAAAATGGAAAAAAATAATTTTCTCGAAAATGGCTGAACCGATCTTGATGGGTAAAATATATGTTATACAAGGTACCAAATCAATCTTAGGAAAAATGTCGAAAATTAATTTTGTTAATTATAAGGGGGTAAAAAAAAATATTTAAAATTTCAAAAAATAATGTTTTATGAAATCCTTTTTGTACCACCGCCAATATTTCCATATAGTGTACTTAGACCCAAAGCTAGAACATATATTTTTTTGGAAATTATCGAAAGGGTATTTCATAGTTCCAAAACAAGAAAACTTTTTTTTTTTTCTACCAAATTCAAGTTTTTGTTGGAGTTTTGATAAAATAAGCACACTTTAAAGAAATCCAACACCTTTAGTTGAATTTGAATAAATATTTTACAAGTTTAATTAAACATAAATTAATTCCATCACCGTATCAACTTACCACATTAAAAAGGGAAAGATACATGCGGGAGCAGCCCATCCACTCTTACCCTGCTACAGCCTTTGCTTTTCAAATATGCGCATTAGTGACTAGATGACCAAACACAAAAGTTAATTATATAATTCTAATTCGATTTGTTGATTTCTATATAAACCAGACTTGCATATCTCCAAACTTCAACTCTGAGTAAATTATATTACTCGGAACAAGGTTAATTAGGTTCGCAAGATATTGCAATTAGTGATTTAAGTACTAGAATAAATTTATTCTAATTCTTTATAAATATCAATCAGTACTAATTATGAAATCAATCCTATAAAGTATGAAGTAGTCAAATAACCAAAATTTTCGGGAAATACAAGTATGTAACTCCATTTATGATATTAGTAGTATGTACATCAAATTGCGTAAGAAGTGAAGTGATACGTATGCTCGACGTCCTTGCATTTATAAAAGCCCATACATAAATTAATTAATTATTAACAACTCTAGACTTTTATAGAACTACATAAAATTCGCATACTTATATAAGGTCTTCTTATTTATTTAGCAAGAATTGTTTCATATAAAAATTCCCCATTACACAAAACAATAATAATGGTTAAAATAAAATAAAATAAAAGTACACTAAAGATTAGCTAAAGTTATGCAATGTTATCGATTAAGTTTACTATAAATAGTTTGCTTAAATGACCAAAATTAGCAGTTCATTTATTTATTATAAGTTTATTTATAAATAAGTAATCTGGAATTAAATACTACTATCAACTTCAAGAGATTTGAAAAAAAAGAAGGAAAATCGACGTGTAGAAAGGCTTATAGTAAGAGTCGGTTGAGTGAGTAAAAAGCACGTTTGAGGGAAGCTTTTTCAAAATGGAAGTCGAAAACGGAAGCTTTCGAGGCGGTGGGGATACACCTGATGGTGCGAAGGTTAGTGTTGAGGCAAGTTGAGGGAAATACTACACAGGGAGTGCATAGGATCTAGGGAAGATGGAAGTACGTTTGCGGGAGAAGGTGATCGACTGGAATTTAGGTACGTTTAGCTCGAAAAAGTTGTTCGAGCACCAGGTAGAAAAATTCTTCAGGTCGTTTTGAAGGAGTGTGTTGGTAATTTGTTTGAAGATTTTCATGTCGTCGGCATAAATTAAGATTTCAGAATAGTTACACGACATCATTTATGGACAGTATGACAATTAATGGGCCGAGGCGACTGCCCTGTGGGACGCTGGAACAGGATATGAAGGGATTAGAAATGGCGGAGTCAAAATGAACCAAGTATTGGCTGCCAGTAAGGTAGGAGTTAGTCCACGAAATGAAGCTTGGAGTGAAATCGAGGTAATGAAGTTTAAGAGTGATGATACAAGATTTTGTCAAAAACTTTGCTGAAATCGGTGGCAATAATATCGACATCGGCACCATTTTCTATCGCTTGCAGAGTCCGTGAAGCAATGATAGTCAAGTTGGTAGTCGTGGACCTGCCTTTAAGGAAACCGTGTTGAATGGAAGACAGAGTGGACATACAGTGGAATGACCTGGATTCGTGTATAATGCTTTCGAAGAGTTTAGGGATGCAAGATAATTTAGTTATTGGGCGGTAATTAGCTACATCACTTTTGCAACCCTTTTTATGCATTGGAGTGATATAAGAGAGGAGAGATGCCCTCAGAAAGAGAATGTAGGAAAAGGTTGGTAAGTGGTTGAATTAAGTGGGCAGCACATTTCTTTAAGAGAATGGTGCGTATACCATCACGGCCAGGATCGTATTCATCGTTGAAGGCGCTTATTTTGGCGGCAACGAGAGAAGGAGGAGGTTTAGCTTATTGAAGTCGGCCTACGAAAGTTGCAATGAAAAATAGGATTAGAGTAAGTACGATTTCTGGAAGAATCAAGGCAGAAAGTAAGAGAATGGCAGATGATCTAGGTCAAGAGCATTGACGTAGCTAGGAATTATTCCTACACTGAGAAAAAAAAATTGTAAATATCAACCATTTTTTAACCATTTTGTCGGTTGAAATCGGGAAAACTATCAAAATGGTATGAAATAACTGTACGAAATAGTTGTTTTCCAAGCAAACATAAAAGCGTTTGAAATCAACAAATAAAATAGTTGAATGTTAACTTACTATAATTGATAGTTAAATTCAACTATTGAGAAGTTAGTTTTTGTTCTACTATAAAAATGGTTGTTACTAACAAACAGGAATTGTTAATAAGAATAACTATTTTTATAGTCGTTAGTAACTATTTCTGTCGTGCTTTTGATTGTTCTATTTGAGGGTTACTCCGTACAAAGAATACCTTTATACAAATCCGGTTAAACTGTCTGGTTATCTGCCCTTCTGTCCATTTTGCCATCATCGTTTTAAATGTTTATGTTCATAATTTTAAAATATATTCGAAATTCGCTTTAAATTTTAATCATACTTTAACGTTACAACCAAATATTGAACATAAACATTTACAACGAAGATGGCAAAATGGACAGAAGGGCAGATAACCAGACAGTTTAACCGGATTTGTATAAAGGTATTCTTTGTACGGAGTAGTCCTCAAATAAAACAATCAAAAGCACAACAGCAATAGTTACTTACTAATAGTTATTATTGTTTAAAACATCCTTATGTGCTTAATACTTATTAATACTGAATTGAAACAATTGTTTCTATATTTGTTTTTATTAAATTTTTTATATAAAATAATACATGTATACAACTTATTTATTTTCTTTTTCTTCAGAAAAGGTGCTTAAACCTAATTACATTATTTCCATTCGCAGTAGTATGAATATGTACTGGAGGTGAACAAAATTTTTCCAAACTTATTATTCTTGGTTTTTCCACTCGTGATCCAACAATGTACGCTTCTATGTGCTCGTCAAACATCTGATTTTGAAATTCATAGCAAACTATAAAGAGGTCACAATCATTTTGAATAATTATCAAATGTATTTGGAAAATCTTCAAGTTTTCCTCAGACAAAAATAAAAAGTAATTTTTCTTATAAACAGTTCCTTTTACTTGTATTTCATTTGTCTTCAGCACGAAACTATTATTTTCAATACGTATATCCGACTCTAAGTCTTCACTAAAAAATGGTTCGTTTCGAAGTAAAGTTCGTTCATAACCTGATAAGTCAATAACCTCATTAAAACCCTTATTTTGCAATATTCGGAAAGCATTTATTAGCTGAAATTTTATACCAATAGACCAACAAATATTAACTCTACTTGTAATATTCTTTGCGTACAATTTTAAAGCCCGATGTTTAGCTTCAAACCGAAAGCAATTCAAATATTTTATTGGGCCACTATATTCTATAATTTTGGGGTAATGCAGTAAAAAATGATGTTTTGGTTTAAGCTTTTCATTAAATAATTTAATATACATGTCATTCAATTCTGAAATTGTGATTCTAAGTAAAGATAAAGTGTCCTCTGTATAAAATGGTAGCATAGTAAGATCAATAAATTTAAGCATTTTTAAAAAGAAATGCCACACCGGGTTATTTTTTGGAATTAAATCACCCATAAATAATGAAAAGTGATGAACGAAGCACCACATTTCTCGTGCAGACATAGTGAAATGTTTATTTTTTATATTTTCCAAAGTGATAGGAGGCGGAATATTACCTATTTCCGTATCACCGTAAGAAAACAGCCGCATTCGCGCATTTAAAGTTTCAACGGAAAATATTTGAACCTCTTGCACAAAGTAAGATATAATACAACTCATGTTGTAATGACAAATACCCTCAAACACATCATGCATTAGATCTGCGGCATAATTTTCCGTAACATGAAAATCTGGTACTAAGTTAAAAATTGAGTTCTCTATAATCCCTGTACGTTTGCTGTCATTAATTGAAAGTTCTCTCGGAAAACTGTCTCTTGTACGTAAATCAGCTGGCACTTCCTCGATATCAGAGCAAAGATTATTTTTATGCCTTCGGCAAAATCTGCAATAAAAATTGGAATTGAATGATGAAGTGAAGCCTAATGCGGAATTTAAACTTAAATTATCTCCAACAATTACAGCTAATAAAAAATATACTCGTTTCTCTATTCCATTGATGGTTATGGTAATACCATTTTTTGCAATATCTTCGACTTCGTCAACTAAAACCTTAAAACAGGTGTCATTGCCATATAGTTTAGAATCTGATGACTTAAAAAGCATTGCAATAAATATGTTATCTAAAGTCGAAAGGTATTCTTTAGGTAATACAGGAATCGAATAATAAACTGCACATAGTTTGTGAACGCCATGATGTGATCCTAAAGGATTACAAGTCTCAAAATCATCAGTATACAAGATAAATGGAATAACAGTTTTATTTTGATATTTTCGGGATTTATTTTTCCATAATTTTCCATTAATAAAATTCTGAAGTCTACTTTCCTGCTCCAAAGCATTTATATTTTGAAGAGTTTTATCTAAAACATTTGGCAATTCAAAAAATTGTTTTAACTGAAATTTAAAGGGCATCAAAACGCCTTTAGATTCACTAGAATGTAAGGAAGGGAAATTATTTCGCAGAGCAGCAGTTTCGTTATGTATAGTGAAGCTTGTGGGTAGATCTAAAACTTTTTTTTCCTTCAATTTCTGAAATAATTTATGTTCCGAATTGATACTTTCAAACGATTTAGTGATAGTGCAAAGTATTACATCTAAATTACTTTTAAATTCAATCGGAATATGCGGGGATAAAATTTTTTCCAAATGATCACAAATTACATTTGTTAAAAACTCAGTTATATCATCACATATTTCTTTAACACATTTACGAGGAAGATTGGTCTTACTATGCCATTTACACATTAATGTTAATGCACCGTCTTCCAGTATCTGCCTAAATGTTTCAATATTGAAATTATTTCCGTTTTCAGAATTTTGGTCATACCAATTTTGATTACATGTTCTGACATTATCTATTTCATTGCTTTCAGGATTCAATACCTTCATACATTCTACTTTTTCACAATCCTCACTCCTCTTTTTATGAGTAAATAAATGCTTTCTAAACGAATTCAAACTACAAAAGGTTTGAGAACATTGATTTTGTGCACAGTATAGTCTACTAGTGGATTTAATGTTATGAACGCTCTTTAAGTGGGTTATTAGAAAACATATATCTTTGAAGGTGTTTAAACAAATAAAGCATTTATACATTTTAGATGATTTTCTAGCTTTCTCTTAGTTCATTTATAATGCAGATTATTTTCGGAGGAACTTTTGAATTTTGTAATGGGTTGCTAATACCGTAAAAATAATTTTCGATAAATATCCAAATGAGTTCACTTTCTAGTGCATATTTAAGATTTAACGTTGTATATGCTTTAAAACAAATGTCTAATGACTTAATCAAAGTATCCAATTTGTATAATAGATTATCAATAACTACATAAAATTGGTTGACATCTTGTAGTGTGTTACCTACAACAATTATAAAAGGCTGGCAACTCAACCCCATCTCCTTATACATGTTATTTCTTTTCTCAATTGTGGGGAAAATTAAGTTTTCTGTCACTAGATGTATTAAAAAGCTGTCTTGGGATGCGGCAATACTGGGACGCCAATGATCAGTTTTTGATCCTGGCCTTTTGATTTTAATTCTTTGGGTTGGTTGTATAATGGCATGTAATACTAATGCTAAAATCACATCTCGTGGGTCTGAAAGAAGAAGGAATATTATATTTATTCATTTCCTTTTAATAATTTGCTACCATCAGGTGTATCTTTGGTAATAGAGTTGTACAGTTCTCTGCATCGTTTATCTTTAATTTTAGCCTCTAACTTAGAAAAACGTAGAACGAAACTGTGCCAGGAATTGATTAATTGCATGGATTTTTCTTCCCCATATGTCAAAGAAAAATCTTTATCGATCTAAAAATGTGAGAAAAAAAACATATTTTCTACATAGAAAAAGAAAATTGTTTATATATATATATATATAGTGTGTATAAATATCTGTAGATATCTATGATGGATGTGCAGAGCCATAAACATTTTAAAAATGATAAACACGAGAAAATACACTTTATTCTACCAAGTCGGATTCAAATTTCTTTAAAGGTAAAGTTATAAAACTGAAATATATGAAAGCCTTAATTTCAACCCACAAAAAAAATTAAGTAAGTGATATAAGAGGTTTTCTAAAAACAAAAGATGATGTTTTAAAACACACACATCATAGATCCAATTATAAGGAGCTATATGTGCCCATAATTATGAAAGTGGTCTAAGTCACAAATTTTTAAAATTGAATTTACTACTTATTTCGTGTTACAAATAAAGAAAGAAGTTAAAATATAGTAAAATTGAAAAAAGTGACATAGACCACTTTCATAATTATGGGTACATATGTGTATGTATTTTTACCAAAGTATGCCCCAGAGAGTGTCTTAAAATAGGCCAATCCTCAAATATCAATTGTAGATTAAAATCTTTACGTGAATCTAGATTTCTTTTTCTGTATTGGTATAATTTCTCCCATTCCTTTTGACAACCATTCCAATCGTCTTGATTGTATTTTAGAAATCTTTTATTAGATTCAATCACAGCATCTAAAATAATATGTAACACCTATGTGTACTTTACTTAATAAATTATAGTAAGTGCATTTTAGTACCGTCTTCAGTATTATTAATTATTTCAGAGCCTTGATTAGAAGTTTCTGTTGCTATTCGAATCTTTCTTTTTGTCGATTCGCGAAATAAATCTTTTTTCCTTAATAATTTTAACTTGTTGTTGTAGCGGTCAAACAATTTTCCTCTTGGAGGACAATTCTTTTCGCGAGGTATATAATATATCGCCTATGTGAAAATCAAATAAAAAGTATGTAAGTACAAAACTGTTTGATAGAAATAAATGATATCATAATTATCAATATTCTATGAGAAGAATTATTTCTACAAATGTAACTAAAAGTTTGAGTCTCATTTCTCTGAGTGTACATAATATATATATAATTTTTATGATTTTACCTTACTTTCCGATGGGAAAACTGTAACTATTTGATCTGATAGTTCATTTATTTCCTTAAGACTAAGTGTTAGACCCTTTATGAAAATATGTTCCGTTATCAAATTTATAAGGTTATTTCTGTGTGTATCATTAAGTTTTCCATTGAGTTTGTAGAAGTCTTTTATGTTTTGCCCAGCGTAGCACTTCAATACGTCTTCAATGATCTGCAATCTTTAATATACGGAAAATATGCGAAACACATAAATAAAGATTAAAATTACAACTTTTGAGCCTACTGTTGAGCTTTTACTCGCAAAATCAGACGTTGAAATCCAGGACGTTACTCTAGCGGTTGCTGATAAAGTATCTGCATCAGCGATGCCGTCGCCAATTGGTTCATATAATCCCTTAAAGGTTATAAATATAAACCAATCTTGTAAAACGAAATGCAATCAAATTTACTTGTTCTCTTCTCCACGTTTTAAGCTGACCTTTTAATTTGATAAATGTGCCATAAGCTCCTTCTGAGTTACTGACAATTCTTGTGATATCTGCTACGTCGATATATTTTAGGCACTCAAAATCTATACCTAATTCTTAATATAAAAATTACTTTTATAAAATTCTTGTAATAAAAGAACTGAAAATATACCTTGAAACCTTTCATAAAGATGGCTCAAATTCCATGAAGACAAGATATTTTTTAATGGATTTCCCTCCGGTTGTGCAGGGACTTCTTGGGATAAAATAAAAATTTGTTGAGGTGGTGAATTCAAGCTCAAAATTTGTTTTCCACAATCAGTTGGATTAAAATGTTCAACTACACATTCACACTGATGAAATTCCTCACTCTGTTTAAGCGAACATTCAGTATCTTGAGCATTCCCCTCAAATGATAACAACTCTAACAGTTCTTTCTGCTGCGACTCAAAGTTTTCAATATTTTGTTCCCGTAATTCAACCGCCTGCGTAAGATTATCTACACTTTCATTTTCTGAACACATTTTGAAACTGAATAACTTTTTAAAGTGGAAAACGTTTTATTACATTTGAAAAGCAATTTCACAATAAAACAGCGCACGGGCACAAGTCAAGCGAACCGAAGAAACTCACTGCGTTTATGTCACACCCGTCAACAAACTTTTATACGTAAAAGACCTTGTCAAACTGTTTTCAGTTATTTTCAACTATTTTAGAGGTTGATTTCTACATTTAAGAATGAAAATTGTTGCATCCAACTATTGATTATAGTTAAAATCAACTATTTAAGAAGTAAATTTTAACACGAGAATTTTTAACTTTTCATAATAGTTAACTTTAACTATTTCAATAAACACAATTATGAAATGCAAACAACTTCTTATACATCGAATCTTCCTTATGGCAGCAATTTCCAAACTGTGGTATAGCTAATATCAACTATTTCAGAGGTTGACTTTAACAACTTAAATCGTAAATTTGAACGTCCAGCAGTTATTATTAACTATTTTTTCCAAAGTTAAAAATCAAATATTTTTCTTTGTTACATTTAACTAACATAATTGTACATTAACCTGAAATCACTTCAACTATTTATAGTTGATTTTAACCATTATAACTATTTTTTTCCCCTAAAATAGTTATTTTCGTAAAATTGGCCCTCAACTATCAAAAATTGTTATTTTTAACATATAAATTTTTCTCAGTGTAGGGGGCCAGCCGTGATGTCATAAATGACGGCCAGTGATAAATAATAATACATAAGCATGGGCCCCCATGTCCTCCCGTAACTCCGCCCATGTACATAAGCTATTTTTTTCCTCGGGAAAATATCTCATTCCCCCATGTCCTCCCGTAACTCCGCCCATGTATATAAGCTATTTTTTTCCTCGGGAAAATATCTCATTCCCAAGCGAAAATCTAATACGTTGTTTTTAATTAGAATAGTGGATAGTTATAAAAACTTCTGCACCGTTACCTCAGTTTTTGGGCGATCTTCTTCAGATGTACTTGTTGATGATTTAGGTTGTATAGAAGAACTAGAATTGCTTGTATTTCCCATCTTTTCATTATCATGTATCACCGATGATTTGGAATTTTTAAAGAATGTTCTGATATTGTTACATTGTCCAAACTTTATACTTAGAAAAAAAAAAAAAACAGAGTGCATATCAAAACCTATAACAAACTTAACCGAATGAAATAATCAATAAATATATAATCAAAAAATATATTTTGTCATTAAATTTGTAGTTAGAATTTTACGCAGAAGGGATTTCACGCCTTTCCTTTACGCCTTTAGGTTTAAGGGGGTAGTACACTTCTCTTTTTTGAAAAAATCGATTTTTTTTTTATTTCATAAATGTGCTCTAATATATCACAGAAATGTTCTCCCAAAACCGTTTTGAGAAATTCGATATATAAAAAAAGTTATAGACACATTTGTAGCGGTGCCTTACGCTTATCGCACCTTAAAATGATCGAATAAAAACTTTAAACGCGTTTTTCTCAAAACCACGTTTTTTGACCTGGCCGACATGATTTTGAAAAAACTATTGGTCTGATCGGGCTCAAATTTTTATGGGATACTCTATACATGTGTAGTTCTTGTCCGAACTAGGATTTTGAAAATCGGTTAATGTTTAACCCTTTTTTTAAACAATTTTTTGCAAAAAAAACTGATCGAAAAATTAAAAAGTCCGCCATTTTCTTGTTTTTTTACCAAAATTTTTTATCCTAGTTCGAACGATAGCGACTGATCTATATTTTAATATGCACTTTGAATTGTTTGTTTAAGACGTTCCAGAGTCGAGATATCATGCCGGCCAGATTAAAAAGGGGTCACCTTCAGGCAGCCATATTAGGGCCCTATGAAGAAAACAAAAAAAAAAAATTTTTTTTTAATATTCTTGAATATTAGTTGTATCATATATAAAAAGTTTGCAAGATCAAAATAAAGTTAACTATAAAACAAAAAATCTTTAGAAAAAGGCCTTAAGAAGTGTACTACCCCCTTAAATGTAATTATTAATTTGGGAAGAAACGGGCAATGCGCCCAGTACAAAGGGTACAAGCGTATCATCGCCGTATATAATACATATACATATTTACATTTCTTATATTAAACATTTTGTTGGCTAAAAATAAAGCTATTTCAATAAATAAGTCGATGTGCCATATCACATTAAATTGTAAAATAATTATCGATGTATCATCGAACAATAACAAATAATACAAATCTATTGCAAGTTACAATTTGTATTCGTTAATACCAGTCATGGTGTAAATTATAAAAACAAAAGCATCCATAACAGGAATTATCAAAATCGCTAATATGCATCCTGGTCATGAGGCATGACACCGCAGATGAGGCACTAATTTTTACAAAGTAAAGCTGAATTGAAGATTTATATTTAATTTTAATATAGTATAGCTTATACAAATTTATTTAAATAAACAGAAGGTGAACGACCAATTTGCTCATGACAGAAATAATTCCTTTACTGAATTCTTAAACGGTAGGAGGTGATTTAAAGGAATTGTATCATTATGTAGACTATGCCAGAGCCTGATTAACCGAGGTATAGATGAAAAATAAGTGGAGTTGCGATTGTGGGTTTCCCCAACAACACTTCTGCGCCTACGAAGACTATACGGTATACTGCGTTCAACAAAAAAATACGAGTGTGCTTTAGACCACACGACTGAAGTAAAGCTTCTTTAGCTCCATCTATATGTATATATATGTGTTACAGCGTCTATCCTGTAGCATATATATTACAGCCTCTTATGGATGCAATATAGTATTAAAAGGAAAAAGGTATAGGAAAATGTTGGATCAAGAATCATATGGCTTGAAACACGCTTGTTTACGTTTGGTACATAACTTTTTTATTTACAAAAATAAAATTACTTCAATAAACAAAAACAAAATACATCAATTCACTAAAAAATAGAATATTAACAACACATATATGAAAAAGCAAACAAAATAAATTAACAAAGGTATATAAAACAGATAAACGAAATTTAGACTTTTAAAAAAACTTATAAATAATTCTTGAGGTTTCTGGAATTTATAGAAGAAAAAAAAATAAATTAATATTTAAATGAGAAATTGCCACCCGATGAATATAAAAACTGCGGTGAATACCAACAGTCTGTTTCTATTAAAAAACCTATCAGCCCTAATTTCTGCGTAGCATCAACAATATTTTTTGTAGAAAAAGATTGCTAATGTGTGGTTCGTAGTGGCGGTGAATACCAGCCTAGACTCTAATTCCAAAAATGTTAAAACACGGTGGAAACCTGCATTCGAACATCCCTGGAATCGGAATTCAATGTTTTGTTGTACTTGCCTAGTAAATAGCTTATGGTGGAAACCTATAAGTTATTTACGGCCTATGTGGTGGTAGAAACCTGCCTAAGTTCTAACACTGAAAGTGCTCAAATATGGTGGAAACCGACACCCGAACACTCCCAAAATCGGAACTTAATGTTTTGTTGTCCTTGCCTTGTAAATAGCTTATGGTGGAAACCTATAAGTTATTTACGGCCTATGTGGCGGTAGAAACCTGCCTAAGTTCTAACACTGAAAGTGCTCAAATATGGTGGAAACCGACACCCGAACACTCCCAAAATCGGAACTTAATATTTTGTTGTACTTGCCTTGTAAATAGCTTATGGTGGAAACCTATAAGTTATTTACGGCCTATGTGGCGGTAGAAACCTGCCTAAGTTCTAACACTGAAAGTGCTAAAATATGGTGGAAACCGACACCTGAACACTCCCAAAATCGGAACTTAATATTTTGTTGTCCTTGCCTTGTAAATAGCTTATGGTGGAAACCTATAAGTTATTTACGGCCTATGTGGCGGTAGAAACCTGCCTAAGTTCTAACACTGAAAGTGCTCAAATATGGTGGAAACCGACACCTGAACACTCCCAAAATCGGAACTTAATATTTTGTTGTACTTGCCTTGTAAATAGCTTATGGTGGAAACCTATAAGTTATTTACGGCCTATGTGGTGGTTGAAACCTACCTGGCGGTTGAAACCTGCCTTGATTCGAATTCTAACCTTGCCAAATGCGGGGAAACCAACATCGAACAATGCCGGAATTGGAATGATTATCCTTCGCAGTTCGCCTCCTTTTATACTAAATTTGGCATAAGAAAGGATTGCTGCGATTGAAAATTTCAAATAATTCAAAAATGATTAGTTCCCAACTTTGAAGCAGATGGCGCTCTGTATGCAACAGAGAAAAAATTGTTGCTGTCAAATGACAGCTGTTCTGTCATTAAAAATCCATTGAGGAAATGCCAAAGACATCGTTTTTGGTAATTTGCGGAGGAAATGTGAAGGCATCGATTAGGTTTGTTAATTAATTTAACTCTAATCCAGATCAGAAACAAGTGTTTTGTTTTTCTTCTTATTTCAGATGATCTGCATGTCGCATGAAGCTGCGACATTCTCCCCCCTCAACGATAATACTCACCAGTCTCTTGTAAGGTTGTACCATATTAATTTTGTCCCTCTTATGGTCAACCGCACCTTTCCTCCCTCTTCTAGGAAGACGGTGTGACGTTTCCGCCTCGACTCCCTTATGGTCTTAAAGGGAATTTGTCTCGCGTCATTGTGCGTCAGTTTAAATGACGCACCCTCGCGGGTGATGAGGTCACAAACCCTCATTTCCTTGACCCTTGGTGGTGGTCGTCCCGCGGTTGGCCTGGCTGCAGAACGGCCGATGTCCCTATTCGCTGGGTACAATGCCAGCGCCTGGACGTTGCTCTCGGGATGCCGTTTGGGTGGATGTTCCGGTTTGGTCCCGGTTGCAGAGTTCTCCCGCTCTTCTTGTGGAGGTTCGTGCACAACAGTCGGGATGGAACTTGAGGCGCTAGCGGAAACTGACGGTCTGCCACCAACTGGTTTGTTTCCCGCCCAAATTTGAGGTCGCGTTGGTTGTCGCACTGGACAAAACGCTGCCAGATTGGTATTGGGAATGGTCTTTCTGGCCCTCTTCATCGACCTGACCTTTCTCCAATCGATGCTTTTACCTGGCGTAGGCGGCAATTCCATCTGGCTGGCTTCTCGTGGTGGCGTCTGAGGTGGAGTCTGCATCGCATCATCGAAAGTCACGTCTAGATTGTCCTGCATTTTACCTGGTTCTGTCAACAAAGGAATTATTTTGCTAATTGGCCTTTGTGTTTTGGTAAATTCCGTTGCTATAGTAACTACTCGAATTTTTCCATCATTGCCAGGATGAACTTTTTCGACTCGACCCAACCTCCATCTCTGGGGTGGCAATTTCTCATCTTTTAAAATTACAATTTGCCCTATTTCCAAGTTCGGTCCCAACGAATTCCACTTTTGACGTTTTTGCAATTCGAAAAGATATTCGTTGCTCCATCTCTTCCAGAAACTCTGTCGTAATTGTTGTATGTGTTTCCATCTGTCTGTTAAAGAGGATCTTTGATTACTTATTTCTGATTCTGGAGGAGACAATAGGGCTGTGCCTATCAAAAAATGACCAGGAGTTAACGGCTCCAAACTTGGTGTGTCTCCATATACTGTAGTCAGAGGTCTTGAATTGACACAAGCCTCAACTTGTGTTAAAAGGGTATTTAGTTCTTCAAATGTGAGCGAAGTACCCTCCAGTATTCTTTTTAAATGGAATTTAGTTCGTTTTACTGCTGCCTCCCATATTCCTCCCATATGTGGAGCATACGGTGGATTGAAATGCCATTCTATTCCATCCAGTTTTGTTTTTTCTGCGAGAAACTCAACTGCTTCCTTTACGTTTCTTTGCAGCTCCTTATTGGCGCCCACAAATGTAGTACCGTTGTCCGAGAAGATTTTGGAGCATAATCCTCTCCTAGCAGTGAAACGCCTGAAGGCGGCCAAGAAAGCCTCCGTGGTTAGATCAGATACCACCTCTAGATGTATGGCTTTAACGGCCATGCAAATGAATACGCAAATGTAACCCCTGTACTCCTTTGACCCTCTATGTTTTGACATTTTTAAGTTGATTGGACCCGCATAGTCCAAACCAACGTTTTGAAATGGTCGAGCTTGAGTTACTCGTTCAGCTGGTAGTTCTCCCATTAATTGTGTCAATGGCTTGTTTGTATAGCGAATGCATTTCACGCATTTATGTATGTTGCTTTTAATGGCGTGCATGCCATTAATTATCCAATACCCATGCATTCTCATAGTGCTCAGGACTAGCTGTGGTCCACCATGTAACGAAAGCTTATGGAAGTATTCGATAAGTAATTCTGTTAAATGCTCCTTTTTAGCTAATATAATTGGGTATTTGCTGTTAAAAGGTAGCATTGAATTTGTGAGCCTTCCTCCAGCTCGTAAAACCCCTTCGTTATCTAGGAATGGAGATAACTTGAGTATTTTGCTAGATTTAGAAATCAATTGGTTTGATTTCAAACGTCCAATTTCTTCATGAAACGTTCTTTGTTGTACACAACAGATTATTGAGGTTTTTGCTGCCATTAATTCTTTGATGGTCAGATTTCCTACTCTTCGTGAGTTTTTATTTTTGCAATTGCCTATAAATCTCTGGCAATATGCAGTGATGCGTAGCAGTCTTTCAAATGACGAAACACCTTCCATTAGGATGTCGTCATGAACAGCCGTAAAAACTTTTGTTTTAAGTGTCCTTTTTTCGACTGCCGTTTCAATATCCTGTATTTGGACGTTGTGCCAATTTTCATCCTTTTCTCGTAGCCAATCCGGCCCATTCCACCAGTTCGAACACTCCGCTAGATTTCTCGGAGATATACCACGAGTTGCGATATCTGCTGGATTGTCCTTTGAAGAGACATAACTCCATGTGTTTCCGTTGTTAGATTGTACTTCGCCCACACGATTGGCTACAAATGTCTGCCAGTGATGAGGAGATTTATTCAACCATGACAAAACAATTTTGGAATCACTCCAGCAATAGCAATGTATATTTTCTAGATTCATATTAATCCTGATTTGCTTGACAAGCCGAATTAACAGCACAGTGGCACACAGCTCCAGTCGAGGTAGTGATACCGGTTTGATTGGAGCTATCTTCGTCTTGGCAGTCAACAAATTAACATGTATATTTTGATTCTTATCAATTATTCTGATATATACTGATGCAGCAAATGCCTTTGTTGATGCATCAGCGAAAGCGTGCAATTGGCAATTGATCTGTGACGAACTTGTGTATATCCATCGTGGTATTTTGATGTTATTGAAATGATACAACTCGCCTTTAAACCTCTTCCATTCTTCTCCGAGTTCCACAGGAATCGGGTCATCCCATGAAATGTTACATAACCATAAACGTTGCATTATAATTTTTGCAACGATAACTGAGGGAGCCAACCAACCCAAAGGATCGTATAATTTTGCGATCTCCGAAAGTATATTTCGTTTTGAAATTGGTGGCTTGTTAAATTCTTTTGGATCTATTGCGTATGAAAAGTAATCCAAGGCCGGATGCCAGTGTATTCCAAGCGCTTTGATTTGCTCATCCTCATATAGCTTTAGTGGAAGCTGAATTTCTCTGTCTTCTTCTGGAATGTTTTTCAGAAGGCTGTCGTTATTTGCCGCCCATTTGCGTAAACAGAACCCTCCTGATTTCAGTAGTAGGAGTAATTCTTCCTGGAGTTCGCTTGCTTCCTGTATACTATCAGCACCGGTAAGCACGTCGTCAACATAAAAATCATGCAGTACCACCTCTGAGGCGTGAGGATATGTGATCTTCTCATCTTGTGCCAACTGATGAAGTGTACGAATGGCAAGATATGGAGCGGCAGTTGTACCAAAAGTTACTGTATTCAGTTCGAATTCCTCAATTTGTGTCGATGTTCTATCTCTCCATAGAATCCTTTGATATTTTCTATCCTCTGGATGCATCTTAATCATCCTATACATTTTTTGAATGTCTGCGGTCATGGCGAATTCGTATCTCCGCCAACTCAAAAGGGTTGAAAACAGCTTGGGTTGTATAGTAGGGCCAGTCATCATCTGCTCGTTCAAACTTAGTCCATTACTTGACCTGGCTGAAGCATCGAACACTACACGGAGTTTCGTAGTTGTGCTTGCTTTTATTACCGCGTGATGTGGCATGTAATAATAGTCACAATCATATGACGAACGTTCCTTGTTTCGTACTGGAACCATATGACCCTGTTCCGTGTAATCGTTTATGCAATCGGAGTATTCCTGATAAAGGTCCTGCGATTGCTTCAGTTTTTTCTCCAACTGGAGAAACCTTGACAAAGCTTGTCTTTTTGAATCTCCTAATTTTGGTGTACTGTTGTTCTTGAAAGGAAGACGGACTTGGTACTCTCCTGTTGGAAGACGAGTCACAGTTTTTGTATAAAACTGTTCACATTCTTCCTCTTCCTTTGTATAATTCCTGCTAGTTATTTCTTCACATTCCCAAAACTTTTGTAATTGGGTGTTCAATTTATCAAGTGATGGACTTTCATTGATAAAAGCCGAAAAACTAGAGTTGTTTTTGTGATTCTCATATGATGGTATTTCTCCGAACAAGATCCATCCTAATTCGGTGTTTTGTGCCGTTGGCGTTCCGTTTTCTCCACGTATAACGCCATTTCGAATTATTTTTGAGAACACATTCACCCCCAGTAATAAATCAATATTTCCACGTTTGAAATATTCTGGGTCTGCCAATTGTAAATCTTTAATGTATTTAAAGTTGTTTATTGGCATATTTTTAGGAGGAACTACATTAGTTATTTTTTTAATAACATATGCCTTCATCGACAATTCAAACTGTGTTGTGTTTGAATATAATGTAAATGAAGCCTCCTTTTTTGATGTTGCCAGCTTGGTTGATCCAAGGCCTGCAATCTGTAAGTATGTGGGATCTCCTTTGATTCCTAACGCTTGAAATGCAGCTTCTGTTATGAATGAACTTTGGGAGCCCAAATCTATAAGAGCACGAAGTGTCGAGGATATTCCCTTTTTACTCTTAATAGTCACCAATGCCGTAGCTAGTAATGCTTGTGTCTGATTTCTGTTGAAATGGCAGTTGGATTTTGGTTCTTGCTGTGATGAAGCAGGTATTTGTTTCCCCGTGATCCTTTCATTGCTGTTTATTGCATCCTTATGCAGCAATGTATGGTGGCGCTTATCACATTTAAAACATGTATTATAGCTAGGACATCCTATATTTACATGTTTTGTCAAGCAGTTATAGCATAAATTGTTCTTTACTATAAGCTTTTGTTTGTCTGTATTCGACAATTGTTTAAATGTATTACATTTTGCTAATATGTGCGATTCTTTGCAGAGAACGCAATAATCTGCTACACGACAGTTTCTGAAGTCGTGTTTCCGCAAGCATCTAACACATATTTTGTGTTCCCGCAAAATGTCTCGTTTAGCATTTGGATGTAATGCTTCGAATTTCTTGCATGATTGCAATAAATGGTTTCCTTTGCATATGATGCATTTTGTTTTATCATCGATATGGTAGTTGTGTGTCTTTCGTGTATTTTTGAAAGGCACTTCTTTACTTGAATCAAATATGGCTTCTAGTGTTCGAAACCTTGATTCAAGAAATTCATAAAGCTGTTTTAACTTGGGCAGCTCTCTTTGATTCGAGATGGTCTGTTCCCACAGCTTATGTGTTTCTTGCGGTAGTCGCTGTACCAGTAGAAAAATGATTATCGGATCCCATTCCGACGTGACAATGTCTAAAGCTTTTAGCTCATGTAGGCATTCTTTAGTATTGTCTAAAAGATCCTTTAAAGCCCTTTGTGATTCTCCTTTGACTGGAGTTTGGCTGAAAAGTTCCTTTAATTGAGCCGTTATCAATACTCGTTTGTTATTGTAGCGGTCAATTAATGTTTGCCATGCGGCAGCATAGTTCGATTCTACCATATCGAATTGTTTAATAATTCGTTCAGCCTCGCCACTCAAACACGATTTAAGATAATGCAATTTTTGCACATCTGGAATTCTGTTATCCTCGTGAATGAGTGAGCTGAACATATCATGGAATGATCTCCATGTCTTGTAATTTCCATTGAATTTCGGAAGATCTATACGCGGCAGTTTCACTTCAACCTTTCCTTCAGGTTGAATTGGTTTTAGGGTTCTATTTGAATCGACGGACTTCTTACTAATTTCTCTTTCGTCAAGGAGTTCTTCTAATTCCCCGAGGAATTCGAAATATGTCTTTTCGAATTCATCATAAATTTCTTCGTCGCTGTACCTTTGTACAAATTCTAATATCTTTTCATCCGTTTGCTCATCTGCGATTTCTATAGCTAGATGATTTTTTTGGAATTCTAACCAGAACTTGGAAATCTGTTCTATACGTCCTGATAAATATTTAGGCGTTTTTCTTTTGTCGCCTGTCTTTGAATAGTTTACTTGTGCTCTTTCAAGTGAAGCTTTTAAAGTGAATTGAGTTTTCAATAAAGTTAACATTTTGCTGAAGTTTGCAAGTTTTTTCCTAAATTGAAATATGTTATGTTTTCAACAAGCGTGTTTGGCCGCAAATATATCCGGCTCGAAGGACCAAATGTTACAGCGTCTATCCTGTAGCATATATATTACAGCCTCTTATGGATGCAATATAGTATTAAAAGGAAAAAGGTATAGGAAAATGTTGGATCAAGAATCATATGGCTTGAAACACGCTTGTTTACGTTTGGTACATAACTTTTTTATTTACAAAAATAAAATTACTTCAATAAACAAAAACAAAATACATCAATTCACTAAAAAATAGAATATTAACAACACATATATGAAAAAGCAAACAAAATAAATTAACAAAGGTATATAAAACAGATAAACGAAATTTAGACTTTTAAAAAAACTTATAAATAATTCTTGAGGTTTCTGGAATTTATAGAAGAAAAAAAAATAAATTAATATTTAAATGAGAAATTGCCACCCGATGAATATAAAAACTGCGGTGAATACCAACAGTCTGTTTCTATTAAAAAACCTATCAGCCCTAATTTCTGCGTAGCATCAACAATATTTTTTGTAGAAAAAGATTGCTAATGTGTGGTTCGTAGTGGCGGTGAATACCAGCCTAGACTCTAATTCCAAAAATGTTAAAACACGGTGGAAACCTGCATTCGAACATCCCTGGAATCGGAATTCAATGTTTTGTTGTACTTGCCTAGTAAATAGCTTATGGTGGAAACCTATAAGTTATTTACGGCCTATGTGGTGGTAGAAACCTGCCTAAGTTCTAACACTGAAAGTGCTCAAATATGGTGGAAACCGACACCCGAACACTCCCAAAATCGGAACTTAATGTTTTGTTGTCCTTGCCTTGTAAATAGCTTATGGTGGAAACCTATAAGTTATTTACGGCCTATGTGGCGGTAGAAACCTGCCTAAGTTCTAACACTGAAAGTGCTCAAATATGGTGGAAACCGACACCCGAACACTCCCAAAATCGGAACTTAATATTTTGTTGTACTTGCCTTGTAAATAGCTTATGGTGGAAACCTATAAGTTATTTACGGCCTATGTGGCGGTAGAAACCTGCCTAAGTTCTAACACTGAAAGTGCTAAAATATGGTGGAAACCGACACCTGAACACTCCCAAAATCGGAACTTAATATTTTGTTGTCCTTGCCTTGTAAATAGCTTATGGTGGAAACCTATAAGTTATTTACGGCCTATGTGGCGGTAGAAACCTGCCTAAGTTCTAACACTGAAAGTGCTCAAATATGGTGGAAACCGACACCTGAACACTCCCAAAATCGGAACTTAATATTTTGTTGTACTTGCCTTGTAAATAGCTTATGGTGGAAACCTATAAGTTATTTACGGCCTATGTGGTGGTTGAAACCTACCTGGCGGTTGAAACCTGCCTTGATTCGAATTCTAACCTTGCCAAATGCGGGGAAACCAACATCGAACAATGCCGGAATTGGAATGATTATCCTTCGCAGTTCGCCTCCTTTTATACTAAATTTGGCATAAGAAAGGATTGCTGCGATTGAAAATTTCAAATAATTCAAAAATGATTAGTTCCCAACTTTGAAGCAGATGGCGCTCTGTATGCAACAGAGAAAAAATTGTTGCTGTCAAATGACAGCTGTTCTGTCATTAAAAATCCATTGAGGAAATGCCAAAGACATCGTTTTTGGTAATTTGCGGAGGAAATGTGAAGGCATCGATTAGGTTTGTTAATTAATTTAACTCTAATCCAGATCAGAAACAAGTGTTTTGTTTTTCTTCTTATTTCAGATGATCTGCATGTCGCATGAAGCTGCGACAATATGTGTTTATATATGTATATATGTATAATATATACATGTATATAATATACATATATTCATTTTCTACAAATATTTAAATTTATTATCGGTTTTCATTGATAAATTAGTGCTCGCCCTCTCTCTCTTGCTTCTACAGTAATATACGAAACGTAACTCTCTTATCTTTCTATCTTCACTAACTTATATCTACTTCCGTTCGCCTCGGCCCGATCACACTTTTCCCAACGCTCTCGTCATGCATTTACCAGCTTACTCCCCAAAGTCAAGCGTGCGTAAAGAAGTTTTACTTCAAAAGCATCCCCACGCTGCGATTCGAACCCATGACCTCTGAATCCCAAGTCCAACTGTTCACCACTGCACCAAACGCCGCTTTACTTCAAAAGCATCCCCACGCTGGGATTCGAACCCGTGACCTCTGTTTCCCAAGCCCAACTGTTTGCCACTGCACCAAACGCCGCGTTCACCTTGCCCGATCGCACTTTTTGTAACGCTCTCGTCATGCATTCACCAGCTTACTCCCCAAAGTCAAGCGTGCGTAAAGAAGTTTTACTTCAAAAGATCAGCGATGTCCTGACAATCGATCATATCATGAATCAGCTTAAATGCATACACTGCATCGCAAAATTTTTATTGTGAATCTAACTTAGGTATGTTGTACTACTTCATGATACGCGAATAGTCATGATCGCGATAATCCATTGGCTGAACACTTTTGCGAGCAAGATGTCGCAGAAATCTATGCTCAACGCACTCCAACTTATGTACATTCATATATTTATCCAACTCAAGATGTGTACAGAAGCAACGGAAGAATCAGTGTCTTGTTAAGGTGTATAATGGTCGTGCAATTACGAAAATCTGAAGTTACGTTAATAATAAAACCAAGTGTTTTAAGAGCTTTGGGGCAAATATGGTCAATATGTTCCCTGAATATAAGGTTTGAGTCAACGATCACTCCAAGATCCTTGATGAACTGAACTCTTGAAATAGGTGAATTTGAGATTTTATATTGAAAATTTAGAGAGATGGAATTATTACAAAAAGATAAAAGGTGACACTTACCAAAATTTAATTTTAAAGCATTATTATTGCACCATGTAACACTTGAGCAAATATCACTCTGGAGCTCCCCAAGGTCACCTAAGGAATCAATTCAATTGTAAATCTTGGCGTCATCAGCGAATAGTAATACCTCAGAATGATTGATCAGATCATAAAGATCATTTATAAATAACACAAAGAGAGGTGTCCCAGATGAGAACCTTGTGGTACTCCAGAGCAAGTACTAAATGAAAAGGACAAGAAGCCATTGCATTTAACGTATTCTGATCTGTTGGATAGGAAAGAATTAAATCATGAAAGAAGTTTACCTCTAATGCCGTAATTTACCAGTTTTCTAAGTAATAGTGCATGGTTTACCGAATCGAAAGAACGAGAAAATTCACTGTAAAACGAGTCGACTTGTTTATTAAAAGCAAAGAATTTAAAAATGTAATTTGTGTAGGTGAATAAATTTGATTCCGTGGAGCGTTCTGGAAAGAAGCCAGTTGTTTAGGATTTATTAAATAAGAAGTAATACGAAATAGTTTTTCAGCCATAATTTTATCAAATGGTTTACCTAGAGAGCATGCTGTTACAATTTGTCTGCTACATCATATGCACTACCCTTTTTTATGACTGGAGCACATCTGTGTGGTAGTCAAACTCCCGACGAAGAAGCTGTATATCTTCAATGTATATGTTCCCCCTAACTCATCCATTGATGTCTACGAATCTCTCTGTGATGCTTTGGAACACGTTTCTGTCCCTTTGCTACCACTTGACGATCTAATTGTGGTTGGTGACTTCAACCTCCCATCCATCGATTGGCGGACTCATGAATCGACGAATTTTCTGCTACCAAGTTCGACAACATCGACTCGACAACGTGACTTCATGTTCCTTGACAGAATTCACAGCCTTAATCTACATCAGACAAATGCTGTGCGATCTTCATCGGGCAGCTTGCTTGATCTGGTGTTCTCAACGAGTGTGGAGGATACTGCGACGACAAGATGTGCCACGCCTCTGGTCAATGAATCATCTCATCATCCTGCACTTTTGATTGATTTCTGTATACCGCAAAATCAAACAAACATTAGAAGTATTTCTAAGATGTCATTCAATTTTAGGAAGGCCGATTTCGCTAGACTGGACTCATTTTTTCGTGAGTGTGACTGGTCTCCGGTCTTAAACGAATCTAATGTTGACGTTGCTATCTCAGAGTTCTATAAGATCTTATCCGCGGGTTTTGCCTCTTATGTACCTGTTTCTATAAACAAAAATTTAAATTCAAGACTTCCTTGGTTCGATGCCGAGCTTGTTCGATTAAAGAACTCGAAATGTAAAGCCTGGAAAAGATATTCCTTATCAAAAAGCGATTCAGATTATGTCGCTTTTTGCAATTTCCACTGGCTTTACGCCGCGAGATCTGAGGCTGCGTATATGTCGTACTTGATAGATATGAGAAACACAATCTCGGATAACCCAAAACGGTTTTGGAGCTTCATAAATCTTAAGAAGAACTCCGATGGCTACCCTTCGTCCTTCAGCTATAAAGGCGAAAGCAGTAGCGATCCTTTTGTAATTTGTGGTTTTCTCCATGACTTCTTCAGTTCTGCATTCACCTCTGCTTCCTGTGATATTTCTTGCTCTTTTAATAACTTGACGAAATTTCCATCCACTACTCTCGAAGCCAAAGATCTCTATTTCGATATTGAGACAACATCACGATATCTGAGTGATCTTAGCCCTAACTACTCCAGCGGTCCTGATGGGCTTCCTGCTGTTGTTCTTAGATCTTGTAGTGCGTCCTTAGTTAAGGTTATATGTTATTTATTCAATTTGTCTATGTCCTCCGGTGTCTTTCCTGACTGCTGGAAACTCTCTTATATTATTCCTATACATAAAAAAGGGCGGAAGGATGAGATTTCCAATTATAGACCTATCGCTAAACTCTCAGCGATCGGAAAACTTTTCGAGGCCATTGTCTGTGATGTAATGTATTTTCATTGCAGGTCTATTATAAGTGTTCATCAGCATGGCTTCGTGAAAGGGAGATCAACAGTTACTAACTTCCTTGCCTTCTCATCCTTCTGCTCAAATACTATTGAAAATGGTGGACAGGTTGACTGCGTATATATTGACTTCAGTAAAGCTTTTGACAGAATCCACCATCAAGCTTTGATTCATAGGCTTATACGATTTGGGTTTCCGCCACTTTTTATTAAATGGCTTTCGTCCTACTTAACTAAACGACGTCAAGTTGTCCTTTTTCGCGAGACTCTTTCATCCCCTATCAATAATACCTCGGGTGTCCCACAGGGAAGCCATCTTGGCCCTCTCCTGTTCATTTTATTTATAAATGACGCGGTTTCGGTTTTATCCAACTCGAGAATTTTAATTTATGCTGACGATGCGAAGAAATTCCGCACTATTAACAACGCGAATGATTGCTCGTTGCTTAATTCCGACCTAAATAATTTCATGGCGTGGTGTTCCTCGAACCTTATGCCTTTAAATGTGAAAAAATGCACAGTTATGACGTATTGTAGATGTAGATCGCCGATCTGGTTCCGTTATGTAATGGGTGGAAATGAATTGTCCAGACTTGACTCGGTTAAGGATCTTGGAGTTATATTTAATTCCAAACTTAACTTTGATGAACACATCAATGCCACCGTTAACAAAGCTAACTCGCTTCTGGGTAAAAAGCGTTAGTCGAAGGAGTTTGACGATCCTCACATTACTAAACTTTTATTTATTACTTTTATTCGTCCTATCTTGGAGTATGCTAGTCCAGTGTGGTCACCCTTCTATAAAACCAAATGTGAGAGAGTTGAGTCCGTCCAAAAACGCTTTCTGCTTTTTGCTCTTCGTGGTCTCCCGTGGAAGGATCCATTATCCTTACCTTCGTATAACGATCGTTTACAATTGATCTCATTGGAGCCACTGGTGGACAGACGTACTGTTTCTATAGTTGTCCTTGGCTTTAAGATTTTAATAGGTGAATGTGACTGCCCTGAATTATTATCATTGCTTAACCTTTGTGCGCCTATGTGTGGCCTCAGGTTTCACTCTTTGTTGCGTGTCCCTCAGCATCGGACTAATTATGGTCTGCACGAGCCTATTACTTTAATAGCGTCTCTAGTGAATAAACGTTGTGATCTTATTGATTTCAATATATCGCCATCCAGTCTGAGAAGTCGGCTTAGGAACTGCCATCAACTTTGAAATGTTTCTTCTTTGTACAGACATTGTATGTCGAGTTTGTAAATAAATAAAATGATAGGTCTAATATAGCACTTTTCCATTTATAATGGAAGATACCTGAAGTCAAAAAAAAAATGAAAACCTATAAGATCAGTTCAATCAAAGTTCTTGAATATTTATCTAAAAATAATGCCGGTATAGAATCAGGGCCTGGGCCAACCCAGTTCATCCCTTGGGATTGCGACCGCATCAGCAAGGCAGGGAGAATTTATACGCGGAGGTAATGTAGGGTTCGATTCGATAAGAAATGATTTAAAGTAAGTTGAAAATAATTCTGCGGTGTCATGCCCATTCGATTCCTCAAGTTCATTGAAAAATACACATGATGGAATATCTGATTTATTTCGCTTAGTGTTGACAAAGGACCAGAAGGATTTCAAGTTGCTTTTTAAAGATGTTTCAATATTGTCTATATAAGAAGCATAGCACTCTTTTCTTAATCTTATACATACAGCTCTAAGCCGTTAAAATTCTATGTAGTCATCTTCAAGTTTAGACAACTTGAAAACCCAATGGGCCCTATTCGTAGCGCGTGTTGCCTTTTTTAAATCTTTACTTAACCACGTTGAGTAAATTTGGTGTGATCTTATTCTAACAGGAACCTATTTACTAATGAGATCATTTATAATACAATAAAGTTTATCAATACAACTGTTAAAATAGAGATCACGAAAAACTCTAGACCAGTCAGTAGAACTTAATTCATTATTAATCGCGTCATAATTTGCTTTTCTAAAATTAAGATACTTATTATTTAAACTTGGACTAGACACACAATTTAAAGTGAAATTAAAAATAGCCGCGGGATGATGAGAATCGATCCGTGATAAAACGTCCAGTGGTTCCACATAACACAAATCAGTTAAGTCTGAAAATACAAGATCAAGTGAGTAACCCTTTAACTGGACCAGAAGTGGGTGGTATTGTAGAAGTCCAAGGGATCCAAAAGAATTCTTGATGCATACAGCTTTGTATTCAGTTGATTGGAGAGTACCAGGCAGTGTTTCATTCATAGGCCAGACAGTGCCTGTCAGCAGTGCCGGTTTTAGCACTACCAGCGCCCTGGGCGAGATTTCTACGGCGCCCCCTATCTGCCATTGAAACAGTAGGTAATGGGTCAGTTACCTACTTGAAACGCATACGAAAAAAAGGCAAGGGATATAATGAAATAACTATTTATTAAAAAAACTAATAAAATTTCTTTTCCTTTCTATCGGCAAACTCTTTTATTAAGACATCAAGGTCTATGTTTTCCGCAATTTCATTTTCGATTGACAAAATTGCTAAGTTTGTCAATCTAGATTGAGATATTGTGGATCGCAGATAGGTTTTTATCAGCTAAAGCTTAGAAAAACTCCTTTCCCCACTAGCCACAGTTACAAGTATAGTGATCAATATTCGCAATGCTATCCATTCATGTGGATACATACAGCTCTTGTAAGTTGCGATCTTTGATAAAATTTAAAATAAAGGCAGGATTAACCATATTCTGATCAGGCAAAAAAGATTTTAGACTTATGAGTTCATCGCACAACATACAACCATCTATACCTGATTTAGAGTCTACAGTTAATTTCAATTGGAGATTACTACAGAGTTTGAGAAGGTCTAGTTTTTCCGGAATCTTTTTTATATTGTACAAAAAAGACCAAGATTCCCAGTATTCATTTAACTGTTCAAATCTTTCATTGAGTGAATTTATGGTAGTGTCCAAAAGACAATTGAAAAATTCAACTTCAAATTTCTTTTCTGGAGAAGTTATAGGCTCATCGCGAGTAGTTTCACCAGCTTGGCGTTTAACACGTCGAATTCTTGTCGTCGTTCTAAATATAGGTTCAATTCCAACTCCTTCACAGTTAACCCATTAATGGGCGATTTCCTTCCAAATTCGTATACAGGGGTTTTTTTTTCAAAAACCAAAGCAAAAAAAATATTTCAAAACCATGGTTTGAGGAAGTTTAGACATTCGGATGGCGATTTCTGGTGGTTATATAATCATTTAATATCAGCAACTTCAAGATAATCGACTTTAAAAAGAAAAATGATCAAAAAATTCAGCACTTTTTTTAAAAAACACAAAAAATAATAGGGTTTTTGAAGCTTTTAGACAAAACAAATGCCGGATTCTGAAAGAACATCCCCAAAAACCTCCTGTATGCGAATTTGGAAGAAAATCGCCCAAATTTGCTATTCGAATCGTGCAATTGAACTTGCGTGCACAAAACCTCGTTTTCCTCATTAATGGGTTAAAATGGCGCTTTTGAAGCCTGTTTTTCTATATTCTTCCAAGAAAGCGCAGCATTTTTTCAACATTTCTGTGCATTTACCGAGATCCATGACTATTGATTGTAGAGATTTACTAATGACATTTATTTGAAAAAGTATATCATACCAAACAACCAATGAAACCGAACACTGCATTCCATTCTAGTGTTGCCGTCATAACGATTTTGTAACTAGATTTAGGGAATTTACTAATCAGTAGGACTCGCTCAATGAACAAGCGGATATAAAGGGGGGCCTGCGGCGCCCCTTCAAATCTGGCGCCCTGGGCGGTCGCCCAACCGCGCCCTACCCTAACGCCGCTACTGCCTGTCAGATTATAATCTCCGATGATAAGCAGCTTAAATCGTGGGTTTCGAGCCACAAGTTGTGTGTTTAGTATAATGATCGAGATTACAATCGCGCGACAAGTAAGCCGAGCCTATAATTAGCTTACTCTGGCTATTTGCGACCTTCACGAATTAATGTTCAATATTATCTTGTGGTATTCTCAATGGAGAGCTAATAAGTTGATTTGACACCGCAATAATACAGCCACCTCCTGTTGATTTAGATGATGTACGAGACGAACGATCTGACCTGAATACAGAGTAGCCATCAATGTTATATAAACCATCAAGAAGATCACCAACCAAGTTTCTGTAAGGATAATAATATCCGGCTTTTCTGAACATAAGAAGATGTTGGCCACTAAAGTATTAAACTTGGTTGATGACGTATACTGCGGACGTTCTGGTAATACACGGTGATACGTTTCGAAGAAGCTCCATCTACGTCCGAGCCCGTTGAGGAAGCACTTTTCGGTTTTTTTGTGGTCCATTTGGTTTTTGTTTCTTATTGCGTGAGCCCGGAGGTTTTCCCTGGCAGTGGTTCCCTCTTCCCTTCTGTGAGTGCGGCTACCATATTATGACAATTATCAGCTCTTTTTACTATAAAAAGTTAGGACTGAAACTTAAGATTTCAGGATTAGATTTAAAATTTAAAACATCAAATGTTATTTACAAAATTAAATTTTAATTGTTATATAAACATTTTCAAAAACAAATATTCTCAGTCACAAAAAAAACAGGGATTTGCTTACATGAACAAATATTCTTAAATTCACAGATCATAAAACAAAGATCGAGAAAATTAACAATCTCCCGCAAAAAAACTTAAAAAAATATCGTGACTTTTAATGTTAAGTTACATTAAAAATGACAAAGAAAATATTCCAAAAAGCTTAGCCTAACTGAAAACTGGCAAAACCATAATTGAAAACAATATAAGATTGTTGACATTTAGTCAGGACAGCGTGGCTTGTTGGCTTTGGTAGAATAGTCTTAATATTATTTATAGGAACTGAGCACAAATCAGGTACATTATGGAGTACGAACCTATGTTTGGCCTTGGAGGAAAGCCGATAAAATGACACCTCACAATCTCCGTCTTCATCAGCCTCCTTTATTATCTTACCAACATAATATTTCATACCTTTGCAAGGAAACATAACTAGGATATAGTCGCCTTCACTAGGAGAAATTCCCTTATTAAGGGAGAGTGGGGCAGTGTGTAACAGATTTTGGAATTTCGGCCTAAAGGCCCAACTATAATGTGCATATCGTTCAGTACGGAAAGCTATCAAAAGTCAACGAACGGAAACTTATGCACATTCGACAGCTGTCAGATATTCAGTGTAATAATTCTTTGTGCTTTTTTGAGTTTTAAAATGGAAGGATTAAGTGAATTAAAAGATTTATTTATTTTATTTTAGAGTTGCAATCAAGCAGCCGTGGTGAACGGACGCGAAATTATAAACCTCGCCAGTAAAATCGCCCAAAAAAAAATAATTCAATAATTCAAAGTGCATAATCAGCAGTGCAAGTGTACAGTGCCCGCACGCGCATACCCAAATAGTGAAAAAGTGCACAGGCCAGCGACAATAAGTGCAGTGCCCGGGCGGAAAAGCCCAAAGTGCAGTGATAAACAAAACGAAAGTGCAAATAGCGTACGTAAAAAGTTGTGCAAACACACTGCACGCAGTGACCCCATTATGAGGCAAACTCTTAATTCGATACTAGTTAGTGTCTATTGAGCCCCAAACTACCCAAAAGTTAACACTGACCAGCCACCAAATGTTCCCCTTTCATGAGGGAAGCAAAGTAGCCAAAAGCATCTTACCCATGGACGCCGATCCAATAGTACCACCTTCGCCCAAAAATGCAATGATTGAACCAACGAACGCAGCCCCTGGCAACCCTACACCTGCAAACGAATCAAAAAAAAACCCCATTCAAACAGGGATGGAGAGATATATAACAGTCACTGAGAAGAGGAAACGTAGCCCGCAAATTAACATCAACGAAAGAGCTGCAAAAGTCTCCAAAGAAAATAAAGAATCATCTAGCAACTACTACTCCTTACTAGACAATACGTCGTCAAACCCTAATAATAATGAAACTACCACCCCCGAAATTTCCTATAGGCCCCCACCAGTATATATCAGGCAAAAAAGTGATTCAGACCTAGTTAACGGATTAAAAAAAATCATTGGTGAAAACAATTTTTACATTGTTGATCTTCTTCGAGGCAACATCAAGGAAACTAAAGTGCAAACCGCAAAAGAGGTACACTACACCCAGATCGTTAACTGGCTTGACAGCCAAAACATAAAATATTACACCTACCAACTCAAAAGTGCAAAAGGGCTTAGAGTAGTCATAAAAGGAATCGACTCTAACGTGCAACCAGAGGAAATCATGGCAGATCTCAAAGAGCAAGGCTTCGAAACAAAATCAGTACACAACATTCTTAACAAATATAAAAACCCCCAACCTATGTTCAAAATTGAGCTCACCCCTGAAGCCAGCAAGGTTGCAAAAGGAAAAACGCACCCAATCTACAACCTTAGGTATGTACTAAACAGAAAAATCTCAGTCGAAGAGCCATACAAGAGGACAACAATAGTACAATGCACGAACTGCCAGGAGTTCGGGCACACTAAATCGTACTGCAAACTAACTAATGTTTGTGTAGCATGCGGAGGGCTACACCCATCCAGCGCATGCGACAAGGACAAAAGCAACCCTCAAGCCAAAAAATGTGGAAACTGTAACGGCAATCACACAGCCAACTATAGAGGATGCCCAGTTTTCACCTCCATCAACCAACGTAGTAACTACTCCAGATCAAGAACTCAACCCCAAAAAGCAACAACAGCATCTGCAAGCTCTGCACAGGGAGCCCCCTCGACCCCGGCCTACTTCCCCGCTTACACCATACCTACTCTTAATAACTCAAACGCAAAAAAGCTATCATACGCAGACGCCGCAAAAGCCAATCACCCAGCTGAGAACACCCAGCAACAAAGTGAAGTATTGCAGATTCTACTAGCACTAACAACTAACATCCAACAGCTGACGAACACAATGCACCAGATGCAAGTAATGCTGAGCAAGCAAACAGAACTTTTGACAAAACTAGTCAAACCATGAATGAGCTAAAAATCGCCCAATGGAATGCAAACGGCATAGCCAACCATAAAAATGAGCTGGAAATATTCCTACACGACAACAAAATCGACATAATGTTACTCTCGGAAACCCACCTGACTAGCAAGAACCACTTCAAGGTAAGCGGCTACTCCCTATATACCAATAACCACCCAGAAGACAAGCCTCAAGGTGGCACAGCCATCCTAGTCAGAAATAGGATCAATCACCACCCTATTGCTGGACCACAATGGCACCACCTCCATTATACAGCTATTAACATACTCAATCACCATGGGCACATCTGCATTGCATCAATCTACTGCCCACCCAAACATGCTGTATCCTCCTACCAATTCAATGACCTTTTTTCCGTTCTTGGACATAGATTCTTAATAGCCGGGGACTTTAATGCTAAATCTCCCCACTGGGGATCTAGGCTGACGAATCCAAAAGGAAAGCAGCTTTTAAAGTCAATATACATGAACAATTTAAACTGTTTCTCAGGAGGATCTCCTACTTACTGGCCAACGGATCGTAGGAAAATCCCGGACATAATCGATTTCGGCATCTCCAAAAACATAGCCCCGTCGAAAATAAGAGCCACAACAACTAACGAACTCTCCTCTGACCACAACCCGACAATCATAACCCTAAGTAACAACCCACTTCCCACAATAAAAGAAAAGAGGCTGACGAACTCCAGAACTAATTGGGAACAATTCCAAAAATACTTCAACGAAAACTTCTGCCACCGAATCAAGCTAAAAACCAACGAGAACATAGACAATGCCATTACATACCTCACATCCACAGTCACGGAATGTGCAGAGAAAGCTACCCCCCCCCCCCCCCCCCCCCCCACAAGAAACAACTGATGATAGAATTCCTAACCGACACAATAAAACAGTACTTGAACTACTAAGATTGAAAAGAAAAGCGAAAGCAGAGTGGCAAAAGACAAGATCCCCAAGGGCCAAAAACGCTCTAAACGAAGCTACCAAGACCCTCAAACGCGCACTTAACGTCGATAAAAATAACAAAATTCAGGATTTCCTAACTGGACTGGACCACTACGCCGAATCAGAATACTCAGTATGGAAGGTTACTAAAAGAATCAAGAAACCGATACAAGCGGAGACCCCAATTAGAGATGCCGAAGGCAACTGGATCACAGATAACGACAAAAAAGCAGAAACATTTGCAAAGCACCTAGCAGCAGTTTTCACCCCCCACAATATCAACGGCCATCCCTATATTCCTCCTACCCCAACACTCAACTACAAAAACATCAAACCAATAAAATTCACCTTCTCCGCGCTAAACAGAAAAATTCATGAAATAAATAACAACAAAGCCCCAGGACATGATCTAATCACCGGAAAGCTCTTAAAAGCAATCCCACTCTCGGGAAAAGTGGCTATACTCCAGATTTTTAATGCCATGCTCCGCAATAACTACTTTCCACGGACATGGAAAGACGCCAGAATCATACTCATTCCTAAACCGGGCAAGGATAAGACCCTTGTCTCCTCCTATAGACCCATTAGCCTTCTCCCAATCCTATCCAAAATATTCGAAAGACTTCTGCTAGACAAAATCCACCCACACCTTGTGGAGAAAAAAATAATCCCCGAACACCAGTTTGGGTTCAGAAGCGAGCACAGCACTATCGAACAAGTACACAAATTAGTCAATAAAATCAACAGTGCCTTAGATCAAAAGAAATTCTGTGTAGGACTATTCCTTGATGTTGCTCAGGCTTTTGATAAGGTGTGGCACCTTGGCCTCAAATACAAAATATCCAGATACCTGCCCCAAAGATATCACAAAATTTTGTACAGTTACCTCCAAGACCGCTCTTTCATAGTCAAACACAAAGGTAGCACGAGTAACCCATACCCAATAAAGGCAGGAGTTCCTCAAGGTAGCGTAATGGGCCCATTCTTATACCTTATTTACACCGCGGACCTGCCGACTGACAAAGACTTCCTAATAACCACGTTCGCAGATGACACAGCTATCCTATACACCCACACGAATCCAACAACCGCTATAAGAGAGCTACAAGACCAAGCGGACAAAATCATGGAGTGGACAAAAACCTGGAAAATTAAAATCAATGAAAGCAAAACAGAACAAATTACCTTCGCCCTCAGGAGAATTAACTGCAAACCTGTAACTATCAACAACAAGGAAATAACCAGAGTCAAGACGGTTAAATACCTTGGTCTTCACTTGGACTCTAAAGTAACCTGGAAAACACATATTATGAAAAAAAAGGAACAAATTAATCAAGTATACCGAAACCTTTACTGGCTACTTCACAGGAAATCTCAGCTAAATGCAAGTACAAAAATAATCATATACAAATCTATCCTCAAACCAATATGGGCATATGGGCTGCAGATTTGGGGCTCGGCCAAAAAATCTAACATCGCAATCATTCAGAGAACGCAAACCAAAATAATCAGGGCAATACTCGGAGCGCCTCGCTATGTCAACAATAAAATAATACAATGGGACTCTGGTATTGCAACAGTACACAACGAAGCAAAAAAATTGTGCAAGAGGTATTTCATTAGACTTCGTAAGCACCCCAATATCACAGCAAAAAACATACTGCACAAAGGAAAATTTCGCCGACTCAAACGGACCGACCCCTTACAAATCATTAACCGACAGTAACCAAATTCCTATAAATACAGAACCGCATAAAATAATCTCCAGAAGTCGCAATGGGAAACACACAAACCAAGAAAGTGGACAACACGGCGAGGTTATAAACTCGATCGTAATCAGCCCGGTGGACGTGGTATCAACTAGAATGGAAACGATTCTGATAGTCCTGACAGCTCTGGTGGGAACGTCGCTTGTCTACCAGTTCTATAAGGACTACAGGCGCAGCATTAAGAAAAAGTACTCGACCCAAAATTCCGCCAACTCCGTCTAGCAGTCTCCGGCTTAGGACTCTCCCCGGATAGGCCCCGGCATCTGCGAGGACGGAACAAACCTAAACCCTGGAACAAAACTCACGGAGGCACTGGCTACGAGAGTTAAATTAACTAGATATAAGAGTTGTAATAATATAAGCTAGAGATCGTGTTAACGATCTAATCCTTATGTAAAACAAAATAAAATGCTAATAAAAAAAAAAAAAAAAAAAAAAATTTTTATTTTATTTTAAACTCTGCACACCATTAATTACATTTTCAAAAAATTCTCACTTCCTCGTCCATTGTCGGTTGTTGTCAGTTTGCATATGCAAAACACGCTCTAGATCGAACCTTGCATATGGAAAACGAAACTTGACGAAACGGACGACTATTCCCATTATGGTTCGAGGATAGGTTTTGTGTGTTATCGCAGGTTTGCTTATGCTTCTACACGGTACGGTAAGCACATTATAGTTGGGCCTTAAGACCCAAAATATGCATGAATTAAGGCTGGAATGAAGTTATATATCTAGTTTAGAACCTTACGAAGGTAATTTCTGACTACCATGCACACCTAAGACAGTTAAGTAACTCCTGGAGTTCGATATTCCAGGCCTGCGTTTGTTACACACTGCCCCGTTTGTTTTTGTTACACACTGCCCCGAGGTACAGAGCTTTGGTCTAGGCTCCGTGAGACAAAGGTCCCTCAGGTTATGTTATCGACAACGGTCCTTTTGCATGACCAAAGTGTTAAACTTCGATAGAAAATCATTACTTGGGGAGTAATCGAGCCCCGATTGACTCCAACCCGAAAAAATTAGGGGGTGAAAGCTTGAGAATTACCTGTTTGCCAGGCGAGCCTGATTTCGCCGCCTCCTCTTCACCATGACACGTTCCCGAGCACCGCTTTCTCGATTGCAAACGAAAGAGGTCGTCCAATAGGAAGAAAAAACACATTCAAATTTGGTTTTGGACGCGCCATATTCGAAATGAAGCCATCTGTTACACACTGCCCCATTCTCCCTTACTAATATTAGCTGACTTGAATTTGCTTATAGGAAGAAGTATGTTGATTGCTGATTCCGTATCTTTTCCTAACCTCACAGCTGGCTGAGAGTCTGTCTGCTCTGGAATACTAAATAACACAACATTTGTAGCGCGACGCTGCCGGTCGTCCAACTCACACATAATGGTATCAAGATTTTGGCTTGAAAGCTCCGTTGTCTGCGGAACTGTATTCGTATTCGACTGCGATGCTTCACAGCTTGCACTGATACTGCTTACAATATTGTGTATTTCACTAATACGCGTGTCCAAGTCGGTTACATTATTCTAAACTTTATGTAGGCGAGTAGCGTGGTTCTTTACATTGCGAGGTATGGGAGCAAGCTGTTTTTTAAAAGCTTTTATTTAACTTGCAATGTATGTATACTGTATGTATTTTTGTTCGAGTGGAATCGTGCTACTCAATTTTTAAGCAGATATCTTCAACCGCTTGAGCTGAAATTTCGTATACACGTTTAGTTTGGATGACAATATACGATAAGCTGTGACGTCATTCTAAATCTAATATGTGACGTGACGTCATTCTAAATCTAATATGGCGGACCATCCAAGATGGCGGAATAGTTATTTTTAACGCATTTCTACAATATGGGTATCAAATGAAAGGGCTTGTTGAGAATAACTCGAAAAATAATGTAACGTCATTCTAAATCTAATATGGCGGAACATCCAAGATGGCGGAATATTTATTTTGTATGCACTTCTACAATATGGGTATCAAATAAAAGGGCTTCTTGAGAGTAACTCGAAAAATAATGTGACGTCATTCTAAATCTAATATGGCGTAACATCCAAGATGGCAGAATAGTTATTTTGTATGCACTTCTGCAATATGGGTATCAAATGAAAGGGCTTGCCGAGAATAATTAGAAAAATATTCTGATATCACTCTTTATCCAATATGGCGGGCTTTTGAAGTTCTTTATGCTTTCTTATAGTATGGGTATTAAATGAAAAGGTTCGCTGAGAATAAAAATGCAGGTTAAATAAGTAGGGTAAAGTCATTAGAAGGTCTCCTTATTGAAGAGCTAGACTGTTCGAAATTAACCGGCAAACGACCTTGCAACAATGATGCGTTGAATGAGATGAACAGACTCAGAAACCTAGCCAGCGATAACTAAAAAGTAAAAAATAAATTAAGAGCAAAAAAACCTTTTTTAAAAAAAAGCTTTTATTTAAATGCTCTAAAAAGAAGAAAATAAAATTTTCCTTTAAAATTTTAACTATCAACTTATAGCCTTAAGGCCAATAATATGATCATAAAAGCTTGTCGCGCGATTTACTTGTGTAAATAAATTAGTACCTATTTAATTGAGTAACTTAATCTGCTAAGTTTAATTTTTTTTAAAATTTCAGTTTAATTAAATACTTATAGGTACTTACGCAAACCTCACGACAAGCTTTTATGATCATATAAATTGTGTATAATGAGGCTATAAGTTTATAGTTAAAATTTTACAGGAAAATTTTATTTTATTCTTTTTAGAGCATTTAAATAAAAGCTTTTTTTTAAAAAGGTTCATTAAAATCCGTTGAAATCGAGAAATATGGTCGACTTTTTGTATCTGTCATCTTGGATTTCTAAATTTTGATAACATTCAAAATCAGTGACCTGAAGATAATCATTGTACTAATTTTCATTAAAATCCGTTGAAATCGAGAAATCTTGGTCGTCATATTGGATCCGCCATATTGAATTGGACAGCGGATTTGAAATCAGCATTCCGCAAAACCCCTATGTACCAATTTTCATGAAAATCGCTTCAAATTTTAAATCTTCAGCCGCCATCTTGGATCCGCCATTTTGAAACCCTACGTATTATCAAAAAAGAAATTAGTTTATATGTTAGATCGGAATATATACTACCTTCGGACAAAAAATGAAAAATATCGATGCAAGCGTTTAGGCGTGATTGAGCAACAAACAAACAAACTTTCATTTTTATATACAGGGTGGCCCGAAAAGTGACATCCAAAAAATCCTCTTGATATGAGGCATCTAATTTTTTTCTTTGGACGTCACTTTTCGGGCCACCTTGTATATATAGGGATATACATACATATATACACATTTATAAACGATATTATGGTGGAATGAAGCAAACATCTGATGATCAGCGTCGACAGCTGCACACACCTGCGTTTAGTTAAAAAATCGCGCGCACTTAAACTGCTGTAGCTCTTCGATTTTTTTCGAATTCCTTTGTAAAAATATAGGAGATGATTTCTGAAGGTACAAGCAATCAAAAAATGCAAAACAAGAAAAAAAAATTTTTTTGGAAAATTTTGAGGGAACTAGTCCCTCGAATAAGCCCAATGTTGATAAGTTCTTTAAGAAGAGTTGTTGAAAAAATGGGCGGTAAAAGAAGCAGTTTTGTTATATGATGAAATATGTATTATAAGAGATTTACAATATAATACACATGAAGACGAAATCCAAGGATTTGTTGACCATAGCTCAGAAAGGTATCCGGAGCTTTCTAAGCAAATTTGCTACGGGGTTTATTCTCTAACTGCAAGTCTGTAATAAGTTAATTTTCATCTAGCATTGGATTGCCATCAAATACAGGGTGACAAATGGAAAGTTGCCTAAAGTATACCTTTGTGTTTTCCCCTCTATGTAGCAGAAGGTTGGGTCCCCGTAGTTATATACTAGACTGTTGTCACTTTCTCTTGAGACGTCATAAACAGAAATACGTGTATTGGGTTGGCACGAAAGTAATGAGACACTCTAGAAAACTCTACTCATGTTGTTTTTCTAATCAATTGTTTTCGACCATATTCTAGTATGTTATAGAACATTCTAGGTGCTTCAGTCCTAGGGGTATATAAAAGCGCACGCACGATTAATTCAGTCAGTTTGAAGAAAAATGGATGAGCGACAAGTTCGAACTCTATACCTTGGTTCAAACGCTTCAGTACAGGAGACCGAAGCCTCGAAAGTCAGCCTCGCTCGGGACGACCACCAGCTTTCGACAATGATGATTTGCGCCGTGAACTGCAACAGAAGCCGGATGCAAGCACTCGTGAATTAGCGACAAAACTCCACTGCACGCTATAGAACATCACCTGCACGAGCTCGGATATAGGAGAGTTTTATCCCGATGGACACCTCATGCCCTCACAGACGCCATTCGTGCTGCTCGGGTCGCCGTCTGCCAATCGCTACTACTTCGACCGCGCCGGAAGGAGTTTTTGGAGGATTTGGTCACAGGGGACGAGTCGTGGGTGCTCTACGAAAACTCTACGCGCCGTGCCTTCTGGCTGCCACGAAAGGAAGACCCACCAACTCATCCAAAGCAAAACCGCGGCGAAAAAGTTCTATTGTGCTGCTTTTGGAGTTCTCAGGGCATGCTGTTTTATGAATTATTACATAAGGAAACAGTTAATGCTAACACATATGCAGCGCAGCTCGATAAACTAGCCACAGCTATCAAAGAAAAAAGACGAAGAAGAGCCAATGTAATTTTACTTCATGACAACGCTCGCCCGCACACTGCATCCACCACCCGCCAACTACTGCAGGGCTTAGGCTGGAAGACAGTACCTCATCCACCATATTCCCCAGACCTTGCGCCTTCAGACTATCATTTATTCAGAGCCATGAAAAATGATTTGCGTGATAAACACTTTCAATGAAGTTGAAATCTACATAGCCACCTTCTTCAACTCACGGCCCGCTGAGGTCTGGGCAACAGGCATCCAGTCCTTGCCTATACGTTGGCAAGAAGTCATAGATGCCCACGGCGAGTATTTTATTGACTAAATGTATAGTAAAATAAAAATGTTAGAATTTAAAATGTAAAAACAAACTGTCTCATTTCTTTCGTGCCAACCCGATACTTTAAAATGAGTAACCTTACAAACGAAGAAAAATCGATTACTGTTATTCTAGAGGTAAAAACTATACTGAAGCATATAGAGGGCCTTAGTCTCGTCTGAATCGTTGATACATTCAGTCGAGAAACTGCCAGCGAGTGTTCAGTGGAAAGTGTTAGGTGCGAAAACTGTGATTTAAAGTTAAGTTTAAGTTTTCAGTCAGTGTTCAGTGGGAGTATAAGTAATCATAACGATTACTACCATCAGCACGGTAATCCAGCTAACGGCACGGCAATCTGGCCTTTTCAAATATTCACGGCTACATATTCTCTGTACAAAACACCAGAATATTTCTACAGGATATAATCAAGTGCAATCTTACGCACAGACCCTATAAACAGGTTGGTGGCCCGGACGGTAGGGCGCCTAGCCAACACCCGCAGGACCCAGGTTCGAGCCCGACGTCTGGCTCGACTTTTTAACTTTCTAAAACGCACTAGCGCCCAAAGTGCATAAAGGAGAAGAAGAACTCCATCAGAATAGCTAGTCGAGCACCAGTGGCTCAGGCATGGCCAAAAAATCACAACCGAACAACGGGGTCCACAACAGGGATTTTCCTCTGAGAATCACAAGACCAGAGGCGACGAAGCAAACGCCGACACCAAATCCACCTAAAATCACGGCAATGGCATCAGATGCAGAGTCAACAGTAAAGCCAGCAATTTACTCTACAGATGAGAAAATCGAGAAACCAGCGGCGACCCACAAAGTATTTAAGAACACGGAAAGATCACCACTCTTTTCCACGGCACAGCCACATGAGACAGATATGGAAACTGTCGAATGCAGGCAAAAGCGAAAGCGAGTTTTTAAAAAACCACCCGCTCCTAAAAAAGCAGTAAAAAACAACGTGAAAAAAGCACTTCGGACAGGGAGTCCGATAGCGCCTCATACGAAACAGAGCCTGGAAAATACAAAGGCACCAGCAACAGATACCAGGAACTCAACACCAACGACGAGGAAGAAGAAGCTCGACTAGGAGAAGTCATACAGCTAGTGATGACGAGAAATAACAAGCCTCAAAAGGAAACCTTAAGGAAAACCCCATCGACAACATTGACGGCAACTACAACGCAACGTACCCATCCACAGGCAAATGCACAAGCCAGAAAAACAAGCACCACAAGCAACCAACAAAAACCAAAAATTAAGGTAGCACCAATTAATATTTCATTTCAATCTGTAAATGACACAATAGCAATTTGCAAAGTAGCTCTTAAGACAGGGTTTAGTATTAAAAGATTTAATGGGAACAGTCATGCTGTCCACGTTCAAACCATGGAACAATATAATAAAATAAAAGCATGTTTTGAAAAGGCTAAAACTCAGTACTATACATACACAGCCAAGTCAGAACGTCCTTATACCATCCTACTTAAAGGTCTGGACCCGACAACTGAACCGGAACATGTCCTAGAAGAGTTAAAAGAGCATGAGGAGAAAAAAATGAAATTCCTCCTCGTCAAATGCTTTACTACTCCCACCTCTAGACAAAAGAAAATAAATCTACCCATTTACTTAGTACAATTGACCCCGGACAGTCAGCTGAACAGATTGAGAGAAATAAAATCTCTCAACCATCAGTTGGTAACCTGGGAAAAGATTAATAAAAGGGACACTATCCTGCAATGTATGCGCTGCCAGAGATTTGGGCATGCTGCGGCTAATTGTCACATGGCATTCCGATGCGTTAAATGCGACAAAACCCACAAGCCAGGACAATGCCCTCTAGGCAAAGAAAAGGTAGATGACAAGAGCAAATTGTTCTGCGTTCTCTGCCAGAAGCACGGTCATCCCGCCAATTACAGGGGATGTCCTCGCTTTGCCGAGCTCAGAGAAAGAATTCGAGCCCGTAAACAGCAAATCAATGAGACACAAAAGCAAAAGGCGCATATGTACGCTAATTATGTAGCTCCTAACATGTTCTATGCCCAAATCGTAGCAGGACCAAAACCAAATAAACCAGCTAAGGTTAACTCCAGCGCAACGTCGCACAGTAGGCCCAGTGGGACTTTTTCGTCTCATAAATCTGTAACTATTTTGTTTGTTGATATATCTGTATGAAATATCGCTGATTTTGAATGAAATCCAATGTAATTAGCGAAAAAATGACAAGGAAATACTAAGAAAATCGTCATTTCTACAATTTTTAATTCTAAAAAAAAAACCTAAAAAATCCGCAAGTTTTTTTTTACTCTTCCTTATTCTACATAAAATTAACTATAAAATGCAATATAAATCTCGGCATCGGCAAAAAGCGCTAACATTTAAAATTTTTAACAAACTGTATAAAGTTAATAAAACCCTATATTTTTTTACTTAAAAATTTGAAAGTTTTTGTCGGGGTCCTCTTTTTAACCGTTAATATTATTACAATATTATTTTTAACGAATTTTGTTGTTAAAAGGCAGTTTTACACCGATAAGTTTAAAATAATGTTAAGTTTTCACGTACTTATTTTTATGAGTTCTGTGTACTCGAGAACTGTAATATTGAGTTTATAATTGTTAAACATAGCAATATTAAAGTTGTAATGGTTAATTAAAAAATACACATAATATAAGCTTGGGTTTTACTATGGCAAAGTGAAACTGCTTTTTCAAATATTTATTTTTAAATTAAAAAAAATAATTATTTATATTTGGCACCACAGTTAGAAAGCCTATATTCTCACTATTATATGTAAAAAATTTCATACAGAAACAAAATAGTTACAGTTTTATGAGGCGGAAAAGTCCCGCTGGGCCCACTGTGCGTCGGCTGAGCCTGATACCAAAGCGGTACTAATAGCAATTTACACGCAGATAACTCAACTAAACAAAAGGTTAGATGAGCAAGCGTAAAGAATTGACATTATTTACTCAATGCTGTTTCCAGAGTCGAACGCTCCGTAAATCATTTCTGCTTCGCTATCCGAAAGGAATACCCTCAAGGTCGTAAGTGTCAATGTAAATTCACTGATAAGAGTTGAGAGGAAAGCAAACCTTCACGCCCTCCTGCAACACGAAAATCCCGACGTGCTCCTTGCTAGCGAAACAAAGCTAAACCAGAAGCACAAACTGGAATACACTGACTATGAAGTGGTCAGACGCGACAGATCCAACTCCACCCAAGGAGGTGGAGTTGCGGTTCTAATAAGAAAAGGCATAAAAGTCAAAACCGTGTACAACAAAGCGATATATCGATTTAAAGTAGTGGAAGCTTGTATAGTATGCAATCCCTCCGCAGTGGTAGGAGGCTTTATGTAGGCTCGATGTATGCACCACAAACTTCTCATCCGTCAGAGGCTATCGATGAAATCGACAAAATATTCCAAAAGCTCCAGTTAGATTCAGCACTTAATTACTATATTCTGGCTGGAGACTTCAACGCAAAACATAGTACGTGGAATAATAATATTGTTAATACCCGAGGCAACCTACTCAACGACTGGTGGGTTCGCAACCTTATAACGAGCAAAATTGCACTCTTCGCAACAGAATCCCCGTCATTTCCGAGCCACGGATCATATCTGGACCTAGCACTTGTCGATAATAGGATAGCGCTCGCTCAGACGAACGGGACTGATATTAACTGCCTACAGGTAGTCTACTACGACAGTGACCATAACGGACTTTGCCTCACCGGACAAATCCCAGACGAAACAATGGAAATGGTGGAGCACGTCCAGACAGGAAATTTCAATTACAGAAAAGCTGTCTGGCCGCGTTTCACTAAGGCCTTACACAGGGCAATACGGACAAACCTACAGATCCCAACAAACACTCGAAAATTAACGAAAACAGATCGACCAGCATCTACGACACTTGGACGATATAACGTGACAGACAATGGACAAAACGCTACCGAAAACTAAACCGGGATGCAACATAGACTGCTACCGAAACAGGACGATAGACACGTTGCAGAAACACAGAAGCAGACTACTGACGGAGCTAAAAAGTCTCCAACGACAACAAAAGACAGACAAAATCCTCGAGTTATATGTAATTCTCAAGTCCCAAATCAAGGTCCTCCAACAACTTATAAAGATGAATTATTCAATATTAATAAATAAGTATTGGAACAAGAAAACGCGGGCTATAAACGCCAGTAACCCGAGTATGTTCACGAACATAAATCAAATATTCAGGAGGCGGGATAGAAACCAGATTGAGAAGCTATGTATTCCGCGGACCAGACAAAGTGAGAAATACCTAGTTGAAGCAGGATTAGACCCGGGTAAGGCCACTCTCGTCAAGAGTACGTTCCTCGTAGAAGAGGAGCAGGCAAGAGTTGACGTGATGGGCGCATTTTACCAGAGCGTGCATGCCATGAACATTTCTGTTCAACCGGATCACGCTCTGGAGAGACGCGTCTTTCTTAGCAACCGGCAACTTACCAATAAAATAGGAACATGGAAATCTGAGAACCGGTCCATGACCGTGTTTAATGATGATAACCCGGCTGACGACATCTGTGACGATCCGACGGGATCTTATTTTGTTGGGAAGGAGGAGCTTGCTTCTCTTTTCCGAAAAACAAACTCGAAAAAGTCATCGGGGGCTGACGGGATTCCAAACATAGTACTGCGATATATACCTCGGATAGCAACGGACATTTACACCGTCCTGTTTAACAACGCGCTGAATAATCCACATTATCCATCCCCATCCCTAAAAAGGGAAAAGATAGAAATAATCCCTCAAATCTTAGGGCGATTAGCTTATTGCCCAACATAAGCAAAATATTTGAGAGGGTGATCCTAAGATCACTAATAGCCTGGATAGAAGAGAAGAAGATTATACCGGATAATCAATTTGGTTTTAAAGCGCGACATGACACTATTCATGCCGCATCAAAATTAGTATCCGACATCCAATGGAACAGAAGTAGAAGGCAATGTACCGGATCATGCCTTATCAACTTCGAAAAGCCCTTTGATACCGTATGGTTAAAAGGCCTGATCCATAAATTAATAACATTACAAATTACCGAACCTTTGTTGTACATGATTTATAACATGATAACGGGGAAGAAGTTTATCGTAAAAAGTGGGAAGCTTTCTTCTAGCAGACCTTTTCATATTAAAAACGGGTTGCAATAGGGTGCGATTCTTTCCCCTGTACTCTTTAATATCTATACAAGTGACGTTGTGGGCTTCCTAGAACATACTATAGCGTACGCAAATGATCTCATAGCGTACAGAACAGGTCCAAAAGTGGAAGGTATTCAAAATCTCTTACAGCGTGACTTAGAAACAATTGAAGAGTATTCCAACAGATGGAAACTCATAATTAATCTAGATAAGTGCGAGACGATCCTGTTTTGGCCACCATTGGCCACTCGAGATACTAGGAAAAAATTCAAACCGGACAGACATTAGAGCAAAAGACTGTGGTAAAATACTTAGGAATTTGGCTAGATAATTCCCTCACCTTTAAAAACCAAGTCGACAAACTCATTGAAAAAGCGCACAAGGCCTTCCAAATGACCAGACGCTTGTTCTAGAGTCAACATCTTGATCCTAGGGTCAAGATAATCTGTTATCAGGCGCTGGTCAGGCCAATTATATCATATGGATGTCCTGTTTGGTTTAACATAAGCCCATCGTACATGGAAAAAATTCGCGTGTTCGAAAGACAATGCATCCGAGCTTGTCTTTCGAAATTTCGAACCCCGGCTTCTGAATACCTATGGTACTATTCAAATTCGGTAATCTACGAGACGGCGCACCTGAACAGGATTGATAACTTCATCATAAAATTAATTCGACGTCACACTCTAAGAGATATGGATAATGAAAAACATCTAATTTCGGGAGCATATTACCCAAATAGGTTATACCACGAAAGATCTAGATTAAACGGCTTCATCCCTCCAGAGGCTTTTATATACCAGCGAGGGCATGATACAAAACTCAGAAGGTATCTCAATTATATATCATATATATAGAGGTACGAGGAATAAAGCAATTGAATACAACCCGATCAACTTAGACGACAGCATGATCCGACTCAGCACCAGTGTTCCAGAGAAGGACATGGAGGAAGCCCTTAAGGCTCCCTCCAAATTTTGGAGGCTTAAGCAGTATTGAGTATTGAGCCAGAAAAATTCAAAAGTAGCATAACCAATAAATAAACTGAATTGAACTTGCGACTGCATGAAATTAGGTTAGGCTATTTTTAGGTAGGGCAGTTAATTTAACCTGTTAACTGATTAGTTTTTTTAGAAAGCTCGATATGTGCTGAATTCATTTCAAGCAAAGACGCGTATTTACGACATAAGCAAAGTAAATTACTATGCGTTATAAAAGTTGAAAGAGTGTAATATTTTTAAATTGGGTTTAATTCAACATTAAATGTAGTTTTATAATTACAAACTGATTTATGCAAAAATAGGGAACTTTTGAAATTGACCCATATATACGACATAATCAGTTAACAGGTTAAGTTAGAGTAGGTTTCAGATTTAGGATTAGTTTTTACATATTTATAAAGTAAAAATACATTAGATTTTAAGTTTTTTGAAACATTTTTTCTTAAAAATAAAAACAATAAATTTAAACAAGAATAAACCAGGGACTGAAAAGTGAAGTAGAAAATAAAATATTATAGTTCTGAATATCTGTTTATGATTTAATTGCTTACTAGAAATATAAGGCAATAGTATTTAAGGCATTTAGCTATAAGACATTAATATGTACAGTACAAGGAAATAAATGCATTCAAACAACAACAACAACAACATATAGAGGGCCTTCATACCAAGTGTGGAAGTAAAAATGAAGCCATCCAAAATATTCTTAGAAGATAAGAATTAACAAAATGTGATTTGCTTTTATCGTATGACCGCATTTAATAATAATATTTTCAAGCATTTATGTAAATAGCTATCCCCTGGCCGAATTTTCTCGATTTTTTAAATCTCAATAAATATCTGTCAAAAATGTCTGATTCAACTCGAACTAATTTCGAATAAAAATGACATCTTTACTGAATTTATAAGCATTTTTATTTTTATTTCCCCCGCACTCATTTTAAAATTATGAATTATTAGTTTAGGTTTAGTTTCCATTTGTCATCCTGTAAATTAAAAATACTACCTAGAGAAAATGTAGAAGCATCTGAATCTGTCGGGCTCAATATAAGAGGAGTAGTTTGTGTGGCGTCTCTATACCACTGAAAAAACTAGATTGCCGGTTCTTTTAGGCTGCAAAGATTTATTTGCGTAGATGAATAAATCGAAGAAAAAAAAAGAAAAAAGATCGTCGAATTATAATTGTCCCCATAAGATTCGAACTAGGGACTTCTGTGTGATGAGCCCGATTAAATACAATATTTAGTCTTTGAAATTAAACTAGTTATATTTCAATAGATAATTGATAATTTTGTTCAGTTCTAAATTCTACAATATTATATCTATATAGACTATTCGAAACGATCGCGCCGGGATTCAAGTGGGAACTGAACTTGATTTTCCCTGATATATTTACTAATTGTTACACTATGCCGTTTTTGCATTTCTAGAATTTTCGTTGCCATATATGGGTATAAATCGCCACCCGGGCAAAAAGGGGGATTCAATTTCTCTTTCCCACACATGATCCCGGTTTTCCTACTTAGTTCTTCCCTACCGGTAAAGAAGGCTTCGTCAAATTTGCAGTACTAGGTTTGTGCTACTGTTTATAACAATTGTGACCAGAGTGATCGTGTTGATGACACTTGACATTTTAGCTAATTTATTCTAAATGTAAGTGATTATTTTAAATTCATTTTCTTCAACAATTCATTAATTTATATATATTTACAGGATCCTGCCTATTTCTACGCTAGCTAGGACTAGATTATACTACTACTATGATTATAGTTACAAGAGTTAGATAAGTGTTTATTTATTTATTTATTTATTTATTTATTTACAATTCGCTAAAGGCTGATTACTACAAAATACGTACATCTAAATCAATTAAACCAACCTAGCCTTAACACAACTCTTGGTCCAATTAAAATCAATATGCTCGAAATGAGCGTTAATACAGCGAGACATTGAAGTTACTTGCTCATGAAGACCATAATTAGTCCTGTGGTTAGAAAGCCTCAGAAATCCTGGGTGTCTCAGGAAGCGAGCCGGAACCAGAATATCAGAAGACGATAGCAGAGCCGGAGAGTCAATAATTCCTTGCAGGCATTCGAATGCAAAAGCAGTCTTGGAGATAACACGTCTAAGCTGGAGTGAGTCTAATTTGATTAATTTAAGCCTATCAGTATAAGGAGGCAAAATGACTGGGTTGCTCCAATGAAGCCCCTGAAGAGCAAAACGTAAGAACCGACGTTGAACAGTTTCAATACGATTGATATGAAGGGAGTAAAATGGAGACCACACACAGGAAGCATACTCCAAGATCGGACGAACAAAGGAACAATAAAGAAGCCGCGTAATATAAGAATCTTGAAATTCCTTAGCCCATCTCTTTATAAATCCTAAGGTTGAGTTAGCCCAGTTAACTATTGAGTCGATATGATCATCGAAACACAAACGGTTATCATACTTCACACCTAGGTCCTTAATTTTATCCAGTCTTGCCAAAACACAGCCATTTATAGTATAATCGAACACGATCGGAGTTTTTTTACGTCAGATAGACATATAAGTACACTTATTTATGTTAAGTGGAAGAGAATTAATAGAACACCACTTGAAAAGGGCGTCTAAGTCAATATTTAGAAGATCACAATCTTGACTAGAAGAAACAACTCGAAAAATCTTAGCATCGTCAGCATAGAACAGGATTCTTGGGTGAGATAAAAAAAGAGGTATGTCATTGACATAGATATTAAAAAGAAGTGGGCCGAGGTGGCTGCCTTGAGGTACACCAGAAGAATTGTAAATCTCCTTAGAAAGAAATCCACGGAACAATACTCGCTGAGTACGAAGGGATAAATAAGACTTGACCCAGTTCACAAAGAGAGGGGGAAAGCCAAGGACCTTCATTTTGTAAATTAGAACAGTGTGAATGATTTTATCAAATGCTTTGCTAAAATCGGTGTAAATGCAGTCGATCTGTTTTCCATCTTCTATAGCATTAAGGCAGAGATGCGAAAATTCGAGAAGGTTAGTAGTTGTAGATCTACCCTTCATGAAGCCATGTTGAGAGGGGCTAAGAAATGGCTTACAATGAAAATATAAAACTTGATAGATCAGGGCTTCAAAAATCTTTGCTACAGATCCCAAATTATCAACAGGTATAGTTGGATACTTATCATCTTTTTATGGTGGGGAAAAATTATGGAGGATTTTCAATAAGATGGAAATATACCAAACGAGATAGATAAATGAAATAAATAACACAAAATCGGCACAAGGGAACCAGAACAGTTCTTAAGAAGAGAAACAGGCACCTGGCACACCATCGGGACCACACGAATAACTATCTGCTAAACTATTAACGTAAGTCAAGATTGTATCGTCAAAGAATAAAAGATCCTTCATTTCCAACGATGACGAAGGAAATGACGTCAAGTAAGCGAAGCGTTGGTCTTAGTAAATGCAGTCGTAAAAAACTCCCCAAAGAGATTCGCCGTGATTAAGGGGTCACTACTCTCAACGTCATCTAGCCTCATTAAGGAAGGAAAACCATCCGCCTTTCGTTCACAATTAATGAACCTCCAGAACTGCTTAGGTTCGTCACATAAGACCGACTTCATCTTATACACATAACACTGATATGAAGCTTCAACAGCATTATTAAATTTGTCGCGTAATTCAAAATACAAATCGTGATCAGCATCGCTTCCTGAAACATAAAGCAGCTTCCAGGCTTTACTTTTCAAGTTTTTAAACTTTTTGAGCGAGTCGTCAAACCAAGAAGGGCCAAAAGTGGAGTTTCTGGCTTTGCTAATAGGCACGCATTGCACCACGCAAGCAAACAAAGTCTCATAAAATGTACCGACAGCAACTTCAATATCTCGCTTAAGAATGATACAAGACCAATCCAATTAGAAAGCAAAAAGTTTAGCTTAGCAAAATCAGCCTTCTTAACATTAAAGCTACAATTAGCATGAGACAGCAGAGGAGTAACATCATTGTCAAAGATCAGGGAAACATGAAGAGCTGGATGATGCGACGATTCAGGGAACAGAGAGTCCAAACAACGCCTCACGACCGTGCCACCGACGTCAGAGCTGAACACCAAATCCAAAAAACGTCCATTGTCGTTATTAATGCCCGAAAACTGCCTCAGACCAGAAGAAGCAAGGTCGTCGATAAAGCGAATAAAATGTTGCGGAGCCGAAGAGTATGATGGAATGAACTCCTCGAGATCAGACGGCAGCCAATTAATGGCGGGCAAGTTAAAATCACCAAGCAGTTACAGCTCGTCACATGCCTGCATAGAGTTATTCACATCCTCAATACGGGAGGCTAGCGCCTCATAAGTACCCGCTTTAGCACCAGGCGGGACATATGCAGTAGCAACATAGATCTTCTTGTGAGGATATTTTAAAAGAACGACGAGCAGCTCCAAATCATCGTGGTCCGAAAGAGCGACAACAACGCTGGGTATACAACGTCGAACAGCGCAAAGAACTCCTCCCCAACTGGGGCATTTGATAGATCAGATTGTCTATCCCGTCGAAAAACTATGTAATCCGGAACAAAGAGCTCAGCATCCACAAAAGATTTACAAAGCCGGGTCTCAGTTAGGCAAACCACATCAAAACATAAATTAGAGGTGTTAGCATACAGGCTCGTTGTCTTTGATCTCAGGTAACCTACGTTCGCGTAGTGTAGGTTGATTTCCTTGATCCGTTTTTTGATCTGGAAGAATTCATCGACTTTTCGCTCAGTCCAAGCAGACGACTTGGAACGAACTCGCGGACAATAGTTCCCTTCGGCCAAATGTCAGGTGAAATGCATTTATCAAAATACGCATCGGGGACAACCACCTTAAAGGACGCTGAGAAAGAGGTGACCCCATTGCGATGCTTATCAATTCGCTTGGACGCAATAGTATATGGCGAAATTTTCAAATGAGTAGAAATATGTCGTACGACAGCATCAGCCGAGGTATCCAAGTGTAGGCGAGCCAAAAACACATTGCGAGGCAGCACTGCCGATTGTAATTCCAGGCTAGGAAGGAGATCGGCAATATTCGATACTACGCTGGTCACAGATAAATCAATCACTGCCATAGTTCCAAAAGAAATAGAATTGCTTACGGTAGGAGCCGATGGTTCAAGGATTTTATTATCGGAATCAGGCCCTACGATGGGGAACCTGGCAATAACATCACCTGTTCCACGACGGCGGTGCTTGCGTTTGCTACACCGATGCCGGAACTCCGAACCGCTCGATGCAGCTTCCGGTATGTCCACCAGTGCGGCAGTAATCGTCTCCATCGTTGCATCGCCAACATCAGTCCCGACAACAGTGCAGGTATTTTTCCCCTCAGATTCACCAGAAAGATGAGGCGCGCATTTAGACGAAGATGGGGATACACCACTAAGGCTAAACTCAGAGCAACGTGCTGAGATAGATCCAATTTCCGTAGCCATAGAAGTAATTAACGCAACATTGCCCGTGACGACTGGAAACAGGAGCCGAGGTCCCTTTTAACCTGCCCGATAGATCGGCGAATATCTTCAACGACCGGCATCACAGAAGACGGCAAATCCGTCTTCAAGATAATTGCACTGAGATCGTCCACAGCACTTGATACAATAGATATTTTAGAAGCTATGTTGTGGGTCTTTTCTAATAAAGTAATCGAGTTGGAATTAGCCTCACCGCTAATAGTAAGGAGGTTGTCCAGTTTAGACTTCAACATATCAAAATCATCAGAGAGACATTGAATATTCGAATAATTAGACGACAAGGTGGCAACTTTAGAAGCATATCATACATATCAAAATCATCAGAGAGACATTGAATATTCGAATAATTAGACGACAAGGTGGCAACTTTAAAAGCAATCAAAGACTGCTCGTCTAGAACAGATTTGGCAACCGCACGCATAAAACCAGAACATTCTGAGCACGTCGTACGTGAAGAAGAAGCTTGACTCCTAGTAGAGCGTTTGAAGAAGCAAGATGAATGAAAAACACAGTTGCAGGTAATCACCTCCCCAGAGATATCATCCGAGCAAATCTTACAGCAATTCATTGTAATTTAGAAGAAGTGTCCAAAGGAAGTGTTAAGTTAAAAGACGGTAACACTGATTTAATAGGTGGGAAATAAATATCAGTCAAGACTGTCCACAGACTCGCAAAGTTGCATATATTTAGGCGAATTAGTGCAAAATAGCAAAGAACCTCACCATAGAAATAGCTGGATCGGTTGTAAACAAAAACCGGTGCCGAACCACCGCAAAAGAATACGACACTCGAACCAGGCACACAAGTTAATAAATAACAAATAACACCAGGTCGGCGAGTTAATAAAAAACACTAAGTCATACGCACGTATAAATAAATAAATCGTTTAATAAAGCGAACGAACGATCAAAAAGAAGCACTCCCACAGGTATCACAGTCCACAAAGGCATAGAGTTAAGTAATATCACAGTCAGCGCCATCACAGTCAAATTCAATCACCGCTCCAATCCAGCAAGATTGGCAGTCGTTGACCAGAAAGTAGCTCGCAATCGAAAATAACAATTCCAAATGGGCTAAACTCGAAATGCACCCTCGAGATGGATTAACAGCAAGCAAAAATATCGAAGTTACAAAATAATTGCGATAACTTTGACAATATAAAAATTTAAATAATCGCGGTACTTAACTTATATCCGTATGCTAATTCACTTAACAGAACTATTGCTTTCTAGTATTTTATTATGTCCTCGTTCCTTATTTATTTTTATTTTGCAGGGCTCCGTGGGATTCGTCCGTGTTACAGCTGCAGTGTTCACCAAACAGTTTGTGACCAAGGATCAAATAAAAGAAGGTGTTTTAACAAGTACTGTATAAACCCTGAAACACCTTAATTTCAACATCACAACAACAACATTTATGGATTTTATGATGTTCCATATCTAATAAAATCCTTCAGAAATATTTGGATGAAAGGCGATATTGAAACTTCCGATGATCAAGTTTCTTGGACGGTTGTTAATAAAATGTACGAAATAGACTCTAACAGTAAATCTAAAAGACTCTGCCCCAAAATAACATTTAAACACATTTTCCCCAACACTTTTGAGAAAATGAAAGTTAAATATGCAACACAAATTTTAAGTCATACTGTATCATCAGCTATAAAAACATTGCTTTAAATTTGATATTTTCAAGAATTTCAAGAAATTGCACTTGCTATAGCAAAGTTCATTGAAAGAATTAATAAGTTATTTGACTGCTTAACCCATTAACCCATTAATGCGAAAAACGAGAATTTTGTGCAGTCAAGTTCAATTGTAGGATTCCAATAGAAAATTGGGGCGATTTTCTTCAAAATTAGTATATAGGCGGTTTTTGGGGATGCTCTTTCAGAATCTGGTATTTGTTTTGCATAAAAGCTTCAAATACATTATTATTTTTTGGGTTGTTTAAAAGAAATGCCGATTTTTTTTGGTCTTTTTTCTTTTCAAAGTCAATTATCTTTACGTCGCTGCCATTGAGTGATCATATAAGCACCAGAAATAAGCGGTCCCAATGTCTACACTTTCTCAAACCATGATTTTGAAGGGTTTTTTTGTGCTTTGGTTTTTGCAAAATGGCCATTTTGTACAGCAATGTAATAAAAATATGAAGATTTTTTTACACGAAAAGAATCAGAAAATGCTTGAAATTAGCCAGGGAATACGTGTGAATTTTGTCATAATTTGTTCGACTATTTTTGGATTTCGCCAATTTTTGAAAAATTCAAAAATTTCCCGAAAAATTCCAAAAAAATCACATGTACTTTGGCTAATTATTAGGTTGGTAAGAAAATATTGAAACACTACTAAACTTATCTATTCCTTCCAAAATAATTTGTTCAAGAGTAATTACTCCAGCATGTTGAAGAACATTCTCGAAGGAATAAGAAGAATGGTATATAAGCGCGGCACGCGGCATTGCAGTACGTTATCATTGATGATGGATGACAAGTGCATTATACTTCTACGAGTTCAATATCGCTTCCGTTCCTCATTGTCAGTTAGAGGAACTTGGTAGGGATACGGTGCCACACTGTCAGTACTCTCCTGACCTTGCGCCGTCTGACTACCACGTGCTCCAGTCGCTGAAGCAGTATTTACGTGGAAAAAAATTGAATTCATATGAAGATCTCAAAACTGATCTAGACAAATTCTTTCAGTCTCAGCCTCCACAGTTCGGGGCGGATGGCATTAAATCACTGCCACAGAAATGGGTGCAATTAGTAAATACTAATGGTGACTATATTATTAAATAAACATTTAAAGTTTAATAAATAATTGAGAAATTCAAGAGCATCTCAAGGTGTTTCATTATTTTCTTACCAAACCAATATAAGCACTTTTTGTTCCTAAAATTGATCCTTTTTGAGTAAAAATATCACCAAACTTTATCGTAAAAAATTTGGTTATATTTTTTCCTCAAAAATGATCAATTTTGCGAATTTTATAAATCAATTAATAATTAATTATAATAATATAACATATTTATAATATAATAAGCCACAACGCGACGGCGAGACGAGAAATTCTCATATTTTTGTTTGCTTCCATACAAAAAAAACTTTAAAATTAAATAACTCGACAAATACGAGTTAAATCAAAAATTGCAATCAGTATTTTTGTGTTGTATTTGATGATAGAATTTTAAAAATGGTAATAGTTTATGTAGATCTAACTTTTGTTTTTCCAAATCCCTAAGTCCAGTAGCGAATTTATAAACAGCCCACCGTGCGGCGGTCAGGCCCCGCAGATGTCATTCGGCCCCACACGCTCGTTAAATGTTTTTTATTTTGCAAATTTTTAGCATTGAGCTGTTCGACCGCTCGATTTTCTAAAAACAATTTACGGTATTTGTGTACTAAAAATGGACTTATTATTATTATTATTATTTTCAGCGGGTCGTTAAGTTACTCTAGGTACCTCTCGATAGCAAACGCGACCTAAAAGATCTATTGTGCTAAACCCCTCTCGATTAGACCCCATCCAATTCAAGGTCCTTGAAGTAGGCTATGGTACTCTGGGGCGTCGCATTCGACACATCTGCCGGAGCGATGATAGACGCTCCGAAGTGTGTCAGCCTTTGTCGACATAGGGCTGGACAATGGCAGAGTACATGCTCTGCTGTTTCCTCTTCTTCCAGACAGAATCGGCATGTATCATCATCCTCTACACCTATCTTTTTAAGATGGTATTTCAGGGCACAGTGTCCCGTTAGTATCAGTGATGATTTTTAGATCCGGCTTGTTGAGCAGTAAGATTTTCCTCGTCCTCTGTTCTGAGGGGACGATGAATCTTTTTGCTTGTCTTAGTCCGCTTTGATTATTCCAGTATGTGGCTTTACTGTCTTTTTCCCATAGCCTGAGGTAGAATCTGTAATAGCTCCTGGCAAGGCCACAGTAAGGCTCTGGTCCGATGAAACCGGATTTAGCTCCATTTCTGGCAAGTTCATCCGCCTTCTCGTTACCAAGTATTCCTTCATGGCCCGGTACCCAGGCTATAGTAAGCCTATTGGACTTTGCAAGTATTTTTAACGTTGACAGGCAGCACCAAACCAGGTCCGACTCTATAGTATAACTAGAGAGCGCTCTAATCGCTGCTTGGCTGTCCGTCAAAATCCATATTTTAGCACCTCTCATCCCCTTTCCTATGATGGTTCGGGCGCAGGTATCTAGGGCAATTATCTCAGCCTGAAATATTGTGGGAGTTCTCCCTAAGGCCAAGGAGATCTGACAATTGGGTCCGTAGACACCAGCTCCGGAGAAACCGTCGCACCTAGAACCGTCAGTGTACCACGCAGATATGCCCAGTCGGGCGGGGTTTTTATTTTCTTTCCACCACTGTCGGTCATTTACTAAGATTTTGAATGGTACGTCCAAGTTCGGTCTTTTTAATATCAGGTCTGACGGGCCCTGAATCAGCGGGTCACGTGAGAACACCCTCATTATCTGTGGATGCTCCCCGCTTCCCTGGGCGTTGAGGTGACCTGTTATTTGAAGTTTTAGTGTGTTGCTAGCCGCTTCCTTTGGACTTAAAAGAGACTTAAAAGAGACTAACAAGGAAACGTTCTCAGGTGTATCTCACCGATTTTGATGAAATTGAAATATTTTATAGAGTATCGAAAAATAAGAGACACGTATTTTTTTTATCTGCCGATACGCACATTTAGGGGGTGAAAACCACCCCTAAAATTTACCCCCAAAAACAGCTTTTTCAAGTTCTAATGATTTTTTTCGAATTTCCGTAAAAAATTCGGTTCCCGGGGGGTGGCAACCCTTTTTTTTATTTCAGAAAAACGATTTTTTTTTATATTTTTGCGTCACAAAAATAACTGTTTTAGTTAAAAGTCATTGAAAAATATTTTTTTACATACGATTTTGAAAAATAAAGTTGACCTGTTTTTGCTTTTTCATAAAAAAAGCGCCTCAAGGGGGTAAACAACCCCTAGCACTAATACGTAAATGATGTATATTCTTTCAGACATCAGTTTTTTCGTGAAAACCAGTATTAAGGAAAATTGGAAAATTAGTTCACTGTTCGTTTTTGAAATTATTTATCAAAAATCCATAATTCCACATCCACCTACCATCATGCTAATTCAATTTATTATTGCTGTTTTAAATATAAAATTTTATTTTTATACACACGTACACTAAAAAAATACCGACCCCCTCTGCAATGACTTTATAACAGTTGGTTCAACTTTTGAAAATTATTTAATTCAACCATTCTTTGGGCATTGAATCAGCCACAAAATGCTATTGATTCAAGCGGCGTAAGTCGGGCATTTGAAAAAATCGCTATATTAGGTTGATTCAACGTCTAAATTCAGTTGAATCTACACGTTCCCGTAAAAATATCCTTGAAACTGCGATAAATAAGAATTTTTCTTACATTTTTACTTGGAACTGCACATTTGAGCATAGCACTGCAGCAGAATAAAATGTTTAAGAAAATGTACAACATATTAGTATGAATACTATTTCAAAAGGTAGATTCCCAGATTGTTGTGAAGTCCCTATTCAGCATTTTGTCCCGCTTAGCTCAAAGTGAGCCATGGTCATATTTTTGCGGACCCTTCAGTTTTTTTTCCTAATCACTAAGCTCACGCGCTTCACCCAAGCATCCGGCGCGACGGTGTTTTCGCTGACGCCGCGAGCTCCGATTTCCAACCGCCGAATTCCTGAATGCTCGAGGCAGAAAGCTTTCCCTCGGGAAGTCGAGTTTGATTCCGACCTTCGCCGCGATTACATCGTTGGTCTTAACTTGTCTTGAAACGTTTGTTTTAACTTGTCTTGAAACATTGTCTTAATTGTGTCGCTAAACGTTGTCTTAATTTTGTCTCTAAACGTTTGTTTAATTAATAAAGACTTTTAACAATCACCCGCCGTGTATCGATTTTGCAATCCTTTTGCCAATCCCGAAATTACAACATAAATTAGGTGCCAGGTGTGGGGTGTGCAAAAATATCGGTTTGGTGGCAAAAATACCAATCGGAAGCAATACATGCGGTTGCAGATAATATCGATCAAACGTGCAGTTAATCCCGGAAATTAAATTTTGTCTATTTAATGGGAGTGATTGGAAAAAGCACGTGTTTGCCAACAGACACAAGACCAAAGAGTATCTATTAACAAGAGGGGACACTCGTGACGTGTTTCCTTATATTTGTTCGACCTAGGTACCGTTACAGGAACGAAGTGGAAATTTCTGCTAGAAATAGGTAGTAATAAAGAAGGCATATGTAGGTGAGAGAAAGATAAAAATTTGGGGGGAAAAGTGGAACACTCTTGCAGGGTGCACCTCACAAAAATCTTTTATCAAAAAACTTTTCTATGAAAACATTACACGCTGCCTTTTCCACAGCCACACACCAAACACATTATATTGTGCTTAGCTATCATTTATCTAAAGCACATTTTATTTTATTTTAATATATTTTATTAATTCCGTCTAAAAAAGCACTTTTTTACTTAAGGGGTTATTCTACCTTTTCGAGGCAAAAAAATAGTAATGATTTCAAATTGTTATTAAAAAAAAAAACGACAAAAGGAATCGATCTAAAATTAAACATGGTTGTTTATTAATAAAAAATTTCGACATTTTTAATGAAAAAAAATATATTAAAACAAAATGGCGGCTGCACTGGCCTATTGCTGCAGCGCGAAAAAATGTCCACAGCCAATTGCGCGACGTAGTACCCAGGTCGTCCAATTGATCTGTAAGTAATTTAACAAAAACAAATTATTAGTTCTAATGAAAATCTACGGAACCCCCCTAAAATTAGACATAAATATCAATTTTTCGCAATTTGACAAACCTTTAAACATAGCGTACTCGATTTTGGGCATTTTTTTCATCGAAAAAAGTGCCCCCAAATTTTCAAAATTGAATACAGATGTCTAATTTTAGGGGGGTTCCGTAGATTTTCATTAGAACTAATGATTTATTTTTGTTAAATTACTTACAGATCAATTGGACGACCTGGGTACTACGTCGCGCAATTGGCTGTGGAAATTTTTTCGCGCTGCAGCAATGGGCCAGTGCAGCCGCCATTTTGTTTTAATATATTTTATACTTACAGATCACTTGGACGACCTGGGTACTACGTCGCGCAATTGGCTGTGAAAATTTTTTCGCGCTGCAGCAATGGGCCAGTGCAGCCGCCATTTTATTTTAATATATTTTTTTTCATGAAAAATGTCGAATTTTTTTATTAATAAACAACCATGTTTAATTTTAGATCGATTCCTTTTGTCGTTTTTTTTTTATAACAATTTGAAATTATTACTGTTTTTTTGCCTCGAGAAGGTAGAATAACTCCTTAAAAACTTTTAAGCTTGTTCACATTTATGAACAAATCAAGACCACCCGGTACTATCCGCAAAGCGAGCGAAGCATACAATAATTTAAAACTAGGGCGCCTTTAAAAATGCTCAATGAAAAAAATGTAAACAATCTCGTCCGTATTCATGCTCGGTGTGTGCTACCACAGACAACATAATCATATAGATATCTACTCTAAAGGAACAAAAACGGCCATAGAGCTTTTCATTTTTGGCCTCTGAAATAAAGCTCTTCGCCTCTGATCGCACGCACACACAAGCAGTAAATAAAGCTCGCTTGGCCTCTAATCGCACGCACACACAAGCAGTTCTTGTGGTCATGCGACATGAGAATATTTCAGACCTCCCAACCAAAGTTCTCACTGGTTTTTGGCTCTTTTAGGATTATCGCACACAAGAGATACTGTCTGGGGAGCGGTAGACAATTTAGACCCTGAGAAATGGGTGGGTATCAATTCGCCGAAATTGGATTCGCATTAAAATTGTCTCCCAAAAACAGTAGTTTGTCTGCGATGATCCTTAGTGAAAATTGACTAGAGACCACTTTCTTCTGTTTCAACCCTCTGAGGGAAGGTTTATAATTTTTTCTTAGAATCTCCTAGTTTTGATTTCATGAATGTTTAAATTGATGATACATTTTTAAAATAAAATATACAATACCTTAGCCCAGTCGGTTTGAAATTTAATTAAATACAATTTTCTTTGATTAAAAAATTAGTTAAAAAATTAATTATAAATTATTCTACGTACCAAAGCATTTTAAGCGTTTTGGAGTTATAACTGCACACGCCGAATTGAAAATTGGATTTGAATTTTATATGTGTATAATGCGCATATTAATAAATAATGAACAGGAAATATCATTTTATTTCATTACACTAATAATGGTTTTACTACACATTTCAATAATATCCTCTTTTTCTTTTAATATTGTTCTTTTTTTTCTTAATAATGAAATGTTCAAATAATGAGATCTGCGAGTAAACTTCCTATATTTGATGAAATATGAAAATTAAGTAATTTTGATAGAAAACACAGGTTTGTAATTAAAAATTGTAATTTTTTTTATTGATCCATAAAGTCTACAGTGTAGGGTTATACATGGAATAAAATATCGGGTAAATGGCCTCCACGGCTTTGCTGGAACATACGCACTCTTTTATTGAAATTCTCCATGGCCGTTTTACATAAATGTGGCTGAATTTCGTTGATACAGCGCTCAATTTCCTCCTTCAAAGCGTAGGTGGTCGTGGGCTTATTGGCATAAAGCTTAGACTTAAAAAAAACCCGAAGAAAAAAAGTCCAACAGCGTTAAATCGCGTGATCTGGGCGACCAATTCTGATCACCAAAACGTGAAATTCCACGACCAGGCAATAATTCATGCAGTAATTGGAATTGTTTTTCGTATGTGCGAGCAAAGCCATGGGGCCATTTACCCGACATTCTATTCAATATATAACCCTATAGTGTATACTTTTTGAATTAATAAAAAATTTACAATTTTGAATTGTAAACCTGTGTTTTCTATCAAAATTACTTCTTGCGTGAATATTGGGACACCCTATATATTCCTAATCTAATCATAAGTATGACTCACAACACTTTAAAATCCACTTTTCATATTTTTTAGTGTCTTTAATAGGGATTTTGAAAAATCTTGCTTTCGTAGCTGAAGAGCTACTACAAACAAATGCAGCATTATCGCCTATTCGAAGGCGTTATCGCAAAATCGTTAAAAAAAAATCAAAAACTATACAATTCAAGTACAATTATTCATAATACAAATATACTGCTATACTACCTTAATAAAACTACAAAACTACGAAACTAAAAAACGACAAAACTGCAAAACTACGAAACTACAAAATTACGAAACTAAAAAACTACAAAACTACAAATCTACAAAACTACGAAACTACGAAATTACGAAACTACGAAACTACAAAATTACGAAACTACGAAACTACGAAACTACGAAACTACAAAACTAATATACATTACTATAAAATTAAAATTTTATAATTATATATAATATTAAATATTATAGAAAAACTCTTAGAATCAAAAATATACTGAAAATACGCAAAATATTGAGAATCCCACCGTAATTTATCGCATGTCTCTTAACAGGATTCCAAGAACTCGAATATATCCCAACTCAATAGTCTCAACAGAAATTTCATTAATTTATGTAGCTGGTTAGGGGTGCATAGGGGTTGCACCCAGCAAAGATAACTTACCATACGTAAAATTTGTTCTCTTCCCTAATCAAAGCCCCCGGGAATACATATAAACACAAGCCTTGAAGTAGAAAATGCATACGTAGTGATGAAGTCCGAGAATCGCCGCGAAATAACATTGCTTCTTATGGCGGAAGATCTTTTTACACGAAAATGATATTCTAATAACTATAACTATAGAGGAATACCTTTCTAGTGATCTAAAGAACTTTATAGTGACAAGAACAAAATATTAGAGTCTTTTGCACTTAAACACAACTCTAACCATTTCCTCGAACCAAACAGCAGCGGCAGGTCGACTTGACAGCACGACTTTCCGTGGTAGTTTGTTCGATGGGTAGTAAAAGTAACTTTTGAGCGCAAATATCATTAATATTTTGTTCTTACCCCTATAATGTTTTTGGTACCATAAGAACGGTATTCCTCCCCAGTTACAGTCAGTAGAACATCACTTTTTCGTAAATCCGTAATCAGCGAGTTCAAAAACTTTTCTTTATTGTTTTTTTAATAAAAATTGATGTATTTTTCAAAAGTTTGTTCACCGTGTTGGATCCGCCATTTTGAATTTTTTAACTTTAACATCATCGTAATCAGCGACCTCAAAAACTTTTATTTATAGTTCTTTTATAAAAATTGATGTATTTCTCAAAAATTCGTCCGCCATGTTGGACCCGCCATGTTGAATTTTTTTAAATCTGACATCAGATTCGTAGTCACCGACCTCAAAAACCTCTTAATACTGGTTTTCCCGAAAAAAACTGATGTCTGAAAGAATATACATCATGTGTTAGTGCTAGGGGTAGTTTACCCCCTTGAAGAGCTTTTTTCAGGAAAACGCCAGCACAGGTCAATTTTGTTTTTCAAAATCGTCAGCGACTAAAAAAATCCCTTAATACTGGTTTTCACGAAAAAAACTGATGTCTGAAAGAATATACATCATGGGTTAGTGCTAGGGGTTTACGCCCTTGAGGAGCCTTTTTCAGGAAAACGCAAAAACAGGTAAATTTTGTTTTTCAAAATCGTATGTACAAAAATATTTGTCAATGATTTTTAACTAAAACTGTTATTTTTGTGACGCAAAAATATAATTTATTCTGAAATAAAAAATAAGGGTTGCAACCCCTGGGAACCGGATTACTTACAAAAGTTTGGTATATTTACGAGACATCATTTCCATTTTGTTTCATTCGAAGAAATCTTGTATTTTAAATAAATCCTTTATTTTCAAAGAATTTACTGTATTACATAAACTCTTATCTTCTAAAAAGTGTTCGAAACACATTTCATTTATCACGTACACAGACAGATTGAAACGAGTCTTTATCATTGACCTTATAGAGGGTCAACGTTATATACATATAAATCGTTAACAACATAAGGGGACTTTTCGTTTAATTTTAAAAAAACGATTTTTGTTTACAGAAAATTGTTCTTTAACATCATATAAATACTGTCTTAAAACCGCTTTAAAAAATTCGCACAGGAAAACAAGTTATACCTTTATTTGTAACGGTATCTCTACGCATTTTATATGCAAAAATTATACTTATAACAAAAACGCATTTTTCTCGAAACTACATTCATTAAATTGCCCGCATTTGTAACTCGAAAACTACTCAACGAATATTAGTAAATCGAAATATATTCGATTCGTTATGAAAAATAGTAGTACTAAACCTTTAAAGATATTATGTTGCGTGCCCCTATTTTTTCGTTTTTTATTTACCCCCAAGAAAATATTATTATTTTTATTTTTCAGAAGAATGTTTATAAAATTATAAAAATACTAAGAATAAAATGTTTTTTAGGTTTGTTTACTAGTATTTATGCCGTTTTCGAATTCGCGTGCACTTGCACTATTCCCTAACCATTTTTAGTATACTTTTCAAATTCGACAGATAAAATAATGCAATTGCAAAGCAAAGTGTATTTTGGATCGCCCTACCCACTTTTCGAAGTTTTTAGGAGAACTTTTAGTGAGAAAAATAGATTTAAGGGCAAGTGCATGTGAATTCTGTAACGGCCTTAGTCTTATGATTAGAATCCCACTGGAATTTTTACTCCATGTGTTACAGGAAGTCCTAGAGAAATACGGGCCTTTTAAAAGTGACTTTTGGAAGACACCCTCTGCAGTGAAGAAGACATACTAAAAATGCAACAAAATATTTTTTTTATATTCTGCATATGTTCTACTATACTATTTAAAATGAATTAGTTTGATAAATATAATAGTTTTATCACACACAAAAAAATTAAAATGTGTATTTAAAAAAAAAAAATGAAACGAAAAGTCCCCTTAAGGATATAAATCATTAACAACTTAATATAGTATTATAATAGTCTATCTTCGATCTACAAATGAGGATAGATGCAATAAAAAAACAAACAGATTTATTGAAGATTAATTTAAATTCAAATATGCAATTTTTACAAATTTCTAATTTTTCTTCGCGTTTGAAATTTTAGAAATTTCATAAAATCATTTCAAAAAAGAAAATTTTTTTTTGTTTGAATAAAATCTTAAGAAAATCGCACAAAATTTCCTTTTTATTATTTCTTGATTTTTGGCCATTTTTTCCATACACTTGATAAAAGTCTGCCCCCCAGTAGATATCCTCTAATTCCGCCCATGCCTGATACCTGCATAAGGCACCTTTAGTCAAAGTTTGTAACCCCCGAACGTTCTTATCTACAGTAGTTAGGATACACACACAAAATGTCAGCCTTTACAATTTGACGGATGTCTGGCTGACGCTGGTTGTCACTCTAATACAAGTTCAAAACATTTTTAAGTTTGGAGGCATCATAAGGAAAGAGCTTTCAGAAATGCGTTTCACTTCAGTTATTCTAGATGAAAGTTATTGTGCTTATTATTTTGATTTTATTATTATTATATAAGCATTCTCATAAACTAAGACGGCGAAACTGTGCTGTATTCTTAAAATTACTTTTGTTCCCTGTATGAGTATATGCGCTGAGACTTCATTCGCATTGTACGACAACATTACAAGCAACATTTTCCGTCCATTTTGCACAACGTTTGTATTACGAACAATAATTGCAATCCTCCATTTGAAATCTAGAATCAGTGGTTAATATGACACTTCAATCGGGTATGATTTTGACACGAGTACGAGACGGGCTCTTATTTCAGAATATTTCCCTAACCTAATTCAACAAAGTGGAGAAGATTAAAATGTAAATAAAAAACCAAATTTAAATAAAAATATCACTTTCATTTCTGTGTTGACTGTTAATTAGTTGAATTTTTTAACATTGTACATTTCAGCTCGTGCTCTTCTTCATAGATTTCTCTTCAAGTTCGTGTTTTTTTTTTTTTTTTTTTCAAGAAACCTATTTCTATTTTGTTTTTTTTTTTTGTTTGCTGCACAAGTTGAATTTTTTGGTCGGCCAATTACTGCCATTTATCTGCGCCCATTTTGCTCTTTCGAAACATTAAAAATTTTGTTCTTTCTCGTCCAAAGTACAAATTTATCTGTAAAATCATACAAATTATGTAAGATCCAATTTTAGTAAAGTTTTTCGTGACGTACATTACCTTTACTTGTTGTTGCCTTTTGTTCTGGCTGTTTCTGATTTTCTTCAATTTCATATGTGGTTTCGTTTAACGGTTCAGCAAAACTACGTATATTCCTCGGCACCCTTCTCTTTTGTCCTTTTTTTAAGGGGTAAGGTTTTCAGCATGAAAAAGAAAAACTTTTTTTGCGATTTTTTTTTTAGAAATATGGTTTGAGCAAATTTATTGAAATCTTTTGTATATTATTAAGTATGATTTCAGCAATACTCAGTAAATTTTTTATGCGAAAATATCGACAGATAAGCCGGTGACTGAACTTTTTCAAAACCACTTTTTAAAAGTCCGTGTACACTGCTATTTAAAAACTACATTACTGATTCATTTCAAACTTGGTACACACTTTCTATATATAAAATACCTCCCCCCAACGTTGAGTTTTAAATTTTTTTTTACATTAAGGGGGTTTCCACTTACAAAATGACGAAATTTTTCGTAAAAAATAGCAGTTTTTACTTTAAGGGGAGGTTCCTCTGATCGACTCTGAAAAGTTCGTCACTTTTATGAATTTTTTTGAGGTATAAAGAAATGTGATATGAACAAACGGTTTTTTGTACAATGTTTATTGATAAAAAGAGTCCCTGAATTTATTTTTTCCCCCCTCTTTCAATTCAAAATGGCGGCTCCAGCCATATCTCCGCGAGGCCTTGCGCGCCATATATGCGTCTGCGCGGGACGTTCCCGAGGGTCGTAGGGGTCACTGAAACATGAACATTTTTTAAGTTAGTTAAATAAACACATGTAGCGGCCCTTCAACCAAAAATTTCGAAATTTTGATTAAAAAAACAGAGAAAGTTATCCACTTGAAAATTAAGGTCGTGTTTTGGGGTGTGTTTTAGTTGTTTAAGACAGGCGTAAACATTGTTTATTATTAAAATATATTGTTAATAATGGTTCAAGGGCTCCGAAATTGAATTTTACATATGACTTTAAAATTTCAAGTGGATCCGATCAGTGGTTCTCGAGATACACTGTCCCGCGCACTGAAAATATCAACTTTCGGGAAAACGCGTTTGAAGTTTTAGAACCAATTTCGCCTTGTTCGCTAGTTGTGCCGCGTTGACAGTTGCACGCTTCTCTTTGAAGCGCTGTAACTTTCTAAAAACTGCATAAAACGCAAAACGGTTTTTGGATCATGTTTTTAACATATTATAGATTGATAATATGTAAAAAAAAAAAAAAATCGATTTTTTCATCGCCGATCAAAGGAACCTCCCCTTAAGGGGGTAGTCCAGTGAAAAAAATTTTTTTTTTCGTTTTATTGTTTTTTGCTTAAATCTACTCTACTACACCTAGAAAATACTCCCTTAAAATATCTAAGCAAAATATTGAATAGTTTTAAAGATACAGAGAGTTCTCAAGAGACGTGTAATCCAAGCGCTCGAAGGTCCCCTGGCGTGTTTCGGAGCAAGGAGGACCCTTGTATTTCTGTTTGCTTCGCCCATTTTTTTTCGGTTTATAACGGTCTAGGTCCTTCTGCTTTGTATTTAAGGTTAGTTATGTATGGAGCAGGCATCACTGACTAGGTTAAAATTAATATTTTTAGCTTTTTTCCGCATAAAAAACTTTAAACGCGTTTTTCTGAAAACAGCATGTTTTGACCCGGCGGACGTCAGATCTCAGAGTCTTTTGCTCCGATTGATCTAAAAATTTAGCTGTATATTTCTTGATTGTGTATCTATCGTCGGAACTAGAATTATTAAAATCCATTGTTTATTTGCAAAGTTATAAACAAATTAAGCACCCGAAAAACACCCGAAAAGTTCGAAATGCCGCCATTTTGTCGGGATGACTCATCGAAAATAAAAAAAAATAATTTTTTTTGTGCATTTTAATAGTTGTACTATCATATGTCAAAAAGTTGTTTAATAAAAATTGACTTCTAATATGAAAAACAAATCGTTGAAAAAACAGTCCTTTTCACTGGACTACCCCCTTAAATGAGCACCAAAAATTTATAAATGAAAAAAATAATAATCAAAGAACGTTGGGGGGAGGATTGAATGATACTCTGACTAAGTTTTAAAGGTTTTTAATTTCGGATAATTTCCAGCTGAGATACAGTGTACACCGCAAATCGTCTATTTCCAAAGACGTTCTTGCAAAAGCTCCGTTACCGGCTTGTTTGTCGATATTTTCGCATAAAAAAATTACTGAGTATTATCGACATCATACTTAATAATGTACAAAAGGTTTGAATAACTTTGCTCAATCCATATTTCTAAAAAAAATCGGAAAGAAAAGTGTTTTTTTCACGCTGAAACCCTGACTCACGCTAGAGCTTAAGCTTAAAGCTCAGATTGAACTGATCGAAGGCCGACGCTGTGAAACCGCTTATTAGAAGTATAAACGCTGTGCTCGCAGTAGTTAGTTGGGGTATGTCCGTCAAAGAGATAGAATGGCCGATGAATGAATGAAGTTAAAATCTTCAAAATTATGCTACTGTAAACAGCTTAAATTAAACTGATGTGGTATGTACTTGCTACTCTCAGCAACATTAAATACTGTTATGCCAAAAACTTCAATCTTGTATACCTCATCTTTAAGTATCGGGTTGGCACGAAAGAAATGAGACAGTTTGTTTTTACATTTTAAATTCTAACATTTTTATTTTGCTATACATTTAGTCAATCAAATACTCGCCGTGAGCATCTATGACTTCTTGCCAACGTATAGGCAAGGACTGGATGCCTGTTGCCCAGAACTCAGCGGGCCGTGAGTTGAAGAAGGTGGCTACGTAAGTTTCAACTTCATTAACCCTTTAACTGTTTATGTCGAGTATACTCGTCATGAAAAAACCACGATTTTTCGCATAATGTCCATTGTATTCGCCACAATGATAAAAGGATGGCATTTGTATTATCAATCAACGAAACGACAATAATTTTTATTTCTGAAAAAGGGCAAATAAAGAAATTTAAAAAAAATTTACATTTTAGAATATTCGTTAGTTTGCGGGCAGAAAAAGTTCTTAAAAACAAAATTAAACAGTTAAAGGGTTAAAAGTGTTAAAGCGTTTGTAACGCAAATCATTTTTCATGGCTCTGAATAAATGATAGTCTGAAGGGGCAATGTCTGGGGGATATGGTGGATGAGGTACCGTCTTCCAGCCTAAGCCCTGCAGTTGTTGGCGGGTGGTGGATGCAGTGTGCGGGCGAGCGTTGTCATGAAGTAAAATGACATTGGCTCTTCTTCGTCTTTTTTCTTTGATAGCTGTGGCTAGTTTATCGAGCTGCGCCGCATATATGTTAGCATTAACTGTTTCATTATGTAATAATTCATAAAACAGCATGCCCTGAGAATCCCAAAAGCAGCACAATAGAACTTTTTCGCCGTGGTTTTGATATTGCTTTGGTTGAGTTGGTGGGTCTTCCTTTCGTGGCAGCCAGAAGGTACGGCGCGTATTGTTTTCGTAGAGAACCCACGACTCGTCCCCTGTGACCAAATTCTCCAAAAACTCCTTCCGGCGCGGTCGAAGTAGTAGCAATTGGCAGCACGAGTGGCGTCTGTGAGGGCATGAGGTGTCCATCGGGATAAAACTCTCCTATATCCGAGCTCGTGCAGGTGATGTTCTATAGCGTGATGGCTGCAGTGGAGTTTTGTCTCTAATTCACGAGTGCTTGCATCCGGCTTCTGTTGCAGTTCACGGCACAAATCATCATTGTCGAAAGCTGGTGGTCGTCCCGAGCGAGGCTGACTTTCGAGGCTTCGGTCTCCTGTACTGAAGCGTTTGAACCAACGAGACACTGTTGCGTGACTTGTAGTATCTGAGCCAAATACAGTGTTGATGTTGTCTGCCGCATCTCACGTACTATGGCCTAACAAATACTCGTAAAGGTATAGAGTTCGAACTTGTCGCTCATCCATTTTTCTGCAAACTGACTGAATTAATGGTGGGTGCGCTTTTATATACCTCTAAGACTGAAGCACTTAGAATGTTCTATAACATACTAGAATATGGTCGAAAACAATTGATTAGAAAAACAACATGAGTAGAGTTTTCTAGAGTGTCTCATTACTTTCGTGCCAACCCAATACCTGAGTGTCTGACATATTATTTGAAGTTTGGCTTGTAATAATATCTTAAAAAATAAAACACCACTCTTCATACTAATATGACCATTGGCTTTTACTTTAAAAATAAAAATTAAAATTATTTAAACCTTCCATATATGTATGTACATTTAGGTACGTTGATGAGTAATATTGTTTTATTATGTATTTTATAGAGCGTTCTTCAACAGATCACCAGTCAAACGCCACTAGCTAATGGAGATCTTTTATCCAGTATTCAAACTTATCACGAGATGGCTGGAAAAAATTTCGAAGTAAAATAATTTTATTTCATATATAAAACGTGGAAAGTAAAGTTTTCTTTTCTAAAGGAGGATTATATTCAATTAAAAAAGGATTTTCTAAATGGCATTCCCAAGATCAATTATGAATCTCTACATATCTTCAGTGGTCTTCCCTCAGAAAAGTCATGTAAAAATTTAGGTGTTCATGTTGCTAATAGAGACACCTCGCGTCAATCATTAACAGTTCCTGTTACAAAGAAGCAAGGAGTATCTGGTGAAAGTTGTGATGTTGCAAGTCATGTGTCTAACAACAATCCAATTCCTAAATACGAAAAGGATGTCAAGTAAGTTATGCATATACAAATTCTGTCTAATTAAGTTTTAAGTGTATGTTTAGACTCTGTTTCAAATCATTTAGAAAATATATAGCACAGTACAATACAATAGGAATATAATGAAAAATACAATTAATACAAGGACGTCAATTTGACGTGTCTTGATAGTTCGAGTGTTAAAATGCGCGATTTTGTTAATGCAAAATTTCGATAATGCGAGAATTTCAAACGAGAGATTTTGATTTTCGAAATATGTTATTTTCTTAAAATCAGGAACTTTGCTATAATTACATTTATTATATGGATTATCTGACAAGGAAGGTATCCCGACATGTCACCGCCGACTTTGTTGCGACTGAAATATGTTATTCTACATCAAAATTTAAGAGAAAGGTTTTTTTTTTTTTTTTTGCGGATATACTATACATATACACATTTGGAGGTATATATCATATAGAGTACAGTCTTATTACGGAGCATTTTGCACCTTAAATATATATATTTCTTTCAAAACGAAAGAACACATATTTTTTCTACTCTTCCAATTGCAGTTGGTCAGGTTAATGAACAAGCGATAAGTGTTTTTTCATTGAATTTTTATATTTTCAAGCATTGTAAATATTAATCAACTATGTAGTTAGGTTACCCGGTTTCAACCGGCGTTGTGTAAATATCTACTAATTCAACACTTATCAAATGTTCTAGTTTATTATGTCATAGAAATTCTTTCAACCCGAAAACCCCTGTATGGATCCGCCATCTTGAATCTCCAAATCTTAATAATATTCAAAATTAGTGGCCTTAAAATAATCATTGTACCAATTTTCATTAAACGTTGAAATCGAGAAATTCTGGTCGCCATATTGGGTCCGCAATCTTGGATCTAGAAATTTTAATAATATTCAAAATAAGTGGCTCAACAAAATCGTACTAATTTTCATTAAAATCCGTTGAAATCGATTAATTGTGTTTGCCATATTCTATGCGCCATCTTGGATTTGAAAATTTTGATAATATTCAAAATTAGTGGCCTCAGAATAATCATTGTACTAATTTCCATTTAAATCTGTTGAAATCGAGAAGTTTTGGTCGCGATCTTGGATTTGGAAATTTTGATAATATTCGAAATTAGTGACCTCGGAATAATCATTCTTCCAATTTTTATTAAAATCCGTGGAAATCGAGAAATTTTTGTCGCCATATTGGATAAGCCATTTTGGATTTAGAAATATTAATAATATTCGAAACTTGTAGCCCCAGAATAATCATTGAACCAATTTTCATTAAAATCCGTCGAAATCGAGACATTCGGTCGCCGTGTTGGATCCGACATTTTGGATTTGGAAATTTTGATAATATCCGAAATTAGTAGCCTCAGAGTAATCATTGTACTAATTTTCATTAAAATCCGTTGTGATCGAGACATTTTAGTGGCCATGTTAGATCCGCGATCTTGCATTTGGAAATGTTGATAATATTCTAAATCAGTGACCTTAAAACGAAATTTTTATTAAAATCCGTTGAAATCCATATTGGATCCGCCATCTTGAGTCTCTAAATTTGGACAACGGATTTGAAATTATATGTTAAGGGGGTAGTACACTTCTTAAGACCTTTTTTTTAAATATTTTTTGTTTTTATAGTTAACTTTATTTTGATCTTGCAAACTTTTTATATATGATACAACTAACATTCAAGAATAAATTTTTTTTTTTTTTTTTTTTCATAGGGCTCTAATATGGCTGCCTGAAGGTGACCCCTTTTTAATCTGGTCGACTCTGGAACGTCTGAAACAAAAAATTCAAAGTGCATATTAAAATATAGATCAGTCGCTATCACTCGAACTAGGATAAAAAATTTTGGTAAAACAAAACAAAATGGCGGACTTTTTAATTTTTCGGTCATTTTTTTTTGCAAGAAATTGTTTAAAAAAAGGGCTAAACATTAACCGATTTTCAAAATCCTTGTTCGGGTGAGAACTACACATGTATAAATTATCCCATTAAAATTTGAGCACGATCAGACCAGCAGTTTTTTCAAAATCATGTCGGCCAAGTCAAAAAACGTGGTTTTGAGAAAAACGCGTTCAAAGTTTTTTTTATTCAATTCACCTTTGGACGCCATCAATTGTATCGTGATATATATATATTTTTCGGCCTTTTCAATCGATTTAACATATTGGAAAATATCGGGTTGGCTAATAAATAATGAGCGACATACATGACTTTATGTTTGTATTTATTTATTTAATAATTTACTATTAATCGTTAACAATATAATCACCGTCGTTATCTACTACCATCCGCCAACGATTCGGCAAAGAGTGGATGGCATCCCTGTAAAACTTCGCCGGTTTTGCTTTGAAGAATTCATCTATGTATTGTTGCAACTGATGTTCATCATCGAAGCTTTTTCCTTGTAAATGATTACTGATAGACCGGAATAAACTGAAATCCGTTGGGGCTAAGTCCGGCGAATATGGAGGGTGTGGCACTATTTCCCAGTTGAGCTCCAGTAGCTTTAGTCGGGTACTCTTAGCGATGTGCGGCCGGGCATTGTCGTGAAGGAAAAATATTTTGTCATGTTGTGGACGTTCACGACGGAGTTCAAGCTTTAGATTTTCAAGTTCATTACAATATACCGTCATCGTGGTATTAGTAGGAAGAATTTCGCAATATATTACTCCATGTATGTCCTACCAGACCGAGAGCATCACTTTCCGAGTATGAGGATCTTTTTTTTGGCATATGTTTACCTGGTTCGTTGCGGCCCAGCCACTGGCGCTTGCGTGTGTGGTTGATATAGATAACCCACTTTTCGTCTCCAGTAACGAGTTGGTCTAGCCAGCTAAATGTGCGACAGAACTATAAAAGGTATGCATAGATATCTGCACGGTAAGTCAGTTGATCAACTGGTGGGGTACCCAAACACCATATTTGTACGTCTTCCCCAAACCGTGCAGATACTTTTCCACCGTGCCATGAGAGCATCCGAGCTTAAGAGCCAAATTGCGCGTAGTGCTTCGAGGATCTTCTTCAATTAATGCCTTCAGTTTATTTATATCTATTTCCACCGGACGCCCAGACCTTGGTTGATCGATCAAGGAATAGTTACCCTTGCGGAATTTTTGGAACCACCGCTTTGCTGTAGCCTCGGAGACTGCCTCATCAGCTATCCTCTGGCATATATTACGTGCAGCTTCTGCAGCCGAATGCCCAGATTGGTACTCGTATAATAAACAGTGCCGAATATGCGTTTTAATATCACTCATTTTTTTCGTGGTTCTTTACGCAATGACAACCGAAACATTACTGACGGCATGCTCACGACTCGCTCTTTATATACCCCCTGCAACAGAACGTTCTCGACCTTACCCGAAATTTCCAGAAAATAAAAACTGAAACGCTCATTACTTATTAGCCAACCCGATACTTTTGGAGGTACAAGGTATACAAATTTGATGTTTTTGAAAAGTCGATTTTTTCAAAAAATAGAAGTGTACTGCCCTCTTAAGTTGGAATATGTACCACCTTCGAACATGAAATGAAAAATATCGATGCACGAGTTTAGTCATGATTGAACAACAAACAAATAAACAAACAAACAAACGAGTTTTAATTTATATATATATATATATATAGGGTATATAGGGATAGGGATTATAACTTTTGAATGTGCACTTATATGTATTTTTCATCACTTTTCATGTGATTAATACCCACTTGATTGTTTGAAAAAATATTGACTATAAAAGTATATAAAACCTTCAAACAGACTATTGACAGGGGCACCACTAGTGTGCAATTTTGAAAAATAAACATTTCGATAGTCTATACCTTTGAACATAACATACTAAAATTTCAAGTGCATATCTCAAATAGTTTTTGAGTTCAGCCATTTGAAGAGAAAAACTTGAAACGCGTTATTATTATTATTATTAGGGGTGACCTTTATGGTGCGCACTGCGACCGAAAGTTCTTTTGTGCCTAATACCCTTTATAGTAGAAGACGGTCGGCTACCCTTAGGAACGTCAGAAGGTCTTTAACAGAAGACGAACGAGCTTCAGCCGAGTCCAGGAATTCCTGACTGGAGATCTTTCTTCTTAACCGTGCTAAAGCCGGACAAGCACACAGAATGTGTGGTGTAGTTTCGTCGTCTTCAAGACACAGACGACATTCCGTCTCATTTGACATGCATATCTAGTTTATGTAGGTGGTATCTTAGCCCATGGTGGCCAGTTAGGTAGCCCACCCATAATCTGAGATCCGCTTTTCGCAGAACATTGATTTCTGTATAGGTAGGTTCTGACGAGCTCTTTAGCTTGCCAGATCCCAGGAAAATTTTACCAGTGTATGTACTGTAGATTCCTGGCCTATTTTTCTATCACAGCTTTGGCCGAAGACCAGCCAATACTGCAGAAGGGCTCAGGACCTTTGAGTCATTTGCTGCAATACAGGTGTGTCCCGGTATCCAACAAAGAGTAACCCTGTTGGAAGTCGCTAAGTGTTGAAGGGCATCGAATCACTCTTTAACGAGTCTAGACGAGAGTGCTTTGAGGGCCGCTTGGCTATCGGAGAAGATAGTGATGTTGACACTCTTAAATCTCTTATTAATGTTGAGAAGGGCGCAGGCTTCAATGGCATGGATTTCGCCCTGGAAAACGCTGGGCCATTTGTCCATTGCAATCGAGACTTTGGTGTTGGATCCATGACACCAGCACCAGCACCATGTTCCGTTTTTGAGTCATCTGTGAACCAACTGAGAGGTCTGGGGTCCAGTCTGAGGCCATCGCCATTCCAGGCTGCACGTTCAGGGATGAGAATCCTAAATCTCCTCCCGAAGCGCAGTTGCCTGGTCATATAGTCTGTTATATAACAGAACCTTAAGTCAGGGATGCGCTGCAGGATACTTATGTAACCATTGTCAGCAATTTGCATTTTAGATGTAATTTGCACTCTCAGAGTAATAATTGCTGCTGATTTGAAGATGAACATTTGCATGGGTTCGAGTCCTACTATAGCCACCATAGCTGCAGGATACTTATGTAACCATTGTCAGCAATTTGCATTTTAGGTGTAATTTGCGCTCTCAGAGTAATAATTGCTGCTGATTTGAAGATGAACATTTGCATGGGTTCGAGTCCTACTATAGCCACCATGGCGAGTGTTGGACAATTGTTTAACCCCAGGATTATATTTGGATTAAGACCACACGTCTTACCAAAAAGTCTCCTACAGGCCCACAGGGTTCGCGTGGCTTTATTTAGTGAGTAGTTTAGTTGAGTATTCCAATTTAGGCGCTTATCGAGCCAACTACCTAAATATTTTACTTCATCGAAATATTTAACGACCGTACCTTGGATGGATATGGTATCCAAGTTCAGATGGTACCTTTTTGTAAAGGGTACCAGCACGGCCTTAGACGGGTTGATAGTTAGGTTCTCACTGGCACACCAGTCAGTGACCACACGAAGTGCGGACCTCATAATACTTGTGACTGTTTATTTAAACCTCCCTGTGATGATTATTGCCACATCATCTGCATAGCCGATGGCCTGATAACCAAGCTCACATAATTTGACTAGTAGGTCATCCACAACCATAGACCAAAGCAATGGCGGCAGTATACTGCCTTGTGGGCATCCTCTGACTGCCCTGATGGACACGGAGGTGTTGCCCAGCATGGATGAGATATGTCGCTCTCTTAGCATTATTATTATTATTATTATTATTATTGTTGTTAGGGGTGACCCTCATGTTGGGCACTGCGACCAGACGGTCCTTTGTGCCAAAACCCCTTTACAGTAAAAGACGATCTGCTACCCTACGGAACGCCAGAAGGTCTTTTACAGAAGACGAACGAGCTTCAGCCGAGTCCAGCAACTCCTGATCGAAGATCTTTCTTCTTAACCGTGCTAAAGCCGGACAAGCACACGAAATGTGTGATGTAGTTTCGTCGTCTTCAAGACACAGACGACAATCCGTCCTCTCAGGAAGTTATCTCAGTGTATGTACTGTAGATTCCTGTCCCATTCTTCTATCACAGCTTTGGACGAAGACCAGCCAATGATGCAGAAGGGCTCTCTTAGCATAGCATCCACCCATTCAACTGTAATAGAGTCTACACCCCTGCGCACAAGAACCCTAGATAGAAAATCATACCCTGTATTGTCGAAAGCTCCCTCTATATCCAGGAAAGCACACAGAGCTATTTCCTTGATAATTCCTGAAGGGATTTCTTGACCCTACTGACTAGATTATGTAAAGCAACCTCTGTTGATTTACCTTTAATGTAAGCAAACTGTGATCTATGGAGTGTTGTTGATTGCTCTAGTTTGCACCTTATCACCTTATATGAATGTCCAACTATCTTTCCATTGTTTTCAGCAGGGAAGATGTTAAGCTGATTGGTCTATAGGATTTAGGCAGCTCAAGGGGCTTAAACCTACCTTTTGTCAAATTATTGACTAGCAGGTGCACACAAAAAGACATGTTATCATTTTGTTTTTTGCTAAAATATTCTAGATAAGCTGTCCTACCTGGTAAGTGTGCCCATTGCGCAATGAACATAGCAATACCTCGTTATTCATGAATAAAATGGATGTTATACCTTTCTGAAATCTGCATTAATTAAGCAATTTTTTAATTGCTTTCCCATCACTGCCTAGAACATTTTTTTCACCAGTGAAGGTCAAAGTAGAGTCAAATAATTTTGAGCAGTAAAACCAAAAAATTGAATTATTTTTTTCGTGACTGTCATGTGTCAGTATTAAAAATGACATGCTTACCAGGCAGGGCAACTTATCTAGAATATTTTAGCAGAAAAAAAATGATAACATGTCTTTTTATATGCACCTACTAGTCAATAATTTGACAAAAGGTAGTGAAAATTTAATTTTTCATAAAAACCCAAATGTCTCGAAAAATTGGTGAGGTTTTCACTAAGGTCATATTTTGATATTGTGATAGGTCATGACCCATGCTACCATCCCCTTAATTTTGGCGTACTACTTCCTGGACACCCTGTATACATGTATGATATACAACATACACTTACACATCATATGCCACATGATATACAACATAAAACTTAGACTCTTCGTCATATATCATACAACACATATTATATGTGACATATCTTAAGGAACATGTGATATGTGCTTCAATGTAATATGTGATTTGTCACAAAACATATGTGACATGTAGATTGTAGATATGTGCTTCGTTTAGTTACAAATCTCATATTCATTGTATGTGACGTGACATGTCAAGTTATCCTATCAGCAACAACTCTGTTAACTACGGCACTCAAGTCATACCCTTCACCATAAACATTTACATGCAGGTCTTCAAACACTTTTAAACAACATTACTAAAAAGTCGAACTAAACCTCGAAATAACCAACAACTTATGGGGAACCTTCAGCAAAGAAAAGAGTACAATAGTCGCGCATTTTTAATTCAGGTCTGGATATTTACGGTTCTGTGTACATTCACTTTAGAATTAGAATTTAGAAAAACATCACCTGTAAAGGCTTATGTTGTAATATTTTTCTGTTTTGCTACGAAGGCAATTCACAGCTGCAATAAAGAGATTTATCGGTCGCAGAGAATATAAGTTAAATTTTTATATATTTTTTCTATTAAAAAAAACACGATTTACTTTTACAGTCGACTTGGATTGATTCACTTTATTGCTCAAAGCAGACTCAAAGTGCTTAAAGCTAATTACAATTATTTATTGTCTTTGCTGGTCGACTTAATGCTAACATCAGCTAGTTTCTTGCTTGGGTAATTTCTGCCGTAGGTGTTCTATTCATCATAAGTGAAATTGGGTTGGAAACGTCGCTGATTTCTGGACAGGTTACTAATCGTTTCATGTTACCTAAATTTCGTGTTGTGGGCACGTGGAAGCAATTTCGGCGTGAATTGCGTTAACTCTTCCGTCCTTAGATTTGAATGTCCTCCAGTGTTGGTAAGGTGAAGGTCCTTCATAGCCTGTAGAGTTAAGACTTCTTCTACGGTCCTAAATACAGGATCGGGTTGCACAACCGGAGGTAGAGGTTTCATCTTGGAGAGTTCGTTAGCGATGTAGGTTTGCTTCCCAATGTTAAGCGTTGCATTATGATGTTGAATAATGAATTTGCCTGCCAGGTATGTTGCTTCGTTGTCGATCAAAATGGTCCCGTTGTATTGGTTCAGCAATATTGTTCCTGGGAAGATTTCTTCAATTGTCGGCTTATGGCGGTTGTCGATTTTGGTGCAGTTCGGTGGCCGACTTTCGAGCAAATTAATTATACAGTTTGTGTTACTTAGACCTACAATTTGTTTCTTATTACAAATAGGCAATTTATTATTCGTTAGACATTTTTCTTTAATTCAAAAATTTGTTTTACCACATTGTAGGATATTTTCGAAAGGTAATTTAATTATGAGATTTTCTTTCTTCACAGGTTTCAGAATTAAAGTTTTACAGATTTCGGACTTTGTGCAAGGTATGCTTATAATGTACAACAAGGTTTCATTATTTGCGGCAATGTTTATTTCGGCGAAGTCTATGGCTTCTTCTAGATTTAAATATGGAACATTGTTTTTGTCAAACAGTTCTTTCACTATATTTATTTCATGGTTAGACAGAATGAACGAATTTACAATATTGACTTTTACCCAATGTAGAGCGTAATCTGCGTTTAATATTTCTTCCTTTTAATTAAGTCTAATTTATATTTGATTTTATTTATTAACATTATTTTCCTGTTATCATTTGTTTTTTACGCTTCCATAATTTGATTCGTTATAGTGCTGATATTATTTATTCTTTCAAAAATCAATTTATTTATGACTACTTGTTGTTATTATTTTCTAACATATCATTTATTTTTTCCTTTAAAATTACGAAGTCATTGTGGTCCGGAGTTCCGGCTAACCATTTCCATGCGGTTCCGAGAAAATCCAAAGATCTCTTTTGCCTCAATTTTGGTTTAATTCTATTGACAAGTGTCCGGATTCTAGTAATTTCGTGGGAGAGAAAGGGATGCATAGGATCACTCGTGTCTATTTGGTTTTTTACCTGAAGTTCCAGTTCGTCGAGAATTAGCGTATAGGGCTCTATATCGATAACGTGAATAAGTTTTAAGATTCCTGTTTGTAATTTCGATGTGCCAGTGGTTAGTGTTATTATTTTTTAATTTGAGTAGTCCAAGATTTGTACTTCTGCCGAGCAGAGAGTACTACGCAGTCTGAAAAGAAATTTTAACTTTTAATGTTGTTTTATGAACGATTTTCCTGGATTTATATTAGTTAAAATGGTTTTAGAGTTATTTTCTTTCACTATTTCTTGTTTATACCTGGGAGATAGTTTAGACCCTATACGTTTATTCAATATGACGTAGACAATTTCTCCAGGGGTGTAATTTTTAATCGGATATCTTTTTTTATTCTGATTTTTCAGGTCAAATTCTTGTTTCTGCCTTAGCCTATCAATGTTATCTCGCCTAGCTTTCTCGAAGTCTTCGGGGTTAGTACTAATATCCGCTCCGAAGAAAACTTTGAGTGGTCTCCTCGCCGTAGTTGAGTGTACGGAGTAATTGTACTCATAAACGGCTCTGTCGAGAAGCTCTGGGAATGTTCTCTGGATACCATCCGCTTTCAGGCATCGGATAATTTCAGTTAGTGTCGAATGAAATCTTTCGGAGTAATTGTACTCATAAACGGCTCTGTCGAAAAGCTCTGGGAATGTTCTCTGGATACCATCCGCTTTCAGGCATCGGATAATTTCAGTTAGTGTCGAATGAAATCTTTCGGAGTAATTGTACTCATAAAGGGCTCTGTCGAGAAGCTCTGGGAATGTTCTCTGGATACCATTCGCTTTCAGGCATCGGATAATTTCGGTTAGTGTCGAATGAAATCTTTCGACTTGGCCGTTAACTGAACTAGTGTGAGGAGGTGTTTTGAAGACTTGGATGTTGAGTTGATCTTTTACCATGAAAAGAATTGAAGAGGAGTTTAGCGATTTCTCATTGTCGATCACAATGATTTTGGGTACACCGAACGCGAAGTGGGGTCTTTATTTCCTCAACTGCCTTAGAATTTATTATCTTCACCTGCCCATACTTTGAAAATTTATCTATCGCCGTTGATACAAATATTTTTTCTGTATAAATGTCTACATGTAATATTTCTCCTGGATACTGCGGAATTGGGGTTTCCTTCAGCTCTGGTTTGTTTGGGTGTCTATCGTATTTCTGTTCTTTACAAATCTTACACTGTTTGACAAGGTTATTCATTCTCAAATTCATTTGTGGAAAATAATACTTTTCTAGAAGCTGAATTTTATTTTCTCGTGTACTACAGTGTGCTCTTGTGTATGCCTTTAATATTTCTTCATCTTGCCTTTCTATACCTACGAGGTCTTCAACTTGTGTTTGGGTGATTTTGGTTTTGTAGTTTCCGAAGTGGAAAGGATATATTTCTTGAATTCTACCCATTATAGATTCTGTAAATAACAAGACGTTGATCACGCTGGGATTTAGATATTTTTTTAGGATTGAGATCAAATTTTCATCAGAGTATTCGGTTTGTGAGAAAATGTGCCTATGGTAGGTAGGGAATGGAATTTTGAACTGATAATTTGTTTCATTTCCCGTTTGAATTATTAGCTGGTTTTTGAAAATATTTATTGGGGCTTCGGAGGTGGATATGAGATTGTGATCGGAACTATCACTACTATGTTGTGTTCCGGTAAGTGAATTCACCGGGGCTGCTTTCGGAGGTCTTGAGAGTGTACACGCCACAGCGTTTGTATTCGCAGGTTTGTATAATAGTTGGTAGTTGTATTCCTCGAGTATGGTTTTCCATCTCTTCATTTAGTTGTTATTATTCTTATTTCGTCGTGCATAAGTTAGCTGTTGGTGGTCTGTAAATATCTTTATTTTGGCTGTACCGCACAAGTAATTTCTAAGAGTGTTAAGGGCCCATATTATAGCTATCATTTCCTTCTCGTTCGTTGTGTAATGCTCTTCCGCCTTGCTAAGTGTTATGGAAATGAATATTATCGGTCTCTCTTCTTGTGCCAGCACTGCACCTATTGCGTAGTCTGAAACCTCCGCAGTGAGTTGGGATTCCTAAATTCAGGACAGGCTAGTAATAGATCGTCTAATATTAGGGAGTTTTTAATTTTCTTGAAGGCTTGCATGGCTTCATCATCGAGCTGAATAGCCTTTTTGCTTCAGAGGTTTTTGGAGATTCTTCCTCCTTCCCTGCTTAAGAGGGCTGTAAGGGGCTTCGCCAGGTTCGCATATGATTTAATGAACCACCGGTAGTACCCTGAAAGCCCAAGAAAGGAACGAAGATCTTTCAGTGTTCTAGGGGATGGAACATTTGTTATGGCCTTGACCTTTTTAGGGTTGGTTTTTATACCATCGGCTGAAATAACAAATCCTAGAAATTCGACTTCTTTGCGAAGAAATTCGCATTTGTGAAGTTGAACTTTCATATTGGCGTTCTCGAGCGTTTGGAAAACTTTCCTAATATTTTCAAAGTGTGTGTCCTCATCTTCACTGAAGATCACAATATCGTCTATATAGAAGTAGCAAATTTTTGCTATATGATCTCTGAATATATCATCGAGAGCTCTTTGGAAGATCGACGGCGCATTCTTTAGGCCGAAAGACAGTCTCGTGAATTCATATTTTCCGTTGTTCGCAGAAAATGCTGTCTTCTCGATATGTTTTTCCTTAAGTGGGATTTGGTGGAATCCACTCTTGAGATCGATCACGGAAAACCATTTCCTTTGGCCTAATTGCGACATTCATTTATCTCCGGAATAGGGTATTTATGGGCAATAGTGACCGTATTTAACTTCCTATAGTCTACTAACATTCTATATTTTGTCTCTCCCGAGGCATCTAGTTTTTTCGGCACTATCCACACGGGTGAATTGTACGGGGCCCTGGTCTAGTGATGCCGTCTTTTAGGAGTTGTTGCACTTGTTTTTCCACTTCATCTTTGAGGGCCATAGGGTAGGGGTAAAATTTTGAATTGACTGGATTGTCTGAAATTGTACGTATTTCTTCCTTTTTACGACGGTAGTAAAAGTCAAGTTTTCGTCCGGATCAGAAAATAGTTTAGAAAATTCTTTGGCTAAATTATTGAGTTTTTTTTTCTGTTGTAAATTTAGGTGATCGGTTCTAATATCTATTTTATTTATTGCTTGCTGCTTGATTTTAATTTTAAATTTATTCTTTAATGTAATTTTCTTTTGTATAAATTACAGCGGATAAATCTTTGAGTCTATCATTGCCCAAAATAGCGTGAAAGGACTTCAGAGAATCTAATAGGAAAAACTTTATTTTCGTATCTTTAAGGCCAAGTGTGGTGGCTAATTTGAGTACATCTCCCTATAGAATTTGCATAAAAAGGTTGTGAATTGGGGATAGGATTTGGGACGAGATTTGCCTGGATGTAATTATTGTTGGATCCGGTATCTATAAGTATCTTAAGCATTTCGCCGCTCCTCGTGTTGCACTCGCAGTGAGGAGCAGTTTAACCTAAAAAATGAATGTCCGTAAAATCGGCGGGCTCAATTTCTGTCGTGTTGTTCTCGTACTGGTCTGCATATTCATCCAATGATTGGTCATATTTCTCGTCTTCAGCTTTCTGAGCTTGTTCATAAGCATAATGGATCTCGCCATCGTTGATCTCTTGTGTCTCAGTGTGGAAATTACGTTAAGCTTTGTTAGGCACGGATGGTCCTGGTGGGTTCGGTGAAGGTCTTTATCCATACATCGGATGTTGGGGTGGCCTATTCATGTAGTTGACTCTACGTGATTGTATACCTGGGCATCGGTTCCGGTCTTGGTTGGGGTTTAGGTGCAATCGGTGGTTGGAATTGATTGGGGCAGTTTGGAGGTTTATAGGTATTCTGGAAATTTGGATTAAAAGGAGGTTGGGATAGGTGTGCTAGTTGCAGATAGAAGGATGGTCTGCTGTTATAAGGGTTGGGTTTGTTTTGATTTATTATGTTCCTACGAGGAAGTACTGGGGGTATGTCATGCTTTGCAAGCATTCTTGATTGTCCGTGGTATGAGAAAGCATACTGGGTTCTGTAATTCTGGTTTTCCAATTTTAGACAGAGATGTAATGCCTGAAGCAAGTCTGCGGGTTCTCGTATGCCTAGAAGTCTTGGCAGATCACCTCTTAGACCTCTAATAAAGTATCAAGTGCTTTATCCCTGTAAGTCTGTGTTAGCAGAGTCAGAGATTCGTTGCTTATCTCCATACAACCGATCTTGTTAAGAATAAGAGATAAGTGGAAATATACCGAATGATAAAATTCTTGTACCATAAGATTCCCTTGCACTAGGGAAGTCATTTGGTATTCAAGTGTAGATAGATCGCGTTTATCGGCATAGTGCATTGTTAAACATCACGATATACATTCCCAATCGAGAGGGGTGTTATAGGATTCCAACACCACGTCTGCTTGTCCGGCAATTTTATTCCGTATGACATTAAGGATGCCATAGTATTCCGGCGTTCCTTTAATATTGTGACACAGCCGTACTACACGATCTACGCTTTTTTCCACGAATTGAACTTTCCTAGCTGACCAGTGAATCCTTTTAGGCATCTGACGACGTGAGGTATTTTATCTAACTCCCCTAAATTATCGCGATATTGTGGGTGAATAGCTTGATCTGTCACTATAAAATTGTCAAAATTAGGGTTTATTATCGAGTTCACGATTTGTCGCCCTTCGTTTTGGAGGATGCGATTGACTATACCGGTTACGAGCTTTTCAAGGGATTCGGAAGTATTATTATGTATCGCGGATTGTGACGTTGAGGCCTGTGGTTGACTAGGAGCATTCGGCTCTGGAGTAGTTAGAATAGAAGGTCTGATTAGATTGTTGGGATTACTCATTGCGAAAGAAAAGAGGTGTAGTCGAATAGAGTCTAAATATCACAAAATTTGTTAAGATTCTCGTTATATTTCTTTAAACGTACAAAAAAAAAAAAAGAGAAGAAAATGAAATTTCTCAGAAACGGATTAAACTGTTACCCTATAAAAGCACTTTTCTTAAATTTACGGAAGCAGTTCACAATTTAATTTATTCTTTTACTTTAATTACACAACTGTAGATAAATACTTAAGCTAATTTTTTTCAATTTTCTTTACTTTATTATTACTTCTTTTTTTTGATTTTCTTCTACTAGTTCCGCAGTTTCAATTCACTTGCTCATTTTGTCTATTACACTATTTACGGAAAATTATATTTACGACTTTCAGAACTAATTGAAGTCTACATGGCATATTCCGCGTAGAGTGGCTGCTAAACTCCTGTTAGCTCCGTTTCCTCCGATGACGGCTACTCCGGGGCCTTATTTCCTCTAGGCGGTGGTTGTGGAACACAGGCACTTTGGTGCTTCTTGAGGACCTTCGATTCGGCTGGTGTGGTGCTCCTTGAGGACCTGTAATTTTCACTGCACTTTCCATTCGATCGCGGTGCCACTTCAGGACTTTACGGTCTGGAGATTTCTCCTAGCGTGGACTAAGTAACAGCGAAGCCGAATCGTTCTACCTGATCTCTGCTCGGGCGTCAGTTAAATTTTTATATAGTTTTTCTATTAAAAAAAACACGATTTACTTTTACAGTCGACTTGGACTGATTCACTTTATTGCTCAAACCAGACTCAAAGTGCTTAAAGCTAATTACAATTACTTTTTGGTTTTGCCCGTCGACTTAATGCTAACATCAGCTACTTTCTTGCTTGGGTAATTTCCGCCGTAGGTGTTCTATTCAGCATAAGTGAAATTGGGTTAGAAACGTCACTGATTTCTGGACAGGTTACTAATCGTTTCATATTACCTAAAATTCGTGCAAATTGATGTTGTGGTCATGTGAAAGCAATTTCGGCATGAATTGTGTTAACTTATACGCAAAACTGTTTTGTTACGTGCACTCTCTTCACTTCGAACAATGGACCTGTGACCACAGACCGATCTGAACCGACAGTCTTCTTTAAAACGGAGCACCAGCTTAGTTAAAGATTTTTAAAATAAGAGAATTAATCTATAGCATATGACTAATTATTTATTCATCATTTGGTCCGATGTTAGTAGACATGCGACCACAACGACCAAGCAGACTTTTCTGCAGTGCTTGCTTAGTGACACGAAGATCAAACAAATCAGCATTCTTATTCACATTTAACCTCATCCTGTTAATAGGTTAGAAAAATCTGTAGTTATTTTTACATAAAATAGTTTGCAGAAGCGGCACTAACCAAAGATTGCGTTCGGTCACTCTGACAGAGAATTCGGTTTTAAGAAAAGCTGAGTCTACATTACCAATTAATAATTGGTGAACGACTAAAATGTCAGCGATCCCTAGATGTTTGTGCAAAGAGTGCATATCAAGGAGCCTCAGATGATCATTGTGAGGAGGTAGAAGAACTGGATTGCCCTAAGGTAAATTCATAAGAGCGAATCTGACAAATTTTCTTTGCACAGATTCGACGCAGTAAATATGAATTCACGGGACCATCTTTTGATGAATCCCTATATAGAGCTGGCCTTAGCCACCACACAGTTGATATGCTCCGCAAGTCTATCCCCAAATCACGGACAGAGTAAACACGTCGTAGAGTATGATTTGATAAGATATAATCAAAACGAGGGAATTACAGCCCCTACAGAAAGTCATGATTTCGCATTTACCAATATTTAGTTGTAAATTGTTGTGTGTACACCACAAGTTGAATATATTTAGGTTATTTTGGACCGCGTGGCAGTCGCTAATATTTTCTCGTACAAAAGAATATTTTCATGTCGTCTGCGTAGATTAAGATTATACAGATTTTAAGGAGTTGTGAGATGTTATCAATAAGTAAATAAAAAAAAGTAGGAAGAAGTTTAGTTAGTCTATTTATAACGTTTTATTAATGAATTAAAGTTCAAAGCTTAAATTTACGCTTTTTAATTAATCCGGATTAATAATGGTGACCTTGATATTGAACTTAAGTTTATTCGAAGGTAACTTAAGTACCCCGAAAATGTTTTGTGCAGCTACCTTCAAATAAACTTTAAGTTCAATATCAAGGTCACCATTATTTGACCCTTTCGAAACCCTAAAATTTTTGTCAGAAACTTTTTTCGAAATAATGAGATCCGATCAAGATATTTCATTGTCTCAAGATAAAACGCTCACCCTGTGTTCCCTCTTCTTGAAAAATATATAGTATTTATAAAATTACCCCACTACTCTTCTCACTTTTTAATAAAACCATATTTTCGTCTATGTAAATGAGCTTTTATTATTATTTAAATTTTTATTAAACCGGTTTTTTTTATTCTATAATCTTCAAACAGGTCTAAGCAATTAATCAAAGATGCAATAATGGACAACGATTTTCTCAAGAATATAGATACCTCGCAGGTTCGAGAACTGGTAGAATCCATGTACAGTTTAGAAATACCTGAAGATGAATACGTAATACGAGAGGGTGAGGCAGGAGCTCACCTTTATGTCTCAGCAGAGGGAGCCTTTGAAGTCATTAAAAATGACACAGTTTTAGGACTAATGGGACCCGGTAAAGCGTTCGGGGAACTAGCAATACTATACAATTGCACCAGAACAGCTTCTATACGCGTACTTTCCGCTGCACGGGTATGGGTTTTAGACCGAAGAGTCTTCCAACAAATTATGATGCGCACTGGAATCCAGAGAATTGAAGACAGCATAAACTTCCTTAAATCTGTTCCACTTTTAAAAAATCTTACAAATGACATTTTAACAAAAATAGCCGATGTCCTTGAAGTGGTAAGTAGAAGTATTTTGTTATTATAATTTTAAATATTATTGTAATCCATTTTTAGGAATTTTTTTCAGATGGAACTTACATAATCCGAGAAGGTACCCGTGGCGATACTTTTTTTATAATTAAGGAAGGTTCCGTTAAAGTGACACAGAAATTAAGATCATGCGCAAAAGAGAAAGAAATTCGTGTATTAGGACGAGGAGATTATTTTGGTGAACAAGCTTTAATCAATGAAGATAAAAGAACAGCAAACATAATTGCACTTGCACCTGGTGTTGAATGCCTAACATTGGATCGCGAGTCCTTTACACATTTAATTGGAGATCTCTGTGAGCTTAAAGAAAAAAACTATGGCGATGTACACCAATGTACCCAAACGGATTGTTGCAAGATTGACATTAAGAACATTTTTGGTGCGGATGTAAAGCAAGGTAAGCAAAAGGGAAAAATGAAAATGAGTATTTTAAATAATTTATTTTTACAGTAGTTTAATTTATTTAATAAAACAAATAATACAAATTTATTTTATTATATTTTAACTTTATTTTATAAAGATGTTAAAACAAAATATTATAAATTATTGCCATATTTGTTGAACCCCGTCCCACAAGTCGTGCTTTGCGGTGAAAATCATACCATTTTACTGGCTCGTCTAAAACCAATCAAACAAAACAAGTCATTAAATTAATAGTTAATGTAGTGCCTGATCGAAGTTTTTTTTTCTTTTTTTTTTTTCCTTTCAAAAATAAATAAAATGATGGCCACTAATGATTTACTGGCGGATTTTCAAAAAAAAAAAACAGCATTAACTTAAACACACTACTTAAATTCCATTGCCTTTGTCTTTCTCAACGAAATATTTCTTACTAATAACTTCTTATCGACACACATGAGAACTTCCTTGAAAATCTTATCTGCATCTAGTTCGCCACTTACATAAATCTCCTTTGAAAGTCAATACAAAGATGTAAATCTCCTGATTTATTTGTCAAATATTAAATCAAAGAGGACAATCACATTAATGGTCCACATTGGTAAACTTCTCTAATCTGACATCGAAAGTCATATTTCTAGCGACTTATTATTATTATTATTATGTGACATGCATTTTTGTTTACGAAACTTTATTTATTGAAGGAAATTGAAAGTTCGCTGTATCAAACTTCGAAAACCAAGTTTGATCTGTCTTTGAAATATTTTAGATTAAACGTTTTCTTGAGAAATATATTTCTACATGTTAAGGATGAAATATTAACTGCTTTCGTCAGAGTTTAGTGTTAATAATAGGGAAGCAGTAAATAAATTACTTACTGTTCTGAACACAAGCTTGCGCGATGCTGAACTCTTCGACTAGCCAGTGTGAGGCACGAGACTAGCTTGTTTGTTTGCCAGGTTACACTTCTTAGCTGCTTCTACTCTTATGACGTCGAACTTATAATTCCTAAATTTTTCACTTTCTAAAAAAACTGTGATGTATTGTTATGTCTTCTGAAATTGATTAACACACTTGGCAAATTGTTTTCTTATATTATCCTCTCTCACTTGAACTACTGGTATAACAAAAATATACTGCGCAAACGAAAAATATTTTTTAGGAAAATGCAGTTCAGACATCATTGTATAGCAGACTTTCCTAACTTTAAATTACTTATATTTAGCTATATACAAATATATACGATGATAATGATGGTGATTTTTCCGAAATATAAGGAACTCTAATAACGAGCATGCTACTTATTTCTAGAGCCAAATATCCTAGTTTTTCGAAATAATCGGCTAAGAGTGAACGCGCACCTAAAGTTGTACGGATATCGAAAACAATTAATAACACAAGTCAACACGATTTTTGATTCTGATTAATATGCAGTCATTCTTCATTGCTTTCGTCTCACAATTGAAGAAAATCAACATCACTTTTAAAAAAATTTGCTTTTGTGCCCAGGACAGCAAATTTAAAATGACCAATCATCAAAATTGTTATGTTTTCATTTCCTTGTAAATCTGTTGGGGGCGGACATTTTTCAAATTTTCGGTTGCTATATTAGATCCTCCATCTTTAATATATATTTTGGTAACAGATTAAGTTTCAGCGACCCTAAGACCTCTTTGATTCATTTTGATAAAAAACGCCATAAAATTGCAAATGTTCGGACGCCATATTTAATTCACCACTTTGGAACCCAATACAAAAATGTACCTATACTGTTTTCTCTAGTATAACGTACTTTTTGGCAAAAAATCAGAAATATCGCACAACGCATTTAGTTGTAATTGAGGTTCAAACTATCCAAACGAATGTCAAATTTTCCTTCACAAAAGCAAAGTTTTAACAAAACAATGGCACTTTTACCTTCCTTTTGGACACAAGCAACAAGACAATAGCATTCATAACTCAGACTCAAAAAAAAAGTTTAATTTTGTTGACCTGTGTAATCATTGATTTTTGTAATTGTTTTTATACAGATAACGATTTATGTAATTGTGTTTACACAGATTACGTAAGCACTGGGTTAATGCCTCATAGTTTAAATCAATTATTTTATTTATTGTACCATTTACTACAACAGGGGCCCATACTCGAGCGAACAATTTGCGCAACGCAGTCCGTTGTGCAAAGTTTTTCCTCGTGTATGGAACAGTTTGATATGTGTGATGAGAATTAAATGCGGTTGAAAACTTTTATGCAACGGGCAGCGTTGCGCAAGTTGTTTTCTCATGTATGGTGATGTAGGTGCATTCTGAATTGAATTTTAATTGTGTTTAAAAGTGTTGTGCTCAAATGAAATTAAAAAATGTTTTTTTTTTTTTTTTTGTAACCTTTGTTTCATCCACATTTCCGCAACTCCATGCGTTTAACAAAATTTCACATCGTTGCAATACATATTTATACTTTAAAGCCGAGTTACAGCCTATACCGTCGAGGAAATCACACACAAAAGAGCATATTTATTATCATGGAGTCGCTCATATTTGTGCAATCTACTACAAAAATATGAAATGCGAAAAACACATGTAACATTGTAAAATTACTAGATGAGCATTTTTTCCAAAAAATGCAATTCATGCAAGCCTTCAACCTGATCAAACATCATGTCACCTCTGAAGATCGAGCAAATTCCTAAATGCAGAGGCAAAAGGGACGTTTCGCATCTGTATGCTTGAACCACCAAAACACAGCCAAATATAAATAACCCAGTATACCACAACAACTCGTTACAAATCATGTACGCCACAAGAGAAGGAAAAATCGCACGATATATCGAATAAGTTTTCTTTTATACAGATACTGCATCTCTGTAGGCTCGTTATTCCTGCTCAGCGCCTGCTTCTACTGACGACCCTTCTTTTCTGCCGACTTTATATGGGAAACTTCGGGCTGCTGCGAAAGATACTCAGATTTCTGCTGCTTCTGTTGTTGTTTCTTTTTATACAGACCATCAGCTTAGTCTAAACTTTAAGGCAACAGAAATTAATTTGCTGCATAAGATTCGTCATCATTTGGTCCGTTGTTAGTAGCGACATAACAAACAAGCAAGTTCTTTTTCAATACATGCTTACCAACACGGACATCAAACAAATCAGCATTCTTATTTACGCTCAACCTCATGCGATTAATTGGTTGAAAGAAGCTATAGTTAGTTTTACACAGATCGATTTGTAGAAGTGGAACATGCCTAAGGTTTCGCTCATTCGCCCTGAACTTGAATCTCGTTTTGAGAGAAGGTGAATAAATATTACCAACTAGAAGTTGGTGTACAAATATGTACAATGTCCGCGATTTACCGACGTTTTTGCAGAGAATGCATCTCAAGGAGTTTCAAACGGTCCATGGCAATTCTCTAAGGGCGAAGCGGACAAATTTCCGTTGAACAGATGCGATGCTGTCTATATGAACGTGGTAATAGGGAGACCAAACTTGACTTGCATATTCAAGAATTGGCCGTACAAAGGACGAATAAAGCTGTTTGCACACAGTGACGTTAGAAAATTCACGGGTCCATCTTTTAATAAAACCCTGCATAATACTGGCCCTTGTCACAATGCAGTTTATATGTTCAACAAAATCCAGTTTGCAATCCAGGAAAACGCCTAAGTCACGGGCAAAGTGAACTCGTCTAAGAGTAACGTGGGGCATTTCACGTGAAGCGGACAGGGAAAAAAAAGTGAGGTTCTGAAAATCTACCACATTCGGCCCATTTGTACTTCTAGTAGGTATGAATGTGTACGCAAAATATTTTTTTTGTATAGTGTATATTTACCAAGTTATAGGTTTCTAAAGAATGGTGGTTGATTGGTACTACAATTTATTGAAAGTAATTTTTCGAATATAACAAATTTACTATAAAATATTTAACATAGCGATACATGTTAAAAATATACTGTTCTTTTTGACAGTAAAAAAAATATTGAAAAATTATTTTTTTTCATATCCAAAACCGGAAGTAAACTTTTCAAACCAGAATTACAGTCACTTCGACCATTTTTTTTTTCTTTTTTTTTCTTTCAAAATATAGCTTAAAGAATAATAAAAGTATACTAGAAAATTTAAAATGGGATCTCTATTAGTTTACGAGCTAGATTGATTAATGTACACACGCGTCGCAAAGGGCGTGAATTCTGGTTACATAATGACGGCCCTTGCGACGCGTGTGTATATTAATCAATCTAGCTCGTAAACTAATAGAGATCCCATTTTAAATTTTCTAGTATACTTTTATTATTCTTTAAGCTATATTTTGAAAGAAAAAAAAAAGAAAAAAAAAATGGTCGAAGTGACTGTAATTCTGGTTTGAAAAGTTTACTTCCGGTTTTGGATATGAAAAAAAATAATTTTTCAATATTTTTTTTACTGTCAAAAAGAACAGTATATTTTTAACATGTATCGCTATGTTAAATATTTTATAGTAAATTTGTTATATTCGAAAAATTACTTTCAATAAATTGTAGTACCAATCAACCACCATTCTTTAGAAACCTATAACTTGGTAAATATACACTATACAAAAAAAATATTTTGCGTACACATTCATACCTACTAGAAGTACAAATGGGCCGAATGTGGTAGATTTTCAGAACCTCACTTTTTTTTCCCTGTCCGCTTCACGTGAAATGCCCCACGTTCGAAAGATTATAATCAAAACTTAGGGGATTGCGACCTCTAAAAAAAGATAAAACTTCACATTTATTAATGTTCAATTCAAGATTATTGTGAACACACCACGTTTGGAAAGTATCTAGATCCCTTTGAACCGTGTGGCAGTCGTTAATATTATTCGTATAATGGTAAAGTTTCATGTCAGCAGCATAAATTAGAATCTTGCAGCCTTTGAGTAAATATGTAATGTCGTCAATAGCCAAAATAAATAAGAGCGGGTCCAGGTGGCTACCCTGCGGTACACCTGACGTGGAAAATATTTTTCTGGAAGTTTCATTCCGAAAAGTAATCTGATAAGTCCTGCTAGACAGGTATGAGCGTATCCAATTGATAAGCAATGGAGAGAAGCCTAGATTTTCAAGTTTGAGTATTATAATCGAATGGGACAGTATATCAAAAGCCTTGCTAAAGTCAGTATAAATGCAATCGGGTTGCAGACCCTTCTGGAAGCCTTCAATGACGAAAGGAACAAAATCAAGAAGGTTCGTGGAAGTGGAACGACCCTGAAGAAAACCGTGCTGATTTGTAGAGATAAGGCGTCGACAGATGCTTGACAATTGTGAGTATATAATTGACTCAAAAAGTTTTGGAATACATGAAAGCTTCGCTATGGCCCGGTAGTTAGACACCTCAGTTTTTTTACCCTTTTTGTGGATGGGAATGATAAAGGCATTCTTTCAGAGCATAGAAAACTTTCCGGTGCTTCCCGGTTTCTGAAAGAGTAATGTTAAGGGTAACATCAGCTCATTAGAGCAGCATTTAAGGATAGCTTGGGGATACCATCTGGACCCGACGTGAAATCCATGGGAAGCTCATTGATATGTTTGAGAACATCGAGGGGGTAACGTAAATGGAAAAATTCAGAGGAAGAGGATTCAAATTTAAGTGCGAAAAGTTATTAGGGTTCGGCTGAAAAGCGGGGGAGAAAGATTTTTAAAAATATGAGGTAAACATATCACAAATTGAAGATGGAATATCATCAGAGATTCCCTCGTATTGTAAGCTAGTTGGATAATTGTACGTTTTCCTTTTGGTATTAATAAATTTATAAAATGCCCTTGGATTGCTATGCATTTTAGACTTCACTTGACAGACATAATCATTATATAATTGTTTGGAGTAGTCTTGAGATTTATTGTAACATTCAACGAACGCATTATAGGAAACATTATTCCTTTCTGAAAGATATGCTTTCCACAATTTAGTTTTTTTATTTCTAAGACTACGAAGACTCGCTGCTGAACCAAGGAGGTAAAGAAGTTAAGGGACGTCGACGTTCATATAAAACGCACGATTGAAAAATTTTGAAAAGGAGGGAGTAGAATTCGGATAAAGCTTTGTCAATATTTTTTAAACAAATTTTCAAATTTCACGCGGGAATTTGAGGATTTTTGGCCTGCCAAAATTACATTTTTTATTCCATCGGAAAACTGGAGGTTCATGGTATGGAGAAACATACAGTAGGTGTTCAACGAATTAGACGCACGTGCAGATTTTTAAAAAAGGTTTCTTGTTTTGTCTGTTTGGTGCATAAAAACCCTTCAAAGAATTTTCTTTCATGGTAATTTCAATTCATGATTATTTCTTGAAAGTATTAATAGCCAGGTAATCCAATATGCATCCTTTTAGCAGGTAAGAGGTGAGCCCATAAAGAACATATCCCTTTTCTGCCTCATTTGATTCTTAATTGACGAAGCGTAAGGTTCATTTAAAGTGGTTTTATAGAACCTTATTAGTTGCTTTAAAGTTGTAACGCTGTTTTAATTGTTGTGTAGTGATTAAAAACATTTGATAAATGTAAAATTAAATTTTAAATCCTGATAATTTATTGAAAAAACAACAGTGTTTGAAAAGTTTTGAATTTATCAAATTTTTCGAAAATGGGACGTTTAAAAGGCATTAGTGAATAGAAAAAAGAAAGCAATTATTGCTCTATTGAATACTAAAATGTATTCCCATCGAGAAATTGCTAGAAAAGAAAATATTTCTTCCTCTACTGTAGAAAGAGAAGCAAGAGTTCTTGCAAGTGGACATTTATCTGGGAGAAGTTAACGGAAAAATTGTCGTGGAAAAAGGAAAACTTCTGACAGAGCGTACCGGAAAATGTTACGAACTGCATTACAACAACGGAGAGCATCTGCCCGAACTATTTTAACCCTCAGTCACAAAGGTCGGGTATACCATACCCAGAGCCTTTTAGAAACGCGTAGCATTTTCCAGGGGGAAGGGGTACATGTCTAAAGCGCATGCGTAAAAAAAGTAGAGGTACCAAAGTACCTAATTAGTGCTTCGTCAAAGTTATTAGTGTCACCTAGCATACTGTTTAATTTGTCCGAATATTGGTCTGGGTATTTTATACCCGCCATGTGTGAATTCGTTAGAAAACGTCGATAATCAAAATTTGACAAGTAAGTAAAAATGCGTACAAAAGAGCAATTACATCAACTTTTGATGTATATTTTTAGTATACAAATAATATTTTATCATTTTTTTTTCTTTTTAGCGATCAAAAAATGAGCAAGATGCGTGTTTTCTGTGACAGTTTAAGGATAGTAAATTCGTATATGGAGGCCTATTTCTAAAGTATGAAGACATAATTTTTTATGTAAAACAATTTAAGTTGGTGTTTCTTGAACTATTAAACTATAATAAATCCTTGCTTTTAGTATGGAAACCCGTGCACGAAGGAATGCGGTTGAAATTGCCTTGTAATTTGCTCTTCCACTTCTTTGGAAAATTGCTCATTTTCAAATTACAAAAAAAATATGGTTTTTGGAGTAAAATACTAAGTCGTTCTGTTTTTATGATAGTTCGAACATTTGTTTACAAGGATTGATGGTTTATACTTTTTAAAAATCGTGCTTGATATGTTTTATAATTTTTTGAAAAAAAAATGTTTTTCTGAAATTTTGCTTTTTTTTTTTTTTGTTTATTGCTGTGTAATTTTTACAATTAATAATTTTTTATGTTGGGAACGAAAGGTTAATATCCCAAACAAATGAAAAAGTAGCATCGAAATTGCTAACGAATACTTTCACTATACGGTATTCACGTCCAAACTCTGGACGGGTAGACCATACCCGCCTTTGTGAATTCTAAATGGAAAAGGCCTTGTGTGACTGAGGGTTAAAATAGTTAAACGACCGAGGAGTAGCAATATCCCAGATGACATTATGACGAAGGTTATTTGAAGCTAATATAAAATGTAGGCGACCGGCAAAAAACCAAAATTAACTAACTTAATGAAAGAAAAGCGATTAATCTGGGCCAAGTTTCATCGCAATTTTACAGTTGATGACTGGAAGAAGGTAAAATGTGAAAATACTGTAATAACAATACTTTTTCTTGAAAATTTAGTTAGTGTCAATAAACATGAAAATTTTCACAAATTACATGTGATATTTAGCGATGAATGCCGCTTGGAAGCAGTTATCGAGAGTACTCAATTTTTGAGGAGAAAACCGGGAGAACGTTACCATAAGGACTGCGTAGTACAGACAGCGAAACACCCACCATCTGTTATAATATAGGGTTGTATCAGTGGAGACGGACCAGGTCCAATATATTTCGTCGATGGAACTTTGCGGCAGGATCAATATAAACGTATCCTTTCTAATGTCCTTCTTCCCTAAATAAATTCCCTACCTTACGTCCGTTCTCATTATACATTTATGCAAGACGGGGCACCTTGTCACACATCCCAATTAATTAAAAACTTTTTAACTGTCGAAGATTTCAATATTCTTGCTTGGCCCTCTCTTCTCCAGACCTAAATGCCATTGAGAATTGCTGGACTTACTTAAAATCCAAAGTCCAAAGCCTCCCTAACCCCACTGTATCACAACTTCGAAAAAATATTGAAAATATATGGTACAATGACGAAGGACTTAAAGAGATGATCACTTCATGCATTTGCAGTATGCCGCAGCGAATAAAAGAAATAATTATAGCGAGAGGGGGGATAACAACATTTTAATTTTTGTTTTTGTATTTTTGTTCAAAAGAAATAAAGTATTAATATTACATATTATTTCTCGAAAAACGTTTGATTAAATTAAATATTTCCTGTAAGTATATCAAATTTATGAAAATTCACTGCTGCGTCTAATTCGTTGAACACCTACTGTATATGAAAGAGTTTTATTTATCTCACTAGAAATTATCTCTGTTCACAGCGTTGGACTGATAGGTCATTAAAACATATTAAAAATTTGCGAAATAATGCTTGAACAAGGTATTGCGACTCTATTCGGCTTAATTAGAAGTTAATATCTAATTTTCGTTGCAATTAACTGTTACTTTTAAATTAATCCAGGTAAAACAGATGTATGTATACGGTTGTGATACATCCTATTCTAACCTATGCATTACTTGTTTGGTGGTCTCACCTACAGAAAAAATGTAACATTCTAAAGGTGGGCAGAGTACAAAGAACGGCGTGTTTGGGCATGGGGTATGTGAATATGACTCCGCCCTTACAGATGTCGTTTTTAGTACTGCTTACGTTTATTAATAAATGGCAACACTTGTGTTCGATAGTACTTTATGTTAGCTGTGAAACGCATTAGGTGACATTCGGTTGAAATATTAGCAACACGTGCTTTTACCTCCTTTGCGGGAAGTGCTATTACACTATTTTATTGCAAAGAAAAGTGCAGCGGAAACTCATCGTTTGCTTGTGGAGATTTACGGTGAGCATGCTGCATCTAATACAACTTGTAAGGAATGGTTTCGACAATTTCAAAATAATGATGATGTAAATGAAAGATCTTTTTATTAATGACGAAGCAATCACAGAGTACAAAGCCTGGCTGATAATTTTTCATATGGTCCTGATGGCATCCCTGTATCGCTCTTGAAAAACTGTTGTACTTCTATTGTTCGTGTTTTGTCTTATTTATTTAATTTATCAATTTCGTCTGGTGTTTTTCCGACATCTTGGAACTCCTCTTTCGTTATTCCGTTACATAAAAAAAAGTAACAAAACCGAAATTTCTAATTATAGACTAGTTTCTCAACTATCCTCGATCGCTAAGATTTTTGAGGCTTTAATATGCAATGTTTTCCAATTTCATTGCAAGCCATTTTTATGCTCCTTCCAACATAGATTTATGAAGGGAAAATCAACTATTACGAACCTTCTTGAATTTTCCCACAGTTATACCTCTGCGATGGAGGCTGGCAAATAGTTGGACTGTATATTTACTGATTTAAGTGAAGCTTTTGACCGGATAAATAATAAAATATTAATATACAAGTTAACTGCTCTCGGATTTCCATTGGTGTTCATTAACTAGATTCTAGATTAGATTATATCTAGCTGGTCGTACTCAGCGTGTTTCATTTCGTGGCTTTTTTTCTGATGTAATATACAATACATCTGGTGTACCTTAAGGGAGTAGTCTTGGTCCTCCGTTATTTATCATTTATATTAATGATACGAATATATCCGCGTGTATCAAACACTCGGAAGATTTTTCGTGTTGTGTCTTCTGTACGTGATTGTGAAATTTTAAACTTTGACTTAGATTCATTCTATAAATGGTGTTCTATTAATTGTCTCCCTCTTAATGTTGACAAATGTGCGACTTTGTCCTTTTCTCGTAAGAGAACTAATATTAGCTTTAACTACACGATTAATACCTGTGTACTAACCAAACTTGAAAAGACAAAAGACTTGGTGTGTGGCTAAACTGTCGTTTTACTTTAGGTTTTGTTAAGCGATGGTGTAGGGAGTTTGAAGATCCTTACATTACGCGTCTTTTATATTGTACGTTCGTGAGGCCTATTTTAGAGTACGCCTGTTGTGTTTGGTCACCTTTTTACTTTACTCATATTAACCGCCTCGCCTGGAAGCCGTTCAACGTAGATTTATTCGCTTTGCACTCCGCGGTCTTCCTTGGAGCAATCCTATTTTATTGGGGATGTATTGATTCTTCTACGTTGCTCTCGTTGCTTAATATATCCATTCCTTCTCACTCCCTGAGGAACCGCGAATTCTTCAGCGTTCCTTATCATCATCGCACTAACTACGGTTTCAATGCGCCAATTGCATCTATGTCTCGTGTTTTCAATAATAATTATGATTTTATCGATTTTCATTTATCGAAGAAAACTCTTAAGAAGTATATTATGTAGTTGTCTAGTTCTGCATTGTATTTTTTCTCATAATTTCTTATCAATATACAGGGTGAATTCTAGCACTAAATTGTAAGACTTCTATAGTATATACTTTTAAGATTTAATTGGAATAAATAAATAAATAAATAAAAATAAAAAATATACAGGGTGTCCAGGAAGTAGTGCGCCAAAATTAAGGGGATGGTAACTTGGGTCATGACCTACCAGAAAATCAAAATATGACCTTAGTGAAAACCTCACCGTTTTCGAGATATTTGGAATCGCCGGAGACGTCAGAATGAGACTGACTTGTTTTTGTAATGAAAATTAATTATTACAGAATAATTATTAGTATACTCAGCGACGACTTTTCAGGTGACCATTACACTCGTTGTAAAATGACCACAATCGTGGGAATGTGGTGAGTCGTGAGAATATGATTCGCAAATTTAGTTTAAAATCGTGTAAAAAAGTATAACATGCTCTATACAAGAATTTTCATTATTATTTTTATTGGAATTCTCTGTATTAGGTATATTTTCTTTTTTTTTCAAATTTTGGAAATACAAAATGGTAGCGCCTATCTGGCAGGTGAATTTATTTATATTTGGCCCGATTCAATTCAAAGTTGAGAAGTTTCACCTCCACCGAATACACACCCATTCTTTTATTGGTTTCTAATAATGTAGAAAACATTTAATATATGTAAAACCGTTCTAAGGAGACATATTTGTTTTTTGTTTAATTTTTGTTTTATTGTTATTAGTATCATTAAACTATGAAAATAAAACCTATGACAATTATTTTTTAATTACAGAACTTTTGGACTTAAAGCTTAATGACTTGGAAGTTGTGACTACTTTGGGTCTAGGTGGGTTTGGCCGCGTTGAGCTTGTGAAATTTCAGAGAAAAAATGAACTCGATACTTATGCTTTAAAGTGTCTAAAAAAGAAACATATAATTGATACGAGGCAAGAAGAACATGTGTTTAACGAAAGGACTATTATGTTGTCTTGCAACAGTCCATTCATTTGTCGCCTCTACCGGACTTTTCGTGATACTAAGTACGTTTATATGCTTCTCGAAGCTTGTATGGGCGGAGAAGTGTGGACACTTTTAAGAGATCGAGGTAACTTTGGAGAAACTACAACCCAGTTTATAATAGGATGTGTTATACAAGCATTTGAATATTTGCACAATAGGGGAATTATCTACAGAGATTTAAAGCCAGAGAATTTAATGCTGAACCAGAGGGGTTATGTCAAACTAGTAAATATCTATATTTTACATATTTTAAAATTTCTAAAAGAATAGTATAATTAGGTGGATTTTGGATTTGCCAAGTACGTAGGACACAGCAATAAAACGTGGACCTTTTGCGGTACCCCCGAGTACGTGGCACCCGAAATAATTCTTAATAAAGGACATGATCGTGCAGTTGATTATTGGGCTTTGGGAATACTAATACATGAACTTCTGACTGGAGCGTATATACATTGTACATACAAAATACCTTAACATATTTAAAATCTTTGTTTCTGTATAGGCCACCTTTTACTGCAAATGACCCAATGAAAACATACAACATTATTCTGAAGGGGATCGATATGCTAGATTTTCCAAAACATATGACACGATCGTCTATTATGCTGATAAAAAAACTTTGCCGAGATGTTCCCGTGGAGAGATTGGGTTACCAAAAAGGCGGTATTCAGGATATAAAAAAACATAAGTAAGCTAACCTGTCAATAGATTTGTCAATAAATTAGTTCACATACAATATATACCTTTTTTTAAGGTGGTTCCAAGGATTTGATTGGGATGGACTTGCAAATTTAACTCTAACTCCGCCCTTTTTGCGACCTATTACTCATCCTTTAGATACTTCTTATTTCGACAAATTTTCATCAGACGAGGAATCTCCGCAAGAAGAATTCTCCGGTTGGGATGCCGACTTTTAGAAGCTTAGCGACAACTCTGGGGCTGCGTACACCTAAAAGGTTTGTAAATTAACAAGTGTTCAAAAAATCTATTTTGCCACCATTCTCAAAACTTAGAATTTATAGTATACTAGCTGAGTTACCCAGTTTCACCCGGGGCGTTGCGCAAATACTTTTTAATTAAACACTTCTCAAATTCTCTAGTTTGGTATATCCTAGAAATTGATTCAACCTTAAAACCCCTTATGTATCCGCCTTCTTTAATTTCCAAATTTTGATAGTGTTCAAAGTTAGTGGCCCCATAAAGATCATTGTGTTAATTTTCATTAAAGTCTGTTGAAATCGAGAGATTTCGCACCACACGAAAATGGTCATTTTCAAATTTCTAGTTAATGAATTAGCAAAATCTAGAGTAATCAAAAATGTCTAAAAACAAAATTACTGACTAGTTGAGTTCTTTCGAATTCCTAGCCCGTGGATTACCAATTGCTATAGTAATCAGGTATGTCTGACTATTTCAATATTTCCTAATTTTTTACCGATCAATTACCCATTGCTGAGATAATAGAAAATATATTTTTGCATATTACCAAATATATTAGTAATTGAAAGTTTATTTATTAAAATTGTAATTTTTATGGTATTGGTTATTATCACCGAAAATAATGACGAAAAAACTATTTTTGCTGATCTCTGATTAAGATACACTTTGAAAATCAATATCTGTACTTTGCAAAAAAGTTATCCAAATTGCAACCTATTGAGGATGTCATCAGTTAATTAAAGAAGGGTTTTTTGACTGGTTCTCAAGTGCTCGCAAATAGCTGAATCTGTTGAGGTGAAATTTTAGATACCAACAGAAAACAAAAAGATCTAGTGCTTATCATAGCGGTTTTTTTTTTAAATTTAATCTTGAACTAAATCCATTTTAAAAAAAAGGCATTATATTTGCAGTACAGAAATTGTTTTTTCAACGAATATAAATTCTAAGTGTTGAGAGGGACGGTTAAAGAAACATTTTTTTTTAACATAAGTTAATTTTCAACCTTCCTAAGAAATGTAGCCCTTTAGCGCAAACCAATCAAGCCTGTTTCTTCTGTATTTTTATATGTAATAAACAGAATTTTATTGCAGAAATAGCTTTGTTTAAGACAAAATAAAGCCCATTGTGTGTGTGTGGGATTTGGGTGGGGGGGGGGAGGGGGGGGGGGGGGGGGGTTAATTCATTTTAAGCATATCTTTAATAATTTTTTGTGAGCATATAGTGAAGTAAAGTTTAAGTGAAGAAAGTCAGAGATGCTCAACGTACCCCACAGGTGAGGTAAGTTTAGCAAGGGTATGGGGTAAATTCAGCAGTTAGAAATTCTAGCCAAATCATGGGTTCAGTGTTTACTAGACATGAAATAAAATTTCTGTTTTCAAATCACCTTTTTATTTATAGGATTTTAGTGGCATAACAGGGAAACTAAAAGTAATTTTCTTCTAATATTAAAAAAAATAATAGAATCACCAAAAACTCAACATATTTTTAGCTTAACTTTTGGATTAGAACTGTCTTTCTACTTAAAATCAGACTTGAATATTTATATAATTATCAATAAAGCTATACTAAAAAAAGAGTTCTAATGAGATCTTGGAAACTTAATCATCGTTGTCGCTGTTGCAATTAATACAAACAAAAGTAACTATTGCTCAACTAACCCCAACTGCGCTATGAGTTCCTCCCCCGCGACCGCTTATTTCTGCAGTTTGATGCATTAGCATGCGATGTATAGTTTCCGTGATATTTCGATTGCCCAACTTACCCCTATGGTCAACTAGCCCCGCCCTACCCTACTTAAAGAGTGTGTCAAAGGGTCTAGCCCAGGGGTCGGCAACCTGCGGCTCGCGAGCCGCATGCGGCTCAGTAGAATCATACTTGTGGCTCTTGAGTACTATAATAATACTGAAAAATTACCTGCAATAGTGCCATTGTCAAATGTTAATAATCCCGAGCACACAACAAAATACGCGGCAGATCGCATTCATGTAAACCTAGCTTTAGCTTACTTTGATCCCCACTCCCACCGACGCGACACTGGGAACCACTCGTGTCTTGAACATATCAAGATATTCTTCAGACTTCAAAAAGGATATAAGGAATATCCTGAGTTAAGTAATGATGTGGCTGCAAAATTTTTATTTTTCCGTTGATATGACATCACATTTAAACAACTTGAATAAAAATTTACAAGGGAGTAGTAATATTGCATACACTCTTTTAGAAGTGATACTTTCGTTTGAACAACAGTTAAAATTACTTGTTCAAGACATGGAGAATGGACACTTACTATTTGAAACTTTAATAGTTTACAGAAACAATTCAAGTTGTAATATTAACAGTGCATTTTTTGCCACAGCTATTGTAAAAATTCAAGAGTCTTTTTACACTCGTTTTAAAGATTTTAGGTCTGAAAAACCGACTCTATCATTTTTAACAAAGCCACTAGTGTCGAAGGTGTGCAAGTTGGATTTTACACCCTTCCCAACCATTGATAGAGCTCAATTTGAGTTACAGTTGTTAGATTTGAAAAACAAAGATCAATGGACAGAAAAGTTAATAAATTTGCAGTCAGAACTAGAAAACTTAGCTAGAGAGAAAGGAAAATTGGCTGTCAGACAACAGTGGAGGGATTTTTCAAAATGTAGGAATGAGGAAGAAATTATATTTGAAATATGGAACTGTCTGCCTGATTTTTATGATCAAGTGAAAAGATATGCATTTGGCATCTTGACATTCTTCGGATTTTTTTAAATTTTCTCATATCAATGTACAACATCTTAAGATTATTATGTAAAAATTTGAAGTCGATTAAAGTAAAACTAACGTTGTAAGTCCCCGTCTCTCCGATTCGACTTCGAGCTATTCCTGTGCCTTCCTTATAAATTCAGTGTTTAGACTTTCAACGCGTTTTTCTCCCACTTAGCATGTTCAAAGTCGGTAGACACTGTAACTCAAAATCTACTTGACCAAATTTGACACACTCTTTAAGTACATAAAATATGAGATAGTGACGCCAAGACAATTTTTTTGTGTGCATTATAATTAGTTTTACTATGAAAAATAGGTTGATTTTTACCGGTTTTTTTTCTTTAAATTCGTTTTTTTAATATACTTCAAAATTATGTCAAAATTTGAAAAATCTTCAAAAAAAAAAAACCTCATTACCTCGAGAAAGTCATAAACTAACCAAATATTTTCGATTTTTTTTATTTAAGATAATCCAGTAATGAGTTCTAATGTCCACCGCAAACTGCCTTTCTTTTTAAGAGTATCCGAATATTTGCTCTCAATGGCTTCTTTCTTAATATTTTAGCCTAAAAATTTAATTGAATGATGCTTTATTCTGTGGATAATTTTGAAATAAATTCAATTTACCATATGCTCAGGAAAAATTATCAAAAATATGTTTAAAATGAAGCGAATTAACCCTAGAATCCGCCCACCCCCTTCCCCCTCCCTACCAATACGTTGAATTATATGTTCTGCTACTACGTAAAATAACATGTTTATACTTATATTTGGCTCTTTAAAAAAAATAATTCACACATCGGGGAAAAAATGACTCTTAACTCCAGAAAGGTTGCCGACCCCTGGTCTCGCCGATTAAGGAGGTGAAAAGTGCCCCCAGCGTTTTTGAAAAACAAATAATATCCTTATATAGTACCTGAAAAAGTACATCTTTGCTGAAATTTTCAGACCCATAGACCCTCACATAACCTCAAAAAAAATTAAAACATGATTTTTAGTGTCATCGCGATATCTCAACTTCTTGCAGATGTAGAAAATTCTTTTTTTTTCTCAAATTTTAGGGTCTTTTGTCAGCTACAACATGATATTTTTTTCGAAATTTTTGGCGGGAAATTCAAATTTGTATACAAGTTCGAAATTTTCAAAATAATTTTTTTTTTTTTTTTTTTTGAGAGATTTTGGTGGATTTTGGCTTTTCTGTTTGCATTTACTCGGCTTAGAAGCCCCTAATCCTTTCTGATTTGTATTTTGGGCATGTATATTGCTGTTATGAGAAACATGTTTTCACGCCTTACAGATCCACTTACAGAATCTCAAAAGCTAAAAATAGTTAAAAAGAATATCAATCCATTTTATCAAAATCAGTTGGGATTGATGGAGTTTAAGTCTTTGCAAGAATTAACCGAGTTTGGTTGCCGTTTAGAGGCTGTTAGATCATCAGTAGAAGCTTTTACACATCCCCCTTCCAAGAAAAGTAGTCAACATTTGGAGCCGGACTTGGCTTACGTGGCTGCTGATCGCCCCTTGGTATCAGCTGCTGATAATTCTAATCAGTCGCTTAGTAAAGCCGATTGGAAGTGCTTTAGGTGTGGAAATCCTGGGCACGTGGCTAGATTTTGTGAATCAGATTTGAAATGCTATGGTTGTGGGAAACAAGGTGTAAAGCGCCCCAATTGCAATTGAAGTTTAATAATCGTGGTAATTCTGGTCAGCCAGAGTTTGGGACACGCCAGTGGGGCTCAGGTTTAACACGTAGAGCGCGGCGCCAATATTTCTGATCTTTCCGCTCTGCCGACAGCGAGTGGGCGATCCTCTAATGGTGCGATGGTAAGATGATCCGCGACTTTTAACAAAAAAGGTTGTTACATTTTGTTGCATGTGTAAATCCCAGCCATACTTTTGCTTAGAATGCTTTAATAAAGCTCATTAAAACTATATTTGACTACATTTCATTCAGGCGACATTTATCTTTTAACTTTAATACTGCCGGTCCCACCGGACCGATATCGGCCTAACGAAAAGTCTAACGCCGGTCCCTAGGGACCGGCGCCGTCCCGGACAAAAGTTCAGCGCCGGTCCCCAGGGACCGATGCCGCACTCAACGTGTTAAGCGGCAGACCGAGCCAGTCCCATAACACCGCCGCCAAAAAAGTATACAAAATAATTGAGTATAAGGACGAGTATAACACGCTAGTGGATTATGTTTTCACAAAGGTAGAAAACAATACACGTCCTCAACTCGAAGTGAACATTTTGATTTTTAAATTTTGTGGTATTTTTGATTCGGGTGCGACAAGAACAATTATTGGCGGAGAGGGTTGGAGGATCCTTGAAGGTACGAAATCGAAGCTTAAAGCTTCTGCCGCACGTAGGGTTACTGTTGCAGATAGCAGAGTAGTTGATATTCTCGGTGAAGTTAGCGTACCTATAGAACTTAATGGTGAAATTAAAATTGTTGATGTGTTGATTATTCCAAAATTTCCACACAGTATTATTTTCGGGATAGATTTTTAGCGCACAATGGATATTCAAGCGGATTTTACTGACAATTCCTGGAAGTTCTCGGGTTTAGAGACCAATTATGTTGTTAATGCTTTACAATCCCAAAACAAACCCTCGGTTGAGGAGAAAAAGGTTTTAGACGAGATTGTGGATAAAGCTAAGAGTAAAATGGGAGAGGGATAAAGTGGAGTATGTCATACAGATAAATTCTCCACCGATCAAGCAGAGATACCCGTTTCGCTAGCCATACGCGAGATAACAAATGGAGAATTGGACCATATGTTAGAGTTGGGAGTAGTAATTATGGTGCGGAAGAAAGATGTAAAATATCGTTATGTATCAGCCACACTTGACAAACTCAGAGATGCCAAATACATATCATCATTGGACATAAATTCGTGGCAGCGCCTAATAATTAGATAATGTATTATCTGGCAATCTCGAAGAGAAAGTCTTTGTATATCTGGATGACATTATAATCAAAATCAAAATAGTCTCATTAGTACACCCATCTTAACATGTACGGATTTTAAATATCCCTTCATCATACATACAGATGCTTACGGTTACGGAGTAAGCGCCGTCTTAACCCAGAAGATAGGTGATAATGAGAGAGTGATTGCATACTTGAGCCGGTCATTAAACCGCTGTGAGCGCAATTACTCTACAACGGAGCGGGAATGCCTGGCAGTGCTGTACGTAGTTGAAAAATTGATACCATACATCGAAGGTAGCCACTTTACAGTCGTAACAGATCATGCTTCTTTGAAATGGCCCCATAATTAAAAAGATCCTGTGGGTAGACTGGCAAGGTGGGCTATGCGCTTTCAGCAGCACGACTTTGAAGTAATTCATAGAAAAGGAAAAGAACACTTGCTGCTATATTGGCTTTCATCTCGTTCAGTCCCAGTAATCGATTGTGTTCGGGTGGGTAAAGACATTGAAGATAAGTGGTATGCGAAAACCGTTGAAAATGTACAGCGTTGGAGATAGAGTACTGTTCAAACACGTAAAGAGTAAATATCCAGAAACATTTGAATTTTTCGGCTCGATCGAAAGCTTTGGCGGAAGTAAGAAAAGACGTTAGACAACCTACGTAGAAGGGATCAGAAATTTGTCGTAAACGACGAAGTCATGGGAAGGAACTTTGTTTTGTCAGAAGCTTCAAAATATTTTAATGCAAAATTAGTACCGTTTCGCATTGCCAAAGTAGTCATCATGGAATTACACTGTTGTACACCGAGTTTTACCTAAGGTCGAGACTAAGCAGAATGGATTCATTGTATTAAAATATGACATTTCGCCAAGTTTCATGCAAATTCATAAAAAAATTAAAAAGTTATTAATGTTTAAAGTTTTAAAAGAGACGAAAAAAATATTGTCCAATTTACTTGGTTGTTGGTATACGAGTTGAGAATAATTAATTAAAACTGTGTACATTGTCAACAATTTTTTATAATAATTAATTATATAAGTTTTTTACACGAAAATTTTTCGAAAAATGAAAAGAAAAGTTATAAATCGGCTCATTAAGCAGAATGTTTGTCGAACAAAAAATTTTTTTATGCACATCATACATTTCTATGATCAGTTAGAAATTCTGCATACACTCATAAAAAAAAATATCTAATTTTCAATATTAACAATTTTTTGTTAATAACTTTTTAATTTTTTTATAGCATTGTTAAATATTTCGGATTATGAATCCTCTTGATGTCCTTCACAAACGCTATAAAGGGTTTGCTTAGGTAAAATTTAAAAGTCGATTCTGTACAACAGTGTTATGAATTAAGGGGTTATGTGGGTTTTGAATCCAAAAAAAAATATCACAATTTTTCGGATTTTTTTTTCAAAATTTATAAAAGCGATTTATTTCAACTATTAGGATATAAAAGTACATCACTTGAATAAGTTGTACAACAAATTTCATCGAAAAAAGAAATAATGAAATTTGAGCCCTTGACAGCTGGTTTAGGCTTAGCTGAAATTGAAAAACAAAATTTCTTCTATTAGTAGATGCATATGGCTTGTACTTGGACGAAGGATTTGAAAAAAAAGGATATTTGAATTTTTGACAAAGTTTTTTAACAAAATGTTTAATTTTTTTTTTTTAATTTCTTTGAACATATTTTTATATTTTGGTGATTTTCTACTAGTAAAACGACTTGTAAGGAACGAAATTAAAAATCCTTTGTTCAAGTGCAAGTCAATATTATGTAGAAGAAGTGTGGTAAATTTCAGTAGGATTGGATTATTAGTCTTTGAGAAATTATGGCTACCGGAATCAAAAATGTAATTTTGAGAATAACGCGTTTAAAGTAAAATTACTTTTAAAACTAAGAAACAAACTTTTTTTACAACTTGTTCAAGTGATGTATGTACTTTTATATCCTAATTGTTGAAATAATTCACTTTTATAAATTTCGTAAAAAAAATCCGAAAAATTGTGATCTTTTTTTTTTAATTCAAAACCCACGTAACCCCTTCATAAAGTTAAAGAGTTGAATTAGCAAAGTAAAAGAGATGAACTAATAAAGTTAAGGAGTTAAATTAATACAGTTAGAGAGTTGAGTAAATAACGTTAGGCAGTTGAGTTAATAAAGTTACAGAGTACAGTTAAAGAGTTGAGATAATAAAGTTACAAAGTACAGTTAAAGAGTTGAGTTAAGTTAAACTTGGTGATTAATAAATAAAGCTGTTCGATTATAAAAAGGAAGGAATCGTTTCCATTGATACTGGTTTTGCAATGGAAAGGTCCATAAGAGAATTGGGTGCAAGTAAGCACTCCTGGTTCCTGCCAGCCAAAAGAGCAGCAAAATACCATCTATTAAAAAAGATGTCAACAATTGTACTAGAAGCTATTTAGCGTTTTATAACGTGTTAAAAGGATGATCTTTTGTTAATCACCGGTTTCGTGGTTTTTCCGCAAAAATCACGATTGGCCCTTTTATTTTTATTTTAAAAAAGAAAAAAAAAACAGCTTATTAGAAATTGTACCCCGCCCTTCCTCCCTGAGTTAGTGGGTGGCAAACACGTATCCAGAAATACGTAGCAAGTTCTACATAAATTTTATTGATTAGCAAGGCCACACATTTTTCCCTATCATTCAAGTATTGAAATACGTGTACTAAGTAGAACTCGTCGTTGTCTTCTTTTTTAAAATCTTGAGTAATTTTAAAAGATGATGAGATATATTGCAAATATAGTTTGGAAGTAAGAAATATCAATGTTTTAACAATTCGTATGCAGCGACAGAATGGGAATAAATAATAAACGACATTACAATTATCGACGAGTCATAGCCGCACGTTTCGCAAGAAGTAATTTTACCTGATTAACTATTGTTTCTAATTTAATCGCATGTTCAAAATCATCATTAATACTGTTGGCTTTATCGAGATTTTTAAGAGCTTCGTTAGTATAAAATTCACGGCAAGCAAGAGATTCTAGTTGGTAATTTTTACACTTACTGAAGATATTTAAAAGTTGCGAACAAAATTATCTATAAATATAAATTTCTTTACCAACAGGGTGGACTCTTTAGTATTCTTCCTTCCTTCTTTCAGTTCCTTGAGTTTTTCTGAAAGTAAAAATAATTTGAGGCTAGCTTGGGAATTTCCTTTTTAGACATAATTATTTGGATTAAAAGCCTGCAATTTCAAGGAAATATCGAGTATTTAACCCATTTAATGTAGGATTATTAGGAAACACCTACCTTTTCAATTAATATCTTCATTAAAGCCGCGCCTTGTCATCATAGAAAATGTCAACAAAAAGAAGAAATCGTCGGACTACATCACTACATATACAATTTCTACTTCACAGCTTGTATTTATATGTATTCTAGGGGGTTTTGGTGGAATGAACCAGAACTTCGGTTGAGTGTAGGTGGAGGTGTGTGAATGATAAGTGGTCAGGAACTATGAACTGTCTTCGCTTCCGAGGTTTATGTAGCCTTGAAAGATTGTGTGTCTTTGTGTGTGTGTAGCAATTTCAGTGTGATGACGTAGTATGTAGGAATGAAATAACCCATAGCGTTGAATTTAAGTGTTTTATTACCGAGATCACCATTTTGATTTATAATTACATTTTATTTATTTTTATATTATTAATTCACTCAGCCTTACCCTCGTCTGGTTAATTTTTTAAGTTTTCGTTGATACTTGTAATACAGTCGATATGTTGCTCTTGTATTTTTTAGCAACATCCTTCATTGTGATAAGAAATTTTCTTCACACATTTTTTTTCTAAATCTAAATAACCAGAATCCATAGGGTGATTCATAAGCTATGAGCAATCATTTCCATCAAGAAACATCCAATGTCGAAAAATCCTTGAGGGTCTATAACTCGTTAGGGAACGGTTTTGGGGCGGCACATTGATCTAAATCACCCTGTACATATTAATAAGTATACAAATAAATATAGGATCACGTGACACAGAAGAAAATTCTGAAAACATAAGACGATAGGTATTATACCGAACTTGAGAACATAAAACGATGGATAAAATCCCGTATAGGACAATTAGTCTTTATCATTATCTTCTTCAATAACTGGTTCAACATCTTTCAAATATTTTCGTCAATTTTCCAGCTCGTTTCAATTTTTTAGATATATATCGTGCAATATATTACTTATTATTACAGCTACATGAGAACAGGAACCGATTGTTATTAAGCCATTGCCATTTCCATAAGCTGTAATATATTACTTATCTCATGCACAATATATCAGGTTGTTTGGTAAAGACTTGCCGCTTTTTACATGATTTTAAATATTTTATTTAACCCATTAATGCCTGAATAACAAAAAATTTTACGGCAACTTCGAGGCGCTAACTTTTATCGAAGGGTTGGTCAATTCTTATGGAGACCAACTTTTCTAGAAGTATTTTGAGTTGCCCGACACGATCCAACCAAAAAAAAAAGTGAAAAAAAATTATTATTGTTGTTTTTTTGGAATATTATGTAAATAAATACCTTTTTCACGTCATTTTTTTTCGAAAAACGACTGATTTAGTCGGGAAAAAGCAACTTTTTACTGCAATAAAGTGCATAAAACGTGTTATTAGTACTTCAACTTCAAAAATATGCAGGCATTTTTTTCGTTAAAAATATTAGGCTGCATAAAAATTGCAACAATGTAACGCATATTTGCATTACATTCGATCACGTTTTTTATCTCAATATGTTCGACTATTCCCAAAAATGTATATACACTAGTTTTAAGAGTCACTGATTACGAATTTGCTATCATATTTTCGTAATTCAAAATGGCGGATCCAAGATAGCGAACAATTTTTGGCAAAATTCTCAATTCCTTCGAAAAAAAAGTGGATATTCGGAGTTTTTGGGGTCACTGATTACTGATTAAATGCCTCCATATTTTTGAAGCTTAAGTCCTAATAACACGTTTTATGCACTTTATTGCAGTAAAAAGTTGCTTTTTCCCGACTAAATCAGTCGTTCTTCGAAAAAAAATGACGTGAAAAAGGTATTTATTTACTTAATATTGCAAAAAAACAACAATAATAATTTTTTTTTTTTTTCACTTTTTTTTTGGTTGGATCGTGTCGGGCGACTCAAAATACGTCTAGAAAAGTTGGTCTGGATAAGAATTGACCAACCCTTTGATAAAAGTTAGCGCCTCGAAGTTGCCGTACAATTTTTTGTTATTCAGGCATTAATGGGTTAATATAAAAAGGATTAACAGAGTTATGTCAAATAAGCGCCGTATTGCTCGATGACTTGTTGCCACTTTAATGGTAACTTCATTATGCCTCTCTCGTAGAAGCCTTTGTCCCTACTGGCAAAAAACTGGGACAAGTGGTTTTCACAGTCTTCTTTTGTTTTAAATTTTTTATCACCAATTGAGTTTTGCAGTGCCAAGAAGAGATGGTAATCGGATGGGACAATATCAGGACTACAAGGTGGGTGCATTAAAACATCCCAACGAAATTCCTTGATCTTTTGACGGGTCGCCACAGATGTCTGTGCCAGGCCGTTATCTTGGTGGAAGACAACCCCCTTCTTATTGGCCAATTCTGGGCGCTTCTTGGCAATGTCATCCTTCAAACGATCTAATTGCTCGATGTACCGCTCAGAATTAAGTGTTTGGCCCGATGGAAGCAGCTCATAGTAGATTACCCCCTTCCAGTCCCACCAAACACACAGCAAAATCTTCCTGGCCGTTAATCCTGGCCTAGCCACCGTTTGGGCCTCTTCACCTCTCCTCGTCCACGATCGTTTGCGAACAACATTATCGTAGGTGACCCATTTCTCATCGCCAGTCACCACCTGCTTCAAAACCGGGTTATTTTCGTTGCGTTTGAGCAATAATTCACAGATAGAAATGCGGTCGATTAAGTTTTTCTTAGATAACTCATGAAGTACCCAACTATCCAGCTTTTTCGCGTATCCACTTGCTTTCAAATGCCTATGAACGGTTTCTATGCTTAGCCGAAGCTCCCCTGCGATGCTTCTAATGGTCACATGCCGGTCTTCGTGGATTTTCTCAATGATTTTGTCGACATCAGCAGTTATTGGCCGTCCACTGGGTACAGGGTCTGTTGTGTCGTTTTGGCCGTCTCTAAAGCGCCGAAACCACTCTTCGGCAGTTCGAATCGATACAGTACCATCTCCTACAATACCATTAATTTTGCGATATAATTCGCGTGCAGTTTCGCCTTGCACAAAGGAAAATTTCGAAATAGCGCGAATTTCGGCGTTAGTAAACTCCATGTTTGAGGGACTACTGCTTATAAACAACAAGTCAAATTAAGACAAATGACACATCCTTTTGTAGCTAATGTCATCACCAATCAAGTCTCATACAGAGTTACCAGATGAAACTTCATGTGTTTTCCCCACAACGCTTCAGCGTCCCTCTAAAGGAAAAGCGGCAAGTCATTACCAAACAACCTGATATATATACCTAAAAAATTGAGAAAAATATCATGTTGTAGCTGACAAAAAACCCTACAATTTGAAAAAGGAAAGAAGTTTTGTTACAATATGAAGAAAATATCATATCTGGTCACACCTTTCGTGCCTCTCAACTCGGACTTGGAAATTTCCCTGTGTTGTCCTTTTATGTGTGAAACTGGAGCTTTCGTTCTGTAGGGAATTATCCATTTTCAGAACCTCCGGGGAAATTCCTGGATATGGTTGGTCTAGATCAATGGTGGCGAACCTATGACCCGCGGGTCAGACACTGACCCACGCAGACTTTTGAAATGACCCACGCGTTGATTGTTATAAACTTATTTTTTATATCATAAAAGAGGGAACAGAGAATCAAAAATATTTAAAAAATAAAATATATATATATATATATATAATGTCGAATTTATAAAAACAATATTTCCATGTGGACATTGGCTAGCTAATTTTCTATCTGCACACTGCACTGTGTATGACGTACACTGACGAGCAAAATTGGGTCAAATGTTGTAACTTTTCTGGCTTTAATGATATCGCACCCAAAAGATGGGTATTACCCTTGTGTATAAAGATTATAGTGATTGCAAGTCGCCAAAATCACAGTTGAGTACACTTCTCACTAGCGGCGCTGTCATCGTATGCTTAAAAGCGTCATCAAAGTCCCAAGCTAATAAGTCGAGATGCCTTTCAAAAAGTTAAAAAGTTCTTACCGTATAACTATATTTTCCTACAAAAGCTGTATACTTTCTCATAATTAAATAAGACTGTGTTTGACGGTGAAATAATCTTTCTATACGGATTATAAAAGGCCCCTTTTATGTGTTGCAAATTGCTTAATATGCGTAAATGAACGTGAGCAAATAAATGACGCTCTATTAAAATTAAAGGCTTATAAAAGTAAAAACAACACCTTTTTGACCGACACATCTCCGATTTGGCTGAAACTTTTTTTACGGATTCTATATCGAAAAATAGGAGATACGTGTCCGAGGATTTTTTTTTGTTCCGCATATTTTCTATAATACTAGTGATCGAAAATGTAAGAAATAATTAATTTTTTGACTTGGAAACTCATTTTCAAAAATTTATAACTCTGATTTTATTTGAGCTACAAACTTCTTTTTTTTTCTCTTTAAATCTAAAGGAATGAGTTTTGAGAAAAAAATATTTTTAATAAAAATTATTAACAAATTCATATTGTTATTAACAATTTAATTGTTTAAATCAATTTTTAACAATGGCCCCCACCTCTTAGCAAGTTGTTAGTATTTTTATTGTATTCTCCGTCATATTTTACATAAAAAACATATTTTCAAAATATGGTACCTTTATTATTACTATTTTTAAAACATTAATTTATATAGCGCGACACGTCAAAAAAAAACGTTTTTTTGTTAATAAAAAGAAAACTATAGCTCGGATCAAAAAAAGTTACATATAAAAGTTGTAGATAATAAAAAGACCTACAGTTTTTGTCTTAACTATTTTTCGACATAACCTCAAACTTTTCGAATAATATGCTAAAAATGTTAAAAATCCCTTTTTTGAAACATTAATTAATAATAAATGATAGAACATTATTTTATCGCATAAAAAAAAATGTATTGTGGTTTCAATACTTATTATTGGTTAATATGTATTTCGTTTGATGGTCAGTTGAGAAACATATTAAAAACACAAAAATTATATGTTAATTTCTTTTTTAATTTTTTATAGTCTTTTTATCAATAAATAATGTTTCAAAAAGGGGATTTTTAACATTTTTAGCATTTTATTCGAAAAGTTTGAGGTTATGTCGAAAAATAGTTAAGACAAAAATTGTAGGTCTTTTTATTATCTACAACTTTTTTTGATCCGAGCTATAGTTTTCTTTTTATTAACAAAAACACGTTTTTTTTTGACGTGTCGCGCTATATAAATTAATGTTTTAAAAATAGTAATAATAAAGGTACCATATTTTGAAAACATGTTTTTTATGTAAAATATGACGGAGAATACAATAAAAATACTAACAACTTGCTAAGAGGGGGGGCCATTGTTAAAAATTGATTTAAACAATTAAATTGTTAATAACAATATGAATTTGTTAATAATTTTTATTAAAAATATTTTTTTCTCAAAACTCAGTCCTTTAGATTTAAAGAGAAAAAAAAAGAAGTTTGTAGCTCAAATAAAACCATAGTTATAAATTTTTGGAAATGAGTCTCCAAGTCAAAAAATTAATTATTTCTTACATTTTCGATCACTAGTATTATAGAAAATATGCGGAACAAAAAAAAATCCTCGGACACGTATCTCTTATTTTGCGATATAGAATCCGTAAATAAAGTTTCAGCCAAATCGGAGACATGTCGGTAAATTTTTATCAAAATCCGTACGATTTGTAAAAGAATTACCCATATATAATATTTAACAAAACTATTTCACAACTCAAACAGTAGTCTCAACTAACTCAACAATATATGGAACATTTAAAGAAACATATAAATTTGAATTACTGTGAGGAACATCAAGACTGGATGATAAAATTTGTCATTAAAGTTTTGGTAAGATTTTATACGAAAAAATGTAATCAAATTTTTTCTTCAAAGTGTGAGATCCGGCGTGAAAAAATAAATATATTAAAAGGATTAAAAAAAATCATTAACTGTCGACAGAATCTCTATAGTTTATTTATCCTTTCTAGGTTTTGTCTGTTACTTTGCTTCTGTTTACTTAAACTAAACCCTTAAATGAAATAAAAGTAAAATAAAATGAAATCAAAATTAAATTGAAAACCCTAAGATATGAATGCTTGCACAAAATGATCTGCTAGTAGGCTTTAGAGGCATATTATCTTAACACACTATCTACGGGTAATAGCTTGAGCTTAACTCACACGTCGAGTGGGCTGTCATTAGTGAAAAAAATGCACTTTTTAGAAGACAAGAAATATCTTCAAAACTAATAGTAGAAACAGTTAGAGTATGTGCTTCATCAAAAAATGCATTCCCTACACAAAATGTATAAATACTCGTACCGCCTTTCGACGCCAGTCGGCGAAAAAAGTACAAGGACCCACCGATTGGCATAAAGGATATTAATACCCGACCCGCCAATCGGCGCCAGCCTGCATAAAAGGTATTAATACCGTTCCCGATGAACATATAATAAATAATAATAAAAACAAATAATAAAGAAAATTTAATTTCGCTCGAGTATTACTTTTGTATAAATGTTTCGTACTGGTATAATCGCTTTGAAATGAAGTTATGAAACTGGTATACAGTATTTCCTACTGCTTTTACGAAATCTTTTAAAATGGTGTAAGTATGGACATCTAGTGAGGACAGTACCAGTTACAGTTGCAATCACTATATATTTATACACAAGGGTATTACATAATTTCAATAAATATATTTCAATTTAAACATGTAAAACAAGACACAAGACAAATTTTTGTTTAAAAAAATTCGCAAAATATTACATTATTAACAACGGACGTAGGCAACCTTGTACAGTTTTGCACGCCAAATATTAAATAATATATGCATTAGGGTGGGTCGAAAAAAAGTTACCCCCCTGAAAAGTTTCCTCATGTGACGTAGATCAACAGAAAAATACGTAAAAAATTCATACTCGAAGTTTAGCGATCGCAATCTTAACATTTGTGCTGGTCGATATAGGGAAAACGGGTTGGGGTCATTTTCGTGTGGCATGGTTGGTGTGAGTGTGTAAAAGGGAAACCTGGTGTCGCGAGCCATTCTTCTAGATGATGCCTGATTCGGCGGCCAGCTTGCTGTCTGCACTGGTTCTTGAGGCTGATTGTGACTGCTGATTCTCCGACCTATTTGACCGTTTCAACACTGTAACATCCCATAAAATATAATGTTATTATTATTATGAGTATCTTAATGTTAAATAATTCAGTAGCTCAAAGTACTGCGTTATCGTTTCTTATGCTTTCCGACTCGTACAACCGTGACCATTGCCTTCCCGCGAATCACTATTATCACATAACGGCTGGATGCAAAGTTGACGCAAGAACGAGAGTGGACAAGTGCTGAATCATTACCTCGCGGCGCCACCCAAGGAGCGGTGACGATTAGCCTCCAGAAACAGTGGAGACAACAAGCTGGCCGCCGAATCAGGCATCATCCAGAAGAATGGCTCGCGACACCAGGTTTCCCTTTTACACACTCACACCAACCATGCCACACGAAAATGACCCCAACCCGTTTTCCCTATATCGACCAGCATAAATGTTAAGATTGCGATCGCTAAACTTCGAGTATGAATTTTTTACGTATTTTTCTGTTGATCTACGTCACATGACGAAACTTTCCAGGGGGGTAACTTTTTTTCGACCCACCCTAATATGCATGCACGACTGTATAAATGAAGTTGATTATATTCATCGCTATTAAAATTATATTATGATATTTTGTTTAAACGAAGTTATTTTGTTTATTAAATTTAAATATTTTTAAATTAAAATGTGTTTATAGTGCTAGATAAGTTCACTAGCACCCACCATTTTATTGCGTCATCAAAAAAACCAGAAAAGTTAGAAATATGTGGCTACAATGGACAAATTGTTTTAATGATGTTTGAAAATATTAAAATATTTATTATGAATCTTGACATCTTTACGAAGGATTTGGAAATGAAAATCATGAAATATTTCCCTCAATTAGATAAACATTTTCGAAACACCATAATTTTTGAAAATACGCTTGACGTTAAAAAAAAATGCTATTAAAAAATAAAAATTTTGAGGAGAGATTTAAATAAATAAAAATAAATATAAATATAAATAAATAAATTTAAAAGTTTGGAAAATATATTTCACTTTATTTTATATCCATACAAAATGGAATTCGAAACAATAACCGAATTTATGTGGCTAGGTATCCATAATTTAGAAATTGGAATTAGTTAAATTTCAAAGCAGCATAGTGTGGAAAAATAAATTTGAAAACTTGATTTCCGAAGTCTAAGGAAAAATGTAAGAAGGTAGTGCAGATAATAATGATCCCACACTGAAACTTGAAAATATTAAATTAATCGTATGGGATTCTTCACCAAATAATTTTGTATCAATAAAGAAACTTGGTAATGATCTTCTAATTATGTTTGGGTCCACATATTCGTGTAAGGAATTGATTTCTTCCATGAATTTTGTAAAATCTACCCATAAAAATTAATTGACTGCGAAATGCGTTAAACTAATGGATACGGAATATGAACCTAATATTAAGAAACTATCTGAAACTAAACAACAGCAGATTTCTCATTAAAAGTACTTCCACTTTACAATACTTATGCATACCCGTAACTATACCTATCTATTAATATATAATATAAAATAATACATTTTTCTGATTTTCTTTGTATCTTTTTCATTCTAATACTTACACTCAGTGCAATCATCTGGTGCTGCAATTCATGGTATTACTCCATTTATATCAATTTTTTTACCTTTATTCTTAGCTCTTCAATTACAAAGGTAAAAGTTTTAAAAAAAAAGGAAACGTAAACTTTTTAGAGGATTTTAAAAGGGAGAACCAGAAAAGTACTTTTTAACCATCCTCCTCTCCCCTTTCCAAATAACGCCACTGACTTAGTGACCCACGAGCTAATACTAAAAAAATAATGAACAAAATTTGACCCACTTCTCAAAAAGGTTCGCCATCACTGGTCTAGATGATGGGGGAGCTCATAGGGAAGGAAATTATTTTAATCGAGGAAAGCCAGAGGAGGGATATTTTTATTAGAGGAATCCAGATCGCCGTATCCACTCTTCAGAAGAAGAAGCATTTATATTCGGGGAACCCCAGGCCAGTATAAACCACGACAAGGAAGACGTATCATAGATAGCGCTGATTCCGGTTGATAGTTGGAAGTTGTTCGATGTCCTCGATGCGAGTATACTTACCTGGATCAAAGCTATTGGAGCTAATGCTGATAATCCCTGAAAGAGAAGCACTACTTATAGTCAGAAATTTAATTTTTTTTGTGGAATCTACTTACCCGGATTGGACCTTAAGTAAGACCACAGTAAGCCGTTTGTTTCATCGCGAAGCTGAAATATAGAAGTTAAGAGAATAATTAAAATGTTTATAGATAGCGTTGTAAGTAGTTAAGTAATAGAAGAGAAATAGGATTGTGATAGAAATGAAGTAATAAGCGTTAATGAGCAGCGAGTTTTGTTATATTGTTAATTCCCATATTATAATTATAGAATTTGTATTTCTAAATAGTACTTAATTGGTAATGAGGTTTATTAATGGAATCCGTAAAAGTATTATTGATTTGATGTGTTAATTTAGACGGAAGTAATAGAGTTGAAGAAAAAAAAAATTAAGAAATAATCTCGTAGTGTAGAAAAAATGAAAAATAAATTGAAATATGAGATGCCAGATAAAATATAGATATTAGGCTGTATCTCAAAATAAGGAACATGAGTCTTTCTTAGGAGTTTAGTAGAATTTGTTTAAATATTATTGTACTTACATTGTAACCGGGACAGGGTAATTCGAGATCCACTTTCCGTGACTCTTCTCACCTGAAAAATAAGGAAGGGTATTTATCGGCTATCCGTTTTACAAATAGGTGATTTCTTATAATTTTTACAAAATACTTACCTGGTCCCAGCCGCATTCCAAAAGAATAATCTATATGGCATCGTTGTCTCTCGTTTCTACTCATCCCGGACTCGACTCTACAAAGCGATCGACTTTATAAGGAACCAACCGTAACCCGGGTTCATTAGCAGGTCACCTTATACCCTATACGTTATAGTAAAATATCAATAACGCTATTTCAAAGGAATCCGGAAAAAAATAGTAAAGAAAGATAATATGCCATGATCAAAATTGGCGAAATGGGAAAGGTCATGAAACCTAAAGCTTAGGAGAACGAAGTTAGAATTCCGACCGCTTTCACCGGAAATGTGAATAAGGGTAGACCGAAGCTTATATAACCCGGTAGGTGAAGCGATTGGTTCTCTCCGGATGGCCAGTTTTCGAGTGGACAGTGTGAGCAGTGGACCAGTGTCAAGAAAGTATATATATTTAAGCGAAAGTATAGTCGGGAGTGGAGGAGGTGAAAAAAAAAGGATAAGAACTGGAAGCAAGTCCATAGAAAAAAAAAGGGACAAGGGACTACCAGGGAGAAGACCAGGAAAAGAGGCCTGGAGTTTAGGCCGCTGGACGTCGGATGGCCCGGAAGAATTCGGATCCTCGAGGAGGCGGCTGGGACATGTGGCATCTAGTCAGTCGATCTAATTTGGGCAGCTAAGTACCCTTTCTTTTCTTTTCCCCTTTTTTTTTATATATATATAATTTTACTTCATTTTTTTTTTTTTTTTTCCTTTCGAACGGTATCGAAAAATTATGAGCGGTTTAGCTCGAACTACCTTGCCCGGCTTAATAGAATAATTATACCGTAAGTTGATAAGATCGGAATTTATGCTGTGCCTAAATTTTTAGTAAAGCATGTACATTGCATTTTATCTTGAGCGGCTTGTTTTTCTTTTGTAAATTCCCGGTTTACTTAGCTTTGGTTCTCGGTCAGCCATAAAACCGAGTGGCGCCCAGTATAACTCTTTCTTTTAGTGATCGTGCATTTTGAATATGACCATAGATTTCTTTTCTTCCATGCAAAAGCTAGCCCTTCTCCAATGCTAGCCCAACGTGGGGCCCGATTAGGCCAAAGTGCAAAGATCACTCTAGAGAAGATCAGTCCAGCTGATCGATTTCTAGCGGGTAAATCACCCGTGTTTTCTCATTAAGTCGCAAGGGAAACGGGAATGTATTTCATCCTTTTAGTGCCGACAGGAAAATTTGTCGATTCGTTGATTTTGAGGTTCCAGTGCTTAAATACTGAAAGATCATTTAGTTAAAAGTCAAGGAAGCCGTGCAAGGTACCGAGCCAAAGGAAGTCTGTTGTATAAAGAGTTCTAGGAGCGCAATCATTCCACCGTCAGCGAACGTTGTCAATAGTGAGTGTTAACCTATATATTTCGCGAGTATGATTATTAGTAGGACCATTCATAGTTTTGGGTGAAGTCTTTGCTTTATATGCAGCAGCTGGCACAAAAGCGAGAGTGTTTTGCTGATCATCTAGATTGTTCTAAATTTTTTTTTTTTAATATCTTTCATAGCTTATGGAAAAAAAAACTCTCTCTTGTTACAATTGAAGCCTCTGGTGGAAGAAGGTGTTAACTCACTTTTTACCAAACTGTTCACGGGAACACATTATGAGTAACTATTTGGTTTTTTAATTCTACGGTTATTTCAGTAACATTTTGGTTTAATTGCAAACCCATATAAAAATCACATGGATGATATTTTTATATTACAAAATGAAATTTAGCGCCACGGAAAATAGTTTGGCGGGAAGAAAATTTTTTTTTGAAAAAGTGAGTTAACACCTTCTTCCACCAGAGGCTTCAATTGTCGATCGCTAACTAATCTAAAGCTGCGTTTATCCCATCATCTCAACTGTGGGATCCAGTTAAGTGGAATGATTGTCGCCAGATCCTGGCAGAATTAGTCTGCAGCCAACGATTTGTGTTATTTTTTTAAGTTTTTCTTTCTTGTTCGGTTTGAAATTTCCGAGCGATTGAGAGATACATGAATTGGTGAGTGCTGAAATAAATTTTTGCTTAAGTTGATAATTGCCGGGGAAATACTGTCAGATTTACAAGGAATAAATTGACTAAGTATTTTGATTTTTGTTTTCTTGCATCGGCCATTTGTTGGTGATCCTGATTTTGGGAATTATTATTGAAGTTTTTTTTACCATTGAAATTTATTTTGCACACTATAGATCCTTTGGTGGATTATTTGTAGTGCGTTAATGAAATTCCTAAGTATTTTTTTAACTTTTCGTCATAGAGAATATGCTTCCTCTCGTCCTTATTGAACACGCTTCCCCTCGTCTGTATTTCTTATTGTGCTGATCCGGCACTGAGTATCTTCACTAAACCAATAGACCTAGTATGGGTGAACATTTCGAAGAATTAAAGAGCGTAGTATTATTATTTTATTTTGATTAAATCATCATTAATATTGTACAGTATTACAAAAAAAAAAAATAAATAAAAATAAAAAGAAAAGAAAAGAATTCATTGCTACCTTGGTCCGGGTGAGTACAAATGTATCAATTTTTTTTTTCAAATTCATATTACAGTATTAAGAAATCTATATACAGGGTGATCCAAAAGTATGGAAACGGCTAAATAACTTTCGAGGAATGCATTTTGGAGAAAAAATTTGTAGACAAAAGTTTTAGGAATTTTCCCCAGCTCAATGGTGACCTTAGATTTGACCTTGACCATGGCCTTGAAGGTCATTTCAAGGTCAAGTTGACTTTTTTAAATTGGAACCCTTATTTTTGACCACGGAAATGGAAAGAGCGGAAAATTTTACGTCCAAATATGACCTTTACCATGACCTCGAAGGTCATATCAGGGTCAAAATGGCTCTTTAAAAAGGAACCTGCATTGTTACTGCGGATTTGCAAAGAATGGAAGTTTTGCGTCCAAATGTGACCTTGACCATAACCTTGACCTTGGCAATGACCTTGAAGGTTATATCAAGGTCAAGGTGGTTTTTTGAAGGGGAAACCATGTTTTTGACCACGGAAATGGACATAGCGAAAAAGTTAACGCCCGACTATGACCTTAATCATGACCTTGAAGGTCATATCAAGGTCAAGATGGTTCCTTAAAGGGGAACCTGCATTGTTACTGCGGATTTGGAAAGAGCAGAAGTTTTGCGCCCGGATGTGACCTTGACCATGACACACTTGACCTTGCCTTAATCGACTTCACCATGGTCGGTCGTTAACTTTTCCGCTCTTTTCATTTCCGTGGTCGTTAACTTTTCCGTTCTTCCCATTTCCGTGGTCAAAAACATGGTGTCCCCTTCAAAAACCACCTTGACCTTGATATAACCTTCAAGGTCATTGTCAAGGTCATGTTCAAGGTCAAGGTTGTGGTCAAGGTTACATTTGGACGCAAAACTTCCAATCTTTGCAAATCCGCAGTAACAATGCAGGTTCCTCTTTAAAGGGCCATTTTGACTTTGATATGACCTTCGAGGTCATGGTAAAGGTCATAGTTGGACGTAAACTTTTCCGTTCTTTCCATTTCCGAGGTCAAAAATAAGGGTTCCAATTTAAAAAAGTCAACTTGATCTTGAAATGACCTTCAAGGCCATGGTCAAGGTCAAATCTAAGGTCACCTTTGAATAGCTGGGGAAAATTCCTAAAACTTTTGCCTACAACTTTTTTCTCCAAAATGCATTCCTCGAAAGTTATTTAGCCGTTTCCATACTTTTGGATCACGCTGTATATTAAAAAGATATAATATATATAATATTTCCTTTTTTAACATCGCAAGAGTTTATATTGGGGCATTGCGATATTTGGGTTAAGCATCAGGCGATTCGATCAGGCGAGTCTTGCTCTTGACTGCGAACGATTTTGCGGAATTTTCTTTTGTCATTTTTTTTTTGAATTTTGGGATTTTTAAAAGCGGATTGATCCGGAACCGTATATGTAATCGGTGCACAGCAAGAGAAAGTTTCTTTTGCCTTCTTTTTGGCATCCTAAGTTTATTTGGGTTATACTACTTTTCAAGAAGAGAAAAAGCAATATCGCCCATTTTGTCGAAATGGAAGTAAATAGGCTAAATCAGGAGGAGTTAGCTTACGAGCTACAAATTAGGGGATTGCCAACTGGCAAGGTGGATGAGATGAGGTTGTCCGTGCGGGAAGCTCTCAGGGTGGAAAAACACGGAACGTCCTTGTTCGTGAGGCCTTACCCTTTTACGTTTGTAGAAGATGAAAAGGCCTTGGAAGCGAAGGTAAAGGAAATCCAAGAACTTCTAAAAGTTTTCGAAGGAGATTCTACTTGTTCAGAATACAAAAAGTTAGCAGTCAAAATTGACTGGGGGTTGAGAAGACTCGCGAGAACGGTAGCGGATAGTGAAGAACAAAGGACCAGCCAAAGTAAATTTCGCTCATCATTATATTCTGCGCTTGGGTCGCTAAAGTTGAAGGCTGATGGCGCTGCGGGTGTCACAGAAGAGGAGGAAGGTGCGGAAGAATTTTCTAGTTTTTTGCAAGCCCCTCCTATGGGCTTCACACCTATAAATGCTAAAGAGCTACCTTATAAATGGAACATAAAATTTTCTGGTGAGGCAGGCCAGTCCTTGAATTCTTTCCTCGAAAGAATTAGCGACATTTCAGAAGCGCGAGGACTGACCAAGGCCCAGTTATTTCGGTCGGCACTAGATCTTTTTAGTGGCCGAGCCTCATTGTGGTTTAGGGCAAATAAACCCAATTTTCATTCATGGACGGATCTGGTTAGGGAGCTCAAGAAAGAATTTTTACCGCGTGATTATGATGAACGCCTTCTCGAAGAGATCAAAAAGCGAACTCAAGGGAAAGTTGAAACTATTGGTGTATATGCAGCAGTTATGACCACTATGTTTTCTCGATTGAGCGAACAAGTGCCCGAAGCTACTAAATTAAAAATTATAAAAAGGAATTTGAACCTGTTCTACCAAACGCAGTTGGCCCTTCTTCAAGTGGGCTCTTTGGAAAGCTTAATAGAGCTTGGTAGAAAGTTGGAGACAGTACGTAGTTCGGTGGAATCGTTTGCTCCCCCACCAGCAAGAAGGAGCCAGCAATTATTAGAACCTGATTTGGCTTACGTGGCCTCAATTGAGCCAACTATCTCCACGTTGAACAATAATCCTGCTCGGAAGTTCGATAGTCCTAAAGCTAAATGCTTTCGTTGCGGTCGGCTAGGGCATGTATCTAGATTCTGCGATCAGAATATCTCATGTTATGGTTGTGGTAAAGTCGGTGTGACTCGACCAAACTGCGAATCTTGCAAGGGGAAACGATCCAGGGAAAATCAACCCAGTAGTTCTGCCCAGGGATCTTCTAATCGTAACTGAGCTTCTTCCCACCGAGAAAATTTTTCGGGAAACGGAAGCGGAGCTCGATAGATGCGGGCAAATCGAGCTCCACCTATCTCCCTAAAAGCGCCCCACGAGCTTCTGAGTGCGTTAAAGCTTTACACAATCTTGTGGATTATGTTTTTGTTAATTTAGACGGCGACAAGCGACCGCACTTATTTATAAAAATTTTTGGGATCGAGATGCATGGGTTATTGGACTCTGGGGCTAGTCGAACGATTATCGGGGGACCCGGCTGGAAATTATTAGAAAATTTAAACTTAAAGATTAGGAAGGCGAGCGCAAGTTCGGTGAGCCTCGCAGATGGAAAGAAGGTTGATGTATTGGGTGAGCTTAGTCTCCCAATGGAGCTTGAGGGACATCTTGTTGTCCTAGATATATTGGTCATACCCCAGCTTCCTCAATTTGTGATTCTCGGGGTCGATTTTTGGCAGGCAGCCAATATATCGGCTAATCTAAGCAAAAACATTTGGCAGTTCGAACGGCAAGACGAAGATATCCGTATTAATGCCCTTCAAAGTCAGTCCACTTTAACCGCGACTCAACAAAAAGAACTTAATATTATAGTCAGTAAAGCTAAAGAAAAGATGGGGATAAAGCTAGGGTGTACGAACGCGGTTGAGCATGTGATCGAGACAGACTCACCACCTATTAAACAACGCCACTATCCGGTATCGCCACCGATACAAAAGATTATTAACGCTGAATTAGACAAAATGCACGAATTAGACAAAATGCGCGAAGCGGTTGTCCTAGCAAAGAAAAAGGACGGAACCTATAGATTCTGTGTGGATTATCGCCGGCTAAGCAAGGTGACGCAAAAAGATGCTTACCCACTCCCTTACGTTACGGCAACCTTGGACAAGTTACGAGACGCGAGATATATGTCTGCGCTAGATATTAAATCTGCTTTTTGGCAAGTGCCGATTGCGGAAAAATCTAAACAATACACCGCGTTCACTGTCCCTGGTCGAGGCCTATTTCAATTTAAGAGAATGCCCTTCGGGTTGAGTAACTCACCTGCTACATGGCAGCGTTTAATAGACAGAGTACTTTCAGGTGCTCTAGAATCAAACGTATTTGTCTATTTAGACGATATAATTATCGTAACGCAAACTTTCGAAGAACACGTAAAAGTTCTTAATGAAGTGCTCGAAAGAATTCGCAGCGCTGGTCTTGTTATAAATTTCGACAAATGCGAGTTTTGTCGCAGTCAGTTGAAGTATCTTGGCTACGTGGTGGGTGAACAAGGTTTGAAAGTGGACCCAGATAAAGTTTAATGCATTTTAGAAATTCCCAGCCCGAAAACAGTTTCTGAAGTTCGACGCTTCGTCGGCACGGTCGCTTGGTACCGTAGATTTATACCAAATTTTTCAGCCATGGTAGCACCAATAACTGAGTTATTAAAGAAGAAAAGGAAATTTGAGTGGTCGGCAGTCTGCGATGAAGCTTTTAGGAAAGTTAAGGGGGTAGTCCAGTGAAAAAAAAAATAAATTTCGTTTTTTTTTTTTCTTAAATCTACTCTACTACACCTAGAAAATACTCCCTTAAAATATCTAAGCAAAATATTGAATAGTTTTAAAGATACAGAGAGTTTTCGAGAGACGTGTAATCCGAGCGCTCGAAGGTCCCCTGGCGTGTTTCGGAGCAAGGAGGACTCTTGCATTTCTGTTTGCTTCGCCCATTTTTTCGGTTTATAACGGTCTAGGTCCTTCTGCTTTGTATTTAAGGTTAGTTATGTATTTAGGAGGCATCGCGTTATGTATGGAGCAGGCATCACTGACTAAGGTAAAATTAATTTTTTTAGCTTTTTTCCGCATAAAAAACTTTAAACGCGTTTTTCTGAAAACAGCATGTTTTGACTCGGCGGACGTCAGATCTCAGAGTCTTTTGCTCCGATTGATCTAAAAATTTAGCTGTATATTTCTTGATTGTGTATCTATCGTCGTCGGAACTAGAATTATTAAAATCCATTGTTTATTTACAAAGTTATAAACAAATTAAGCACCCGAAAAACACCCGAAAAATTCGAAATGCCGCCATTTTGTTATTTTTTATTGAAAATTAATAATTCTAATTCCGACGATAGCCAATGTTCTACAGATTAAAACCTCGTTTGAATTTTTTGTTTCAAATGAACCGTTGCAGAGATTCGACGTCCGCCAACAAAAAATTTTTTTTTTTGGAGCGGTCATTTTGTCGGGATGACTCATCGAAAACAAAAAAAAAATTTTTTTTGTGTATTTTAATAGTTGTACTATTATATGTCAAAAAGTCTTTTACTAAAAATTAACTTCTAATATGAACAAAAATTGTTGAAAAAACAGTCGTTTTCACTAGACTACCCCCTTAAAGAGTGCTTGGTATCAGCGCCAATTTTAAGTTGTCCTAATTTCGAATTTCCATTTTTAATACATACAGACGCATCAGGTTATGGGTTGGGGGCCGTTCTCACCCATGAAATAAATGGTGAACAGTCCGTTATTGCTTACCTTAGTCGTTCGCTTAATCGTTGTGAACGAAATTATTCAACTACTGAGCGAGAGTGCTTGGCGGTTCTGTGGGCGGTCGAAAAATTGAGGCCTTATGTAGAAGGAGCCCGGTTCACTGTTGTAACTGACCACGCTTCCTTGGTTTGGCTTCACAACTTGAAAGATCCTCAAGGAAGGCTAGCTAGGTGGGCGATGAGGTTACAACAGTTTGATTTTGAGATCGTTCACAGAAAAGGGAAAGAGCATCTGCTCCCAGACTCGCTCTCCCGTTGGGTTCCCATGCTTGACTGTATAAACGATACCAATCACACTGAGGATAAGTGGTATAATAGGATGATAGATAACGTAAAAGAATCCGCTGGTCGCTATCCTGATTGGAAAGTAGAAGATGGAAAACTGTGGCGACACTGCCGGCCCCGATATCCTTCACTGGCTTCCGAAAACGACTTTTGGAAAGAGGTGGTCCCGAAGCAAAATCGACGGGAATTAATTTATAAAGCACACGATATCCCAACCTCTGGACATTGTGGCGTCCAGAAAACCTTTGATCGCCTCGCCCAAAAATTTTATTGGCCTAAAATGAGACAAGATATTATCTCGTACGTTAGGCGGTGTAAGATGTGCCAAAGTACGAAGCCAGAAAAACGGAAGGCTAAGGGTTTCTTGGTGCCTAATTCCGTACCGAGTAAACCTTGGGAGAGCCTGGGAATAGATCTGATCGGCCCACTGCCGAGGTCCAATCGTGGATTCATTTACATCCTAACAGTAATCGACCAGTTGAGTAAATTTCCAGTTCTTTTGCCATTACGATCGGCAACGGCTAGTTTAATAATTCGAGCTCTAGAAGAGAGTGTTTTCTTAGTTTTCGGGGTACCTCAAACTATCATTTGTGATAACGGAGTGCAATTTAAGAGTAAAGACTTCCAAAGATTTTGTACGGATTATGGGACTGAAATTAAATACAAGGCTTTCTATCATCCCCAAGCCAATCCGGCTGAAAGGGTGAACCAAGTAGTCAAGGCTATGCTTCGAGCTTATGTGGTAGACAACCAGCGAGTCCGGGATCAGCATTTGGCGAAAATTGCATGCGCAATTCGAACGTCCACTCACGAAGCCACTAAGCTAAGCCCTTACTTCGTTAATTTCGGTCGGGAAATGGTCATAAATGGGAAGCTCCACAAGGAAAGTGCTAGTCGTAGTTCGGATGATCCGAAGGCGAGATCTATAGCACTAGAAGAAGTGATTAGAGATGTACGAAATCGCTTGTTAAAAGCGGCTCAACGTTCAAAGTACCCATACAACTTGCGGCGCAGAGATGAAAGCTTTATGAAGGGCGATTTGGTGTGGAGAAAGAATTTCGTTTTATCAGACGCCTCTAAGTACTTCAATGCGAAACTTGCTCCAAAGTACATCGGCCCCTTTAAAGTCATAAAGGTACTCTCTCCATGGACTTTTGAGTTAGAAGATAAATTCGGGAAAAACGCTGGAGCGTGGCATGCGAAAGATCTGAAAGCTTATCATGCGAACATTGATGAATAACTTCTTTTTTTTGTGGTGGCCCTAAGAAGGCATCCAACCAGCATAACTGGGTATCGATGGGTTGTCATGGAAGCCGCCTATGACTGGTCTGGTTATGCGGTTGACACACCTTTGTTTCCTTTTTGAATTTTCTTCCTTTTGTACTTCAATCCTATATGGTAACCTTTATTTATTTATTAATAGTAAGATACATAATTAATTACATACCCTACTTAACGTAGCGCAGCTCGGGAGCTTAGCCCATATGGCGCATATATTATTACATTTTCACAGTCGTATTTAATACAATTTTAGTTCAATTTTAAATCTAAGGGAAAAGAAATCCTATTTAGTCCAAAACTCAAATCTAGAAAAATAAACTATTCTACTTATTCCTATTATTAATGGCCTTTCTTATTTGTTTATTTATTTAATCATTTCAGGTACATGTGCGGATCTAAAATCCAGAAGAAGAACATGACGCTCGGTAGCAGGAGGCATATGGTGTCACCTATATCTCTGAGATGAGTCAAACTGGCCAAAACATCAAAAGGAAGGAGAATACTATTCTACGCTATTGCTAATTTACGGCTATTTGTACAATGTTAGAAGGAAAAAACAGAAATTTATAATAAGAAAAACAAATTATTTTGAGTTCATATCATTCTCCTCACTTAATAATTTAGTATTTAAGCCTACGAGAAAGAAGAAAAGAGGTCTTACGTTACGAAAAATACAAAATGCTGAGAGGGCATGAACTACCATCTTTTTTGTTTTCTTAAGGGATTAAAAATTTATACCTAAACCTAAACTTTACCCAATGGAGTGGGAAATGGAAGGACAAAGGGTGGTGGTCTGTGAGTTAAAGCCTATTTAGGGCGTTGATTTTTGCTAGGGTTTTCAGTAGAATATCAGGCGACGCTGGATCCAGGAGATCGTGCAAAGGTGGCAAAGGACCGCCGCAGGCTCTTACGGTAAGTGGGCACTACTGTAAAATGTGTTGTATCGTTAGAGGTCGCTGACAGCGGTGGCATCCATCCAGGTGGCCCTGTTCTTCGGCGCAAGATCTGTATCCCCTGCGTTCTTGTTTGTTGTTGTAGACTGGGGGATTTATTTGGGGCCAGTGTGTTGCCAGGAAAGTGGTATCCTCTTCCCATGCAGCTTGTAGCCTGTGTTCTAAGAAGGATCGGCATTCCCGATAGATGAAGGAGACTACAGGGAGTTCTTCAGTAGGGCTATGGGGATGAAATCGTTCCTTCGCCTGGGAATCAGCAAGCTCATTCCCCCGGATTCCAAAGTGCCCAGGAACCCAGGCCAGCTTTATTTTGTCGCCATTTTTCAATATAAGCGATTGTATCGCTTTGATTATGGGCTCTGAGGCGCGGGCATTATTAATGGCCTGTAATGTCGACCGCGAGTCCGAGAAAATTATAGCGGTTTTGCCCGTAGATTCGATGAAATTAATGGCCTTCCAGATGGCAAAGACTTCCGTCTCGTAGCTCGTAGCTCCTCTAGGAAGGTTAAAACGTTTGGTGGCCAGGGGTTGCACACCCAGTGATGATAAAACTACAAAAGCAGCCGCTGTATGGTTGTCAGCTACTGATCCATCTGTGTAGATGTACAATCGTTCTGCGTACCTAGAAAGTAACTCTTGATGACGAGCTATGAGCTCTTCCTTTGGTGTGTTCTTTTTATGGTTTGGTCCAAGACTCGCTAGTTTTTTTGCGGGGAGTGATTGATAAGGTCCTGGGAGGAGCTGGGAAAAAACATTAGGATTGGGTAACGTGACATTTAGTGCTGTAACTATCCCTAAAGCTAATTTTAAGGCTGGGGTGGTCCTACGTTGAGTGTCAGTTTGATCTAAATTTAAAAGTGTCTGGTGGTGTGGTCTTCCAGGATCCAACCAGTTCTTGGCCACAAGTTTGGTCCTGGCTTTTTCGGCTCTGTCCTGGAGCGGGTAACAGCCACTTTCAATCCAGAGGGCGCGTCGGGGGGTAGATTTAAGGGCACCCGTAGCTGTTCGCAGGATTTTATTTATCGTCGTCTGGATTTTTAAGATGTTATTCGTCTCTGTTGATGAGTAGAGGGCCAAGCCGTAATTAGTTATACCTTCAATAAGCACCTTCGCAATTTTAATTGTGGCATGCACCGGAGCGCCAAATTTCCTAGCCGCTATGGCTCGCATGACATTATTCACTTTGTCGAGCTTGTTTGCAGATGTAGCGCAGTGTCTGGCCCATTCAGTGACGGATTAAGACTACTTAATGCCCTAAGCAATCCACGCCTGTGGGCCCCCCTATCCGTATGTCAACTAGAATCGGTCTTTAAACCTTTACCGCCTAAAAACATTAGTTTTTTGTAAAATAAGATGATGAGATGTAACATACCTTAGAAGTGGAGTAGGTGCGACAACAATAAAAACCAACGCATAAATTATTTATTTATTGAAATGCAACTTGCGGCTTTTTCGGGCATTGAATTCACGTAAGATAGTATTAACGTCTAACGTTTTTAACATATCGGACTCTATGTATAATATCGATAAATTATCGAGCCTTTCTTGAATCATCTTTGTCCTTTTTTAATTTTTTAATTTTGAAAAAGAACGTTCCGCTGAGCAATTTGTAATCATAAGCGATAAAAATAATTAATTCGGTGTTAAGGTCTTCTGGATATGTGTTTACTAGATTTGTACTGTGCTGACTGTATGGCGCCAGGCAGGGGGCCCGCGGGGAAGGGGTGGTTCGTGATTGGCTGATCGCAATTCCGGTGCATTCGTATTGCCGAATGCACTAGCGGGCAGCGAGTGGGCAAGCGGGAGCGGGGTTATGACTTTAGGTCGGACTCTATAGGTCTGTTCGTTGGCATTCCTGTGGCACCCCAGTGCGCCCTAGCTGCACTGGTTTTTAAACGTCCAATGCCAGTTCTGTGTTTTTTGAGAAACCTGGGGCGCCCTGGTGCACCTTGGTTTTACCCCAGATAAAAACTCAGGGTTAATGACGGTTATCAGTTTAATTGTTAACAGATACGGTATTTAACCCATTAATGCGCAAAACGAGGATTTTGTGCACGCAAGTTCAATTGTACGATTCGAATAGCAAATTGGGGCGAATTTCCTCCAAATTCGTATATAAGGGGTTTTTGGGGGTGCTCTTTCAGAATCTGGCATTTGTTTTGCATAAAAACTTCAAAAACCCTATTATTTTTTGGGTTTTTTTCAAAAAAGTGCCGATTTTTTTTGGTCATTTTTCGTCTCAAAGTCGATTATCTTGTCGTTGCTGCAACTGAATGATCATATAACTACCAGAAATCGCGGTCCGAATGTCTACACTTCCTCAAACCATGGTTTTGAATTTTTTTTTCACTTTGGTTTTTGCAAAATGGCCATTTTGTACAGCAATGTAATAAAAAATTCGCGATTTTTTTACACGAAAAGCATCAACTTTACAAAAAAATTTATATGACTTATATGCTTATAATTAGCCAAGGAAAACATGTAAATTTTTTCAGAATTTTTTGGACTAAGGTAGGTGCGGGTAATAAGGCCTAGCTAAGGGAGATTTGAAATAAAATAAAAAGTATGTATCCGAATCAACAAAAGCGTCGTAAAAAGTTTCAGGTGCCATCGATGAGTGTTAGCTACCTGCGATTATGACCTTGAGCGACATCGATCATTTTAAACTATATTTTTTGTTACTTAGGCTTTATTAGCCGACAGGCCTTATTACCCGCACCTACCTTATTTTTGGTTTTTTGGATTTGGCTAATTTTTGAAAAATCCAAAAATATCCCGAAAAATTCTGAATTTTTTTTGTAAAGTTGATGCTTTTCGTGTAAAAAAATCGCGAAGTTTTTTATTACATTGCTGTACAAAATGGCCATTTTGCAAAAACCAAAGTGAAAACAAAAATTCAAAACCATGGTTTGAGGAAGTGTAGACATTCGGACCGCGATTTCTGGTAGTTATATGATCATTCAGTTGCAGCAACGACAAGATAATCGACTTTGAGACGAAAAATTACCAAAAAAAATCGGCACTTTTTTGAAAAAACCCAAAAAATAATAGGGTTTTTGAAGTTTTTATGCCAAACAAATGCCAGATTCTGAAAGAGCACCCCCAAAAACCCCTTATATACGAATTTGGAGGAAATTCGCCCCAATTTGCTATTCGAATCGTACAATTGAACTTGCGTGCACAAAATCCTCGTTTTGCGTATTAATGAGTTAAAGTGGAATTAACTCTTGTTGCGGGCACAAGAAATTAATTTTATCATTTCGATGTGAACATTATGAAAAAGTAGTGGTTTTATTTTATAATTTTTGTGTAAAAGGCCAGATAACAGTTCTCCTTTTTAATAAGCTGTTTGCTGGAGTGAAAAGCACTGGGATGCCCCGTGTTTTTTGACAGTTCTCAGGGCGCACCAGGGCGCCCTGGGGTGCCACAGGTTTTCAACCCAACTAACAAACCTTATGTCAACTTAAAACGCGTGAATTTTCAAATTAGTCCTAGAAACTTTTTTTGGTGGGGTTTTTGGTGACGTGAGAGTGAGACGTGATGCCCTAAGGACGGATTTTTTTTTGTGCTTCTTCTGGTGCCCCCCCAGACGTGATGCCCTAGGCAATTGCTTAATTTGATTAAGGGTTAATCCGTCACTGGGCCCATTGTAGTTTTTTGGTGAAGATCATGCCTAGGATCTTTAAGGTATTACTCACCGGGATCTCCTGATCAGCTACTTGAATTGCGCTAGGATAAGGGCTTCTCCGCCTGGAGAATATTATTGCCTCGGGTTTTGAAATAGGTACTATGGCTCCAGTATTGTAGGCCCATATGTCTACCGCGGTCATTGCTCTTCTTAATTCGTCCGTAGGGTTGTCGGAGTCGGTGGTGATTAAAAAGTTGTCGGCGTAAGCGTAGGTTGTCAGTCTGTCTATGTATGTCTTTAAGTCGTTGTATCACAGGAGTTAGAAACACATTAAATAGAGGCGGGGACAGAGGGGATCCCTGAGGAAGGATATTGCCTGTTCTCCTCTTACTAGAAACCACACCGTTGGCTCTTACCTGTAGTGTTCTGTGGGATAGGAAGTTTTGAATTAAGGTGGTAGAAGATGCATCAAAATTCCATTTGGCTAATTGGGCGCAGACGGCCTCATAGATACCCTATCATAAGCCTTCTCCACGTCTACAGATAGGAGGTAAACGTCCTTTTTTTCCCCCAGCCTTAGCATTAGGTATGCTTCGAGTTCCAAGAGGAGAGAAGTTGTACCTCTAAACCTCCTAAAACCATGTATTTCGTCCGGGAGTAGCGTTTCGAGGTGGTTGGCGAGTCGCCTACCCAGAATTTTTTCTAGTAGCCTCGACATACATGGAATGAGGGATATTGGTCTAAGGTCTTTAGGGTCGGTTGCGCCATTGGTAGTTTGGTTTTTCTTCTTAATGGGGATCTGAATCGCATTCTTCCATGTTTGCGGAAAAATGCCTTGCCTCAGGATCGTATTGAAAAGATCGCAGAGCCTCTCCCTAAAATCTGGAGAGGCTTCTTTGATCATCCTGTAGGAGATCCGATCGTGACCTGGCGCCGAGCCCTTACAGCCACTAAGTGCTTGACCTAGTCCCAGAAGGGTGACTTGTTCTGTTATGGAAATGCTGGGCTCTTCCAGAGTCCTCGTGTGAGTCCAGGCCTCTCTCCGAGCTATCAGCTCGGGGCGAAAAGTCTGATCAGACGAGTAAGCCGTCCAGGTCTTTCCAATTCTTCAGAAATTAGGTCTGACTCAGTGTAGGTTATATTATTTGATCGGAGGCTACCTATATTTCCGCTGGACCCGTTGCCGGATACCAGCCGTACCTTTCTCCAAGCGTCCCGGATGTTTATGTCCGGGTCAATTGTTTCTGCGAAGTAGGCCCACGATTTTCTTTTTGCTTCGGCTGCGGCAATTTTTGCTGCAGCCGATTTTGCCCTATAGTCCCTAAAATTATCCGTCGTAGGATGTCGTTGAAATTTTTTCCATGCTCTATTTTTTTCTCTGATCTTCTCCATGATCTGGCCATTCATCCAATTGAGTTGATTATTGGCCGATGGCCCGATCGATGGAATAGAGCAGGATGCCGCCGTTCTTATCGCTCTTGTGAGCTGAGCTGCTTCTCTATTGATATTAGTAGACTTAGGGCGGTTAGTCAGTTCTTGGTCTAAAGCCTCTCGAAACTTTTCCCAGTTTGCACTGGTCTCCAAAAATTTCGGGGCAGCCCTACTTTTCGCTACACGTAGATTGGTGGAAATGATTAATGGGAAGTGATCACTTCCTTCCGGGTTGTCATGTACTTCCCAGTTTATACGTGGAGCAATGTCAGGGGTGGCCAGTGTTAAATCAATGTGGGTCAGAGATCTTGTCCCAGATATGAAAGTAGGGCTTCCGGAGTTTAGGATACATAGGGGCTGGTTCTCTATCCACCCTGCCACCTGTCTTCCCCGTCGTGGAATCGACCCCTATAGGGGGCTGTGAGAGTTAAAATCACCACCATAAATGGTGTTGTTGGGAAGCTGGTTTGCCAGGGTTTCTAGGTCCCCAGTCGCTACTTCCCGGGTATTTTCCAGGTAGATGGAGACAAAGCACATTGGTCTTGAACTTTCCACCGAAACCGCACAAGCAGTTAGATTGCTGTTCAGATCCAACTGGTTAACAGACAAAGAAAAGTGGACCAGAACGGCCACTCCTCCATGTCTGGACTCTCTAATTATATTATGCCCAAAAAAATTGAAAGGGCCCAGCCGTGAAGGCTCTTCTCCGCTCAAAAGGTTGGTTTCCTGCAATAGTATTATAATCGGTTTGTACTTTGCTATTAGGAGCTGCAGTTGGGGGAGATTATTGTAATATCCTCTCATGTTCCATTGCAGGACACAAATGTCCCGCGAGGATTGGGAAGAACTAAAATTTTGCGCTAGGGCGTTCATGGAGCCTAGGCTTAAGGCGGGTTTTTATATTGATTCTCCCCTGAGCTGTAAGTGGCGCTAGTATCGCTAAAGTCCACCTGGGAGGTGGCAGCTGTCAACGAATGTTTATTGTGACTTTCATATTGACGTATCATGAGGAGGGAGGTAAAAAGGGTCTGATTTAGAATTATATTAAGAGCAGAGTGATTAATTAGGTTTTTCATTTTAGATTACGTTTATTTTCTGGCCAGGACGGCTTCGTCTTCGTCCGAGGAGCAGGACGAGAACTCCACGTCCGGAGTTGGCTCTCGGGCGAAATTATAAACCTCATCAATTGTCATATCTGATGTGTTGTCTTCCAGTGTTTATGGGGGTGTTTCACTGTTTGTAAAATTTGTTTTTATGTTGGTTGGGTGTGGTGACGGGGTGGAAAGGGAAAAAGTGGGTTGTTGTGTTGTAAGTGTTGTAAGTGTTGTTATTTTGTGATTTTTGAGTGTTATTCTGTTGTGTTTTGTTTGTGCTATTTTGTCCTGTATTAGATTGTATATTTGTGGCGGTACTTACCAGCTTGGGATTATTGGTGTTTTTGGGTGCTGTAGACTTGGTGTTGGCTAATTGGGGGTCTTTTTGTGTGTTCGCGTTGGTGTTCCGGAGGTTTTTCGTGTTCGGGTTGGTGTTGGCTGGTTGGGCGCCTTTTTGTGTTTTTCCGTTGGGGTTGGTGCTTGTGCTGGGGTTGGTGTTTGTCCCGGTGGTGATGTTTGTGCTGGTGTTGGTTTTTTCCGGTGTTGCGTGTTGTGTTGGGGTGTAATTGGGTGTTTTTGTGTTTTGTGTCTTTGCAGCTATTTCAGCGAAGGATGGTCCGGTGTGTGCTGGATACGTAGCATAAAACTCTTTTTTCGCCTCGTACATACTGCATTTTTTAATTGTCCTTATTTTTAATATCTCCTTAGCTTTTAGGAATTCAGGGCAGTCACGGCTAGTCGACGAGTGGGACGGGCTTTTGCAGTTGACACAATATGTGCCTTTGCATTGGCTAGCCTCGTGTGGGCCGGGTTGCCCACAGGTGCCGCACGTGAGAGTAGCTTCGGTGCATCGTTTTGTTGTATGTCCCAGGATCTGGCACCCACGGCACCTCATAGGCAAGGGGTAGTAGGGGCGGACTTCAACTCTCTGTCACGGTCCCTGAATATATTTCGGTACCTCGAAGGCATTAAACGTAAGTATAAGTAGTCCCGTAGCGTATGTTGTTCCAGGTTCCCTGATGCTCGGCTTCGTAATCTGGATCACTTCAGTTATACCCTGGTCCTTAAGCCTGTCCAGGATTTCGTCCTGAGTCATGAGGCTTAGGTCTCTTGAGTATACGGTGCCTTTTACGGAGTTTAACGTAGCCACTGACTCGGCTTTTAAAAATCGGTCAGCTATTTTCTGATTATTAACCAGAAGTAGAAGTTCCCCGTCCTTTAAATAGCTAGCCTTCGTAAATTGCGTAGATATGGCGTCTACGCCCTTGCGTACCGCAAAATGGTTAAATTTTTTCAGCGGCTTATTTGCATCCCGAAATTGGATGGTGATGTATCGCGGATGGTTGTTGGAAGTAGCTCTCTGCGTCGATGTTGCCGGTTCCATGAGGAATGGGAAACCCTCGGCTGATCCTGCCGATCCCTTGGACCGTTTTACTCCGGTTTTTGCTTTTTTCGTAGGGAGCATTTCCAGGCCCGCGTAGAAATTGGCGCTGGCGTGACCAGACGCCATCGCGTCCCGGTGGATCAGGCCTATGGCCTGCTACCTATAAGAGGCTATGCACTGGCTATATAAAGTCTACAGTGTCTTGTCCAAAAAACTATAAGCCCCCTTGGGAGCACGAACACGTGTTTCGGTTTTTGCCACTAAGTGGCTAGGCCACCGCGCACTTGGGAAAAACTAAATTTAACAATTCTAGCAAATATCCGTTTTGGATGAATTCCCGAAAAAACACCTTCTGTAAGAACAGACGTCCGCCGCTATTAAATCGAAAAAAGCTAAACTCTTTACAAAACTCCGCTACAATAAATCAAAGAATTGCCAAAGTCGACTGTCACGATCGCGATCTAGGCATCGACTGGCAAGTGCAACTTGTATCAAGAAACTTGTTTTCGGAAAATTAGCCAGAGTAGCTATTGCGGCGCTGGCATCGTAGCGATATGTATATGGTAACCTGCTTCACAGGAAATCCACCAAAGAAAGATTCGCAGAATTTTCATTTTATAAATTTTTTTTTTTTTGTTGTCTCGTAGTGTCATGACCTGGTGGCCTTACCCGCCAGATAGAGTTAGTAGTTAAAGTTACCACTACAGGGGCCAGTAAGGTGGTCTCCTTATTTTTTTTTTTTTGCTGATGCAACCACTACGACATTTTATTTCCTCATTCCCATTCCTGGCCTCGGGTTCGGTAACACCTTCCTCGATGGGGCTAGAAATGCGGGCGAGCATCGTTAGTGCTATCTCCACACGCACAGTGGACCGCCGGAATGAGTTTTGTTCGTGCACAAACAATTTAAACATGACAGCTTGGTTCTCTATATCGTGGGTTTTGGAAACTATTTAGAGGGAGCTTTTGGTTTGGTTTAGAGGCTAGGAAGACGCTCGTAGGCGGATCAGTGAGTGAGTTCAACTCGATTACACAGCTTCCACATCACTTGATAAAGGATTACATTCCAGTTGTTCAAGACTTGACGAGAACGCGGATTAAACGCTGGTCGTTGTTAGTAAGTTATATGACACTGGTACTCTTATGAGATTTCTACGAAATCTCCAGGAGGAAGGGGAAGCGTGTTACAATATGAAGAAAATATCATATCTGGTCACTCCTTTCGTGCCTCTCAACTCGGACTTGGAAATTTCCCTGTGTTATCCTTTTATGTGTGAAACTGGAGCTTTCGTTCTGTAGGGAATTATCCATTTTCAGAACCTCCGATATAAGAGAGGGGAAATTCCTGGATATGGTTGGTCTAGATGATATGGGAGCTCATAGGGAAGGAAATTATTTTAATCGAGGAAAGCCAGAGGAGGGATATTTTTATTAGAGGAATCCAGATCGCCGTAACCACTCTTCAGAAGAAGAAGCATTTATATTCGGGGAACCCCAGGCCAGTATAAACCACGACAAGGGAGACGTATCATAGATAGCGCTGATTCCGGTTGATAGTTGGAAGTTGTTCGATGTCCTCGATGCGAGTATACTTACCTGGATCAAAGCTATTGGAGCTAATGCTGATAATCCCTGAAAGAGAAGCACTACTTATAGTCAGAAATTTAATTTTTTTGTGGAATCTACTTACCCGGATTGGACCTTAAGTAAGACCACAGTAAGCCGTTTGTTTCATCGCGAAGCTGAAATATAGAAGTTAAGAGAATAATTAAAATGTTTATAGATAGCGTTGTAAGTAGTTAAGTAATAGAAGAGAAATAGGATTGTGATATAAATGAAGTAATAAGCGTTCATGAGCAGCGAGTTTTGTTATATTGTTAATTCCCATATTATAATTATAGAATTTGTATTTCTAAATAGTACTTAATTGGTAATGAGGTTTATTAATGGAATCCGTAAAAGTATTATTGATTTGATGTGTTAATTTAGACGGAAGTAATAGAGTTGAAGAAAAAAAAAATTAAGAATTAATCTCGTAGTGTAGAGAAAATGAAAAATAAATTGAAATATGAGATGCCAGATAAAATATAGATATTAGGCTGTATCTCAAAATAAGGAACATGAGTCTTTCTTAGGAGTTTAGTAGAATTTGTTTAAATATTATTGTACTTACATTGTAACCGGGACAGGGTAATTCGAGATCCACTTTCCGTGACTCTTCTCACCTGAAAAATAAGGAAGGGTATTTATCGGCTATCCGTTTTACAAATAGGTGATTTCTTATAATTTTTACAAAATACTTACCTGGTCCCAGCCGCATTCCAAAAGAATAATCTATATGGCATCGTTGTCTCTCGTTTCTACTCATCACGGACTCGACTCTACAAAGCGATCGACTTTATAAGGAACCAACCGTAACCCGGGTTCATTAGCAGGTCACCTTATACCCTATACGTTATAGTAAAATATCAATAACGCTATTTCAAAGGAATCCGGAAAAAATAGTAAAGAAAGATAATATGCCATGATCAAAATTGGCGAAATGGGAAAGGTCATGAAACCTAAAGCTTAGGAGAACGAAGTTAGAATTCCGAACGCTTTCACCGGAAATGTGAATATGGGTAGACCGAAGCTTATACATATAACCCGGTAGGTGAAGCGATTGGTTCTCTCCGGATGGCCAGTTTTCGAGTGGACAGTGTGAGCATTGGACCAGTGTCAAGAAAGTATATATATTTAAGCGAAAGTATAGTCGGGAGTGGAGGAGATGAAAAAAAAAGGATATGAACTGGAAGCAAGTCCATAGAAAAAAAAAGGGACAAGGGACTACCAGGGAGAAGACCAGGAAAAGAGGCCTGGAGTTTAGGCCGCTGGACGTCGGATGGCCCGAAAGAATTCGGATCCTCGAGGAGGCGGCTGGGACATGTGGCATCTAGTCAGTCGATCTAATTTGGGCAGCTAAGTACCCTTTCTTTTCTTTTCCCCTTTTTTTTATATATATATAATTTTACTTCATTTTTTTTTTCCTTTCGAACGGTATCGAAAAATTATGAGCGGTTTAGCTCGAACTACCTTGCCCGGCTTAATTGAATAATTATACCGTAAGTTGATAAGATCGGAATTTATGCTGTGCCAAAATTTTTAGTAAAGCATGTACATTGCATTTTATCTTGAGCGGCTTGTTTTTCTTTTGTAAATTCCCGGTTTACTTAGTTTTGGTTCTCGGTCAGCCATAGAACCGAGTGGCGCCCAGTATAACTCTTTCTTTTGGTGATCGTACATTTTGAATATGACCATAGATTTCTTTTCTTTCATGCAAAACCCAGCCCTTCTCCAATGCTAGCGGGGTACGTACACGCAAAGCAAATTTTGCGCGTAACAGTTTCTACGTCTGCAAGTAGCCGAGATATTACCAAAACAATGAAAATTACTTGTTAATGTTTTTTGAGGTTATGTTAGAGTCTATGGGTCTGAAAATTTCAGCAAACATGTACTTTTTCATGTACTACGAGCGTGGATTGAAAAGTTCGCGGCCTGAGTATGAAAACGAAACCAGAAGATTTTAAAATTATTTTTATTTTTCGACGTAATCACCACTTTTTTCAATGCACTTTTTCCATCTGGTTTCTAAAGCCATTATACCATTTTTTTAAAATCCTTCATCTTGACCCTCAAAATAGGCATTGACGGCTGCTTCATTTGATCAAAATTCCTGTCATCCTAAATGTTTTTTTAGATTGGGGAAGAGGTGGAAGTCAGATGGTGTCAGGGCAGGCAAATAAGCGAGGTGTGGAAGTAATTCGAACGCACAATTATGGATTTCAGAACGTGTGAGCGCGTGCGTTGTCGATGTTTGATTTTCTCCATTTTTAAAAATCGCTTCACTCAACGCTCAATAAAACACTAGCTGCGTTTTTTTCATCTGGATCTGGCTCTGGATCAGGATCAAATGAAAAAAACGATTCAGATTAATAACCGGGATCACGATTTTGGGTTTGAGGAGCTGGAATTCCTGTTTTTGCTAATCTAATAAGAATTGGAGATTAGACGACAGCTTTCGTCAAAGAAAACTCGAAAATAGCCTTCAAAGTTTTGTTGCTTATTAAATCCCATAATCAGAAAAACGATTTGATTTATTTTGTTACTATAAATTACTTTTTCTTTGTGTGCTCAGAACCAATCGACTACTAATTTCATTGCTGCCATCATTTCAGAAAAGAAAAACTACAGCAGCGACTCTGTTAGAAATTTCCAAACTATTCATCCGACACTAGCACTTCTCGTAGAATTTTTTGTAACCACTTCTTGCTGTAAACTCTTAACCAAAAGTAATACTAAAATGAAACTTCACACAATGACAACTTAAGAGTTACTGAATGTAATGAAGGCAGAACGAAATGAAAATTTGAATCATGTCTAATATATATGAGGCCGCGAACTTTTCAATCCACCCTCGTATATAAGGGTATTTTTTTTTTTTTTTTTTCAAAAGAACTGAGGGCACTTTTCACCTTCTTAAATGGCTAAACGCTTTTAAGCTGCAATTTCGTGTTGGCGTATTGAGATGAAATTGGTATAAAACTCAAGCCAGCTTAAAAGCTGGTATTTTGTTTCTCGCCTTATAAAAGGGAAAAGCGTTCATATTGGTTAAAGTTCCTGGAAGAACTTCTCGGCGTAGAACAACTTTCGCATGGTACAAATCCCTTCGAATTCGATCGGAACAGTCAGCGTGAAAAGTTTTCGATCGAATGCAACCCTTTTTTGTGCCGACAGAAGCTTTGTAAAACGGGAGTCAGGTTTAGACAGAGGGCAAACCATTTTCTTAATTTACAACAAAAGGGTCGGTTGCGCACTTACAGTAAAATACAAACAAGAAGAAGTAAAAAAAAGAATCGACATACAACAAGTCTAGAAAAACAGTCCAGTATAAAAAATTAATTCTCTCGTAGACAAAAATACAAAACCGTAATTTCAAACTTATTTACATAATTTATCTCGATCTTTACCAAAAACTGATTTCCACTAACCTTCGAATTCTTGATTACCAAGTTAAAGCCTAGAATTATGTATACGAATTTTTCAGCCCGAACTTTTTAAATGTAAATTTTTTTCAAAATATCCCTTAACTTTATTGGCAGTGCTTGTAAGTGGATTACTGGATATTCAGACCACAATCATTTTATTCTACCACAACACAAAATAAACATTTGGAAAAATCATCATTTTCGTTATCACTAAAAAATAAAACCAACATCTTCTTTGTATTAGAACATACTAGCTGGGATACCCGGTTTCACCCGGCGTTGGGTAAATACTTACTAATTAAACACTTCTCAAATGTTCTAGTTTGTTATATCCTAGAAATTGTTTCAACCCGAAAACTCCTTTATGGATCCGCTATCTTGAAATTCCAAATTTTAATAATATTCAAAATTAGTCGCCTTAAAATAATCATTGTACCAATTTTCATTAAAATCCGTTGAAATCGAGAAATGTTGGTCGCCATATTGGATCCGCTATCTTGAGTTTGGAAATTTGGCTAATATTCGAAATTAGTGGACTCAGAATAATCATTGTACTAATTTTCAGTAAAATCCGTTGAAATCAAGAAATTTGGTCTCATATTGGACCCGCCATCCTGGATTTACAAATATTGATAATATTCGAAATTTGTAGCTTCAGAATAATCATTGTACCAATTTTCATTGAAATCCGTCGAAATCGAGACATTCTGGACGCCATGTTGGGTCCACCATCTTGCATTTAGAAATTTTAATGATATACAAAATTAGTGGACTCAGAATAATCACTGTACTAATTTTAATTAAAATCCGTTGAAAACGAGATATTCGGTTGCCATATTGGATTTACAACTTTCGGAACTTGTATCCTCAGAATAATCATTATACCAATTTTCATTAAAATCCGTTGAAATCAAGACATTCTGGTCGCCATGTTGGATCTGCCATGTTGGACCCGCCATGTAGGATCCGCCATGTTGGATTTGAAAATTTTGCTAATATTCAAAATTAGTGGCCTCAGAATAATCATTGTACCAATTTTCATTAAAATCCGTTGAAATCGAGAAATCTTGGTCACCAGATTGGGTCCGCCATCTTGGATTTGTAAATTTTGATAATATTCAAAATCAGTGACCTCAAGGTAATCATTGTACTAATTTTCATTAAAATCCCTTGAAATCCAGAAATATGGTCTTCATTTTGGAACCGCCATCTTGGATTTCTAAATTTTGATAATATTCAAAATCAGTGACCTCAAAACATTCATTGTACTAATTTTCATTAAAATTTGTTGAAATCAGGAAATCTTGGTCGCCATATTGGATCAGCCATCTTGAGTTTCTAAATTTACTACTAAATTACCTATTTTCATGAAAATCGCTTCAAATTTAAAATTTTTAGCCGCCATCTTGGATCCGCCATTTTGAAACCCTACAAAGTATCCTATAGCCATTTCCTGGTTCTAAGCTACCTCCCCACCAATTTTCAGCCAAATCAGTTCAGCCGTTCTTGAGTTATAAATAGTGTAACTAACACGACTTTCTTTTATGTATATAGATTTTCCCCGTTTTTTCCACATTGTCCACTGATTCTTCGCTCCTATTGGTCGCAGCGTGATGATATAGCCTAAAGCCTTCCTCGATAAATGGACTATCCAGAATTTTTCAATTCGAACCAGTAGTTCCTGAGATTAGCGCGTTCAAACAAACAAGCAAACTCTTCAGCTTTATAATATTAGTATAGATAATTTATATTGTTGGTAGTTGTTTTTTTTTTAAAGGAAATGTATGTTTTCGTTCATGCATCAAATTGACGCATGTCCGTAGAGGCAGGTATATAATAAATATTCGTAAACCTAGTATTAAGTAAGAATTTAGTCCCCAATCATAATTCGAGTTGAATAAACGTCCTAAGAACTTAAAATTTACTTTTATTTGAAGTTAAATTTGGAAAATAGATTAACTTATACAAAGTGGCTATATGGGAGTTTAAAGGGTCGCTAGGTTGCCCAACTTTCAAAATTCAATAAAACCGAGCTAAACTTGCGTCCTGAATATACAAAAAATTATATATATGTGAATCGTATGAAGCTAATACGAGAGTATCTAGAGTCGTTGATTTTAAATTTAGTACCACTTTGAAAATTAATGATGAATTGAAAAAAATTAAATAAAAGCTTAAAAAAAAAAAAAAAATAAAAAATCGATCCCCCTCTAAAAATATTCCAAGACTTACGATTTTACCAGATGTTTGAAGTCGGCGCGAAACCTGACTGGTATTATCCCAACACTAAGAAATCAACTGAATGTCCTCATTAGTGAGTATTCATTCAGTCAAGTTATTTCACCGACTTCAAACATAGGATTCAATATAAATTATTCAATGATTCTTTGGGTTTGGATTTGTCTGGAGGCAGTTTTACTATATTTTTAAAGCTTTTTTGATATATGCAAGCTTTAGTTTGGAATCTGCCACAACATTTTTCTATGTTTACGTGGGCTGCCAAAAGAACCAATGTTTTTTATTTTACCATTTATACAAATTTGTGCTGCCGAAGCGTGTGTGCGCCGAACCACTTCATGGCTTGTAATTCATAAAAACAAAATATTTTGCTTTAGCAAATGTAGTGTACATGCGTACCTACTCTCTGCGCTTCCTGTGTTTTCTTTATTCAAAGATCTTAGAAAAATGAGAAATTAAAAATATTTAACTAATTTTGAAAATTGTTTCCCCGTTTCGATGTCGGTGTCTTTGGCTATTTAGCTAGCGCAAATAATTTGAGAGAAGAAATTAAATGCAATAGATCCATTGTCTGCAGATGTATGTAGCATGGAAACTGTCCTATCATTGAAGAAATCAATTTCTTCTGTTCAATGAGACGCTCGAGCGGAACTTTGAATACAGTGTGACCCTTAACCTGAACTGTGCCCGAAAACTCGTAATCATGCTGTTAGTCCTATAAAACCATCTGGAATCCCCTCAATAAATACTTGACCTAAACCCGTTAAACTGATGAGGCAAATGAAATTAAAAAAAAAAACTAATAGACCCAAGCAAGCATGGGTGTTTTATTTCAATGTTAAATAGTGATCGCTATCATAATTTGTCTTCCGTTGCAAATAGATTTACTGTGGAAGTATAGCAGTCTCATATCCGAAAAGAGAAATTTCCAAAAAATGCGCTATACTACCATATTGAATGTCTGCTTTGCTTTGGAATCTACATGTCAGTATAATTAATGAATATAGCTAGAAAGCAATTCATACAATAATTGATTCGCATAGATTCAAAGGTAAGTTATTATGTTTGGAAAGATGAAAATCACCTGGGTATTTTAACTCATGTCACATTTGCATTCTTTGCATTGGATGTTGACGTGATAAATATTAAATGTAGGGTAACCTGCCCAGTGATGGCCACTTTAAGCGCGGTGCTTCATAGTTTGCACGACCATGCGTCTCCAGTACAACTCAGCGGTATGAAAAAAATCACGGGTATACTAGAGGGTTTCAGAAAGGTGCTACGCTTTTCAAAAACAGAAAAATAAAATTTATTTGATGTCAAAATAATTATAAACAAAAAAGTACAATCTGCCCAGTGATGGCCAGGCCTAGCCCAGTCATGGCCACCCCCTTGCCCAGTGATGGCCACTCCACACACTGTCAACCGCAGCCAGCATCCGAGCCTCCTGTTCCTGGTTGACCGGTCTTGGAGCCATGTTGATGCACCTATGCCTAATTAAAATAGAAACCGAATTAGATCGAACCAGAACTACGCCCCCTCCCCCACCCCTCCTCAGAGTTTTCTTCCTTACTCAGAGTTTTCCTCTTCTCCACAGCCCGCCCGTCCCATACCCTAACATGGTCCTTCCCTCCGCACGGTGACGGTGGGAGGGAAGTGCGGGAAAAAAGGGCAGGGGGGGGGGGGGGGGGGGGATGCAGAGCTCTAAAAAAAAAACACAGCGCGCGTCTGATTTTACTCTTATGGGCACCCACAACGCATCTCCTCTTCTCTACGAGACGCTCGGCGGCGCACTTTTTGTGTTTAAAACCTAATATCTCGGAAAAAACCGAAGATATTAACGTAAATTTTTTTTTAAATTGAAGCTGAGGCTATGTAGATTACTGGAAAATTAACCAGAATGGCTGAAATGAAAATAAACACTATGTAATATAACCTCAAAGTTGCATTTTTTTCTGAAAAATTGAATAGGCTCACACCAACAAAAAACTTGGTCTTTATTTTAAATGTCATATATGCTATCCGATGAACTTTAACCTGCTGATCACGAATCCGAGGTCAGAATTGCCCCCCACCCTACAGTTTTCAGAAAAATGAAGAATTTCCGTGCCTAGTATAAGCCTTTTTAACTCTTTGAGTTACAAAAGACGAGCTTAAATTAATTTTTACTATAACATACTAACTGAAGGTTTTTGGGGTCGCTGATCACGAATCTGAAGTCAGATTTTGAAAATTCAAAATGGCGGATTCAATATGGCGGACCAAAATTTTTACATTTGATCGAATTTGGACTAAAAATTGAATACATGGGTTTTTGGAGTCGCTAATTATGAATCTGAAGTCAGATTTTGAAAATTCAAAATGGCGGATCCAATATGGCGGATCCAATATGGCGGACCAAAATTTTTACATTTGATCGAATTTGGACTAAAAATTGTATACATGGGTTTTTGGAGTTGCTAATTACGAATCTGAAATCAGATTTTGAAAATTCAAAATGGCGGATGCAATATGGCGGACCGAAAATTTAATATTTGACCGAATTTCGACTCAAAACTGTATACATGGGTCTTTGGGGTCGCTGATCACGAATCTGAAGTCAGATTTTGAAAATTCAAAATGGCGGATCCAATATGGCGGTCAAATATTAAATTTTCGGTCCGCCATATTGGATCCGCCATTTTGAATTTTCAAAATCTGACTTCAGATTCGTGATCAGCGACCCCAAAAACTCATGTATACGGTTTTGAGTCGAAATTCGGTCAAATATTAAGTTTTCGGTCCGCCATATTGCATCCGCCATTTTAAATTTTCAAAATCTGACTTCAAATTCGTGATCAGCGACCCCAAAAACCCATGCATACGGTTTTGAGTCGAAATTCGGTCAAATATTAAATTTTCGGTCCGCCATATTGCATCCGCCATTTTGAATTTTCAAAATCTGACTTCAGATTCGTGATCAGCGACCCCAAAAAGCTTCAGTTAGTATGTTATAGTAAAAATTAATTTAAGCTCGTCTTTTGTAACTCAAAGAGTTAAAAAGGCTTATACTAGGCACGGAAATTCTTTATTTTTCTGAAAACTGTAGGGTGGGGGGCAATTCTGAACTCGGATTCGTGATCAGCAGGTTAAAGTTCATCGGATAGCATATATGACATTTAAAATAAAGACCAAGTTTTTTGTTGGTTTGAGCCTATTCAATTTTTCAGAAAAAAATGCAACTTTGAGGTTATATTACATAGTGTTTATTTTCATTTCAGCCTTTTTTTTAGTCTCAACTTCAATTTAAAAAAAATTTTCCGTTAATATCTTCGGTTTTTCCGAGATATTAGGTTTTAAACACAAAAAGTGCCGTTTAGCCCATAGTGCGGCGCCAGTACTGCAGCGAGTTCAAGTGTGGCCATCACTAGGCAGACTATGTTTTTCTGGCCCAGTGATGGCCACCCCCCTTTCCCCCTTTAAATTTTGAAAAAATTTTAAAAGCAGCATAAAATACAGTAACTTACCTATCCTTTTCCAATTAAGAAGCTGCCCGAGACTCGTGCGATTGCTGTGAGTCGAATGACAGCGTGTCTCCTGAACGGCTGTTCTTAACACTCTGACTAAGAAAACGACCGCTCAGGCTGCCGACTGTGCAGCGTCCGACGCGATGCGCTCGTGCGCTCAGCCGGGCAATGGTCGAACCAAAACCCGATTGGAATCTTACTGCCAACATGTGAAAGAATATGGATCGCAAAGGCGCGCATCTTGTATTTCGCTTGGTTGGCTGGAAATCCACCCCAGAGACAAAAGTGGCCATCACTGGTACAGTGGCCATCACTGGGCAGCTTACCCTACAATAAATTTCAGTCTTATGCTGCTGCGTACCTATTATTATATTTTAATTTTGTTTTCCCTCAATAAAATAAGTTAATTTCTTCATTTCATAATTTGTATTTCTTTAATAACTCTGCTTAAAAGCATTTCATTGTGTAACTCTTTTTGTGATAAAGTCTTTCATTAACCTGTTAACTGATTAGTTTTTCTTATAAAGCCGCGTTTCCAATACAGCGTGGAGATTCAGAGTATTTGCTATCTTTACACTTCACACGACAGATTTGTATCTTTTGTCTCTTTAAAAATCTCAATCTGAATCCGAGAGTCGGCGTGAAAGTGGGACCTACTTCTACTTCCGCGCTGGCGATGTCGAAAGCTTTCGAACTTGATTTAATACGAGATGGCGCTGCTGCAAAGTTTCTTTCTTGGAAAGCAAAATTGGCAAAATTATTGCTTCTTATATACGAAATAAATTTATTACTTGACTAATTTGTTTACAGAATATAATATTCTGTAGAATTGCTAGTTATTTTGGCAAAAATTAGTTATTAAAATTTGTGTTTTCGGATGAGTTGCACTAAGTCATCTACAGATGGCTCGTATATTTTCGAACTACTTTAATAATCGACAATTCTGAAATATATTTATGTAATGAGCTACTGCAAGGGTAGCTGCAACTTTATTTCCCACAATTTTAATTAATTTACAAGAATACAATCTTCACTCTTCACACGACATTTGCCAAAAAAATTACACATGATTTCGAAAGCTCTGAATATTTCGAACATACTCTGCGCTGCCATTTGGAACGGGCCTACTTTGGCGCTGAACTCCACGCTGTATTGGAAACGCGCCTTAAAGCTTGACATGTGCTGAATTCATTTCAAGCAAAGACGCGTAGGGGAAGCCCGGGCAAGATGCATAGTGTGGGTAAGACGGATACTCGCTATTATTAAAAACCTACAATAGATGGCGCTACTGGACGAGCTCGGGTCGGTAAAACAGCAACTCAGCCGCGCCATGACAATTCAACCAAAACAATAGATGCGTGCACTTGTTGTAAAAATACAAATAAAAGTTTTTTGCTGTCTTCTTACGATTTTTGGCAAGGTATGTGCATTGATTTTTTGTATTATGTATTAAGTGTTAAGGAACAGACTCTGTTTAATCGATTGCGTGTTTTTTGAACTTTAATCTGTGTTTGTAACTTTTCAATCGTCGGTTGAAATTTTACAGCAGGCTAATACAACTTTTGAATATTAGTGCTTTGGGCAAGACGGATATGGGCAAAACGGATAGCTATAAACTGCACATAAGAAAACAAAATTATCTAAGTTGGCAGGTCCTGACAAATCTACATGCAAAGAGACTAATAAATCCAACTTGGCCGGTTCTAGTAAACATTAAACAACAAGGAAGTCAAACAATAAAAATCGGAAGGATGAAACAAGATATTTTTGTTTAGTGTGCTCAGAAGAATATATTTATCCGCCTATGGAAGATTGGATAAAGTGCAACCAATGCAAGAAGTGGGCACACGAGAACTGTACTTCTTATTTAGGGGCAGGCAGCTACTACTGTGATGAGTGCGATGATTAAAACACCAATTGCTTACTTATCCTTTTTGCCCTGGGGGTGTATCCGTTTTACCCGGGGGGGGGGTCGGGCAAAACGGATAATAGGCACTTTTTTTTGCAATCAAAAATTTATGTAGAAGTTGTTTAAGTTTCAAAGTTTTTACTTGCGTTTTCCAAAGACGATTAACTTAAGTACAAATTAATAATAAAAAGACTGTTGTTGATTAGAAATTTGTGTGTTTTTTTTAGTCTTTCCTTTAACATATTCGTCTTGCCCGGGCTTCCCCTATTTACGACATAAGCAAAGTAAATTACTATGCGTTATAAAAGTTGAAAAAGTGTAATATTTTTAAATTGGGTTTGATTCAACATTAAATGGAGTTTTATAATTACAAACTGATTTATGCAAAAATATGAAACTTTTGAAATTGACGCTATATACGACATAATCAGTTAACAGGTTAAATTATAACGATAATGATATAAGGTAGGTGCGGGTAATAAGGCCTAGCTAAGGGAGATTTGAAATAAAATAAAAAGTATGTATCCGAATCAACAAAAGCGTCGTAAAAAGTTTCAGGTGCCATCGATGAGTGTTAGCTACCTGCGATTATGACCTTGAGCGACATCGATCATTTTCAATTATATTTTTTGTTACTTAGGCTTTATTAGCCGACAGGCCTTATTACCCGCACCTACCTTAGATAATATATAATCGTATTAGAATATATTATAGGCTAAGACGCATCTTAAGTTTTAATCCTTGCGGAATCTAATTTTTATTTTCCGTGCAACACATAGGTACACTGATTTGACAAATTTTTGAAAGACTGCGCAGTCAATATTTCGTCTAGAAAGCATTAGTTTACTGTATACCAATGGTAGCTGTGTTGTGTATATAACTGCTCGTTGTGTTCTTATTGTATATTGGACGTGTAAACTGGATCAATCGACAAGGCCTTAAAAAACTTAAGCTAGGCTACTTTTAGGCGTTTTGGGTAGAGTCTTGACTAAAGCTTAATGGAAACATCTTTAAAAAAATTCACAATAGAAAATTAAAAGCACTAATCTCAGCAATGGTGATTCAAAGACTGCGCCTGGTTTGGGCGCCGCCACAGAAGCAACATCCATTGCGTGATTTGATGAACATCGGTTAAAATCTGCTTTCCTCAGTCTTCAGTCAGTTTTCAATTGCCGTGGTGGGAACAAGTTCTTGCTTTGTCTGCTTCAAATTTGGATGCCGACTAACAGATTGTTCGGGTGCTTTGTTGAGTTTCGCAAACTTTTTGTGTTCTTGATAAGAAATATAATTACAGCATTTGTAAAAACGTATTTGCTTTTCAGTTAAACTATAATGATAACAAAATAGGAAAAAAGAAGTGGAAAGGTTTTTCTAAAAATATTAGTTTCCCTAATTTTGCTATTTATTTGAATTGAATTAAAATCCTTGCTCTTCGAGTGATTGTGATATGATAAAGTTTCTCTATAAAAGTATTGAAGAAAAGTGATTTTTATATTAACATAATGATAAAAGGACTGCATAAAATTTGCATTTTATAATAGAATGAACAATTTAACTAGTGTAATATTTTTCGTCAATTACAACTTTACATGCCAAAGTATGAAAATTGACGCAAATGATGTTTGCTGCTCCTAACTAACATTTTAACACTGAAATATTTACAATTTTTTTAAAAATATTGCACGCGAATGCTAAACAACTCTACTTTCTGAAGAGCACAAAATGAAGAAAATTGAAGTGATTTTAATAAGGTAAGTTGATATTTTCCTCACAATTTTTCTAAACAATTCACTATTTGGTCAACTACACGAATTTAACATAGCGTTCGTAAATTCAGTACTACTAAAGATTACATACCCTCTTTGCGCATTCTGTTAAAGTGATTTTCACAAAAATTCGTTTGATTTGTTCGAGGCAACAAACACACTTGAATACCCATTTTATTTTCGTGTACTTAGTACGAGGGGAGGTCAGAAAGTAAGTTTCCCTAGCTATGAAACGAATGAAAAACAAATTTTAAATTATAAAATTATATTCATTCGACTCTTTTACATTTAAATTATTTTTCTACGTAGTCGCCTTCGACTGCAATACATTTTTGATATCTGTCATATAATTTTTGCAAACCTTGTTTATGAAAAAGGTGTCTTGTTTCCGAAAAAATGAATTTACCTCCGTCTTGAGACGCTCATTGCCACGGAAATGCTTGCTACCCTAGTTTTCTTTCAAAACCGGGAAAAAATGGTAGTCACTCGGTGCAAGGTCTGGAGAATATGGTGGATGGTCGAAAATATTTACCATTACCATTTTATTTTTGTGTACTTAGCACGAGGGGAGATCAAAAAGTAAATTTCCCTAGCTAGGAAAAGAATGAACAACTTAAATTATAAAATTTTGTTCATTCCACTCTTTTACATTTAATTTATTTTTTTACGTAGTCGCTTTCGACTTCAATACATTTTTTATATCTGGTATATAATTTTTGCAAACCTTGTTTAAAAAAAAGTGTCTTGTTTCCGAAAAAATGAATTTACCTCCGTCTTGAGATACTCATTGCTACAGAAATGCTTGCCACCCTAGCTTTCTTTCAAAACCGGGAAAAGCTGGTAATCACTCGGTGCAAGGTCTGGAAAGTATGGTGGATGGTCGAAAATATTTACGGTCATTCGTCTATCCTCTTGAACAAATTTTTCAACTGCTGTGGTAGCCTCATCCGTAATGGCCGTTTTCGGCCTTCCCCCGCGTTGTCCGCCGTGAACTTCTGAGCGTCCCTCTTTAGACCATTTGCACACTCATACAATTTTCATCATACACTGCAGTTAACTGACGATGAATTTAATTTTTCGTTTTTTGCAGTTTACTTGCAGTCGGACACGGTTTGTATAGAAATCTCCATGATTGCCGAGCTGGTACTTATGAGAAAAACATTTTACACTGGTAAAACTTGTGCCGCTCTTACTGGCAGATTATAAATAAAAGCTAAGTATGGTACGAGCCCGCTAGATGGCGCTCACGAAAAATGACAAGCTAGGGAAACTTACTTCTTGACCCCCCCTGGTACATTATTCCGAGTAAATTAAAATTCTTCTACAAATTGAATTCACCTTCCATAAGAGCAGTTAGAAAACCTCCCGACATTTCAGTCTACTTACACACAACAACAACAAATCTTCTGTTCGCGTATTTTTATATACGTACTAGCTGAGTCACCCCGTTTCACCCGGCGTAAAGTATTATATACGTAAAGTATTATATATAAAAATTAATTAAACATTTTTCGAATATTCTAGTTTAATTTATTTTAGAAATTGTATTAACCAATTCAATTGGGATGTTTGATAGAGTGTGAGCGGCAGAGTAAAACTGAAAATATTTGCAATATGTGATTTATTTATTCTTTGTTTCCCAGTACCTTTTTACCTCAGTTAGTTTGCTTTAATAGAATTCAGCATTAGGTACATTTAATTTTACTACCACCGTCCACTGATATATCTTAAGAGTTCTTTACATATCCCTTATTTTTGTGGTTTTACTATGAAGTCCTCAGTAATTTTATTATTTATTATTATAATTAAATTTTTAATTATTATGTTATGGAATGATATTAAAACTAATATATTTGCCTACTCCTCGTGGTAGGAATTGTCGTATTTTGAATCGTGGAAATTTTAGTAAATATATTGGCTTTTTCATCTTAAATTTCGAAATTTATTATCAAATTTGAATTCAACAACCAAGAAAAAACTTTATACTCATTTTCAAGGAAATCATCATTTGAATTAGAAATATCCGTCGCTATATTGGATCCGCCATATTCCAAGTTCTGATATTTAACTTGAAAGCAATGGCCTCGAAAACTTTTATGAACTGATTTTCGAGAGATTCGAGAAAATGTAGCTAGAAACTCTTGTATTAATTTTCATTGAAATCCCTTAAAATTAAGACATTTAGATCGCCACACTGAATGCGTTATTTTTTTTATTTCGAAGAGAGCTGGAATAAGCAACAAGAAACCCCTTGAATAGAAATCTTAAGTTTGCAATCCCCAAAACACAAAAAGTATATCTCTCTACAGGACCATTTTGTTTTTAATTACTCCTCCGGGCGGCGATTCGATCAATCCCCTACAAAGATACAAAAACGACATATGAGTATGGAATACTCAGTGAGTCATATAATATGGTACTTATGTTAGTGGAATCCTGTAGTTTGGTTTTGCCAAAACGCATCCGTAAATGGAAATATGTATAGTATATGACCATTGACCTCCACAGGACGCTGAATTGAATAATTAGTACATTAAATCATGTCACTACCACTAATTAGAATTTATAATTTAACACTAAACTGCTCCTAAAAAGCCACCTGAAATGTCCTAATATCATCAAAATTAATTCACTACAATTAGATTCGTCCGTTTAAGTTTCACTTCCTGACATTCATTGAATGACTGAAGAACAAATTACGAACCTTGGGCACCACTCGTCCAGCTACTTTCAATATATGTCAAATATTAGTTGAATATACAGGGTGTTCAGAGGTGGGAGGGAAATATTGCAGGGGGTGAAAGGTCAGACCAAGACAAGCAAAAAATCGTATGGGTGGGGGGGGGGGGGGGGGGTATCTCGCACCGTTCAGCAGTTACAGGGTGATTCGTAAATCAGGATTTTGCCTTATATGGGAACCGTTCTTGTATTTTAATCTTTTTTCTACGCATCGCAGCGGCCCCAAGCCAATCTCAAAAAATTACTATTTCGAAGCCCTTTCCAAAAAGGTTAACACCACCCCCTATCCCCAACACCTTGGCCACAATCCCCCCTGGAAATTGAAAAAATTAACTTTTATTTAACGATTTTTCACCTTTCGCCCAACATTTCTCCGAAATTCATGTTACTCCTTTTTATTTTTTTTAAGTTGGTAGTGAGGTTTTACTAAGGTCATATTTTGATATTCTGGTAGGTCATGACCCAAGCTACCATCCCCTTAATTTTGGCGCACTACTTCCTGGACACCCTGTATATGGTCCTGCTACTACTTATATTACGTTTAGTTGTCGGATTTTAAAATATTTTTTTTGAATATGTATAACTATTGAAGAATTTAACATTTTTAGCTGAGCTAGATTTTGACTAAATTGTTAGAAAAATTTTGACTGAATTGTTGGAACAAATTTGAGAAACTTAGTCAAATCGTTAATGCAGTTTGCCAAATTTAATCCAACAAGTAAACCCGTTAGAAGTAAACATTTTTAAGTTTTAACTCAAAAATTTATCGCATTAATATACTATACACATTCTAGCTTTAACTCAAAAAACTAACGCGTTTATTAAAAACTTTTAAGCTTTAACATAAAAGAAAAACACTTTTTAATTAGACATTTTTAAGCTGCACGTTTTAATTAAACTTTTATATGAAACCTGGCGATGTTTGAAATAAACATTTTCGAGTTCGGTGCTTATTCAAACGCGAGAACCTTTTATTTAATATATGTTTTTGTTGATCTGAGCAACATTTTCTCTCGGTGTACCTACTGGTTCGCTTTTCTGCTACAGTTTCTGTCCACCCAGTACCAGGGATTTTGGGTTAGTAGGTATCTACACTCTTCAGAATTTTTTTTTAAATAAATAAATGTTATATGCATTCAGTATTTTTGTTTAACAGTAGACACGTTGTACAGTTTTAACATTTCATTAAAATCCTTAAAATTTCGAGAAATGTTATTTGCGGCAGTGGATCCGCCATTATGTATTTTAAATTTAAATTTAGGTGTTGCCCCAGTATACCTTTTGTACTAATTTTAATTATGATTAAATTTAAATTATTAAATTTAAGGAATTCTCGTTGAATTTCCAAATTTTGATTATAGAATCGAAGCCAGTGGTCTCAAGATATCTTTAGTATCAAAACCCATCGAATATTGAGCACCATAATGGATGAGCAATTCCGAAAAACTGTGGGTATATGCGAAATCAGTATCGTCAAAAAGAGTGAGGTACTAACGATGATTAGTTGAAGTTTAAAGTTTTCGGTTGTCATCTTGGACCCACCATTTTGAAACCCTATATTTTATAGAAATAAAGCGTAGTCTATATGTTAAGTTGAAATATATACTACCTTCATAAAAACAAATTAAAAATATCGATGCAAGTGTATGGGTGTGATTGAGCAGCAAACAAACCAAGGAACTTTCTTTGAATTGGAATTTCAGTTTGACAACAAATATTTCGAATTCAAAAATTTCTATGAAGGTTCTCAAGGTTGTTTAAGAACTACATATTCTTTATTCATTTTTAATTTTATTCGGGTAATTTCTTGACGAGAACTCATTCTATTTTTACCTATCACATCCACAGATTGTTGTAACATCCTAACCCACCCAATTATAAATTGATTGGAATCATTTTTAGGATATACCAACTATTACGATACGCCGGGCGAAACTTATCCATATACCTAAACCAAAGATAAGAAAACTAGTCCAGGCTACCTGCAATTTGCGATCAAAACATCTATATCTAGTTTTGTGGTAAGACTGACAAGGAACGTAGCTCCAAACTAGATCAACAGGTTCAAATTTACGAAATATGTAATTTATATTTTACAACTATGCATTTAGTTAAAGCCGTGTGCACTTAACACACTGAATAATCAATAATAGATAGTCCCTATAAAAGTTATGCGCTGCTGTGATGTGAGTAGAAATGTCAAACGAACACTTGTTAATTTAGTGAATACCACTTAGTATTTAAAAAATGTTTATATAGAGTGTGCAAGTATTAAATAAATTTAGCGAAAATCCAATAATAAGAAATCATGACGAAGTGATTATCTTCATTATTAAGTACTGGATTAATATCAGTCAGGTTTTCGCATTGGGTGTTTTTAACTAACATTTTTTAATACTTTTTTAGAGGAGTTCTTATTTCATTGTTATTTAAACTTGCTATTTTGATAATTGGTACTATATTTAAAAGCAACAACACCAAATAATCCTATATGAACAGTTCCGTAAAATTTAAATTCAATATTAAGCGAACTGAAGCCGAAATCTTTAATTTTGAGAACCAGGAACCGGATTTCAAATGAGCGACTCTATAATCCCCCACATAGTAATTTTGTCTATTATACTAATATACATATATTAATAATTTTGTATACGATTTGTAGGATATTAATAAAGTAATTTTGTATACGAGTTGTACAGTATTTATCATTTTCTTTTCAATTCACCCCTCTACGCGGTGTCCTAATCCACTCCAGGCTCTTCATACATATCTTTCGACAAACCTTATTCAATAAAAAAAAGTCACTCAGATAGGTTCATGCGCTCCACAGTTTTGTTGTTATAATTGTTTTAAAATAATGTATAATGCTTTTATTTACATTTATTTCGTAGTGCAAATAAATACCGACGACTGATATCCAGATTTTAATATCAGTATTGTGAGAGAAAATATCGGAGCAAAAAAAGTTGGCATTTTGATATATCGATATTTTTCCAACATCCCTAATATACATATATGTACTATATGTCCCTTTAGAATTTTTAAAGAATATGCCTAACACGGGAAAAAATTATCAATCTGTAAAAGGCCCGTGTTTACTAAAGTTACTGTACTACATATTATATATTCCGTAATCTTAAGGATCTTCATAAGTTGAGATTGATAATTCTTTAATTATTTATAGTTTTCATTTGAAATCTTTAATTGCCTGTAATTTCGTGATAAAATTCGACCCAAAAGATTAAATTAAAATTAAATTAAAATATTAAATTATTAAAACAATAATTGAAAACCAGTATAATTCATAAAATAAATGATTTATAAATAAAGTGAATCAAAAATAAGTACAGTCTATTACATTTGGTGACCTTTAAAAAAGAAATGTCTGGTAGGATTGCGCACGGAAATCTCATATATCGGTTACAATCACGTTGATTTAATAACTGAAGTACAAATTGCTAATAATGTCCTGTTTTTTTTTCTTTTGTGAGAAATTTAGGGTCAATATTGAATACTATATTTTGATCAGATGTAACAGTTTGGGTAAAGTTATTTAATAGTTTTTTTGAGGCGGTTTTATTTTTATTTTGTATATATACAATAACTGTCCTGTGTGTAAATAACTTTACTTTATGTGTAAGAAATATTAACTTGGCTTGAAGGAATTCATGTTAATTCTGCTGGCTCGGTGGCAGCGGTTAACAGAGCCCGATCGTCTTCAAATTTTGCACATTTATTTTTATTATCTTACTAGCTGAGTTACCAGGTTTCACCTGGCGTTGGGTAAATATGTACTTACTAATTAAACACTTCTCAAATGTTCTAGTTTATTATATCCTAGAAATTGTTTCAACCTGAAAACCCCTTTATGGATCCGCCATCTTGAATTTCCAAATCTTAATAATACTCCAAAAATTTTTTTATTTTTTTTGTCCTGTCTTATTCCCTTCGGGAGCATAGGGCGTCTACAAAGTTTCTGCATCCGTTTCTAGCTTGGGCTAGTTCCTTAAAATAATCATTATACCAATTTTAAATCCGTTGAAATCGAAAAATTTTGGATTTCTAAATTTTTATAATATTCAAATTCAGTGACCTCAAAACAACCATTGTACTAATTTTCATTAAAATCCGTTAAAATCGAGAAATCTTGGTCGCCATATTGGATCCGCCATCTTGAATTTCTAAATTTGGACAGCGGATTTGAAATCACCACTCCGCAAAACCCCTATGTACCAATTTTCATGAAAAACGCTTCAAATTTAAAATTTTCAGCCGCCATCTTGGATCCGCCATTTTGAAACCCTACGTATTATCCGAAAAAAAAATTAGCCTATATGTTAAGTCGGAATATGTAGTACCTTCGAACAAAAAATGAAAAATATCGATGCAAGCGTTTAGGCGTGATTGAGCAACAAACAACCTTTAATTTTTATGTATACTTATATAGGGATTTTACTTTGAGAAATGTGCTGATTACTAATTTAGGTGATGGTGTCATGGGTTTTTCGTCATTAATGGCCGCTAAATGACGAAAAATTTGATCATTTATGACTTGCTATATGACCATAATTTTTTAATCATTTATACCTAAATGTGAAAAGTGTACTAGAATTCAGGTAATTTTGTACTTCTATACCAGTTGGAACATAACTTTGCGCTATACATTACAAAGAACAAGAAGAAGAAAACCACAAGGCCTATGAAATGACTGACAGCTGATAAATGATGATTAAGAAATGACTGGCTGTCACCACTTCATCAATTACTAAATAGTGCTAAATGAGTAATTAATTTAATGCGCTGTCTATCTAGGGCATTAGGATACTTGGGTGTGAACACTGGCTAACACAAGCTAATAACGACAATAAAATTAATTAATTTACTTTTTATAACTTCTTTGCAGCAGCAATGAAAATTAATTACCTGTATACCATAAACAAACAAACGTTTTCGAACATTTTTCATAGAAATTTTGTTTATTTTACGAATTTCCAAACTACAATAGAATGCAATAAAATAATAAGGTCCCAGACAAGTTTTCTAAGGAACATGATATTCTACCCCCTTTTTACCTAGACATGTTGTACCTTTTTTGAAATATAATAAGCTGGGAAATTTAATAAAAATAAGAAACAGATGTATTAGTTACATGAATTTCGGATAAAATTTGGGGAAATCCTGAATTTTAGGAAATTGTTAGACATTTTTTTCAGTTTCGCAGGTGACTGCAGCTATAGTGGTAGGAGGTAGATCAAAATTGTTGATATTTGTGGAAAGTATATTGGAATAGTAGAGATGTTGGGTAGATCAAAAAATAAAAATGAACTAATGACGTGAGATCTTTCACCCCACTTATTTTGGCATACGTTATGTGAAACCCCCTGTATGTACTGTTAATACGAACTTGCTTAATCGATGTCGATCAAAATATGGTTGCCATGATATATTCCATATATCTTCATCGATTTCAATAAAATGTTGCTAATGCATTAACACTGGTCAAAGGAATATGTAGCTGCATTTGCTTATGTGCTGTTCTTGTGGGAATGCTAAGTCCAATATTTTACAATCGATTTCCTTAAATTGGGCGTATTTGCAGTGGATCAAAATCTTGATCTCTTTTGGAAATTTGGAGGTTTGTTCAACGGGTTGCTTCCGTTGTAGGCAATATGTGTCCACCGGAAAAAGTGGTGCCGTCGTAAACAACGCCGGTCGGATCGTATATCAAAAAGTAATAGGTGGTGTTTTTTGATTGATTGATTGATTTATTGGGGGGGGGGGGAGGCAAAACACCTCGAACGCTCAGACTTCAAGTCCATTGCGCTCAAAACCCCCGCTCTATCTGAACTTCCCCGTTGTCCTGATGTACCGGAGGATCTCAAACAGAGAGAATCGAAGTCCTCCATCCTCATGACATCGGCGCCAAACGCGTCCCTACGTGCACGAGAAAACGCAGGACAGTCACAGAGGAAATGCTCTGTGCTGTCCTCCTCCTCCCAAGACGAGGGGCACGCGGGGTCGCCGATGATTCCCAGGGTACTCAAGTGTTTGCCAAGTGTGTTATTTCCTGTAATTGTCCCTACTAGAGCCCTGCAATCTTTCCTACCTAAGCTAAGTAAGAATTTCGCAGTATTCTTGTTCGGATTACCTATAAAATTACTCTTCTATCTTTTAATGTTTAAAAAAGAAGTATTTTATTGAATTAGCCACGGCGCAAGCCGGCAAGCCCGGCAAAGAATAATAATTAATACAATAACAATTAACATAAGAGAAAAGCAAATATTACAAATATAAAATATCCATCAAGTTCTTATTAGTCGGTAGTCAACAGAGCTCTATTGTAATTGGTCGGATTGTTACGATACTCGATAACAATATCAGGGAATTCCTCCCCTGTTAGTTTTGCGGTGCTGCCGACTTCGTACATAACTAATTTGTGGTGTAGCCAGCACTTACTTTTGAGAGAAACTCTTGTGCGTTAGAAGTGAAACTTCTTAGGTTCTAGAAGTAGTTTATTTTATGCATTGCTCTCTTTCCACTTGGTAAGGATTTTATTATGACAGGATTAGGAAATGGTTATGTGTTATTTGATTGAAGAAAATCTCTCTTAATTAAATAAAATATTTCCTTTATTCATCAACTTACACATATTCATAATCTAGAAAAGAAGTTATTGGTTTATGATAACTAAAATATGATAAAAAAATAATTTAGACTGTAAATTTTCTAAATAACGAGAAAATATAGTTCAGGCGGGGTAGGGTTAATTCGCTTCATTTTTAGCATATCTTTGGTAATTTTTTCTGAGTATATGGTAAATTGAATTTATTTAAAAATTGTACACGTAATAAAGTATCATTTCAAAAATATTCAATTTAATGTTTACCCTACAATATTAAGAAATAAACCATTGAGAGCAAATCTTCGGATACTCTTAAAAAAAAGACAGTTTGCGGTGGACATCAGAACTCATTACTAGATTATTTTAAATCAAAAAATCGAAAATATTTGGTTAGTTTATGAATTTTTCGAGGTAACGACCTCGAGTTTTTTTTTTTTTTGATGATTTCGCAATTTTTGGCATAATTTTGAAGCAAAAAAAACCGAATTTAAAAAGAAAAAACCGGTAAAAGCCTATTTTTCATAGTAAAACTAATTATAATGCACAAAAAAGATCGGTCAAGTAGATTTTGAGTTACAGTGCCCACCGACTTTGAACATGCTAAGTGGGAGAAAAACGTGTTTAAAGTCGAAACACTGAATTTATAAGGCGCAGGAATAGCTCGAAACCGGATCGGAGCTGCGGAGACTTACAACTCCATATCTCAGTTAGTTTTACTCTAATCGACTTAAAATTTTAACACAATAATCTTGTGATATTGTCCATTTATATGAGAAAATTTAAAAAAAAAACGCAAAAAAATTAATTCTCAATAGCGTGTAGCGTACTGTCGTGAATATATTTTAGTCCGTCTGAGTTCTCAATGCTTTGATTTGGCTTATGAAAAAGTACCTCTAACTGATTGAATAATACAGCACTCTTGTTGTTATATCTTTTGGTGATGAGCTCCCATGTGGCCGGATAGTTTGAATTAGAGATGTCTAGATGTTTTATTAGTTTTGCCGCTTCGCCTTTTAAATTTGTTTTAAAGTATTGCAGCTTTTTTGCGTTGCATAAGCGTTTGTTTTCATGAATTGTTATGGAAAAAAATTCCTTACGGCCAGCCAATTGTTATAATTTCCCTCCAACGAAGGAATTGCTTGCCGCGGAGGTCTTATCCACGAATCTTCAGTTGCTTGTGGCTTTCCTTCTTCCTGATACTCATGTAGAAGCATCATTTTATCTTGGTAGAGTATTTTCAAATTCTCATGCTCTCCTGTTTAGAAGTAAGGATTTTTGAGTTCAGTCTCGGCTTCATATATTTCTTCGTGTTAATACAATTGTATTGTTCATTTAAATGCATCCTTTTTTATTCTTAATACACTTTAGGGTGGGCATGTTGCTAATATATTCTACGATTCTTTTCATAGAATTTTTTATCGCAGTTGTTTATTAATTTTTATGGTTTTTTCTTTACTATTCTCAGTTGTGCTGTCATCTTTGTTTGATGTTCCCAGTTTGGCTAAGTTTTCTAACTGACTTACCATTTTCGATGTTCCCGGTGTGGAGTCTATTTGTTGTATAATACTTCCTGGTTTCCCGGTTTGGTGTCTGAAACTCCCGACTTTTGCGTATCCGTAGTTTATTTGTTTCCGCTGAATCCGATGAACCTATTTCCAATGTTTGTTTATTACTTCTTCATACGTCTTTTCTACTTGTTCGCAGAAATTGTTTTGCAGATAATTGTGGTCAGCTGGTATGTTGTACTCCAAAATCTCCCGATGATGTAATTGGACCCCCGTCCAGAGTTGATTGAGTTGTTTTTAGTGCATGAGAAGGTGGTACCGTCGTAGACACCGCTATAACTTGCGAAGGGTCCGCTAGGATATCAGTGAAAAGGTGGTGTTACTTGGAACTTACTTAACTGTTGTAAAAATTCTATGATCCTGAACATCGATAAATGTGTTGTTGTTAGTTATTCACGTAAGACATCTAACTTTTGTCCTAATTATATTCTTGGTAATAGGTTGCTTTCTAGAAGTAATTCTATAATAACTCACCTTATAGTTATATGTGTTTCCAAACTAGATTTCAATTCAATAGTATACCAGAAATCCTTGATCCTTTCGCATAGCAGAGTATTTAAGGAGAAATTGCATTGAAATCTGAAGGACTCCATTCGAGAAATTTATAAAAGTAAAGGTTTTCTTTAGAAATAAAGCTTGAAGAACGTCAATATATTTTCATATCATACTTACACTCGAGTAAACAAGAGCGTATACGCCCTTTCTATTGAAAATTTTGGCGCGATCGAAATTAACTCATTTTGATATGAAAGTACACTTAAATGCCTATTTATCAATTATACCTATAATAAATCATCCAATTGCCGTCATTGTCGATAACAGCCTGACACCTTCTTGTCATACTCTCAACCAATTTTTCAGCGTAGTCCGATGGTGATGAACGCCATATCTCCTTAAGGGGACATTCTCATTCGAAATGGACAAAAAAACGACTTTTTATGGAATTTTTTTTTAAACCCTATTGCATTTATTCAAAAAACTTTTTTCACATATGAATATATAGGCATCAAAGTATACAAACAAAAAAAAATTTTTTTTTTTGTTATGTTTTGCGGCAATAGAGGGTGTTGCACGAAAAGTCCCTTTTTAGCTGGTACCAGTTGTTGCGGTCTTCCTGGAGAAGATAAAGACAACATTCAAAATGGGTTTTGTTCTTTAGACTTTTTTCTCGAACATAGACATATAAAAATGGTACTTTTAATTTTTTAAATTATTTTTAGCACTATTTTTCTTAAAATTTTAAAAATTTGAAATGTTAACAAATTCATGCAAACATCAACTCGTGTCTGTAACTGGGACTTCGTTAGTTTACGTGGTATCCAGACACCATACTTCCATTGCTTTCCTAGTTCATGGAGGTGGTTTTCAACAGTAGTATGAGAACACCCGAGGTCTTCTATTCTGCCAGTTCACGAGTCGTTAAACGAGAATCATTTTCAATAAGTTTTCGTAAACGTTCTACATCAACCTTAACCGCAGGGCCGGGGTGTGAAGAATCTTTGAGACTGTAGTCTTCCTTGTCAAATTTTTCAAACCAATTTTTTGTCGTGCGATAGTTGACCGTAGAATCTCCCATCGATTTACATATGTTTCTTGCTGCATCCGCTGCTGAATGTCCCAATCGGTATTCTTGAAGTAATAGCAGTCGGATTTGTTCTCTCGAAAGATCCATTATTTCGATACGTATGCGTCCGAAGTTAAAAGCGTTATGTGACGTAACGGGAAATTTCATCCGCTTTTATACTTTCGCCAGTGGAAAATTCTAGAACATTGCATAAACACGTAGATGAGTTCTAGATAATTCTGAAAATTTCTACTTGCCAACTTAATAATAATAGATGTGTAGTCTTCCTGTAAGAATACACGACGTGGAGCACGATAGAGAGTACCCCCTATATACGACTATATTGTTTACATAATAGTACATATGGTGCTAATTATACGATTTTTTAATTAAAATTATCAGTATTTTATTTACCACCAGACATTAACTATGATGTTAAAAATAAGAAATTTAAAATCAATTTAAATTAAGATAACGTTACTGAGAAATGAGAAAACTAAGATGTGAATTGTACCTGAGTCGAAAAATTAGTGCTGTTCTTGTGCTGATTTGAGACTGATTTTATTCATAAATACGTATAAAATCGGCCGAAAATTTAATACATACATTTTTTTTGTCCTGTCTTATTCCCTTCGGCAGCATAGGGCGTTTACAAAGTCTCTCCATGCGTTTCTATCTTGGGCTAGTTCCTCAGCTTCTGCCCATGTTGTGTTGTTTTCTTTGAGCTCTTTGTCGACCGTGCGCTTCCAAGTTATTCTTGGTCTTCCCCTTCGGCTTATTCCGATGGTATTCCAGCTGAGCGCTTGTCTCGCTATTGTCTCCTCTGGTCTTCTGAGTGTATGGCCGATCCATTTCCATTTTGTTCTCTTAATTTGCGTCGCTATTGGGTCCTGGTTGGTAATTTCACACAGGTTCGTGTTGGAAATTCTAGGCCAGAATATTCTGCATATTATTCTCAGGCACTTGTTTACGAATATCTGAAGTTTATTTGACGTGGTCTTCTTTACTAACCAGGTTTCGCTTCCATATAGGGGCACTGACTTGACGCACGCGTTGAATATTCGAAGCTTGGTGTCTCTTGATAGGTGAGAGGATCTCCATACTGGCCACAGTCGTCCGAAGGCCATCCTTGCTTCCTTGAGCCTGTTAGTGATGTTCTCGTCTGCTTCCCCTGTTATGCCCATGATGCTCCCCAGATAATTGAATGTGGTGATTTCTTCTATTGCCTCGTTATTTATAGTAAGCTGATCACTGTTGAGGGTGTTCAGCCTCATGTTCTTCGTTTTACCCACATTGATTTTAAGTCCTACTTGTTGAGCATGATGTGCGAGACTGTTAAGTTTTGATTGCATTTCCTCGTGCGTGTGAGATATTAGGGCGATGTCATCGGCATAGTCTAGATCTTCTAGGTGTGATTCGTGTGTCCATTTGATTCCTCGTGGGGTCGCTGTAGCTTTCCACATGACATCGTCTAGGACTATGTTGAATATGTTGTTTAACTCCGAGTCCTAGCCGTAGAGGGTTGCTTAGGCTTCCGTTGTGTAGGATGGCTACTTCGGCATCATCGTAGAGCGCTTTGATGATCCGTATTAGCTTGGCTGGGATTCCTTTGTGTGCGAGGGCCGATCATATTGCTTCACGTTGGATCATTTCGAATGCACTTTCGAGGTCAACGAATGTGATGAATAGAGAGGCATTCCATTCCACTGATTATTCGTAGGGTGTTGGACTGGTCTATGCAGCCGCGGTACCTTCTGGAAAGCATTATTAGCGCGAGTATTTTGGTCACAGGTTTCAGTATTGTTATTCCTCGCCAGTTGTGGCATTTTGTTAGGTCACCTTTCTTTGGTAGCTCGATTATGATTCCTTTCTTCCATTCTTGTGCGATGTTCTCAGAGTTCTAGATTTGTTCTAATGTTGGCCTTAGGGAATCTGCTATGATGTCAGTTGTGACCTTGTAGAGCTGTGCTGGAACGCCGTCGGATTCTTCAGCCTTGTTATTCTTTAGCTTGCTTATGGCTTCGGATATTTCCTCAGCTGAAGGGGGCTGCTGGTTGACTCTGTTGCTGCGGGTGTTACTGTTGGTGCTGGTGCGGAGTGAATCCTTTGCGCGCTGTGCCTGTTGGTGGTGCCTTTCACTTATCTCGCTGAAGTGTTCTCTCCACCTGTTCATTTGATCTTCTGCCGAGGTTAGTATGTGGCCATTTCTGTGTCTTATTGGTAGATTTTTTTTTCAGGCTCTTGTTTGTTAGGTTACGTATGCTTCCGAATAGTGCACGCATGTTGTTTTGCTCTGCTGCTGATTGTGCGTTGCTTGCGATGTCATTGTAGTATTTCCGCTTGTCTTTTCTTGCTGACTTCTTTACTTCTTTTGCTTTTTCTTGGTATTCCTGCCTTAATTTATCATTGTTGTTATTGTTGCTGTTGAGAAGTTTCAACTTGAGCTCTTTTCTTTCTTGGATTTTTCCCCATGTTTCGTCGGATATCCATGTTTTTATTGTGTATTCCATAGTTCCTAGGATTTCCTCGCCTATTTGCTTGTAGACCGCTTGTAGGTACTGATTATTTGTTGTTGTCTGACTATTGAGGCTTTGTTCTATTCTGTTTCTAAGCTCTGTGACTGTTCTTTCGTTTACCAGCTTATGTATGTTGAGGCGTTTCCTTCTGGTGTTTGTATTTGTTCGGAATGCAACTGGTCTTAGCCGGATGTCACCTGTGACTAACATATGGTCACTGTGTATATCAGTGCCTCTTCTAGTGCGGACATCTAATAGTGATTGCTTCCCTCGCCGGCTGATGCATATGTGGTCTATTTGGTTCTTTGTACGGCCGTCCGGTGAGGTCCATGTGTATTTATGGATATGTTTATGTGGGAAGAGCGTTCCTCCTATTTTCAGGTCGTGTTCCTGGCATAGATCTATGAGGCGGTTACCGTTGTCATTGCTTGTGCTTGCTAGACCATATTGGCCTACGACATTGTTAGGGGCGACGTTTGAGCCTATCTTCGCATTGAAGTCCCGCATTAGTATTTTAATGTCTGTTCTAGGGACATTGTTCATGGCCGATATGAGCTGCAAGTAGAATTCTTCCTTGCTTTCTTGGTCCGCCGCATCTGTAGGGGGGGGGATAATCGTGATCTTGCGAATTCGTGTGTACATTCTGACTGAGATTATTCGGGCGGATACTGGTTTCCAACTCATTAGACTTCTTCCTAGCTGTTTTATTATTAGTAAGCCGACACCGCCTTGGCCATTATTGTTTTCTCCTCCTGAGAACATGAGGGTATTTCCTTTTGTTGTGCGCATTTCTCCCGATCCAGGCCGCCTCATTTCGCTGATACCTAGGATTCCGATGTTGTATTTCAGCATTTCTTGTTCCAGCTGTGCTAGTCTTGATGGTTCTTTGAGCGTGCGTACGTTCCATTGTCCAATTCGTGTCCTTGTTCGTGTGCCAAAGGTCGTGATCGTGTTCTCCATCTGCATCCGAGGCTCTGTTTCCGTTTCTAGAATCATTTTGTTTCACTATGCCAGGTGATTAGCCCGCAGTAGCTGTCCCAGCTGGCGGGGATGCCGCCTATCGCTTATCTGGAAGAAGCGTTTGGTATGGTGGGTTTACCACCTAACGCGTTAGGGAGCGTTCAAGTATTACGTAACTCATTTTTTGTAGATTTTAGATCCTCCCCCCTCCCATGTAACGCATCGTAACGTTTTTCTGTACCGTTTTTCTGTTGTTCCAATACCACCTCCCGCCCCTGTAACGCACCGTAACGTTTTACAAGACCTCCCCCCCCCCCCCCCCCCCCCCCCTCCAAATTGCGTTACGTAATACTTGAACGTTCCTTTACCGAATAAAAGCGCACCCCTTTTGCGAGCCACGCTCGAACCAGGGTGTCCGTGGTGATAGGGGCCCATTATAATTATTGAATAAAATTAATAATAATAGGTAATATCCATAAGGTGTAAGTGAAAAACACTACATCCAGGGAAAATAATGAAATTATACTGTTTTCGTACTTATATATTATTATATTAAAAATGGGAAAAATCAGGTTTAAATAGATACCTTCAACATAAATTTAGGAAAACTGTAATAATTTTAGAGAACTAATTACTTTATCAAATAATTCAAGATTAATTCATTTTGATCTGTTTTATTTGCAAAAAAATGTCATGATATTCTTACTAGATTTGTTTGTTTGTTTTTCATTATTAATATTCTAAATTCATTTGTAGAATGTACGTTACGAAACTTTTGAAAGCATATTGTATAATTAATAATATAAGTAAACATAACATTGTATTTTTTAAATAGATTTGAGGAATTTGTTAATTAAAATTATAATAATAATAATTATTATTATTGCAACGGAAAAGATTTCGTGAGAAAAAGGAGAATAATAGACATTATCGATAACCAAAGAAATTTGTTTTTATCCTGAATAACAACAAAATCAGTTTTAATTGGGTTCTCAAAATAGTTTAAATTACTGCTTAAAGTTCAATATTCAGGAGAAAATTAGGCTTAAATTTAATAAGATGTATCTATTAAACATTGTTTTCAGAACAAATTTAGAATTATTCATAAAGTACTAACACAGCACGAATTTTCTTCGTATTTAGTTCTCGTTATATACGTGAATATATATTTTAAAATTAAAATACTTTTAAAAACAATTTCTTGCAATTTGTTAATTCTATATAAGTTCTACGTTTCTTCTTTTTTTTAAAACCAATTTATAAAAAATAATACATACTGGAATATATTTAAATGAATATTGAAAAAATTTCAATATATGTACATATATCGCAAGTAGCACATTACTTAAGAAGATTTATTATTTATACACACAAGTTTACGACTGGGTGCACTTTATTTTTTTAGATGCGTAAATCCAATTGAATTCGAAAAAACTAGCCATGTTAATAAATTCTTGGTTGTAATTCCTCTCGATATACGATAAGAACATTTCGTAAATTTGTTCACAGCTGACTATAATTAAAAACAGTATTGTACAGGTGGAAAACAAGACGAAGGCATAATACTTCTTTAAGCATGAATGTTGAGAAGATAATGCTTGCTACATAAATATGATTAGGCGAGTTTACAATTTGCTCTCTATAAACAAAAACTGGCTGCGCTGTTCTTATCTCAGTACCACTAAGTCAATTGCTCAAACTTCAGCCGAGTTGGAAAGAACGTCTGACTTTTAAACAATTTGGATTAGGAAATTCTAAGCAGGCTGAACTGAAAAAATTCGTAAATCTCAGGAACAACACTTTCTAATAGGCATTTTGCCGTCAATCGTTCTTTCTTTATCTGCTGAATATAAGTGGTATTCTTTGCGGTGCACATACAGACATATATAGTACCTAAGTTCTTTTGTTCCCGCACGTCTTGCCAATTATACGCACTCGTCCCCTAATTCTATTCGTTTTGAGTAAACCGGAAATGTTTAAATAAATTTGAGGATTAAGGTGAACCATTTTATCAGTAAAAGTTGTTCTTTTCGACTCTTCTGCGAATGCAGATGTTACTATAATGGGGGGTGTGTTTGTAGTTGCATATGAAATGACGTTCTGCAGATCAATCTGCCTGAATAAGAATTTAGCAACGTTTATATCCACTTGCGATAAATGTTATCATCGAAGAAAGTGTTTCTTATATTCCTTACACTGACATACACTGGCGAGAAACTGGTTATGTACACCCTAATATTTTCAGTTTCCCAAAAGCCAGGAAGGTATAGCGAAATAAATCGATAATGGTTTTATTACTTATGGGAATCCCAATCAGAAAATGCAGTTTCGAGAACAATCACACATACGAGCGTTTACCTGGATGCATTTATCTAAAATTGTGCATATAAAAGCGGTCAGTGGCTCCGCGGTACATTGATACATTGCGAACAAAACTAAAATATCGTGGAATTTCGCACAGTAAATTAATTAAATTAAACAGAAGTGTATTGTTACAATATATTTTATTAATAATTAATAAAATATATTGTAACAATACACTTCTGTTTAATTTAATTAATTTACTGTGCGAAATTCCACGATATTTTAGTTTTTTTCGCAATGTATTGTGGATATTTTTTTATTAATTTAATTTTAATAAGAGTAACTCTTGCTTGATTCTATTTACAAAAACTGATTTTCTAAAGCTCTTCCTTTGATAATAAAACAGAAACCAAACTTTTTAAAAAAAACTAAGCCTCCTCTAAAATTTGTCCACTTTTATTTCTTTAACTATTTAATTATCGGGTTGGCTAATACATAATGAGCGACATACATGACTTTATGTTTGTATTTATTTATTTAATAATTTACTATTAATCGTTAACAATATAATCACCGTCGTTATCTACTACCATCCGCCAACGATTCGGCAAAGAGTGGATGGCATCCCTGTAAAACTTCGCCGGTTTTGCTTTGAAGAATTCATCTATATATTGTTGCAACTGATGTTCATCATCGAAGCTTTTTCCTTGTAAATGATTACTGAGAGACCGGAATAAACTGAAATCCGTTGGGGCTAAGTTCGGCGAATATGGAGGGTGTGGCACTGTTTCCCAGTTGAGCTCCAGTAGCTTTAGTCGGGTACCCTTAGCGATGTGCGGCCAGGCATTGTCGTGAAGGAAAATTATTTTGTCCTGTTGTGGACGTTTACGACGGAGTTCAAGCTTTAGATTTTCAAGTTGATTACAGTATACTATTGCCGTCATCGTAGTATTAGTAGGAACAATTTCCCAATATATTACTCCATGTATGTCCCACCAGACCGAGAGCATCACTTTCCGAGTATGAGGATCTTTTTTTGGCGTAGGTTTACCTGGTTCGTTACGGCCCAGCCACTGGCGCTTGCGTGTGTGGTTGATATAGATAACCCACTTTCCGTCTCCAGTAACGAGATGGTCTAGCCAGCTAAATGTGCGACGGAACGATAAAAGGTATGCACAGATATCTGCACGGTAAGTCAGTTGATCTTTGTTCAACTGGTGGGGTACCCAAACACCATATTTGTACGTCTTCCCCAAACCGTGCAGATACTTTTCCACCGTGCCATGAGAGCATCCGAGCTTAAGAGCCAAATTGCGCGTAGTGCTTCGAGGATCTTCTTCAATTAATGCCTTCAGTTTATTTATATCTATTTCTACCGGACGCCCAGACCTTGGTTGATCGATCAAGGAATAGTTACCCTTGCGGAATTTTTGGAACCACCGCTTTGCTGTAGCCTCGGAGACTGCATCATCAGCTATCCTCTGGCATATATTACGTGCAGCTTCTGCAGCCGAATGCCCAGATTGGTACTCGTATAATAAACAGTGCCGAATATGCGTTTTAATATCACTCATTTTTTTCGTGGTTCTTTATGCAATGACAACCGAAACAGTACTGACGGCATGCTCACGACTCGCTCTTTATATATCCCCTGCAACAGAACGTTCTCGATCTTACCCAAAATTTCCAGAAAATAAAAACTGAAACGCTTATTACTTATTAGCCAACCCGATATCTTCAAAACAAATTTAACTTTTATTTTTTTAATTAATATTTTCAAACAATCTATTTATTAATTTAATTTTAATAAATTTTACTCTCTTGCTTGATTCTATTTACAAAAAATGATTTTCTAAAGCTCTTCCTTTGATAATAAAACAAAAACTAAACTTTTTAAATAAAACTAAGCCTCCTCTAATTTCCTTACTTCAAAAAAATTTCAAAAATAAATAACGCCTACTACGCCGTCACCACAGCATCAATGTACCGCGGAGCCACTGACCGCTTTTATATGCACAATTTTAGATAAATGCATCCAGGTAAACGCTCGTACATATGTGTTATTGTTCTCGAAACTGCATTTTATGATTGGGATTCCCATAATTTTAAGTCATTAGGAGGAATAATGGTAAAGCTACCCATTACTAATTATTAGTAATGGGTAGCTTTACCATTATTCCTAATGACTTCAAATAATCTATTTTTTATTGATTGATATAAATTTTTATAAATGTGTGTTGGTTTATTCGCCCACGCTTCTTTTATTGCTTCTTCTAGCACTGCAATATTAGTCCAGTCAAATAAGTAAAAAAAAATGGGTCAACCTCGGAATGAGAGATAATAAGCTGGAAATTTGTATACACCTTCATTTTGGCGTTCTAAATGTTGTGTCAAAAGTCTCATAAAATCTCGTGTCTGCGTCGTAAGTTATTGAAGGTCAAAGGTCAAAAAAATCGGTTTTCCGGGATTATTTCTGTTTCTACAGCTCCAATGACGTTAACACATATTATAAAAATTGTAGAGCGTAAAATTTCCAACAATTTTTGTTCCAATCATTTTTTCATGCGCTCAACCCTTTTTGAGATAGAGGGCGGAGAGCGCGCGGTTTCAGCCATACAAGCTAAAATACAAGGTCAATACTGAATCTCGGTGAGTAATACCTTGTATAAAGTTAATAAATCATTAAAATATTATTAACAATGAATAATTTGTATTATGTAAATTTACAAATCTTAAGTAATTCAAAGATCAGCAATATTAATTTTCTTCTTCTTCATCCTAATCTTCCGGGCGTTCGAAAATTTCTGTTTCATTAACATAATTTTCGTCGTTCTAAATCATTGCTTCCAGGCCTTCTAACATTTTTGGGTCGAATGCACTCTTTTCCTCGGCGTTGCTTTGTAATGAGCCAAGCTTGCCCATTACAGTGGCCACAAGCTAAAGTGCATTGCAACCCCGATTTTCTGCACCCGCAGCGTGGACCACATCCATTCTTACAATTACAAAATATAGTATTAAGTAATTCATCTGGAGCTTGTGGTAATATTATTGTCATTGCCTTCAGGAATTCATTTTGCAGCACCCAACCCCATTCCTGGGGTTCTAAATCATGTCCTAACCATTTTTGAACTTGGTAATAGACACGGTTTATATGCTGATGGACTGCTGCACTTGTCGGCGGAAGATTAGACAACTGCACAGGTTTATGAAGCTTTGTAGATTTAACGAACTGAGTATATCGAAGATGATCGATATTGTCCTCAGATTTTGGAGCATTGTATATTAAGTTTCGTACTCCACTTTCGTATAATTGGTCAGCATAAACTAGATTTTTAGTACTATTTACCAGTGTTTATTTTCAATGTAAAGAGGTTATAGTCCAGTTATAATGTTAATAGAAAAATAAGAATTTAAGAGTTTACACGTTTTAAAGACAAAATACTAAAATACAAAATACTAAAATTGATATGAAATTAAGATATACAAGAAAGTTTCATTTAAGGGGGTATCCCACTCTAGAATGTTCAAAAAATGCATTTTTGTTTTTAGTTTTGAAAAATTCTGTGTTCTTTCCTGAATCGTTTAAGCTATCTCTTGCCGCGAAATTTAAAAAGCTCGCGCCGCTACAGGAGATTCCGTGCGCAGCTGCGCGCTCTCCACCACTCTTAACTTTAACTTAAATGCCGTTTTTTCTCAAAACACCGTCTTGATGAATGGTGTGCAGCATTCAGAAAAAACCATTCAACCGAAAAATTTCAGATTTTGGTACAAGCTGTGTTGGCTTTGTCTCTATGACCTAAGTGGAGCAAATCAGGCATTTTTACATTTACATAGCTTGCATTCCATGTTTTAACAGTAAAAAATCAACTAAAAAATAAAACTTATAGTAGAAAAAATTAAAAAAATGAATAAAATTTTTTTTTTTCAAAATGTGCCACACTCATGCGATAGTTCGCTAGTTAGTGGTCCGGGCCGCAGGAGGATAAAAGATTCACTTAACAATAGGACAAACATCATAAACATTACAATTGAAGGGCCATATAATATTCGGTAGATTTAACTTCAAGAACAACCATCAAAGCATCATCAGCCTATTCGAGTATGTACTCAGTAGCAAACAAATGTTTTTGACGTCTGTCAATCCGAAGCAAGTGGAATATTGTTTAAAATTTATGAACACTTTCTTCTTTTTACCCAGTTTAGACATTGTGAATATTAATTCTACACTATCAGACGACGGAATAGTAATAGTTCTGGAAGGCAAAACGCATTGACCGTTATTAAAACACTCCGCGTCTCTAACTAGTTCAAAAAACGATCACGGCGGAATACTGGATATGAGAAATTAAATAACTCAGAATCAGTAATATCCTTTTGCAGTAAAGTTTCGGTTAAGGCTATGATATGACTAGGACATTACTTCAGGGTGGAGTCCTATTTAGAGCCGCCCCCGCTAGGGGCCCTCCTTTCACCGGGCGATCTACCCCTCCCGCTCCCTAGTTGCGTCCCTTTCTTTCTGGCGCAGGATCGCTCTAACGTCTAACGAAAAGAGCGACCCTTCGCCAGAAATCCTCCCCCTGCAGCTTAACCTCGACTATATTGTCCGGGGTTATGCTGCCCGCCGCACTCTCCAGCTCCTCCCTCTCCGCTCTCCATCTATCACATTCAAAGAACGTCTGGAGAGCGGAGTCCGACGGGGAGTCGCAGTAAATGCCGCACGGGCTCGGTGTCTTCCCTATACGGTGAAGGAAGGCCCGAAAGTGCCGTGCCCCGTCAGCATTTGTGTGAGGTAGAAATCCACCTCACCATGCTCACGGTTCAGCCAGGTGTCCAGCTGGGGGATAACCCGAGCTGTCCACCGGCCCCGCGACTCCCCATCCCACCATGTCTGCCAGGCCGCCATGGTTGCGGTCCTGGCCGCCACTGCGGCCTCCTTCCTCCCTAGGGCGTCTTTCTCCTGGTGGACGGACTGTCGTTCCCTGGCTAGGAGATCAATGGGTATGACCCCCGCGACCACTAAAACCGCTGGTTCTGAGACCGTTCGGTAGGAGCTCGCAATGCGGAGCGCCGCGCGCCGCTGGACTGCCCCCATGCGTTTGCGGTACTTTTCATACCGCATTGCATCGGCCCAGACTTCCGCACTGTACAGCATAATGGCCTAGGCGGTGCGGAGCAGCAGACGCCTTTTGCAGGGCCTCGGCCCCCCAATGTTGGCCATAAGCCTGCTCAGCGCCGCTGTCACCGCGGCCGCCTTGTCCGCCCGGCTATAAAAGAATTACTGAGTATTGTTGAAATCTTAATTATAAAAAAAATTTAAATTTTAAATTTTTACCCTTACCCCGCCCTTAAAAATGTTTGCAAGTTTTCTTTGATTCTTTCCCGAATCAAAAACATCACATATTCCAAATGTGGCATTTGTCTCTCGAAATTTCTTTATTGTGAATGCATTTGTAGGACTGCAATTAAGAAATTGTACGTCGTTTAGGACCTGCATAATCTACGTGTATTCTTGAACATGATCTGCTAGGAATCGGCCAAGGAATTAATTTAATTTTATTACGATCTTGAGAAAAAGTTCTCGCAGTTCCTTATGTGATCCTCAATTTTATTCTTCTTGGGCACCAATAGTATAACCTGACCACTGATCTTGTTTTCGCTATACCTATATGAGACGAGGTTAATACACTTAAGATTCGATCTCACAACAGAATTATGTCCTTATTGTGGCTTAACTCCCTTTTTTAAATGTTGAATTTGCTGAATTATTTTCTTTTCAATTTTTCTCAATTATTCTTATTTAAAACAAATACAACTTTTTTCATTAGTGGTTGTTGAATGGGCTGAATTATTGTTTTTTTAATTTTTCTCAACTATTCTTATTTAAAGGAAATAGAAGTTTTTTCATTATTAATGTTTCTTTTTTAATGCGAAAAATATGTTAAAATTAAGTGAAAACGTACTATTGAAACAAATATTCAGTGAGCTAAATTTTAATATATTTGATTGAAATTAACAATTTTGGAAATAAACGCACTTTTGATTTAAAAGCATACTTTTGACATCCAAAATTAATTTTAATTTCAAAGCGTACACTTTTAACAAAGTATTTGGTTTGGTTCCCCAAAACTTCCAATTCAACTATTCCAAACATCCAAGGATGCATTCGTGAGATATAAGAAATAATATTCCTCTCCGTAAGATATGTCCGGGTTAAAATCAGCCTATAATGAGATCTCTTGGAGATATGAAACCTCGCTTATGATCTCTCCATGATGTCTCGTCGACGATCTTTTTTCCTGCTGGGCTTTTAACAAAGTATTAAATACAAGCATATTTGATTCAAAATTTAGAAGCATGTAGATTTATTTATTTATATTATATTATAAACTAACAGGGTTACCAGGTTTCACCCGGCGTTGGGTAAATACTTACTAATTAAACACTTCTAAAATGTTCTAGTTTGTTATATACTAGAAATTGTTTCAACCTTTATGGATCCGCCATCTTGAATCTCCAAATATTAATAATATTCGGAATTAGTGCGCTTAAAATAATGATTATACCAATTTTCATTAAAACCCGTTGAAATCGAAAAAATGTTGGTTGCCATATTGGATCCACCATTTTGGATTTGCAGATTTTAATAATATTCAGAATCAGTAGCCTCAAAAAAATCGTCGCCTTATTGGATCTGCCATCTTGGATTTACAAATTTTGATAATATTCGAAATTAGTGGCCTCAGAATAATCATTGTACTAGTTTTCATTAAAGTCCGTCGAAATCGAGTAATTTTGGGTGCCATATTTGATCCGCCATCTTGAATTTCTAAATTTGGATAGCGGGTTTGATATCAGCATCCCCCAAAACCTCAAAATTCCGATTTTCATAAATAATCGGTCCAAATTTAAAATTTCCAGCCACCATCTTGGACTGACCATTTTGAAACTGAAAAAAAATTAGCCTATATTTTAAGTTGGAATATATGTATACCTACTACATTCGAACGGAAAATGAAAAATATCGATGCAAGCGTTTAGGCGTGATTGAGTAACAAACAAGGAAACAAACTTTGACCTTGAACCTAAGTATACAGTGTATGCAATTCCTGTAAACAATATCATTGCTTTTATCATTAATTGCTGTACACTCATAGTTTTAATAAAAATTTTCCAAAAATACGTTTACGCTTTGTTAACTTATTCTCTTGTGGTGTGGTAAGGATAACGGGATCTACCTTACCAAAAGGAAAGTTTCCGCCGGGGTATGATTATTTAGTTCGAAGCGCTTTAGGTGTGCTTATTTCCTATAACACGCTGAGCCTGAACCATGATTGAATGAACAAATCTCTGATTGCAATTTTTCTTTCTGATTTTAAATAAACAATACAAATGAATAATTTTGAGATAAAAATGAAAATATTCTGTGGAGGGCTTTTTAAAAAAAAAATGATTTTTCATCTTTCTCCAAAATCACTATATTGTCAATTTGAAATACAAGTATCATGAATAATTAATCTGAAAAGTATTGCAGTACATATTTAATTTTTCATAGAAATAGATAAATTAACATTATAACATACATACACGGTATCTAATAAGTTGGAATACAAAAAGAATTTGCGAGATCGAAACACGTAGTTAAATTTTATTAAATATTTTTAATGGAATTTAATATAGTGTATATTAAGAACATTTTACAAGAAATGTTTTTTGATTATACCTCCTTTAGCTTTTTTTACTAACAATACAAGCGGCACGGAGTATTAGCATAGGTATTTCGTCCCAAATTTTAATTATTGCCCGCTTGATATGCTCTAAATTACTGATGTTTTGGTCCTTGAGTTTTGACATCATGTAACCTCAGGCAAAAAAATCCAAATCAGGACTACTAGGAGGCCATTCATCCTATGGCAAAAAGTCGACTAAATTTTCAGCACACCACTTCTGAACTGAATTTGCGGTATGCGAAGGTGCTTACTGAAAACAATAGTAGTCGTCTCCAAACAATTCTTTAGAGCCTGGAAGCAACACGGCTTGAAGAACTTTCCTCTGGTAGTATTCAGCGTTGACCTTGACACCATTTTCAATAAAAACCAGAGGGAGCTTGCGCCTTTCACAAAAACTCCTCAAACAACAGCAAATGAAGCATTTTGACATCTAGACACATAATGCTCGTTTTCTGGAATGTCTTGAATTTTTACTGACCACACGCAATAATTTTGAAGGTTGTGCGGTTGCTGCAAAACAAAGAGTTTTTCATAGGAAAACACAAACTCTTCTCCAGCGTGCCAAGCAAGAATATTGGAAACTATTGCAGCTCTTTTTTTCTCTGGATGATGTCGAAACTCCATGAATTTTTTGTTTTTTTATAAGCCTTTAAGCCAAGATCTTGGGTGAGTATCAAATGTGCCGAAGACTTTCCGATTCCTAATTTCCCACTGAGTTTTCTTACCGAACAAAATTTTTTTCTTCGAATTTGCTCTCTTACGGCTTTAATGCGTACAGTGCGTGAACGTCCACTTTTCTTACGGTTTTCAATAGACGAGGTTTCTTTGAAACGTTTTATGGTCCTGTATACAAAGTCCCGTTTTATTCCTTCTTTTCTCAGATCACGAAATATCTTACAAGGCCTTGTATTTCAAATTGGTGATATTGTGAGTTTGGAGAAAGATGAAAAGTAAATTTTTTAAAAAAGCCCTCCACAGAATATTTTCATTTTTATCTCAAAATGATTCATTTGTATTGTATATTTAAAATCGGAAATAAAAATTGCAATCAGAGATTTTTTCATTTAATCACGGTTCAGGATCAGCGTGATAAATGCAGTCACATTTTTGAGCCTGTGATTAAAATAATAATTCTGTTTTTGCTGTAGTTTCTCTAATTTTTAAGTTTTGAGAGAGTAAGTAAAATTTTTACTTACAATAATTTTTTTGTTACCAACATTTGGCGTATTTCTAGGAATTTTTTTAAAAATACCTCGTGGAAAATTGTTAACTGAAGAAGAAAAGGCACAAATAACGACATTTAAAGAAGTCGTCATTGGCAATAGGGAAATTCCAAGAAGAATTGGCCGCTCGGATTCTGTAGTGAAGAATTTCTTAAAAAAAGGGCGAGATATGGCATTAGAAAGCCAATAAAAGGTAATAAAAAAATTACTGGAAGGCTTGCTGGACAAATAAAAGAAGACGTGACAAAAAATAAATTACGTGCTGCAAAAATTGTTTCAAAACTACAACTCCCAATTAAGAAAAGACTAGTTCAACAAATTTTGCACGACACGGAGTACATAAAATATAAGAAACCGGCAAGGCGCCCAATTTAAAGCAAAAGCACACACGTATGGAATTTACCAGAAAACACATGAATTGGACAGGGCAATGGAATTACGTTATTTTCTCTGATGAGAAAAAATTTAATTTATTTTCTCTGATGAAAACAAATTTAATTTGGGGAGGATTTTCTTCGAGAGGAACATTGCACTTGTGCTTTGTTCCAACAAAAATGAATGCTGAAAAATACACGGAGCTTCTGGAGGATGTTTAGGTTCCTTATTTGGAGGCGAATCATGAAGAAACTTTTATTTTTTCAGCATGATAACGCATTCATTCTGCGAGAATAACGAAGACTTGGCTTCAAGAAAAGATATTCCTTTGTTAGAGTGACCGTCTCTTAGTTCGGATCTTAATCCAATAGAACCTGTGGAGAATATTAGTACGACGAGTTTATGCAAATACTCAGCAATATAACAGCGTATCAGAACTCAGAGCAGCGATTTTGAGGTGTTGGAATGAATTTGACGGCAATTTAATTAAAAAACTCGTACGATCAATACCAGATAGGATATTTGAGGTGATTAGGAGCAAAGGAGCGAAAACGAAGTATTGAGAACATGTCTAATAATTTTTTGTAATTATAGTAATGAAATTTGCTTACTTTTATGAAATGAGTTTATACGAATTGCGCACCTAAAAAATGAATATATTTATTTTAATTTAAATGATTTTGCTTTTATTAAGTTTAGCCATTTAATTATAAATTACCGCCTCCAAAAATATTTATTTATTTAACCATATAGGCATATAGGCACTATTTCTCTTGATATATTCAAAACTATCAGTGCGTTTATAGGAATTGCGCGCACTGTATGTAGGGACTAGTATTGATGGTTTGGCCGGTTTCACCGGCTTCGCCTGCCCGATTATCGCCCTCATCATAACAGTATATATAAAAAATAAAATAAATGAAAAGACTATTAGATGCAATTTGTTTTAAATAAAAAGAAATATAAAATCTGAGCCAGAATGCAGAAAACCAATCATTTTTCTAGAGATGGCCGTCTTAAGAAATGATTTGGTGAGAAAGGGGTAATAGCACATATGGGGAGCTTTCATTCAAAATTTAAATGAAGAAAATCAGTTATGATTTGGAGGAGTTGTGAGCCAGAATGTAGAAACATAATTTTTTAGAGATGGCCACCTTAAGAAATCATTCGGGGGGAAAAGGGTGGACGTAAAAAATAAGTAATAATAGTGGAGATAGTACACATGGGTGGCTTTTATACAAAATTTAAATGGAGAAAATCGGTTATTATTCAGAGTAGTTCTGAGCCAGAATGCAGAAAAGTAATTTTTCTAGAGATTAGCACCAAATTTGAATGAAGAAAATCGTTTACGGTTTCGCTGAGTTCTGAGGATGGAAACTTGAGAAGTAGGTAAGCCGCTGCTAATTGCCAGCTGATTATATTTTTCCTGACCCCACAATAAGTTGAAAAAGGCGCGGCGACTATTCAAGGAAGGGAAAGAGCTAAGCGCTATTGAGAATTCGAATGAAAATATTTCCTTGCCATTGCCTTGAAAATAGATTTTTAAAATTTATTTTCGCTAAAAGTTGTGTGAAAAGGGGGGCGTGGGGGATTCAGTTTAGAACTGAGTAAAAGTCCCTGGGGGAATTAATGTTGTGAAGAAGTTTAAGCAAAATTGGTTAAGTAGTTTAGCCGGAAAATGGAAAAGTAAATTTTCCGGACCCTGGCTCCATTTGAGACAATGTTCAGGGCGAGGGGTAAGTGGAGAAGAGCGATGTATGGATCCAACTAAATTCCTCATGTGGGGCTATCGTATAAAATTTCAATTCAATATTTGGCCGTGTTCTGAGGGTAGATATTTGAAAGATAAGTCTGGACAGTGAATCGCCGCTGATTTCTAAAGACCGCCGAGCAAGGTCCCGAAAAAGAACGAAGAAAAAAAAATTGCTCCTAGCAAGGTCGCGAAATAGAACATTACATTAAAGGAATGTGACATTGAGAAGACTGCTTTCTCAGTGAATAATGGTAAATATGAGTTTACCAGACTACCATTCGGATTGAAAAATGCTCCTGCAATTTTTCAACGAACATTGGACGATATACTAAGAGAGCATATAGGAAAAAACTGCTTCGTCTATATTGACGACATCATAATTTCAGCGAAAACGAGGATAAACACCTTAAAGACATAGAGACAATATTGAAGACCCTCAAATCCGTAAAAAAAGGAAGATACAGCTTGACAAATGCAAATTTTTCAAAACTAGCGTTGGGTTTCTAGGATTCATCCGAAGGAGTGAAAACTAATCCGGCAAAGGTAGAGGCGATTCTGAATTTCCCGCAACCGAAAACATTGAAGGATCTTAGATCATTTTTAGGATTATCGGGCTATTATAGATGCTTTGTCAGGGATTACGCTAAATTAGCGAAACCCCTTACAAATATTCTGAGAGGGGTGAATGGACGACTGTCCAAAGATTCCTCGAAAAACAAAATTGAATGACGATACTATCAAAGCTTTCTCCAAAATCAAGAGCGCCCTAGTTTCCGAAGAAGTAATTTTAGCATATCCAAATTTAAGAATTCCATTTGACCATAGACGCTTCTCAATATGCTATAGGAGCAGTTCTCGAACAGAATGACAAACCCATAACTTTTATACTAACTCAATAGAACGGAAGAAAATTATGCAGCAAACTAGAAGGAGATGGCAATCATTTGGGTCTTAAACTCCCTAAGAAATTACTAGTATGGCACCTCAAAAGTCCGTATTTTCACAAACCATTGACCGCTCACCTACGCGTTAAGCCACAAAAACCATAACACGAAAATGAAAAGGTGGAAGGCGATCCTCGAAGAATACAATTACCAGCCTGATTATAAACGGATGCATTATCGAGACCCCCGTAAGATTCTCTAACACCAGAAATTAATTCAATGACGAATACAGTCCATAGCGCCGAAAGCTCTGCTGAAGATCTCATTCCGACAGTGCAGGCACCCATCAATGCTTTTAAAAATCAAATATGGATCGAGACAGGCTTAGAAAATAACTACCAATTTTACATTCCCTTCCCAAGCTATACTGGGGACAAATTAATTACTATACTAAAGAAACACCTTAACCCAGCAATAGTCAATGGAATATTTACTTCAGAGAATGTTTCAAAATTTCAAACCTATGCACTTTAAAAACTACAAAGCTAAATTCACCCAAACGAAAATTAGGGACCTAACACCAGAAGCCAATCAAGAAGAGCAGATTTTACTAGAGCATAGAAGAGCTCATTGAAACGCTAAAGAAACAAAAATACAGCTTGTGGAAAAGTTCTACTTCCCTAAGATGACGCAGAAAATAATAAATTTAGTGAAACAATGCAGCACTTGCAAACAACATAAATATGAAAGGCACCCAGCTAACCCCGAAATAGGAAAAACCGCAATACCTCAGTTTCCAAGACGGATACTTCATATGGACATTTATATATTGTAGTAGAGACATTTTTAGTATTAACTGCAATCGATAAGTTTTCAAAATACGCCCAAGCTAAAATCTTAAAAGCGCGATCTGCGGAAGACATAAGAGAACCCCTAACGCAACTTCTTTTCATGTTCGGAGTCCGGGAAACCCTTGTAGTAGACAATGAAAAATCTCTAAATTCCAGTACCATTAGTTTAATGGTAGAAGACCAATTTGGCATCAACATTTTCCAAACGCCCCCATATTTCAGTAACGCAAACGGACAAATAGAACGATTCCATTCCACGCTATCAGAGCTCGTGAGATGCTTAAGAGCAGAAAATATTCTCAGATCCTTCGAAGAATTATTAGACTGTGCAGTGTATGAATACAATTGCTCCGTATATTCGACAACAAACAAGAAGCCTATAGAAATATTCTTTGGTAGGAAAGTCAGAGTAGATCCGGAAACATACGAGAAAGCCAGACAAGACAATGTACAAAGACTAACTGAAAAACAAGAACAAGACCTTAAGACGCACAATAAAGAAAAACTTTCAAAATATATCGATCAGAAGATATAATCTATGTTATAATCAACAAAAGACAAGGAACTAAACTTACACCCCGGTACAAAAAGGAAATTGTCAAAGAAAATAAGAATAGCTTAGTGATCACAGAATCAGACAGGACAGTACACAAAAGTAACATAAGAAATTGATATCTATTTTTGCTTCCAGGATAGCCTTTATTTCCTGGTATGGCGACGTACAAATATTGGATTACTCTAACTCGAAAATAATAATACTGACTACTGGAAACGCAAAATTACAGACCGGAACTTTAAAACTGGTACACATCATAGAACTGGACACTTACGAAAAAACGATTAACGACCTAGACCATAAGATCAAGAAACATGTCGGAAGAACCCATCCTATGTGCCCTTTCCTCAGCCATGAGACTGCTCAAATCAAAAACCTACTTAATAGATTAAAACCCAGGACTAAAAGTAAGAGATCACTTAACTTTCTTGGTAGTGCATGGAAATGGTTGGCCGGCAGTCCAAGTTCATAACTTCGTTGTGGATAAAATTAGAAGCCTAAATTTTCAGTAACCAAGCAGGCATTGTATAAACACGGTATATTTCAAATTTCATTCAATTTGAACCAGTTGTTTAAAAATTATAACTAGTCAAAGTTTCTTAATTTTGTCACTCACTCCCTGACTGACCGATCATCAAAACTCTAAGGCACTTCTAGCAGACATAGAAGCTTCAAATTTAGAATACAATTAGTGTTTAGTGTATAAATCAAGGAAAAACTAAAATACAGGGTTTTCAGAGCTAAGAGGTCAATACTGCAAGGGGTGAAAGGTCAGACCGAGACAAGCAAAAAATCGTATGGGTGGGGGGGGGGGGGCATCTCGCACCGTTTGGCAGTTACAGGGTGATTCGTAAATCAGGATTTTGCCTTATATGGGAACCGCTCTTGTATTGTTATCTTTTTTTCTACGCATCGCAGCGGCCCCAAACTGATTTCAAAAAATCACTATGTGGAAGCCCTTTCCAAAAAAGTTTACACCACCCCCTATCCCCAACCCCTTGGCCACAATCCCCCCTGCAAGTTGAAAAAATTAACTTTTATTTCACGATTTTTCACCTTTCGCCCCACTTTTCTCCGAAATTCATGTTATTAACATACCTACTTTTTATTTTTTTTAAGTTGCCTATCTAATTACCTTTCCAAAAAGGTGCAACATGCCCAGGTAGAAAAGGGTTGCAAAAGTCCTGAAATTAAAACATCCTCACAGGTACCTAATTACTTTATTGCACCATAATGGAAAATGTCGTTAAGTAAACAATTTTTATGACAGCAAGTTTGGAAATGTTTGTTTAGGAAACAGAGGTAGTACATTTTTATTATTTCAGCAAAACAGTAATAAAATAATAAATGTAATCTCGTTAAATAGCGTTATTAGTTTATTATCTCCAGTATTGACTCTTAAGTATCCTGACGCTCCGTTTCTAATACCTCCTATGAATTATGGTATAAAAATGGGTAAGTTTGAAAGGACATTGACCACAGTTGAAGAAGCAATCGATAAAACCGGGTGTTTAATAGAAAAAATTAAGATAAAGATAAAAGTCTGCCGATATAATTTACGTGTACGGTTTAGTAGACGGAAATGATAGTGAGGCCGTACGACAATACCAAAGGAGATTCCCGAATCGACGTATACCCGACAGAAGGGTATTTTCAAGGACTTTCAGAAGGTTAAAAGAAACCGGAAGTGTAACCGCCCCCAGAGCAGAAACGCGGTCAGGAACATCGGTCGATTCAGCGGACCCCGACCAACAAATCCTCAACATCGTCAGGAACAGCCCTGTAATAAGCATCAGGCAGGTCGCACGAAGGTCAGGATTGTCTTCAGGGAGAGTTTGGACCGTTGTGAACCGAGAGGGACTTCATCCATACCACCATATCCCGGTCCAAGCACTAGGGAAGGAGATTCCGAAGGACGATTGCAATTTTGCACTTGGCTGTTCGAGTCTGACATTGAAAACAGAAGGTTTCTAGACCGAATTCTGTGGACGGATGAAGCGCAGTTCACCCGGGATGGCATCACAAACTTCCACAACCTCCACACCTGGTCAGATGTGAACCCACATAGGACAAGGTGTCGGTCTTTCCAACAAAGATTTAGTGTCAATGTCTGGGCTGGCATCATCGGCATCCAGTTGATAGGACCCTTCATCTTGCCCCAAGTGCTGAATAGTCAGCTATACTCGGACTTTTTGGAGAATAGCCTTCCGGATCTGTTGGAGGACATCCCCCTGGCCACCAGAAGCGCAATTTATTTACAGCTCGACGGAGCACCTGCGTATACTGGGAACATTGTTAGGGCAAGGTTGAATGAGCATTACCCAGAGCGCTGGATTGGACGAGGTGGATTCACCGGGCCTTACTCCACTGGACTTTTTCTTATAGGGAATGATGAAAGATGAAGTTTACTCAAGACCAATCAACACCAGAGAAGAATTAGTTACCAGGATTGGGACTGCAGCCACGAAAATACGGGAGAGACTGGCTACCATAGACCTCAAACGTGAAATAAAACGAAGGCTACTTGCATGTATCGAAACTAGCGGAGAACATTTTGAACAGCTTTTAAAGGACATACGTTTTAATTGTAATTAGTTTTTAAGCGAACAAAATGTATTTTTTAGTAAACTTAAGTATAATTTCCTAAAAATTCGAATTATCATGATATTCTGTAAACGGATTTTTGTAAATAAATTTTCGTAACCTTTTCCTACCTGGGCATGTTGCACCTTTTTGGTAAGGTAATTAGATAGGCAACTTAAAAAAAATAAAAAGTAGGTATGTTAATAACATGAATTTCGAAGAAAAGTGGGGCGAAAGGTGAAAAATCGTGAAATAAAAGTTAATTTTTTCAACTTCCAGGGGGGATTGTGGCCAAGGGGTTGGGGATAGGGGGGTGGTGTAAACTTTTTCGGAAAGGGCTTCCAAATAGTGATTTTTTGAAATCAGTTTGGGGCCGCTGCGATGCTTAGATAAAGATAAAAATACAAGAGCGGTTCCCATATAAGGCAAAATCCTGATTTACGAATCACCCTGTAACTGCCAAACGGTGCGAGATGCCCCCCCCCCCCCCCCCCCCCCCCCACCCATACGATTTTTTGCTTGTCTCGGTCTGACCTTTCACCCCCTGCAGTATTGACCTCTTACCTCTGAACACCCTGTATTTTGCAATTTCGGAAAAAAAAAGTTACATTTGCAGTGACTGAATGAGTGTACCTGTATATCCCTATATACAGGGTGTCCCATAGGAATGTGTGAAAACTTATGAGCCACTATTTTTTAACAAATGGAGGGATCGGTAAAATGTAAATACTTTTTAATAAAGGACAGTCGTCATTTTTATTTCATGTCCATTTTATTATAAAAAAATTAAATCTATGTAATACAAACCGAAAATTATAAATATAGTAAAAAACGTGAATTATTAAAAATATATATTTGTGAAATGTGAACCATCTACATAAAAGGTATCTACCTGCATTTCTTTGAATCTTCTGTCGCCGGAGAGAAGTACAAAGGGATGTTAGAGACCAAATCCTTTCTCATGCGAAAAAGAGGAGCCGCGTTGTCTTTTTTTTTTTTTTTATTGAAGACGGAGCAGCACCTCCTCGCACACAAGAAGTATCATCAATAAATTTTATGGCGATCGAGTTATTGGCCTAAGGTACCCACGCTTTGCTAGGGGTAAAGGAATAGAATAGCCACATTACTCGTCAGATCTCATTCGATTTGATTTCTTTTTATGGGGCTACATTAAAGATCTCTGCTATGAAAATAACAAAAAAACAATTGAGGATTTTATTAAAGACATTGGGAAGGTCGTCAATGGCATTTCAAATGAAACGTATGAAAATGTTTTTAATAGTTTTAGAAAGCATATGGATATTTGTGGCAAATTAGATGGTTAAAATATCGAAAATATATATCATTAGTAACTAACGTACTTCACTACTTGTTTAAATTAATTGTTTTGTATTAAATAGATTAAATTTTTTTATAATAAAATGGACATGAAATAAAAATGACGACTGTCCTTTATAAAAAAGAATTTACATTTTACCGATCTTTCCATTTGTTAAAAAATAGTGGCTCATAAGTTTTCACACATTCCTATGGGACACCCTGTATATTTAAAAATGAAAGTTTGTTTGTTTGTTTGTTTGTTTGTTGCTCAATCACGCCTAAACGCTTGCATCGATATTTTTCATTTTTTGTCCGAAGGTAGCACATATTCCGACTTAACATATAGGCTAATTTTTTTTGGTTAATACGTAGGGTTTCAAAATGACGGATCCAAGATGGCGGCTGAAAATTTTAAATTTGAAGCGATTTTCATCAAAATTCGTACATAGGGGTTTCGTGGAATGGTGATTTAAAATCCGCTGTCCAAATTTAGAAATTCAAGATGGCGGATCCAATATGGCTACCAAGATTTCTCGATTTCAACGGATTTTAATGAAAATTAGTACAACGATTGTTTTGAGGTCACTGATTTTGAATATTATCAAAATTTAGAAATCCAAGATGGCGGATCCAATATGGCGACCAAGATTTCTCGATTTCAACGGATTTGAATGAAAATTAGTACAATTATTGTTTTGAGGTCACTGATTTTGAATATTATCAAAATTTAGAAATCCAAGATGGCGGATCCAAAATGGCGATCATATTTCTCGATTTCAACGGATTTTAATGAAAATTAGTACTATGATTATCTTGAGGTCACTGATTTTGAATGTTATCCAAATTTACAAATCCAAGATGGCGGACCCAATATGGCGACCAATATTTCTCGATTTCAACGGACTTTAATGAAAATTAGTACAATGAATATCTTGAGGTCACTAACTTTGAATGTTATCAAAATTTACAATTCCAAGATGGCGGACCCAATATGGCGACCAATATTTCTCGATTTCAACGGATTTTAATGAAAATTAGTACAATGATTATATTGAGGTCACTGATTTTGAATGTTATCAACATTTACAAATCCAAGATGGCGGACCCAATATGGCGACCAGTATTTCTTGATTTCAACGGATTTTAATGAAAATTAATACAGTGATTATTGTGAGACCACTAATTTTTTATATTATAAAAATTTCTAAATGCAAGATGGTGGACCCAACATGGCGTCCAGAATATCTCGATTTCGACGGATTTTAATGAAAATTGGTACAATGTTTATTCTGAAGCTACAAATTTCGAATATTATCAAAATTTGTAAATACAAGATGGCGGGTCCAATATGATACCAAATTTCTCGATTTCAACGGATCTTACTGAAAATTAGTACAATGATTATTCTGAGGCCACTAATTTCGAATATTAGCAAAATTTCCAAATTCAAGATGGCGGATCCAATATGGCGACCAAAATTTCTCAGTTTCAACGGATTTAAATGAAAATTGGTATAATCATTATTTTAAGGAACTAGCCCAAGATAGAAACGGATGGAGAGACTTTGTAGACGCTCTATGCTCCCGAAGGGAGTAAGATAGGACAAAAAAGAAAACATTTTTTAATATTATTAAGATTTGGAAATTCTAGATGGCGCGGATCCATAAATGGGTTTTCGGGTTGAAACAATTTGTAGGATATAACAAAATAGAACATTTGAGAAGTGTTTAATTAGTAAGTATTTACCCAACGCCAGGTGAAACCGGGTAACCCAGCTAGTGTATAATATAATATAATGGAATAATAGGTGTAGATGGATACCTAGATATAATTATATTCAAAGGTGAACTTCTAAAATGGTCAACGGATTATGTTCCAAGGTAACTTGTAAAATGGTCAATCAACGGAATGAAAAAGCAAGAATGGGACATGTCTTATGAAGTTGTACCAAAATCCCGCAAAGTATTAAGTAGACTAAATTGCCCGAAATTGCCATGAAAGAAAGAATACTAATAATCATAACCGCGGCCGACGGAGGTGGCTTGCCCGCGCCGCGGCTTCCTCGCTTCCCGTCCGTCACAAAAAGGCGGCCACTTTCTTCCAGGCAACCTTTGGGTCTTACTGCGATATCGCAGGTATACACACAAACCACGTTTTATTTAACTTACGCAAAAAGTATCAGTCAATATGGGTATAAAAATTTAAATAATCTTTATATAAATTTAATTCTATAGAAAAATAATGGGTTAAGTAATTTATTAATTAAAAAATAAAACTTTGAGTGCCTTACATTAGTTCAAGTTAATCCTCTCTTAAGCTTGTGTCGCAGCTTCGACATGCTAAAAAGATAATACATTAATTAGAAAAAGAAAGGTTAAACAAACTTACTTTATCCAATCGAAATGTCATATTAAACAGGTGACATTTTGCAATCAGCTGTCCTGATATTAAGGACCATCAACCATAAAGCATTTTGATATTTAGGACCACCAAACTATAAAGCATTTACTCCTCGAGCGCCATCTGCGTTTCGTGAAGAAATGTAAAGAATTAAGGTTCAGTGTAGGAAAGGATTCGTACAATCCCTGTGAACCACACGCATCCCAGTCCAGCTCTATTTTGCTATATAAGCAGGCTGGGGTGCATAGAAAATTCAGTCTCAACTCAGGTTTATGCCGAGAAGACCAGACCAATTGCAGGTATATGCTGCAAAAACAAGATTAAGGACGAACAAGTTAGCAAGTATAGGTATATGCCGTGGTTGCTGGCTGGTTTATTCCCTTAAGCATAAAAATTCAGTAATATTGTTAGGTATACGCCGATAATATTACTGAATATACTTCGTCAAATAGAATCACGTGGAAAATGAGCAGGCGGTAGGTATATGCCGTGAGTGCTTGTTAGTTAAAATAAATAGCCCCTTCGATAATATTGTTAGGTATATGCCGACAATATTATTGGATATAATACGTCGCGAACACCGAATAATTTTGAATGAATTAATTGAGCCAATTCCGTTTTTTTTTATTTACAGAGAGAAGCAGATTTGGTAATTTTAAGGAAAATTTATTTCGTTATTGTTTATTTTCGTATGAATTATTGAGTTTTTGTTTGTATTGTTAAGAGAATATAAGAAAAAAAAAATTGATAAAATATATCGGGTTGGCACGAAAGAAATGACAGTTTGTTTTTACATTTTAAATTCTAACATTTTTATTTTACTATACATTTAGTCAATCAAATACTCGCCGTGAGCATCTATGACGTCTTGCCAACGTATAGGCAAGGATTGGATGCCTGTTGCCCAGAACTCAGGAGCCCTTAGTTGAAGAAGATGGCTATGCAGGTTTCAACACATTAAAAGTGTTAAAGCGTTTATCAGGCAAATCATTTTTCATGGCTCTGAATAAATGATAGTCTGAAGGGGCAATGTCTGGGGAATATGGTGGATGAGGTACCGTCTTCCAGCCTAAGCCCTGCAGTTGTTGGCGGGTGGTGGATGCAGTGTGCGGGCGAGCGTTGTCATGAAGTAAAATGACATTGGCTCTTCTTCGTCTTTTTTCTTTGATAGTTGTGGCTAGTTTATCGAGCTGCGCCGTATATGTGTTAGCATTAATTGTTTCATTATGTAATAATTCATAAAACAGCATGCCCTGAGAATTCCAAAAGCAGCACAATAGAACTTTTTCGCCGCGGTTTTGATTTTGCTTTGGTTGAGTTGGTGGGTCTTCCTTTCGTGGCAGCCAGAAGGCACGGCGCGTATTGTTTTCGTAGAGAACCCACGACTCGTCCCCTGTGACCAAATTCTCCAAAAACTCCTTCCGGCGCGGTCGAAGTAGGAGCGATTGGCAGACGGTGACCCGAGCAGCACGAGTGGCGTCTGTGAGGGCATGAGGTGTCCATCGGGATAAAACTCTCCTATATCCGAGCTCGTGCAGGTGATGTTCTGTAGCGTGATGGCTGCAGTGGAGTTTTGTCGCTAATTCACGAGTGCTTGCATCCAGCTTCTGTTGCAGTTCACGGCGCAAATCATCGTTAGTATAGTGAATCTGTCATTTTGGGTGGAAAAAATTTTCTAACGAGCAAATGTACGTGGAATCGTTGAAGGGTAAGGAAACAAAGTGATTTGTCATAAATTTGTCACTTTCACACCCTACGCTTTTTTGAAAATTGAAAAAAAAATCAAAAAATTTTTGAAACGCATTTATCTCGGATTCTATGCATTTCTGAGAAAAATTTATTGAACAAAAAATGTATAAAACAATGAAATCTACAATTAATGTCATTGACTCAATACCGTACGACAAAATCTGCGCGCTGTAGGTGGCGCTGAAGTTCGTAAACATGTGTTTTTCAACTTTTTTGTCCACAAAACGTTTTCTTTTAGCAAAAAAGTGAATGAGAAAGTTGTTGCTCATAAAATTACGTACAATATTTATTTAAAACATTTTTCGCTACCACTTACATTTTTCGAGTTATACCGCAACAAAGTGTGTTCTTCAGACATTTCCAGAAATTTGAGTTTCAATACCGTTTTATTAGAACTTCAAATCGACAATTATAGAAATATTAATTTTTTGAATTTCGAAAAAATATATTTTTCAAATGTTACGAATGGAGTCTCTTAAAGTGACGATGTATGATTTAATGCTCCTAAAGAAGGTAACGGAAAATGCTTGGAAAGGGACCGCGCAGGTATAAATGAAATTCGTCTAAAACGTACCGTTAGGAATTTAGTGCAGGTACAGTTTGGAAGGTACATTTGGAAGCAACTTTGACGAAAACTAAATTAATTCAGAAAAATATGAAAATGCATATCACATTTAATAAACAATCTTTTTTTCAATTTCAACAGTAAGTTTTTTTAATTTAAAAATAAACCAAATCAGGAAACATGATCGTTTACAAATTTCAAAAACGGCAAAAAATGACTGATTAAGACTTGAAAAACTATTTCTTCTTGGAATTTCATATCAGCATCTCAAACAGCTATTAAGATTTTATAATAAAAAACCGTTAACAACGAAACGGAAATGATGGAGACGGAAACAAGAACAATGATCGATCAACAAACATTAAACATACGTAAAAAATGTTAACGAAAATTTGGTTCAAATACCTTGACGAATTGTGTGTTTTCTGAGCATCACGTTTAGCACGGCGTTCATCAGAATAACTGACGTAGCAATTGTTGTGAATGACGATTGAACTGGTTTCATCTTCGAGCAATTTTTGATGGGCAAGATTTCCTCTCGTTACGGCTCTTTTTAACAAAGTTTCCCGACCTTTCGCAGTAACTGAACGCCCTTCATCCACCACTTTTTCATAACAAACGAAACAAACAGACATTTTAAGAGAGAACGTTTGTGACACATTACTCTCCAAAATTCACTGAGGAACTGAAAAATGTACGCTTCTCAGTGTTTAGGGGGCTGTAGAAATTCGGTCCTTTTGTACATCTAAGCCAATTCCGCCAGTGAAAGTTAGAATAGAACTATTCACCGTGGTACACGGCATTTGTTGCGCTATAACTCTTAAAAGGTAAGTCGTACAGAAAAATGTTTTAAATAAATATTGTACGTAATTTTATGAGCAACAACTTTCTCATTCACTTTTTTGCTGAAAGAAAACGTTTTGCGGACAAAAAAGTCGAAAAACACATGTTTACGAACTTCAGCGCCACCTACAGCGCGCAGATTTTGTCGTACGGTATTGGGTCAATGACATTAATTTTAGGTTTTAACATTCTCTACATTTTTTGTTCTATAAATTTTTCTGAAAAATGCATAGAATCCGAGATAAATGCGTTCAAAAATTTTTTTGGAGTTTTTTTGAGTTTTCAAAAAAGTGTAGGGTGTGAAAGTGGCAAATTTATGACAAATCACGATTCCACGTACATTTGCTCGTTAGAAAAATTTTCCACCTAAACCTTATTTTCACGACAGATTCACTGTACTACATTGTCGAATGTTGGTGGTCGTCCCGAGCGAGGTTGACTTTCGAGGCTTCGGTCTCCTGTACTGAAGCGTTTGAACCAACGAGACACTGTTGCGTGACTTGTAGTATCTGAGCCAAATGCAGTGTTGATGTTGTCTGCCGCAGCTCGCGCACTATGGCCTAACAAATACTCTTAAAGGTATAGAGTTCGAACTTGTCGCTCATCCATTTTTCTTCAAACTGACTGAATTAATCGTGCGTGCGCTTTTATATACCCCTAGGACTGAAGCACCTAGAATGTTCTATAACATATGGTCGAAAACAATTGATTAGAAAAACAACATGAGTAGAGTTTTCTAGAGTGTCTCATTACTTTCATGCCAACCCAATAGTTGAAATGGTATTTCGCATGATGGGTCCTGTTTTCGTTTTCTGATTTTAGCATTAAAATATTTAGCGTAAAGCTTTACACTTAAGTTGCAATCAAATTGATGGACTATGTTCCAATGCATTTACATTTATTCCAATTTAATACCGATGCAAAGATACTTTCACAATTAACTAGAGCACTTGTTAAATGATCGTTGCAAAACACTTCCGCACACACTTCAGTATTTCTACTTTTTCAAAACGATACTGAAACTTTTAAACCAAAAGTGAGACTGTGAAATTATTCCAATTGTTGTTACATTTTAAAAATGTCACTTTAAAAGTGAAGTGTTTACTTCTAAATCAAAAATAACACTTTAATATCACTTTAAATTTTGCAAATTTAAAATGTTACACCATGAAAATCAAAATGCTTACTTTCGGATCAAATGCGTTAAGGGATTAAAATAAAAGCGCAAGTCGGATTTTTTTCTCACAAGGGGAGGGCACAACTTGATATGAATTGATTTGAATAATTTTTAAATATGTTTTATCGAAGATTTCTTTCATCCCCTACGCAGTCAAGGTAAAAAAATAGAAGAACAAAATGATCCTATAATTTTTTGCGAATTTTACTGGCTTCTATGGCTCGGACAAATATTTACGATGAAGCATTTTAAAGGATTTACTTTCTGTCATAAAAAAGTAGTGTAAATTAACGTTATAACCCTTTAATGCGCAAAAAGAGGATTTTGTGCACGCAAGTTCAATTGTACGATTCGAATAGCAAATTGGGGCGATTTTTTTCCAAATTCGTATATAAGGGATTTTTGGGGGTGCTCTTTCAGAATCTGGTATTTGTTTTGTATAAAAGCTTCAAAAACCCTATTATTTTTTGGGTTCTTTCAAAAAAGTGCTGATTTTTTTTTTGTCATTTTTCTTCTCACAGTCGATTATCTTGTCGTTGTTGCCATTGAATGATCATATAACCACCAGAAATCGCGGTCCGAATGTGTAAACTGTCTCCAGCCATGGTTTTGAAAGTCCTTTTTTGCTTTGGTTTTTGCAAAATGGCCATTTTGTACAACAATGTAATAAAAAATTTCGCGATTTTTTTACACGAAAAGGATCAACTTTACAAAAAAAATTTATAGAACAGAAAAGGCTTCAAATTAGCCAAAGAATATATGTAAATTTTTTCAGAATATTTTGGACTATTTTTGGTTTTTTGGATTTGGCCAATTTTTGAAAAATCCAAAAATATCCCGAAAACTTCTGGAAAAATGCACACATTAATGGGTTAATGTAAAAATGTTAATTTATAGCCTACATCCACCGAAAACACCAACTTCCCAACGGTAAAACAATTTCTTTTAATAGGGTTAGTAATTCCGAGATTACTGCTGACAAACAAACTTCACCTTTTTATTATACATATTAGTATCGATTATATTATATTGAAATTATATTATTAATTATGAGCAATGCAATTAAAATCAATTCAAAGTATTAAAAATTTTCTTTGCATAAAAAAATCAGTAAAACTTGAAATTTTGGAAAATTGTTCAAAATTATATTTTATATTGGCAAGTAGTTTGAGTGAATATATCCAATTTTGTTATGGCTAAATAGGAAATTCACACTTAACATGATATGTCTCATTAGGTGGAATTTTTAAAAAACTTCGGCTGCAGAATCAGACTGAATTCTGAAAGTTTGTGGGAAATTATTTAATAATGGAAAAATAGAAAAATCGTTACAGATGTGACTTGAAAAGAACTAATTATGTTCTAAAAAGAGCAAAAGGGTTTGCAAAAGAAATTAGTCAGGCTAGACTGAATACTCAATCATCATCTAGATTTTATGTTCCCTGTCTCCAAAGCAGTAATTATACGCAATGGGCAAGTATTTAAGTATCGGGTACATAGTTTTCATTATTCGTCTCCTAGGCTTGCGTTAAAACCAGATATCTAAAATTGTCGTTTTATTTCGTTCATATTTTTTCTTTTTTCTTTCAGTAACCTCTACTTAAAAGTTCGAAAAGAAATCTCATTACAAAATTCAGCTCTGTTTTAATAACTAATGGAAAAATTTTTGATTTGGATCAATAATAATTTAGTTATTATTATATTTCTAATAATTATAAGAAAACGTTACTTTTTTATTCTAATTGTTTTTAATTGAATTTATGACAATAAAGGCATGAAAGCAATTGAAATGTGAAGCTAAGTAACCAGGCTTGATCAGTTCTATCAAACTTTAATGTTTTCACTCTTGGACCGCTTTTGCTGATGCGATACAACACGAATTCAGCTGTGGCTACGCGCTAAACAAAGATGAAAGAGCAGTAATTGAGTGCAGAAGCCCTGGAAAGAAAGACGGAAAGAGTATGTAACTCAATTAGGCCGTGCCCATAAATTCATTTAACACTTTGCGTTCAAATTGATAAATGGACCAAAATTTATGCTCGTCAGATAGAATTATAAAAGTGAAAAATCTGTTTTACTATGAACACAAGAGTACGTGTTAAGTGTGCACATATAAGCGAAAAGAAAATAGTCTTGACTGCATCAATTCTTAGATCTTATAGGCGCGCTATAGCATTGTAATCAGTTTAGGTACATTAGATCTAGCTGAGTCAGTTGCATCAAGTGATTGATGGGCTCAAACTCACCGTACGATATGTTCAGGGTATTGAGAGAAAATTATAGTTAAAGTATCAGACTCTGATATGAATGCTATTTTTAAATATCAATACGTTAGGTAATATTACAGTTTACAATAAATCAGAAATGCTATAAATATTTTAAAAAATGGACATATTATCTTTAATTTGATAAAAATTATCGGATTGTTTATTCTAAAAGATCTTTTTTTTTTCAGAATGACATTAGTGGCAGTAGCTTGCTCTGTTGTCGCCTCTCAAGAACTATCAGCCCGGGACAAAATTAGGGTAAGTAAAATCAAACAAGATACTTAGAAAGCCATTAGATTGTGTTCCACAATTAACGCTATTGCTAAGAGCCTGTTGAAATATTTTGGCTAGGGAAGCTGAGAACCCACACTTGACTTTGTTGCGCAACATCACTTATTCGGGGAATGTACTTTATTTGGCATACTGGTAGCAAGGGGCTTATCTAAAATCAATATTTACTACGAATTGTTTTCTTACTGTTACTCTGTTACATTATAAAAACGTGTAAGCTCAGTATGCGATTACTTAAAGGCAACAAATATGTTTTTTGCGAAAATAACATAATTAAAACAAAAAAGCACAATTCTTTTAAAATATAGTCTTAAAGACGATTAAACATTGTTATACATAGTTGAATTTGATTTAAATATGTAAATGTATGCATGAACTTGTACTGAAACTTATTTAACTGTTGTTTAGGATATAAGGAATTATGCTTAAAATCTATGATAAATATTCGGTTGACATTTTAGATAGAAGAAATGCGATATGTGTAATATCAATGAAATATGAGTTTGGTTACAATACTTTATTCCCGCTTTCATGTTTTAACATAATTATAATAATACTAGCTGGCCCAGCAGACGTTGTACTGCCCTTTCCGGTACATTTTCGTTATACCATGTGCGTCGACCAATATTTGATCGTGTTCTTTCTTTTCGCATGTTTCTACAAATAATGCCATTAATATAAGAAAACAGTGTTTCCTTTTCATATCCCTAATTAATTTATTGAACAAACTTACACGTTGTTTAATATTAAGTAAACCGTCTTACACTTCACAAATATTGGAAAATTACCCGGTTTCACCCGGCGTTGGGTAAATACTTACTAATTAAAGACTTCTTAAATGTTCTAGTTTGTTATATCCTGGAAATTGATTCAACCCGAAAACCCCTTTATGGATCCGCCATCTTGAATATCCAAATCATGATAATATTTAAAATTAGTGGCATTAACACAATTATTGTACCAAATTTCATTAAAACACGTTGAAATCGAGACATTTTTTTATATATATTGTGTCCGTCATCTTGGATCTAGAAATTTTGATAATTCGATAATGATCACAATTAGTGGCACCAAAATAATCGTACTAATTTTCATGAAAATCCGTTGAAGTCGAGCAATTTACATCACCATATTGGATCCGCCATCTTGGATTTGAAAATTTTGATAATATTTAAAATTAGTGGTATCAGAATAGTCATTGTATTAATTTTCATTAAAATCTGTTGAAATCGAGACATTATGGTCTCCCTGTTGGAGCCGCCATCTTGGATTTACAAATTTTAATAATATTCGAAAATAGTGGCCTCAGAATAATCATTATACCAATTTTCATTAGTTGCCTCAGAATAACCATTTCAGTTCAATAAGAATAATCATTGTACTAATTTTCATTAAAATCCATTGTAATCAAGACATTTTAGTCACTATGTTGGATCCACCATCTTGGATTTGGAAATTTTGATAATATTCAAAATCAGTGACACAAAATTATTGTACTAATTTTCATTAAAAGCCGTTGGAATTGAGAAATCTTGGTCGCCATTTTGGGTCCGCCATCTGGGATTTTTAAATTTTGGTAATATTCAAAATCAGTGATCTCAAAGCAATCATTGTACTAATTTTCATTAACACTAGATTTACCACGACCAGTCAAATTGACTGGTACTCAATTTATTCTCTGAATTGATTAAATTTTGTAAAGTTATCTCCTAAGAGTTATGCTAAAGCTTATTATGGTTCAAAATTACGACATATCAAAGACTTTTTTCCCATTTATAGTTACTAATTTAAATGTAAAAACATAACAGTTTAAAGGTACCGAAAATTATAAAAATTACAGGTTTTCGCGCTAGTAAATCTAGTGTTAGAATCCATTGAAATCGAGAAATCTTGGTCGCCATATTGGGTCCGCCATCTTGGATTTGTAAATTTTGATAATATTCAGAATTGGTGCCCTCAAAATTATCACTGTACTTATTTTCATTAAAATCCATTGAAATCTAGAAATCATGGTCGCCATATTGGGTCCGCCTTGGATTTGTAAATTTTGATAATATTCAAAATCAGTGACCTCAAAACAATAATTGTACTAATTTTCAGTAAAATGTAGTATATACTCGTAAGTATAATAAAATATAGTTTTAATTTGGATTGAATATAACGGATTGTTAGCACTACGTTAGGGGCTACCTATCAGAAACCACCGACCAGAGAAAGTTTATTTAACACTAGAACTACCGATGCAAAAGCTTGTAATATTAACAATTATTCTGCACCTTTAATATAATATAATAATAATAATAATAATAATAATAATTTAATATATATGTTTCGAACTCTGAATTGGTAATTATAAATGGAAAAGCTTTTCTAATATGTCGTAATTATAAACCTTAATAAGTTTTGGCATAAATTTTAAGAAATAATTTTCAAAACTATAATTGGGGAGTAATTTAGTAGCCGTCAATTTGACAGGTGTTGGTAGTTCTAGTGTATTGCGCGTAGAGAAGTTAGATTCCCCTGAAGAAGCATTGTTCGTGGGATTCTGTAGAATCGATTGGTATATATTGGAACTCATCTTTACGAATCACCCTGTATATACTTTCATATTTTTCATCTCGGCTATTGTATATTCTACTCCAATGGTTGTCTTCATCTACATCTATTGGCATTGACATATCACTGATATTTCTTAAGAGTTTTTTTACTTATCCCTTATTTACGCGTTTTTATTATTACCATATTATTACAATATAATTAAATTTTTTATTTTTACATTTTGGAAGGACATTAAAAATATTTATTCGCCTTCTTGCGGTAGGAATTTTCGTGGCCCTAAACACTTTCTCAAGTTTCTAAATGCTTATTGGATATTAAATCGGTAACCTTAAGAACACTTTTTCTAATGATAATAGTAACAATAGGGGAAGTTTGAAATAGCGGCGTAGTTATCATAAATCAGCATTTATTAAGAATAAAAATGAACACAAAATAAAAAAAAACTTCTTAATAAAATAAACGAAAGAATTAAAAATTAAAAAAAAAAAAAATACGGCTAGCGCTGTGGTTCTTTCTTGGAGTGCAGGCAGGGCCGGGCTGGGCCGAACTTCACTTGCCGGTACTCTGCAAAAATAAAAAGAGTATGAGCATTCACCCAGAACGCCCAGTGAGCGATCCCTAAATGGCCCTAATGGTCAATCACACACACACACACATGAAAATGGGAACAAATCCCTAACATTGGGTACAAATCCCTGATGTTGTAGCGGGAACAAATCCCTCTTTTTTTCATCGGGAACAAATCTCTTTTTTTTTCATCGGGAACAAATCCCTCTTTTGTATCGCATTCATTCCACTTAACATACATATTCATTATATAAAATTCACCACTCACCGATTTTAATTTAACACTTATGCGTACTCTCCAATGAGCAAGCCAACCACAAACCAACCACTTATCAGCTGGCTGACAAAATGCGTTCGTACACATCTTTATCAATGTAGATGTGAGATGGAAAACGTTCTGCTTGTTTTAATCGGAAGTGAAATGGAACAGGAAGAAATTTATATTTCGTAATTTATGAATAAGGATGTTTATAAATTTCATCCTTTTTTACTTAACACTCCAAATAAATACCATTTCCACTTAAAAATGCTTCTTCACTTTTGGCGGCAATTTTTTTCTAACATTTAACCTCAATTTTTTCTTAAGATTTGACATTTTAGTAGTACTAAATATGTGGCTAGGCTCAGAACCACTACTAGAAATCGGCTGAATTTCATGTGGCAATTGAAATGGTTTACCCAATACGAACGAAAAGCTAGAGCATGCCCACCAAAACACAAGCGAGACGGGAGATTTATTTTACAATGAGAAGGTAAAGGTAGCAGCACTTTTTTGGTTGGGTCGTGCCGGTCGTGGTTGGCTTGCTCATTGGAGAGTAGGCATTATTGACTGATTAACATCCAAATTAAAATTCACTACTTTTCTATCCTACTGACTCTACCTCTCGTTGTCTGCACTGGAACTGGCTAATTCACCCTGTTTGAGGAGATCGCTCAGCTATCCCTAACAAAGAAAAATATACTTACTCTAGTCTTTCCCTAATTCCGCAATATCATATCCTAGGCGACCCATTCGGGTATACCGTGGAATTTATTACAGTCGCGGTCCTAAGTAAATATTCTGGCGCCCGATGCGCGATCACCTAAATCCCTTTCCTTTTCGCATACACTCATCTAATTTTCACGGACGTATTTTCTCCGTGGCCTCACATCATACACCCTAAAAAACAAAAAATCTGCTATTCTATTTTTACCAGGGCTGCAAAAAGTAAATAAACGAAACTGAAAGAACAAAAATGTACCTACGTTTCTGTGCACATAAACTAAACAAGTATCAAACGGAGGGTTTCTGTGCACATAAACTTATCAAACGTAAACCAGTGTATGTTTCAGTGCACATGAACTAAACAAAAATGTACCTACGTTTCTGTGCACATAAACTAAACAAGTATCAAACGGAGGGTTTCTGTGCACATAAACTTATCAAACGTAAACCAGTGTATGTTTCAGTGCACATGAACTAAACAAAAATGTACCTACGTTTCTGTGCACATAAACTAAACAAGTATCAAACGGAGGGTTTCTGTGCACATAAACTTATCAATTTCGTTTATTTGCTTTTTGGGTATGTGTGCACACGCCAAGGAATAGTTTCGTTTCGTTTCGAATTTCTTTGCAGGGAGTTTATTAAACGAAACAAAGCGAATTTCCTAATAACGAGGTTTATGTACAGAAACTGAATAGTTTCGTTTCGAATTTCTTTGCAAGGAGTTTATTAAACGAAACAAAGCGAATTTCGTAATAACGAGGGTGCATGCGTGATTGCAAATGTGACCGCAAAAGCAACCGCGCCTCGATCAGCACACGTCCCAAAATCAAAGACAGGGAGTAGAGCCGGGACGAAGAATGAGGCCAGCTCTGAGCTGTATATAGTACCGGCCTTTGGAGGAGGGGGAGGGGGGGGGGGGGGGGGGGGGGGAAGGTTAGGGGTTAGGGTAAGGGAAGGGGCCGGGGAGGGGAAGGGGGTGGGGAAGGGGGAAGGGAAGGGGGAGGGGAAGGGAAGGGGGGGGTGCAGGGGGTGGTGGTGCAGGGGGTGGTGGTGCAGGGGGTGGTGGTGCAGGGGGTGGTGGTGCAGGGGGTGGTGGTGTAGGGGGGAAGGGGGTGCTGGGGGGAGGGTGTGCAGGGGGTGGATGTGCAGGGGGGAGGCGGTGCAGGGGGAGGGGTTCCAGGGGAGGGGGTGCAGGGGAGGGGGGCAGGGGGGAAGGGGGCAAGCTCGTGCGGCGCCCGAGGGCGCCGGTCGATTTAGGGCGCCAAATTAATTAGGAACATATTAAAATTTCTCAGAAGAATAAGTTTGTAGAACTACAAAATTTAGTAAAAATATATGTAAGACGAAGGCAAGGGAGAGAAACATGCGTTTTCTACATCGCGGCTTGTATTTATATGTATTCCATTCCAGGGGGTTTCGGTAAGAGCCGTTTTCCATTTTTTTTGTGTGTTTTCGAATAAATTTTTTCTTAGAAATTCGCGATGGGCGCTTTAGACATATTGTATATATTTGCAAACTGCAGCTATCACTCGTAAGCCGAGGAAAAGTTTGCCCTACTAAACGTAAAAGCCTAAGGCCGGCACTGATACAGTTTCAGTGCAGTGTAAAATCAGTTTCTGTACATAAACCTCGTTGTTAGGAAATTCGCTTTGTTTCGTTTAATAAACTCCCTGCAAAGAAATTCGAAACGAAACGAAACTATTCCTTGGCGTGTGCACACATACCCAAAAAGCAAATAAACGAAATTGATAAGTTTATGTGCACAGAAACCCTCCGTTTGATACTTGTTTAGTTTATGTGCACAGAAACGTAGGTACATTTTTGTTTAGTTCATGTGCACTGAAACATACACTGGTTTACGTTTGATAAGTTTATGTGCACAGAAACCCTCCGTTTGATACTTGTTTAGTTTATGTGCACAGAAACGTAGGTACATTTTTGTTTTTGTTTATTTTATGTGCACTGAAACTATTGCACGTTTAATTTAATTTTGCAGCCCTGATTTTTACCCAGTAGGAAAAAGAAGGGGCTAAAAAGAAATGATATAACTGCTTCTCGGGCAAGTAGCACTCCTTCCCGACTCAATTCTTTTCCTTCTTCTTTTTTACCCACGACGGGATTGGAGGCAAGGTCTCCGACTTTCGTTTCCCCAATAACCAGGGATAGAAGTAGTTACTCTGAATCAATGGAATAATCGCTTATGCTGGATGACTATTATAAGAAGTTTCGCTTCCCCGATAGAAGAAGTGATTCAAAATAAATGAAATAGAAGAAGTTATTCAAAATAAATTCTAATAAACTGAGCAAAAGCTTTGTCTCAACTTTTATACAGAAAAACCAAACTTGATCTGAATCTAAATAAAAATCGAGACTGAGCTGTTGCTCAGCTTATTAAAATATGAGGTACTCATTGAATTAATATAAATTAAAACAACCTTCACTCTTCGAGAGTGAAAAGAAAACGCGTAGATGCAAGCGCATCGCACGATGACGAAATCTTCTTAAAATACAACTAGTTTTTAGGTAAAACTCATTTACTCCTTACCCACTCGATTCTCAGGAAGCAGAAATATAAAGTAGATACCTGCAGACCCATGCTAGAGGGAATATTGGAAGTGCTTGGAAGTGCTTGGAAGTAGTCATATCAGGCTTTCTTAGGGCAATCCCTTGATACATTTCCTACTGGGTAGTTACATAATAATACACCCTAAAAAAAAATCTGCTATTCTATTTTTAGTTGCATAATAAAAGACCTGTCTCAACATGTGCAAGTTCTTACCAGGGTAAGGAAAAATTCACTCATGAACCAAAAAATTCGAATCTTTTTAGTTCGATTCAGTTCATGAGTGAAGAAAAAACATCTTGACTCATGATTGAAATTTTTCTAAGAATCTTATCTTTTTCCGCTCATCGAGCGAGTGAATTTTATTATCTCCTTTGGTTTCCAATCGCTCGTGAGTGAGTTGAAAAACCCCTGTAAAAGAAATTTTCACTCGTGAAACATTCAGAGCAGAAAAGAATTATTCGCGGATGGTTCACTCCGATTTTGGAATTTGAAGTATTCAGGCGATGTGGATTATTTTTTCTTTTTGTGCTTAATCGATGTAAATGATCTAAAGATACCTTAAATAAGGTACTTTTAGTAAAACTTAACGGAAATATTTTAAAAGAATTAGTTATAGATGACATAGAATAAGGTCATAAAACTAAATAAGTTCTACCTTTTCTTACTTAATTTTAAGTCAGTTTTTTAAAATAAAGAAAAATAATGATTTTTTAAAGCCTGAAATGAATTCTTTCTCTTTTATTTTTGGTTCTTGAACTTCGTGAATCATTCGCGATTTTTTTCACATGCATAGCGATCATGAGTGAATTTTATTTTAAATCACGGTTTTAAAAATTCACTCGTGAAGAAAATGGATTTTATTCATGAGCCGATCATAACTTTTCACTCATGAGCGAAAAATAAAAATCATGTTTTTTTTTTCATTCATGAGTGATTGGTATTTTTTTTGATTCTCCTTACCCTGGTTCTTACTATCTTGCGCGGAAAATTTACGTTTCAAACAAATCAAAGGGGTTTTTTGTTTTAACATAACAATAGTCTGAAAAACCCACATTGGCTTTCCCATTTTAAATTAAATAGCAGTTCAGCGACCTTGTAGACGCTTTATGCTCATTTTCATGGAAATCCTTTGAATTAGAAATATTCGCCGCTACATTGGGTCCACCACTTTCAATTTCGAAATTCTGATAGGATATTTCAAAGCAGTTTCCCAGAAAATGCCTATGACTTCCACATTGCGGTGTAAGAGTGTATGATGTTTTTTGTTTCAGTAGAAACAAAATTTATTCGCTTTGCATTTTTCTGTTTTACTGTGAGCCATGCAATTTATACATTGATTTTTCTTAGCTACAAAGGCGTTCCTTTCCTGCACACTTAATTTTTTGAAATTTGTGCCCAAGTATATCGCATGCCGTTTATTGCAGAAGGAACAGGCCTGGCTTATTGTTGTATGGAAAGCCTTTTTTTTGTGGGGTTCGAACTTATTTTGTTTCGACTCCTTAATACAATACAGCAACTGAAACCGTTCTTCCAGGAAATTCTCAAGACCTTCTTCGAAAAAGCGCAAGCTTTCAACGTCAAGTTAGAAGATATAACAGACGAGGAAAAGTTAGCTCAATTAATCCAAAATGAACATTTGCGGAACAATCTCCGCGGGATCGAAGAAATTTTGAAAGAACTAAAAGCCAACAGACATAATCCGAAATTTAGATTGAAAATAACCCACCCAATTCATAAATAACTGCAAGGTCTGCTCGCTAGAAAAGTATGAACGCAACCCCCTTAAATTAAATTTAAACTTACTAAAACCCCTTCAAAACCAGACGAGATAATCCACGTTGACGTGTTCTACACACTTAAAGGTCAATTATTTTTAACCATAATCGACAAATTCAATAAACTAGCACACGCCGTTAAAATTAACGCTCGCAGTTGGACTGATTTTAGACGCCTATTGCAGTATTTCAGTACCCAAAGGAACGTTGTTGAATTAATCGTAGACAATGAACTCGGCTTTAAAGCTGTCGCCATTCGTGATTTGCTCAACAATCGAAACTTTCAAATCCACTATACTTCCAACAGTAATCACACGTGAAACTCAGATGCAGAAAGATTACACAATACTATCAATGAGCATCTTCGCCTCGTTAGGCATAGCGAAAATAGTGATTCCGGAACCGTTGAGGAAAAAATCATTGAGATTATAGGCTTTTACAATAACACGTAGGAACCCAATAGACTTTGTACCAGGTAAAATAAAAGAGAACGACTATGATGAGATCCAAAGAAGGATACAAGCCAAGATGGAAAGAAGCATCAATAAGCTGAACGCTAATAGAACTTGAAATTGAAGAAGGACCTAACTTCATTAAAGAAATTAGGGGAGGTAAGAACCACCCCAAATAAAGGAAGATAGAAGCAGACAAATTAGATAATGAACACTTAATCGACACAAAAAAGAACTTGATATATAACAGAACCCCACATTCGAAAACTCAAAAGATATCGGGATAAGAAAACCCTAAAATCAAAACAAACGGAAATAAGTAATGTAATTAGTAATAAACAATTACAATTAATTAACAATCATAATAATAAATAATATAAACACATTTTATGACTTAATAATCCCTTCTTATAAACATCTAACAAATATAATAACTATCGCGAAAACTAACTAATGATTTCTACTAGCAATTAAACTACGCATTTCTAAAAACCAAATAGCTTCCAGGTATACAATAACAAAATGACGATAAAGCTGTTCTTCACAAGACTAATTTTATTGGTTGCGGGAAATGCTTCCATAGCACAGGAAATCGAACTTTACAATTTAAATGCAAATAACGGATACCTCACACTGAAACTGGGAAACGTAAAAGTAATCAGAAATTATAATAAAGTAGTTAATATAACGGAATTCGAAATAATTAAAGACCATATACAAGACAATCTTTTGGCTATGAATCCCAAATCCGACTTAATGGGCCCCATGTTTAGTAACATAAATTATAATTACTATTTCCCCCTGCTTCTATAATGAATATCACCCCGACAAATGTAAATCATCATCATGAAAAATAATAAAAGTTTGAATTTTAATGTACCAAGTCATTTGGTATGTGCTTTAATTACAATCCTTTGCTGAAAAGTCCGCAATCCCAATTGTTTTCGTTATCTATGCCTTTTGCGTATAAATAAATAAAAAAAATAAAATAAACAACTTATCACTTCGCTTAATTGCGGACCAGAATCTTATAAAAATTGGGAAAGATCCGAAAAAAAGCCTCCACACACAGGGATTCGAACCCGTAACCATTGAATCACAAGCCCAACCACTACACCAGCCGGCGCTTTGGGAAAGTTCTACAATGAATGGGATTTAGAGTCACGTGAACATTTTTGTATACTATTGTTTTGTAAACGCTTGGCCATCTGGAGTTCGTTCCCACTTTGGATACTTTCATTTGTAGCCAAGCCCTACATGTGCTATAAATTTGAGCGAAATTGGTGATGACTAGTAGGTGCCTTCTCCTTGTTAGATCATGTGGTCCATTGTAAATACCTCAAGAGAAGAACTCCATCTGATTTAATCTTGTCCCCCTTCAAGAGCCTTTAGTCGTTTGGTTCGTCTTAGAAGTCATTAGTTTGGGTAACATAAAATTGTGTAGCTCGGTCGTGGCTACTAAAAAATGCTCCGAGTGTATCGGCTCTCACGCTGAGGTAGAGGAGGCAGGAACCCAGGAATTGGGCCATGGTTTCCTCCTGGAGCGCGCATTTGCATAATGGCAAGTCAGCAATACGCAAAGTGTGAAGATGTTTTTTTCAGCTTGTAGTGTCCTGTGATGACACTGATTGAAAAGTTGATGCTTCTTCTATTGTAGCTCACCAACCATTTAGTTAAGCCCTGATCGGCTTTTTCCAGAATAGTCTTCTTCTGTCTGCAGTACAGAGATCGGGAAAATATTTTTTTCCTCAATATTTTCGATGACAATAACCAATACCATAAAAATTACAATTTTAGTATATTAAATAAATTTCCAATTGTTAAATAATTTGGTAATAAGCCAAAACATATTTTCCATTATTTAAGCAATCGGTAATTCATCGGTAAGAAATTAGAGATACTTAACTAGTCGGTAATTTTCTGTGTGAAATTTCTGACTACTCCAGCAATCGGTAATCCATGGGCCAGAAATTCGAGAATACTCAACTAGTCAACAATTTTTTGTAAGAAATTTCTGATTACTCTAGCAATCAGTAATCCATGGGCCAGAAATTCTAGAATACTCAACTAGTCAGCAATTTTCTGTAGGAAATTTCTGATTACTCTAGCAATCGGTAATCCATTGGCCAGAAATTCGAGAATACTCAATTAGTCGGTAATTTTCTGAACCACATTTTTGACTACTCTAGTTTTTGGTAATTTATTGACTAGAAATTTGGAAATACCCATTTTCGTGTGATGTATGATATGTTAGGAATCCCGTAGCGCATAACATACATATGTTGCAAATAATGAATATGCGAGGAACGCACATAGCATTTCCCATATAACATTTTTACAAAATGCGGCGTTTATAACCTGTGCTAGATGCAGATATACATAATTACTATTTCCCCTGCTTCTATAATGAATATCACCCCGACAAATGTAAATCATCATCATGAAAAATAATAAAAGCTTGAATTTTAATGTACCAAGTCTTTTGGTATGCGCTTTAACCAGTTAACTGTGATTGACGAGTATAATCGTCATGGAGAAGTGGCAAAATTGTGTGTATTGACGAGTATACTCGTCGTGCGTATAAATCAGTGACCATTGGCTATTTAAATTGCAATTTTTGAGAAAAGCAAAACATATTCTCAAATTTAAAGATTTTTAGAATATTTTGAGGCTATGCCGGAATAAAACATACAAGTAGAAAATAAAAACAGTTTGAGATGATCTCATGCGTCCCGGTATGCATTGGTTGAAAAAGTTTACCAGTTCGCATAATGAATTTATTTATGTGCGATGATAACGTTTTTTAGATGTTAACCAAAAAATATGAAACTACAAGAACTCTTGTCAGTCTGAAAGAAATTTAGATTTTATAAAAGGATTGGAAGCTGTCGAGCAGAGAAAGGGGCTAATTGCATGAATGTCAACAAAAAACCATTCCAAATACAAAGCACATGAACTGAGAGGCACAAAATTTTCTTGGAAATTGTCTCCCTCGGTTTAGTATTCCAAGAATTCAATCAATTTGTTTACCAAAAATAAGTAAACGATACTGACTATCCCACGATTCCTTCAAAAATTCATAGAATTATCACGATCTGAGGACAGGTTTTTGTGCATGGCCTTATCTTACCAGCGCAACTTATTCTGTGATTGACGAATATACTCGTCATGGCTCGATTCTGACAACACAAAACTGTGCGCACTTTTAAATGAGGGCGCCACAGTTAACTGGTTAATTACAATCCTTTGCTGAAAAGTCCGCAGTCCCAATTGTTTTCCTTATCTATGCCTTTTGCATATAAATAAATAACAAAAATAAACAATTTATCACTTCGCTTAATTGCGGACCCGAATCTTATAAAAATTGGGAAAGATCCGAAAAAAGCCTCCACACGCAGGGATTCGAACCTGTGACCACTGATTCACAAGCTCAAGTGTTAACCACTACACCAACCGCCGCACTATGATATATATTTGTACGAATTTTTTCCATTTTTCAATTATCTCCCGATAGAATAATGCTATTGAGATGAAGTTTTTTCTAAATTAAAGTGCACATTTGGCGGATATGGAAAAAATACTAAAAAGTTCTGATGACCTTTATTTGACCTTGAAAATTGGCTTCAAAATTGTTGTTTTTTAGAAAAAATTGGTATTCGAGAGGACTACCACGAAATCGCTTTTTTCGCAGTCTGACCGGGAAAAGGATTGTAGATTCGGTCCTTGGATGCTCAGGTTAAGTTACAGCCTCAAGGATTATCGGTAGTGGCCAGTCTAGGGTAATCCAGAGGTCATTTAGAGGTCAATTCAAGGGTCATTTGACGGAAACCAACAAGAAATCACATTTTTTCGCAGTCTGACTGGGAAAAGGAGTGTGGATCCAGTTCTTGGATCCTTGTAGTAGGAGAGCCAGTGACATTTTTTAGTGATGATTTAGTTAAGGTCTTTTTTTTGAGAAGATGTTGAGGAGGTCCTAACTAAGTGTCATCCGCGAGGATTAACCCTGATTCCAGTCATAAGAGGGTGGCAGAATGCCCCCAACGTGTAAAAAAACGGCATCTTTTTATCATTTAGTTAAGGCTGAAATTTTCTCCAGCAGTCCTTTGATAGCCCGTAATCATCAATATTATATTTGCAGAACGATTGGCCAGTCATAAGGGGGTGGCAGATCGCCCCTAACATGTCGTGTGAGTGATGAACTTTTTATTATTTAGTTAAGCTTCATCTTTTAATATGTTGTTGTGACAACTATTCCAAGTGTGAATGTCAATTTGCAGAACAAAATGGCGACATCAACACCCTGGCAGAATGATTTGAAGTTTTTACTTGCAGCCGCAAATATCTTTGAAACTATGCTAGATACGAAAATACGATCGGAGAGATTTTTTGTGGGAAATTTAATTCTCTACAAAAAAGGTCTCTTGACATTTCTTCATATTTTGTTTATTTTCTGAGTTATACTGAAAATGAAGAAAATTTACGAATATTTTTTACGTTCAGACGCACATATCTTTGGAACTATGCTAGATTCGAGAATACAACATCACAGGTTTTTTGTAGGAAATTCAAAAAACAAAAAAGGTCTCTTGTCTTTTTTTCGTATTTTGATTAGTTTCTGAGATATACTGAAAATAAAGAATTTTCTTTCCATTGCCGAAAAACCGTTGGATACGTACTAATGAATATGATAATTTTTCGAAAAAGATTGAAATTATTGAAGTTCCGCTATCTCGATAGATAAAAAACATTGTAAATGTATGTTGGATCATTAATATCATTATTTGATCATATCAAAAATTCTCCAAGAAAGAAAATATACGAAATAAATAAAAAATACCTAAAAAAACCTAATAATTTCAAATCATAATTATTTTTATTAGATCAAATAAATGTTGTGCAACCAAGGAAATTTTTGAATAATAACGATTTCGTGATTAATTTTTTTGAATTTTTATTTGAATTTTAGTTAGAAAGTTAGAGGCATCACAATTGCGGATTTTCTTAACAAATGATTCTTGACTATCATTGGTTTTTTAAGCTTCATGGAATAATTCCAACCGCGCTTCGTTAACTTTGTCTATATTTTTGACACCATACATGCGGCAGATAAATTCTTCTATGATGGAAAATACTGTGGACGTATCAACGTTTTCTTCGCCTAGATCTGCGAATGCCTTCTGATAGTCTTCGAACGCCTTCAATAAGTTCAGAGGTTTGTTTTTTCCTTTACAGAAAAATGAAGGATTATAGTCAATAATCATTTGTTAAGAAAATCCGCAATTGTGATGATTCTAACTTGCCACCATGTTCTTCAGAATTAAGACAACAAATACTGCGAAGCTCGTACATTGCCAGTATTTGGCTCAATGCAAATTTGCAGCAGCCGACGAAAAAGTTGCCAGAAAATTATGGCTGGATTATCAATGATAATAAATACGAATTCGACTGGTTCGAAGGAAATCAAATACCCCAATATGTTAGTGATGTACTCACTGATACCTCTAGTGAAAACAGCAAAGATGACCAGGGTGACAATGATTCAGGTATGTAGATATTATAGCAAATATAAACACAAACATATTACATTTTTTCCAATTTTATAGATATTCGATTCGGCAGACGATGAGGAGAGTGATTCCGACTGGCAAGAGGATTGATAAAAAAAAACATTCTTTTTACTTACTTTTTATACTTGCTCTTTCATACTATCTACTCATAGTTTTTGTTTTATATTTATTATCATAAGTTATTTAAATAAAAATTCAAAAAAATTAATCACGAAATCGATATTATTGAAAAATTTCCTTGGTTGCACAACATTTATTTGATCTAATAAAAATAATTATGATTTGAAATTATTATGTTTTTTGAGGTATTTTTTATTTATTTCGTATATTTTCTTTCTTGGAGAATTTTTGATATGATCAAATAAAGATATTAATGATTCAACATACATTTACAATGTTTTTTATCTATCGAGATAGCGGAACTTCAATAATTTCAATCTTTTTCGAAAAATTATCATAAATTTTTTCCGTTACAATCGGGTTTTTTGATGAAAATGACATTTTTCGACGTCTCTCAAATTGTAGGATTGAAAAAAACATGGTTTTAGGGAAATATTAATTAGTACGTATCCAACGGTTTGTCGGCAATGGAAAGAAAATTCTTTATTTTCAGTATATCTCAGAAACTAATCAAAATACGAAAAAAAGTCAAGAGACCTTTTTTGTAGAGAATTGAATTTCCTTGTTGTATTCTCGAATCTAGCATAGTTCCACAGATATGTGCGTCTGAACGTAAAAAATATTCGTAAATTTTCTTCATTTTCAGTATAACTCAGAAAATAAACAAAATATGAAGAAATGTCAAGAGACCTTTTTTGTAGAGAATTAAATTTCCCACCAAAAATCTCTCCGGTCGTATTTTCGTATCTAGCATAGTTTCAAAGATATTTGCGGCTGAAAGTAAAAACTTCAAATCATTCTGCCAGGGTGTTGATGTCGCCATTTTGTTCTGCAAATATAATATCGATGATAAATTATGACTGGCCAATCGTTCTGCAAATATAATATCGATGATTATGGGCTATCAAAGGACTGCTGGAGAAAATTTCAGCCTTAACTAAATGATAAAAAGATGCCGTTTTTTTTACACGTTGGGGGCATTCTGCCACCCTCTTATGACTGGAATCAGGCTTAATCCTCGCGGATGACACTTAGTTAGGACCTCCTCAACATCTTCTCAAAAAATAGACCTTAACTAAATCATCACTGAAAAATGTCACTGGCTCCTAGGCTATTGTAGATGATCAATCTCTAGTTCTAAAACTCCTCCGGAGGAATTTCAGCCAAAAATAAAATAAAAGGGAAGATTGATATAGTTTCTACATCCAAAAATATCAATTTTTTCTAAAAAACGTCAAATTTGATGCCAATTTTCAAGGTTAAATAAAGTTCGTAATAACTTTTTAGTATTTTTTCCATATCCGCCAAAGTGTGCACTTTATTTAAAAAAAAAAAAATCAGCTCAATAGCATTTTTCTATCGGGAGATAATTGAAAAATGGAAAAAATTCGTCCAAATATATCATAGTGCGCCGCTTTGGGGAGGTTCTACAATGAATGGGATTTAGAGCCGCGGGGAATTTTTTTATACTATTATTTTGTAAACTCTTGGCCATCTGGAGTTCCCACCTTGGGTACTTTCATTCGTAGCCAAGCCCTACATGTGCTATAAATGTGAGCGAAATCGGTGACGATGTCTTCTCCTTGTAAGGAGTAAGGGTATCGTCGCCCGCCTCTTGAAATCTACATCTACATCCACATGAATAACTGTTGTTTTCGTATATGTGAAGTTATGTTCTGGATCTGGTCTGATAGTTCGGTACTTATTCGGATTTATTTGTTATTCCCCTCAATAAGTTCCCCGTTATACTCAAACAATTGGCTTAACAGAAATTAGTAGTTAGTTATCGTAATAGTCATCTGTTAGTCATTTATTAAAAGGGATTATTAAGGGGTTAGTCTAGTATTAAAACGAGTAAACTGGACTTTTTCAAATTGCTATAAAATAAAAATTAAATTGATATCGATTTGAAATTTCCTACATTTCTTTATTAAGATAAATAATTAACATTTTTATTATTTAACAAAATTAAAACACTAAATGGCCGCCATCATAGGAGATGAAGTGCTGCTCGGTGAAAAAAATTTTTTGCGCCATGAAAAAAATATCTATCTGTAAGCATAAAACAAACAAAAAAATACAATTTTTAGTTTAGTAGGTTTTACTCTCCGGGTGAACTTCAAATGAAAACAAAAACACCTTTTGGCGACATGGGAGCATTTTTTTCAAAAATGATCGAAATTCAATGGGTTTTAGAAATTATTTTTCGCAAAATATAAATTAACTATACACATTTATTTTCCGCTAGGCTACGTTATTTTAATTATAATAGATGAATGAAGTTTATATCTTCTAGCACTAAAATGAATTTTTTATATTGTATATACTAGGGTGCTTTTTTTTCGCGACTATTTTTTTTTTTTTAGTCCCACCTCGAAAATTTATGGCAAATACCCAAACAAAAATTCCCTGAACATTGGAGCCCTTAATATTAATATTAAGTACTAGACCAAGGCGTATAAAGATTTCCCATATAAAATACACGTAAACTTTGATTATTTTTCTTCAAAACTCTACAGCTTAGAGGCACTTTATGGTATAATCTTGGTCAACGGTAGGATTTCTTCAGAATTGAATGCTCTACAAAAGTGTCCATTGGTGTGTAACCCTAACTCCCACCAGCGAGGTAATACGGGTCACTAACCCCAATTTTTCCACGAACTTCTCGCTTTTTGCCCCTATTTCGCAAACAACAAGAGGTACAGAAAAAGTGAATATGACAAACTTGTAGGAAATTTAATTTCCTCCAAAAAGTTCATGAACAACAAATCGCTAACATCGATATTTCTTGAGATATTGGGCTTTCAAGTTGAGGTAGAGCGTAATTTTCATGGATTATTGAGCTAAATTGTAGAAACACTACCTCAACTTCAAAGCCCAATATCTCAAGAAATATCGATGTGAGCTATTTGGTGTTCACGACTTAAAACTTAAATTAAATTTCCTACAAGTTTGCCATATTCACTTTTTCTGTACTTCTTGTTGTTTGCGAGATAGTGGCCAAAAGCTAGAATTTCATGGAAAAATTGGGGTTAGTGACCCGTACTACCTCGCTGGTGAGATTTAGGGTTACGCCAGAATGGACACTTTTGTAGAGCATTGAATTCTGAAGAAACCCTACCATTGACCAAGATTATACCATAAAATGCCTCTGAGCTGTAGAGTTTTGAAGAAAAATAATCGAAGTTTACGTGTATTTTATATGGGAAATCTTTATACGCATTGGTCTAGTACTTAATATTAATATTAAGGGCTCCAATGTTCAGGGAATTTTTGTTTAGGTATTTGCCACAAATTTTCGAGGTGGGACTGAGAAATAAAAATAGTCACGAAAAAAAAAACACCCTAGTATATACATATGAATGTTTTGAACTTGGAATAAATTGAATTGAATTGAAAATGATCGAAATTGAAACACCTATTTTCAAATTACAATTCAAAATTGCGAGTAACTTATATTTTGGCCTTAATTGAGGTTCACCCGGTAGGTCTTACTCTAAACTAACACATTTTTTGTTGTATTATGCCTACAGATGGATATTTTACCATGGCAATGTGTCGTCAACGTGAATTTTTTCGTTTAGTTTTGAAGGGATTTCGGTAAGTTTAAATTTAATTTTAGTTTGGTTTCGCTCGTATTTTCCTAGCGAGCAAACCTCGCAGTTATTTTAAATTAAGTTATTCTCATTCTTAATTTCGAATTATACAGGACGAAAAATGGAAAGTTGCTCAAACTAATCATTCATAATTTTAAAATGAGTTCAGAGGGAAAAAATAAAAATACATATATATTCAGTAAAGATGTCATTTTCATTTGAAATTAGTTCCAGTTGATTCAGAAATTTTTGGCAAATACTTAATGAGATTTGAAAAGATCAACAAAATTCGGCCAGGTGTTAACTATTTACATAAATGCTTGAAAACATTATTAATAAATGAGTTCATACGATAAAATCAATTAATATTCTTATAATTCTTACCTTTTGAGTGTTTTGGCTGGCTACATTTTTACTTCCAAACTTGGTATGAAGGCCTCTCTATATGCTTCAGTATAATTTTTACCTCTAGAATAAAAGCACTCGATTTTTCTCCGTTTGTAAGGTTATTCATTTTAAAGTACACGTGTTTCTCTTTATGACGTCTCAACAGAAATTGACAACACTCTAGTATATAACTACGGGGGTCCTACCTTCTACGACATTTAAGAGGTGAAAAACATAGGTATACTTTAGGCAATTTTCCATTTGTCACCCTGTATATGGTGGCTATCTACTACTATCTAACGTTGACAAAAAATATTATTATTGAAACTCCGGAACTTATTTTGAACAATGCTTTATTATTTATTCGGCTTATTATTAAGTGCTGTACATTTCTGTCTCTAAACAATAAATTCTGATTGTGTCGCTAGGTGACTTTTCACCTCGGGACGCTTTCGCCTCGTGTTAGCCTCTTAGTTTGTTTTCGCCCGAATTAAATTTCAATATGCTACGTTCGTGTCTAATTTACAGGTGAGAATATGCTATGTTCGCGTCTAGTGTACAGGTGTGAAATACGAAAGCTGGACGGACATATGGGGGTTGCATGTGATGGGACTAGATTATGTTAACTTCGGGATCTGAAGATCATTTACGTTTGTGATCTATAGATATGTGACCTATGGGAATGTTATGAGAATCATACTGAAAACTGCCCCCATATTTTACCCAACTTATCAAAAATAACAATGGCTGCTGAAAAAGTGCGAAACATCTGAGTTTTACCAAAGTGTTCCTTTTTGCACAGAGAAATTGAGAATTTTTTTGAATTATGGGGGCTTACCTGTAAATGAGGATCCTCAGGATTTAGCAGCGGATAGCAGAAACGATCTGGCAATTGTCCCATTATTTTAAACAGAAAAACATTGGAAATAGCCTGAAATGTGAAAAAGTACCGCCCGGATTTGTATGAACTGTTCTTTCAAAATTGCAAATTAAGTAAATAGTAAGTTCTTTTTCTATTAATGTGACCATTGTTATAACAATTATGCTGATTATGTGTGTAACTACTTGCATTTTTATGTTCAATTTAATTTAATTTTATAGTACTAACACAATAATAGTAACACAATTGTACAAGGTGGGGCAAAAGTAATGTAAAATGTGAATTGGTTGCTATTTTGTTAGAAATGAAAAACCTTAGGATCTGTTTTCATGGAAAGTTTATTTGAAGGTGTAATTGATGACATTAAGTTAACAAAATTATATCGGTCAAATGACCACTTCTCTAGTTGATGCACATTTGTGCTCGTTTTACGACATTTTGAATTGTTGCTCGCAAAACACCTGGCTCCAAATTGATGAGTTTTTCTTCAATGTTGGCTTTCAAGACTTGTAAGGTTTGTGTTTTGTTATTATGGGCTGGCCACTTCTTGCGACATCTCTAGTGATGCAGTTTTCACGAGCAGCCAGGAGGACGATTACAAAATTCATGCTGTATTAAGACAACAGACCGAAATTGGTCAAATAAGCAGTAAATTTCGCGTTCTTCATGTGTGCATCGCTCCATTGCTTGTTGTCAACTAATTATCCATCTGTTGACAACATAATTGACAAAGCACAATGACTATTTGCCATTTGGCCATTTGCAAAAATTAGAGCACATTCACATTATGACATTACTTTTGCCCCTGTACATTATAACAGTTACACATTCTACTTTAGCTTATCTGTTAAGTTCTAACAAGTAGTCAATTATGTGAAAACCTAGAGTAATGAAAGAGATGTTAACCTGGCTCCTGCCTTTTAATATCGGGTTGGCTAATAAATAATGAGCGACATACATGATGTTTGGCCCCACCCAACACCTGAAAAGAAACACATTAAGAAAAATAAATTAAACTAGTGAAGCATACTTCCCTGTGCCTGGGAATCACAGGCACCTTCCAGCACCATGAATTCTAAAAGAATAAAAATGAATTAATTAGCTATACGAATATAAACTATGAAATAAATTTGAATTATCATAACCTTAAAACCGGCAAAATGAATTTATGTTGTAGAAAATGCATTCCCAATTAAAAACTCACGATAAATTAAATCATAGATTAAGGTTCTTTCGCGTGCAATAGATTTAAATTAAGAATTCACGCGCAAATGGAAGAAAAATAGAAAAATTTCCACCATTTGACAATTCCAAGGGCCACTCATAAGGAAGCACATTTTCCTCAAAAAAAAAACACCCAAACCATCTTAAATTAACCGGAATGCATAGTTTTCACTTACCTGCGTATCCTGCATCACAAATAAAGGCACTAATTATCACTATACGCGCGTTTTACTGCGAGAAACCGCGAAATTGGCCAAAGAAGATCGGCCACCGAAACGCCACACAGGTCACTGACATTCATGATCTGTCAGAAGGATCAGGTGCCAACCTGTGACACCTCGCGTATAGCATTGCCAGAATGGCAATTAATGATCGCATAATTAAAAAATTCTATGTTTTTATCAAACATAATTTAATCAATAAGAGGAAAAGAGAAGATCAAGAAAAAAGAGACAAAAGGGTGTACTAAAGGTGTACTAAAAATGTACTAAAGAGTGCTAAAGTCGATAAGACAGTTCCGGAAATTAACCAAATTCCGAAACTCTATAAAAGGGCAGCCGCCAACGAAACTGACACTTTTTTTCCGTCATCAGTAAAATCAGCAGGATCAAGATCAGCAGCAGCAGCAAAGGAATAAATCGCGGACCAAAACTAGTATTAACCGAAGTAATGCGAAAGCATTTTGGTTTGATATACAGTTTTGTGGGTGTTGGCCGTTTAAATTAAAATTATAGGGATTGCTAGGATTGATAGGAAATATAGAAATAAGGAAGAAATTAAAGTTTGAATTTGAATTAATAACTAAAATTTTTATTTATTGAATTTATTAACGTAAATTTAGTAGTTAGGTTTTTTTGGAATAACTTGAATTAAATTATAAATTATTGTATAAATTAATTGTAAAATTGCAAGAATTATACACTAAGGTTATATGCGAAAATAGCTGAACTTCTTATTTTCAACCCGCTACACTGAAATTTACAGCTTTTCAGCTCGTGCTCATACACATGACTTTATGTTTGTATTTATTTATTTAATAATTTACTATTAATCGTTAACAATATAATCACCGTCGTTATCTACTACCATCCGCCAACGATTCAGCAAAGAGTGGATGGCATCCCTGTAAAACTTCGTCGGTTTTGCTTTGAAGAATTCATCTATGTATTGTTGCAACTGATGTTCATCGTCGAAGCTTTTTCCTTGTAAATAATTACTGAGAGACCGGAATAAATTGAAATCCGTTGGGGCTAAGTCCGGCGAATATGGAGGGTGTGGCACTATTGGCCAGTTGAGCTCCAGTAGCTTTAGTCGGGTACACTTAGCGATGTGCGGCCGGGCATTTTCATGAAGGAAATATATTTTGTCATGTTGTGGACGTTTACGACGGCCGGAGTTCAAGCTTTAGATTTTCAAGTTGATTACAGTATACTATTGCCGTCATCGTGGAATTAGTAGGAAGAATTTCCCAATATATTACTCCATGTATGTCCCACCAGACAGAGAGCATAACTTTCCGAGTATGAGGATCTTTTTTTGGCGTAGGTTTACCTGGTTCGTTGCGGCCCAGCCACTGGCGCTTGCGTGTGTGGTTGATATAGATAACCCACTTTTCGTCTCCAGTAACGAGATGGTCTAGCCAGCTAAATGTGCGACGGAACGATAAAAGGTATGCACAGATATCTGCACGGTAAGTCAGTTGATCTTTGTTCAACTGGTGGGGTACCCAAACACCATATTTGTACGTCTTCCCCAAACCGTGCAGATACTTTTCCATCGTGCCATGAGAGCATCCGAGCTTAAGAGCCAAATTGCGCATAGTGCTTCGAGGATCTTCTTCAATTAATGCCTTCAGTTTATTTATAACTATTTTTACCGGACGCCCAGACCTTGGTTGATCGATCAAGGAATAGTTACACTTGCGGAATTTTTGGAACCACCGCTTTGCTGTAGCCTCGGAGACTGCATCATCAGCTATCCTCTGGCATATATTACGTGCAGCTTCTGCAGCCGAATGCCCAGATTGGTACTCGTATAATAAACAGTGCCGAATATGCGTTTTAATATCACTCATTTTTTTCGTGGTTCTTTACGCAATGACAACCGAAACATTACTGACGGCATGCTCACGACTCGCTCTTTATATACCCCCTGCAACAGAACGTTCTCGTCCTTACCCGTTTCCAGAAAATAAAAACTGAAACGCTCATTACTTATTAGCCAACCCGATATATTACATGGGGCAGTGAGTAACACTCTCGTGGTTCAAATTAATTAGATTAAATGAATTTAAATAATGAAAACTAAAATGGGGCAACTATATAAATCTAGACATAAGCGAGTAAAATAATTGATTATCGAATTTACACACGTGTGAGGAAAGCTTGTGAAGTAATTATCCATGAAGTGGATAATACATGATGTCTATCCTTTAAAACATAGTAAAAAAATGTAAATTAAAATTATAATCAATGGAAATTGTGAAAAAAAGCAGAAAGAAGCTTTAAACGTCATTAACAAGAACAAAAGAAAAAATATACAGAAGTCCTTTTTGGCTTACATTTTGTAAGCCAAAATGGATGTAATGTATGAAAGCTTTATGTTCTAGTAGAAACCAGTCATCATTAGGACCATTCGACAACTGCGTTGGGAAAAATCGTTTCGCAGTAATATTAAATTAAGTAATATACTTTTTATATTGACATAGTTAATTATGGACTAAGAACAAAACGGCGAATTTAAAGCGTGGTATGAACAAATTTGAGCGCACAATTTAAATATATTTTTTCAAACAATACAAATTACGTTATTTTTCCCTCAAAGTACGTTCGATTCCCTTCAGAATTCCGTTGCAAAAACTACTAAAAACTGCGAATTATAAAAAAAGAAAAAAAAAATTAGTAGTTTTTTTTTTATTTGTTTCTTTTTTCTCCCCTTATAATCTTAATAGTTCTATTTTTTTAATATTTTGAGATATGTACATAATCTTTTTCTACATCACATGACCAATAAGATAAAAAAAGGGAACGATTTCCGTCAGTTCAACTCTGCGCTCCGTTGCAATTAAAATTGTCGGGAGTCACTAACTCAATGCGTCCGGATCTCGAGGCAGCGATAGTGCGTCCGTTGAAGGTTAGATCATGTTGCCAGAAATACGATATTAATCTAATTACATCTAGCCCAATCAATCCGCGCTCAAATGGATTAGCAGAAAAATAAGATTTTATTCGGAAAGTAAAAGGTAGCAACGGAGAATTACGGTTATCTTTAATGGAATACCGTAATACGCCTCTAAAAAGTACTATTCTATCGTTTGTATAAATGATAATGAAATGATAATGGCTGGCAAAATCTGGACTTTACTATCTGGTGAAAACAGATAAATTTAAACTGGATGAAAATACAACTGAAATTAAAAACCTACAAACTTTTGTAAATTTACGTAACAAATATTGCTATGATATGCACACTAGACCAAAAAAAAGATTTCAAACCGGTTTATTTATGATTTAGTTTGGGTTAAGGATAGTAAAGATAACACGTATTATACAGTGCAAACATCCATCACCAAGTTCTGATTCTGATATTTTATACTCGTACATACTATATTTTATAAATTCAAATCACAAAAGAAATGTTTTCTTCTATTGAAAGTTAATTTAAATAAAAACAAAAAGTTCTATAAGTGCGTAAATATATTGTTACGCGCCGATGTTTTTTATTTCCTAAAAATAGAAAAAAATGAATAATTACATTTAAGTTCTAGTCTAAATTAAAAACTTACTTACCACTTAGAGTACTAAAGGGCGAAGGACAAGGGGGCCGGCCCGAATTGGAACAGGGTCGGAAGGTGGCGATCGACATTTTTTCTTCCTAAAATTCTAAAATTACCTGAGAGTGAAAACGAGGAGTGATTTCGTGTCCTTCGAAGAACCTCGATTCCGCCCAGATGTTGGCCCAACGAATGAATTCCGCTGCGAGTACCGTCCTAAAAAAATAATCTGGATTAATTAGCTAGCTAGATAGAAATGTGCAATTAAAAAGACAGGTTCGTGTGTGTGTTTTATAGAAAGATTTGTTTCAATTACCTTTTGCACCGATCCCGCGGTGACAGCTCTAGGGCTCCCCTTGACCGCCGATCCAGGCAGCCCAGTGCTAGAAAAAAAAACAAAATTACACCTGCATAAATTAGGAGCATAGCGAATCACCCAGGATCAGCTGTTCTGTAGACAGGGCCTTGACCCAATTTCGCACAGCCGGTGACAGCTGATCAACATAAATCTCCCTAGCATAGCTGAAGGGGAAAGCGAATCTTCACACACACTTCTGCCCGGTATACTACGCGAGCTCTTCACATTTCCCCTCCAGAGCGTTGCTTATTAATCGTAGGACACTCACCTGAAACGTCCTTTGTGCCTTCCCTCGGCGGTGGCCCGTCTCCTAATTCCTGGAGGCTCCCTCGGCGATCCCGGAAAGCACGTCTGCTTTGCACATACACTTAATTATACTACACTCGACATAATTGTCGTTAGCCCCAGGCGGAGGGGGATTCCACGCGCGACGCTCCGCGAACATTCCACTTGCGGTGGCTACTCCGGCTTGTTAGCTATCGACTGCAGGGTTCGGCAAAATCCTCGACGGAGTTCTGTTTTGCGAAAAAGTCCCCCTCTCAACACCGCGCGAGCGATTGAACCCAGAACAGTACCACCCACTGGTGGTTACAAATTTAATATTCAAAGTATTGTCCATCGCTAGCTATAACCTTTTCCCATTTTTCTGACAATTCACGAATACCCTTTCTGAAAAATTCGGCCGGCTTCTCCGCTATCCACGAATCGATCCAATTTTTGACTTCTTCATAAAGGCGCGTTTCCAATACAGCGTGGAGTTCAGCGCCAAAGTAGGCCCGTTCCAAATGGCAGCGCAGAGTATGTTCGAAATATTCAGAGCTTTTGAAATCATGTGTAATTTTTTTGGCAAATGTCGTGTGAAGAGTGAAGATTGTATTCTTGTAAATTAATTAAAATTGTGGGAAATAAAGTTGCAGCTACCCTTGCAGTAGCTCATTACATAAATATATTTCAGAATTGTCGATTATTAAAGTAGTTCGAAAATATACGAGCCATCTGTAGATGACTTAGTGCAACTCATCCGAAAACACAAATTTCAATAACTAATTTTTGCCAAAATAACGAGCAATTCTACAGAATATTATATTCTGTAAACAAATTAGTCAAGTAATAAATTTATTTCGTATATAAGAAGCAATAATTTTGCCAATTTTGCATTCCAAGAAAGAAACTTTGCAGCAGCGCCATCTCGTATTAAATCAAGTTCGAAAGCTTTCGACATCTCCAGCGCGGAAGTAGAAGTAGGTCCCACTTTCACGCCGACTCTCGGATTCAGAGTGAGATTTTTAAAGAGACAAAAGATACAACTCTATCGTGTGAAGTGTAGAGATAGCAAATACTCTGAATCTCCACGCTGTATTGGAAACGCGCTTTAATTGGAGAAGTGCTGGTCAGCCAGGCCATGTTGCATTGATCGGAAGAGATAGTAATCGGATGGCGCAAGGTCTGGACTATACGGCGGTTGGGGTAGGACATCCCATTTGAGCGTTTCAAGGTAGGTTTTGACGACCTGTGCAACATGTGGCCGAGCATTGTCCTGTTGCAAAATTACCTTGCTGTGCCTTTGTTCATATTCCGGCCGTTTTTCGCGCAGTGCTCGGCTCAAACGCATCAATTGTTGTCGGTAGACTTCCCCTGTGATCGTTTCATTCGGTTGCAACAGCTCATAATAGATCACACCCAGCTGGTCCCACCAAATACACAGCATAACCTTCAGGCCATGAATATTCTGAACGGCCGTCGATGATGATGCATGGCCGGGGTATCCATACGTTGCCCGACGTTTTGGATTATCGTAATGGACCCACTTTTCATCGCCAGTGACAATTCGATGCAAAAAACTTTTTCTTTTGTGCCGTTGAAGCAGTTGTTCACACGCGAAAAATCGGCGTTCGACGTCTCTTGGCTTCAATTCATACGGCACCCAATGGCCTACCTTCCGGATCATTCGCATTGCTTTTAGACGATCGGAAATGGTTTGTTGAGCGACGCCAAGTGATTTTGCAAGTTCTTCTTGCGTTTGGGATGGATCTTGGTCGAGCAGTGTCTCCAATTCGTGGTCTTCAAACTTTTTTGGCTGTCCGGGCCGTTCATCGTCCTCCAAGTCAAAATTGCCACTTTTAAACCGTGCAAACCACTTCTGGCACGTACGCTCAGCTAGAGCATGCACACCATACACTTCCACCAAAATACGATGACTTTCGGCAGCTTTTTTCTTCATATTGAAATAATGAAGAAGTACTCCCCGCAAAAACACTTTATTCGGCACAAAATTCGACATTTTCAGAGTAAAAAAAAGTATTGTTGTTTACGCTTCAGCTAAATGACACATACTGATTCTGAAACTATATGACAGTAGCTTTCCAACACATATTTTGAAAGGTGAATCACTGGAATATAAAACAAGTTACGCCATCTGTTAGAAAACCGCATTAACCGGTACCCGGTACCCCTATTAGTATATTTAAATATTTAGTGAAATAAAGTGATTCCTGAAATACTGAAACAAAAACTACAATAAAGAAATTTAAAGAATGTTTAAAATTTCATATGTTTAGCTAATTCGGATTATATAGTTTTATTTATTTATTTATTTACTAAAATATTTTATTGGAATTTGCTCAATTGTTATAATAATTATATTAATTAATAAATCATATTCTAGTACATTTTTTGGGAATTATGTATTAAAAAGCAGTGAATATGTAGTATAAGCTAATTACATTGTAGTTTCATCTAAGTATTAGAACTTTGAATAAGTTCTAGCTGTTTTTTTGTAAAAATTAATGTTTTATTTAAAGTATGTGGTAAGGAACATGTCACTCAAAGTATTGCCCATCACTTGCCACTACACGGAGAGAAAAACGAAAATTCATAACAAAAGCGCGCCACGTTTAAAATCGGCGTTCAATGAAATACGTTCAATTCAACTGCTTTTCTGTCAAATCGAACGAAAAATGGTTCAAACGGAACGATTATCCAAAAACGCAGAAAAATGTTCTTGTTCAAAAATCACGTTCAGTTCGTCATTTAATATATTAGGTAAACGATAAAACGTTTAAATTGAACACTGCAGAGTTCAATAGGACCGGTAAAAACGTTATTTCCACACATTTATATTACGAAAAGGAGAAACGCAGTGTGAATACGAATGCTTAGTCAATTCGAACGTAGTATGTAGCGTTCATTGCGAACAGGAATAATATTTGGCTTGGTATGGATGCATCTTCTTTTATATTTTTTTTTCGTTATGAACGCGAAAATCGTTCAAATTGACTGACAGCTTGAGTTGGTATTAACAAATTGTTATTGTGTTTATTTGGTGCTGAAAATGTGTGTACTCCTTTTAAACGGTAATCGTCACTAGCCGGCTTGTTGTTCTCGAATAAAGATTAATTTGAGGAGGCAATATGGATAGTAGACAGAGTGTGATGAGTCTTTACTTTAAACTTCAGAAAAACTATGTACGAACTGTCGAAAGAAAGTATATTTTATATTTTATTTTACAGTAATTTATTTTTGTACCAAACTATTATATTGTTTTATTCATGAGTGAAAATAAATAATCATTTTTCTAATACAAATATCTTTTATTTATAGCAAAAGGTCGGTGAACGTCGTCAACTCCATTGGTAATGAAGCATTTGTTTTTCCTCTGTTTTAACAAAATTGGAGATGAAAATTTTCTTTCAATATTTTCCCCGTCTAATTTATAAGACACCATATATATACTATTTTCACGTTAAACATATATTGCGTTCCAATAGAATGCATAAAATGTTCACCGCAAACGTCTGATACGTTTGTAATGACTATGTTAAAAATTCAAATTAAAGATTTCAGTTCCTTCATATTGAATGTTTTAATGTTCACGCTGAACGTGCATTCCGTTTATCTTAAACATTAATTTCATTCATTCTAAATATGCGGAACATTCAATTTGAATATTAAAAATTATTGAATTAAACATTTACTATAGTACTAATGTATGGCTCTTTGATATAAATATTTTGGCATTCAAAATACTTGCGTTCAAGTTGAACATCTGTTTAGTGTTAAACCAAACGGTAAGCGCCATTGGCGCCGTTTTGAAAGCGAAATCGTTTGGTTTGAACCATTTTTCTTTTCAATTTGACCTACAGCATCTAAATTCCACGTCGGAAAAACAACACGTCCTTCAAAGCTATCCAAGAATCGATCCATTTTTTGATATCTTCATAATGGAAAAAAATGGAATAATGGAAATGCTGCTCAGCCAGGCCATGTGCCATTGAACTGAATAGATGATAGTCGGAAGGGGCTATGTCCTGTGAATACAACGGGTGGGACATTTCCCATTTCAGTGCCTCCAAAATTTCCTTAACGACTTTTGAAACATGGGGCCGTGCGTTGTTATGTAACAAAAATACTTTGTCATGTCTCTGCTCGTATAGCGGCCGTTTTTCCTTTAGAGCTTGGCTCAGACACATCAGTTGTTGTCGATAGCGTTCTCCCGTAATAGCTTCATTCGGTTTTAGCAGTTCATAATGAATTACACCTTGCTGATCCCACCAAATGCAAAGAAGAAGCTTCGAACCATGGATATTTGGTTTCGCGGATGATGTTGAAGCATAGCTGGGCTTACCCCACGATTTTTTACGCTTAGGCTTATTATACTGTATCCATTTTCCACCTTGTTTACACTGTGACGAACTAATATACACTGAAGTTCAAGCTTATCGATAGTACTTTCTTGTAGATGCAATACCATCTGGAATTACATGCATGTAATTTTTTTTTTTTTTGTTTACAGACCATCAGCTTAGTCAAAGCTTTGTAAAAAAACAGAATTAATCTGTAGCATATGACTGATTATTCATCATTTGGTCCGATGTTAGTAGACATGCGACCACAACCACCAAGCAGACTTTTCTTCAGTCCATGCTTACTGACACGAACATCAAACAAATCAGCATTCTTATTCACATTTAACCACATCCGGTTAATAGGCTGGAAGAAGCTATAGTTATTTTTACATAAACTAGTTTGCAGAAGTGACACCAGCCTAAAATTACGCTCGTTCAATCTAAAAGTGAATTCGCTTTTAAGGGAAGCTGAATCAATATTACCAATTAATAATTGGTGAACAAAAACAATGTCTACAATCTCCCGACGCTTGAGCAGAGAGTGCATATCGAGGAGCCTCAAACGATCATTATAAGGTGGGAGAAGAACTGGATTGCTCCAAGGTAAATCCTTAAGAGCGAATCTGACAAATATTTTTTGCACAGATTCGACGAAATCGATATGGACTTGATAATAGGGCGACCAAACTTGACTCGCGTATTCGAGAATTGGTCTAACAAAACAAAAGTAAAGTTGTTTTAAGACAGTTCTATTGGAAAATTCACGGGACCATCTTTTGATGAATCTAGCATAGAACTGGCTTTAGCCACCCTACAGTTGATATGCTCAACGAAGTCTAATTTGCAATCCAGAATAACCCCCAAGTCAGGGACAGATTGAACACGTCGTAGAGCATGATTTGATAAGGTATAATCAAAACGCAGGGGATTACGACTTCTACAAAAAGTCATGATTTCGCACTTACCAATATTTAGTTCTAAATTATTGTGTGTACACCACAAGTGGAATATGTTTAGGTCATTTTGAACCGCGTGCCAGTCGCTAATATTTCTCGTACGAAAGAATAATTTCATGTCGTCTGCGTAGATTAAGATTTTACAGGTTTGAAGGAGTTGTGAGATGTCATTAATAGATAAAATAAAAAGAAGTGGACCTAAAAGACTACCCTGCAGGACTCCTGACGTAGCTGATATCTTGTTCGAGATGGAGCGATGAAAAGAAACTTGATATGTCCTATGTAAGAACGAATCCAGTTAATAACCAGAGGTGGAAAGCCTAGACTTACTAATTTAAGGATTATTACGGAATGAGAAAGCTTATCGAAAGCCTTGCTGAAGTCAGTATACATGCAATCTGTTTGCAAGCCATTTTGAAAGCCTTAGGTAACAAAGGTAACAAGTTCGAGGAGATTCGTAGAAGTAGACCGCCCCGGAAGAAAACCGTGCTGGTTTGTTGAGATGAGGCGCTTGCAGACAGTAGACAATTGTGAGTGTATAACTGACTCAACAAGTTTTGGGATACACGAGAGTTTCGCAATAGGTCTGTAGTTACATACCTCATTTTTGTTACCCTTTTTATGAATAGGAATAATAAGGGAGTTCTTCTAGAGCACAGGAAATTGTCCAGTTTTAAGAGACTTTTCAAAAATTAATGTTAAAGGCATGACTAGTTCATTACAGAAAGCCTTAAGAATAGCTGGCGGAATACCATCGGGTCCTGATGTATTTGAAAGTGTTTTTAATTTTGGTGATAAAATATTCGATTTTATATGAATAAATATTTATTTTAATGTTCATTAAAACATGTTTATTGTAATAATTTTGAGTAAGGCTGAGTACTACTGCTATACTGAGCAGTAAGTAATGCTGGTAATGGTAAGTAATGCTAAATAATGCTCATGTGAGGAAGTAATGTTAGTGTGATTACAGTAATGGTGAAGTATCAGTACCAGTAACTGTAATGGTAATACCAGTTTTTGCATTACCATTACTAGTAATAGTACTGGTAATCATCTTTAAATTGTATTACCTGTAATCGTAATGCATGTTACAGGTAATGCCATTTTTTACAGCTCTGACCTCGAGGCACCTTAACGGCCATAGGCTTGAATCCTATTGTGAAGATATTACATTGTAAATTGAACAGCTAGATCGTGATTATAATCGAACTTCGAGTTTTTATTACTTTTGGTTCTCGGTGAGCTAGCAAAAACCAAGTGGCGCCCTTTTATTTTACAGCTATGATGACCCAGCCCTTCCCCAGTGTTAGCGGGCAATCGCGCGCATGAATTTTGCGTGTAACAAACTTATCCTCGCACTTTACCACCCTACAACCTCTGACTACCTCAGAGGAGTCGAAGCAGGGCAGCGTTCCACTCTGACTAGTGAGCAGGTGGTCCATCACCATCTCGGAGAGCTTAGCCTCGACCTTGTTCCAGGCCTCAGCTGACAGCATGCCGCTGGTGGACTTCCCGTCCACTAGAGCAACCTGTAAGTGATCTCTGACCACTTCACTGAGGAGCCTATTTAGCTGCGATGCCTCTCCGAGCTTTTCCCCACTGCCCGGCTGTGTAGTTACTGCCTCAGTAACCCTGGTTCGCTTCGCCGCATTATCTGTCTCGTCTCGAGATCGGTTGCGTTTTACGGCTTCATGCTTCGCAGGCTGCTGCTCCCTCTGAAGGATCCGGCTGTTGTACTCCTATACTTGCCTGGTACCTTTTCTTATCAGCCGCATCCTTTTCGTCAGCCGTACCTGCCTCCTTATTCGTAGCAATCTTGTTAAGAATGAAGACGGCCTTTTGATACTGGCTCTTCAGGGTGCCGCTGGACTTCTCTTTCTTACTCGATTGTTTGCGGATGTTTGATGTGGAAGGAGCAGGTAGCACAGGTGTATTATGGCTGGTACACTCTGTGCTGTTCATATGTACAATTGTCTCCTTGCTGGAGGTAAGTAATTCATCTTACGATGAAGTAGAAATGTCCGGTGGCATTACTGGAGCCTCCTTGGAAGTGGGGTTAGGCTCCATCCCATTTCCCGCCTACTGCAAAAGGAACAAAATTAGAGGAAAGTAAAGAAGAGAAGAACTGAGTTGAAATGAAGTAAGTGTCCGGCGAGAGCATTCGGCGCCGTAGCCGCACTACCTGTCCGAGGGAAATGAAGGATCGCGGCCCAGTTGAAACCGCAGTTGCCGGCACTTAACCTCCCCACGGAGAACTTTTGCTTTTCTGAAAAATCACAGAAACACGCGCCCTCTCCAGTGAGATCCTCTCGCTGAAGATAACATGTTCCAAAATGCTTTAGTTTTGTCCTTGATTTTGAAAATGATTTAAATAAAGAATCCAAAAAAAAAGAGTTGATCAGTTATATCGTATTGCATTCTCATAAATTACCGTAACCTGTAACAATCTAACCGGATTTAGAAAAATAAAAAATAAACCGTTAGATAGTGTTGGTTTGTCGGCACAAAAGACCGTCTGGTCGCAGTGCCCACCATAATAATAATAAAAATAATGTTGGTTTGTGTGGTTGACCAGGACCGTTCAGTTTAATTTTGACAATTGTTTTAGTCAGTTACGCTCGGGTGAATTTGAAATTTTTGTACAACAAATTAATTATTTTAATTCGGATAAATATATTTCAATTAAAGAAAAACTAATATTCATTGTAAAGGGTTTATGTGAATAACTTCATTTTACTGATGTAATCTGCAGATATTGTACAACTTAATACTTCTAAATAATAGAATCGAGCAAGGAAAATATCATCTTCATCAGTTGACCGGGACTTCAACGCAAACAAATTTTTTGTAAATTTGAAAATCCAATGTATATCGCAAAGGAAAAAAAAAATAAAAATAAAGAAGATAAGAAGTTAATTAATTATGCACAAAATATAAGAAAAATTAAAAGAAACAGCGGCGAAGAATATATTACGAAAGATTCTAAATTTCTTTTTGCTTAAGTTTTCGCAAATATAGATTTACTATCCTAACTAATATTTTAAATCACTCCGAATCACATTTCCGAAGAATGAAAAGAAAGTTATTAATGATAAAGGTTAATTACTCAGATATACAGTAATAAAGTATAAATGAATATTTTGGTTTTCAACTTACTTTTTCTAATAAAATTCGTTATTGTTTATTGACATTGATATTCCTTATTGTTTATTGTTTCAAAACATTTTTAGACATTCTTTTAATTTGGCAAGTGGTCTTACTCATTTACAGCTTTAAAAATGACATTTTTGTATAAGTTACACAAGAAATTTAACAATGACAAAAAAAGTATGATTTTTTAAGAGTAAATATTCCCTTAAATATTTTAGTATATTGAGTGTGTGAATATGACTTCGCCCTTTTTTGTTAAAATATAACACATTTTGAAAATTAAAGAAAAGTTTATTCAAATTATGCTCCATCGGCAGCTACAACCTTCACCCATCTTTCAAGTAATTTACGTATTCCTTTCATGAAGGAATCCTGGCTGTGATGGGCCGGGTTCACTTGGCTTCATCCAAGCTTTTTTACGTTTAGGATTCTCATAATATATTCATTTTTCATCTCCTGTGATTATTCGATGCAAAATTCTTTTCTTTGCAGTCTTTCAAGTAGCATTTCACAAATTGTTTTTCGACGTTCGATGTCTCTTTCTATCAATTCATATGGAACCCAGTTACCAACTTTTTGAACCATTTCCATTGCTTTTTAATGCTTTGCGACAGTTGAACGTTCGACATTTAAAGCTGCAGCCAATTCTGATTGAGTTTGACAAGAACCCTCTGCCACTAATGCTTCCATTTCAGCATCTTCAAATTTTTGTGGTGGTAAGGAAGTAAAAGCACTTGTTGCTAATATTTCAACCAAATGTCACGTAGTGCGTTTGACAGCTGACATAAAGTACTATCGAACACAAGTGTTGCTATTTATTAGTACACTGTGCAAAAAGGTTTCTTTTGGAGTACGAGCCTCTAGAAGACGAAGAACTTCCTGGTCGTCCCGCCAATGCAATCACAACGGAAGGCATTGCTGTTCTGGAACAAATAGTTCTCAGTGATCACCGTTTGAAGGTGAAAGAAATGTCTGCGATGACCATTCATCGGATTTTCCATGAACATTTGGGGATGAACAAAGTTAGTGCGCGATGAAGCCATTTTTTCGGCAATTCAGCGAGAGCAACAAGCGCAAGATCATTTTTGGAACTTTATTAAACGAATCCTGAAGAGTTTTTGGAGTCAATCGTAACGGGGGATGAAACGATAATCCTCTATTATGATCCTCTTTTCGAAATGGGAGGACCCCAATAAAAGCTAGGATCTAGCTCCACATCCAACCGATATGTGATGTATTCATAGTATATGCTTAATTTGTGTGTACACGATTTTAGGAAGGACATGAGTGAACAGTACGGAGCCAAGCGCACGAGTTCAAGAAAGTGAATATGAGTTGCGATATTGGTCTTTGCTTTGCGCCTACATTTCACACTTGAATAAACAGATTTGAATAGTGACCGTTTTTCTGTGAGATCTCTGTAACTCTCTTTTGTAACATTTTTTATTGAAGACCGAATTCTGACAATTTCCAGTTTTCATTTTATTAACTCATACTATATAGGGTGTTCAGAGGTGGGAGGGAAATATTGCAGGGGGTGAAAGATCAGACCGAGACAAGCAAAAAATCGTATGGGGGGGGGGGGGGGGGGTATATCGCACCGTTCGGCAGTTACAGGGTGATTCGTAAATCAGGATGTTGCTTTATATGGGAACCGCTTTTGTATTTTTATCTTTTTTTCTACGCATCGCAGCGGCCTCAAATCAATCTCAAAAAATTACTTTTTCAAACATTACCCAGAGCGCTGGATTGGACGAGGTGGACCGATTCCTTGGCCTGCTAGGTCACCGGACCTTACTCCACTGGACTTTTCCTTATGGGGAATGACGAAAGATGAAGTTTACTCAAGACCAATCAACACCAGAGAAGAATTAGTTACCACGATTGGGACTGCAGCCACGAAAATACGGGAGAGAGTGGCTACCTCAAACGCGAAATAAGACGAAGACTACTTGCATGCATCGAAACTGGCGGAGACCATTTTGAACAGCTTTTGTAGAACATAAGTTTTAATTGTAATTAGTTTTTAAGCGAACAAAATGAATTTTTTAGTTAACTTAAGTATAATTTCTTAAAAATTCGAATTGTCATGATATTCTGTAAAAGGATTTTTCTAAATAAATTCTCGTATCCTTTTCCTACCTGGGCACCTTTTGGAAAGGTAATTAGATAGGTAACCTTAAAAAAAAAGTAGGTATGTTAATCTCGGGCATTAAATGCCTTTTGGCAATGCAGAAGAGCCTTTGGGAAGACATGGGGTCTAAAACCCGCTGTGGTACACTGGATGTACATAGCCATCATTAGGCCCATCATTACATATGCGTCAGTGGTCTGGTGGAACAGAACGGAGATAAAATCGACTCGTTCTGTTCTTGACAGAGTACAGAGAGAGGTCTGCATAGGGATAACAGGAGCTTTTAGCTCGACACCTGGTGCAGCTCTCAACGCGATGCTTAACATGCAACCCTTGGACATTGCCGGCGGACGATATGACCCCAATATTAATGTTCGGAAGAAGATTTCAAATTCTCTTCCCAAAAAGGGAGGAATGGGAAGATCCAAACAAAATACTGAATGGACTCAACGACATCTTCTATACAGACGGCTCGAAGACCGTAAACGGTACGGGCGCTGGATGGTATTTGAATGAGGAGATCAAATACAGTTACTCACTTGGAAACATGGCGACGGTCTTCCAAGCTGAAGTTTTCGCCATTCTAGAAGTGGCCAACTGGATAATTGCCCAGAGATGGCAAGGTAGAAGAATAGGTATCTGCAGCGACAGTAAAGCTGCCCTTGCCACTCTCCTTAATCCCAATACTCGGACAAAAATAGTCCGAGATTGTAAGAAACGATTGAATTCGGTTGCAAAGTGCAATCAAGTCATTCTTATATGGGTCCCTGGCCACCAGGGAGTAGAAGGCAACGAGTCTTCAGATTCCCTGGCGAGGGAAGGCGCTAACTCCCATCCCATAGGTCCAGAGCCCATTATTGGTATTAGCTCTGCGGCGTTGAAGAACTGGATAACTCGACACGTTGACTTAGTTCACGGAGACAGATGGTCCAGCCTAAGTACCTGCAGACGTACCAAGTACTTTATAGGTAGTCCGAACAAGAATACTGCGAAATTCTTACTTAGCTTAGGTAGGAAAGATTGCAGGGCTCTAGTAGGGACAATTACAGGGCATAACACACTTGGCAAACACTTGAATACCCTGGGAATCATCGACGACCCTGCGTGCCCCTCGTGTGGGGAGGAGGAGGACAGCACAGAGCATTTCCTCTGTGACTGTCCTGCGTTCTCTCGTGCACGTAGGGACGCGTTTGGCGCCGATATCATGAGGATGGAGGACTTCGATTCTCGATCTCTGTTTGAGATTCTCCGGTACATTAGGACAACGGGGAAGTTCAAATAGAGCGGGGGTTTTGAGCGCAATGGACTTGAAGTCTGAGCGTTCGGGGTGCTTTGCCTCCCCCCACAACAAATCAAATCAAATCAAATCAAGGTATGTTAATAACGTGAATAAAACTTATTTTTTTCAACTTCCAGGGGTGATTGAGGCCAAAGGGTTGGGGATAGGAGGGCAGTGTTGACCGTTTTGGATAGGGGTTTCGAAATATAATTTTATATACATAAATATAATTTTTTGAGATTGGTTTGGGGCCGCTGTGATGCGTAGAAAAAAATACAAAAAATGCAACGGTCATTTCGTATTCAGTTTCTTACATTATTATTTATTCTGGTTTAAACTTAAAATATATACAGAAAATTGTAAAATAATTAGACTGTATTTTCATAAAAAAATTTATTTTTCAACAAAAGTCGTCCTTGTCCTGGTCATCTAATTAGAAACGATAAGTTAAATAACTGAATTTTTATGAGGTATATGGCAACTTACAACTAATATTTCGTTGGGTTCCCTTTGCTCTTTATAACCTCCAACATTCTTCCAGGCATAGAATCCACTAAACGTTGGCAAGTCCGTTGTGGGATATTGTACCAAGCTTCTTCGATGGCTCGGTAGAGCTCATTTTGCGAAGAGTAATTTCACCGAACTTTACACATTTCTTGGTATATTGAGGCTCAAACACAGTATTTATACCACGTCGAACCCAAAATCTTCCATCCGAACCGACTAAACTAAACTAACTTTATTGTTGTCCGAAAATAAAATATTTCTCAAGTCCCACTTAAGGGGGGATATACATTTAGAATGACCAAAAAATTCAATTTTTTTTTTTGCATAAAAAGTTAGTAAATTTCCCGTAGAATACGCTTCTGAAACCCTTTTTTCGAAATTCGAACTCCAAGTGTTTTTTTTTCATCGTTCCCGGGATTGCTGATTAAAATGTAAGTACGATTTTTCGATAATTAAAACTTTCAACGCGTTTTTCTCAAAACAGCATTTTTGGAGTTTATGCCGGTAATAACTCGAAAACTAATTATCCGATTGAGCTGAAACTTATAGGATTTCTTTATTATAGTATTACCTTCTATATGAATTAAAAATTATTGTAATATTTTATTATTAAATATGGAAAAATGTGATAAAATGGCGGAGAAAATGTTGATATTTTCGAAAAAGTTACGCCAAAAGTGCACATTTTTTTTTCACTTTTTTTTCAATTCATCTACTAACTGTTAATGTAATTAATGTAAATTTTTTTGATTTTTTGATTTCTGATCAAAATTGCGACCAGGAGAGCCGGCACAAGCAAAATACAGCGACTTTTTCAACACCATCTAACGGCCGCCATTTTGTTAAAAAAAATTTAAAAAAAAATATTTTTGTATACTACATGGATACACTTATAATTGTAAAAAAGTTTCGATTGATTTGAATAAAAACTTCCCCTTGAAAAAAAATGTTCAAAAATGAGTTTTTTTTCTTGTTCTAAATGTATATCCCCCCTTAACATATTCTCTGGTCAGCTCAAGTCTCTTTTTTAAATTTTTAGTAGATACCTTCGGCGTCTTCCTTGCCATACGTCCATTAAGTCCCATCTTCTTCATATTGTTCTACTAGATAAATTAAGGTGTAGCGTTTCTCGTAAACTGGTAGCAATTTGTTTCGATGAAGCAAATGGATCATTTTGCGGTAGACAAACAATAACCCTATCATCGAGAGTCAAGGTTTTCCTGAGTCGAATTTTACGTTAGACTTCTTCGATGGTTCCATTCTCTTTAAAATACGAGACTACATTAAATACTTTTTTCTTGGAGCACTTAAGTCGTTCCCCTATTTCCCTGTAGGATAAACCCTCATTGTAAAGGGCTATAATAGTTCATCTTTTGGTTATAGTGCAATTTTTCGCCTTTCCCATTTTTACTACGTACAAATATGTTGATATTTTGCATTTGTTACCTTTTTATTTAAATACTATTAACTTATATTTGACAATGAATTCAAAAGTATTTCAAATTGAATGCACTTTTTATTTCGTTTCTAATAATATGATTGGTATGTTTCTAATTATGATTAAGCTCAGCACCTTAAATTATATATTTTAAATATTCCCATTTTGCAGATCCATAAAAACTGGTTGGAAAGACGAAATGCACTAAAAGCGCAGCATGCCGGGAAAATTAACACACTTAACATGAGTGTTGTTATTGGTCAAAAAAATAAAATCGAAAAAACACATAATGAAAATCAGCGACAGAAATATATTAAACATTTAAATATCAACGAAAATTTAAAAAACAACAAAAAAAGTGATAAAACCAGTTACAACGATGTTTTACCAGAAAATGACAAAAATTTTACTGAAACAGAGGCTGACATTGAAAGTGTTACACTTTCAACTGAAAATACATCTTATCCAATAGTAACAACTTCACTACCGTCTATAAAGATATCATCAGAACCCATTTATGTAAAAACTCGAAAAACTTCTTTAGTAAAGAATTATACTGATAAAAAGTATTTAACTTTGCAGCCTAATAAATTTGAAATTTACAAATTGAGATTCTATCCGCGGTGGACTATCTGGAGTTCCTGGAGCGCATGCTCACGAAGCTGCGGAGGAGGAGTTATGTATCAGGAGCGCAAGTGCATGTTAAAGTAAGTTTTCAGAATTATCTTTCAATGTAAATAGTGACGAATTACATAGTTATTAAAGTACGTCCGCATAGTGTGATCAAATGGACAATTCGTGACCCATATTACAACTTACTGTTGCTGCATGCGTATCACATAAAATTTTAATGTACAACTCAGTCCATTCAAACAATTTCCTCTCAATTATATTGGGCTGAATAGAGAGATACAAATGTTACCAATGAACCGTATCTTAAACTTTTCATATGTTTCTATTTAGCGTATACCTGAATCTGGGAATCTGATGAGTCAGCCTCATTACACTGGATACATCGTTTCCGTCCGCAAAATTGTTTTCTCGATTCGATGAGTAAACTAGGCCAATGTCCCCATTAAGTTTTTCTTTATTTTTCGCAAGAATTAGGGATAGGAACTTAAAATGCTTGTGAAAACCTAAAAGTAAAATAATAAGTACGTTCTTCTTCTGTCAGTACAAAAAACAAATCGATTTAAGAAATCTTTAGATGAACAGTAATATTTGCCTGCGGGCCTGTCATATATTCTAATAATAAATTAAAAAAAAAAAAGTCAAATCAAACGTATTATTTCAAATTACAGGCTTAAGTCAGGCAAGCGTATTATCAGCCATGAATGCAATGGACTCTATAGGAGGTATCATCTTTGTAACCATCAGGTAAGAATTATCGCTTATCACTCTTACTTATATTCTACATTCATTTTTGTTACAAAGGACTGTCCCTCGACGGACATCGATTTTCGTCAAAAGCAATGTTCCAGCTTTGACGAAGTGATTTTTAAAGGAAAAAAATATGTATGGGAGCCTTATATCAAAGGTTCGTATAAATTTATTGCGACATTCAAACATAACACTAAGGTTACTTAGAGGATTCCGAATGTGAACTTAACTGCAAACCAGTTGGGATAAAGTACTTTGCTACCTTAAATCAAACTGTTATTGATGGCACGCCCTGCTTCCGGCCAGCAGAGTACTACCGGAGAAATTACCATGGCCGAGCCATATGTGTCGACGGAATATGTAAGGTAATCCAATCCAATGTAAAGCAGTTTTGTTTGCTTGCAAGTAGCGATATACAAATATTAGTGTCTTGATTATTTAAAGCTGTATCTTTAACCGAATGTGAGTGACCCTGACATCTTTCTTGACTTCCCGCCATTACACAAATTTTTATGATTCTAAACAAAGTACGTCGTTGTTTGGGTCACTTGGAGTTACTTGGAGATTTGTGTATAGTGTTGACTTCGTTATTTGTCGCTACTTTTGCCATTAAGATTTGAAATTTTCTAAAACCAAAATGTTTAACTTTTGGATAAAGGTTTATAGCACGGAAATTTAGACAGCAATATTTCGTTATCCGCACCTTCTTTTATCGATTATTTCGATTATTTAATTTTTTAATTTTACAGACTAGCAAAACTACAAATTTTGTAAAAAAAACTAACTTGCTTTTATATTCTTATTCAGGACATTGTGAAATTAAGGTGATTATCAAAAAAATTAAATTTCCAATACAGAATTTATTAAATTTCATAACTCAGGACAATTTTATATGCTGCACAATAACTCGATATGAAGGGTTGATAAACCAAATAACAAACGTCCTCCATCGTAACTAAGAGTATTATATTTGCGCTAGTTTAGTTGGTAATATAAAAATCTGGTAAAAGACTTATGCACTGCTTCAAATCTATTAATAACCACAGTATAATATAAATCACACGTTATCTTTGATACAATAGGCATACGTAATATGGTAGGTATAAATCTTTTGAACTAGAAATGAAAAATTCGTTGAAACTAAGTGCTTTGTATTAAAAATGATATGGTCAATATGTTTAGAAAAAGAAAGTTTCAATTTAAAATAATAATAATAATAGTCTATAATTTCGTTAACACGTTCTAACAACTGTCGATTTATAGTTGTTGAACAATAATATTAAATAGCTCAACATTTAGATATGTTCAATTGAAGACTATTACTAACCCATCTCAACAGTTTAAGATGTTTAAGTCTCCTTGCAACATAAAACAAGTATAGAAATGGTATGCAACAAAAAACAGTTTTAAGTCACCTGCATAAATAAGGCAATTTGAATACAATAAGAACTTGGCTATATCATTGATAAATAGGGCAAATAAAATTGGACCACAATGATTACCCGCATCAGCAGTAATTATTCTAGAACGCCAGTTATCAATTTATTTTTATTTTCTATTTGTTTGTCTAATTTCAATGGAAATCCATTAAAGGAGCTTAAAGTAAAAGCATATACAGCTAAGTGGTTTCAATAAAGCTACTTCTTTTCGTCGAACGTTTTCGCAAGCTTTGTGTAAATCGCGTCAACTTGGTAGCATTTTCTATGGGATTCGAACAAAAATTAGTGAATAATGATGGACTGGTAACTGTCGCTGTGGACGAAGTATTAAACTGTAACATGAGCGAGATGATTATACTTACCACAGGGAATCCCTCCGTTTATTCGTTCCGAACCTTAGGTATCTTCAACAAAAAACTTGAAAGAAATAATATTCAATGTTGCTTAAGACTATGAAATTATTTAGTAGTCAGATTAAAACAAAAAATAAAGTTTAACTGCATAAGAATCGGCGATAAAAATACGAGGGTGGATTGAAAAGTTCGCGGCCTCATATAGACATGATTAAAATTTTTATTTCGTTTTCCCTTCATTACATTCAGTAACTCTTTAGTTGTCATTGTGTGAAGTTTCATTTTAGTGTTACTTTTGGTTAAGAGTTTACAGTGTTTTATTGAGCGTTAAGTGAAGCGGAAAAGTGGTGGAAGTGGAGTGAAGAGAGAAGTGGAGAAAATCGAACATCGACAACGCACGCCCTCACACGTCCTTGTGAAACGATGGCTGAAATCCATAATTGTGCATTCAAATTACTTCCACACCTCGCTTATTCGCCTGATCTGGCACCATCTGACTTCCACCTCTTCCCCAATCTAAAAAAATATTTAGGAGGACAGCAATTTTCATCAAACAAAGAGATTGAAGCTGCCATCAATGCCTATTTTGAGGGCCAAGATGAAGTATTTTTTAAAAATGGTATAATGGCTTTAGAAACCAGATGGAAGAAGTGCATTGAGAAAAGTGGTGATTATGTCGACAAAAAAAAATAATGTTAAAATCTTCTGGTTTCGTATTGATATTCAGGCCGCGAACTTTTCAATCCACCCTCGTATACCATATCCCGCGAATTTCTTACTATATATATATATATGTGTTGATAATTAATCCATGATGTTGAAAACGATGAAAAATTTCCAAAATTTATCTAAATGTTCTTGTTCGGTCTTATATTTTACCAAAATATCATCTGGATAAACGAAACACAATTGAAGGTCTTGGAGCACAGAATAAATAAATATTGGGAAAGTTACAAAGGCCACCAAGTCATTCTATAAATTCAAAAAGACACATATGGCAGTTTTTGGGAAATCTTCTGGGTCAAGTAGCATTTGGTGGTAAGCTTTAGTTAAATCTAAAGTTGAAAATATTTTACAATTTTGTAAATAAAATGTACAATTGCGTATCAAGGGAATTGGGTTACGGTCTGGAACTTTAATTGAAATTAGACGTCTGTAATCGCCATAAGTTATCCATTCACAATTTTTCCTTGGTACCATATGTAAAGTTGATAACCAATAACCGTTTGAAAGCATGCAAATACGTTGATGTAATAAAAATTCAAAATCCTTTTCTGGAGAAAGTCGTGAAAGTTTTCAAAATATTGGTTGGCTACTTATACATATTAGAATATTCAGGAATTAATTTCTGAATATTTTCATTCAGTGATGATTCAATTAAAATCGAAAGAGTTATAGGCGGTCCTTTATTCAGATTTCCATTTAAAGTAAGATTTGTTAAGGTGTTGTTTAAAGTTCTTTGGCCAAATCCAATATTTGTGCATAATGGAGAATAAGGTCCAAACTTAAACTTGTTTATAAACATCTGGAATTAAAAATTGCCATTGAAAACTTTTTCGTAGTCCCAGATTTAAAGACAGAATTTGCCTACCGTAAGTGTTAATTGTCGAAGAATTTGCTGCCGAAAGTCGTAAACTGGAAGGTGTTAATTTATTATAGGGAGGAGTTAGAAGAGGGATACGATAATATCTGCGAGAAGATATATTATAAATATAAATTCACTTTTATTCAACCGCCAATTGCGAGAAGCGATTTATTGTTTTGTTGAGTTTAAATGCTAACAAAACAAGGATACTTGATCCTTGAATTTGGCGTGATACCAACACCAATCTGGAATATCACATATTTTTGAGTTATTGCTTTGGGTAAATCTGGATTGAGAATGGTTTGTAAAACGATTTTGAAAACTACTTGATAAATACCTAAAAGAGTTATTTGACGAACAACTGGAGGTCTCGAGTTTTGATCTCCAAAGACATTTCATGTACTTGTTTGTTAGGAAAAGGATTTAAGAGGTTAAATTTGTATTATCATCAGTGAGGTGGGAAGAATAACGAACAGTGAGGGTGTATTGTTCATTTCAAAAATGCTGTCCGCACTCTTCGCAAAAAAGGGCACCTGCATTAAATACTAATATTGTTCTCATGTTGTTTTTGCCATGTAGTCCTTACATCCAAGTTTTTAAAACATCATCCCTCGTATTTCCGTTAGAAAAATCATGCAATTCTCGGAGAAATTATGAAGCAGACCGGTCAGCCTTAAAAATATTCCGAGAAGTTGGTTTAATTTGGCAGTTTCACTCGCTGTAAGACGAGATATTAAGGGACTACTACCGGTTAGATTGCAAAAAAACAGCATAATTTTCAATAATTTTTTTCTCAGCTCCTTTATTATATATCAATTTCAAATTTTGCATGGTGATAATAATTATTTCAAATATTACAAAAAAAAAAATTTTTTTTTTTTATCATTTTTTTCCTTGTTTATAGAGGGCGCCGAAGTTGGTAGCTCAAAAAATGACTCGTCCCATGGCGGACAACTCATCTCAGAAACGAAGAGTCTGAAACAAATAAACCAAACGGCATTTTATTAAGGAATGTCCCTTACGTAGGAAAAAACCAGAAATGTCAAAAAATGATTAAAAAAAACAAAATGGCGGACGTTTGAAAATTTTTTTCAAAAAATCGCTTATTTTTTCACTTGTTTTCACTTGCTACATTTTTTTGGATTGAATTTTGACTAATATTGTGGTTTTTTCCTGTGCAGAATACTCAAATAAAGAAGCACTCCAAAGAGCCCAATCGGTTGGGCCAATTCGGAGTTAGTGTGTCCGCCATTTGATTAGAGGTCATTTTGAGAAAATCACGTTTAAAGTTTTTTTTTTACTTATAAATATATAATAGGCGGGCACGCTTAAACTGCTGTAACTTTTATATTTTTGGGAATATCCAAATAAAATTTTGAGACGTAATTTCTGAAGGTATATTGAGTTGAAAAATGTAAAAAAAAAATTGAATTTTTCAATATTATAACCGGTAGTAGTCCCTTAATGCTTCTTTCAACTGATTGTAAGGTTGCCGTGAAACAGGCTATTGTAAAACGTCACTCACGATAATGAAGTCCAACTCGGAGAGAACATGGTTCAAGTATGGATTGGGTCTCGAGTCGTTTGAACTTAACCGACAACGTTGCGATAGAAGGGATGTTGTCGCCACTTTTATTCCCGGGAACAGAGACTTGTGTAAAGTCAGCTCTTGAATCGTTCATTTACACGTAAAATATAATGTTTTTTTAAGTGCTGACCGAGAACGCGGATATGTGAAAGAAAAATCTAACATGATTTATGCTTCCTGTTGATGACTGAAATGTGATTGTTGCTGTTGTTGTCAAGTCTAGGGAGTTACGTTGTAGGCACCAAGAGTTGGAACATTTCTTGTCAATGCTTGGCATCAGGGCCGTAGCCAGCGGAAGGGGTCAGGGGGTTAGAACCCCCCTCCCCCCCCGAAATTTTGAAACTTAACTTAAAATTTACATGATTTTTTAAGAACTAAACAAGGGTGACTGATCATATGAATAAAACTTCTGCTCTTCTTTTTTCTTTGACAATGATAAAATATGTTAAAGGCATGTTTTTTATCTTAGGCAAATCATTTTTTATTCCAATTTTTTAATTTAATAAAATTAATTAATTTTATTTTAATGAAAATATGTTCGACATTTTCAGTTGCATTCAGTTGAGTTGAGTTTTATTTACATTTTTAATTTTGTAATATATAATTCTATAACACTATAATTTTGTGATATTTAATTCTATATAGTTATGTACTGTACATATATACAAGAGGTAATAATTGTAAATTACTTCTCTTTTACATAAAATATAAAAATTAGTATAATGTCTCTATATCGATGTAAGTTTAAAAAAATAATCAGTGATGTTTTTCTCATACCACAAAGATAGGTAGCATTTACCTTTTCGAGGGTCTTTTTAAAAAAACGCTATGTCCATCAAAAAAATTGATGTATGAAAAAAATGCGCTCGGAATGAAAAAATAGAATAATTCAGATACCTCATCGCCAAATTCATTAACAAAGGTAATAAAGTAATAGGTCCTCTCCACTAGGCAATAAATATTGGCGCCCTTACTCAATTTTAAAGTAGTGGAATATTATAAGTAGTACATTTTAGATGCGATCAATAAACATCTTTAGCACTTATTGATTAATCAGGTTGTAAATGATAACTGAAGAAGTTCAAACATATTTTTTAAAATATTTCTTACTCTTTCTTTCGCTGCAAAAAGTCGAAAACTAGATTTTCTTTTGTGAAATGCTTTTTTTTACGTTTGTAAGATATCTTTTTCGAAAAATTAAGTGTTTTTTTTTAGAAACTAATTAAATGGATTCACCGAAATTGTGCAGACTATATTTTATTAAAATAATTAATTGTCGCGATTACTCAGCGACAAATCAGCGCAGCAGGAATTTTTAAATTAAAGGTTGAAACCTTAACTTTTATAAATCGGTATAGATTTTTTGATCAGATGCAACCCTACTGCTCGTGCCTTTGAAGTTCAAAGTGATGTTTTCAGTTTCAAAATTTACAAAGTGTGGTAATGCATACGGCCCTGGGTAATTTTTTCCCTATACTGATGCCTTCAAAATGCTCAGCTGCGCTGGTTTGTCGCTGAGTAATCGTCTTTCAAATTTGAGTAATTTTTGACAAATATTTTGTTATGCCATAATTTTCTTGAGTAGTGTATATAAGATCAACAGAATCGATTTCACATAAATTATACAATCAGATATTGTTTGATGTAGAAATTTCAAAGTCGCTACAGCGAAAATGCTTATTAACATATTTCGCCAAACTTTGAACTTAAAATTATTATATTTTCGTTTTAGTCCTTATAATGGTCTCCTATGAAACGTTATAAGGATTCAAAAGCTATTTTTTCAGAATTTTGTTTAAGAGAAATTGCGTCGCCCAAATATTTTGTTTTCTGTAAAGTCTCGCCTTGTAACAATACAGTGTAAACTTCTAAAAGGAAATTCAAAGAACCGAATATTTTCTTTCGTTGTATAGAAGGGTAGGGCAGGGCTAGTTGAACAACTTTTCACTTGAGCAGTCATAGCTCCTCAACGATAAGTCTTAATGGCTTGTGATACATACTAATGAGTAAGTGATTTATCCCTTTCCAAAAGTGTCCATAGTATTTTTTTCTAACAAATCGCATTCTCATGTAAACGCATAAAATTTACCTCTTTTTAGGGAATTTTTTTTTTATAAGACAATAAAATTCAATCACTTTAATTTTTTTATATGTTTTTATGTATATCTTAAACTGTATAAAAACATTTTTTTCTTTCTTATTTTACATTTTTTATATATATTTTTTTAAATTAAACTAGACACCAAAAAAAAAGCAGGTCACTGGTCAGTGTGATAACGGCTGTTCATGCTGTCTGATGATCGTCCCTACCAGAATTAATCAATTTCATTGAAAAAAAAAATGGCGGACTATAGACAAAAAAGTTATGAAAATCTTGATTTTTTTTTTGTTAAAAATCGTTTAAAAAAAAATAAGAAAATATTTTCGAAAATAAACAATTCTGGTACGGACGATAACTATTAATGTGTAGAAGAACATATATAAATTTCAAAGCAATCGGTTGAATAGTTTTTTTTGTTAGGACACTGACCGTTTTAGAAAACGATGTTTCGAGAAAAATGCGTTTAAAGTTTCAAGAGCAGAACAAGTCGCTTACGGCGCGTCGGCGACTATGAGTTGTAACTTATGTAATACTAGGAATTTCGGTCTGAATTTTTCACAGCATATTTTCGATAGATTTTACTATCGAAATATGAAAAAAAAAATCGATTTTTCCAAGTGGTCACATGAGAATACCCCCTTAAAAGCTACCGTTTAAGTGAAGAAAGTCAGAGATGCTCAACGTACCCCACAGGTGAGGTAAGTTGAGCAAGGGTATGGGATAAATTGAGCAGTTAGAAATTCTAGCCAAATCAGGGGTTCAGTGTTTACTAGACATGAAATAAAATTTCTATTTTACAATCAACATTTTATTTATAGTATTTTAGTGGCATAACAGGGAAATTAAAAGTAATTTTCTTCTAATATTAAAAAAAAAAAATCAACAAAAACTCAACATATCTTAACTTAACTTTTGGATTAGAACTCAGCCTTTCTACTTAAAATCAGACTTGAATATTTATATAATTATCAATAAAGCTATACTAATATAAAAAAAATTTTTTAAAATCTTGGAAACTTAATCATCGTTGTCGCTGTTACAATTAATACAAACAAAAGTAACTATTGCTCAACTAACCCCAACTCAAAAATTTGAAACAAAAGTAAGGTCATACAAAAACTGTTAGAATTATTTCCAAAACCTTTATACATACCAAAAATATCCTAAATTCATGGAAGTTTAACACTTACCTGATTGAAAACGAATAATATTTGACTCGTATAGAAGAAAAATTTCCATTCACAATTTTTTGACTTTTTGGTCGCTAAATAAACAAAGCGTGCCTGACTTCGTCACTGGCGGTTGCGCGATAATTCATAGACATTTCGGCACTTATAAAGATATTGTCAAAACCTTTTGTGAATTGTTAATAAATGTCTTTAACGTTCAAACAATGGCATTTTGATTCGTTACGGAGAATACATAAATTTATTCGGTTATAAGAAAAACCAACCAAGCTCAAGTAATGTTTACGTTATTAGGAGTTTTTTATTAGAAAGCGTTTCGTTGTAGAGAATTTACACTGAATTTAATAATATTTAATCTATCCATGCCGCTACAAGTAAATTAATTATGTTATTTGTATATACTTAAACAAACATTTATTTATGAAACATCGGACTACAGTGGACGATATCGACTTAATTCGTATAATATTCTTTGCTAGATGATGCTGTACTAATACTGATAACGGAGAAATTCAGTTAAGATATGAGCCATTTATTTTGAAAGTGGTGAAAGTCCAAATGATCATAAAGACTACTTTTCTATATTCTTGAAAAGTAAAATAGTCTTTATAATCATTTGGACCTAAGCCACTTTCAAAATAAATGGCTCATATGTATTTCTTACCAAAAAATTTGCCAGTAGGCTGTGATATTATTTACGTTTGTTTGTTTTTAAAATATGCAATCTTTTTAAAATAATTTATGCTATGAACCGTCATAAAGCAAGCTCGCGAAAATGTAATAAAATGCTAAATTATTTAAGTGGCTTATCTGATTTTTACATTAGCAGAAATTATAAATAAAAAATGCAGACTATATAACACGAGTTTCCGTTTAACGTCAATTTTCCTGACAATCAATCACTTGAACTCGATCGTTTTTAAGGATTACATGATCGACCTTCGATTATTTTAGAACAAGCATGCCATTTAAAGGTGATCATTACTGTAACTTTAACCTGCTGTATCGTCACAGAATCGTTTGGGGGATCAGGAAGAAAATATGATTTCCTGCCTCAAAGAGTGCACCTCTTGTGTATGACCCACTCAAACCTGTAATTGATCAAAGAAGAATTGCCGATCTTTGTCTTTGATGGACGCCTGCAATTTATAGTTCTCCTCACTTCAAGAGTTTTTAACACAAGCAGCATTAAGAACAGACCGTACCATCCGATATGTTTGCAATTAGTTAATCAATTACTTAATTAGGACGTTTGCGATCACTCATAAAGCAGTTCTAATGGAATCTAAATTACTTGTTTTGCTTTAGACTTAGATTGACTCCATTAAAGCACAAATGACAAATTGTTTCGCCAATATAATTGTAAAATTTAGTTAATTGTTGTACATTGACCGTTTCTGAATAAATATTTTTTGCATTGATACTCGTATACTATTTAGTTATAAAAATGTTAAGATGTCTTAGCGAGAATTATAATCTAATATGATCTTTGCTACTGTTTATCTATTACAGTATAAATATTCTTAGAAAAGCTTAGAGTAAACAGTTAATCCCACTCAATTATTTTTTCTCCCGCAATTTCAGCAATCAAGTTTATTGAGAGGATTTTATAGGAAGGGAAGAAAGTCTGTTCATTTCAGACTTAGATCGTGTCGTTCATTCAAACCGCTTGATTGTCCTACTAAATCTTATTTTTAGCTCATAAGTTGCGCGATTGTTTGTTTCTGGGTTAATTACTCATTTAGAATTAAAAAGTACTGGTAGTACGTGTGAACATATTGAGATTTGTTTCTAAATTGACGGGATTGAATTAACCTTTTATTTGGCTGTAATTTGTAATAAAAAAATAATGTGATTCCCAGTTTAAAAATGTGCTTGTAATTAACATATTACCAATGTGAACAAGTTTAAGTTTAGTTTGTATTGCTGTATATAGAAATAATATTTTTAAAGTTATCTTAAACAATTTAAGTCAAATTTTCTTTTTCAATGATTATGTAATCTATTTTGTGACCTCAACTTGAACTTTGTTTATATTGCTGTATTTTCTGACTACTTTGGCAATTTTTTGTTCTGGTAATTTTTTGTGATTTTCATAAACTAAAGAAAGTCGCAAAAGTTTGAAAATCAGTAGATATTTATGTAAACGACCATTATGAATTTAAGGTAAATTTTATTATAACTAACAGGCAGAGATGGAGGTATTTTTGAAGAGGAAATTCTATAGTTATGCTCTATATGGTAGAAAAATCGCGTTATAAAGTGGTATTCACCGACGTTTGTTGGGCTGATGTTAGAAGTAGCAGCAAATCTAATGTGTAGGCTATAAAAAATGTTACCGGGAGCGATGCTATGCTGTGTACCTTGGAATTTTTGCGTCACGTACGTAGTACAGTAATAATGTCTCAAAAACAACAAAATAAATAAAAATACTTATCAACAAAATTTAGCATAGATGCAATTTTGATGAGGGTACTTCGGAAATCTGGAAAGATAATCGAAAAAATCAGGGGCTGGGGCGCGGTTACAAGTATTAATTGTACAATCCCTTCTCCGTTCCTCGTTCACTTTAATCTAAGGAATAGATTTCCTAGATTTGCCTATGTTGGAATAGGTTCGAAATAAATGGTCTCAAAACAAATACATATTTTACTAATTTCCATTTTAAAATCGAATTAGAGAAACTTTGATCGCCATTTGGATCCGCCATATTTAATTTCTAAACTTTAAGCTATAAAGGACTTGGCCAAAAAAATACCCAGAATCGCCAGCAACGAAATGTATACCAATGTATTCAGTAAGTTTAACATACCACGTCACCAAAAAATCAGCCTTCTAAACCATGTAGTATAGGTGTTATGAGCCTAAATAAGATAATTAGAATCATAATAGTTACATTCATTTTTATTGAGTTTTATTTAATATATCACTATTACAGTGTTATTAAGCGATGATATATTTTATTATAGTATATATTATATTTATAAAGACAAAAATATATAATAATAATAATTATTATATATATATTACGGTGCTTTTTTTTCGTGACTATTTTTTTTTTGTCAGTCCCACCTCGAAATTTTGTGACAAATACCTAAACAAAAATTCCCTGAAAATTGGAGCCCTTAATATTAATATTAAGTACTAGACCAAGGCGTATAAAGATTTCCCATATAAAATACACGTAAACTTTGATTATTTTTCTTCAAAACTCTAGAGCTCAGAGGCATTTTATGGTATAATCTTGGTCAATGGTAGGATTTCTTCAGAATTGAATGCTCTACAAAAGTGTCCATTGCGGTGTAGCCCTAACTCCCACCAGCGAGGTAGTACGGGTCACTAACCCCAATTTTTCCATGAAATTTTCGCTTTTTACCCCTCTCTCTTAAACAACAAGAGATACAGAAAAAGTGAATATGACAAACTTGTAGGGAATTCAATTTTCTCCAAAAAGTTCTTGAACACCAAATCGCTAACATCGATATTTCTTGAGATATGGGGCTTTGAATTTGAGGTAGTGTTTCTACAATTTAGCTCAATAATACATGAAACTTCCACACTACCTCAACTTCAAAGCCCAATATCTCAAGAAATATCGATGTCAGCGATTTGATATTCAAAACTTTTTTGTAGGAAATTGAATTTCCTACAAGTTTGTCATATTCACATTTCACTTTCGAAGACCTTCAAAATTTAGTATTTGTCATGCTAAACAAGAATACATATATGGTACATACATGTTGGATGCGGAAAACATTACTTCACATAGTCCTTAGTCGTTCCTTGTCACTCACCGTCGCACAGTGTGTTATTTGAACGATCTAGGAGGACAAAATTCATTTATGCTTCTAATAATTTTTAATCGTTTAGTTTAATGAAAATTAGTGTTCCTGACGATAATATATATATATTAGGGTGGTCCTTATTCATAAGAAAAAAATTATTTTTCTTTAATTTCGCAGGGCACCACGTAATTTGATTACATACCATAAGAAAGTATTTCAGTATTTTTTTTGAATTTTTTAAATGACATTTAGAGGTCGCTACCAAGGTTTGAATTTTAAATAAAAATTCAAAATTTGTATTTATTAGATTCTTTTATTTTTATAGCCAGGACATAATTTCCATTACGTGGTGACGACAAGCAAGCCAAAGCATATCTTTATCCATTTTTTGCTCCAAAAGAACGCATACTCCACTTCTTAAGCCGGTATTTACAGCAGTAGTGTCAAAACACAAACATTTTACCTTATCGCTCTCGTTAATGACTTATTAGAACTGAAGTGCGGGGCGGGCTAAATCTCGACGCGTCGGTACAGAAGAGGGGTCGAGGGGAGGAGGGGATAAGAAGCGATTGTCTATGCGAGTTTCACTTGCACGTAAAATGTGATATAAACACCTAAATGAAACATTAATGAAACTGTCCTTCAAAGCTTTCTGTAAAAATTTTGACAGCTGGAAGCGACCTCTAAATCTTAACAAAAAAAAAAAAAAAAAAAAACTTATTTCATATTTAGAGGTATATAATCAAATGAGAAAGTGCCCCGGGGATAATTCAAAAGTCGAAAAATAAGGACCACCCTAATATACAGGGTGTTCAGAGGTAAGAGGTCAATACTGCAGGGGGTGAAAGGTCAGACCGAGACAAGCAAAAAATCGTATGGGTGGGGGGGGGCATCCCGTACCGTTTGGCCGTTACAGGGTGATTCGTAAATCAGGATTTTGCCTTATATGGGAACCGCTCTTGTATTTTTATCCTTTTTTCTACGCATCGCAGCGGCCCCAAACTGATTTCATCACTATGTGGAAGCCCTTTCCAAAAAAGTTTACACCACCCCCTTATCCCCAACCCCTTGGCCACAATCCCCCCTGCAAGTTGAAAAAATTAACTTTTATTTCACGATTTTTCACCTTTCGCCCCACTTTTCTCCGAAATTCATGTTATTAACATACCTACTTTTTATTTTTTTTAAGTTGCCTATCTAATTACCTTTCCAAAAAGGTGCAACATGCCCAGGTAGAAAAGGGTTGCAAAAGTCCTGAAATTAAAACATCCTCACAGGTACCTAATTACTTTATTGCACCATAATGGAAAATGTCGTTACGTAAACAATTTTTATGACAGCAAGTTCGGAAATGTTTGTTTAGGAAACAGAGGTAGTACATTTTTATTATTTCAGCAAAACAGTAATAAAATAATAAATGTAATCTCGTTAAATAGCGTTATTAGTTTATTATATCCAGTATTGACTCTTAAGTATCCTGACGCTCCGTTTCTAATACCTCCTATGAATTATGGTATAAAAATGGGTAAGTTTGAAAGGACATTGACCACAGTTGAAGAAGCAATCGATAAAACCGGGTGTTTAATAGAAAAAATTAAGATAAAATGGCAGAATTCAGTGTGGAAGAGTCTGCCGATATAATTTACGTGTACGGTTTAGTAGACGGAAATGATAGTGAGGCCGTACGACAATACCAAAGGAGATTCCCGAATCGACGTGTACCCGACAGAAGGGTATTTTCAAGGACTTTCAGAAGGTTAAAAGAAACCGGAAGTGTAACCGCCCCCAGAGCAGAAACGCGGTCAGGAAAATCGGTCGATTCAGCGGACCCCGACCAACAAATCCTCAACATCGTCAGGAACAGCCCTGTAATAAGCATCAGGCAGGTCGCACGAAGGTCAGGATTGTCTTCAGGGAGAGTTTGGACCGTTGTGAACCGAGAGGGACTACATCCATACCACCATATCCCGGTCCAAGCACTAGGGAAGGAGATTCCGAAGGACGATTGCAATTCTGCACTTGGCTGTTCGAGTCTGACATTGAAAACAGAAGGTTTCTAGACCGAATTCTGTGGACGGATGAAGCGCAGTTCACCCGGGATGGCATCACAAACTTCCACAACCTCCACACCTGGTCAGATGTGAACCCACATAGGACAAGGTGTCGGTCTTTCCAACAAAGATTTAGTGTCAATGTCTGGGCTGGCATCATCGGCATCCAGTTGATAGGACCCTTCATCTTGCCCCAAGTGCTGAATAGTCAGCTATACTCGGACTTTTTGGAGAATAGCCTTCCGGATCTGTTGGAGGACATCCCCCTGGCCACCAGAAGCGCAATTTATTTACAGCTCGACGGAGCACCTGCGTATACTGGGAACATTGTTAGGGCAAGGTTGAATGAGCATTACCCAGAGCGCTGGATTGGACGAGGTGGACCGATTCCTTGGCCTGCTAGGTCACCGGACCTTACTCCACTGGACTTTTTCTTATAGGGAATGATGAAAGATGAAGTTTACTCAAGACCAATCAACACCAGAGAAGAATTAGTTACCAGGATTGGGACTGCAGCCACGAAAATACGGGAGAGACTGGCTACCATAGACCTCAAACGTGAAATAAAACGAAGGCTACTTGCATGTATCGAAACTAGCGGAGAATAATTTTGAACAGCTTTTAAAGGACATACGTTTTAATTGTAATTAGTTTTTAAGCGAACAAAATGTATTTTTTAGTAAACTTAAGTATAATTTCCTAAAAATTCGAATTATCATGATATTCTGTAAAAGGATTTTTGTAAATAAATTTTCGTAACCTTTTCCTACCTGGGCATGTTGCACCTTTTTGGTAAGGTAATTAGATAGGCAACTTAAAAAAAATAAAAAGTAGGTATGTTAATAACATGAATTTCGGATAAAAGTGGGGCGAAAGGTGAAAAATCGTGAAATAAAAGTTAATTTTTTCAACTTCCAGGGGAGATTGTGGCCAAGGGGTTGGGGATAGGGGGGTGGTGTAAACTTTTTTGGAAAGGGCTTCCAAATAGTGATTTTTTGAAATCAGTTTGGGGCCGCTGCGATGCGTAGAAAAAAAGATAAAAATACAAGAGCGGTAACTGCCAAACGGTGCGAGATGCCCCCCCCACCCATACGATTTTTTGCTTGTCTCGGTCTGACCTTTCACCCCCTGCAGTATTGACCTCTTACCTCTGAACACCCTGTATATGACCATGGTTTTGGACTTTTTTCAAAATGGCCATTTTTAATGTAATAACAAATTTTGGATTTTTTTACACGAAAAGGATCAACTTTACAAAAAAATTTATAGAGATGAAAATGCTTAAAATTACCCAAAGAACACGTATGAATTTTTTTAGAATTATTTCGACTATTTTTGGTTTTTTGGATTTGGCCAAATTTTGAAAAATCCAAAAATGTGCCAAAAAATTGTGGAAAATTTCACACGTGTTCCTTGGCTAATTATAAGCACTTTTTGTCCTATAAAATTTATTCGTAAAATTGATCCTTTTTAAGTAAAAATACATATCACCAAAAATCGTTTTAATATACTACATATTATAACCCCTGTAGAGCCTGTATCCCCAGGCGATTTTTTTATGTACTAGTAGAGGAAAGCTTACTGACACACTGAAGAATAAAATGACAAAATATTAATCGGTTTGAGGTAAACTGCGCAGGTCAAGACACATTTGAATACCGTTGTTGAATCCAAGCGGGGCGCAAGATAGACGTACTCGTCTATGAATCATATAAAATAAGATAAGCCTTTTTCATGAATATGGTGCCTAAAATTTATAAAAAATAGTATTACCGGGTACCTACTCTAAGATGTTTTTTATTGACTGATAACAATATTAAGGCATTTATCTTGCCTTCGATTTTTTATTAAAATCCCCCTAGATTGTCAAAATAATACACTGTGCGTCGCTTCCCGTTATCCCCGTCGCTTTATAATTATACTAGCTGGATTGCCCGGTTTCACCCGGCATTAGGTAAATACTTACTAATTAAGCATTTCTCAAATGTTCCAGTTTGTTATATCCTAGAAATGGTTTCAACCCGAAAACCCCTTTATGGATCCGCCATTTTCAATATCCAAATCTTAATACTATTCAAAATTAGTTGCCTTAAAATAATCATTGTATCAATTTTCATCAAAACACACTGATATTGAGAAATTTTGGTCTCCATATTGAGTCCGCCATCTTGGATCCAGAAATTTTGATAATATTCAAAATTAGTGGCCCCAAAAAAAATCGTACTCATTTTCATTAAAATCCGTTGAAGCCAAGAAATGTTGATCATCATATTGGATCCGCCAGCTTGGATTTGGAAATTTTTCTAATATTCGATATTAGTGGCCTCAGAATAATCAATGTACTAATTTTCATTAAAATCCGTTTAAATCGAGACATTTTGGTCTCCATATTGGACCCGCCATCTTGGATTTACAAATATTGATAATATTCGAAGCATTTGCGACATTTGAGACATTTTGGTCTCCATACTGAATCCACCATCTTGGCTGTACAAATTTTGATAATATTCGCAATTAGTGGCCTCAGAATAATCATTGTACCAATTTTCATTAAAATCCGTTGAAATCGAGACATTTTGGTTGCCGTGTTGTATCCGCCATCTTGGATTTGGAAATTTTGATATTATTCAAAATTATTGGCCTCAGAATAATTATAGTACTAATTTCCATTAAAGTCCGTTGAAATCGAGAAATTTTAGTCGCCGTCTTGGATTTGGAAATTTCGATAATATATGAAATTAGGTGCCATAGAATAATCACTGTACTAATTTTCATTAAAATCTGTTGTAATCAATGAATTCTAGTTGCCATATTAGATCCGCCATCTTGGATTTGGAACTTTTGATAATGTTCAAAATCAGTGACCTCAAAACAATCACTGTAATAGTTTTCATTAAAATACGTCGTAATTGAGAAATCTTGGTCGCCATCTTGGATTTTTTAAATGTTGGTAGTATTCAAAATCAGTGACCTCAAAACAATGATTATATGACGATTGTTTCCAGCACGTTAAATGAGCTGCAGTTTACAATAAACAATCTGATGTTAGCTTGTTTTAATAACAACATAACGGTTGCGCCGGCTCTTGATTATTTTCAACACCAGGTAAAACTGGTGAATAAAAATATGAACATCTTGTGATGTGAGCTTTTAAAGAGCACCAAGCTCCTAAATTCGTTAAGAGAGGACATCGGAATTCTTAAATCACGAAAAAACCTTAACGGGAAAACTGAACTACTGGTACGTCATCACCTTTGACTAATACTGATCTCTGCATAACAAAATCAGTTCAACGGAAACCAAAAACTGTCAGCCTTTTAACAAAAGAGACTTCTCCCTTTCCGATCCCTAGGCCAAATACAATCAACTCTCAACCATCTGTTTTACAGCAGGGTAATAAACCAGAGCAAGTAGAAAACAAATCACTTACTGTCCTTATTTCGCGTTTTTAAAGGGACCCTCTCATTCAAAAAAGAAAAAAGGTTGATGTTTTAAATTCTTTATTATAAAAAAACTGTTAAAGTGACATACATAAAATCTTTTTTATGTTGTTATACATTGTTTAAATGACATTAAAAAATTTAATTTTTTTTTTTTTAGTGCACCATGGCCGCTGTAGAAGGCGTCGCACAAAAGTGGTGTTTTAAACGGTTTCTGGGACTCCTGTAACAGATAGAGTGAAAATTCCAACGAAGTTCTATTCCTGAGATCCAGAACTAGACAATAAAGCTCTAACATGTTTAATTTTTTATATTTTACTCATTTTATACATGTTTTTACAAACAAATCGAAAAATCATGCTTTTTTGGGAAACATTTTTCCGTGTATAAAAAAAGGTGGCAGAAATTTATGACTTTTTAGACGTTTATTGTCTAGTATTTAATATAGTGAATCAAATAAACTTTGATTTATTCAAATCCGTTGAGTAGATTTTGAGAAAAGTGTCGCACCAATTTTAAAAACATAATTTCGAGAAAAACGCGTTTAAAGGTTTTTTTACTCATAAGCAATGATTTGTATACAAACCGGATTTTATTATATTTACGTACCGTTACAAATATAGCTACAAGTCGATTTCTATTACGAATTTCGAAATAAAATTTTCAGAGAGAATTTCTGTGAGCTTAAGGATCACTTTTATGTAAAAAAAAAATCGTTTTTTGGAAAATTTTGAATGAGAAGGTCCCCTAACCTTCAACTACTTCGGATATTGCTGATTTCGTGAGGAGCAAATATAAAACCGATAAAATCACACAGTTTTAGTGTTTTGCTCTTAACAGCAATAAGCCAGACCGCACTGTGGCTTCATTCAAACTGGTAGTCTCACAGCAGCTCTTCGATACACTCCTTCATCCTCAAATATGGCCTTGTATTCCCTCTCCAATATATTTTTTTATTTACTGCTTCTTCTTTTCCTTCTTATCTGAAATATTTATTTTATAAACTAACATTTCAAGTTATTATCTTTTTATCTTTTTTATAAATATATTTTTATTTAAAACGTTACAATAAAATGAACAATTTCCTTTCTATTCTAAATGATAGGAAAAACTAAAAACTTTTCTGTGAAAACAAAACCTACACAAGTAGCGTACTTGATACAACACAACTATATCTAAATAAATTTATGCAGTACATGTACAGTGAATTCCTAATTGCTATGGCTACAGTTTGCTACAGTGAATAAGCCAAATCAGTACCACACTACATACCTGTACCGTCCTTTCACATACCTATTAACAATTTTGTCAAATTACGCCAATTCACAATATCAAGAAAAATTAATGGTTTACAATGAGTGTTGTGCCTTTGATTGTAGCAGAGACAACTACTACAACACCCCCTTCCCAGCGAAATTCTGAGTCAGCAACTTTTTAATTTTGCTGAAAATGTACCTTTGTTTGTGGTTTGTTGTTAATAATGTTAATTTTTGGTGTATGAGTAAATGCAGAATTTAGGATTTGATTAATTCTTATTGGCACTGGCTGAAAAGGAAATTCCTTTGTGGTGTGAACAGGCACTTAGAGGAACTAGGAGCATGATAGGTAAGACGGGGTCACGCACACATACAAGAATTTCAACGGCTCTGCGCGGCGGCGCATTAGCCAATCACAAGCCGCTTTCGAACAATACTCAGTGCGACCATGACAGTCGGCTAGAGTGCGTGCGTTCTTTGTTTATAAATAAATTTCTGTTCAAGTGCATAATATTTTGTGTTTCTTAACGACTTCAGAAACAGGTAAAATAAAGAGTTAAAGTGATGGTTTTACTAGCCTTCTTTTTACGTTTTCCTTACTGTTGATAGGCACATTCAAAATCAAATTAGTCCCAAATGTGTATTTTATAAATTTTGTTGTTTCAAATCATAGTGACGGGATTGCCGTCTGCCGTGATTTTACGTCTTGTTTCGATAATGCTTCTCCTAAAGATATATTGCCAATTCCTGCAGTTCAAATAAACGTAAAAAGGAAAACTATCGAAGAGGTAAAACGGCGATAATAACCTCAACTCCGTATAAAAAAGAACTTGAAGCTTTAAAATCACCAAAGAACGCTCCTGCAAAAAATAAAAAAAACGTTAAAGAACGTTCAGGACAAAAATAGTAAATCCTCAAAGAACAATACTGGCAAAAATACTAAACTGCAGAAGAAGACTAAGCCATCAAATTCAAGACAAGAAGATTGTTTTTATTGTAACGATTTAAACCACACATACCTAAAATCAACAGAAAACTGCGTAAAATGTCAACACTGTGAGCGGTGGGCTCATACTGCTTGTTCTGGGGTGGATGATGAAGACTTAGAGGAAGTACTTCATATGCATGAAGATGAATAAGAATCCCATCTTGTCCCTAGACCCCATCACGCCCCATTTATCATTCCCCATCTTACCCCACATACGGGGAAAGATGGTTTTTTCAAGTGTTCTTAAAAAAATACTATTATTAGAAATTTGTGATAACATGTTCGTCCAAAGATTATGCCAATTTGTAGTTGATTAAGAAACAAAAGTGCCATAAAAAAATCAAAACATTATGTTGATTATTACTGTATTCTTTGTTGTTTTCCCTTAGCGTCACCATCATGCCCCTAGTTCCCCTATATCATTCGAGCTAGATTGAGTTAAACTGGAATTTAAACTGGAGTTTGTTATATCCCAGAAATTGTTTCAACACGAAAACACCTTTATGGATCCGCCATCTTGAATTTCCAAATCTTAATAATATTCAAAATTAGTGACCTTAAAATAATAATTTTACTAATTTTCATTAAAATTAATTAAAATTAAAAATCGAGAACTTTTGGTCTCCATATTAGATCTGCCATCTTGGATTTTTAAATTTTCATCTTGATCTTGATCTTGAATTTTGAAATTTTGCTAATATTTTAAATTGGTGGCTTCAGAATAATCATTGTACTAATTTTCATTAAAATACGTTGAAATCCAGACATTTGGTCTCCATATTGGATCTGGCATCTTGGATTTACAAATTTTGATAATATTCGAAATTAATGGCCTCAGAATAATCATTGTACTAATTTTCATTAACCCTAGGAAGATAATCATATTGTGTAGTACGGAAAAGATACTCATGCGTAAAATTGACGCATGTGTTTGAATTAGCTGTAGGTCTAGGTTTATTAGTTTATTTCAATTAATTGTAGGTTATTACATAAACACATATATTGGAATCATTAATACTGCAGATAATTTATTTATACTCATTTATATATATTTAAAAAAAAAAAACTTTAAACTTCGCTAATTAGAAAGAGAGAGCAATTATTCGAAAACGCATGTGTAAATTTTACGCAGACTATCTTTCTAGGGTTAAAATCCGTTGAAATCGAAATATTTAGTTTCCATATTGGTCCACCATCTTGGATTTACAAATTTTGATAATATTAAAAACTTGTAGCCTCAGAATAATCATGGTATCAATTTTCATTAAAATCCATCGAAATCGTGACATTCTGGTGGCCATGTTGGATCCGCCATCTTGGATTTAGAAATTTTGATAACATTCAAAATTAATGGTCTCAGAATAATCACTGTACCAGTTTCTATTAAAATCCGTTGGATTTTAAAATTTTGTTAATATTCGAAACTAGTAGCCTCACGATAATCATTGTAGTAAAGTAATTTTCATTAAAATCTGTTGAAATCGAGATATATGGTCTCCATATTTTATCCGCCATCTTGAACCTACAAATTCTGATAAATATTCGAAATTAGTGGTCTCAGAATAATCATTGTACTAATTTTCATTAAAATCCGTTGAAATCGCGACATTTAGTCTCCATATTGGATTCGCCATCTTGGATTTACAAATTTTGATAACATTCGAATTTAGTGGCCTCAGAATAATCATTGAAAAAATTTTCATTAAAATCCATTGAAATCTAGAAATCTTGGTCACCATATTTGGATTTGTAAATTTTTCATACCATTCAAAATCAGTTATCTCAAGATAATCATTGTACTAATTATCATTAAAATCCGTTGAAATCGAGAAATATTCGTCGCCATATCGGATCCGCCATCTTGGATTTGTAAATTTTGATAACATTAAAAAATAGTAGCCTCAAGATTATCATTATACTAATTTTCATTAAAATCCATTGAAAGCGAGAGATATGGGTACTAATTTTCATTAAAATCCGTTGAAATCGAGAAATATAGGTCGCCATATTGGATCCGCCATCTTTAATTTCTAAATTTGGACAGCGGATTTGAAATCAGCATTGCGCAAAACCCCTATGTACCAATTTTCATGAAATTCGCTTCTAGTTTACAATTTTCGGCCGCCATCTTTTATCCGCCGTTTTGAAACCCTATGTATTATCCAAAAAAAATATTAGGATATATGTTCAGTTGGAATATGTACTATTTTCGGACAAAAATGAAAAATATCGATGCAAGCGATTAGGCGTGATTGAGCAACAAAGAAACAAACAAACGAACTTTAATTTTTATACATATATATATGGGATAATCCATGTCAAGTGGATCAGAGCTGTGGCCAGAATTGTAGGTGCCCAAAAAAGTCAACCGAGCGCTCATTTTAAAGCTTATGAAGTCTACTTTCGAATGCCGTGTGCGCCTTTGAAAAATCAAATATGGTGGTTTCAATATGGCGACCGGAAGTGGAATGAAAATTAAAATTTTTTGGGAAAAAACTTATAGAAAAAAAAATTTGCAAGCGACAAGACCGTATTTCGACTCAAATTATAGCAAATGAACAGCTCTTTAAGGCTGGTGCAGTTGGATAAGAAAATTCAAGATGGCGGATCCAATATGGCTGTGCAAAATCCCACTTTATGGCCAAATTTTTCAAATCCAACCATTTTGCACCAAATCTTGTCTTGGGGTTTTTGGGGTCGCTGACCACGAATATAAGATTATATTTGAAAAATTCAAAATGGCGGATCCAAAATGGAAGACGGTTGTTTTCGAAAATCAGCCGATTTGCACCAAATTATATAAACAAGGGTTTTTGGGGTCGCTGACCACGAATATAAGATTATATTTGAAAAATTCAAAATGGCGGTTTTTTTGGAGTTTTTTTCGAAAATTAACCGATTTACCCCAAATGATGTAAACGGGGGTTTTTGGGGTCGCTGATCACGAATTCAAAGTCAGATTTGCGAAATACATTATGAGAATATAATATGGCTAAAAGGTTTTCTGAAAGCCGTTCGATTTGAAATAACCGTCCGCCATATTGGATCTGCTATTTTGAATTTCGCAAATCTGATTTTATATTCGTGTTCAGCGATCCCAAAAAACCCCGTATACCTTATTTGGTGCGAATCGGTTAATTTTCGAAAAAAAATCCAAAAAAAACGGCAAATTGCATCCGCCATTTTGAATTTTTCAAATATAATCTTATATTCGTGGTCAGCGACCCCAAAAACCCTTGTTTACATAATTTGGTGCAAATCGGTTGATTTTCGAAAACAACCGTCCGTCATTTTGGATCCGCCATTTTGAATTTTTCAAATATAATATTATATTCGTGGTCAGCGACCCCAAAAACCCCCGTATACAAAATTTGGTGCAAAATGGTTGGATTTGAAAAATTTGGCCATAAAGTGGGATTTTGCACAGCCATTTGCATTGAATTTTCTTATCCAACTGCACCAGCCTTAAAGAGCTGTTAATTTGCTACATTTTGAGTCGAAATACGGTCTTGTCGCTTGCAAATTTTTTTTTCTATAAATTTTTTCCAAAAATTTTTAATTTTCATTCCACTTCCGGTCGCCATATTGAAACCACCATATTTGATTTTTCAAAGACGCACACGGCATTCGAAAGTAGACGTCATAAGCTTTAAAATGAGCCCTCGGTTGATTTTTTTGGGCACCTACAATTTTGGCCACAGCTCTGATCCACTTGACATGGATTATCAAATATTTATATAGGGATTTGCACTTTATAGTAATTGTTATGTCTTGTTATAAAACGAAATGGTCCATTGTAACAACTCTGTAAATTATTTTTGGATGGTTGACTTCTAATTAAAACATATGAGCAATTTGCTAATATCTTGAATTTGAAAGATTTTTTTTTAGAATTTGTTGAAGCTGGAATTGGTCAAATATTATTTAATAAATTACGTAAACGATTTACGAAAAGACTGGTGTAGAATTTCCGGATTTTGTTCTATAAAATCGCTAGGTAATCATAATGACTGTCCCTAGAGTAATTCAGCTGGTGCCGCGACAAATTCTTCTGGAAGTGTTGTTCGAAGAACGAGTAAAACTGAAGGTAAAATTTCAGACCAAGAATTCGTTGCATATAAGCTTTAATAGCTGTTTTTAATATTCTGTGCCAACAACGTTCCAAAAAGCCATTTGATTGTGGGTGGTATGGAGTAGTTCGATTCTGTTTGAATCCTAACAATTTTAAGACTTCTTTAAAGAGTGTAGATTCAAATTGTCTTCCTTGGTCGGTGACTATAATTTTAGGAACACCGAAACGAGAAATCCATTTGCGGTAAAGAGCTTCCGCACAGGTCTCAGCTGTAATATTAGTCAAAGGAATTGCCTCAGGCTGTCGAGTGAAACGATCGATTATCGTGAGCCAATATCTGAAGCCGTGTGAAGGAGGAAGTGGGCCAATGTTGTCCATATGAATAATTGTGTCGACTCTACTTGAAATGGTTGAAAATGAGCCAAAAGTCTTTTTAACATGACGAGAAATTATATTTTTCTGACATACTAAACAGCTTCTGGTCCATTTGTTGACATCTTCGGTAATAGATGGCCAAAAACATTTCAATGTCCACATTTTTGTTTGAGATAAATTATAGATTGAATTAAAAACTTGTAGTAGTAGAGTTCCGGAATGTAAGCTCTAACGTAAGAGTTGGAATTTTCGCAGTAAATTAGTTTGTCACGCCCAATGATTGGTAATTTGGAAAATTTATATGAAGTAAGGGTTCCTAGCTATAAGCGTGTCCGGTTGGACCTAAGCAAGAAAATCCCATACCTATACCATACATGGATGTGTCCTTATGAGTTAAGTTTGGAGGTACCATATTTATTTCGTATATCAAAAAACAGGGGAACTAGAGGGCGAAAACCTTTTGAACATTAGGTCCTCCTAGTGTCCAACAGAGATTGAGTTTGGATTTTAGATTGCTGTAGTTATATCATATACTAATGTACTTTGAAATGACAGTGAGAAAACATATATATGTAAATTGAAATGAGAAGTTTGAAAGCAGTGTGAATCTTCAAGGCCAGTAAGTAACAGCTTCCTTTGAGTGTCCAGAGCTGGAAATGAGATATATGATAAAGGGCGTCAAGATATACATGTATGCCAAAAATGATGAAAATCGAAGGAGTGGAAGGGTCTCATTTTTTTTGAGCAATTATTCGTATATTCATTATTCCATTGATTCACTTGGTTCGAGAGCTAAGGAATTCCAATTCAAAAGTTGAGGGATTGGTAAGACTCAATCGAAAAGTCTCATCATCAAAAATAATAGTCCCCGGTGGGAATTGAGCTTCCTGTTTCGTTTTCATCATTTCATATGATATTCAAGTGAAAATGAGCGATTGCTACCCATAAAGTGCAATCAAAATGAATGAAGTGAGATTCAAGCTAATTGTTCTGCAATGACTCACATACATGCTCTTAGACACAAGATGATTGTTGATTGACCCTCTATAATGTCATAATTAATCATAATGAGCAATTATATTCAAGTATATGGAAGATTTGGTTTAGGTCCAAAAGTCAATGCTTATAGCTAGGAACCCTTTCCAACTGGTATGATAGCTATAGCTTAAACATTTATAGAGGATAGTTACTGTAATTCCTCAACCCGTGAAAGAGTATCTGCTACTATGTTGACTGTTCCTGGAATATGTTTGATTGATGTCGGTAGTAAATTGACTGATGAAATCCAAGTGTCCAGCTTGTATTCGAGAATCCTTTTCTAGATTTTGTTTGAATACGAAAATTAAAGCTTTATGATCTGTGAATAAAGAAAAAATGTCTTTCTTCTAAATGATACCGAAAATATTTTATTCCCTAATAAGCTGCTAATAATTCACGATTTGGATTGTGCTGAACGTAATTTTGTTGAAAAGAAGACAAGAGGTTCCCAATTGTTATTCGCATTCTGATAAAGAAGCGCCGATTGTAGTATCTGAAGCATCTACGAATAAAGCTGGTTGAGTATTATTGTTTGGGAAATTCAAAAGAGTAATTTTTGCTGGTTGTAATTTAATGCTTTCAAATGCTTGAGTTGCCTCGGATCCAATTAATTTTTTTTGAACAGTTTTTTTTTTTTTTATTTCCTGTGTGGTATTTATTTAATGATATGCAGCTGCATGAGGCAGAAAATTTCGATAAAAATTTACCATTCCGAGAAAACGTCTAAGGTCTTTAAAAGTTGAAGGTTGTTTAAATTTAGTAATTGCTTCAACTTTTTCTGGAGATGGTTTGATGCCTTTTGAATTTACAAAATTACCAAGAAATTTGGCAGATACTGTCGCTGCTGCTAGTTTTCGTTTTCTTTTTATTATTATTCATTCAAGCTAATTTTAACTATATTTTACCGCTTGTATGTATTTTTTTTTTCTTTCATTCATATTTTTTTTTAAAATATCTTATTTTATTATAATGAGTTTCAGAATTTTTTTTTTTTTTATTTATTCCTAATCATTTTCAGTTTTAATTTCTTTTCATTTTGACTTTTTGGTGAGTTTAGTCTTTTTCATTTCACTTTTTCTTAAATTAAATTTTATTTTTATCTTCACTTTTTATCCTACTTAGTTCTTCCCTTTTCCAAAAATTGTTCGCTTCTCCACTAATTCTAATTCTCCTCCTAATTCCTACTCCTCTTTTTTTCACTTAACTTTGCTTATCCTTAGTCTCTTTTTTAGAGATGAAAAATATACTTGTGTTGTATGTATAATAAACTTTTATTTTAAAACATATGCGTGAATTTTACAATTTCTAAGCGTTTGGTTGCAAAATCTCAATATTTCCACAACTTTAATATCAGAAGTATTAGTTTATTTATAATCATGAAAATTTAAAAGTCGCATAAAACTTTATAATTACTCTCATATGAGTAGAAAGCAGAATGCACATAATAAAGATTATTTTACATATATTGGTAAGTCAGTACAAGCAAACTTTCAGTGAAAAATCAAATATAAAATAATTAAAAACATGAATGTTTTAATTTTTCAGGCTTTACATGCTAGCGGAATTATTACTGGAGCCTTTGCAAATAGCGGTGTCTTTACATGCGGTGGCTTACTTTGTAGATCTTTTTCTGGAATTTTCACGAAAGATCCTCTTCCTGAGGGTTATGTCCACGTCGCAATACTTCCAGCAGGTGCATCAAATATATCCATCACTGAATTGAAAAACAGTCAAAACCTACTTGGTAAAGGACTTTCGCCTCTGGCTCTATGAACGCTCATATTTTTATTTATCTATTATTATTTAAATTTTTTTAGGACTGAAAACTGTCGATCATAAATTTATTATTAATGGAGGTCATATTCCCTCCCCCAGTGGAACGTACGAAGCCGCTGGCATAATCTTCGATTATCGACGAATTGATGGTCTGGAAAATGGAAATGAAATGGGAGTTAGCGAGTGGATAACTGGTACAGGCCCTACTCTGGAGCCAATACATTTAATGGTATTTTAACTTTCTTAACAGGTACAAAATTGTTTAAAAATTATTTCGAAGGTTATTGGCGAGGATATCAACCCCGGAATAAAATATGAATATCTCCTTCCAATAAGCTCAAATTATGAATCCGAAGAAGAATTCCTTGGGGAAGACTCTTCAATGGAAGATGATTTATCCCTTGACTCAGTGAATGAAACTCGTATTAGCCTAAAATCAGCAGATTTCAACTCGGATGAATTGGTTAAACCGCGTAGACGTCTATTTTCTTGGAAAGTAATCGGTTTTAGCCCTTGTAGTAAATCTTGTGGTGGTGGTACGCAGACTCCTATAATCCGTTGTGTACGGGAAACCCCTGTTAAATATGTTTCGCCTAGACGCTGCACTCAGTCACGGAAACCTAGCATTAATGCTAATTTGTTGCGATGTAACACGCAACCTTGTCCTGCTTACTGGAGAACTGATGAATGGAGGGAATGTTACTGCAGTGAAGGTCAAAACTATCGCGAGAGGGAAATAAGATGTGTCCAGGAATTGGCAGCCGGAATTATTATACAGGTTAACGAAACTTCTTGCATGGAAAACCGACCTTCGTCTAAAAAAAAGTGTGAATGTCCTAAAAGTTCGAAACGAAGAAATCAGAATCGAAGAATCCATGCTCATGCTAAAGCACCCGAAACATTGATTCTGGGAAATATTACAGCGGGAGCAAATTATCGAAATGAAAATCCTGGAGTTTGGCTCACTTCAGATTGGAACGGGCATTGTTCCGTGGAATGTGGCACGGGAGTTGAACACCGCTCTATATTTTGTGACCGTACATCGCCAAATACTGATAGATGTGACTTGCGAATTACTCCTGATACAACAAGGCGATGCCAAAATGACAAAATGTGTGAAGGTGGAGAATGGTTCGCTAGTTCGTGGAGTCAATGCGGAGGAAGCTGTTTCAATTTAACTAAATCACGGCAAGTAGTTTGTATACATAACGGTTTGATTGTCGATAACACGGAATGCAAAAGATTCGAGAAACCTTCAAGTATTCAAAATTGCTCAGTTAATGATGTCGATTATTGCAAACCCCGTTGGCACTACGCAGCATGGAGTGAGGTAAGAAAATAAAGAATTTGTAAATATATTATTACACTCAATTATGCAACTTAAATATTGGTTTATTCAATTAAAAATTGGAAAAAATTAAAATTTTTGGTGTCTCACTTCTTTCGATCCGATTTTACTAACATTTTAAACAATTTCATCCATCTGATCTGATGACAATATAATATTCTATACAATTCAGATGTCTTGACCTATTTGACCTTTAAGCTCTAATTAAATGTTCGGCCTACAGATCGAACCTTCCTTTAAAATATTCAAATTTAAAATTCAAATATGAATCACACAGCTGATCGTAAAATCAGCTGTTCAATAAGCGCCATGTGCCATGGAGGCAAAAGTCCTCCAACTTATTCTTGGTAGTACCGCTGTAAGTGAACCTCACTTCACAGCTTCACGCAACTTGACTCGGGCTGTAGCCCATTATAAAAGCAGCGCGATCAGTCGATCGGGCAGCAGTCGCAAGATTGAGCTTCTAGGGTATTGACCAGCTCACTCCTCTGCCAAGCGTATTGAGCTTAAGTCCCATTCCTCATATAGTTAACGTGTTGAGTTAACTATTCCTACATAGCGTGCTGAGCTATTTACTCATAGTCAACGTATTGAGTTGACTTTTCCTATATAGCGTGTTGAGCTATTCCCACATATAGTTAACGTACTAAGTTAACTATTCCTACATAGCGTGCTGAGCTATTTCCTCATAGTCAACGTATTGAGTTGATTTTTCCTATATAGCGTGTTGAGCTATTCCCACATATAGTTAACGTACTGAGTTAACTAATCTTATATAGCGTGCTGAGCTATTTCCTCATAGTCAACGTATTGAGTTGACTATTCCTACGTAGCGTGCTGAGCTAACTCCTCATAGTCTACGTATTGAGTTGACTATTCCCATATAGCGTACTGAGCTATTCCTCATAGTTAACGTATTGAGTTAACTATTCCTATATAGCGTGCTGAGGTATTTCATCATAGTCAACGTATTGAGTTCACTATTCCTACATAGCGTGCTGAGCTATTTCGCATAGTTAACGTATTGAGTTAACTATATTTGTAGCGTATTGAGCTATTCTCTTTCACGTTAACGTATTGAGTTAACTAAAAAATCTCTCCGACTAGCGTAGTGAGCTACCCAAATTCTCAGACCGCAGGCACTCAACGACGTCAACTCAACCTGGCATTACGACATCAGGACTAACTACCTTATTTCTTTGCAGACGAACTGCCAACGAACCCAAAGAAGAATCATTAGTTTATTTATATTTTGTATTTATTTGAAGTAATATTATTTTTGTTCCTTTTTTTTCTTTGAATTCGTGTTAATTTTAACTTTGTCCTGGCACCTTATTTCAGTTAAGCCGCTTAGGTGGCCTTAACATTGGTCCTTCGAGCCGGATACGTAGTTCAGCAAAAATGGATGTACCCAAATAGATTAAAGCACAAAACGCTCTTCACGAGCAATTACAAAAAGCAGTAATAAATTACAGGAAAACATCGAAAAATAAGCGTACAGAAAATTACGTTAAAACACGCATTGAATTGCTTCAGTCAATTTGGAAGCAATTCCACAAAAATCATTCCCAAATCTATGAGCTCGAAGCTGGTGACGCCGATGAATACATCAACGGCACACTTTACGAACAAGCAGAAGCTCTATACATCGAAAACGTCTCAGAACTTAAAGATGAACTCAAAAATCCTGAAATGGAAGAGACAAGTGTTCTAGACAGAACACATCAGCAAAAGTCTGATTTAAAATTAGCAAAAATCTCCATCCCTAAATTCGATGGAAGTTATAAAAATTGGAGGTCATTTCATGACTTATTCAAATCGTTGGTCCACAAGGATCCAACATTATCCAAAGTGCAAAAATTGTACTACTTAAAAACTAGTGTTACTGGTGAAGCTGAACGCTTAATACGGCAGTTCGAAATCACAGAACACAATTATCAAAAGGCTTGGGATCTTCTGGACAAGCGGTACAACAACAAAAGAATGTTGGCCAAAACGCATGTCCAATTGCTAAGAACGCATCCTAATATTAAATATGAAGATTCAAAAGCCATTAGGAATCTACTAGATCAAACAGAAGAAAGTTTGCACGAACTTAGATCTCTGGGTATCAACACAGACAATTGGGACGCTATAATTGTTGATATTCTCGAAGAGAAACTACCAGCTAGAACACGCTGGGCTTGGCAAGAGGAGCAAGGTAATAAAACTGACATACCTACATACGCAAACTTCATAGCTTTCCTAGAAAAACGATTCCGCACTTTAGAAGCTCTTGAAGATTCTAAAACTCTTAAAAAAACGGCAGGCAGCTCAAGTAATACACAAAGAGGAACACAAAGCTTCCTCACCAAAACGTGTACAAAGTGCAACAAGCAAAATCACACAATACAAAATTGTTCATTCTTTAAAAAATTGAATGTTGCACAACGCTTAGAGTTTCCTAAGCAACGCAAACTCTGCACAAATTACCTAAGGCATAATCATAAACTTGAAGATTGTCGTAGTAAATACAAATGTTTCAAATGTAAGGGCAAACATAACACGCTTTTACATTTGGACAATGCAAAGGGAAAAACTCCCAAAACAAACGAAAGCAATAAATCGCCTTCGAACTCCTCAGTGCAAGGAGAAAGAAATACACAAAGTAGAGAAACTCAAAATTTCGTCTCTACTAACCTCAAAAGGGCCATGCTCTCCACAGCCTTAGTAATGGTTAACAATATAACATTATGAGCACTTATAGATTCTGGATCGCAAGTATCCTTTATAACCGAAAGGGCATGTAAAAAATTAAAACTTAAAACAATTCCCAACAACATACAAGTCACGGGATTGGGTAAAACACGTACGGCACATACATACTCACAAGTATCATTTAATATACGATCCGTACATTCAAATTTTCAAACCAACGTCGACGCATTAGTATTAAAAAGCATAACAGGTTCGGTTCCGGAAAATCGAGTCGACACATCACGCCTAAATTACACGAAAAATTTAACTCTGGCAGATCCAAAGTTCTCAGAACCAGGGCCAATCGATCTTCTTCTCGGAGCTGACATTTACGGAGAAATTTTAGAAAATGGTGTGATTAAAAGCTCTAAGGATTTACCTATCGCACAACTCACAACATTAGGTTGGATCTTACTTGGACCAATCAACACCAAATGCACTAACGCAGACACAAAGGTGTTTACATCATTGATGGATCCGACACTGGAACAACTCGATAAACAACTTCGTAAATTCTGGGAAACTGAGGAAATTCGCACAACCATAAAAATCAGTCAAGAAGATCAACAATGCGAAAAATTATATCAAGGTACACATAAACGCCGTAAAAATGGACAGTATGAAGTCCAATTGCCATTCAAAAATCCTGATGGCCCACAGCTTGGACCATCACGTCATATAGCCCTAAAACAATTTTTGCGACTGGAACAAAAATTGGCTCAAAATACGGAACTCCAAACGATGTACAAAAAATGTATTCAAGAATATCTAGAGCTTGGGCATGCCAAGGAAATTCCACCAGAACAAATAAGCAAAGAAAAGGGCAGAGCAGAAACACATAACTACTATCTTCCCCATCACGCCGTATTCAAGGATAGCTCTACCACGAAACTTCGTGTTTAATGCATCCTCTAAGACCGCAAATACAGAATCTTTGAACGAACAATTGTTAGTTGGTCCGACAATTCAGGCAACACTATGGGCTACTCTTCTTAAATGGAGAAAATATAAATATGCAATGACGGCTGATATCGAGAAAATGTACAGAATGATCCATGTAACTGAAGATCATCAACGGTACCAGCGTATAATCTGGCGAAATGATCCAAATGACATAATAAGGGATTATGCACTTACAACTGTTACATTTGGTACTGCTCCCGCTCCATTTCTCGCCATACGTACATTACATCAACTGGCATATGACGAACAAGAAAATTTTTCTGTTGCAGCAAATAGTCTGCTTAAGGACTTTTACGTAGACGATCTACTCACAGGAGCTGATACAATTAAACAAGGTCTACATAAGCAAACAGAATTAATTAATATATTTAAAAAAGGTGGCTTTAAAATCCGAAAATGGACTACAAACAATTCGGAACTGATAAAAAACATATCCATTGAACATAGGGAAATAAAAGACACGTTAGAATTATCTGAAGATAATTCCATAAAAACATTAGGTTTGAAATGGCATCCTAAAACTGATCACTTCAGTTTTACAGTAAAGCTACCCTCCTTGAAAATAACATATACAAAAGGAAACTTTTTATCGGAGGTAGCTTCTTTATTTGATCCTCTAGGATGGTTGGCCCCATGCATAATAACAGCAAAACTCTTAATACGAAAGTTATGGCTCTCAGGATGTACATGGGACGAAAAACTTCCGCAGTCAGTTGTCAACAGCTGGATAGAATTCTGCAATAATTTAACCACAATTGAATCAGTAAGAATCCCGAGATGGATCAAATTTACTCCAGAATCTTGCAACGAAATGCACGGACTCTTCGACGCTTCTAGTCGAGCCTACGCTGCCGCAGTATATATTAAAATTATTAAAAAGGACAACAGTCCTACTACACTTTTAATTTCAAAAACGCGAGTAGCTCCCACTAAACCTATCACATTGCTTCCACCAAAAACTGTGATGGAACTATGCAAAGACCTAAAACGGCTCCACATCCCATGGTCACAAGTGTGGGCAGCAAAACACTCCTTCCGGTTCAATACCAATTCGGGAATTATTAGATTCACAAGGACTCGTAACGGACAAATTCAAATAAGATACCAAAACAAAAAAGCAAAATAAGATACCAAAACAAAAAAATATATAATTTTTCGCGGTGGCGGGAGGATGTTCGGCCTACAGACCGAACCTTCCTTTAAAATATTCAAATTTAAAATTCAAATATGAATCACACAGCTGATCGTAAAATCAGCTGTTCAATAAGCGCCATGTGCCATGGAGGCAAAAGTCCTCCAACTTATTCTTGGTAGTACCGCTGTAAGTGAACCTCACTTCACAGCTTCACGCAACTTGACTCGGGCTGTAGCCCATTATAAAAGCAGCGCGATCAGTCGATCGGGCAGCAGTCGCAAGATTGAGCTTCTAGGGTATTGACCTAGAAGTAAAAGGGAATTGACCTTACAATCCGACCAGCTCACTCCTCTGCCAAGCGTATTGAGCTTAAGTCCCATTCCTCATGTAGTTAACGTGTTGAGTTAACTATTCCTACATAGCGTGCTGAGCCATTTCCTCATAGTCAACGTATTGAGTTGACTTTTCCTATATAGCGTGTTGAGCTATTCCCACATATAGTTAACGTACTAAGTTAACTATTCCTACATAGCGTGCTGAGCTATTTCCTCATAGTCAACGTATTGAGTTGATTTTTCCTATATAGCGTGTTGAGCTATTCCCACATATAGTTAACGTACTGAGTTAACTAATCGTATATAGCGTGCTGAGCTATTTCCTCATAGTCAACGTATTGAGTTGACTATTCCTACGTAGCGTGCTGAGCTAACTCCTCATAGTCTACGTATTGAGTTGACTATTCCCATATAGCGTACTGAGCTATTTCTCATAGTTAACGTATTGAGTTAACTATTCCTATGTAGCGTGCTGAGCTATTTCCTCATAGTCAACGTATTGAGTTGACTATTCCTACGTAGCGTGCTGAACTAATTCCTCATAGTCTACGTATTGAGTTGACTATTCCCATATAGCGTACTGAGCTATTCCTCATAGTTAACGTATTGAGTTAACTATTCCTATATAGCGTGCTGAGGTATTTCATCATAGTCAACGTATTGAGTTCACTATTCCTACATAGCGTGCTGAGCTATTTCTCATAGTTAACGTATTGAATTAACTATATTTGTAGCGTATTGAGCTATTCTCTTTCACGTTAACGTATTGAGTTAACTAAAAAATCTCTCCGACTAGCGTAGTGAGCTACCCAAATTCTCAGACCGCAGGCACTCAACGACGTCAACTCAACCTGGCATTACGACATCAGGACTAACTACTTTATTTCTTTGCAGACGAACTGCCAACGAACCCAAAGAAGAATCATTAGTTTATTTATATTTTGTATTTATTTGAAGTAATATTATTTTTGTTCCTTTTTTTTTTTGAATTCCTGTTAATTTTATTGTTAGCTTTAAGTTGCTCTTGAAATATACCATTTTTTAACTGACTACGACTTTGTCCTGGCACCTTATTTCAGTTAAGCCGCTTAGGTGGCCTTAACATTAAATATAATTTTTTGCGAATTTTATGAAAGTATGGGTGGGTTATCAGGGTTGATGATACTTTCTATCTTCAATCTACTGTCAAATTTTACGAATTCAAGATGACTGCCGAACTGTAGACATATAGTTAATTGATCAGTAATCCGTTATTGTGAATCCACAAATTTCGGTGGAAGACTTGAAAGCAGACAATAGTCGCAAGTTCAAAATGGTAAGCACTCAAATTACTGCCATTCTTAAACTTAATTTGGACATCATGTATGAATCTCCATATCGATTTTTGTTGTTTGTAGAGGCGAGGAATCAATCTATCTGGGTTTTTTTTTTTTTTGGAAAATTCTTTGGCTAGATTAATTCAAATTTCAGATGCTTGCTACTGCAACATCGAAAGAGCAAAACGTTCCTAAATTTTAATAAGGTATTTGCGTATTCTAAACGTAATTTTTTATGCCATTCCGTTAGCAGGGTTTTTTAGTTTTTACTCTACCTTTTAATCCTTCCTTGCGCAGGCTATTCCGGACAGTTTCAATACTTTCTGTAAATTACTGAGTCTACAATGTGTCGATGGACCTGTACGGCATTGTGCATTTGCCCACATTGAATTAAAAATCTAATTCTGCAGCTTTGTTCAGGAGAAATTAGAGCGTTTCGCTCCGCAGCTTTCCTTTCTTTGTCTGGCAAATGTAATTTGAATATTCGATTAACGGTTGATCTCCCGACACCAACCTCTTTGCGATTTCCCGACAAGAAAATTCTTGTTCACCCCAATAAATAATTTGTTTCACTTTTTCCTGGGGAATTGGCTTCATGCTAATACAAAGTAAGAACTATTATTGAGTTAGGTACTTTACAACAGAGATCGGCAAAAATATTTTTTTCGTCAATATTTTCGATGATAATAACCAGTACCATAAAAATTACAATTTTAGTAAAAAATTTTCCAATTGTTAATTAATTTAGTAATAAGCCAAAACATATTTTCCATTATCTAAGCAATCGGTAGTTCATCGGTAAGAAATTAGAATACTTAACTAGTCGGTATTTTTCTGTGTGAAATTTCTGATTACTCCAGCAATCGGTAATCCATGGGCCAGAAATTCGAGAATACTCAACTAGTCAGCAATTTTTTGTGAGAAATTTCTGATTACTCCAGCAGTCGGTAATCCATGGCCCAGAAAGTCGAGAATACTCAACTAGGCGGTAATTTGCTGTGAGCAATTTCTGATTACTCTAGCAATAATGAAACGAAGAAAATCGGTTAATATTTGGAGGAGTTGTGAGCAAAATTAACTTTTCTAGAGATGGCCTAATTTAGAAGCGATTTGCGGGGAAAGGGGTGAAGGGAAAAGATAAGTGATAGTATGCAGAGATGGCGCCCACGGAGGGCTTTCATGCAATTACAATGTGGAAAATCGGTTATGATCTATAGAGGAGTTCTGAGCCAGAATGAGGAAAGGTAACTTTACTGGAGATGTCCTCCTTTAGAAGCAATTTGCGGGGAAAGGGGTGAAGGGAAAAGATACGTGATAATATGTGGAGATGGCAATGATGAGGAGCTATCATCCAAAATTTGAATGAAGAAAATCGGTTACGATTTGGCCGAGTTCTGAGGGTGGAAACTTGAAAAGTAGATAAGCCACTGTTAATTGCCAGCTGATTCTATTTTTCCCGACCCCACAATAAGTTGAAAAAGGTGCGCGACTGTTCAAGGAAAGACTCAAGGGAGGGAAGAGCTAAGCGCTATCAAGAATTTGAATGAAAATATTTCCTTGCCATTGCCTTAAAAATAGATTTTTAAAATTTACTTTCGTTAAAAGTTGTATGAAAAGGGGGGCGTGGGGGTTCAGTTTAGGACTGAGTAAAAGTCCCTGGAGGAGTTAGTGTTGTGAAGAAGTTTAAGAAAAATCGGTTAAGTAGTTTAGCCGGAAAATGGAAAAGTAGATTTTTCAGATCCTGGCTCCTTTTGATACAATTTACATGGGGAGGGGTAAGTCGAGAAGAGCGGTGTATGGATCCAACTAAAGTCCTCATGTGGGGCTATCGTATAAAATTTAAATGAAGAAAATCGGTCAAAGATTTGGCCGAGTTCTGAGTGTAGATATTTGAAAGTTAAGTCTGGAAAATGAATCGCCGCTGATTTCTAGAGACCGCCGAGCAAGGTCCCGAAAAAGAACGAAGAATAGAAACGAAGAAAAAAAATTGCTCCGAGCAAGGTCCCGAAATAGAACGAAGTGTGAAACACGAACTGCTCCGAGCTCACTGAATGCGACTTGAGTGCCTCGAACTGGGGGATGAGTGGGGGGTCAATCGACAGGTAATTGAGATGGCTATAACACATTGAAAGAAAAAAGGAAATTCCATGATTTTTTTTCGAGAAAATTGGAAAAGAGTGAAAAAATTTGAAAATAGCTGACCAAATGCTGGCGCACACGAGAGGATGTGGGGGTAAAAAGTTGATAAAATTAAGGAAGTTGATCTCTAGAAAGTTGGAAAAGGGTTTGGGGTAGATGTGGGTGAAAAAAAAATTGGAAAAAAGGGAAATGGGATGAAAAAAATCAAAAGGAAAAAAAAAAGGTCTTTAAAAAAAGAGGAAAAAGTGTTAAAAGCTTAGTCCTGGGGAGTGAGTGGTTTTTGGAAAATGTTAAAAATTGGAAAAATGTCCGCTCAATGTTCTAGTTACATATGTGGGAAATTATTGAGATTGCATGAAAATGAATAGTTTAAGAGTAAAAAAATTCATATATAGGGTATGTTTGTATGTTTTTCAACTTTCTCGACGAATAAAAAAAAGTTAATAATAGTAGAAAAATCTAGATAATTTTCGTCTATAGAAAAAAAAATTTGCGATGTTTTGAGCCATAAATGATAAAAATTGAATTGTTGGTTCATGAGTTACAAAGAATAATGCAAAAAATTTAACGGTAACGGTTACGTCTTCGCTTTTTTACAGCGAGACCAGCCCGCCCAACTTCCGATTTTTCGAGAAAAATTGAATTAACAATTTAAAAAAGCCGTATGTCCGTAGGAATTAATTAAATCCTTTGTCGAGGTTTCTTTGGACATCAAGCTTTTCATTACAGCTCAACTCCTGCGTAACTTTCGGTCATTTCATTTATATGGCATAAGAATGAAAAATTTTCCTCAAAACGTAGTGTGATGAAAACACAACAATTACATTTAGTGATTAGTTTCCATTAAACGAATAAAAAAGGTACATTTCGTACTAAGGGCAAGAAAAGTATCAAAATTTTTAAATTATTTGTATTTTAATATAATTTTTCACAAGGTTGATAATTCCCTTGCAATATTTTTATTTAACATGGATTAATTTTAGTGCTCAAAACCCTGCGGTGGTGGAACGCAAAGAAGAAGCGTCAAATGTTTGGAACTTTCTTCACAACAAAAAACTCTTAATGAATCAGAAAATTGTCGTTATGCTGATAGAGAGACTATTTATAGAAGTTGTAACACTCATCAATGTCCAGGTTAGTACCCGCTTTTGTAAAGTAGTCGTACAATATATTACATTTTTATATTTTTTATCTTTTAAGATGCAAAGGCAGATGTTTTGCAGAATGATATTTCACCAGTTTGCGTTGACCAGTTTACAAATTGTGACGTTATAGCTAAGGCTCGGTTGTGTAGCTACGATTACTATCAATTAAATTGTTGTTTCTCCTGTAGAGAAATTAGATTGAAATATTAAGAAGCTTCCTATATATTAAGCTACTTTGTATTTATTGTATAATTAATATGATAGACTTAGTAGATTAGTTTTGTGCACAAACCTAGTGTTTTGCATACATTTTGCCTAAGAAATATAATGGTATTTATTACTAAAAAACGCGAAAGGTAAATTAATCTTAATAACGGTAATATAAAGAATCCAGTAATCAAAGATTTCACGAAGAATCTTTACCATTAGAAGTACCAAAACAATAATTGGACGCATAGAAACAATACTATGTAAACAACAAAATGTTCAAAAATGAGTTTAAATGCGTCTTTCTTAGATATTACCGAGATGTAAATAATTCATAAAACGATATCTTTACCGGCCTTCTAACACATTACAATAAGGCATTTTATTCCTTAACATTCACTTCTATAGTTTATTGCACAGTCGGTCTTTTTCATAAAAAAATTTAGAGGTAAAATATTATTGGAAAACTAATACCATAGATAGCAGAACAACTAGATGTCGGACGCCATACAAGAGCCCAGTATAGAATTTTTAAATGGCCTGCAGATTCCTGTGCTGCGGGGTGAAGCGCGTGGGGGACATAGTTGTATTCTTTCTAGGAAGCTCCGGAGCTGCGTGCTCTACTCATTGAATGAATTTTTCAAGGGAAAAGAGCACACAGGCTGGGAATAAATGCGAATAGAGCGACTAAACTACATATTGAAATATAGTAGCATAGTGCCTATTCTCCTGCTGCGCCTTACCGCTATGTGTGATTTTCCTATTTCAATATTTCAATTTAATCTTTTGCCTTCAAAGAGATTACGGGGCTTTACTATAGGGTATAGCCGGATAAGCATGCCGAATTTGTCCCCGCGGCGTTTACTATCAACACTTTGGGGTTGATATCAAACACTCTGGCGATCACTTTAATATCTAATAACAATAATTCACCCCAAATTTCAGATCATAATGTTGGGCAGTTTTCGAATTATTTAAAAAAACCTATATATATATATATATATATATTTTTTTTTTTTTCCAATACTAAAAATAAAAATTAACAAATGGATATTTTGTCTTAAAACCTTCGGAATGTAAGACATGAAAAAACATTTTTTTTTTATTATTCCCAAATTTAAAACCAATTAAAAAAAACAAAAATAATTTTTTTAACTGTATTTTTGAAAACATGCAATCACCAAATTTTGACAGAAAATATCTCTTATACTTCTTCATACTCAAGAATTTTTTCAGTTTTTTGGATTTGGAGGAAAATTGTGCAAAAAAATGAAAACCGGTTTTTTTTTTTTTTATAAATAATTTCCGATCTATGGAATTCATTTCTAGTTTTTCATAAAAAAAATATCGAAAACACCATAATTAATATCTAACGGTGATATTAAACTATCCAGTATCCGTCGATAACAACATTTAAACGCAGTTTTAACGATAAATGCCATCTATCAGGAGTTGAAAGGAAAATTTTTATCTAAAAAGTTGAAAGTTGAAAAAAAAGAGAGAAAGTAAAATAAAATATCTTACGTATATCTGAATTATTGTTCATATGAAAGATTTATTAATTGAATGATATTATTTAACTTATTCCTTTTTCTTAATCGTTTTCTTTTTTACCTTCTTATACATTTTTTTTATTTATTTCATCTAAGTATTTGGGATTCACAAATTGTTGAAGAAAGGTTAAACATTCACCCTGACCTATCCTGTCACTTACTCCACGAACTAGCAAAACTTACTCCTTTATATTTTTATAATCATAGTTCTAAGTCTAATAACCTCTAGTTTGATAGATATATGTAAATGAAATAAATAAAAATGTATGAGAAGGTAAAAAAAAAAAAGTATTCAGAAAAAATATATAAATAAATATACAATATTGAGTATGAGATATTTTCTGTTAAAATTTGGTGATTGCATGTTTTCCAAAACACACATCCAATATGGTGACCAAGATTTCTCAATTTCAACGGATTTAATAATTAGAAAACATCTCATCAAATACATTTGTCTCCTAGTTTCGTTATCATAAGCCGATTGTATCATATGTTAAAAGTCGTTGCAATAACACAAACAGTTATTCGACGATTTGTATAAGATAAATGTATTAAAAAATATTATATACCGAGTGTTTCAGACCACCCGTCCACCCCTAATATCTCGAGAAATAATCATCAGATTGAAAAATAAAAAAATAGGGGTAAAATATTTTCGAAAAAACTATTTAACCAAAACCACCCCCACCTCCCACCCCCACCCCCATGGGCGGGGGTGGGGGTAACTTTTTTTCTTAAATAGCACCCCCTATTTTTTATTGCGGATTCGGAATCTACAGGAAAAAATAAGAAACTTTTGTTCCAAACATTTTTTTTTATGCACAGATGGCCCTGTAATCGCAAAAAACTATTCTATCGGTCATATTCGCTTAAGCGTTATTCAAAATTTTTTAAATTTTCAAAATTTTTTAAATTTTCAAAATTTTTTAAATTTTCACACTTTAAAAATTTTGAAAATTTACAAAATTTTGAAAATTTTTTAAATTTTCAAAATTTTTTAAATTTTCAAAATTTTTTAAATTTTCAAAATTTTTTAAATTTTCAAAATTTTTTAAATTTTCAAAATTTTTTAAATTTCCAAAATTTTTTAAATTTTCAAAATTTTGTAAATTTTCAAAATTTTTTAAATTTTCAAAATTTTTTAAATTTTCAAAATTTTTTAAATTTTCAAAATTTTTTAAATTTTCAAAAAATTTTAAATTTTCAAAATTTTTTAAATTTTCAAAATTTTTTAAATTTTCAAAATTTTTTAAATTTTCAAAATTTTTTAAATTTTCACAATTTAAAAAATTTTGAAAATTTTTTAAGCAAAGCTTCCATCGGCCAGTCCCGCGACTGCCATGTTTTTTTTTTTTTTTTATTGGTTTTAATTTTAAGAAGAATAAAAAAATGTTTTTCACGTCTTATATTCCAATGTTTTTAAGAAAAACACTACCTCTGGTGATATTTTTTACTTTGCTATTGAAAAAAATTAAAAACCAAAAAGAGGTTTTTTTTAAATAATTCGAAAAATGTTCAACAATAAGATTTGAAATTTGGGGTGAATTATTTTTATTTGATATCAAAGTGATTCCTAAAGTGTTGATAGTAAACGCCGCGGGGGCAAATTCGGCATGCTTATCCGGCTCCGTAATCGCTTTGAAGGCAAAAATATTGCTCAGGGGCTTCCTAGAAAGAATACAACTATGTACCCTCGCGCTTCACCCCTACGCAGAGTCCTACATATAAGTCCCTTGCTCAGCGCAGCAACACACTCATGGTCCAAATGTCGCTAAAACGATGAGTGACTCATATTTTCCCGCATCTGCGGGATATAATAATAAATAACATTTGAAGAGTCCAGGAAAAGAATGATCAAAGTCACCCTAAAACCATGTTTTGAGTTAGTACCGTCATCTAGTTCCTTAGACGCGAAACTTATCTGGTCCGAATCATAAAAAAGGCTAACAACGTTCTAAACCCCTAAAAATGAGCTGTCATTTTTTGGCAAAAAAGTTATGTTTGATCAAAGTCCACACCGTAAAAGTTAAAAAAGATCAAAGTCACAGACTCTAATGCGGTCATTCCTCATTGCTTTCGTCTCACAAGTGAAGAAAATCGACATGATTTGCTTTTGTACCCAGGACAGCAAATTAAAAATTACCAATCATCATAATTGTTATGTTTTCATTTCCTTGTAAATCTTTTGGAGGCAGACATTTTTTAAATTTTCGGTTGCTATATTAGATCCGCCAACTTTAATATATATTTTGATAAGAGACAGTATCAGCGAACCTAAAACCTCTTTGATTCATTTTGATAAAAAATCCAATAAAATTGCAAGTGTTCGGACGCCTTATTTGATTCATTTATTATTCATAACTCAGACTCAAAAAAAAAGTTTAATTTTGTTGACCTGACCTGACCTGATTAGATGACTTTGATCCTTTTCAACTTTTTTAGTCTTGACTTTGATCATTAATATAATTTTTATCTCTGACTTAATGATGATAATTTAAAATAATATAACTATAAATATATATATTTTTAATAAATATTTTTAAATAGTGTTGCAAATATGTAAGCAATGTTTTTAAGCTAAAACTACATTTACATAGTACTTTTGACAATAATTATAAGTCTTCTTACTTAAAATTTTATTTTTCTTCTAAAACTTCTCAACTGACTTTGATCGTTCTTTCCCTGTACTCTTCATTTGTTTATGGCGTGCCCCGACACATGTACGTTCCGGAAAGTCCCAGCCATTTATAAATTGTATACTCGGCTCTCGTATGGCGTGCGACATCTAGTTGTTCTGCTATCTATGCTAATACTCAGCTTTAAGTGTAATATTAATTGCAATTGTAATTGGACAAATTCAAACTGTTTAGCATTTCATAATATTACAGTAAATATGACTTCAATGCATTGTTATTGTTGTTATTTCTTAATCCGCAGGCTTCCCATATTAAGTACGATCAACCGCTCAAGGCTAGTAGCTACAAGGTAATTAATTAATAACAGTTGCCTGAAAATTGTTAAGGTCCATTGTATCAAACATGGGATGCTAGGGGGCCATAATTTAAATTTTTATTTCGCGTCTGACAAGCTACATATACTTTGGCATAGTTTATTTAGCGCGTGGTCTTTTGTTCCACCATAATTACGAATATGTTATGCCATCTCGCGGTAGATATGTATCAAAGTCAGACGTCGGTCGCCTATCTAATATAAACTCGTCGCCAGATATCCAAACTCTCCTCATTTAGTTATCATAATTGAATTCTGCGACCCTTGAAAACCTGTACTAATTTTCATGAAAAAGCCTTGAATTTAGACATTTTTCCCCGCATATTATATATCTTTGGCTTGCCGGCATAACCAGGCAAGTCAATTTTTTTTGGAAATTAGTTATGAACAGAGTGCATATTTGCTTGAAGTCCTATAATAATAAAAAAGTAGACTCGTTCAAATCAGTTCATATTTTGTGAAAAAATCTCACATTACATAATCAAATAATTCTTCATCCTTCTCTGTATAATCAGTTAAGTTCACTCTGATTTTTTATATTTTGCATTTTTATAATGTAATGTAAAGTGGCCTATTTCCGACCGCCCCCCTAATTCCGACCACTTTATATTTTTGTTAATAACTTGTTTTCGATGCATGTAAACAAGTCAATGATTGTTACAATATGTACCTGCACATCTCATATTATAGTGGTCGAGAATGGCCAATAATTGATTACCATTTGTTTAATTTATTGGAGTGAATACTGCAGAACTCCCATTCTTGTATAAAACGTTAGAAAAAATTCTTAAATCTGGCGTATTGATTTTAAGTGTTTTTGCAATAGTTTAAAGCATTGAGATTAATACTTTACGTTTTTTTTCCACACATTTACCTTTTAGTGTAAAAGCCTTTTAGTGTCCAAAAGCAATATTTATTATGAATTTTTAAAATTTGTTAACAAAAAACAATAAAATATTGTAGTCGGAAATAGCACAACGGAATAGTGAGCAAAGTCCTAATTCCGACCGGTGCACACAGGGCAAAACGGCTCATTTACGACGACAAAAATATGATTTTCAAATTAAACCTCACAAAGTAAATATTCATATTACTTTGATTATTAAGCGTGTTAAGAGTTAGTTTTTATCAAAATAAAACACAAATAATATTAAGAAATATTTATAGAATGGAAAAAAAAACAAAAGTTAAAAATTAAAAATTAAAAAGTTCAAAATAACTACCTGAAAAAAATACAAATAAAATTAAAAGGGGGAGAAGGGGGTCACAATTTTATTACAACAGTAAAGTTAACACTTGTAGCTTACGTAGAAAAAATAATTTGTAGTGGAACTCAGTGGAACTTTTTTTAAAAACCTACTCAATCGTAAACAAACAACAAAAAATCTAAAATTTCAAAATACACTTATTCATCGATATTTTTAAGTAAAATGGCTTTGGGTAACAAGGTTATTATTTATTATTTATAAAATACTTACCACTAGGTATAACATCCATGGTTAAAACAAATTATATGATTCGCTAAACAAGCCTATGACACACCTGATAAGTAGGGTAGTTAGAACAATACTAAATAGAAAAAGTGCAAATGACGAGCTAGTGCTGACTTCCCGATTGTCTCAAAGCGGTTTGGGTCATCCTGCATGAAATATTTCTTTTGTTCTTAATGCACTGGTTATTTAGGCACGTTTTGAAAGGTGTATTGAATTATTTTAACCACTTTGCATTTTTTATTTTTGTCGTCGTAAATGAGCCGTTTTGCCCTGTGTGCAGTGGTCGGTATAAGGCAGTTTGTAGAATACTTTAAAATTAAAAAAAAAAAGTTTAATTTTTGTTCCCCTATATCGGATTTTGGAAGAAAATGGCCCAATTTTCTATTCGAATCGTACAATTGCATTTGCGTGCACAAAATTCTCATTTTGCGCATTAATAGGTTAAGGAGCACTACTGTAACCGCCTGAAAAAAGGTGATTTTTGGGAATTTTTTTAAAGTCAACTACTGTATGAAATGCTTTAATATTTAAGGATATACTTGTGGATATATAGTTAATACATGATGAAAATTTTGGACCAAATAATTGAAAATTCAGCGAGTTATTCGCAATTTCCCAAGGCTCAAAAAAAAAGTCGTCCCACTGCTGCAGTGATTGCGACCTTCACAGTACGTGAAATCAAAAAAACCAGAAAGTTTATTAGATAAACTAGAAGGTATTGCTCATACCATGTAGGAGGCTTAACAGGTCCGGGGGCCGCTCATTCTCGGCATCATTTAAGGTCCTCGTTCCGGAAGATATTTTTAAGTCTGTTATTTCGCCCGATATTTGGCCCACCAACTCCATTGCCCGCGAATTTATTCCTAAGGGTCGTTCTGGTACTGGCGTCCCTCCAAAAAACGCATCCGCGAGGTCTCCATCTATTACGCTAATGTAACCGGCCTACGTTCCAAGACAACTCGGCTTTTTTCTAGCTCGACGAATTCTAATTTCGACGTGGTCTGCATGACCGAAACCTGGCTGTGCGGGAAGATTGCGGATGCGGAGCTGTTTGGTCCGGAATTTTTAGTATTTCGTCGTGACCGTCATCGTTCTGCCTCTGATGCCCCTGTTGGTGGTGGTGTGCTTTGCGCCGTTCGACGCGATTTGGCCTGTGAGGTCGTTGACAGTGCTTGCTCCGGAGACTTAGAATTTATTTGTGTTGCCCTCAAGCTCCAACACAATAGCGTTTTCATCGCCACGGCTTACTTACCGCCTGGCCCATCGGTCGACACGCTCAGGACTCTGTTCTCATGCGTTGAGACTTTCATTTCGTCCCTATCGGCTGTGGATGAGCTCATACTTCTGGGGGATTTCAATTTGCCTGGCATTATGTGGGAGCGATCTTCTGAGAGCGCCGGCCTACTTCCTTCCTTCCTTGCATCGCCTCTACATTCCACCACCTTTATCGACGATATTTTGTCCCTTGGCTTGGCACAGACGAGTGAAGTTGCTAATCATTCGGGAAGGTTTCTGGACTTGGTGTTTTCTTCTGATCCGGACGGGACTCTTGTGAAGCGTTCCCTTTCTCCGCTGGTTCCTGAGACGGGTCATCATCCGGCGCTTCATATTGTTTTGTATTTTGATCCTGTGCTATCCAGTGCTTCATCATCATTACCCATTAATTATTGTTATAACTTTAAGAAGGCTGACTTTGACAAAATTAATGATTGGCTTTTAAACTATGATTGGTCTTCCGTTTTGGGTATGCGTGACGTCGATCAAGCCGTTGACCTTTTTTATGATGTTTTATCGTTGTGCTTCACTCAGTGTGTTCCTTTCGCTCCCGCGAAACGAACTGCGGCTTGTCAACCGTGGATTGACTCTTCGCTCAAACATTTGAAGAACCGGAAGAATAAAGCGTGGAAGAGGTTTTGCTCCTCAAGGAGCGATACCGACTATGCCACCTATTCGGACCTTTGCACTCAATATATTGCTGGCCTTGAGGAATCTTACAGAAATTATCTGTTTAAAATACAATCGTCCCTGCATGACGAGCCTAAACAGTTCTGGAAATTCGTCAATTCCAAGCGTAATTCGGATGGGTATCCTTCCTTACTGAAACTTGGGGACACTAGCAGTGACGATCCTCTCATCACTGCTAATCTCTTTGGGGATTTTTTCAAAACTGCCTTCTGTGATATTAACTGTGATTTTAATATTGACAATTTTACTCATTTGACAGAGCTTTCGCTGACTTCTTTTCAGACCAAAGACCTTATTCTAGACACTGAATCTATCCTTAAGTACATCTGCACTTTGGCAGATAGTTTCTCTTGTGGTCCTGATGGTATTCCATCTACGTTTTTTAAACGCTGTAGTTTGTCTCTCGTCCCTGTTCTATGTTATTTATTTAACTTATCTTTATCTTGTGGTGTCTTTCCTAGTCAGTGGAAACCCTCAGTTATTATCCCCCTTCACAAAAAAGGCAATAGGTGTTGCTAATCTTTCGTGCATCGCTAAGATCTTCGAAGCCATGGTTTGCAATGTGTTGTCATTCCATTGCAAACCTTTTTTGCAATCATTTCAGCACGGCTTCATGAAAGGTAAATCCACGACCACTAATTTGTTAGAGTTTACTAACTTTTGCATTTCCTCTATTGAAGCTGGAATGCAAGTTGATTGTGTTTTTACCGATTTTAGCAAGGCCTTTGACAGGATTAATCATAAGATTCTCATCCACAAGCTTTCTCTTCTCGGTTTCCCATATATTTTCATTGATTGGATTTATTCCTATTTGTCTAACCGTACACAGCGTGTAAAATTTCGTGATGCTCTGTCTCACGAAATAAACAACACTTCTGGCGTTCCCCAGGGAAGCCATCTGGGACCACTGCTTTTCCTTATTTACATCAATGATGTATCTATGATTTTAAAAAATTCTAAAATCCTCTGCTATGCTGACGATGCCAAAATTTTTCGCAGAGTGTCTAATGTAAGGGATAGTGAAATTTTAAATTCTGACTTAGACATCTTTTTCAAATGGTGTTCTATCAATTACCTCCCCCTTAATGTCACTAAATGTACCTCACCCGAGTTGACACAATCAGGGATTTAGGTGTCTTTCTCAACTCTCGCATGTCCTTCGAAGGCCACATCAATGCCATTGCTGCCAAAGCTAATGCTACTTTGGGCTTCATTAAGAGATGGTCCAAAGAATTTGACGATCCGTATATTACGAGACTGCTTTATTGCACTTTTGTTCGGCCCATTCTAGAGTATGCTAGCCCCGTTTGGTCACCTTTCTACGCGGTGCACATCAATCGCGTTGAAGCCGTTCAGCGAAGATTCATACGCTTTGCTTTACGTGGGCTTCCCTGGGCCAACCCTGATTCGCTCCCACCTTACGCCGATAGGCTAAATCTTCATTCTCTGCCTTCCCTTGAGAAAAGAAGGGACATTTCCAGGACTGTTTTTGCTTTTGAGTGTATGCAAGGGTCAATTAACTCCCCAGAATTGGTTGATTCCTTTAAAATAAATGTACCCTCTCGCTCCTTGAGGAATTACAACTTTTTCTACGTTCCGCCTCACCACACAAATTATGGTTAAATGTGCCGGTTTCATCGATGTCTCGACTTTTCAATCGCAACTTCGATAAAATTGACTTCAACCTAACGAAGCGCCACATTAAAGGTCAGCTTTCTTAGGGTTACTTTGGTTTTTTATTTTTTTATTTTTATCTTTATTTTTATTTTTCTTTTTATTTTATATTTTTATTTTTATTTTTATTTTCAATTTTCGTTCATATAAAAATATTTTTCTTTGTAGTAATCAGTTGTTGATGAAGCTTTGATGAATAAATAAATAAATAAATGACCCTCGATCCAAAAAAAATTGAAATTGAACAAAATGGAGGAGTTTTTAAAAAAAATTCAAATTTTGCCTGCCAAAATTACATTTTATATTCGATCAGGAAAACTAGAGGTTTATACCGCGGAGAAACATGAATAAAAGGAGTTGCAATAAGAATCAAATCGATCGGATGATTTGTCTTTGAGTTACAACTGAAGCAAATTTGAAAAAAAGTAGTTTCGAGAAAAAAGTGTTTAAAGTTTAATTCATTTCTTAACACCTCGATACGATGAGCGGCTGTTGTTCAGATGGCTGTAACTCAAAAACTTTTATTTCAATATGTTATTTTCAAAAGGTAAACTATCGAAATATGCAAAAAAATTGATTTTTTAAAATTGCACACTACTGATAGCCTTAAGAAATCCAACAGTTCAAATACGACCAAGCCTTAAACTTTTCAGTTACTCAGGTTAATTTTAAAGTATTCAAGTTTGTTGTGCAAATAATGAATTGGTGAATTAATAAATAATCGAAAGTAAAATGTATTTTATACAACGTACAGTAATGCTGATTTCGTTATCATAAATTACGAAAGAGAATATTTTACCAAACTGTCATTGAAAAAAACGAAGGAACGCTAAAAATTAAAACGATGACAATAAATGGACATTATTGGAAGTGGCCAGACGATATTTTAAACTATTCATCAGGCGATATTATTTGTAAGATTGAAGCTCCAGCAATGATGACTAGTCGTGGAATGTATAATGTGCCTAAAATTAAGGCGCTTAAAATGAAATAAATTATATTAATTTTTATTTAATTTCGTCCCGCGCAAAATGAACTAAATACTACAATGTAATATATTGAATATCTATATAAATGTTATGTATATACTGAACTATAAATTAGGTCCTTTTTTACCATAAGTTTTCTTTTTATGTATTATTTTTCCAAAGTTTTTGTTATTTTATATAAATAAATATTATGTGTATAAATTACAAGTAATTTGTATCCAAATTTTCAACGTTTTAACTATATTTGATAGAGAAAACGTCTGATTTCTAAAGCGTAAACAATACTTCATTTTGAGAATATAAAATTCAAATCCGCTACAAATACTCAGGAAGTTGCATCATCTTTTGCCCCTAAAAATTATAACTTGCAATCGGCTGCAGCACCATTTATTCTATAGCAAAGTGGGCAGCATAGAGATCGCCACGCTCATTTTGTTCAGATTGAACCCCCTTAGACCAGTAACAGAGGAATATCTGAGAACCAGAGTCAACCCAATGAAGCTTTGCAGAATTGCTAATGGGATTCAAGCGAAAATCATATTGCTAGCAACAGCTCTCGTACGTATAAAATCACCAGAAACAGAAAGCCAGATTATGAGTGCTGCTAGACCAAGGCTCCAAAGCTTCCTTCCTTACGGAGGAAGCTGTGCAACGGCTAAAACTACCGAAAAGACCGAGTTATACGAGCATTACTGGCCTCGGCGCAATGGAGGCAGGGCTCGCTCGAAGTCTCGTATCAATTACCATCCAACCTGACATGCTATCCGATCAAAGTATTGAACTTGATGCCTTTGTGCTAAAACATATTATCGGAATTTTGCCTCCACAGAAAATGGACGCAAAGAGTTGGCCTCATATTGAGTCGCTGAGGTTAGCTGATCCATTTTACTGTGTCCCAGGGCAGACTGATTTACTCACAGGAGCAGATATTTATGCAGAAATTCTATTAGGAGGAGTCATAAAAGGACCCAAAGACACCCTCATGGCTCAAGAAACTATGCTAGTTTGGATTCTATCCGGGCAAATTGCCAATCACAACTGCAGGCAAATAAACCAGACCTGTCTGCATACAACAGCAAGCTTACCAATGCAACAAGAATATCACCTAGACACGCTATTACGAAAATTCTGGGAAATTGAGAACATACCCAGTCACCCGATTTTGAGCCTTGAAGATGAACGATGTGAACAGCTGTTCAGAGAGTCACACTTCCGAACTTTCTGAAGGGCGCTATGTAGTTAAACTTCCATTAAAGAGTGAAGGAACTGTAACAGAATTAGGACTTTCACGAGTAAATGCAATAAGGAGATTGCTACAAATGGAAAAGCGTACCCCGAATTAAAAGAATAGTATCGAAAATTTATAAACAAATATCTTGACCTTGGCTAAATGCAATGAATTTATTCTGAAGACAAGCCTTTCATAAACACACCTTATTACCTACCCCATCATGCTATCATCAAAGAGGACAGCACCACAACAAAATTAAGAGTCGTTTTCGAAGCATCATGCAAAAGTTTAAATACCAAATCACTCGATGATTTATTGCTCATCGGACCCACTTTAAAAGATGATATTGCAGCAGTTCTGCTCCGCTGGAGAAAATACAATATCGTCTTCACAGCAGACACAGAGAAAATGTATCGCCAGATTTTAGTGACACCCGAAGACACCGATTACCAGAGAATTGTGTGGCGCAATACTCCCGATGAGCCAACCAATACAAGAATTTTGGCTTTTAACAGTCACCTATGGTATATTGCTTGCGCCCCATACTTAGCTATTAAAACCATGAGACAACTAGCCTTTGACGAACAAGCACGGGGCAGCTGGCATCCGAAGTAGTATTGAAAGACTTTTATGTGGATGATGTAATGTCAGATGCTAATACTGTCGAAGAAGCGTTACTCAGTAGGAAAAAGAAGGGGCTAAGAAGAAGTGATATAACTGCTTCTCGGGCAACTAGTAGTCCTTCCCGACTCGATTCTTTTCCTTTTTCTTTTTTACCCACGACGCGATTGGAGGCAAGGTCTTCGACTTTCGTTTCCCTAATAACCAGTGATAGAAGAAGTTACTTTGAATCAATGGCATAATCGCTTATGCTGAATGACTATTATAAGAAATGTGAGGTAAGCGCTTCTACTTTCGCTTACCCAATAAACAGGGATAGAAAAAGTTATTAAAATTAAATGGAGTAATAAATAGGGCGTATTTTAATAAACTGATCAAAAGCTCTGTCTCAATTTTTATATAGAAAAACCAAACTTGATCTGAATCAAAATACAAATCAAGACTGAGCTGTTGCTCAGCTTATTAAAATATGAGGCACTCATTAAATTAATAAAAATTAAAACAACCTGTCATGCGCACTTTCTCTTCCAGAGTGAAAAGAAAACGCGTAGATGTAAGCGCATCGCACGATGACGAAACCTTCTTAAAACAAAACAAGTTTTTTGGTAAAACTCATTTACTCCTTGCACAGTCGATTCTGAGGAAGTACGGATATAAGGGGTACCAAGAGGTATTATTAATCCAGCTATGGTTCCTGTATGGAAAGTGGAACTGTTGGTTTTAATATGTATCCGCAATTATACGACCAGTTTGCAATTTATGTGTCCCGAACTTATGGATATTCATGCACTCTTCCCGTGGTATATCTACTATAAAGGTTCGTAGTCCCCCAGCCACAAGGCTGACATGGCTAAGCATTCCAAACTTGTATACCTGAATGACGCATGACGTTCATTTTGCATTGATATATATAAATAGGGGAGACATCACTTATTTGTAATAATTGGATGTCTTCTTCGTCTTTTTCGATGTTCTTTTCTTCGAAGTGACACGTTCCAATTGATACCAAGGATATGGCGGTCAATGACTCGATCATGACCATAATCGTAAAGAATTATTACATGCACGTATGGGATATTGTATTTTTGAAGTCCCAGTAATATCCAAACGAAGATGCTGAACCGTATTGACTTCAAATTAAATTCCATGCTTCTGTATGTAATAAAGATCAGTAGGTCAGAGTAGGTAAAGCATACACTATGATAAATGCTATAATTAAATTATTGTATTAGGTGGTTGCATTAAAAGTCGCTGTTTTTATGATTTTTGAACGTTTTTTTCTGTAATAAAACTTGTAATGATTTTAATCAAATCATGCGCCTTCGGCAGCTACAACCTTCTCCCACTTTTCTGGCAACAATTGAATTTCGCGGCGAAAGAAAGCTCTATCCTTTGAGGCTATCCAATCAGCAATCCATTTTTGGACTTCTTCATAATTTTTGAAATGCCTGTCTTCTAAATCATGCTACATCGACCGAAACAGATGATAGTCTGATGGAGCCAGATCTGGAGAATACTCTGGGTGGGTGAGGGTTTCCCATTCAAACTCCATCAGTTTTTGTTTGACCATCAAAGCAACACGAGGCCGAGCGTTATCATAAAGAAGAATAATTGATGGTCTGTTATTCATCAAAGTTTTGTGCAAATTCTCCAACTGTTGTTCATAACGCTGAGTGATGATTCTTTCATTCGGCTTTAACAACTCGTAATAGACAACTCAATCCATATCCCACCAAATACAGAGCATTATCTTATTACCGGAACACCCGCTTTGGAGTCGATGTTGTCGGTTGGCCAGAATCAACCCATGATTTTTTTCGTTTTGGATTCTCAAAACAGATCCATTTTTCATTTCCCGTGACAATACGCCATAAGAAACTCTTCTTTCTTTGTTTTGCAAGTAATGAAATGCAGATGTTTAGACGATTCGGAATAGCATTGTGGATCAATCGATGTGGCAGCCATTTTCCTTCTTTTTGTATCTGCCCAATAGCATGCAAACGTCGCGATACAGTTGATTTATCGACTCCAAGTTGTTAAGCTAATTCTCTAAGCAATTGGGCGGGATTATCGTGCAATAACGCTTTTAATTCCTCATGTTCAAATTTTTCCGGTTGGCCTGGCCATTCTTAGTCATAAACATCACAATCACAGCTTTTAAACCTTCTAAACCAATCTCTTCATACTGTTTCGGATGGAGCAGATTCCCTATAAGTTTCCGCAAGTAATCGGTGAGCTTCAACTGCACTTTTTTTCAAATCGAAATAATGCAGAAGTACACTACACATCGGAAAAACAACTTATCGCGATCTATTTTTCACTGTATATTAAATATCACTTAATCAATATAAAAATGGCGAATGGCAACTGGATTTTATTAACACACCTTCAAGCTTCAAAAATGTACATGTAACAGTATTATAGTTCAGTGTAAAAATTGTTACCCACATCTATATGTGAACAGTGGGAATTAATGCAACCACCTAATACATTGTATATTATTACATTTTTAAGTAATGGAATGTTATACGGTAGATTTTCTTAAGGTTTATTGGATTTCATTTGAAGGGAGGTTAATATTTTCGGCTATTATTTTCAATAGAAAGTGGGTGTTGGAATTAACTAAGATGTTAATGTGTTTTCACTTTAATTTCTGTATAATTTTTGTGGTTTATAGTTATAGTTCTACTTTCGTTACAATTAACATAATTGCGAGTGACTTGCCTCGCTACAAATTCTTTACAATTTCTTTATAATTATAATTTCTGTACAGTAAAGATAAATTCGAGTGACTTGCTTCGCTGTCCTTTCACAACTGTCCTAATTTTTTCATTGTGCTGCCTGCCTGCCCTGGAGATATAACGATTAATTAGTGCGCTTGTGACAATAAGATCGTAATGTTGTTGAAAGTTACACGATACTACATGATTTTGAAATAATTAACGGTCCAACTCATTGCACTTGAATATTAACTACAATTTTTAATACAAAACATTCAGAGTTGTTAAAATAAATTCCAAAATGTACATAAAGCAGTATAACAGCATAATTACATTGTCTTGTAGCGCCTAGCGATATGCAAAAATATCAGATCATGAAAAGCTTGAAACATCGAAGCAGCAGACAGCTTACAAAAGGTGGTGTTGTGTTTAGCTAATCGAACTTTAAGCTAAGACAAAATAGATAAGATTCAGCGATTCAAAAATAGATGGGGAATAAGTCGGATTCAACAAAACATGCCGGCCACCTTGACAGTATTTTCAACCAAACCAGAGATTAAAGGGGGTGGTACCGGCTAAGATTATGAGAATTGAAGTTTAGACGGTTCGGATGTGCGATAATGATGAAGTTGATTTCCAGGAAAAAGATGGTGAGGATCGCAGTGAAGGTAGTTCCGATGACAGTGACGATGATTCTGATTCTAAAGCCTGCGCCCATAGACTACGGAATTTGTGCGGAATTTGCTTGACTCCGGTAAGCTTAAAGCTTTTGACGTCCGGAAAACGGAAGTATCGCCCATAGAATCCGGAATTTCTGCGGCAAGCTTTCAACATTTTTGTCATTTTGACTTAAAAGCGCTCAAAGTGGTTCTCATCATGGTTATTGAAAAAAGCAAAGTGCAATTGAAAAGACAACGATGGATATTAATAGAGTAATTAAATTTCTATTAATGGGACTTCTACTATTTTATTATTGGAGGAAAGGCGCCGCTTTTGGGTGCGACCAATGTACCAGGTATTAACATATTTTTGTGGCGGCCATGTTAGGATAAACGGCCTGCCGCATAAACGCACCCCGCACTGACAGGCTGAGTTTTCCAGAAGGTTGGTAAGCCTGGAGCGTCACATCTTCTTCTTCTTGGATTCCGTTACGCGATGGTCGGAGTTGTTCGAGGCTGTTGCATAATTTAATAAAGTGTGCTCGGATAAAAAGTCTTTAATTTAAAGTAGATAGTACCCGAGCACCTAAAGTGGTGACCCCGACGCTTAAAATGACCGAGGTGGAGCTTCGTGAACAGCTCGAGCAGCTGCAACAAAAATACGAAGAGCTCCAGCAGCAGGCACAGCAGCCTGAACAGCAGGTGCGGCGACAGCCTGAACAGCAGCCTGAGCAACAGTTCGAAGGACCTCATATCGACCGCGTTAATTTGCGTCTTCCGCCCTTCTGGCCTGAAAATCCTGCAATTTGGTTCGCTCAAATAGAGTCGCAATTTGCACTTGGGCGCATTACTTCTGACAATTCGCGTTTCCACCATCTTGTGGCGCAATTGGATCAGCGCTCCGCGGCTGAAGTGCAAGACATAATAATTAATCCGCCGGCTACCGGGAAATACGAGTGCTTAAAGTCGGAACTAATGTGCCGCATTTCGGCTTCCCGCGAGGAGCGAATTCGCCAGCTGTTGACAAGTGCAGAGATGGGCGATAAAAAACCGTCGCAGTTCCTCAGATATCTTCGTCGTCTTGTCGGTACGGAGACGATTCCGGATTCCTTGCTGCGCACGCTGGGGAGCGGTCGTTTGCCCAACCACGTCCAGGCAATTATAGCTTCGCAGCAGGACACTCAACTCAATACCGTGGCTGAGCTCGCGGATAAGGTTTTCGAGGTAATTCCCCACCAATCGGTTGCCGTGGTTTCTCAGTCCGTTTCGTCTGTCAATGAGCGCTTGCAGTCGCTGGACGGAAAAATTGCTTCGCTTACGAGGAGTTTCGAGAAGTTATCGACGGGTCGGGGCAGACCGAGTAGCTCCTCACGTCGGTACGATCGTGATAATTCTCGTGCCCGGAGTGCTGGCTCTCGAATGTGTTGGTACCATCGGAGATTTCGTGACAAGGCACAGCGGTGCACTACTCCTTGCGACTACAAGTCCCCAAACTCGTTAGGCGGTCAGCAGTAGGGACGTCTTCTGACTGCCAGCTTGATGCGTCCCGGCGCTTGTTTGTTGTCGACAAACTCACTCAACGTCGTTTTCTAGTGGACACCGGCTCGGATCTCTCAATTTTTCCACATCGCTTACTTCGTGAACAACGGAGGAAGCAGCAAACAACAGCATCATATCTACGTACGGTATGTACCCCATTAATATTGATCTAGGCCTTAGACGAGATTTTTTTTGGCGTTTTGTTGTCGCCGATGTTGCCAAACCAATCCTCGGAGCAGATTTTCTCGGGCACTATCATTTGATACCCGACATTAAGCAGTGCAAACTCGTGGATGGCATCACACGCTTGTCAATCTCTTGTTTTTCTACAGATTCTGCCCAGACAAGTGTCAGAACTGTTACTGGATCATCTGGCTTTCATGATTTACTCGCAAACTTTCCGGACCTCGTTCGCCCAGCAGGCGTTCCCCGAGAAGTCCGTCATAAGACGGAGCATCATATTCGCACTACTCCTGGCCCACCTGTGTCGTGCAGGGCACGTCGCTTGGCTCCTAATTATCTGCAAGCTGCAAAGGCCGAGTTCGAGCTAATGGTGCGCGAGGGTACGGCACGACGATCGGACAGCCCATGGTCCTCTCCACTCCATATGGTGGCCAAAAAAGAAAAGGGCTGGCGCCCCTGTGGGGATTATCGAGCCCTCAATACACGTACCATACCAGACAGATATCCAGTGCGACACATTTTGGATTTTTCGCATGCTTTGCACAATTGCTCTTTCTTTAGCACAGTTGACTGCGCAAAGGCTTTCACACAGATACCGGTGGCTCTGGAAGATGTTCCAAAAACTGCGTTGATTACACCATTTGGACTCTTTGAGTTTCCATTCATGGGTTTTGGTCTGCGTAACGCGGCACAGACTTGGCAACGTTTCATTGACGAGGTTCTACGAGAATTGCCGTTTTGTTTTGCCTACATGGATGACATCCTGGTTTCATCCAAGAGTAAGGGCGAGCACATGGAGCATCTGCGACAGCTCTTTCAACGATTGACTGATTACGGTATAATAATCAACCCCGCAAAGTGTGTTTTCGGCGCCTCTGAGGTTACCTTCCTCGGGTACACAATCTTAGCAGCTGGATGTCGCCCACTTCGGGATAAGGTCATTGCTATTCAGAATTTTCCCAAGCCAAGGACGATCCGTGCTTTACGTAGATTCCTTGGCATGCTAAATTTTTACCGCAGGCATATTCCGCATGCCGCTGCGCTTCATCAACCGCTCAACAAGTTACTCTCCGGTCCCAAGGTTAAAGGCTCTACACCTATCACCTGGTCACCTGAGCTCACCAAGGCCTTCGAGAAATGCAAAGCTGTCGAGCGCGGCCTTGCTCGCTCATCCTGATTGTAGCGTACCTCTGGCTCTAGTCGTGGATGCTAGCCAACTTGCCATAGGAGCGGTGTTACAACAGCAGTCTTCCAAATCCTGGAAGCCGCTCGCCTTCTATTCAAAGAAGCTTTCAGAGCCGCAGCAAAGGTGGAGCGCGTATGACAGGGAACTGCTGGCTATGTATCAAGCCGTTAAATACTTTCGTCCAATGTTAGAGGGCCAAAATTTTACCATTTTTACTGACCACAAGCCGCTGACCTTTGCTACTGGTCAGTATCGCAGTAATTGTTCGCCGCGTCAGTTCAACCAGATAGAGTTTGTACTCCAATTTACAAATGACATCCGCCATATTTCCGGAGAGCAGAATATTGTGGCGGATTGCTTGTCGCGTGTGGAATCGGTTGCGGCGCCTGTGGACTTTGTTGCCCTGTCTCTTTCCCAAGAGAAGGATGAGGAGCTTACCAGACTACTGAAGGAGAAGACTGGACTTCGCTTCGAGAGGATGTTGATTCCTGGATCTGACGCCTACGTGTATTGTGACATCAGTACCGGTCGCCGTCGGCCGTACCTCACTGAACCATTTAGGCGTCGAGCGTTTGGCTCCCTGCATGGTCTTAGTCATCCTGGAATTAGAGCAACGGTGAAGCTGATCTCCGAGAAGTTCACATGGAAGTCAATGATCGGTGATTGCAGAGCATGGGCTCGGTCTTGTCCAACCTGCCTGCAATGCAAGGTTTTGCGCCACGTCTCCTCATCGTTGGGGGATTTCTCAATGCCATCTGTGCGTTTTGCACATGTGCATATGGATCTGATTGGACCTCTACCTCCATCGGAAGGATTCAGATACTGTCTCACACTCATAGACCGCTACAGTCGCTGGCCGGAGGCAGTTCCATTGACGGACATAACAGCAGAAACAGTCGCGAAGGCATTCGTATCCACTTGGATCTCACGATTTGGTTGTCCTAAGAGCGTGACAACGGATCAAGGGAGGCAGTTTGAGTCACATCTTTTCAAGGAGATCGCTAGACTCTGCGGAATTAATCTCTCAAGGACCACCAGCTACCACCCACAGTGTAATGGCCTGGTAGAGCGTTGGCATCGAACCCTCAAGGCAGCTATTATGGCTCACGGTAACATCGTTTGGACAGAAACTCTACCTTTGGTTCTCCTGGGTCTTCGAACGGCCTGGAAACCGGAACTTCGTACGTCGGTGGCGGAAATGGTGTATGGCGAACCTCTTAGGGTTCCTGGAGAGTTTTTCGTTCCATCTGGTAAAACCATCGACCCAGCTGTGTTCGCGGACCGCCTAAGATCACATATCGCAAAAACACGACCAGTTCCAGCATCCCGACATTCCAAGCCAAATGTTTTCGTACACAAGGACCTGGCGGTGTGCACACACGTCATGCTTCGTACAGACCTCGTACGAACTGCTCTTCAACCACCTTACACGGGCCCTCATCTGGTTCTATCTCGGAATAATAAAACCTTTGACATCATGCTAAGGAACCAGCGCACTACAGTCAGCATTGACCGTTTGAAGCCAGCATATTTCACCGAGGCTTCTGACAGCTCAGAACCGGCCGTTCCTTCTGATACTGATGCATCACCTGTCATTAACCAGGAGAGCCATCATCCTTCTATATTGAAGACACAGAACGACGACCGGCATCCCATCACCATCACCAGATCAGGCAGACGAGTTCGTTTCCCTGATTTCTCAAAGGCGTAGCATCATTCTCCGCAGGGGGGTTATGTGGCGGCCATGTTAGGATAAACGGCCTGCCGCATAAATGCACCCCGCACTGACAGGCTGAGTTTTCCAGAAGGTTGGTAAGCCTGGAGCGTCACATCTTCTTCTTCTTGGATTCCGTTACGCGATGGTCGGAGTTGTTCGAGGCTGTTGCATAATTTAATAAAGTGTGTTCGGATAAAAAGTCTTTAATTTAAATTAGATAGTACCCGAGCACCTAAATTTTCATTGCTTCTATAAAATGCTAATAATTTTTCCGCAGGACCGTGACAAACATGGCTTTTGCAAAGTGAATATATGAAGAAAAAGATACTTTCGATTCATGCTTTCGGCGCCGACAACTTTGGCAACTTCTTGCCAAGCCTTCTCTTTGAGCAGTTTGTTGCTGTACGACTTCAACGATTTGTCGTACAGGCAATTGTGGCACTGGACAGCCTCAATCAGGCGGAGGGTTTTTTGTGCTAAAATTATTAAATTGGCTGCTTAAATATTGTCACAATATAAAAAAACAAAGTGTACCGGTGGCAGTTTTAAAACTTGAAGTTTGACTTCTAGCTAAGGCTCAAACCTTTTAAGCAAAGCTTTGATGCTTTCCTTGCCGCATGTAGTACGAATCAAAAGTTAAGAAATGTTCAACTTTTCAATCCGGCTGCGACTGCGGCAACGCGTTTCTATGGGTGCACCCCCATAAGAAAGCATGTAGTTCAACTTACGTTTTCCGGAGTCGGACGAATTCCGGACTCTATGGGCGCGGGCCTTTAAAGGCCTTTAAAGGCCTGCGCCCATAGAGTCCGGAATTCGTGCGGAATTTGTCCGACTCCGGCAAGCTTAAAGCTTTTGCCGTACGGAAAACAGAAGTATCGCCCATAGAATCCGGTATTTCTGCGGCAAGCTTTCAACATTTTTGTCATTTTGACTTAAAAGCGCTCAAAGTGGTTCTTGAAAAAGGCCAATTGAAAAGACAACGATGTATATTAATAGAGTAATTAAATTTCTATTAATGGGACTTCTAGTATTTTATTATTGGAGGAAAGGCGCCGCTTTTGGGTGCGACCAATATATCAGGTATTAACATATTTTCATTTTTCTATAAACTTGAAGTTTGACATCTAGCTAAGGCTCACACCTTTTAAGCAAAGCTTTGAAGCTTTCCTTGCCGCATGTAGTACGGATCAAAAGTTAAGAAATGTTCAACTTTTCAATCCGGCTGCGACTGCGGCAACGCGTTTCTATGAGTGCACTCCCATAAGAAAGCATGTAGTTCAACTTACGTTTGCCGGAGTCGGACGAATTCCGGACTCTATGGGCGCGGGCCTTAAGGGTAGTGGGCAAAGTTTAGCCAAAGCTCGCTTATATGAGCTAGATTGGGTTTTGACTTTAGCTACGCGTACGATGCCGTCCTTTCCAGGAAACAGTTTTGTCACTCGTCCGAGATTCCATTTTAGTGGTCGTAGATTTTCATCTTTTATTACGACTAACTCACCTACGTTGATTTGTCCAGTGCCGGCCTTAGGCTTTTGCGTTTAGTAGGGCAAAATTTTCCTCGGCGCCCCTTTTAAAGACAAAGTATCCAGAAAACTAAAAAACACGCTTTTATAAGTAGCGCAATGAAAAGTTAAACAATTATCGCAGATTCAAAATTTTTTTTAACTTGTAGTGTCATCAACAATTTAGCAGTGTGAACAATTTCAAGGTTTTGGCTTTATCCGAACGTAGTTAAACTTCGATTTCTAGTTTTGAATTACACAAAAAATGCACAGGCGGACGGACAACATGGTCAAGTTAAATAATAGCTTTAAAAAAGTACGATTTTTTTTGCTACGATGAACTGGCCATAAAGCATAATCCGAAAAACGTTTAGATAATTCTTCTATATTTTCACAAGTTCCGTCATCTACCGCATTTTGATTGTTGGGCTCGTCCTCATCTATGTTCAACTTATTTCCATCCGAAATTGGTTTAGGCGATTCAGATCTAACTTCATTTTGAATAGTTGGTTCTGATGCTTTTCTTTTTCTGCATTCATAACCAGACGGTTCATGGTCTCGTTTTCCATCGTTAAAATAAAATATTATCAGCCTGCATAGAAAACAAGATAACAAATGTTGATAAGAAAAAATTAATTTTTCTGCAGTCCAGACCGCAAAGTATCAACTTTGTAACCACCACTCAAAACAAATTTCCACTTTGCGTAGGCTTCGAACGGAAAAATCGTAAACGTTACTCGGGTGTTAAAAAAGAAGGCCTTAGATCAAATAGTTGGGCATTCTTTATTTATAACCGACTTCGAAAAAAGGAGGAGGTTCTCAACTCGACTTTATTTTGTTCTTCTTTTTCTTTTTTTGTGTATGTTACGCGATATCTTCGCCGATTGTGATCTGATTTTATTTTTTTTTATTAAATAGAATATTTCTCGAGGGTGATCCCATTTAAATTTGAAGAAAATATTCCTCCTCTAAAGGTGGAAACTTAGGGGATGAATCCCTTTTATTGAATTTCAACCACTTCCCGTCAGCTAAAAATTGAAAAATAAAACAAAATTTACAAAAAAATAGAAAACGACGAGAAGAGAATTCAAGCACAATATACAAAACTATTAATACTCGTACTTAAATATTTACAATATCTAATCAGTTACTTTTTGGAGTCGGTGCCAGCCAAGGCAAGTTTAAAAACCCAAATTCTCTAGGTTTAAAACTTGCCTGATTAGTTATTGTAAATATTTAAATATCAATAATTTTGTATATTATCCTTAAATGCTCTTTTCTTTAAAGTAATAAAAAATATTATATTTAAAATTTTTTTTTTTATTGAATTTCATATATAAACTGAAAACTACATTTAATACTGGATGTGACATTGGACAGAACAGGATAAAGAAAATTAAATTTGATGGGTGAATATACCTTCCGTAAAATTTTCTTTGAAATGCTAGCTAAATGTGAAATATATTAATAAAAGCAAAAAGTCAAAAATTAAGAAGAATAAAGAGTGTAAGTAGAAAATGTTTATTCATGTATTATAGAATCTTCAATGCTTCATCTGAGAATAAAATTTACTATATCCAAGTAATGTATCTCTGAGAATCTTAAGGCTTCATGCTTTTCGAAACGTATTTTGGATTTCCTGAAATAATCTTTATATGCATTTAAATATTGTATAGCATTCCAATTGTTTTTCATTGAATTACGAATCTTTGCCACGAAAACTTGGAATAATAATCAATTAAACTTGTAAATACTTCGAACGCAGTTTGATATTATTATGAAATCTGCAGTTTCAAAATAAACTATTGGAAAAATTTAAAAAATCAATTTCGTATTTACGTTTCATAAATTATGCATTTCAATAACATTTACAGGTCAATTAGAATAACTTTATCTCGTCAGAATCAAATACTAACATATATGTATAATAATCAGTTTTTATATCTTGCTTTTCTCTCAAAAACTGAATGCATAAAAGGTACAACGTCCAAAAATTAAATCGTTCATTTACCTTATGCATCACTCGTTCCTTTAATATTTTTGAAGACCAAATGAGTTTTTAAAAATAATGATTTGAAAATATGATTTAAAAATTTTATGGACCTCTTAGGAAAGCCCAGAACACTCACGACGTCCTCAGCTTACGAGTGATAGCTGCACTCAGCAAATATAAACAATATGTCTAAAGCGCCCATCGCGAATTTCTAAGAAAAAATTTATTCGAAAATATCCAAAAAAGTGGAAAACGGCTCTTACCAAAACTCCCTCTAATACATATAAACACAAGCCGCGAAGTTGAAAATGCACATGTAGTGATGTAGTCCGAGAATCGGCGCGAAATTACATTGCTTCTTATGGCAGAAATTTGAACGCAAATATCTTTAACATTTTGTTCTCGCCCCTATAATGGTTTTGGTACTGTAAGAACGGCATTCTTCCTCAGTTACAATTAGTAGAACATCACTTTTTCGTAAAAACGATAGTTCAGCAGATTAGCCCTGTGGAGCAGAATAAATGGGCTATACCGCCATAAGAAGCAATCCTCGGAATTAGACGGCTTGTATTTATGATATTGTTCGTGGGGGTTTTGCTTTTACGATACTTATACATAAAAGTAGTATACTTTGTGTATTTTAATGTGAAATATATTTAGAATTTTCTACTAATTATGTTGATAACAAAGCAGCACATAATTCCAGACGTGGTTAAGACGTATTTTTGTCTGGAGCAACCCTTGATTTAGCACAAATAAGATTAACACTTATTTGATCAATTGGACTGTGACAACACAAGTAGATGCATGCCCCGTAAGCCGATTCACTGCTGTCTGCAAATGCGTGCATTTGTAGACTTTCAGTATTTCGGAAGGGTATATCAGGGGTCTCGGTATTTTGAGTGAGTTCAGAACTTGTAACTGCTCTCTATAGGTAATCCCTTTACTTTGATAATTTTCGGGGAGTACAGTGTCCCATGATACCTTCAATTTCCAAAGTTCTTGGACAACTATTTTTCCTAAAATAATTACTGGAGCAATGAAGCCCAAAAGGTCAAAAATGCTCCATAGGTCTGAGCATATTGCACGCTTCGTTATTTAAGGCTGCTTCAAGGTAGACGGTCTAATATTCACTTGAAAGATATCATCTACAGGTTGCCATATGAGGCCGAGAGTTTTTACCACATCATTTCCGTTTATATTAAGGAATTTTTCCCTGAAGTCTTCGGGAATGTTTTTCAATAATGATGTATGATTTGGACAAAATTTACGCAATTCAAAATATCCACGTCTTAGCACAGTAATTAAGTAATTTTGAAACTGTTGAGCTTCTTTGAGACTGTCGTCACCAGTCATACAATCATCGACGTAGAATGAGTTTTTTATTATATTGCAAGCATGTGGATAGTTCTCATGCTCATCATCAGCTAACTGGTTTAAACAGCGTGTAGCTAAGTATGGGGCTGCTGATGTGCCGTATGTTACTGTATTTAGTTGGAACACGTTTAAATTGGAATTTTCGATCAGGTGGATCGACGAGAATTTGTCTATACATTTTGCTTATGTCCGCAGTACAAATGAAGCGATGATGTGTTCTGAATCGTATCACTATAGAAAATAGGTCAGGTTGAACAGGGCCGGTCATTAATAAATTATTTAAAGATGCTCCGGATGATGATTTCGCACAGGCGTCAAACACCACTTGTAGTTTCTTGGTTGAACTATCAAGTTTTTCAACACCGTGGTGTGGAAGAAAATAATTTGGATACGGTATGTTGTCTGCCGAAATAGGTTGCATGTGATTCAAGCTCGAGTACTCTGACAGAAATTCAGAATAAGCTTTGTGCATATCTGGATTTTTATAGAGCTTGCGTTCTAATGATAAAAATCGTCGAATTGCCGTATTTTGCGATATTCCTGATGATGTATCATTGTTGCGGAATGGTAATTTTAGGCAAAACTGCCCACTCTTGACCCTTTTCGTATTTTCAGCGAAATGAGTTTCACAAAATTCTTCTTCACGAGTGAGTACTTTAACTGGGCTATCGTGTCTCTCAATTTCCCAAAATAATTGAATTTGTTTTTCGAGCTGTGATAGGCTTGGTTTAGTTGCGAGATTGCAGTAGAACCCGTTAGAGTTAACTTCAGGAATTTTTCTCATAACTATCCATCCTGACTGAAAGTCAATTAGGGGGCTTTGAAGCGTGATTTTCTCAGCTGCTAATAACTGGCAAAAGAACTCAGCACCTATTAACATGTCTATTTTTTGAGGCTTGTAGAACGAAGGATCCGCTAGCTCAATATTATCTGGAATTGACCACTCATTTGTTTCGATGTAAAGATCTGGTTGCATACTGCTGATTTTTGGTAAAACGTAAGCCTCAAAATCTATCATGAACGAATTTAATCGTAATTTTATTGAAATATTTGTTTTGTATTTTGAAATTACTTCGAAATTTCCAACAACTGAAATTGGTGTATTCGTTTTTATTTTCTTTAGTCCTAACTCTTGAATGAGGGCTTCGGAGATAAGAATCACAGCAGTTGCCAAAAGGACCTACGTTCTTGATTGGCAAGTGAGTGGTGCTGACGAATTAAATGAACAGTGGCCAACTGCTGAGGAGTAAGCAGCAGCCTCATTACTTGTACTACCAGGATTTGTATAATTCAATTTTGTCTCATTAGTCGAGGCAGCCGTTAGAGTAGTATTCGAATTTGAAATTGAATCGTTATGAAGTAAAGTATTGTGTGGCTTATTACATAGTTGGCACTTTCTAACGTAACATGTGCCTGCATTGTGGCTTACGCGGAGACAGTTAATGCATAATTTTAATATTTTGATTTCGATTAATCTTTCATGAGGCGAAAGGTTATGAAATCGGCCACAGCTGAAAGTAGTGTGTGCTGGTTTAGAACAGAGAGCACACCATGGAGCTGCCTTCATCGTCGGTGAACTAGCATGAACTTCCGTATTTTTGGAAGTTTACTGGTTGCTTGTTACCTTCAAGGATATTGACGTCCCATGCCCTTGAGGTTTAGATTTCGAACTGGATCGTGATTTGGTTTGTTGTGTGTTATGGGTAGATTTATTTTCACCTTTTGCTTCCAAAGAATGACATCTCCTTTCGAGAAAGGTGAAGAGTTCAATTGAGGTAGGAAGTCTATCGGTTGGACACTCGTCTTCCCATTTATCCACCGTGGTATGGTCTAGTTTTCGGACTATATGAAATACTATAAAGTCATCCCACTGTAATGCTGTAAGGCCCGCAGGTGGACATTGACCTTATCCATTAATTCCCGCAAGGAATCAGACGAAACCTTGTTTATAGACAACTAGCTGGGTTACCCGGTTTCACCCGGCTTTGCGTAAATATTTACTAATTAAACACTTCTCAAACGGTCTAGTTTATTATATCCTAGAATTTGTTTTAACCCGAAAATTTCTATATGGATCCGCCATTTTGAATATCCAAATCTTCATAATATTCAAAATTAGTGGCCTTAGAATAATCATTGTACCAATTTTTATTAAAACTCGTTGAAATCGAGAAATTTTGGTCGCTACATTGAATCTAGAAATTGTGATAATATTCAAAATTAGTGGGCCCAAAAAAATAGTACTAATTTTCATTAAAAAAACTTTGATCACCATATTGGATCCGCCATTTGGAAATTTTGTTAATATTCGAAATTAGTGTCTCAAATAATTATTGTACTAATTTTCATTAAAATCCGTTGAAATCGAGACATTGTGGTCTCCATATTGGACCCGCCATTTTGGATTTACAAATTTTGATAATATTCGAAATTAGCAGCCTCAGAATAATCATTGTACCAATTTTCATTAGAATCCATCGAAATCGAGAAATTTTGGTCGCCATCTTGGATTTATAAATTTCGAAAATATTCGAAATTAGTTGCTCCAGAATAATCATTTTACAAATTTTCTCTAAAATCCGTTTCAGTCGAGACATTTTAGTCACCATGTTGGATCTGCCATCAAATTGCCATTGGAAATGTTGATAATATTCGAAATTAGTTGCCTCAGAATAATCATTGTACTAATTTTCACTAAAATCCGTTTTAATCAAGACATTTTAGTAGCCATGTAAGAGCCGCCATCTTGGATTTGGAAATTTTGACAATATTCAAAATCAGTGACCTCAAAACAATCATTGTAATAATTTTCATTAACCTCTTCAGGGACGAATTTCCAAAATTCGTCAGAGGAAGTAAGAAACTAATGATTTTCTTTCGAATTTTGGAACTTCGTCTCCTGAAGAAGTTAATGCATAAGAAATATTTGAAAAAATAGAATTTAGTTTATCTTTGACCGAATGATTAACAAAAAAAAAAAAAAAACCAAAAATACACATATGTGGCCAAGGGCGTAAAGAGGTTAAAATCCATTGGAATCGAGAAATCTTGCGTCCGCCATCTTGGATATGGAAATTTTGGTAATATTCAACATCAGTGACCTCAAAACAATTATTGTACTAATTTTCATTAAAATCCGTTGAAATCGATATATCTTGGTCACCATAATGCGTCCGCCATCTTGGATTTGTAAATTTTGGTAATATTCAAAATCAATGACCTCAAAACAATCGTTGTACTAATTTTCATTTAAATCCCTTGAAGTCGATAAATCTTGGTCGCCATTTTGCGTCCGTCATCTTGGGTCCCGCCATCTTGGGCCCGCCATCTTGGATTTGTAAATTTTGATAATATTCATAATCGGTGACCTCAAAACAATCATTGTACTAATTTTCATTAAAATCCCTTGAAATCGTTAAATCTTGGTCACCATACTGCATCCGCCATATTGGGTCCGCCATCTTGGATTTGTAAATTTTAATAATATTCAAAATCAGTTAAATCAGAACAATCATTGTACTAATTTTCATTTAAATCCGTTGAAATCGAGAAATCTCGGTCACCATATTGAATCCGCCATCTTGAATGAACCAAAAACAGTACTCTCTAAAGATCATACAAACGGAATCGGTCTACTAGAAAAGCCGGACGGTACATACACGGAGAACGGGGAGGACAACTTGAAGCTTCTCATTCAAACGCACAGACTCTATTACAGAAGATGATGGACCCTCTGGGGGATCACTGGGCCTTGGTACTGAGATCGCCATAACGGCCAGTAGCCTTTGTGGTCGGATCTTTACCCCAGTGGGCAATTGACTAATTCAAGGCCTTCAAATCTCCTGGAGGAGATTGCATCTTCCAGCTCTACTGCAAAAGGGCCCGAGAGAAGAATTAATACGAGTTATTATCAAAGTGCCAAGAGCCAGGTTTACATGAGGAATTATCCTTGATGGGTGGAGGAATACAAGGGTTGCTTTTATACCGAATGGCGGGGGGCGAAATCCCTCCCAGCTCAAGACCTATCGACGCATTAGTCTAACCTCCTTCCTCCTTAAAACCATGGAGAAGGTGTTAGACAACCACATACCTAATACTGCATTACGTGAGGCTCCACTACACGCAAACCAGCACGCTTACCAGGCCGGCAAATCAACCATTACCGCCCTCCGCAGCCTGGTTACAAAAATAGAAAAGTCAGTAAACGGGAAAGAAACAGCACTACGTATTTTTCTAGATATAGAAGGAGCTTTTGACAATACCTCCTTCGAATCCATGGAAAAAGCAGCCGTCGGAAAAGGTATCGATACCCAGACGGTGAACTGGTTTAAGGCCATGTTAGGCGGTCGCAAGATCACGGCAAACTTGTGTTTGAGTTCCGTGACGGCATGGGCCACTAGAGGCTGCCCCCAGGGAGGGGTCCTCTCTCCGCTACTACGGTCAATCGTCGTTGACGGACTCCTAGAAAAGTTGGCAAACGCCGGGATAGAATGTCAAAGTTATGCGGATGACATTGTTATTATCATCCAGAGCAAAGAGGATTGCGTGCTATCATGCAAAGCCCAGATGGCTCTAAACCTTGTGTCAGACTGGTGCCAGGAAGTTGACTTTAGAGTCAACCCCAATAAAACAGTAATAGTACCTTTTACGAGGAGGAAGAAGCTAAATGTGACGACCCCCCTACTGGACGGAAGTACGATCGGGTTCACCACAGAGACGAAATATCTAGGTGTTACAGCGTTTCTGTAGCACAATATATTTTTTTATGAGTGTTCGGATAAGGAAAGGTATTGGGTCAAAATCCTACGGCTTGAAACACGCTGATTTAATTCAATATATATTTTATTAATTTATCCTTTTTTATGTGAAACAAATTCAGCCTTTTCCCTTAATATTATATACAAAATAAACAATATAAACAAAAATTCAACAATTCATACAAAATAAACAAAAATAATTCTTTTTTTTCTCAAATTTACCAAATCCGCTTTTATCTGAAATAAAAGAAACGAAATTGGTTCAATTAATTATTTGAAATTACAATATTATTGAAGGGGCTATTTATTTTAACTAACAAGCAATCACGGCTTATACCTATGACCGCTTGTTTGTTTTTGACGTAATTCTATTTGACGAAGTATATTCAGTATTATTATCGGCGTATACCTAACAATATTACTGAATTTTTATGCTTAAGGGAATAAACCAGCTAGCAACCACGGCATATACCTATACTTGCTAACTTGTTCGTCCTTAATCTTGTTTTTGCGGCATATACCTGCAATAAAAGGCCACACGAGCCATATGGACATGACGTCGACTGTTTGGAAAAAAGTGGGGGCTAAAGCCTAAAATGATATTATGGTCATACGAGGCGATTATAAGACCCATTGTCACCTATGCAGCAGCCATATGGTGAAACAAGACGGGGCAGTCTACGGCAGTAGCCACACTTAACAGAGTGCAAAGACTTGCCTGTATCAGAGGGACCATGAAAACATGCCCAACTGCGGCCTTGGAAGTGCTGCTAGACCTATTACCGCTCCACTTTTACATGCAAAATAAAGCGGCTAGTAGCATACTAAAACTTCAAATAGCAGGTCGCTTTAACGCCCAAGGAAACGAAGAACACTCACAAATAATGAGGGTGTTCTCACGTTACCCGTTGATTCAGGGTCCGTCAGACCTGATATTAAAAGGACCGAATTTGGACGTACCATTCAAAATCTTAATAAATGATAGACAGTGGTGGAAAGAAAATGAAAACTTCGCCCGACTGGGTGTCACCGCATGGTACACAGACGGCTCTAGAAGCGACGGATTCTCCGGAGCGGGTGTCTACAGACCCAATTGCCAGATCTCTTTGGCCTTAGAGAGAACTCCCACGATATTTCAGGCTGAGATAATTGCTATAGATACCTGCGCCCGAATCATAGGAAAGGGATTGAGAGGTGCTAAAAGGCGCTTTCTAGTTATACTATAGAGTCGAATCTGGTTTGGTGTTGCCTGTCAACGTTAGAAATACTTGCCAAGTTCAATAGGCTTACTATAGCCTGGGTACCAGGCCACGAAGGAATAATCGGCAACGAGAAAGCAGATGAACTTCCCAGAAATGGAGCTAAATCTGCTTTCATCAGACCAGAGCCTTACTGTGGCCTTGCCAGGAGCTACTACAGATCCTACCTCAGGCTATGGGAAAAAGACAGTAAAGCCACACATTGGAATAATCAAACCGGGCTAAGGCAAGCGAAAATATTTATCCACCCCTCTTAACAGAGGACGATGAAAATGTTACTACTCAACAAGCCGGATCTAAAGATCATCACCGACCTACTAACGGAACACTATGCCCTAAAATACCATCTCAAAAAGATAGCTCTAGAGTATGATGATATATGCCGATTCTGTCTGGAAGAAGAGGAAACAGCAGAGCACGTACTCTGAGTACGTCTCAAAGTACCATAGCCTACTTCAAGGACCTTGATTTAGATGGGGTCTAATCCAGAGGGGTTTAGCACAATAGATCTTTAAGGTTGCGCTTGCTATCGAGAGGCACCTAGAGTATCTTAACGACCCGCTACAAATAATAATAATACTACCTTTCTGAATTCAATATTTTATCCCTGAGATATGTATGAGACTTTTTTTTTTTTTTTTTTTTTTTTTTTAAGGGAGTGGGTAAATGCTTTATGCACCGTAGGTGTCCGAAGACACCCGTGTGCCGGACTCCCCAGCCTACCCAGGCCTACCGGCTAAAAACCCACTCCCCGCCCGCAGGACCTCCACCCCGGAACCGTCTGTTGGACATTACTTCAGGGTGGAGTCCTATTAAGAGCCGCCCCCGCCGGGGCCTTCCTTTCTCCGGGCGATTTACCCCTCCCTACTGGCGTCCCTTTCTTTCTGGCGCAGAATCGCTCGAACGAAAAGAGCGACCCTTCGCCAGAGATCCTCCCTCTGCAGCATAACCTCGACTATATTGTCCGGGGTTATGCTGCCCGCCGCACTCTCCACCTCCTCCCTCTCCGCTCTCCATCTATCACATTCAAAGAACGTGTGGAGAGCGGAGTCCGACGGGGAGCCGCAGTAAGTGCAGCACGGGCTCGGCGTCTTCCCTATGCGGTGAAGAAAGGCCCGAAAGTGCCCGTGCCCCGTCAGCATTTGTGTGAGGTAGTAATCCACCTCACCATGCTGACGGTTCAGCCAGGTGTCCAGCTGGGGGATAACCCGAGCTGTCCACCGGCCCCGCGACTCCCCATCCCACCGTGTCTGCCAGGCCGCCATGGTTGCGGCCCTGGCCACCACTGCGGCCTCCTTCCTCCCTAGGGCGTCTTTCTCTTGGTGGACGAACTGTCGTTCCCTGGCTAAGAGATCAATGGGTATGACCCCCGCGACCACTAAAACCGCTGGTTCCGAGACCGTCCGATAGGAGCTCGCGATGCGGAGCGCCGCGCGCCGTTGGACTGCCGCCATGCGTTTTCGGTACTTCTCATACCGCATCGCGTCGGCCCAGACTTCCGCACCGTACAGCATAATGGCCTCGGCGGTGCGGAGCAGCAGACGCCTTTTGCAGGGCCTCGGCCCCCCAATGTTGGCCATAAGCCTGCTCAGCGCCGCTGTCACCGCGGCCGCCTTGTCCGCCCGGCTCTTAATTTCGTCCCAGAAGGTGAGCCTACAATCAAGGCTCACCCCCAGGTACTTCACTGCCGGCTTCGTCTGGACCGTCATGTCTCCTACCCGCATTCCTATAAGTAGGGGAATGCGCTTCTTTGTCAGAAGGACGATCTCGGTCTTGGTCAGGGCCAGCTCCAGCCCGTGATCGCTCAGCCAAGGACCCACCCGACGCATCACCTGGTTGAGCCTCATTTGAGCTGCCTCGACATTTCTGGCGGTGATGACCGCCGCAATGTCGTCAGCATACCCAACCAGGAAAGACCCTTCCGGCATCTCCATACGAAGGATCCCGTCATATGTATAATTCCATATGTTGGGCCCCAGTATAGATCCCTGGGCCGCCCCTGCCGAGAGAGCCCTCGTTGCCGGACCATCTTCCGTTTCGTAGGTGAGGGTGCGGTCCTTCAGGTAATCCCCCATCATCCGTAGAAGATACTGGGGGACCCTGAAGTCCCGTTCTAGCGCATTCAGCGCATCCCCCCACCTCACCGAGTTAAAGGCGTTGCGCACATCCAGAGTGACCAGCAGGCACACCGGCCGGGAATAATGGTTCCCGCATTCGGTGGCCCTGGCCGCGTCGACTACCTCCTGGATAGCGTGAACCGTCGACCTCCATTTCCGAAAGCCATACTGTCTTTCGGAAAGATCTCCAGCAGCCACTACCGCCGCCTGGAGACGAGGCTTCAGGAGCTTCTCCAGGAGCTTGCCGGCCGTGTCGAGCATACACAGCGGTCTGTACGACCCAGGGGACCCTGCCGGTCCCTTGCCCTTGCTGATCAGCACAAGCCTCGCTGCCTTCCAGCGAGACGGAAAGATTCCCGCCTTCAGGCAGGCGTTGTACATGTCCAGCAAGAGCTCTGGATGGCTCGCCGTCAACGCCTTTAGCACCTCCGCTGGAAGCCCGTCGGGCCCCGGCGCCTTCCTGTTTTTAAAACCTTGCGAGGCTCTCGTGAGCTCCTCCATTGTAAAAGGAGGAGCTTCGAGTTCCCCGCCCGTCGCGCGGTTTGGTCCCAGCTGATGGGTGGGGAAAGGGCATCCACGATGGTTCGGATCGTCTCCGCATCGAGGGGAGCGTTCGGTGAGAACGCCCCCAATTTGCGGAGAACGATCCTATACCCCAGCCCCCAAGGATCCTCATTGAGATCCTCGCCCAGCCGCTTCCAGCATCGGCGCTTACTCATCTTGATGGCCCTACGGAGCTCTCTCTTCGCCGCCTTGTGTTCGGCAAATTTACGGGCTGCGTCGGGATCGCGTCGATCGGCTCGCTGAGCCAACCGCCTGAGACGAAGACATCTCCGCCTCAGTTCCGCGATCTCATCCGTCCACCAGTACGCCGGGTGTCGCCCCTCCCTATATCCCTTCTTCCTTGGCACGGCTTCTCGGCAAGCCCGGTGGATTAGACTCATCGTTGAGTCCACCATCCGTTTGGCTCGCTCGAGAGGCGGCAATCCTTGCGGGATCCCATCAATGGTTTGCTGGCCGCGTGTGATGGCTTGAGACATCCTTTCAGCATCCATCCTGGCGACATCCCATCTGGGCGGGCCTTACGAACGCCGGGCCCGCGCTGGCGCTACACCACGCACGCGGAACGTGATATAATGGTGATCGCTAGCTGTATAGTCCTCGATCACCTGCCAGTTCTGCACTCGTGCAGCCAGACTTTCCGTCGCTAAGGAGAGATCAATGATCGTCTCCCTATAACCAGGCCGCCGAAAGGTAGACGTCGAGCCGATGTTTAATAACACCAGCCCAACCCTGGACGCAAAGTCCAGAACGCGACCTCCCCGGGAGTCGGGCATAGGCTCCCCCCACTCCAAGGCCTTCGCGTTGAAGTCTCCAGCCACCACCAGCTCTCCACCCATGCCCCGGACGGCGTCCTCCAGGCCATCTAATTTGGCCTGAAAGTCGGCTATTGGTTCGTTTGGGGTGAAGTAACAACTGACGTAGGTAACGTCATCACACCTCACCCAAACGAAGCCAGCGCCCGCGCCATGGTCCGCGACGTTAAAACGTCGTAGATCCGCGACCCAGATTGCGGCCGTGCCAAGGGTGTCCCGATACCAAGTTGGCTCATCCCCGACTGCTCGCTGATTAATACCAGGTCAGCATCTTTCTCGAGCCGGATCTGAGCCAACAGGTCGTGGGCCGTCCTACTCCTATTTAGGTTGCCCTGTAGGACCAACACCATCCTTTTGTTTGGCCTGACTCAAGGCCTTACGAAAGACACCGCACTCCCCAGAGCCCGCGACGTGCCTCCGCGCGTCAGTCTTCCCCGCCACCTCAGGACAAAGGAAGCACGCTGGCTCAGCGACGCACAGCTTCGCGCCGTGCCCCTCTGCGCCGCACCGAAAACAAAGCTTGCTTCGGTCCGGGCCTTTGCAGGCCTGGCTTTGATGCCCGTAACCCAGGCACTTGAAGCATCTGGGTACGACCACCCGTTTGCGGATCCTACCCTCAACCCAGCCCACCTTGATCCGGGCTGCCCGCTGCAGTGGCTCCGCGACCGTTTCCTCCACCTCTATAATGGCCACACATTGGCCACGGCCATTTGTTCGGGTCAGTGCGACCTGGAGGTGGCCGTTGTAGTCTTTCAGGGCTTTCCTGAGAGCCCCCAACACCTCCTCCTTGGTCGTGCAGCCGTCAAGCTCCCTGATCTCCAGGGTAGTTTTGGGAACTAGTTCCCTGACGCTGCTCGCCGACCCAACCGCGGATTTTAGGGCGTCCGAAAAGGCTGCTCTAGTCTCGGCCGTTGCCTTCCTCAGCTCCAGCAAAACATCTCCAGACTTTGTTTGCCGAACGGCTCTAACCGCGACCCCGCAACTTTCAGGGTGGACCGTTTTGCGAACCGTGCTAAGCACGTCCGCATAGGTCTTCCCCGCCGCGGGCTTCAGGAAAATAGCTTCCGGCTTGGCCTTTTTGGATGGAGGCCCTGGCCTGGTCGAAGCCGGAGTCCTCGCTGCGCGCTCTGCCCCGGGGGTCACTTTCTTCTTCTCCTTCTTCTTTTTCTCCCCCTCTTTCTTCTCCTTTGCGCCAGCCTTAGCTCCTTTGCCTTTCCGGACCACCTCGGTCCAGCTCGGATCTGGCTCCTCCTTCCTTTTCTTCCTAGTCTCCCCCTCCGTTTGGAGTAGGGGACTGGAAGCTCCCCTTTTCCCTGCCATCAGCGGGGCCTCTCTGCACACTGCCTCCAGCGGGGCAGCTTGCGTGACCGGAGTCTTCGCCGCCGGTCCTTCCTTGAGGAGACCACGTCGGACTCGAGCGCACTCCTTCCTGGATGCGTCCAGGTCATCCAGCGTCTCCTCCAAAACCGGCAACCCGTCCTTCACCACCCTGGAAATGTTTGGCTGCTTCTTAAGTGCAGCCAGTATCTCCTTGATGAGGGTCCTCATCTGGAGGAACCCCCTCTCCAGTTTTTCCTCCGCCTCGGCCAGCCTGTACTCCATGCTTGGCGTATCTGGCAGAGGTCTAGCCATTTCAATGACTGGTGAACGCACCGCGTCGCTAGCCCCCAACGAGTCCGTCAAGGACCCACGCGGCTGCGCCAGCGCCCCCGGTGTTTGTAGCACCGGGGAACGGGCCACCCGTGACCTCCTCGCAAAGGGATTGGCAGGCGTGCTGCCGCTCCCTTGCTCAGTCTCCTCCACACTCCGTCCCAAACGATTTTCAGCACCGAATCACCAGTGACCTGCCTCCGAAGGTTCCGTAGACTTTCAGAGGAACACTGCCCTACACATCTCCCGTCTGACCTAAGGATCAGCGCGGGTGTTCTCCCTAACTCTAGGGTGTGCTACTCCCTAGAGCCACAGTTCCCCGAGGTTACGAATGCAGCAAAGAGGCGTGTTGGATCCCGAACCCCGCAGGCGTCCGTTCACCTCAACCTCCAGCTGCACCCCCCCTCGGATCCCTGCATCGTCCGTACAGGAGGATACACGGCCGTCTCTCTGCCAGGTTCGGTCGAGAACTCCGTTTGCATAGCGACACCGATGGATACGGTGCCCCTACGCGGCAGTAACCGCATGTATGAGACTTAGAAGGAACGGGTTTAGTAATGATGTCAGCCTCATTTACTTTGGATTCTATCCTTTCAACTTTAACTTTACCTTCTAATGTGCAATTTACCTCCCCATGTGTTTCTGCCATATGATTGTCACACCAGATGGTTATTGGAAACATAGTCTTTCCAAGCATGTCTCGAATAGATTCTGATTAGGGCTACGTCTACCAAGCGAAGCCAGAGAGAAGGAGAAGGGTAACCACTCTATGATTAAATCTCCTAAGTCCCCAATCAGCATAGCTTATCTATTTAAGCACCAAAAATAATATCATTAATATAGGTCAAAATTTTTTAGCCATTTAGCTCAAAAAAGAGAGTAATTTTTGAGATATATAATTTTTTCTGTGTATGAAGTGCAAAGGGTACCATCTTTAATTTTATATATCATTCTCTTTTATTCATATACTATAAAATAAAAGGAAATTAAAGTTGTAGTACTCTGTGCACTTCATATCTAAAAAACAAATCTAAGCTCTCTTTATAGGCTATGCAAGTCGGAGAATATCTACAACAAGAAGGAACATTCGTAACGTTTCCGACTTTGATAGCATCAGAGGAAAAAGTAGAAAATTTGGGTAGAAATAGGTAGTAATATAGAAGTCATTAACAAGAGGAAAACAAAACTTTGAGTGAAAATTTGAAACACCTCTGCAGGGTGCATCTCACAAAAAATTGTTATTACAAAACTTTTCTATAAACGCGTTATTACAACACACCAAACACATTGTACACTACGTTGCAAAGCTATAGCCGCACCCAGAAAAAGTCCGGTACAGTTAACCTGAATGCAGAGGGGAAATATTTTTGTTAATTACAAATGAGCTGTTGTTTTTGAGAGTGGTATAAGTCCATTTTTTCATGAAGTGCGATATTTAAGGGTTTACATTTGAATCAACCAAGTAATTATGGTAAAAGTTATTCAGTTCGGTTAATGTTTTTAAGACTATAAACATGTTTAATTTTATTATGCAACAATAATTAATAAAATTGTTCAAGAAAACAAACGATTTTTCTAGCTACCAATGGACTTATACCACTTTCAATAAGAACGAATTATGCAAAATTTTGAGCTGTTGTTTTTCAAAGTGGTATAAGTCCATTTATTTCTACATTGAGATATTTAAGAGTTTGCATTTGAATCAACTTAAAAATAAGGACAAAAGTAATACAATTTGGATAACGTGTTTAAAACTATAGACTTGTAAAATTTTACTATACAGTTCAACTTCTTTTGATTATTTTGTGAGGATATTTTACTCCACTGGCTTTGTGACTATAAATATAAAAAGAGGATATCAATATCTGACTAAAACTACCAATAACTCATTTTTTTCCAAAAATGGACTTATACCACTTTCAAAAACAACAGCTCAAATATTCCTTAGCCAAGTAGTCTTTAATCATGCAAAATTAATTACCGCATGGGTGCAACAAAACGAGTAAAATGGTAGAATAAGTGAAAAGTGAGGAAAACAAGTGTTGCATTATTATAGCCCCAATTCGGATTTTTTTCCACATACATTTATTACAAAAGTAATCCCTATATACAGGGTGTTCAGAGGTGGGAGGTCAATACTGCAGGGGGTGAAAGATCAAACCAAGCCAAGCAAAAAATCGTATGGGTGGGGGGGGGGGGGGGGGGGTCATCTCGCACCGTTTGGCAGTTACAGGGTGATTCGTAAATCAGGATTTTGCCTTATATGGGAACCGCTCTTGTATTTTTATCTTTTTTTCTACGCATCGCAGCGGCCCCAAACTGATTTCAAAAAATCACTATTTGGAAGCCTTTTCCGAAAAAGTTTACACCACCCCCTATCCCCAACCCCTTGGCCACAATCCCCCCTGGAAGTTGTAAAAATTAACTTTTATTTCACGATTTTTCACCTTTCGCCCCACTTTTCTCCGAAATTCATGTTATTAACATACCTACTTTTTATTTTTTTTAAGTTGCCTATCTAATTACCTTTCCAAAAAGGTGCAACATGCCCAGGTAGAAAAGGGTTGCAAAAGTCCTGAAATTAAAACATCCTCACAGGTACCTAATTACTTTATTGCACCATAATGGAAAATGTCGTTAAGTAAACAATTTTTATGACAGCAAGTTCGGAAATGTTTGTTTAGGAAACAGAGGTAGTACATTTTTATTATTTCAGCAAAATAGTAATAAAATAATAAAGCGTTATTAGTTTATTATATCCAGTATTGACTCTTAAGTATCCTGACGCTCCGTTTCTAATACCTCCCATGAATTATGGTATAAAAATGGGTAAGTTTGAAAGGACATTGACCACAGTTGAAGAAGCAATCGATAAAACCGGGTGTTTAATAGAAAAAATTAAGATAAAATGGCAGAATTCAGTGTGGAAGAGTCTGCCGATATAATTTACGTGTACGGTTTGGTAGACGGAAATGGTACGACAATACCAAAGGAGATTCCCGAGCAGAGGAATACATAGAGGTACAACCCTCGAACAAAATTCGTGCCAGAGTTCGTTGGCTGAGCTCGACCAAAGGGGGAAGTGTAAGACGAAAAAGTCACACTGTGCAGAAAAGCTTTACATCCAGTGATATGCTCACGGTTCTCACGAAATTGCTCTTTGCTATGCAGCCGTAATTCGGTTGCCAAGCGACGTGTGTGCGCTGCTGGCTTAATTCCTTTGCCCCGCAGACCGCAGTTGTAAATATGAGATTGTGTGTATTATAAAATCGATATTCTGTTTCTATGGAATAATACAATACACGGATATCCAGGTCGTATTCTCAGGCCGATTTAATTTGTATTTCGGGAAGGCAAAAATTTTGAATAACTTTTAATATGGGAAAATTGACCAATATATTTTTTTAGATGCACAAGCACAGTATAAGTTTTTTGAAATTATTTGTTTCGGTTTGTTAACATAAAGCGAGAGCGGTAATATTTCCATTTAAATATTCTGACCGAATCACGATTTAAGGGGGTAGTCCAGTGAAAAAAAATTTTTTTTTCGTTTTTTGTTTTTTTGCTTAAATCTACTCTACTACACCTAGAAAATACTCCCTTAAAATATCTAAGCAAAATATTGAATAGTTTTAAAGATACAGAGAGTTTTCGAGAGACGTGAATCCGAGCGCTCGAATGTCCTCTGGCGTGTTTCGGAGCAAGGAGGACTCTTGTATTTCTGTTTGCTTCGCCCATTTTTTTTCGGTTTATAACGGTCTAGGTCCTTCTGCTTTGTATTTAAGGTTAGTTATGTATGGAGGAGGCATCGCGTTATGTATGGAGCAGGCATCGCTGACTAAGGTAAAATTAATTTTTTTAGCTTTTTTCCGCATAAAAAACTTTAAACGCGTTTTTCTCAAAACAGCATGTTTTGACTCGGCGGACGTCAGATCTCAGAGTCTTTTGCTCCGATTGATCTAAAAATTTAGCTGTATATTTCTTGATTGTGTATCTATCGTCGGAACTAGAATTATTAAAATCAATTGTTTATTTACAAAGTTATAAACAAATTAAGCACCCGAAAAACACCCGAAAAATTCGAAATGCCGCCATTTTGTTATTTTTTATTGAAAATTAATAATTCTAGTTCCGACGATAGCCAATGTTCTACAGATTAAAACCTCATTTGAATTTTTTGTTTCAAATGAACCGTTGCAGAGATTCGACGTCCGCCAACAAAAAAAATTTTTTTTTGGAGCGGCCATTTTGTCGGGATGACTCATCGAAAACAAAAAAAAAAATTTTTTTTGTGTATTTTAATAGTTGTACTATCATATGTCAAAAAGTTTTTTAATAAAAATTGACTTCTAATATAAAAAAAAAATCGTTGAAAAAACAGTCGTTTTCACTGGACTACCCCCTTAAGGGGGGAAATCACCTTAGAAATTAGAAGTAGTTTTTGGAATTATTTTTACAGGGAAGTATTCATGTGAATCTTTTTCAATTTCGAGGATGTTTTCATGTACATCTCATTAAATTTTGAAATCATTGCGGCCAGAAATCCCTGCTTTATCCACAGCAGGTCTTCACCCGACTTTTGTTATACTACTCTCTGTGCTAGTCGTATTCTCCAACCGATTTAAGTTGTATTTTTGGGAAGGAAAAAATATTGAATAATTTTTAATATGTTAAAATTGACCAATATATTTTTTTAGATGTAAAAACATAGTATAATTTTTTTGAAATTATTTTTTTCGGTGTGTTGATATAAATTGAACTACTTCCTTTTAAATATTCTGTCCCGAATCAAGATTTTAAGTAGGGGAGACCGGGGATGGTTGACCAAATTTCAGTTTAGATGCTTATATGTTTTTTGTTTTAGTGTATATTATTGTAAAAACCAATAAATTTGATAGGTACACTATTAAGCTATAAAAACAAATGACAAAAGTCTCGCAATCAGTTATAATATAGAGTACAAGCATGATCTGGTGGAATATGAAATTTGAGTCAACCTACCCCAGACATGGGGTAGGTTGACTTGTCACTGGGAGTAAGTTGACCTACAAATTAAATAGTGCAAGATCTACGGATATATAAAATTAAAATAACAAGAAGTAATTGAAATAACATTTTCTTCATTCAAACAAATAATTATCAATTCTATGACAATTTTGTTAATTTTAATTATTTGGTAACAGTCTTAACTGATATAATTATTATAATTATATGATTTAAAGGAATAGATACATCATTTATGAGATCAGATTATGAAACCAGTCTTCTAAATCAGAGGTGCAATATTTACATTAAACAAACAATAGATTGCCATTTACACATTTTGTATGGGACTAGGTAGTCAACCAGCCCCGGATCACTTTGCAATTTTTACACACGTGTCATAACCTCAAAACTGCAGCGAAATTAAAAAGAATGATATGTAACATAAAGGTTAACAATCAAACTTTTATTTTAAATTATTTGCAAATAAACAATAACAAGTATATAGGCGTCATTACAAATAATATAACAAGGAAACAAATTACTTAAGTGTATTCTTTTTCAATATTATGCTCCTTCTCCCGAACTACATGCGTACGCGATGTCGCATTCGAGACGACTGAGGGGGAGGAGGTAACGGTTTTTCACGCCTAGTTGGATGATGCAACACTTTTGAACTAGTCGAGTTTTTCACAATTAGTCAACCTACCCCTATGGTCAACTATCCCCGGTCTCCCCTAATACGGAAATATGCATTTTTAACCCTAACCCATTAAACCCGGACGTTTGTGATCAGCTTTACTTCTAACAGGCGGTAGTTTAGGATAGGATAGGATGGTTGTGGAATAATAATATAAATAAATAATTTCCGAAATTTCATTGCATCGACTTTTATGATTAAAAAACGGTTCTATATTTGTAATGCCAAGATCGGAAAACAGTTTTCTGTTATTCGGACCTTGATCGCAAGTAATAGCAACAATATTAATACCTATTTCTTCCGCGTTTCCTAAAACTTCAAATAATAATTCATTTAACCTACCGGAACTTATTCCACTAACGGAAGTGAAATATCCTAATACATGCTTCCATGGTGAAAAAAGACCGCGCACCATGAAAACAACTACATATTTAGCTAATTCATTTTTTCGACATTTACCGTCATCATAAAAACCTTAAATTTGGTCTGCTGTTATATTATATTTTAATTCTCACCTAACAACTACCTCATCAACAACTAGAACAGCATTTTTTGATCTTTCACCAAATTCAGTGATTGCCGAAGCAATAAAGGGATATAGTTCTTCATTGTGGCCTGGTTTCAAGTTTTTTACTGGAACCCAATTTTGCAAAGAAGTACGGCTAGGTAGAGCTAAATTTAAGTCATTTTTTAAAAACCTATAACATGATGGAGCACGGAAATATAAATTTAAAGAAATTGTCTTCTCATCTTCGCTATAAGGAACATTTTTTCGCCTAGTGAATAACCTACACATCGCCAATGTATTTTTACTATACCTGCCTGCTGATAAATCTAATATATCCTTTTGAACTGTTTTCTTAGTTTTAAAACGCGCTAATCTAGAATTCAAGACTTTAATTTTTCTTTTTAGATTGGTATTTTTTGTTGAAATAGTTTGAACTGCTTTTTTAAGCTTATTATTTTGTTTTAGATAAAATAGTGTATTTTCGGCGGACTTATGGCAAAACGAACATAGCGGCTCAACATCTTCATTACATTTACTATTTCCTGGGGTAATTAAATGAACTGGGGCAACTGGGTTTTCTGTACAAAGATATTCGGACTGAATTGTGCTGCAAGGGAAATCAATTATTTGAGGGAGATTTAATGTGGGATATTGGTTATTACACAATTTTCTTTGCCCAGGGAATTTCAATTCAAAATGATTTTGGCAAACATAAAACCGTTTAGGTAAGGATTCCTGGAATTCTAAGCAGCATCCATTCTTCCCGCCTAACAGAATCTCGCGGACAAAAGAAACTTATGGTTGAATTGTCGTCTTTGCTAATATTACAACCCGGGACTACACATCTAATACCTGTTGTTTTCCTTTTGGATAATGAGATCCCTCTTGCTCCTTCCATTATAAAAGCGAAAAAAAATCTAATGAAACAAGAACTCGCAGAGAGTAAATAACAAATATAATTCAATATGCTTTTACACAATTCACCGCCACTTAAGTACTTTAATTATTTTTTCTCTACAAGCATCAATCAATCAAACAAATACCCTTAATATAAAGCATTCACTGTTTAATATGCATTCACGCTTAAAATCAGGCAAACAAGACGTTTGAAAAAAAATCTTGCCATATGCATTGTTTAAGCATTTTGCATACTCTGCCAACTAAATTTTATATGGCATAATTAAATGCGGCACCACTATTGTCTCATTTAGGCGCCACTATGGGAATTGTAAATTCATTCATAAAATCACAAGCTAAAAGAATTCATTCATTATTTACTACACCCCGCCATCCCTTTTGCAAATCCTTGATTAGGTATCAATACACGGTCAAATTATAAACAATATTTCTCCTCCTGTCTCGTTCCGAAAAATAATAACAGAGCGAGACCGAAAGAAAACATTCTTAATAATTTAACCGTGTGCTCATACCCACACGTGCGTTATTCCTGCCTGTTTTATACGAAACACCTTGCAGCCACCCATAGCAACAATGTGTTGGCGGTTTATTTTGATGTCGCATGCATTAATCGCGCCGGTGTGTGCGGCTCAGTCCTGTTAAATTTTCAGGCTGCACAGCCAACGTCATGAAACTGCCGTCGCTGCACAGGGAACTTTATGAGACCGCCGTGGCTGCACAAGAGCTTTTTCTCAGGGCTTTTATAAGACCGCCGAGCTTCTATTAGACCGCCGAGCTTCTATGAGACCGCACTTTGAAATGAAATGTATGAAAGCGAAATTCCGTTCGTGGCTATATGGCGTTGGCACTCTATATGTTCCTCTGCTCTCTGGAAGCGTTAAAATTTTTTTTTTTGCCCATGTTTATAAACAATGTATTGACAAAAATAGTATCTCAACATGAATATTTAATGTAACTTAAATATTTACCAATGCAATTATTCAGAGAAATCAATTTTTGTTTAATAAGATGGAAAAATGAATACTGTTTCTAATTAGTTGTCCACGTAAAATAGCATTCACGCGAAATGATATCACCACAGGATGTTTGTGTGGGCACGAACTACTACTAAAAGTGCAGTTTTTAAGTAGCACGTGGTCGCTAGGTTTTCGCTGGTATCAAACCGTTAGATTTGAAACTAAGGATAAAGAAGGAGAGTGCACAAAGCAGTGTTGATCAAACTGTTTCTAATTATTTGTCCATGGGTGTATATAAAAATGAAAGTTCGTTTGTTTGTTTGTTTGTTGCTCAATCACGCCTAAACTCTTGCATCGATATTTTTCATTTTTTGTCCGAAGGTAGTACATATTCCGACATAACATATAGGCTAATTTTTTTTCGGATAATACGTAGGGTTTCAAAATGGCGGATCCAAGATGGCGGCCGAAAATTTTAAATTTGAAGCGATTTTCATGAAAATTGGTATATAGGGGTTTTGCGGGATGGGGTTTTCAAATCCGCTGTCCAAATTTAGAAATTCAAGATGGCGGATCCAATATGGCGACCAAGATTTCCTGATTTCAACGGATTTTAATGAAAATTAGTACAATGATTGTTTTGAGGCCACTGATTTTGAATATTATCAAAATTTAGAAATCCAAGATGGCGGATCAAAAATGGCGACCATATTTCTCGGTTTCAATGGATTTTAATGAAAATTAGTACAATGATTATCTTGAGGTCACTGATTTTGAATGTTATCAAAATTTACAAATCAAAGATGGCGGACCCAATATGGCGACCAATATTTCTCGATTTCAAGGGATTTTAATGAAAATTAGTACGATGATTATGTTGAGGTCACTGATTTTGAATGTTATCAAAATTTACAAATCCAAGATGGCGGGCCCAATATGGTGACCAAGATTTCTCGACTTCAACGGATTTTAATGAAAATTAGTACAATGATTATTCTGAGACCACTAATTTTGAATATTAGCAAAATTTGCAAATCCAACATGGCGGATCCAACATGGCGACCAGAACGTCTCGATTTCAACGGATTTTAATGATTATTGGCGGATCCAATATGGCGACCAAAATTTTTCGATTTCAACGGATTGTAATGGAAATTAGTACAGTGATTATTCTGAGACCACTAATTTTGCATATTATCAAAATTTCTAAATTCAAGATGGCGGACCCAACATGGCGTCCAAAATGTCTCGATTTCGAGGGATTTTAATGAAAATTGGTACAATGATTATTCTGAAGCTACAAATTTCGAATATTATCAAAATTTGTAAATCCAAGATGGCGGTTCCAATATGAGACCAATTTTCCTGATTTAACGGTTTTTACTGAAAATTAGTATAATAATTATTCTGAGGATACAAGTTCCGAATATTATCAAAAGTTGTAAACCCAAGATGGGGGATCCAATATGGCAGCCGAATGTCTCGATTTCAACGGATTTTATTTAAAATTCGTACAATGATTATTCCGGAGCCGCTAATTTCGAATATTAGAAAAATTTCCAAACTCAATATGGCGAATCCAATATAGCGACCAAAATTTCTCGATTTCAATGGATTTGAATGAAAATTGGTACAATAATTATTTTAAGGCCACTAATATTATTAAGATTTGGAAATTCAAGATAGCGGATCCATAAAGTGGTTTTCGGGTTGAAACAATTTGTAGGATATAACAAACTAGAACATTTAAGAAGTGTTTAATTAGTAAGTATTTACCCAACGCCGGGTGAAACCGGGTAACCGAGCTAGTTATTAATAATTTACTACGTCCGACTTCCTTTGTGGAATGGATTCCATATAAGGCATCAGTTTTCCTTTTTTCAAAGAAGCCCATGTGTTCTTTCACGTGTCGCTTGGCAACCGAATTACGACTGCATACAAAGAGTAGTTTTCGTGAGAGCCATGAGCATTTCTGCACAGTATTTCTGTGATGTTTCCGTCTTAAGGGGTTACATACGTACAGCAGCACCAAAAATACGCTAAAAGTAAAACTGTTTTTAGAAGGATAGCAATAGAAATTAAGAGAAATAACTTTTTCACATTGTTTACTAGTATGTACATTTTTTTAAAAAAAAGTATTTTTTTTTTTTTTAAATTACAACAAAAAAAAAAATTTTCCCAAAGCTCTATAAAAAAAAAGTTGATCCATGGTTTACATCATTTCTGCCTGAAATGTTGATGGATCGGCAAAACGTAAAAAAAATTCTTGTAAAATAAAGTTGTAGTTATAGTCTGTCGAGCCGGATTTTTGAAATTCGAAACATTTGGCAATTTACAGCAGTTTAAACAAAAAAGTGCATTTTGTCTCATAAATTTCACACTTTAATTATGTTTATAAAATTTTTTAATCACAATATCAAAAATCTGGCTCGACAGACGATAGAGAAAATAATTTTGAATATTTAAAAAAAAAGCATAAAAAAATATTAAAATCTGTATGAGTTATCATGTAAACCATGCCGGAAAAAGTAGTTTTGAGAAAAACGCATTTAAAGTTTGAAATGCATTTCGCTTGAGGTCGCGCTCAGCTAAAGCAAGAACTTTATGAATTTTTTAATTTATATTGTTAACTTACGTCTAATCTCCCATTCCAGCTTCATATTGTATGCCTTTCTTGTCAGTAAATAATTGTTGTTGTTTATTTTTTTCCAACAGGCTGGAAGGCTCCGAAAGTAACGGCCAGCTGCCTCAAATAAGGGACAGCTACCTTCGAGCATCAGACTCACGTCGGGCAGTCATGTTTTCTATAATAACTTTCGATCTATGTGGAATTTTTACAATCGACTTTCACAGAACTGAACTATTCCTGACCCTTTTATATACATTTTTTTTTTAATTTTGTTGTGGGTATTGCTCAGGACCATGCATTCTCTTCAAAATCAACAGTTCAGGATAAAATATGGAAGAGGAATAATAACACTCTCGTTTTTTCATAAAAGTTCTATTACACAATCAAATCAATAAGGTGTTTATTATTAGTGAAGTGCTGTTGCATTCGCTCTTATATTATTGATGATTGCCTGTCGGAGCAATGTAAGCTTAAATTGTAGGAGTACAACAAGATATGTAGCCATAAAGGAAACATTCTGAAAATATAATTAAAACATGTATTTAATAATATACTGCACACACAACAAAAAACTCAAAATAACATCGAACATGTTTTGGCATAAATTAGCTGTCAGGCCATATTGAAATACTCTAATTTAGCTAACATTCATCAAGCTTATGCAATGGGTGCAAATCTGACTAAATTATTTAAATATAATAATATATAAATATGTTATAAGTTGTGAAATATAAAGTTTATAACAACAAAATTTTCATTTCACGTCTGAAGGCATAATTGTAAAACGAACAAGTTATACCACGAGTTGTAAGGTAGCTTAAATTACAAAATAAATTATACCGCTTTTTTATTATCTTATTGTTATATTTAACCTCCCGACCGAAACCTTCAGAACAAAATTTAATTGATTGATTAATAATTTAATAATGATGATTATTATAATAAATTTAATCAAACAAATTAATTAAATTTTGTTTTTAATTATGGTTATTTAACCATATTTTATTAGTTATAATAATAAGACGTAAGTAGCGAGTACGACAGCCACACTAAGGAACCGCTCAGTACAGCGCGCCATGCGGCAACTTCGTACTTTAGTTTATATGTTCTAAACGAATCGAGATACCATTCTAAAATATTTTGCATAGTATTTCTATACTACAAGCATTATTTTTTGGTAAAAGTAAAAAATTTAAAAAAATGCGAAATTGAAAAAAATCTGATTTTTAATGTTAACTTCCGGTTTACTATACGAAAAAAAAAATCCAATTTTAAATTTTAATTAATTTCTAAGAAAAACAAATAATATTCGCAAATCAACACGATTTACTTATTATTCAATTCATTTGATTCCTCAAATTGCCAATTCTTTGAAGTCGCATAAATTGGTAACTAAAGATATCGTCGTTGCGCGTGCAATACCGCGAAAGAGCAGTTTGTAAATACCGCGTAACAGCAAAAGGCGCAAAATTGAAATATTGCGCCTACGCATTCTTAACATAGTTTCGCTCCTTATAGATCTCACAGAATTTAAATTAGCCTATAAAAAACCTCATTTTTGACATAAAAAAATTCAATTCTATATTAAAATTCATTTCAAACCCGCGTATCTGCTAATTGTAAACTACTTTTTCTGTAATTTGTTGTAACAAAACCGCGTAAGTGACTTTAAACAGAATCTAAGCAAGTTATTAAAGTGATTTTATATGGAATCTAAGCAAGTTATTAGTAAACTAACGTTATTTTCCTATAAAATAGGTCGCAAAGAAGTAGCCTTAGAGTTCAGTCGATAAAATATAGTTAAATGGCTAAGATATTAAGTTTTTTCTTCCTCCTGTAAAATCGTGAAAACGCAGATACGCGGTATTTACAAACTGCTCTTTCGCGGTATTGCACGCGCAACGACGATATATTGATTTCAACCGTGACCTGCCTATTATTAACATGAATGAAGTGACCTAAGTCTAATCTGTCAAAATATGGATAAGCAAGCATACAAAATGTATTTTATAAAGGGTTTTTTAAAACATAGCTTTATATTACATTCATAAGAGTATTCCTACTTTGTTACATTTTCATTGTATTGTTGTACTGAGTATAGAATTTTATACACTCATTATTGTTTTTAATCGAGTCTTTGGATTTTTCACACCTTTTGAAACGATACAAAAGCAAACAAAACAAACCGTGAATACCCCTGTAATGTACATACAGAGCAACTTTTATTTTTTTTTTTTTATTTTTTTTAAAACAAACAAAAAAGAAATAATTTCTTGTCCTTGGTTTCATATAATTAATCTATTTTCAAACTAATAAACTTTTTCTTGTATCAGTGTTTTCATTTGAAATGTATTTCTCTAATTAATCAGAAATTCGGAAAATTTCATTCAAACTGCATATAACTACACCTATACTTCCATTCCAGATGATTATATTCAGATACCACTGCATCATCCAGGTGTCATGCAACCTTTAACTGATGTTATTTTTTGGAATAAGTTAATCATTTATTGTGTTATTATTGAATTGCTATACATTGCATACATTATATTCTATTTATCCTTCTTATATTTGTATTAATTTTTCCACAACTTAAGGCAGAAGTTATGGTTTTTACAATGTTTTCATAATCTGCAATGCATCTAATTTAGCTTGAAAGCTTGAAGTTAAAGCAAAAATATTTCTCTATTTAAATGCATCACATCGCTTGTTTCAATTTTTAACCGGTACATATTTTGAATTTTCGAAAATATTTTATACCGTATCCGTATGGCAGGTGATCGAGATGAATTGACAGTCCCCTTAAATATTGAAAACTAATCAAAAGTTTAAGATTTAATCACGGACTTGTGTAATAGTTATCATCATTGTGGCACGCACGCAGAATCATATTTTTTAAGATCTATAATGCCCCTACTTTCGTCAGAAAACCTAAGTTATAAAATTATATTTAAAAGAGAGATATTAAAAGTGCACTCAATTTACCTATTTAGTTTCTTCAAAAATGTTATTTATGTGAAAGTGTTAATAACACGGTGATGCCTCCATCAACTTCAGTACCGAATCTATCTCCAGTGATATTCATTAGTTCAGGAATATTCAGTTTCTTTTGTGAATTTTCCAGTCAATTTCAATTTAGGCATTGCCTTCTTTATTTTACCTAAATTATTAGAATGGGGGTTTTCGGTATCGTTGATTTCAAATCCGTTTTCAAAACTGAAAAATTCAAAATGGCGCGCCCAATATGTCGGACCGAAATTGCAAAACCTTGCCAAATTATTATACCAAAATTGGTGTATTAAGGTTCTTGATGCTGCTTGTTTCATTTCTGGTATCAGAATGGAAAAATTCAAAATGGCGGATCCAACATGGCGGACCGAAATTGCAAAACCTTATCGGATTTATACCAAAATTGGTATGTAAGGGTTTTTGATGCTGCTGGTATTGGAATGGAAAAATTCAAAATGGCGCACCCAATATGGCGGACCAAAATTGCAAAACCTTATCGGATTTATACCCAAATTGGTATATAAGGATTCTTGATGCTGTTTGTTTCATTCCTGGTATCTGAATGGAAAAATTCAAAATGGCGGATCCAATATGACGGACCGAAATTGCAAAACCTTGTCGGATTTATATGAAAATTGGTAAGTAAGATTTTTTGATGCTGCTTGTTTCATTTCTGGTATCTGAATGGAGAAATTCAAAATGGCGGACCCAATATAGCGGACCGAAATAACAAAACCTTGTCGGATTTATACCAAAATTAGTATATAAGGGTTCTTGATGCTGCTTGTTTCATTCCTGGTATCTGAATGGAAAAATTCAAAATGGCGGATCCAATATGGCGGACCGAAATTGCGAAACCTTGTCGGATTTATACGAAAATTGGTAAGTAAGAGTTTTTGATGCTGCTTGTTTCGTTTCTGCTCCAGTGGATGGAATTCAATTAGGTTTGGTAACTTGGTTGGACAACAAACCTGTGAATATGTTTTCAACATTTATTGGTAACGAAACTGTCACAAGGAAGCAAAGATATTTCCTCAAAGACCACCAATACATAGAAATAGACTGTCCACAAATTGTTTAAGTCTACAATCGTCATATGGGAGGCGTGGACTTACTCGATTCAATACTGGGCTTTTACGGGATTAACTTGAGATCAAAGAAATGGTATAAAAGGATTTTTTTCCATATGATAGATTTATGCGTTGTAAATGCGTGGATTTTGTGACGAAGAATTAACGAAGACTCTTATTTATCTCTGTTCTTCCTCAAACAAACCATTTCGGAACACTTGCGCACAGCAGGAAAGGCTCTTCCTAGTAAACGGGTCGTCCATTGGCCAATTCAGTGACTGGTTCACCATCTACGAGCCGCCATGGAAGTCCATCAATTTGTTCAAGCCCTGGGACACCAATTCAGAGGAAGAAAATGAGAAAAGCTCCAGACAAGCATTAGGACCTTCCCTGACCTCTATGCGGACCAATATTGTCGGACACTTGCCAGAATAGCAGAAAAATCGACAAATTTGTTAAGTTTGTTCAATGAAAACCTATACTAATACCCAAGATACACGGACACGGCTGAATGAAGATCCTATGAATGAAAGTTCAGTCGGATTTTAATTCAGTGCAAGATACACGAGCATAGGAGTCGATGATATTTCGTTTTGACAGTTCAAAGTGCAAAGAGCGGTCATGCCCGTGTATCAAGGGTATAAGTGTCCCAAATGTAAGGTATATTTATGTTATAATGAAAAGAGACATTGTTTAATTCAGTTTCATCAATAATTTTGTATAACATTCTTTTTTACTTAATTTTCGTCAAATATAATAAGGTTTTGATATCACTTATCATATTTCCTTAGCATGCTTACGAAACCATATATGTCCAAGGGGTTTAAAAGTTTGATGCATACGAACCCTTATATTGTTTCTGAAAAAAAAATGAAATAGAGGTAGGGGAGAATCGCCATTTGTGGGCCACCTAAGGTTAAATGCATTTAAAATCATTGTAAACGTTTCGTTTACATAATTAATAGCGAAATATTAAAATTTGGATGATAATTTACCTTTGTGGAAAGTTTAAGGCAAGTTTGACTTTCTTTTATAATAAAAAATAACGTTTGAAAAAAACGTGCAAGTGGCCCACTTTAGGTGACGAGTCACCTAATGTGGGCCACCTATTTAATAGCACGTAAAATATCTGAAACAGTCGGACTTCTTTGAGTTGAGCTTTCTTTTTACGAGTTTCTTCAGCTAGCTTCTGTTTCTCTTCTTTCGCTTTTTTTCTGTCGTGCAAAATTTCCCGCATTATAGGATTTGTGTAAATTTCAGAATGTTGTTTTTGTCGAGCGTTTGTCTGCGGTTTTGGCGTCATGTCCGGGACAGGCGTGAGTGGCCCGTATTAGGCGCCCTTTCGAATTGCACAGTGGCCCAAATTAAGGGAAATGACATTTTTCCAGATTGTTTAAATTAATTAGTATTGTTATAGTTTTTAAATTGCAAATACACGATTTTTAGCTAATAAACATATTACACTTCGCATCAGAACAAATTTTAGATTCATTAGATGTATCAATTTGTTTTTATCGACGAGCAAAAATGTCAGATTTTTAAGTCGGCAGATACCATTTTTACGAGATTGTTGTAACATTATTAATTTTGTATTAAAATTAGTATTTCTTTCATTATTTTGTTCTACATTCATTTTCAATCAAATTTTGACATTAATTAATTTTCAAAAACTCGGTAAAATTGAAAAAAATGGGTGGCCCGAAATAGGAGCCGGCCCAAAGAAGGCAACTCTCCCCTACTTTTTTGAAGACAAAAGAAAAAAATATATAATTAATTTTAAAGCTTTAAAAAAACATTAGGGGAAACTTCTTCATTTATGTTAATTAAGAATTAGTAATAATATCAAATTATTTCAAAGAAATATTTAAAAAAGACTTTGGCCTTCGTTTTTAGCCGACACAAAATATGGCGGGTAGCCCCGGATATAGTAATCAATGATGGCCCAATCGTCTTTTGGCCTTACAAACAACTTTTTTACTTTTGTTTTGAACAAAAATGCACTTTTGAATTGAATTCTGATACTTTGCATTTAGAATAATAAGCTCTTTTCGAAATTAAACATCGATACTAATGTTTTGGAATTAAGTATTATTGATATAAAAAAGAGCAATTTTGAGATAGATTTTTATACGTTTCAAATGGAAAAAGGAATTTTTGCGTGAGAAAGGGTGAAATGTTATTTGAAAATGTTATATATTTAACACGTTGATTGCGGCATGCGTCGATCCCCTATGACCGACAGTGAACTTTCTGTTTGAACGGTGCCGGTCTCTGCGGACCGATAGTGGAATTTTTGTTTGGACAGCGGGACTGACGGCATACTTTTTATTTGGGCTAGCAGATTATTATTCGGCGCTGGATTGGACGAGGTGGACCGATTCCTTGGCCTGCTAGGTCACCGGACCTTACTCCACTGGACTTTTTCTTATGGGGAATGATGAAAGATGAAGTTTACTCAAGACCAATCAACACCAGAGAAGAATTAGTTACCAGGATTGGTACTGCAGCCACGAAAATATGGGAGAGACTGGCTACCATAGACCTCAAACTCGAAACAAGACGAAAGCTACTTGCATGCATTGAAACTGGCGGACAACATTTTGAACAGACTTTGTAGGACATACGTTTTAATTGTAATTAGTTTTTAAGCGAACAAAATGTATTTTTTTTAACTTAAGTATAATTTCTTAAAAATTCGAATTGTCATGATATTCTGTAAAAGGATTTTTGTAAATAAATATTCGTATCCTTTTCCTACCTGGGCATGTTGCACCTTTTTGGAAAGGTAATTAGATAGGCAACTTAAAAAAAATAAAAAATAAGGTATGTTAATAACATGAATTTCAGAGGAAAGTGGGGCGAAAGGTGAAAAATCGTGAAATAAAAGTTAATTTTTTCAACTTCTAGGGGGGATTGTGGCCAAGGGGCTGGGGATAGGGGGGCAGTGTTGACCGTTTTGGAAAGAGCTTCGAAATAGTAATTTTCTGAGATCGGTTTGGGGCCGCGGCGATGCTTAGAAAAAAAGATAAAAACCCAAAAGCGGTTCCCATATAAAGCAACATCCTGATTAACGAATCACCCTGTAACTGCCGAACGGTGGAAGACACCCCCCCCCCCCCCCCCCCTCACCCATACGATCTTTTGCTTGTCTCGGTCCGATCTTTCACCCCCTGCAATATTCCCCTCCCACCTCTGAACACCCTGTATATGACATCAATCTTGAAAATTTGAAAAAGATCGGTATGTTTGTTCTCAAGTTGAGATATTATGTAAAAATTTCTAAAGATCGAAAAAAAATCCGAAAAGAAATAAATACCTGACGTAAAATTCACACAAAACAAACATTGACTGGATCTGATAACAATCAACTGATTCTTCAGTTTTATTATGTACAATTAGTCTACAATTTATGATATAGACATAAGTGAGTTGCGGTTCCAGAACGATGTATTCAAAAATCTCAAAATATTTTTCAGAACAAAAACAGAAGATTTTCTTCGAAAACAATGACGTGAAAATATTTCATTTGTAAGTATAAACTTTGAACCGAGGCCCCCCTATCACGCAGCGCCCTCCCCTAAACCTTTACAAAGTATACAAGTGTTGTTCATTATTTTTAACTAAATGATCGCCAAATGTCCTACTTGACTGTTTCTGCAGTTGTTAATTTGAGCTTTTGTAAAAATGCGGATTAATTTGACCAATTTCGCATTGGATTTTAAGCTCGGGAAATATAGATCCCCCACTAAAAAAATCTGCAAGCTCGGGATGACAACTTTCATTTTGTATCTGGATTATTATTATTAGTCCCAAAAGACATTATGATAAAAACAATTATATCAAATTAAAATTAATTAAAATTGCAAAAGCCAAAAATTAAACGGTAAATGTAGTGCAGTGACGCCATAACATTCCTACTGCTGTTTAAGGAAAGTAGCTTTGAATTTGAACAAGAAAGATGAAGGTTTAATGCTTACCGATGTGAGAAGTCCCCTATTTATGTTGGCATATCCATCCAAATTCATAATAGGAGGATTTTTTGCAATTGCAACTAAGAACATCTCAACTTCTTTTTGAGTAGCGTTATCCACAGCGGTTAGATTAACGTTTAGCAATTTGTTTTGGAACTCCAGACCAACTCGGCGTGAGGCATGATCAGCTTCATTACAGATAATAAACAGTAAACCCAAGCAGTAGAACACAATTACGAAAAGTCCAACTTCTTTGTACGTTGCTCCATGATCGAGAATTTCACTAAGGGCTCCATAAGTTGCAATAATTGTAGTAAAAAAGATTACTAAACAATAAATTCCATACATGTTAGAATAAGCTCTTCCTTAAAAGATTATACATTAATAAGATACCGTACTTCAACGAATGATCTCACCTAATTGCTGCATCATGTGACTTAAATCAACCCATAAATGACGATATTCTGTCAACTTTTTAGCTGGTTTATCTCCCTCCAAAGTTTCAATTAATGTTTTAGCTAAAGCTCTACTAGCTGTGCCGAATGCATTGCAATTGATGTACCTAAGATTAAAAACTATTTTATTAAAGTGAAAACCTAAAAAAAAAAGATTACAAACCACAAACTGCAAAAACCGTTTAACATTGCAATAATGTGATAGTAGGCGAAAGTATGCCATAAGAGAAAATCTGGCTGAAGATAATACTGCGATATGTTTATAATAAAGCTGAGAATCCAAGAGAAGAAACATAGGCCCCATGTGAGCGGGTACAGATTCGGAAAAACGATAGGGTTTCCAGTCACTTTTAAGAATTTAAGCTGGTAGTTCGTCCACATATTTTTAAATATTGCCACTTGCGGACCATGTCTCCAAGACGCTATAGGAATTAAAAAGTGGGGCAGAAGAATACTGATAAATATGACGTTGTAAATAACTTCGTCAAATTTCTTATCCGAATTACTGATGAATGTTGTAACGCGCTCTTTTCCCACATACACTACAATAATACTCTCCAAAGACCAAATAAACAGTGCCCAGAAGAAAACTTTAGATGTCCAAGAATAAGTAGTCCTCGGCAAACTTTTTTGACCCAATCCAAGCGGAGTTCGCATTATAGGCATAACGCCCATAATTTGAAATAGGACAAGCAAACTTTTTGTAGTATGATAAAAAGAGTCATGTTTGTCAAGAAGATAACTATCCGCTTCAACATCTTGAGGCCTTACATAGAAATTGTCTTCCTTAGTATTGTTTGTTACCATTACCATCTTTTCCTTATAGCGCTTTTCATCTTCTATAAACTGACGTTGATTTGGGTTTAAAATCGGATGTATTTGTCTGCGGTTCCCAGACATCACTTTTGATTAAAAATACGCAACTTGCTTCTAGCAACTACAACTCCTTTTCCGAAACTGCACTCTAGCCGACTAAAGGCAATAAAAATTCTAATAACCTGCGTGACTGACTGTTGACGCTCATTGATTTTCATTTAAGCTGTGAATTATTATAGCCTTCCGTCTTGCACATAAACTCAATAAACTCCAAATGGATATTAGGTCATAGCTGAGTAGAGGCATGACTTATTCAATAGATCTGATATTTGGAATGCCATTTTTGTGACGGCCTCTTCACGGGTTCCTCCGGTTGTGTACAGTAATTTACATGCAAAGGGTTGTGAATATATCGCAGTACAAAGTATGTATTCTTTGTCCTACATTTTCGAGGAGCTGATTACGGACTGGATGCTGTACTCCTACCTCTCATTTCTAACCTACCGACTAAAACCTCTTCCCAGTTCTCCAAGGACGCTAAGTCGGACGCTTTGCATCAGCTGGGCTCAGGTACATACTATATTTTCCTCATGGCAAAAAGAGCACTTCCTCGGGATGGCAAATTGAAATTGCTTAGGTATGGCAGTTTTCCAAAACGCAGTGATACCGCAGTACTGTGCAATTCAGCTTCAGAGAATATTACCACAAATCCTTATCCTTATATCCTTATCCTATATATACAGGGTGTCCCAAAAAAGACTGTCAAGCGGTGGTCCAGAGATAGAGCACCCCCTGGGGCACCCGAATAACCCCCATGTATGTTCTGCGATTTTTCGTAGTTTACGAGTTATGAATTTTTTTTTAATTTTTCACTTATTTTCGAGTTGCAAGACAATTATCGTCATACTGAAGTGAATAGTTGATATAAATTCTCAATTCTTTTTTTATTATTTAGCTAAATATTGTGGCATTCCAGCATAAAGATAATCTGCCTCAAACCCCATACCATTACGGCATAAAATAAAATAGTTTTTACATAACAGGAAAAAGATAACCAGTACCAATACTTTCAAGGGCATTTAAAAAAAAAAAGTCACATAGCTTTCTTAATCCAAAAGTATTTTAATATATTTATATATATATTATATATTTATACTAATTGAATGAGCAAAATTTATAAAGCAAAATATGTATAGGTAAGATGATATAGGTACATAGAGATACTATGGCATATCACCTTAATTTTGCTTTAAATTTAATATTTAAAATTTTACTTATAAATAAAACCACGTAAAATGTGTTTAAAATAATATAATTTTATTTTTCATAGCACTTACAAGAAATTTTCAAAATGACGACCTCCTTGTTTAATACATATGCGACATCGGCGAAAAAAATTGGCTTGTAGACGTCTGAACGCAGTTATGTTGCTTTTTGTCGTCCTTTCTGCACCGGTTAATTTTATTTTTAATTGTTCCAAGCTTTGTAATTTTTGTGTGTATACCAGCTGTTTGTAGTAACCCCATACAAAAAAGTCAATGGGGTTCAAGTCAGGCGATCTTTGGGGCCACGCAATTGGCCCGCTTCGACCAATCCACCTATCTCCAAAATTTCTGTTTAAATAGGCTCGAACAGCACGCGCATAATGACATGGTGCGCCATCGTTTTGTAATGTAATACCATATGCCCAAGAGTCTCCAGATCGACATCTTCTAAAAGCCGATTGAGGTGTTCGGTCAAAAAATGTAAGTATGACTCACCATTCAAGCGGTCTGGTATTCTCCATTGATTACCCCAGACCATAGATTGACACTGAACTGTTCTTGGAAGTTTGATGGGCGTGCGAGGTGAGGATTTTCGAGACTGCACGAATGGTAATTGTGCATATTAAATATTCCATTTCGTCGAAAATGGGATTCGCCATAAAATAGTTTTAAAAAAGTTTTCATTTTCTGTTTGTCCGTAATATTTCTTCACAGAATTGAACTCTTCTTGCGTAATCTTGCGAACAACGAGTTCTTTCGTCATGTTCTAATTATTACAAACTCAACACTGAAATTTTTTGTAAAGAAAAGCAAATTTTGAACGAATTCAAATTCTTTGGTTTTTAGACTTGATACACTTGATTTCGATTTTTAAGTATGATGCCACAGAGATAGCTCAATAAAATGTACAGGGTAAATAGCCGATGAAATGGAGAAGTTTTTAAAATACTTGTGGATTAAGAAAGCTATGTAAGTATGTGACTTTTTTTTTTAAAATGCCCTTGAAAGTATTGGTACTGGTTATCTTTTTCCTGTTATGTAAAAACTATTTTATTTTATGACGTAATGGTATGGGTTTTGAGGCAGATTATCTTTATGCTGGAATGCCACAATATTTAGCTAAATAATGAAAAAAGAATTGAGAATTTATTTCAATTGTTTACTTCAGTATGACGATAATTGTCTTGCAACTCGAAAATAAGTGAAAAATTAAAAAACTCGTAAACTACGAAAAATCGCCGAACATACATGGGGGTTATTCGGGTGCCCCAGGGGGTGCTCTATCTCTGGACCACCGCTTGACACTCTTTTTTGGGACACCCTGTATATAAAAATGAAAGCTCGTTTGTTTGTTTGTTGGTTTGTTGCTCAATCACGCCTAAACGCTTGCATCGATATTTTTCATTTTTTGTCCGAAGGTAGTACATATTCCAACTTAACCTATAGACTAATTTTTTTTTTGGATAATACATAGGGTTTCAAAATGGCGGATCCAAGATGGCGGCTAAAAATTTTAAATTTGAAGCAATTTTCATGAAAATTGGAACATAGGGGTTTTACGGTACGCTGATTTCAAATCCGCTCTCCAAATTTAGAAATTCAAGATGGCGGGTCCAATATGGCGGCCAAGATTTCTCGATTTCAACGGATTTTAATGAAAATTAGTACAATGATTGTTTTGAGGTCATTGATTTTGAATATTATCAAAATTTACAAATCCAAGACCCAATATGGCGGCCACTATTTCTCGATCTCAACGGATTTTAATGAAAATTACTAAAATGATTATCTTGAGGTCACTGATTTTGAATGTTATCAAAATTTACAAATCCAAGATGGTGGACCCAATATGGCGACCAATATTTCTCGATTTCAACGGATTTTTATTGAAAATTAGTATAATGATTATCTTGAGGTCACTGATTTTGAATGTTATCAACATTTACAAATTCAAGATGGCGGACCCAATATGGCGACCAGTATTTCTCGATTTCAACGGATTTTAATGAAAATTGGTACAATGATTAATTATCTTCAGGTCACTGATTTTTTTTCCGAGACGGATCCAGCTTAAAATTTCTCATACTGCAATTTCTCTGTTCTAGCTGCAATCTCTTTCCATTGTTATAGTCTCTTTGGTAGTACTTATTCGTGATGTCTACGCCAACAATTTATATGAATGGAGGAGACTGAGTGTGGGGTGTGCGTAGTTTATTCATATTCACGCTTATGCACTTCTCGAAGCTGTGAAGAAGGCTTTTCTTTAGTAGGGAAATGTGTTTGAATATTTGGCAAGAGTATAATATCCTAGAAAAGTTCTGAAAATTTCAATAATTTTTCGTAAATTAACTGAATCGTGCTCTTTCCGAAAAAAAAAATAAAAAAAAAAATATGGCGAGAACACTTTTTTCATTTTATTTCGCCCTATGAATGTTCTGAATTACTAGAATAAGAAAGAAAGCTTCTAAAAATGTAAATAATTTTTCTAAAAGAAACTTAGTCGAGGTTCAAAAAATAATATTAATTCAAGAGAGATCTACACCATTTTATTTAACCCTACCAATGTTTGTTAATGTTACTTATTGAACGATTTTAATGGAAATGGGTACAAAAATTATTTCTTGATTTATTTCTCTGATTTCACTATAGATAAAATTGAAAGACATCTGTTTGTTTGTTGCTCAATTAAGTCTAAACGCTTGCATCGACATTTTCCATTTTTTGTCCGCAGATAATATTACAACTTAAAATATAGGCTACTTTTCATTGGTATAAAACTTCACATTCGACGGGTTTTGATACTAAAAACATTTTCGGATCACTGGTTTTAATTCTACATATTATCAAAATTTGAAAACACAAGATGGCGGATCCAATATAGCCACCAAAATGTTTTACATTTAAGATCATAATTAAAATTAGTAGAAAGTATGTATTGGGGCCATTAGTTTCGAATCAAATATCTTAATTTTAAAATTCATATGTTGAATTAATAAGTATTTAAGCAATGCAGGGCGAAACAAGGTAACTCAGCTAGTATTCTTTAAACCGAAGTTAATATTATGTACAATACAATAATATTTACTCATTCATTATACACTTTATCTTTTTATTTCTGCTTTTTACTATACTCTGTTTGTTTGAATGATAATTGCCTATCATCCAGGAACAATGTTTTCTTATTAAAACTGTGACCATAAAATTTAATATACTTATTTTATGCAAAGCAATCATACGCTTCTTCAAACCAATTTGCAAAATAAATATTAGTAGCTTCGATACAGCTTTGAATAATTATTTCTTTTTATTAAAATGTCGTGGGAATGTTCTTCGAATACCCTTCGGAATACAGATATCTGGAGCTTACATATTTCGAAAAATTGATCTGATGGTGTCACAAGACAGCATTGACCTTCGGATGCTTGATATTTTTTCGTTGTTATTAAAATATTTGATAAATTATCATTAGAGTTTGTTTGCGTCATACATTGCTTTCATTTTTCGCATACGACTTTAATTTTTCTCATCATTTTGTAGCAGCAATACCTGGCAAAATACCGTACTGATATGTCGGCTTCATCTAAGTTAACAATTTCTTGAGACTCTTTCGAATTTTCTACTACAATATCTATGTCCGGAGCACGAAGAAACACTCTATCTGCCACAGGTTCGTTTAAAGAAATAGTATCAACACTTTCGTCATTAAGAACATGTTCAGTTAAGGAAGATGTTGGTGTATTTAATAGTGTTTTATAGTCAACGTTCAAAAATTCATCATTATCCTCCTCGCAGTTTGAGAATTTCGAACTATAGAGTAATTTTATAGGAATAACTTTTGCTAACAATTGATTAAATTCGAAAAGGCTTGGATTGTTTTTATTAGCATTTCATCTCCTTATTTTTGAAAACAGATTTTCTAAGCAATTTTGATTAAATTTTTGAACGCAAATATAGTATAGAAATTTAAATAAAGATAATGATATATTTCTTCTAGATTCAATAGAAATCGCTAGTCTAGTAAAACAAAACGGATTTCCTTTTTGAGATTTAATTTGTAAAACGTAGTGTTTCATTTCATTTAAAAATTTAAAGTCAGTTGAATGCCTGTTAAGGGCAGTACACTTCATTTTTGAATTTTTTATAATGTTTTTTTTTTTATAGAAAAATTTATTGAATCATTTGAACATTTTACACATTAAAGTATATGTATCAAAGAAACCAAAAATTTTTTTTCGAAATTTCTGGCGTTTGTACGGCAGTAATATGGCTGCCTAAAAAAAAAACCTTTTTATACTGGTTGGTAAGAAATCTCAGCTCTGGAACGTCTGAAACAAAAAATTCAAAGCACATATTAAAATATAAGTCAGCTGCTATCGTGTGAACCACGATGAAGTATTTTGGCAAAAAAACAAACAAAGTGGCGAAATTTTTAATTTTTTTTAGTAAAATATTTATAAAAAAAAGTGTTCAATATTAACCTATATTAATAATAATGGTTCACACCATAAGCAAACATATACGGCATAAGACCGCAAAATTTGAGCCCAATCGGACCAGTAGTTTTTTCAAAAAACTGCCAACCAGGTCAAAAAACGTAGTTTCGAGAAAAACGCGTATAAATTTTTTTTTTTATTCAATTCGCAGATAATTCTGAAAAAAGTGTCTTACGCTTATTCGGCAATGCCTGGTCCATACATTACGCCTTCCTCCTTTTCAAAAAACTCATCCTCTTGGGATTTTGCCTTTCTAAGCCCTGATCTTCGCTCTTTTAAGTTTTTTCAAAAAATAGAAGTGTGATGTCCCCTTAAGGAGTGGATTTCCATCTAAAATATCAAACATTTTATTCATTTTATTTAAGCAAACGGCAGTTGCACTCAGCTTTTTCTTCTAGCTCAAGAGGAAATTTTTTTAAATCTACAGACGTGGCCAAAACATTACGATCACTTAAAAATTTACGAAATTCCCGGATATTAATTCCTGGAAACCGGGAATTCCCACTTTTGCACACCGGGATTTCTTTCGTTGTACTTCTCACACCCTTAGCTAGTATCCATAAAAAAATCATTTCAATACAGTCGGTTTTGCGGTCAGTGTTAACGTTGAAAGTAAGTGAGTACCTAAAATTGTGATCTATAGAGAATTAGAATCAGTACTTGATTTGTGATTTTTCTCAGGAAATTGAATTAGAAAAGTTGGTAAGTATATTTCATTCAACTAAGATTAAGAGAGTAATTAATATAAAGGATATTCACAAAGTATTTTAATCTTTAATAAAAAAAAATATTTTGGCTATTTTGTAACTGTTTCGAAAAATTTCAGATATGGGTCGCAAAGGTGATATTTCGAGCGAAAAAATTAAGTTGATTAAATCGCTGTACAACGAAAAAAAATATTCCCAGCGAGAAATTGGCAGAATTGTAAAGGTTGCTCAATCCACGGTGAGCAAAATCATTAAGACCCCGCAGGATGAATTGGCGGAACCAACCAGTTCAAGGAAGAAAACCGGGAGGAAATCCAAATTTTCACCAAGAGATACGAGGCAGCTCGTCCGCGCATCGCTAGCTAACAGATGGGCTACAAGTACTGAGTTGGCGGCGCGTTTAAGCGAAGAAGGAGTGGAAGTTTCGGCCAGAACAGTTCGACGAAAATTGCAAGCAGAAGGACTGAATGCCCGACGCCCTCGAAAAAAGCCTAAACTAACCCCTACGATGGTCGCGAAACGCCTATCTTGGGCAAAACAACTAAGGCATTGGTCTGCTGAAGATTGGGAAAATGTATGTGGTACCAACGTTATAATTTTTCATGATATTGGAAATTTTACAATTTGGCGTAGGCTTACTAAAATTTTAAATCGAATATTCCTTGCTGTAGTTTTATTTTTGAACAATTATGAGTTGCTAAAATTATGTGTTTTTGTTGCAGGTATGCTTCAGTGATGAATCAATATTCCAAGTTAAGGAAAAGAGTGGTCAATATGTAAGACGGCGCACGGGTGAAGCCTTTAATCAAGAATGCGTTCAGCAAACCGTAGGGCATCCGCAACAAGTAATGGTCTGGAGCATCATCTCATCACAGGGTCCAGGACAAATTTACATCGTGGAAGGAACAATGCGACATCAACAATATTTAACAGTACTGGAAACACAAATGCTTCCTCGGCTTAACGAGTGGTTTCCTGAAGGTGGTGGAAAATTCATGCATGATGGAGCCCCTTGCCATAAAGCCAAGGCAGTCACGGATTTTCTACAGGAGAGGGGAGTCAACGTTCTCCCATGGCCTGGTAATAGCCCCGACATGAATCCAATAGAAAATTTATGGAGCATTTTGAAACACAAATTATCAAAAAGGAAAATAACGACAAAGAACCAATTGATAGAAAACATCATCAACATATGGAATGAGGACTCCGACATAAAAAATATGTGCCCTTCGCTAATAAGAGGCATGACTGATAGAATAAATAGTTTAATAGAAGCCAAAGGAAAATGTACAAAGTATTAAAAATTAATAATAACATCCTTACTTTAAGTAATAAATGATTTTATAACGAAAATTCGATTTTTCTTTAGTGATCGTAATGTTTTGGCCACGTCTGTAAAAGGCTGGAAATACCAGCTGACATACTGTCGCTTATTACTTGAACAGCCAATTTTACGCTATTTTCTGAAAATCGGTAAGATTTATAAACGCAAATGTTAAATTTGGAAAGACTTTTTTCGTATTTTCTTCTTCAAGTTAGTACGCAAATCGTATGACTTCCCAACTGACTATACCATCAGGAGTTATTAGGTCACTTAAAGTTAAACGGTTTCGAAATGTTTTAAATAATTGAGGAACATCATATACAGTATAAATGATTTTATCATCATAATTAAAATACCTTTGGCTTATTATAATTGTTGAAATGTGAATATGGCTTAATAATCAAACATGTCAAATGCACAAGAGAATGATGTCATGTAAAAAGTGTCTAAAACTTTTTCGCCCTCTCTAATAAAAGCCGTACAAGGAACAGGACGTGTTTGTTCGGGTGGGTTAGAAATTCCCTAAACTAGCGCCTCTTCTTCAGGTTATGAGTCCAGAACTGTTCCATTAGAGAGCTTCAATGTCTGCTGCTTGCTGAAATAAATTTTTGCTGTGTGGATTTGTACGATTGTTGCTGCTTCGGGATTTATCATCCACCGCGTGTGGAATACAAAAGTTGGGTTAGGATCTCCATATCATCCTTGGCATCGAGAGGTATTTTTTTTTATCTTAAAAATGACTTCAGCGTTATTGCAATCAATTGAGAAGCTCAAAGGCCGTGAAAATTATGCGACCTGGAAATTTGCGATGACTAATTTTCTGGAGTATGAGGATATGATTGGGTACATCGATGGAACCGAAACCAATGAAATCAAGAAAGCAAAAGCAAAGACAGCGATCACGTTATGCATCGAAAAGGTAAACTATGTTCATATCTTAAATGCAAAAACGGCAAAGGATGTGTGGGAAATGCTGAAGACTACATTTGATGACCAGGGAACCGTACGCAAGATCGTACATGTCCGCAAAATAGTGAACACGAGGCTTGAAATCTGCAATTGTATGGAGTCGTATGTGAACGAAATAATGTCGGCAGCTCATGCGTTGAACGAGACAAATTTCAAAGTGCCAGATGAATGGTTCGCCGTTTTTCGGTGAGCCGGTTTAACCCTTTACCGCATAGGAAACCATATATGGTTTGACATGTTTACAGTTCATTTATTCTAAAAAAATTAAAAAACTGGCGTATAAATCCTAATGGGGTTTGTTTGTCATATCATTAGCAATAACAAAACGCAACTATTTTGTCTATGGTCATATGCCACTTGGATATAACCTCACTTTCCCAGACATTGTCAGTGAATGTTTACGTGCGCGTGTGACTCTAAACTTTGCAAAAAGAAATAAATATGAAAAGGTGAGTTTTTCGAGCGAAAAAAATGTTTTGTTGTGTGTCATAACCTCTAGTTTGTATGCACTGTAATAAATTTCTTTCTATTCGATTTCACCCATTTCCAACACCAATTGTTTCGGAAACATATCTGGGTTCGTAGCATTCTTCGCTTTTGTCGCTTAAGAGGACCTTTACTTTCAAAATCGGAAAAAAATCAATTTTTTTTTTTTTTTTTTTTATAAAAATGCTTCTTAACATCACACAAACACTCTCCTAAAACCGTTTTAAGAAATTCGTAAAAGAAAAAAAGTTATACTTATATTTGTAACGGCAGCTCTCCGCGTTTTATATGTAAAAATTACATAACAAAAACTTTGAACGCGTTTTTCTCGAAATCACATTTTTGAAAATGGCCGCATCTGTATCTCAAAAACTATTCAACCGATTTTAACAAACCAAACGCCATTCGATTCGTTATCAAATATACTAGAAACTAAACCTTTAAAAATATTATTTTACCCCCCCCCCCCCCCCCCCCACTTTTTTATGCGGAGGTTAGTTTACCCCTAACTTATAGTCGTTTTGTAACTTTTTTAGAAAAATGTGTATAAAATGATATATCGGGTTGGCTAATAAATAATGAGCGACATACATGACTTTATGTTTGCATTTATTTATTTAATAATTTACTATTAATCGTTAACAATATAATCACCGTCGTTATCTACTACCATCCGCCAACGATTCGGCAAAGAGTGGATGGCATCCCTGTAAAACTTCGCCGGTTTTGCTTTGAAGAATTCATCTATGTATTGTTGCAACTGATGTTCATCAACGAAGCTTTTTCCTTGTAAATGATTACTGAGAGACCGGAATAAACTGAAATCCGTTGGGGCTAAGTCCGGCGAATATGGAGGGTGTGGCACTATTTCCCATTTGAGCTCCAGTAGCTTTATTCGGGTACTCTTAGCGATGTGCGGCCGGGCATTGTCGTGAAGGAAAAATATATTGTCATGTTGTGGACGTTTACGACAGAGTTCAAGCTTTAGATTTTCAAGTTGATTACAGTGTACTATTGCCGTCATCGTGGTATAGAATTTCCCAATATTTTGCTCCATGTATGTCCCACCAGACCGAGAGCATCACTTTCCGAGTATGAGGATCTTTTTTTGGCGTAGGTTTACCTGGTTCGTTGCGGCCCAGCCACTGGCGCTTGCGTGTGTGGTTGATATAGATAACCCACTTTTCGTCTCCAGTAACGAGATGGTCTAGCCAGCTAAATGTGCGACGGAACGATAAAAGGTATGCACAGATATCTGCACGGTAAGTCAGTTGATCTTTGTTCAATTGGTGGGGTACCCAAACACCATATTTGTACGTCTTCCCCAAACCGTGCAGATACTTTTCCACCGTGCCATGAGAGCATCCGAGCTTAAGAGCCAAATTGCGCGTAGTGCTTCGAGGATCTTCTTCAATTAATGCCTTCGGTTTATTTATATCTATTTCTACCGGACGCCCAGACCTTGGTTGATCGATCAAGGAATAGTTACCCTTTCGGAGTTTTTGGAACCACCGCTTTGCTGTAGCCTCGGAGACTGCATCATCAGCTATCCTCTGGCATACATTACGTGCAGCTTCTGCAGCCGAATGCCCAGATTGGTACTCGTATAATAAACAGTGCCGAATATGCGTTTTAATATCACTCATTTTTTTCGTGGTTCTTTACGCAATGACAACCGAAACATTACTGACGGCATGCTCACGACTCGCTCTTTATATACCCCCTGCAACAGAACGTTCTCGACCTTACCCGAAATTTCCAGAAAATAAAAACTGAAACGCCAACCGATATTTATTAAAAACTAGCTGACCCAGCAGACGTTGTACTGCCCTTTCCGGTACATTTTCATTATGCCCTGTGCGTCGACCAATATTTGATCGTGTTCTTTCTTTTCGCATGTTTCTACAAATAATACTATTAATATAAGAAAACAGTGTTTCCGTTTCATATCCCTAATTAATTTATTGAACAAACTTACACGTTGTTTAATATTAAGTAAACCGTTTTACACTTCACAAATATTGGAAAATTACCTGGTTTCATCCGACGTTGGGTAAATACTTACTAATTAAAGACTTCTCAAATGTCCTAGTTTGTTATATTCTAGAAATTGATTCAACCCGAAAACCCCTTTATGGATCCGCCATCTTGAATATCCAAATCTTGATAATATTTCAAATTAGTGGCATTAAATAAATCGAGACATTTTAGTCGCCGTGTTGGATTCGCCGTCTTGAATTTGGAAATTTTGATAATATTCAAATTAGTGGCCTCAGAATAATTATAGTACTAATTTCCATTAAAATCCGTTAAAATCGGAAAATTGTTGGTCACAATTTTGGATTTGGAAATCTCGATAATATTCTAAATTAGTTGCCTCAGAATAACAATTGTACTAATTTTCATTAAAATGCGTTGCAATTGGGACATTTTAATAGGAATGTTGGATCCGCCATCTTGAATTTGGAAGTTTTCGTAATGTTCTAAATTAACTCAATAAGAATAATCATTGTTATAATTTTCATTAAAATTAGTTGTAATCAAGACATTTTAGTCACCATGTTGGATTCGCCATCTTGGATTTGGAAATTTTGATAATATTCAAAATCAGTAACCCAAAAGAATCATTGTACTAATTTTCATTAAAATCCGTTGAAATCAAGAAAGCGAGAACGATCAAACTCGCGAAGTTAAAATAATCTTTAAGTTTTCTGAAATTATCCAATTTTCTGCGCAATTTTCTTAACTTTTCTTTCCGTAAGAACCATCTACAAATTAATAGAAAACTTTAAAAAAAAAAATGAACGAAATCGGTAAAGTCGTTCTCAAGTTATTGCGTGACCAACAGAAATAGGGGTTCATTTTTATATATATAGATAAAGTGTTTTTTAGGTTTAGGTACTAGTTTTGTGTCTTATGAAAACAATCCACTAAAGATTTTTAATCTATCTGTTACAGGAAGTCCTGGAGAAATGGGGCCGTTTTAAAAGTGCATTTTGGTTGACGCCATCTGCAGGCATTAAAATAAACTAAAGTTGCATTTAAAAATTCTTTTTATATTATTCATAATCTTACCAATAATTTACAAAAAGTTTCAGGATCATAAATATAATAGTCTTTTCAAAAAAAAAACTTTTAAAAAGTGTCTTTTTTCCCGATTTTGAAAGTAAAGGTCCCCTTAAACATATGTGGCTTCGTATGCACTCAAGCATGATTATTAATTAAGCACGAGGATATGGTTTCGTTTCAATTTCCTTTAGGTTTTCTTTATGCTAAGCTATCGGTTTTTTTCTTGGAACCTGGGCGCTTTTATGGGCATAATAGGCATACTAACGCAATCCCTGAGCATGGTTTTTTTTTTTTTTTTTTTTTTTTTTTTTTTTTTTTTTTTTTTTTTTTTTTTTTTAAGGGAGTGGGGAAATGCTTTATGCACCATAAGTGTCCGAAAACACCCGTGTGCCGGACTCCCCAGCCTACCCAGGCCTACCGGCTAAAACCTTTTGCAGGGCCTCGGCCCCCAATGTTGGCCATAAGCCTGCTCAGCGCCGCTGTCACCGCAGCCGCCTTGTCCGCCCGGCTTTTAATTTCGTCCCAGAAGGTGAGCCTACAATCTAGGCTCACCCCCAGGTACTTCACTGCCGGCTTCGTCTGGACCGTCATGTCTCCTACCCGCATTCCTATCAGTAGCGGAATGCGCTTCTTTGTCAGAAGGACGATCTCGGTCTTGGTCAGGGCCAGCTCCAACCCGTGATCGCTCAGCCAAGGACCCACCCGACGCATCACCTGGTTGAGCCTCATTTGCGCTGCCTCGACATTTCTGGCGGTGATGACTGCCGCAATGTCGTCAGCATACCCAACCAAGAAAGACCCTTCCGGCATCTCCATACGAAGGATCCCGTCATATGTATAATTCCATATGTCGGGCCCCAGTATAGATCCCTGGGCCGCCCCTGCCGAGAGAGCCCTCGTTTCCGGACCATCTTCCGTTTCGTAGGTGAGGGTGCGGTCCTTCAGATAATCCCCCATCATCCGCAGAAGATACTGGGGGACCCTGAAGTCCCGTTCTAGCGCATTCAGCGCATCCCCCCACCTCACCGAGTTAAAGGCGTTGCGCACGTCCAGAGTGACCAGCAGGCACACCGGACGGGAATAATGATTCCCACATTCGGTGGCCCTGGCCGCGTCGACTACCTCCTGGATAGCGTGAACCGTCGACCTTCCTTTCCGAAAGCCATACTGCCTTTCGGAAAGATCTCCAGCGGCAACTACCGCCGCCTGGAGACGAGGCTTCAGGAGCTTCTCCAGGAGCTTGCCGGCTGTGTCGAGCATACACAGCGGTCTGTATGACCCAGGGGACCCTGCAGGTCCCTTGCCCTTGCTGATCAGCACAAGCCGCGCTGCCTTCCAGCGAGACGGAAAGATTCCCGCCTTCAGGCAGGCGTTGTATATGTCCAGCAAGAGCTCTGGATGGCTCGTCGTCAACGCCTTTAGCACCTCTGCTGGAAGCCCGTCGGGCCCCGGCGCCTTCCTGTTTTTAAGACCTTGCGAGGCCCTCGTGAGCTCCTCCATTGTGAAAGGAGGAGCTTCGAGTTCCCCGCCAGCCGCGCGGTTGGGTCCCAACTGGTGGGTGGGGAAAAGGGCATCCACGATGGTTCGGATCGTCCCCGCATCGAGGGGAGCGTTCGGTGAGAACGCCCCCAATTTGCGGAGAACGATCCTATACCCCAGCCCCCAGGGATCCTCATTGAGGTCCTCGCCCAGCCGCTTCCAGCATCGGCGCTTACTCGTTTTGATGGCCCTACGAAGGTCCTTTTTCGCCGCCTTGTGCTCGGCAGATTTACGGGCTGCGTCGGGATCGCGCCGATCGGCTCGCTGAGCCAACCGCCTGAGACGGAGACATTTCCGCCTCAGTTCCGCGATCTCATCCGTCCACCAATACGCCGGGTGTCGCCCCTCCCTATATCCCTTCTTCCTTGGCACGGCTTCTCGGCAAGCCCGGTGGATAAGACTCATCGTTGAGTCCACCACCAGTTCGGCTCGCTCGAGAGGTGGCAATCCTTGCGGGATCCCATCAATGGTTTGCCGGCCGCGTGTGATGGCCTGAGACATCGTTTCAGCATCCATCCTGGCGACATCCCATCTGGGCGGGCCTTGCGAACGCCGGGCCCGCGCTGGCGCTACACCACGCACGCGGAACGTGATATATTGGTGATCGCTGGCTGTATAGTCCTCGATCACCTGCCAGTTCTGCACTCGTGCAGCCAGACTTTCCGTCGTTAAGGAGAGATCAATGATCGTCTCCCTATAACCAGGCCGCCGAAAGGTAGATGTCGAGCCGGTGTTTAATAACACCAGCCCAACCCTGGACGCAAAGTCCAGAACGCAACCTCCCCGGGAGTCGGGTATAGGCTCCCCCCACTCCAAGGCCTTCGCGTTGAAGTCTCCAGCCACCACCAGCTCTCCACCCATGCCCCGGATGGCGTCCTCCAGGCCATCTAATTTGGCCTGAAAGTCGGCTATTGGTTCGTTTGGGGTAAAGTAGCAACTGACGTAAGTAACGTCATCACACCTCACCCAAACGAAGCCAGCGCCCGCGCCATGGTTCGCGACGTTAAAACGTCGTAGATCCGGGACCCAGATTGCGGCCGTGCCAAGGGTGTCCCGATACCAAGTTGGCTCATCCCCGGCTCGATACTGCTCGCTGATCAATACAAGGTCAGCATCTTTCTCGAGTCGGATCTGAGCCAACAGGTCATGGGCCGTCCTGCTCCTATTTAGGTTGCCCTGTAGGACCACAACCATCCTTTTGTTTGGCCTAACTCAAGGCCTTGCGAAAGACCCCGCACTCCCCAGAACCCGCGACGTGCCGACGCGCGTCAGTCTTCCCCGTCAGTCTGACTGACTGAGCATGGCCTTAGCGATGATGATCTTGCTTCCAATGCCGACACCAACATGCCTACATCCTCCATACCATTTAGCCGCCCTGTTATTGTACCTGAGACGGATGATGAATTTTCAGACGAAGACGACGTCCCTTTAGCAAATTTACCCTCAAAATCAAAAATAAAGAAAAGCAGTCGTCGCAAAGAACCTACCAGTAGAATGAACTGGTCAACTGAACATTTGCCCCCTTATAACCCGGATCGTTACATTTTCACTGGAGATGTTGAGCTTCCTGATGATATAAAAGAGCTAGATTCGCCAGCCGATTTCTTCTTATATCTATTTACTGACGAGTTGATAACAATGATAGTAGAACAATCTAATTTGAAAGCTATTCAAGATAACGTCAACAAGCCAGCCCATATCTCGAAAGAAGAGATGGAACAATTTATTGGTATTGTAACTTTTATGTCATTGGTGAGACTACCGGCATCAAGACTTTACTGGAATTCGGACATAGGGCAGCCTCAAGTAAATGGTGTAATCACATGCAACAGATGGGAAACAATAAAGCGTTTCTTACGTTTCAACGACAACACAAAATTTATTCCAATTGGTAAAGAAGGACACGATAAACTATTCAAAGTTCGTCCTCTGATAGAGAGAATTCGACAGCGACTTTTGATAGTTCCCAGGGAAGAATATTTGGCGGTAGATGAGCAGATAATACCTACCAAAGGCAGACACGAACTCAAACAGTATAACCCAGCGAAGCTGAATAAATGGGGTTATAAAAACCAAGTTTTGAGTGGAGTCTCAGGCTTTAACTATGACTTCGAGTTATTTGCTGGTGAGCAAAGCAACAAAGTTCCTGATGGCGCACCTGACCTTGGAGTTAGTGGCAATGTCGTGACTCATTTAACACAATCGGTACCAAAACACAAGAATCACAAAATCTTTTTTGATAATTGGTACAATAGTCCTAAATTACAGGTATATCTAACTCAATGTGGTCTTTTGCCTTCGGGAACCGTGCGATTGAACCGAGTGCCAAATGCTGAAATGCCTCCCGAAAAAGAGTTAAAAAAAGGAGGACAAGGCCATATGATTGAAAAGACTGCTACAATGGATGGAATTCAACTAGGTTTGGTAACTTGGTTTGACAACAAACCTGTGAATCTGCTTTCAACATTCATTGGTAGCGAACCTGTCACAAAAAAGCAAAGATATTTCCGTTAAGACCACCAATACAAAGAAATAGACTGTCCCCAAGTTGTTGAAGTCTACAATCGTTATATGGGAGGTGTGGACTTACTCGATTCAATGCTGGGCTTTTACAGGATTCACTTGAGATCAAAGAAGTGGTATAAAAGGATTTTTTTCCATATGATAGATTTATGCGTTGTAAATGCGTGGATTTTGTGGCGGAGAGTAAACGAAGACTCTTATTTATTTAGTGGAAACATGGCACCGTCGTTTAGGCCATATGAATCTAGCAGATCTGACTAAAATGAAAAATGGAGCTGTGAATGGTGTTGATTTCACAGGCAAATTTGACTGCAGAGTATGTGTTGCATGCAGTAAAGTGAAACAATCGAGGTTACCATTCAAGCACAAAGGTTCTAGAGCCACAAAATTGCTACAAGTAGTTCACGGGGATTTGTGCGGCCCAATGGAAAACGCATCGATTGGAGGAAACAAGTACTGCTTTGTGCTAGTGGATGACTACAATCGTCGGGTATTTGTTTATTTCTTGAAACACATCGGAGACATTTCAAAAGTTTTGTTTGTTTAAAAATTTGCTTGAAAAGCAAACCGGTAATCACATAATAACATTTCGCTCTGATAACGGAACTGAATTTTGCAATAACCAGTTTAAACGTTTTTTCGAGGAGAACGGGATCACCCATCAAAGGACAATTGTTTATACCCCACAACAAAACGGATTGGCAGAAAGAACGAATCGATCAATTATAGAAAAGGCAACATTTATGCTATTCGACGCCAATTTAGGCAAAGAATATTGGGCAGAAGCTGTGAAAACAGCGACATATATTAAAAATCATTCGATCTCAAGGGTGCTGAACAACAAATCGCCTATGGAGATTTGGAATGGAGTAAAACCGAATTTGAATCACTTCAGAATCTTTGGCACATGCGCGATGATGCATATCCCGAAAGAAAAGCGGCGAAAGGAAAAATCGAAAGAATATCTATTTGTTAGATATTGCGATGAAAGCAAGGGTTATCGTTTGATAAATCCAGAAACTAAACAAGTTATTGCCAGCCGAGATGTCATATTTATGGAAACTAGTAATATTTTACCCTTAGATACTTTAAACAAAATTTGTGAAATATTTTCAGATGAGAACAATGAAGAAACATCTGAATCATGTGAATAGTGACGAGGAAACGGAAGTAGAATCAAATGCCAGTGATACAACATTGAACCAAACGATTGTTGAACTCACCAATCGTGATGATGAAGATAGCAATGATCCAGAATATCTTCCGGATGAGCCGATTACTGATTCCGAAAATTCCGTTCAAGTTTTACGTTGTTCAGAAAGAGCAGTGAAGCAAACTGGACACAACAATGAACCGTCTACAATTCATGAAGCCTTGTCAAATGACGATAAAGAAGAATGGAAGAGAGCCATGGACAGTGACTACAAGTCGCTTATCAATAATCGCACTTGGGATTTAGTAGAGCTACCAAAAGGTCAGAAACCAATAAATAATAAGTGGGTTTTCAAGTAGAAAACGAATGCGAACGGCTGCATTATTAGTCATAAAGCAAGACTAGTGGCAAAAGGGTGCAGACAAAAGGCAGGTATAGATTATGTCGAAACTTTTTCATCGGTAGTGCGCTATTCATCGATTCGTTTCTTATTAGCACTTTCTGTCAACAAACAAACAACAACAAACCATTGCTCTATCAAGTGCAGAAGCGGAATACATGGCGTTGGCAACTACGTTTCGAGAGTCAATTTGGTTAATGCAGTTAAGGGGTTATTCTACTGTTAAACGGGTAAAAAGCAGTATCTTTTTAAAAGTGTTGTAAAAAAAAAACTATTAGAGATATCAATTTGAAATTTTGCATGCATCTTTATTAATGAAAAAAATATATAACGGCATAGTTGATTAAAAAAAAAAACAAAATGGCGGCTTCGGTTTATGATTGATATAGCGCGCGCTGACGGCCAGAGTCATTTGCGCGGTACATTGCCCAGGTCGTCCAGGTGATCTGCAATCAATTTAACGATGAAATTTTATTAGTTTAGCTAAAAACACACAGACTGAACCTAAATTGAGCCGTAAATATTAAATTTTCGCGATTTGACAAGCATTGGAAAATAGCATGCTCGATTTTGGACGTTTTTTCGATGAAAAAAGTGCTCCCAAATAACCAAATTTCGATTTTTATGGCTCAATTTAGGTTCAGTCTGTGTAAAATTGATATATAACTATGCAAAAAAATTTTTAGCTAAATCGCTTCATTAGTTTTTTCTCTACGATGTACCGCGCACCAAAACAACACGTTTTGAGTAAATCGCGTTTAAAGTTTTTTTAACCGATTTTTTTTTTAATCAACTATGCCATTATATATTTTTTTCATTAATAAAGATGCATGCACAATTTCAAATTGATATCTCTAATAGTTTTTTTTTACAACACTTTTAAAAAGATACTGCTTCTTACCCGTTTAACAGTAGAATAACCCCTTAATGCAGTTACAAGCCGAATTATTAAACCAACCGCAATCATCGATTACAAATTATTGTGACAATAAGAGTGCAATTGATATATCTCACACTGGTGTATATAGTTCACGTACAAAACATATAGACATTAAACATCACTTTGTACGCGATGTCATTGAATCAGGGAAAATCAAACTGCAACACGTTACAACCAAAGAGATAGTAGCAGACAATCTCACTAAAGGAGTATCAATTGATAAACATAATTATTGTGCAAAACAGATGGGAATTGCTAATTGTTCATCATTTTTTAACTCTTTATGACTAAATTTGAATAACGTAATGAAATGATAATGAATTTTTATTGTATTTAGAATTGTATTTTTATATTTGATTAAGTGGGAGTGTTGAAATGTGAACATGGCTTAATAATCAAACATGTCAAATGTACAAGAGAATGATGTCATGTGTTGCGTAACGGTGCAGACCGAATAGTATTATTCAAAATGTAACGGTCGGTACCGTTGTGCAACGCCACCCCTGGAGGAAGATATGCTATCATTATCTTCCCACGCAGGCGACGGCTCCGGTTTCGTCTAAGCCGGAGTCGTACGTGCAAAAATGCGCTGAGCTTGCGGCGTCGCTACCGGGCGGCGTGAGATCTGCACACTCAGCGCGTCCCGTGGGCGGACGACCGAGAGCTTTTGAGCCCTCGCTGGCTGACCACGGGACAATTGCATTTAAACCACCATCAGAGAGAGTCGCAGTTGATCCATCATAAAGTCAAGTCGTGCATTGAGAGTTGCATTTAAACCACGATCAAAGAGAGTCGCAATAAAATAATCATCGTGGAAGTTTAAGTCGAGTATCGCATTTAAAAATTACAGTTTGAGTTCCGAGAGGAGGAATCGGTATCCCTAAGTACTCCAAAGTCGCGATTCGTTTTACTTAACTCACTATCGACATTCATAAAAACCGCGAACTACCTCCCCGGGAGGCGAAGTGTCGTAGGGAAGTGTCGCCGGGTAGTCCACTAGCGGTGGAAAGCATAAAATAAATAGCTGAAACCTACACCCTAGTGCCGTTTTCATTAGGGAACAACGCCCAACTCCCCTGATTCCCACAAGAACATCCAAAGGAGCCCCCTTTCCCTCGTCAGCGGGAAACAAAAGGAGCCCCCTTTCCCTCGTCAGCGGGAAACACCACTCAAAACCCACAACATTTTGGCGCAGCCGGTAGGATCGAGGAAGCCCGGTTCTATTTAAACCGTAAGAGCTTGAAAAAGCCTCGATCCTGCGAATCATTACGGGTTCAACCTGAGACTAAGTCTTTGTCTCAGGGGCTTTAATTAACAGCCAACGAACCCCAACGCTCCAGGGTATTCATCTTTAGTTGCCTCTGCTCCAGGTGAGCAAGCAATTACCCTGAGTCTCGGGAGAGCAACTTTAGTCGCCTCTGTTCCAGGCGAACAAGCGATCTCCCAAATTCCTACTTTTCGTGCAAAAGGCACCATCGAGGGAATTTGAAGGGCTCTACCCCCCCAGCTCGACAGGAAGAGGAAGTGAATGTCAGGCGAGGGATCACCCGCCTGCAGCCTAGAAGAGGACGACTCAACAAATTCAGCGGCCCCGGAGGACGACAACAGCGACTCAGCGACTCAACCGCCGAGGGAGCACCCCATCGCCTCAACAAGAACATCGAGGGAGCAACTCGGCGCCTCTACAAGAACTCCGAGGGAGCAACTCGGCGCTTCTACAAGATCATCGAAGGAGCAACTCAGCGCAGTGACACCATCTGCAACTTCTGACCAGAACACCGGATTGCGGCTGAGGAGCGGTGCCATAATACCCCGCTCATTACCTGTAAGTTTAAATCAACATTTGAAATTTTTGTTAGAAAGGGTGCGAGCGTCCGAAGCCGGATTAACAATTCGGCACTTCGAAATTTTTACTAAAAAATTTGAAGAAGTTAGCGAGCAACGAGAAGCTCGAGTTTTAAAGGGAAAACGCGACTCGGAAGACTTCCGAGAAGAAATACGCAAATTTAAAGAACACTCGCAGCCTTTCACCTTATTAGAAAAAATAAGTGCTCTGGATTTAAGCAATAACAGTGAAAGTGCTAGTGATCCCGAATCTTCGATCCGCGGGTTATCCGGTTGGCTAGGCGCGTCTTTTATTGATTCTTCCGGGGAAGACGAATCACTGGATTCCCCTAAATTTCGACCGGAGGGATCCTCCCCAATTTTAATTACGAAAAGGGAAAGTAAAGTGAAGGAAATGGCCGATTTTGAAAAAGTGGCTAAATTGACCGCGCAGCTTGTGCCGTTGTTTTCCGGAGAGCCCGGCACGCGTCTCGCTCAGGAGGTACAAACCTTCCTCGGATGTTGCCGACAAGTTCAGAATTGTCTTTCGGAGGCGGACCGTTCCGTTTTCCTACAAATTCTCCCTACTAGGCTCAGAGGCGAAGCCTATCAATTATTTGCACTAGAAGTGCCCACATCACTCAAAGAATTCGAAGACCGGCTCAATCGAACGTATCTCCCCCGCGAAACTTATCAAGAGCTAGTGAATAAGCTCATTACAATGAGGCAAAATCCGCTCGAGGATCTTCCTCTTTTTATCTCGCGGCTCCGGCAAGTCCTCGTGCAGTGTAAAGAGGCAGCCGACGCGAAATATGGTGCAATTGCGGCAGGCGCAGTTAAGTCCCAATTAGAGGACTTCGCGAAAAATGCTTTAAAAGGTGGGGTAAAAAACCCTCATTTATGCCAGTATCTCCTGGCCCTCCCGGATGAGGATTTTGAGAATATAATTAAAAAAGCATTAGACATGGAGAGACTCCAACAAGGGTCAACGCACCTCCATCCCACATCACTAGTGCCAGTCGCGCAAAATTATCAACCGAATATTAATTTGCAACCCGCGCCCGTTTATACGAATCCAAATCATTATCAGCAAAATGCTAATTTTTCTCCAAGCCAGCCGGTTCATACAAATATCGCGTCTTCCGCCATGATACAGCCCACGGCGGGCACATCTTTTTTAGCGGCAGGCCAGGTACCCGTGACTCGTTTTAAGGGTGCCAGTACACACTCCCAGCTCGCCCCGTCGACACCCGCGATTGTCCCGAAACAAGAAATTACGAATCAGGCCTATAATCGAGGGCAAAAGTTCCTCGCGAATATAATTTGCAGCTACTGCAAGAAAAAGGGGCATACTTACGCGGAGTGTATTTCGCGAAAAAATACACCTTTTTGTATGAAATGCCAAAAATACGGGTATGATGTGCGCGACTGCAGGACAAATCGTCCCACGCCACAAATCCAAGGTAATAATAATAACGCGAAAATTTTTAACGTCCACCTGAAGTGCGAATTCTGCGGCCGTCGCGGGCACGAATTGAATAAGTGCATTCAGAAGAAAAGGTGGGACGAACGAAGTCGGGGAAACGACAAAAAGTCGACCCCAAAATCCCCGGCTCGACTATAAAACCCAATAAGCAAAATAAAGGGTCGCCTCAGACGCCCGAACACAGTGTCCCTACAGTCAAACTTCCTTTAGATATAGGCCTTAACGGCCAAGCTGAGCTTGTAGTGGACACCGGCGCTGAGGTAAGCATAATAAAAAAAGGGGCAATTAAAAGCCCCAAAATAATAGACAAAACTAAAAATTTAACTTTACAAACACCCTTCGGGACTGGAAAGACACTCGGGACTTGCAAAGGAAATATACTACTAAATAAAAGCAAAATACCTTGCAAATTCCAGGTTACTAACAACCTGCCCGGCCTTTCCAACGACGGTCTGCTAGGAAATGATTTTCTAGCAAAAAACTGTAACGTTGAGGGTCCCAATAAACAACTTCGTTTTCCTCGCACGGAAAACAATTCGAGGGAATTTGCTGTTCCGCTTATCCCCTCATCGGAAAAATCGGTTTCCAAGACCACCGCTAAACTGAATACACTAGAACACAGGACAGAGCCCGAAAAGGCAAATGTGTTGGCCTGTAGTGTATCCAGGGCAGATCCTGTTAGGAATGCTGGCAGTGGAGAAACCAAAGACCAGGCCGAGGAATACAGGGCGCAGTTGGTTGCTCTAAGCGAACCCAAGCGTATACCTGCTCGTGCCAACATAATGGTCAAAATTCCGTTGAGTTTAAGGGAGGAAACTCTCTGCAAATCTCAGGAGATTTGTGAAGGAGTGTTTCTTGCGAACAGTCTGTTGCCTCCGAATTGTCCAGAAGTATTCATTGGAGTCCTCAACGCGACCAGTTCTCCAGTAGTCCTGACCAACTTAAAATTACAGTTGGCTCCAGCTAAAGACTACTCATTAGAACCGTTATCCCGAAAACACACCTCAATAAACCAAACCGAGATCGCTAATAATACGCGACCAATAAATAAAAACCAGCAGAAAGGGTCAATCAAAAAACAAACACCTCGAGACAGGGTACTAAGCGATGCTTGCAGCATTAATGCAACATCCGCCCAAGAAAAAATTATTTTTAAGGAAAACAAGCGGCCACAGAGCCCCAAAAAAGACGCTTGCGAGTCCCTCATAGAGCCAGAGGAAAATTTATCCGAGGCCAAGAAAACTCCATCGTCCAATATAGACAGCATGCTCAATTTATTAATGCTCATGCTGATGTATATTCAATCAATATTTAGGCCAAAGAGCCAAAATACAGACGCTTGTGGGTCCCTGATTCAACCTGAACCTAAAAGGTACCAGGAAAAACACACCCCAACGTCACCAAAACAGTCTCGACGGCGAAAAAGTAGAGGCAATGACGTAGAAAATACGGCAACCCTACTACACGTCCGAAAATTATTCACGGACCATGCTGACCCGATAAACTCTGCTCCTAATACAAGATTAGCCAGGCTAGAAACAGAACTCAGCCTGAGCCAAAATCTTAGTGCGGATGAAAAAGCCTCAATATCAAAACTCTGTCGTGAGTATAACGATATTTTCTTCTTAAAGGGAGACAAACTCACCTACACCAGGGCCATCACGCACAAAATACCACTGGTGCAAGACCAAGCACCAATCAACCAGAAAATGTACAGGTTGCCAGAAACTCAGCGTAACATAATCAACGAGCAGCTAAGAGACATGCTCGAAAGCGACATAGTCCAACCAAGTAAGAGCCCTTGGAACTCGCCACTTCTGGTAGTCCCGAAAAAGCCGGGACCAGACGGTGAGAAGCGGTGGAGAGTCGTCATCGATTTTCGAAAATTGAATGACAAAACTATAGGCGACGCATTCCCACTGCCGAGAATCGAGGATATTTTAGACCAACTTGGTCATTCTCGTTATTTTTCCACCCTCGACCTCGCAAGCGGCTACCATCAAGTTTTGGTCGATCCAAAGGATCGGCCCAAGACAGCTTTCAGCACAAATTATGGGCATTACGAGTTCAAACGAATGCCATTTGGGCTCAAAGGAGCCCCCGCTACGCTCCAACGTCTCATGAATTACGTACTTACCGGCCTACAAGGCCTCGAATGTTTCGTCTACCTAGATGACATAGTCATCTACGGTAAAAATCTCGAAGACCACAATGCAAAACTTCGCAAGGTTTTCGACAAATTGAGGGAGAACAACTTGAAACTGCAGCCAGAAAAGTGCCAGTTTCTTAGAAAAGAAGTTGTTTATTTAGGCCACAAGTGTTCTAGTGAAGGAGCACTTCCAGGCCCCAACAAAACTGCTTGCGTGCAGAATTTTCCTGTTCCCCGAACAGTCCGGCAAGTCCAGTCATTTTTGGGACTTGCCAATTACTATCGGAAATTTGTTCCCGATTTCTCTAAAATAGTGCGTCCAATAACGAACTTGCTACGCAAGGACGTTAAATTTAACTGGACCAGCAAATGCCAAGAGGCATTTGATTCCATAAAGAAATCACTAGTAACTCCTCCACTTCTAATTTATCCAGATTTCTCAAAACCCTTCAACCTAACAACAGACGCAAGCAATGAAGCAATCGGCGCCGTTCTCTCTCAAGGAGAAGTAGGCAGTGATCAGCCGATTGCCTATGCCAGCCGAGCTTTAAATAAAGCCGAAAGAAATTACTCCACCATCGAAAAGGAGTTGCTGACAATAGTCTGGGCCACTAGAAATTTCCGGTGTTATCTTCAGGGCCGTAAATTTACGGTATACACCGATCATAAGCCCCTCAAAGGAGTCTTCAATGTGAAAGACCCAACTTCCCGTTTGGTGAGATTTCACCACAAACTCTCCGAATTCGATTACTCCATCGAATATAAACCCGGGAAGTATAACACAAATGCGGATGCTCTGAGCCGCATCCCGCAAAATACAGACGGAACAAGTAAGGGAAACACCTTCACGGTAAACGCCCTAGTACATCATAGCATGAATTCTGACATCGAGGAAGAATCCGATACAGAAATTCCCAAACGTGCTAAAGTAAATATACTGACCCGAGCCCAGGCCCGGAAAGCGAAAGACGCTACAACGGAATTGGGAGAAACCGAAAAGGTTGAAAAGAAAAATTCGGATCCCAAACATGAGACTAGGAACAACCCAGAACCCAAGCCGGCAGAAGTACATCCGCAAGACTCAGTAAATACAAGACCCCCTGAGTTAATTTCGGACCCCAAGGAAGTTGAGATAATCCTAAAAGATTACCACGACTCACCCTTTGGAGGCCATCAGGGAGTCCAAAAAACTTATAAGCGGATCCGGCGAAAATATCGATGGAGGCGAATGCTCCGCGATATCAAGGCACACATTAAGAAATGTCCAAAGTGCCAAAAGCTGAAAGCGTCTCCACAATACAAAATGCCCATGGTCATCACCGATATCGCTGAACAGCCTTTTGACAAGGTTTATATGGATATCGTGGGGCCACTGGAAGAGTCCACCTCAGGTAACAAATATATCCTAACATTTCAGGACAACTTAACTAAATTTGTGGACTGGTACGCCATACCGAATGCGGAAGCAATTACAATAGCGCAAATTTTCTTCGACGAAATCGTCACGCGCTACCGCATTCCCAAAAGAATAGTCACAGATCAAGGAACAAACTTCCTGAGTGACTTATTCAAACAGGTATGTAAACTCTTACGGGTGAAGAAGCTGCAAACGTCAGCCTACCACCCCCAATCTAACGGAGCACTTGAGCGTGCACATAGACCGTTAATAGAGTACTTGCGTACAATTGTGGACGAAAATCCCAAGAGCTGGGATCAATTTTTAAGAACTGCCGCCTTTGTATACAACAATAGTGTACACGAAGGAACTAAGTTCACACCTATGGACTGTCTCTTTGGCTTCACTGCTGATGTCCCAACGAATTTAAAACGGGACCCCGAGCCTGTATATAATCACGAGAGCTATTATCACATGCTCCGCTACAGGCTTCAAAAATCATACGCCACAGCGCGAAAAAACCTCCTTGCGAGCAAACGAAAATCCAAGGAGTATTATGATAAAAACGCTAAACCTCTATCATTTCACATAGGGGATAAGGTTCTCCTAAAGAGCGAAAGCAGAAAGCACAAGCTCTCGGAGATATGGGTAGGACCTTATCTGGTAACCGCCGTCCCGTCATCAGTAAATACTACTATACGCATGGGCGGACGTACGGTAACTGTACATAATAATAGGCTCAAGCCCTACTACGACTAACAGCAGATCACACCGATCAAAAAATACTGAAACTCCGCTTTTTCCTTCACGGTACGATCGTATATATTGAATTTCACTTGGTGGTAATAATATTCAACTTTAAACATATGCGATAGAAACAAACGCACTTACGATTTTTTTTGCCTCACCCCTAAATGCGCGTATGATTTTTACCAATATCGCGTAAATTAAATTAAAGTATTTTCACCCCGCAACTATATATAGAACCCCGAATCGGACAAACGTCGATCACTGGCAAAATAAGTATGTTATGGTGATACACAACTATTGTATTAAATTATACATATAATAGCAAAAAAAAATTAACTAATATTTTTTTATACATAATGTGCTAAAATAAGAAAAAAAAAGGATAGTAATAAGGGAAAATATTTTTTTTAATAAGATATAATAACCAACATTTTCAAAAAAAAATAATAATAAATTATCTCATTCATAATTCACTCTTATTAAAGAATATTATACACAAAAAAAAAAAAAAAAAAAAAAAAAAACAATTTTTTTTTTACAATAATTTGTTATAAATTACTCATTCAAAGAAAAAACTTTATTCTTTCAAAAAAAAAAAATTAAAATAATATATATATATACACAAGAATAATAGAAATAACAATTAACTAGTATTTAAGAAGAATAATTATTTTCATTTCAAAAAAAAATTATATAAACAAATAATAAGAGCATTTAACCTGTAACTAGAAATTAAGGAAAAATGTTATTATGTATAAAACATATAATTGTAACACCCCGACGACACCCCCCGGCAACCGATTTTTAAGCGGAGAGTCATTTCTCTTCCAAAAATGACTCTCTTTTTCATAGGGGGAAGGAATGTTGCGTAACGGTGCAGACCGAATAGTATTATTCAAAATGTAACGGTCGGTACCGTTGTGCAACGCCACCCCTGGAGGAAGATATGCTATCATTATCTTCCCACGCAGGCGACGGCTCCGGTTTCGTCTAAGCCGGAGTCGTACGTGCAAAAATGCGCTGAGCTTGCGGCGTCGCTACCGGGCGGCGTGAGATCTGCACACTCAGCGCGTCCCGTGGGCGGACGACCGAGAGCTTTTGAGCCCTCGCTGGCTGACCACGGGACAGTTGCATTTAAACCACCATCAGAGAGAGTCGCAGTTGATCCATCATAAAGTCAAGTCGTGCATTGAGAGTTGCATTTAAACCACGATCAAAGAGAGTCGCAATAAAATAATCATCGTGGAAGTTTAAGTCGAGTATCGCATTTAAAAATTACAGTTTGAGTTCCGAGAGGAGGAATCGGTATCCCTAAGTACTCCAAAGTCGCGATTCGTTTTACTTAACTCACTATCGACATTCATAAAAACCGCGAACTACCTCCCCGGGAGGCGAAGTGTCGTAGGGAAGTGTCGCCGGGTAGTCCACTAGCGGTGGAAAGCATAAAATAAATAGCTGAAACCTACACCCTAGTGCCGTTTTCATTAGGGAACAACGCCCAACTCCCCTGATTCCCACAAGAACATCCAAAGGAGCCCCCTTTCCCTCGTCAGCGGGAAACAAAAGGAGCCCCCTTTCCCTCGTCAGCGGGAAACACCACTCAAAACCCACAACACATGTAAAAACTGTCTAAAACTTTTTCGCCCTCTCTAATAAAAGCCGTACAAGGAACATTTATTTATTATTTATTTATTTATTTACTCCACATATAATAGGCTTAATCCTAAAATACATGGATATATATAAGCGCACTCGGGTACTATGCCCATATGGCGCATACCTTTAAATTATACATAACAATTTAGTACAAGGAACAGAACGTGTTTGTTCGCGTGGGTTAGAAATTCCATATACTAGCGCCTCTTTTTCTTCTTCATTCTCCAAAAGATTTTGTGTTGATATAGTAAGCTGCGGAATTTTGAAATTTTCATTATTTTTAAATGTGAGAAGCAGGCCTGAGAAAATCCAAGCAACTGCAAAAATATTTTTTTGTTTCAAATTGGCCACTGGATTTCGTTAAATAAACATCCGACTGTTTAAATTAAAAATAAAATAAATTTTTATATTTTGAACCTAGATCTTATAATAATTTTATATAGGAAGGACATTCTCTTTTCCTATAATTTATATAATTTTCTGTTAAGTGGCCCCTGGTCACAAGTAAGTCCTCGTACCTCGTATTTGTTAAATCTGCACTTTTCATTGAAGAAGAACAAGCTACATAATGCAAAACTTGCTTATTTCCACAAATACTTCTTATCATAAAAACTAATACACTTTTGGCTAATTTTGATGACTGCTAACCATTTCCAAAATCTTCATAGCCTTCTACAACACCAGTGACTAGTTTAGTTTGTAAGTCAGATTTTCTTGAATTGACATTTCGTCAAATATTAATTCAATTTCTTTGTATTTTGAATACACGCAATCAACTTGTTTCTTTATTTGATTTAAAATACCATAATTAATTCCAGGAGAAAGATTTTTAAGAGATGTCCAGTTATGTAAAGAGCTCTCGCAGGGCAAATGAAAATTAAGCACACTGCGCAAAAATTGATATCCTGAAGATGATCGATGAACCGAGAAATTTTCTTTTCTACTTCAGAATAAATTCTCGGCTCTTTTAAGATAATTTTTGCAAATGTTTTCGAATTTTCATTTACATTTGCCAAAATATCAATGCTGAAGGATATATCAGTAGCAAATGTAGTAGCATAAAGTTGTGTTAGCATGTTTTTGCTTTTTTTAATTTTAAATTCTCAGGAATAAATTCTTTTATTTTCTTATTAAGAAACTGCATACGATGGAAATTGGTTTTACACTTCCCACACAGATTTGGCTTTTAATGAAAGGAAATATGAACACTTATTTAATTCATTAAAATCTACATCCGCATTTTCCTGCTTCCATCCATATGCTCTCGTATTAACACTTCCACCAGATACTAAGGAAATCTCCCGATGATCCGGGATAAAAGAGAAAAACAGGGTTGGTATGGTACTTTTTTTTTCAAATACTTTTTTTCCAATATACCGTTCTTCAAAATGTATATCGCAAATATACGGCTTTTTCTTGCTTCTTACAGCAGTAACCGATTCTTCCGAAGCATTAACCCACGATTCAAATTTGTCGGGATTATGCTTTGAAAAATTAAAAAAGCGCCTCAGGATTATTTTTTGCAGTTTCCTGACAACTGACAAGAGCACTTAATATTCCAAAGTTTGGACATATTAAACAGAACAAATAACTGGAAAAGAAAAAATACAAATCCCATATAGATCCAAAAAATATAGTATAGGGTAGGGACTAGTTACTTAAGTCACTGATTGGATCTATACGAGGAACTAGTTCAAGACAATATTTTATGGGGTTTTTGAAGTGAACAAGTAACAAGGATATAAAAATTTTATTCTTTCTCAGCCTAGTTATCCAAAACTCCTAAATAGATATGAAATTTGTGCATATTTTTCCCTGTTAGAAAGAAAAAAAAACAAAGCATATGGAATGCCAACGAAATAATAGTTTATATAAAAATTATAAAATCAACACATTTCTTGCTTAAATTATAAAAATTATATAAAATTACAAAATCAACACATTTCTGGCTTAAATAAGGAAAAAATAAAAATTATTACTGCCCATCGCCCGATTTCTTCCTCTCAAGTGATACTTTTTTAAAGTGTCTTTTTTTTGTGTTATGTGGAAATCTTTCCTTATATTATTATTATTATTATATATTTACTTTTTATCACGTCGTATACTTTTTCAAAATCTTTTAGTCTTTTCTTTCCATTTTTATTTAATCCACTACGAATTAAAATTTTAACTGCAGCTACCTTTAATGCACTTACTGAAGTCAACCACAACTTTCTAAAAGCAAATAACTTTCATGTAATTCCCTGTTTTCATCATTAATGATATTGTTTAAATTTCGGAGGTTGTCTTCCGTGGTTACGGGAAATGCAGATGTGAGAGAAGAAACTGCACTTTCCTGCCGAATAACTTTTTGTATTTGTACGCTTTGCGTGGCCAATGCTTCCATAATCAGTTTATTTTGATTTGTTATCATTTCACTTTGATTTGCTATAATATCTGTAATAAATTTCTTATAATTAATCAAATTTCCAAATAGATTATTATTTATTATTATTATTATGTTATTGGGTCGTCTAGGGCACTCCCAGTGCCTACCGAATAGCAAACGCGACCTATAAGATCTATTGTGCTAGTCCCTTTTATTTAAACCCCTTCCATATCCAGGTCCTTGAAAAAGCCTATGGTCTGCTGGGGAGTCGCATTCGACACATCTTCCGGCGCTATGAGGGATGCTCCGAAGTGTGCCAGCCTTTGTCGACCCAAGGCTGGGCATTGGCAGAGTATGTGTTCCGCTGTTTCTTCTTCCTCAAGACAGAAGCGACATGTATCATCGTCCTCCACACCTATCTTTTTAAGGTGGTATCTTAGGGCACAGTGCCCCGTTAAGAGGTCGGTAATGATTTTTAAATCCGGCTTGCTGAGCATTAGAAGTCTCATCGACCTCTGTTTGGAGGGGTAGATGAAGCGTTTCGCCTGCCTCAGTCCGGTTTGGTTGATCCAGTGTGAGGCTTTGCTATCTTCTTCCCATAGCCTAAGGTAGGATCTATAATAGCTCCTGGCCAGGCCACAGTAAGGCTCCGGTCCAATGAACGCGGATTTTGCGCCATTTCTGGCGAGTTCATCCGCCTTTTCATTTCCAATTATTCCTTCGTGGCCTGGTACCCAAGCTATAGTAAGCTTATTTGTGCTAGCGAGTGTTTTTAACGTTGACAGGCAGCACCAGACCAGGTTCGACTCTATAGTGTAGCTAGAGAGCGCTCTAATCGCCGCTTGACTGTCCGTTAAAATCCATATTTTAACACCTCTCATTCCCTTTTCTATGATAGTTCGGGCGCAGGTATCTATAGCAATAATCTCAGCCTGAAATATCGTGGGAGTCCTCCCTAAGGCTATTGAGATCTGGCAGTTGGGCCCATAGATTCCCACACCGGAGAATCCGTCGCACCTAGATCCGTCCGTATACCATGCAACAACCCCCAATCGGGCTAGGTTTTCATTTTCCTTCCACCACTGTCGGTCTCTTATTACGGTTTTGAATGGTATCTCCAAGTTTGGTTTTTTTATTATCAGGTCCGACGGCCCCATAATCAGCGGGTCTTTTGTGAACATCTTCAGTATCTGTGAATGCCCTCCGTCTTCATTTGCTTTGCAATGACCTGATATATGGAGTTTTAGAGTGCTGCTAGCCGCTTCCTTTTGTACGTATAGGTGGAGCGGTAGTATATCTAGCAGCACTTCTAAGGCCGCAGTTGGGCAAGTTTTCATGGCCCCTGTGATGCCGGTACAGGCTAGTCTTTGCACTTTGTTAAGTGTGGCTATCGCCTTGGACTGCTCTGTTTTATTCCACCATATGGCTGCCGCATAGGTGACAATGGGTCTTATTATCGCCTCATATGACCATAGTATCATTTTAGGCTTTAGCCCCCATTTTTTTCCAAACAACCTACGGCATGACCAAGTGGCTCTTATAGCCTTATCTGCCGTTTTATTTAAATGGGTATTCCAGGTGAGTCGCTGATCCAGGGTGACCCCCAAATATTTCGTCTCTGTGGAAAAGCCAATTGTGGTTTCATTCAAGGTAGGGCACGTCACAGTTAGTTTCCTCCTTCTAGTGAATGGTATTATTACTGTTTTGTCGGGATTTACTTTAAGGTTTACCTCCTGGCACCAGTCAGACACAAGGTTCAGAGTTATCTGGGCTCTGCGTGATAGCACGCGATCCTCTTTGCTCCGGATGATAATGACTATATCGTCCGCATAACCCTGACATTCTATCCCAGCATTTGTCAACTTTTCTAGGAGACCGTCAACAACTATTGACCACAGGAGCGGAGACAGGACCCCTCCCTGGGGACAGCCCCTAGTGGCCCATGCCGTCACGGAGCTCCCACACAAGTTTGCCGTGATTTTTCGACAGCCTAGCATGGCTTTAATCCATTTCACCGTCTGCATGTCCACACCTTTCCGGACGGCCGCTCTCTCCATGGATTCGAAGGAGGTATTATCGAACGCTCCTTCTATATCAAGAAAAATACATAGGGCTGTTTCCTTCCCATTAAGTGATTTTTCTATGATTGTAACCAGGCTATGAAGGGCAGTGATGGTTGATTTGCCCCCCTGATAAGCGTGCTGGTTTGGGTGTAGTGGAGCCTCACGCAATGCTGTGTTGCGTATATGGTAGTCTAACACTTTCTCCATGGTTTTAAGGAGAAAGGAGGTTAGACTAATGGGTCTATATGCCTTAGGCTGGGAGGGATTACGCCCCCCACCCTTCGGTATGAATGCTACCCTTGTATCCCTCCACCCTTCAGGGATAATACCTAGTGTAAAACTGGCTCTTGCAACCTTAATTATGGCTGGTATTAGTTCTTCCCTCGGGCCCTTTTGCAGTAGGGCTGGGAAGATGCCATCTCCTCCAGGAGATTTGAAGGCCTTGAAAGAGTCGATTGCCCATTCAACTATCCTCGGAGTAAATAAGTGGCCCGAAAGGCTACTGGCTCTCATGGGGGTCTCAGGGCTAAGTCCTGGTGTGCCCCCAGGGGGCCCATCTTCTTCTATTATCGAGTCAGGGAAGTGTGTTTTGATAAGAAGTTTCAAGGTCTCCTTCCCATCCTCCGTATATGTACCGTCCGGCTTTTTTAATAGTCCGATTCCGTTTGTGTGATCTTTGGAGAGGACTTTTTGGAGTCTGGCTGTGGTTGGCAGGTCGTTTATGCCCTCACAGAAGCCTCTCCATGTTTTCCTCTTGGATTTCCGTATTTCTTTGTTGTATAGGGTTAGGGCCTCTTTGTAGGCTACTAATGAGCCTCCTTTCTTGGCCTTGTTGTAAAGCTTACGAGTTTTGGCTCTTAAGCTTTCTAGTTCCCTATTCCACCAGGGAACATCCCTGGATTGCTTCCTTGTCTTTAGCGGACAGTTGTCCTCATACGAGGAGAGGATCACGCGTGTGAGTTTGGACGAGAAGAGGTTTAGGTCTTCTGGGCACGTGATCGGCGAGCACGGAAGCTCTTTTAGATCCTGCCTGACCTGCTCCTGATAACAGATCCAATCTGTTTGTCGAGGAATTCTTCTCTGTTCCTGGCATGTATATTCAGCCTTCACATCAAATCTGATGTGACGATGGTCTGAGAGGGAGGCTTCGTTAGATACATGCCATTTGGTTATACAGCTTAGTAGAGAGGGGGTGGCTAAAGTTAAGTCCAGTACCTCACTACGTATCGCATTAGAGAAGGTTGGTTCTATACCTGTGTTGGCTATTTCTAGGTTGTTCACCATTAGGAAGTCCAGTAGGTACTCACCCCTTCGATTTACGTTGCTGCTGCCCCAGATGGTGTGGTGTGCGTTCGCATCGCATCCTATGATTACAGGTCTACCCCTGCGTCTGCAAAACGACACTAGTCTCTGGATCTCCGGTGGTGGAGCCGTCTCCGTATCGCCTGGGAAGTATGCTGAGGCAATTATTACCTCTCTACTTCCCGCATTTGTAGGGACGTCGATAATACCAGCTACCAGGTCACGCGAGATGAGCTCTGTAATAGGAATGAAGTCCAGTTTAGAGCTGACCAATATGGCCGCCCTAGGAGCTGGGTGCTCCTTACTGTAGATCAACTTACTGTGGTTTATTGACGGTAGTCCTTTGATTATACCCCTGCAGGACCAGGGCTCTTGAATTAGCCCTACGTCAATTTTTTCTCTGGTGAATCTCCAACTTAACACATCCGAAGCTGCCCTTGCGTGATGGAGATTCACTTGTAGGACTTTTAGGGCAGAGTCCTTGCTGTTAGGCATTTTTGGGCAGGCTGTCTGTTCCTGAGTCCCTCTCCGGGATCTTAGGTTTTTGAGCAGCCTGTCCTGATGCCTTGTTGTTGGTAGTGATGCTTTTCCCAGCCACTTTCCCTTTTACCTTCTTCCCCTTCACGTTGCCATGGTGTGGTATTGGCTTGGCTTTGGGGACTGGTGGTGGTTTCCTGCTGGCCGTCCGTCCCTTGGTTAAGCCAGTCTTAACCTGGCTTGGTACAGGGGTCGTAGGGACATTTCCAGCACTGTTATCTTCCGTAGAGGGAACCGCTGTGGCTGTCGGGGCTAACTGTCCAACCGGTGTAGGAGCTTGCGCTTCCAGTCCTGTTGCTTTTGTCCCGGCAGCGGCTGACCGCGGGGTGGTCTTTCCAGGGCCTCGTACCCTGCCAGCAGACCGAGCCACTGGAGCGACCCGTCTCTCTTAAAAGGCTTCCTTTTGGCTTTAAGCTGATATGCCCATATTTGTAGCCTATCTTAAAGGATACCTTTTTCAGTGTCTCCGCTGAGCCGCAGCCAAATAGATACAATACGTGTATTGCCTTTTAATTCTTGAAACTTCGTTTCAACTAACAATTTCAATCCCCTACAGTTCTCACAGTCCTTGTCTTTATCTGCATATTTACAAAGTAGGTACAGAATAAATTATATTAGGCAACAGTTAAAATATCTGACCGCAAATGCAATTATATTGATTTCAATTTAAGGTGAACTGAAAAAATATCTAAACCGAAAAAAACTGTATCTACTGTACAAACTGCAATTTATGTCATCTGTACAAAATATTACCCACTTCCTCTCGATTAAGTTTTTAAACATGTTGATTAAGTTGCAGTTTGTGCCGACAATAAAATAAGATTAAGAAAAAAATAAATAAGTTCTTACATTGTGATATTACAGCATCACCGATGGCCGCATTACATCGTCTATTTTTTCCAGGGAAATCGCCATTGTCATTAGTACTTCTTTTGGGTGTCATGGTATCTCAAAAACATTAGTCACAAACACAAAATGAAATTATTATTTGGTATTTATGTTTCAAAATTAAAATAAATTTTCTCCGTGAAATTAAATGTATGATATCTATAATCATTAAACACAGTCATGTAAAATTGGCATTAAAAGCAATTTATCTTCATGTGGAATGCACATCAATTTACATTCAATTTCTTCCAAATTAAAGGTTTCCTGATTTTCTGAAAAAACTGGATATGCTAAGCATATACCTAATGAAATAGAATCAACTGGCTCGACAAAAAAGCTTTGTATATTTAATAATCTCTTCCCAAGTACAACATTTTCTATTCCTTTTTTAAATCCCTCAATTTTAATAGGAATAAAGGGCCGGATGCAACAGAAGTTGTCAGGACTTTTAATACTATAAATACATTCATTTAAAGTCAAGCTTATAATTTTATTATTACTTTCTATAAATCTTCAAATTTCGATTCAGTGATCAAATTTTCATATTGAATTCTATGAAAAATTTGTTGAAGAATTTTAGAAGGCTTTCTAACATATTTCTTTAACTTTTGAAGATAATTTTCAAAACTGTATGCGGAAAAAGATGTAAGGGTTCCAAACTTTTTAACACATTCAATCAAATGCAACAATCCATGCACATTGTACGATATACTGGTTTTGCCAAAGATTACTGGAAAATTTTGTACAAATAAGACATACCTTGAGCTATATCTACATTTTGCAAATAATTTTTAGGACCCGAAAGTAATCGACATGAGCAGTGCAATAAAAGGAATTCGTAGTATAAATCGTCGTGTACCTTTCTCTTTAAAACCGAAACCCCAGTATACAGCAGAAATTGGCGAAACTCGGTCGCCTTCCAGTTTAAAATTTCGTCCAAACATCTAGGGTGACGAACGAATTCTTTAGTGTCAGGAAAACCAGGAGGTCGTGCAAGAAACTGTTCAGGTTTATTGTCCAGTAAGAAAGATTTATTAGAACACAAAAGTACAACTTGTCTTGACAGATTTCAAAGAAGAACTGAATTTGAAAACAAAAGATAGGTAGCTCCACAAGCGATTAGGAAAAAGAAGATTACTAAAGGGCGGTTCGATTTGAATATAAAGCAAGGAATAAAATTACTGATTTAACACCCCCCCTCAAAGCGATAATCGTTTAAACAATCTGTTTTGCGATGCCCAAGTAATTGAGACAATTCCAATGTTTGGGACTGGTTAGCCCCTTGGTAAGCACGTCTGCTGGCATCCTTTCAGTAGGTAGGTACTCCAGATTGATCTCGCCTGCGGATATAGCCTCTCTCACGAAATGATGCCTTGCATCTATATGTTTGGTTCTCGCGTGGTACACGGGATTCTCTGCCAACTTCTTCGCACCCTGGTTATCGATGTGAATGTCGATTGTTCTTGGTGGACGAGCGCCAATCTCTTCGCTCAGTCTCTTCAGGTGTATTGCCTCCTTGGAAGCCTCGGTGAGTGCCATGTACTCGGATTCCGTCGAGGACAGCGCAACTGTGCGCTGCTTCCTCGACTCCCAGGAAATGGGACCCCCGCTCATAGTGAATGCGTAGCCGGTGTATGACCTTCGGTCATCAATACAGGCAGCCCAGTCGGCGTCCACATAGCCGGTTAGGCATCCTCCCTTCGCACTGTAGCTCAGGCCCATGTCCAGCGTACCTTTGAGGTAGCGCAAAACTCGCTTAGCAGCTTGCCAGTGGCTGGTTCCGAAGGAATCGTTGAACTGGCTCAGGGCACTCGTAGCATGTGCCATGTCCGGGCGTGTGCACACGGATAGGTAGAGAAGGGCGCCGATGAGTTCTCGATACGGTGGTTTCTCCCCGTCTTCCTCACTCCAGATGTCGTCCTTTGACAGCTTAGCTCCAGGAACAAGTGGCGTCGTGACTGGCCGACAGTCCGACATCCCGAAGCTATCGAGTATGTCCAGCACATACCCGCGTTGGCTCATGGTGATCGTCGACTCGTCCCGAGCAAACTCAATTCCCAAGCAGTATGAGATGTCGCCTAAATCGTTGATTTGGAAGGACAGGCTCAGGAACTTGTAGACTTCGTCGATCCTCTTGGTATCACGTGACAGGACAAGAATATCGTCGACGTACACAACGATCACCAGTGGGTCGTTGTCTGCGTCCTTCACGTAGATGCTCGCGTCTCCTGTAGTCGGTCTCGCTCCAAATTTCACCAGCTCCGAATTTAGACACTGATACCAGCATCGCCCCGCCTGTTTCAGGCCGTATAGAGCCTTGTGCATTTTGCACACCTTGTTCCCGGACGATAGTTGGGACAACATCTTCGCAGCCCTGTCGACCACGTCACGTGAACTGTAGTTGTTCTCGACGATGAACTTCAGGACATTACTTGCGTAATGTGGTAACTCCATCCAGATCTCCTCGTCGATGACGCCGTTCAGGAAAGCAGTGGAGACGTCAAACTGCTTCACATGCATGCCGTGTTGTGCCACAGCAAGACGAATTGAGCTGAATCGAGCCACGGGCGCGTAGGTCTCGCCGTAGTCCATCCCGGGGCTTTGGGTGAATCCCCTGGCCACGACCCTAGCCTTCCGTTTGGTGATTGTTCCATCAGCTCCGTACTTATTTCTAAGTACGATGCGGCTACCGACAGTTGTGCGATTTTTCGGGCGATTTTCCAAGGTCCAAGTGTTGTTTTTTAATATCGACGAAAATTCGTCGGCCATCGCCAGCATCCACTCGTGTTCCTCTGGCCCAGAGACCGCTGACCTGAGTGGAACTTCCGCGATGAGAGCATCTTCTTCTCCGGTTGCATAGTCCTCTTCTCTGCTGACGTCACCCTCCACAACATCGTTTGCGCCTGTCACGTCGACTCTTTCTGCAATCTCGTTCCTTTCAGCGACTTCTCTTCTCTCCACGACAGGATGTTTCCTTGGTCTACCAGGACGACCCGTATAAATCTTCCTCGGTCTGCCTGGACCGCGTTTCGTCGTTGGAGTTGGTCCGATTGGTTCAAATCCTCGTAGAGTTTCGTCTTTGCCAAAAATTTCCGGCTTCTCTTGTTGCTGATCTGCTCGCTGAACCGTTTTGCTCGTTGAGAGATCCTCTCCCAGTACAATGTCGATGTATCCGTCCGACGATATGGTAGGATCCTCCACATCCTGCTCGGTGCTCGGCTGAACACCTGTCTGTTCCGGGAAGAACTCCTCGTACTGGTCGACGTTGTTTTGTGCGGTTGTTTTCAGGAATTGAACATCTCGTGAGATCTCGACGCGACGCTCCTCAGGAATCCAAACCCTGAGTGCCTTCGAATCTGCAGCAGGGCCGAGATAAACACCTTTACGGGCACGAGGTTCAAATTTTCCCGTACTCTTGGTCCGGTTCAGACAGTAAACCGGTGCTCCAAACTCCTGAAAACTGCTCACGTCCGGTACCTCTCCCATCCACATCTCGAATGGAGTTCGGCCATCCAATGCAGAGGTTGGACAGCGGTTTCTGGTGAAATTCGCGGTACATACTGCTTCTGCCCAGAAGGAAGGAGGAAGGCCGGACTGGATCAACAAACAACGAGCCATCTCGACTAGAGTGCGGTTTCTCCGTTCGGCTATACCGTTTTGTTCCGGATTGTTCGGAACGGTTAGTCGATGTTTGATCCCAGACTGCTTCAGGAAATCATCGAACTGGTTGTTCGAATATTCTGTGCCATTATCGGATTGCAGGCACTTAATCTTCCAGTTGTGCTGCGTCTCCACTATCTTCTTGAATGCCCGGAACTCGGAGAACACCTCGTTTTTCTGTCGCAGAAATCGCACGTCACACCATCGAGTAGCGTCATCTATAAAGGTGACGAAATACCTGGCGCGACCGTTGGACTGCACACGCATTGGCCCACACACATCTGAGTGTATCAGCTCGCCTGGACCTGACTTCCTCTCGGAGACCCTGGGAAACGGCTGGCGTGTCATCTTCGCCTTAATGCACACCTCACAATCCACCGTCGCATCACCGTCGCTCAAATCAAGTCCTCGAAGAACGTTGTTTTTGGATGCCTCGCGAATGTCCTTCATGTTTAAGTGACCCAAAGCCTTGTGCCAATCCATCAGGGACTTCTGGTGATCCTGGCTGGCAAGCGCGGTACTCGGCTGCTCGGCAGCGCGCGAGTCATTCACGAGATAAAGTCCGTCGACTCGCTCCGCACACAACACTACACGATTGTCCTTTTCGCTGACGACTTCCGCCGAACGTTTGCAAAAGGTCACTCGGTAACCTTTGTCCACGATCTTCGCGACCGATAACAAGTTCATGCGTAAATCCGGCACGTACAGCACATCACTCAAGTCAACCGTTTCATTGTCTTCGTTCACTCGGGTAACCAGCTGCGCGACACCCTTGGCACTGATTTTCGTGGAACTAGAGTTTGCCAGGTTCAATGAGTCTGAAAAGTTCTCATCTACACTCTTGAAACTGTCAATGTCACTGGCCATGTGCGCGGTACAACCACTATCTAGACACCACCGTTTTTGCGCCGAATAAACCAGCATGGAACTCGCGCCACTAAGCACACTCGATTCCACAGCATACAAGGATATGCCCCCTGTCTTGCTCCTCTCCTGATGATTCTTCTTCTTGGATTGGCAGCCCGCTGCTTTGTGGCCCGGCTTATTGCACTTGTAACACTTGAACGGGAATTTGTTTCCGTCGCGTTTGTCCGATTTACCCGTTCTCCGTTGATTCGACCTGTCCGCCACCATTGCGTTCTGCACCCGTCCATTGTTCCCTCTCGCGTCGCTTTCTTCTACGATTTTGATTCGCAGTGTTTCCGGACTGGGGAGCTCGTCACGTGACTCGATAGCAATTCGGAAACTGTCGAAGTTGGCCGGTAAACTGTAAAGCAACAATATCGACAGTAGGTCATCGTTTATTGGCACTTCCATGTCGCTGAGTCGGTCAACAGCGTCAAAGAATCTTCGCAGATGGTCACGAACATCGTCGCCCTCGCTCATCCGTTGTAGGACGATTTGTTTCAGCAGGTTCGCTTTCCTCGCGGGGCCCTTTGACTGGTAAACAGTCTCCAACTTCAGCCAAAGTTCTCTCGACGTCGCACAATCTTTGACCTGTTTCAGCTCCGAGGATGAAATCCCCAGAAAAATGTCCGACATAGCCTTGCTATCGCCCGTGTCCCATTCTTCTACTTCGGCGTTGCCTTCCTCGTCTGGCTCAGGCTTCACCTTTGAGCCGCTAACGTAGCCCCACGCGTCATTTTTTATAAGTAGGGCTTTCATGTGGATCTTCCACGTGTCGAAGTTGTCCTTTGTCAGAGGCTCGATGCGCGTCATGGCGGTAGTAGCCATATTGAATTTTGGTTGCCTCGTCGAACGTTCGAGAACCAAACGCAACCTCAGTCTCGCGTACCGATTTTCGATCAATCTAACTTCTCACAGTTTCTTTTATTTCGTATCGCATGACCTGGGCCCATAACCTGTCAGGAAAACCAGGAGGTCGTGCAAGAAACTGTTCAGGTTTATTGTCCAGTAAGAAAGATTTATTAGAACACAAAAGTACAACTTGTCTTGACAGATTTCAAAGAAGAACTGAATTTGAAAACAAAAGATAGGTAGCTCCACAAGCGATTAGGAAAAAGAAGATTACTAAAGGGCGGTTCGATTTGAATATAAAGCAAGGAATAAAATTACTGATTTAACATTTAGGAATATGAGAAGGAATTGATTGTAAGTGGTCTGAAATTTTACTTTTGTTTTCATTACTAACTTTCAAATTGATTTTGTCTTGAACTATTCGGAGAAGTACTTTTTTCATTACACCAAGATCCACAAGATGCATTGCATCTAAAGGAACTTGGCTTACCATATTGGATGCAATGGTTTCAAAAGGAGTTTTTTTTATTATGGAAGTTCTTTTGGTGATGAGTCAAATACTTTCTGTTGTTGAAATCGTCATCAGAAATTAATTCACCCGATGTAACACTATATGTCACAATATTTTCTATTTTCGCAGATACTTGAGTGCATTTAGAACATCCGTGAAGAGATGTATGACCAACGATTCCACAAGTAAATGCTTTTGCTGCTGCATCACAAATAATTGCTCTAATTTTAAACTGAATTACTTTGTTTGCGATCGAAATACCGTTTACCGTTAAATTTTTTAATTCGTCTGTGAATTCGGAAAAAAATTCCGCAATAAAAGTTGGTTTTTGTTTTCCTAAATAAACTCCAACCGGGAATACACTTATATTTTTAATGTTGACGATTCTAAGTAAAATTGGCCACAAATGCTCTCTATAACTTCGAAATAAAGGCAATCCATCGATATTTATATCATCAATAATTTCTTCATAATTAAAAGTGGAAGTATGAATTTTTTTTAATTGTCTCTCAACTCCGAAGTGACAATATAAACCAGGTGAAACTTTCCTTATTACAGCTTTGTCTTTATTTGGCAATATTGACTTGGCACTAAGAGGTATATCCAGTCCTTCTTCCTTTAAAATATTTAATAATTCTTCAAAGCACTGCCGAGAGGGTCTATTTTTTAAGTACCAATTTTTTAGTTTGTCTTGTAAGGGAATTTCATTATCTGCATTATCAACATTTATTTCAAACATTTCATGGTTTGTTGCATTTAATTCGGAAAAACTTTGATTTGGTTCTGTCTGGTTTAGATATTTTTGACTATTTGCATTCGGCTCTAAAACATCTGGAATATTTTGTTCCGTTAGGTTTACATAATTTAAACTACCTTTAAATCTATTTACATATTCTTCTTTCCGTTTTTTAATTAATCTCTTAATATTACGTTTACTTTTTCCTACTGCGGGCATGCTTTCTATCTATCTATCTACCTATCTAAAAGAATTTTTTTTCGAGTTTTCGTTCATTTAATAACAAAAAGATAAGATATGATTATGAATAGTGTACTTCAACTTACCTTTTTTTGCAGAATTATTTCTGCCTTCAGAAAATCACAAGTTAAACTTATAAAAATTAAGTTTTAAATGAAAACAACAAAAACAAAAGGTTTATTATTACTCACAGTTCTTTTTTTAATAACAACCGCCTACAACATTAACACTGTCACTGTTAGCTGTCGACTAAATCGCAAAAATTCGCCTTACTCACAAAAACTCGAAACTAACGCGAAAATATAACGTTTGTTTTTGACGTGATTATACACATAGAGAATTTTCAACTGGTTTCCCTCTGCATTACACTTGGAATAGTTGTGGAACTAGTCCATTTTCACTAGTACCACAATTATTCTTTTCTTACCACTAGTTCCTGATTTTCCTACTGGGAAGGGATACTTTAATATCCTTTCAAAATTCCAACCCATATGCAAACTCTCAAAAATACACACAAAAAAATGTCCCATTAGATAAAGCAGGTCAAGGCTATTACCTCTGTAAATTCCTATAAGAAATGTAGAGAGAGAAATAGTCACCAAAAAATTCTCACAGACAGCTTTTACAGCGTAAGCTATAAACTGAAGCTTTTTTAAAAGCTTTTATTTAACTTGCAATGTATGTATGTAGGGTAAGCTGCCCAGTGATGGCCACTGTACCAGTGATGGCCACTTTTGTCTTTGGGGTGGATTTCCAGCCAACCAAGCGAAATTCAAGATGCGCGCCTTTGCGATCCATATTCTTTCACATGTTGGCAGTAAGATTCCAATCGGGATTTGGTTCAACCATTGCCCGGCTGAGCGCAAAAGCGCATCGCGTCGGACGCTGCACAGTCGGCAGCCTGAGCGGTCGTTTTCTTAGTCAGAGTGTTAAGAGCAGCCGTTCAAGAGACACGCTGTCATTCGACTCACAGCAATCGCACGAGTCTCGGGCAGCTTCTTAATTGGAAAAGGATAGGTAATTTACTGTATTTTATGCTGCTTTTCAAATTTTTTCAAAATTTAAAGGGGGAAAGGGGGGTGGCCATCACTGGGCCAGAAAAACATAGTCTGCCCAGTGATGGCCACACTTGAACTCGCTGCAGTACTGGCGCCGCACTATGGGCTAAACGGCACTTTTTGTGTTTAAAACCTAATATCTCGGAAAAAACCGAAGATATTAACGTAAATTTTTTTTTAAATTGCAGCTGAGACTATGTAGATTACTGGAAAATTAACCAGAATGGCTGAAATGAAAATAAACACTATGTAACATAACCTCAAAGTTGCATTTTTTTCTGAAAAATTGAATAGGCTCACACCAACAAAAAACTTGGTCTTTATTTTAAATGTCATATATGCTATCCGATGAACTTTAACCTGCTGATCACGAATCCGAGGTCAGAATTGCCCCCCACCGTACAGTTTTCAGAAAAATGAAGAATTTCCGTGCATAGTATAAGCCTTTTTAACTCTTTGAGTTACAAAAGACGAACTTACATTAATTAATACTATAACATACTAACTGAAGGTTTTTGGGGTCGCTGATCACGAATCTGAAGTCAGATTTTGAAAATTCAAAATGGCGGATCCAATATGGCGGACCAAATTTTTTATATTTGATCAAATTTGGACTCAAAACTGTATACATGGGTTTTTGGGGTCGCTGATCACGAATCTGAAGTCAGATTTTGAAAATTCAAAATGGCGGATCCAATATGGCGCACTATGGGCTAAACGGCACTTTTTGTGTTTAAAACTTAATATCTCCGAAAAAAACGAAGAATTTTCAAAATCTGACTTCAGATTCGTGATCAGCGACCCCAAAAACCCATGTATACAGTTTTGAGTCGAAATTCGGTCAAATATTAAATTTTTGGTCCGTCATATTGGATCCGCCGTTTTGAATTTTCAAAATCTGACTTCAGATTCTTGATCAGCGGCCCCGAAAACCCATGTATACGGTTTTGAGTTGAAATTCGGTCAAATATTAAATTTTCGGTCCGCCATATTGGATCCGCCATTTTGAATTTTCAATATCTGACTTCAGATTCGTAATTAGGGACTCCAAAAACCCATGTATTCAATTTTTAGTCCAAATTTGATCAAATATAAAAATTTTGGTCCGCCATATTGGATCCGCCATTTTGAATTTTCAAAATCTGACTTCAGATTCGTGATCAGCGACCCCAAAAACCTTCAGTTAGTATGTTATAGTAAAAATTAATTTAAGCTCGTCTTTTGTAACTCAAAGAGTTAAAAAGGCTTATACTAGGCACGGAAATTCTTCATTTTTCTGAAAACTGTAGGGTGGGGGTAATTCTGACCTCGGATTCGTGATCAGCAGGTTAAAGTTCATCGGATAGCATATATGACATTTAAAATAAAGACCAAGTTTTTTGTTGGTGTGAGCCTATTCAATTTTTCAGAAAAAAATGCAACTTTGAGGTTATGTTACATAGTGTTTATTTTCATTTCAGCCATTCTGGTTAATTTTCCAGTAATCTACATAGTCTCAGCTTCAATTTAAAAAAAGAATTACGTTAATATCTTCGGTTTTTTCCGAGATATTAGGTTTTAAACACAAAAAGTGCCGTTTAGCCCATAGTGTGTCGCTCGCTCAACGCACAGCATTCCCCCAGAGCTCTCCAAAATCGCCAAATAAAGGCACAGGAGGCAGAAAAGGCTGCTAAAGCAGCTGCCGCAGCAGCAAAGCGACAGAAGACCGCAGCAGAACCTCCAGCTCGGAGAAACACACGGCGGAACAAGTAGATTTAAGTATGAGAAGGGGAGTGGCCATCACTGGGCAAGGGGGTGGCCATGACTGGGCTGGGCCTGGCCATCACTGGGCAGATTGTACTTTTTTGTTTATAATTATTTTGACATCAAATAAATTTTATTTTTCTGTTTTTGAAAAGCGTAGCACCTTTCTCAAACCCTCTAGTATACCCGTGATTTTTTTCATACCGCTGAGTTGTACTGGAGACGCATGGTCGTGCAAACTATGAAGCACCGCGCTTAAAGTGGCCATCACTGGGCAGGTTACCCTATGTTTGTTAAGGTGGAATCTTGCCACTCAATTTTGAAGCAGATATCTTAAACCGATTGAGCTGAAATTTTGTACACACGTTTAGTTTGGATGACAATACACGATAAGCTGTGTGACATCATTCTAAATCCAATATGGCGGACCGTCCAAGATGGCGGAATAGTTATTTTTAACGCATTTCTACAATATGGGTATCAAATGAAAGGGCTTGTTGAGAGTAATTCGAAAAATAATGTGACGTCATTCTAAATCCAATATGGCGGAACATCCAAGATAGCGGAATAGTTATTTTTTATGCACTTCTACAATATGGGTATCGAATGAAAGGGCTTGTTGAGAGTAACTCGAAAAATAATGTGACGTCATTCTAAATCCAAAATGGCGGGAACATCCAAGATGGCGGAATAGTTATTTTTTATGCACTTCTTCGATATGGGTATTAAATGAAAGTGCTTGCCGAGAATAATTAGAAAAATATTCTGACATCACTCTTAATCCAATATGGCGGACTTTTGAAGTTTTTTATGCTTTCCTATAGTATGGATATTAAATGAAAGGGTTCGCTGACAATAAAAATGCTGGAAAAACTGACAACTTAGATTAAAAATAATATTATACCATCAGATATAAACAAGACAGGATGGCTACCTAAGGAGCTAGAAATATTTGCTGGGGCCAAGATGATGTTGCGTTACAATGTAGATGTGTCCAAAGGTCTGGTGAATGGTGCCATTGGACATATTACAGAAATTATATGGCTCTGCTTCCGAAGAGCACAAATGTATGACACTGATATACCATCCGTCCGTATAGACTTCGTAAAAGACGGTGTTCACCTCATTCAGCAATTTCCAGCAAAATATAGTCACGGAACCGTAGAACGAAGAATGCTGTCAATTGTATTATGCTGGGCTTGCACAGTACACAAAATGCAGGGTAGTACTGTCGACCAGGCCGTTGTTTACTTAGGCTCGAATCTCTTTGCTGCTGGTCAAGCATACATGGCCTTAAGTAGGGTAAAATGATTAGAAGGTCGCTTTATTGAAGAGCTAGACTGTTCGAAATTAACCGGCAAACAACCTTGCAACAATGATGCGTTGAATGAGATGAACAGACTCAGAAACCTAGCCAGCGATAACTAAAAAGTAAAAAATAAATTAAAAACAAAAAAACCTTTTTTTAAAAAAAGCTTTTATTTAAATGCTCTAAAAGAAGAAAATAAAATTTTCCTTTAAAATTTTAACTATCAACTTATAGCCTCATTATACACAATTTATATGATCATAAAAGCTTGTCGCGAGGTTTGCGTAAGTACCTATAATTATTTAATTAAACTGAAATTTAAAAAAATTTAAAATTAGCTGATTAAGTTACTCAATTAAATAGGTACTAGTTTATTTACACAAGTAAATCGCGCGACAAGCTTTTATGATCATATAAATTGTGTATAATGAGGCCATAAGTAGATAGTTAAAATTTTAAAGCAAAATTTTATTTTCTTCTTTTAGAGCATTTAAATAAAAGCTTTTTTTAAAAAAGATTTTTTTGCTTTTAATTTATTTATGAATGCTTTTTTAAAGGCGCCCTAGTTTGCTGCATTGGTATCGGTCTCTCAATTTTACCTCCCCTAGCAATGCGAAGTTATAGGGAAATGCCGAATCGTAGAAGGGAGGTAGCACCCACCGAGCATAAAAACGGACAAGATTGTTTACATTTTTTCATTGTGCATTTTTAAAGACGCCCTGATTTTAAATTATTGTGTGCTTCGCTCGCTTTGCGGAAAGTACCGGGTGGTCTTGATTTGTTCAGAAATGTGAACAAGCTTAAAAGCTTTTGAGTAAAAAAATGCATTTTAGAAACAATTAATTAAATAAATTAAAATGTGCTTTAGATAAATTATGGGTAAGCATAATATGTGTTTGGTGTGTGGCTGGGGATAAGGCAGCGTGTAATGTGTTCATAGAAAAGTTTTGTGATAAACGATTTTTGTGAGGTGCACCCTGCAGGAGTGTTCCACTTTTCGCCCTAAATTTATGTCTCAGTTATGCCTTCTTTATTATTATCAATTTCTAGGAGAAATTCCCATTTCGTTTCTGTAACGGTACCGAGGATGAAAAAAGATAAGGAAAAACGTCACGAGTATCCCCTCTTGTTATAGGTACTCTTTGGTTTCGATATCCATGCCGCAAGTTCAAGTGGATAAGCAGCACGTGTATCGACTTGCTCATGTGAAATTCGTCGGCGCTGGAGAATAGCTATATATGCCAGCAGCGATAATCAGCATTAATGAATTTTTCACTCCTGATGTCATCAGTGAAACTCTACTAGAATATCTTCAACGAAAATCTCAGAAAAGTGCATCGAAGTCGTAAGCTTTCATCCTGGCTAAAACTAATTTTCGTCGTTTTGCTTTACAACTCATTCGACATGGAACGCAGTTGCACTACTAATACAAAACAATGTAACAAAAATGCACGACAGTTTCGGCCTTTTACGCCGTTACGTTTCCTTTTCTAGTGCAGAAAACATTTTCCAAAATTATAATTCTAAAGAGATCGCCTTAGGGTTTAGCTACGTTTGAGCCTCAAGCAAAGACAAGTTAACATTGAATTCTCCTGGAAAAATTACAGGTTGATTCCAGTACCTAATCCACAGATTCACGTTATATGTGCAACAGCTTGAGAACCTGCTACTGTTAATGGCAATATTGTTTTACCTTCTATATAAACAATTTTATGCGAGATTGATTACATCTAACTTGAGTCTCCTATCAGGATTATTTTGCTTTGGTTTGTTGCCGCAGAGTATGGCACAAAAGTCCTCAATCCTTGTTGAATTTGATATAATAACCTCTTCGTCAGTTGAGTAAGAGGCTTTGATATGTAGATGAGGTTATATACATGGTATATACATGAGGTATATGTACATGCGAGTATTCGAACCAGGTAAATGTCATGTAGACACAGATCGAATTGAAACGAGATCGACTCGATCCAATCCAATTTCTTAACCTGGATGGAATCGAAATTATCGCATGTAAACGCAGATCGAGAGTTCGAAATAGCTCTGACGGCTAAAAATCTTTGAGGCTGTGTGGTGGCTCGTGAAGGCAGTAAGTCGACGCAAAAAGTGATCTGTGATTTAATTTACGAAATCTAAAGAAATAAATGAGTAAGAGGAATTTGAGAGGCTCTCCTCGGAATTGTACAAGAGACAAATTATCTTGGCTTATTTGACGTGAAACTTTATAAAAACAGAGAAGTGCACCAACAAATTTAAACGATCTTATTCAAAAAGGTTATAAAAGCACAAAGAAAATGAAATAAGGTGGAAAAATTTAAAGCGAAAATATGTGGGAGTGCAAAAGCAAAAAATAAAAAAAGTGGACCCAATAGGGAATTATGCCCATATTTTGAGGAATTAGACCAATTATTAGGTTAAAGACCAACCAATGATCTGAGCATAAAATTGCTCTATGGAGGTTTTGGGATCGCTGATTACGAATCTCAGTTCGGACCTGAAAAAAAAAATATGACCTAAGATGGCGGACGAAAAAATCAAAATCACATGGGTCTGAGTAAAAATTTGCACGGTCTTGGGAATCGCTGACTACGAATCTGAAATTATATTCGAAAAATTCGAAATAGTGGATTCAGAAGTGCCTTTTAAATTGTGCGAAAAATGTATTTGTAGGGGATTTTTCAGTTCGCTAATTACGTATCTTAAATTAGATTTTCCAAAATCAAAATGGTTGAAGATGGAGCTGTTAAAAATGATGAGTCTGTTTTCAATAGTAAAATGTCAATTTGCCGTTGATGTCTACATCGTCGCTGTCCGATTTTTACCACATGGAGGTAGACATTTCCAAGTCTTTTTTTTTTTTGTGTTTTTTTTTTTTTTTTGTTGTTGTTTGAAAAATATTGGTGTAGGAGCCACAGGTACAGTTCGAGCGGCCAAAGTCAAAGAAGTAAGTAATGATATGGATAAAAAGTTCTACGGCATTGGTTCATGGTAAAACATGAGAAAAATAGAATCAATTATATTACAATTATAATTGTACACCGAGTTTTACCTAAGGTCGAGACTAAGCAGAATGGATTCATTGTATTGAAATATGACATTTCGCCAAGTTTCATGCAAATTCATAAAAAAATTAAAAAGTTATTAATGTTTAAAGTTTTAAAAGAGACGAAAAAAATATTGTCCAATTTACTTGGTTTTTGGTATACGAGTTGAGAATAATTAATTAAAACTGTTTACATTGCCAACAATTTTTTATTATTATTATATTATAATTAATTATATAAGTTTTTTACACGAAAATTTTTCGAAAAATGAAAAGAAAAGTTATAAATCGGCTCATTAAGCAGAATGTTTGTCGAACAAACAAATTTTTTATGCACATCATACATGATCAGCTAGAAATTCTGCGTACACTCATAAAAAAAAATATCTAATTTTCAATATTAACAATTTTTTGTTAATAACTTTTTAATTTTTTTATAGAATTGTTAAATATTTCGGATTATGAATCCTCTTGATGTCCTTCACAAACGCTATAAAGGGTTTGCTTAGGTAAAATTTAAAAGTCGATTCTGTACAACAGTGTTATGGATTCAAAACCTGTTTCTTTACTGTTAACAGCTGCAGGCGGTACACCCTTATCTTCATTGAAACGCTACTCTAAAAAGCAGAAAGATAAGACAGAGTTAGCTTTTCCAAATGCATTTGCCATTTATAACAAAAACATGGCTGGAGTAGACCAACATAATTTTTATTGTGGCAGAGATCGACAAAAATATTATTTTCGTCAGTACTTTCGATATCATAAAAATTAAAATTTTAATAAACAAATTTTCAATTATCAAATTCCCAAATGGGCAAAAATATATTTTTTATTATCAAAGCAATTGGTAATTCATTGGCAAGAAATTATAAAATACTCAACAAGTTCGTCATTTTCTGTGAGAAATTTCTGATTACTCTACCAATCGGTAATCCACGGGTCATAAATTAGGGAATACTCAACTAGTCGGTTATTTTGTGTCAGAAATTTCTGATTACTCTAGCAATCGATAATCCAGGGGTCAGAAATTCGGGAATATTCAACTAGTCAACTAGTAATTTTGTGTCACAAGTTTTTGATAACTCTAATTTCGGTAATTCATTGACTAGAAATTTGAAAATATCAATTTTTGTATAATGTATGATATGTTACATTATGCATTATTCATGCGATATGTGCCATAATTGTATGTGATATGTGACAAAGCACATATAACAAATCATATATAAAATGTTTGCACATACAGATATGTCATTTGTAATATGTGATGAGACACATAATATATGTTACATATGTATAATGAATATGCGAGAAACGCCCATCACATTTCCCATGTGACATGACACATACAATGAATATGAGATTTGTGACTAAACGAAAAACATATATATTTACATGTCACATATCGTCGTTGCGCGTGCAATACCGCGAAAGAGCAGTTTGTAAATACCGCGTATCTGCGTTTTCACGATTTTACAGGAGGAAGAAAAAACTTAATAGCTTAGCCATTTAACTATATTTTATGGACTGAACTCTAAGGCTACTTCTTTGCGACCTATTTTATAGGAAAATAACGTTAGCTTACTAATAACTTGCTTAGATTCCATATAAAATCACTTTAATAACTTGCTTAGATTCTGTTTAAAGTCACTTACGCGGTTTTGTTACAACAAATTACAGAAAATGTAGTTTGGAATTAGTAGATATGCGGGTTTGAAATTAATTTTAATATAGAATTGAATTTTTTTATGTCAAAAATTAGGTTTTTTATAGGCTAATTTAAATTCTGTGAGATCTATAAGGAGCTAAACTATGTTAAGAATGCGTAGGCCCAATATTTCAATTTTGCGCCTTTTGCTGTTACGCGGTATTTACAAACTGCTCTTTCGCGGTATTGCACGCGCAACGACGATATGGTGATATAAGTTTTTTGATTTGTGATAAACCACATATTGCAAGCCACAAGTAGCGGTATAGGTTGAAGCACATACCACATGTTCTTTATTATGTGCCACGTATAATGTATATGCGATATATGATGTATGACGTAGAGTTTAAGAGTATATACACATCAAATATCACATGTGACAACGGCACATGGCGACTGACGTAAAACAAATGACATGACATCATATGTGACATTACATATTACGTAAAACTAAAATGCATACATGTAGATTATTTAACACAGATATTTTTGACACAAATGTTATGCTTTGTGAGTTCAAAAAATGTTATATTTAATTCAAATGCGCATTCGTTTGAATTATTGAAAATAGTTTACTCGTTCAAAACAAAACTTCAGGTATTTAAATCAAACGTGGATATTTTTGACACAAATGTTAAGTATCATAACATCAAACAATTTAATATTTAATTCAAATGCGTATCCTTTTGAATTACTTCAAATACTTTCCCCGCTTAAAACAAAAATGGAGATATTTAAATCAAAGCGCATATATTTTGCAGAAATATGAAATATTCGATCTACACGAATTTTATATAATATACGCATATGTACTTTTAAAGCAATCCGATATAGGTAGTCTCAGCGCGGTAAGTTGGCAAACTACATACCTATAGCAAGAAAATTCTAAAAAATATGAATAAGTGAACGATAAGTATTTTTTATTTTAAAACTCATTTATTCCAAATTAGAATTGTCTTCTTAGTGCAATTCAATCCTAACAGGTTTTTTCTAGGATAATCTATAATCTAGACTATATTTTGGGTTCTAAGGTTAAAACAAAGGTTTTTATTTGCATGGGTTGCATAATAATTTCGAATGGATTGTCTTCTCCGATATCAGTTGTTTCTGTCTGTAAATCCTCTTGAACCCTGACAATTTCTTTTTCTTTGTGCAAATCGTTTGTTTCCAAAAGATTTTGAATTTCATTTATATTATTTTCGATATCGTAATATCTAGCACTAGTTAGGGGCTTTGTTGGATTTTGAATCGGTATGGGAGTTTTAACATTTTCTTTAATCTGTGTATAATGAGTTCCTTCTGGATCAGCCTTGAAATTTAGTCGTTTGGTTTCCTTTCGCAACATGTTGCCATCCAATGTCATCTCTTGAATTTTAATTATCGGGAAGTTTCTCATGATATCTTTCAGATTAAATCGTACAGGCTTAGAATATTCTGGGTCCTCAAATTTCTCTAGAATGTGTTCAAATCGTACCAGAATTTCGTTTTCGTGCCATGGTTCTAAGGTCATAAAATTGATATTTTGTGGAAGGGAAAGAGATAGTCCAGAGTACTGAAATGTATAAGAACGCATATTTAATTGATCTGCTTTAGTATAAGATGCATCACTACTTACTATGTGATTATAATTTTCCTTCCACTCATTAAATGCATATCCTGATGCATCGCTTAAGAAGACCCAACTAGGTAGAAGCTTCTGCATTTGTATAAATCGCTCTTTAGCCTTCGTTGTCGGGCTAGATTCCGAGTTTATTGGTCCAAGAATTAAATAATGATGTCCTCTAGCGACAACTCCCTTTCCATACGCCTTTTCATTCAGGGCTTCATCTACTCCGAATGCGTCATCATGTAGCAAACGGCGGTGCACCATTATTTCCAATGAGCCGTCCTCTAAGCTACTTCCACCTTGCGCTCTATCCACCAGAATAGCAAGCCGAGCTTCCTCATCTTCTAGAGCAATTTTTGTAGTAAGGGGATAATAATTACCGGCTACTTTTTCTGCCAAATTAACATTCCATGTATCGCGGTGATTTAATTTTCTCCTAATCATCTCACGCCCATTTGAATCAGTGAAGAAAACTCCATCTGATTTTATGTTAGATTTAAACTTCGTGATAACTTCTTTTCCAATTTTATCCTCTACAGGAATAGGACCTACAAGCCATTCAAATTCAGCAAATGGTTCGTCCTTGTATACTCGGATCACTTGACTAACCCAATTATTAAAAGTTTGATGGACCTCCTCGACTAAAGGACCTCGGATGATTTCTATTTGTGCTTTGGATGAGATAAAAGAAACTGTATTATTCGGGCGGAAAATATATGCACCCGAGGAACGATTTCTAAATTCTGCATTATTTCCAACTGCTCCTTCGTAATAAAAGAAGTTTTGTGAAATCTGACGTGTAATACCATTTGATGAAATTTGAGAAAGAAGTCCGTTTCCATCAAAGGTCAAATTGATATACTGAAATACAAACAAACACAATTTAATTGCGGGTATAAATCCATACAAAATAATACTACTATTGACTGATTGATTATCGCCCAGCCGAAGCCGCTGAATATACTTATAAATATGAAATTTGGCTAGTAGTTTTATTTTGTACTTGTAGAGGGATTTTTAAAATATCAATCCCTAAGGGTTGAAAGGGGCTCGAAATTTAAAGAAAAATTATTAAATGGTTCTCTTGACTTAATATTTAGTAAAAAAACTCTAAAACATAAGCACAGACAATAAGATACAGGCATGCCAGGTATATGGAGGAAACTTATGTTCTGTAATATTCAAGAATAAGATTACGGAAGGCTCAGTTATATAGACTGGAAAATAAGGATTTTGTCTGTGCTGTAAAACATGCAAAATCAAAAAGTATCAGCCACTGCTGTAAGCACTATAAATATTATACATATATACAGAGTGATCCAAAAGTATGGAGACGGTAAAATAACTTTATTTAATGGTGACCTTAGATTTGACCTTGACCATGGCCTTGAAGATCATTTCAAGGTAAACTTGATTTTTTTAAATGGGAACCCATATTTTTGATCACGGAAAGAAAGAGCGGAAAATTTTACGTCCGACTATGACCTTGCCCATGACCTCGAAGATCATATCAAGTCAAGATGGTTCTTTAAAGGGAAACCTGCATTGTTGCTGCGGATTAGGAAAGAACAGAAGTTTTACGTCCGAATGTGACCTTGACCGCAACCTTGACCTTGACCATAACCCCGAAGGGCATATCAAGATCAAGGTGGTTTTTTGAAGGGGAAACCATATTTTTGGCCACGGAAATGGAATGACTATGACCTTGATCATGACCTCAAAGGGCGTATCAGGGTCAAGATGGTTCCTTAAAGGGGAACCTGCATTGAATGGAATTGGTATCTTGAATAACTGTCTCCAATTTTGAATTAAAATGATTACGGTGCCGCTAGTGTCATTGTTTACGTTTCTCTTGATTTTTTTTTTTTTTTTTAATTATTTATTCAAAGTTGCTATAGAACTTCTACATTTATTAGAGATCATTTTAGTAGTTGTCAGGCTTAGATATTGTCGTATATTCCGAATTAATTATATGCTGTGGCTGCCATTGCAATATTATATTTTTCTATAATAACTCTCTTAGTGGTAAAGGAACATTTGCTAAATTGGCTGACTACTATGCATGTCTCCTCTTTCTTCGTTTTCGGGAAACCTATATCTTGAATTGCTTGCTTTAGAATTTAATCCAATAATATGCTATTTCCTGAAATGCCATAGTCTGAAAATTTCACTTCATCAATGGCAAACTGCAATTTAGCTTTATTATTTAGCTCTATATTGTTCTTTAGTTTCTGCAACTACTAATATATCATCCATATGTATAAGTATGCTTTAAATTCCATTTAAATTCGACTCGTATGTCTGAAGAGCCGCTGTTGATATTTTAATCCCAAACTGCAGACGCAAAAATCGTTAAAATCGTAATCGTAATCGTCGTCCAATAACATGACATGAAATAAGTATGGTTTTACCCTAAAGTGCGAATTAGTAGTTTTAAAAAGAACTGTCAATTAAAAACTATCTTGAGAATTTCAGAACAGCTCTTTATCCTTCACCACACATTATTTAAAGATATGTATTTTTAATATACAATATAAATTATTATTTTCGAACATAGCTCCGTGGGTGGGCAACGAATTTTGTAATATCATAACGATTCTACTTTACTTACCTTGTTACCGATTTGAGTAACATCTGCGTCTAACGGTGAGTCCATAATCATTTGTACTTCGGGAAGCAGTTCATTTTGCATATTCGAAGATATATAGTAAGACTTGTAGCCCATAGGGGGTAGTTCACTTGCAAGGAATACAAGTTCAAATGATGAATTACTTGATCTGAAGTCTAAGTCTTTGATCGGTAAAGGTATAGGAACAATTTGCGATGGAACTTCAACACCTGGAATAGCAGAAAACGATATAATTTAATATTAGTTTGTTTTAAATTGTTACCCCTATAATCCATTACTGCATAGCTTTTTGTTGGAACTGGTACTCGTATGTACTCAAAAACTGAGTGAGCAAGAGGATTGTACAACGTAACAACAAAGTTTTTGTTGTTTTCGGATACATCGCAAATGCTAATATTTCTAAGTAAACAATTCTTAAATTCAAACTTGTAATTAGTTTTTGCTGAATGAATAAGATATTCTTCAATGTTTTCTCCCGATGAAAGTCCATTCAGCACTGCCCGTGTGTTGCTTGTGCATGCTCTAATACCAACATCAATTCGTTTAGCATAGTCATATGCTACTTTTTCCTTTTCAGTGCCGGTAATAGCATCGTGATGTTGCATTATTCCCATTGTTTCTCTCATGAAAGTCAAGTGCGGTTCTAGTTGTTTTTGACTTTTAGGTGAGAATGACGAAAGTTGTTTACAAACTTGCAGAAAATGATTCCCAATTCTTTCATATCTCTTGAGAGTAGGCCGAGAGGTAAAATATCCGGTCCAGTAAGCATGTGGATCAGATGCATAAGGGAAAAAATCGTCATCTTTTGTTGGCCATGTTATGTTGGTATCATAGAGAGATTTCAAATAGCAAGAAGGAGTAGAATAGAAGAGGTTTACATCTGAACCATTATATTGCGCCTCATTGGCGTACCTGTGAATATTATAATTATAGTAACTCGAAAGTGTGCCGTACAATAATTATTAATAGCATTAAAAAACAATAATTAGTTAAGTACAAATAGGAATTTAAACGTTCACGGCCAATCATGCATACACACTGTAATAGACTCAATCAACTTATCAAGATTTTGTACCAAACATAAGCGGTATGGAAGTGGAAATCTTCGCCCATAGTAATAAGAACATTATTCATACGACAGGTTTTAGCCATTATTTTCACGTATTCAAAAAATTTATTAATTTCATTCATTAGCCATTCGTTACAGAAAATAGTGTCCAAAATTCCTAGTTGCACTGAAGAAGACTACTCATGATCTTGCGTAAGTATACCTGATTAATTTATCCAAATTTTTGTAATATGCATTAGCATCCATATAAGTAAAATCTCCTCCCATTGTAAGGATTACATTATTAGTTTTGTAGTATTTTCTTTGTCTATTTATGAAGTCAAGGAACTCAGATACCTATTGGAAGATTTAAAAACTTGAGTATTGCCAATTATGCAAAAAAACTGCTGGCTTACTCTTCTATCCACATTGTAATCAGGACTATGTTTGTCATCAATGATGGGTTCATCCGCACATAAAATGTCAAAGCAAAATCCTGGTGGTGGTTGGTATTGATTATAAAGAGCACCCGTAAACAAATTGGATGATTTTCCTTTCAGAATACAATTTCAATTAAAACATTGAAGTATTTGGCTTAAAATTAATTTTAAATAATTGCAGGTTTTTAATACATACCTAAATTTGTACTAGCTCTCCATATCATTTCTGATGTCTTCGTCTTGAGGCGTTGTTCTTTATCTTGATAATCCAATCGACCAAAAAATAATCCATCATATCCCATCTGTGCAAAAATTGAAGCCATTTCCTTGGAATGCCCAAAGGGATCTATCTGCCAACCAATGCGAGGACGACCACATTTGCCAAAAGTATCGTTAAGACGCCTATAAATAATTTTATTTATTTATAATATTGGTTCAGTATATCAACGATATCTGTTTTTTCACCTCAGTCCCCATGTGAATTGATCAATTATGCTTTGGTAATGAGTTGTAGCTTCGTCATTCATACTCCAAGCACCGCCTATAAATTCTAATCTTCCTTCATTAACAAGCTGTTTTACTTGTTTTTGTAAGTCTTCACTTTGCTCTCTCCACCATTTAAAAAAAAAGGCTGACTCCACATAAATAAACCTCAAAAGAATGAATAAAAACTAAATTGGAAAATCTAGGAAAACTGACAGTACTTTTTATTTGGATCATTCAGAAGCTCTTGAATTACTGAATCCAGTATATACTGAACTCCTGCTTTTTGAATTAAGGTGCTACTTCCATAATAATATTGGTCAACGGTCTTCAGCCAACCTACATCATCGTGTGTATGTGCCACAATGTGAACATTAAGCATTTCAGATTTACCATTTGGGCAGCTCTAAAAAAAAAAAAAATAAATAGTCTCTTAAAAATAAGTACATAAGTTTCCTTCGTAGGTAGGTTTTTTTATAACTTAAAATAAATTAATATATATTAATATATATTTCCAACTGTTACTTTAGGTAAAGTTTTACCTGGTGAATTTATTGGAGAAGCTAAAATTCCTTGTGAAGCTTTTAACATCTTAGCTTTGCGTGCCCAAAAGACCTTCGAAAGTTTACGAACGCTCCACGAGTCGGGAGTAACCGTAAGAATACTCACACAGAACGGATCATTATTAGGTAGACTATTGAATTTATCTCTAATACCATTTAATATCTCTATGAGATCATCTGATGTAACTTCCATTTCCTCCTCAGCAGCAGAGCCAGTATCTTCAAGTTCGGAATCAGAACTTATAGTATACTCATATTATCATTCTCTTCATCGACTAAGTTTTTTTGTGCAATTTTCTGCAAGATTTACAAACTACTAAGGTGTTTGATTGATTTTTTTTTTTTTTTTTATATCTTTCGAGATCTTTCTCAGGGTTTTTACCTATGTGTCCTGAGAGATTGAATGGATTTACACACTTATCTGTACGACGAATTTTAGAAGGAGAAGACATGACTTGAAAATATCAAAATAAGCAAGAAGAAAAGGAAATATGTATGTTGACAAATCCCTTATAAAAATAATCGTGAATTAGAATCGAAAGACTAGAGCGTCAATTTTTTATCATAAAAAGGACTATTGCAGAAGACGCCTACGGTGAGAAAAGTTGCCGATGAATTCGCTTGCCAACTATCCTGAGAAGGACTGTTGAAGAACGGAGATGGAAATAAGCACCGAAAGACTGGCTCACAAATTATCCTAAAAATCCCATATAAAAATAATCGTGAATTAGAAACAAAAGACTAGAGCGCCAATTGTTTATCCTAAAAAGGACTATTGCAGAAGACGCCAATGGTGAGAAAAAACGCCAATGAATTCGCTCGCCAACTATCCTGAGAAGGACTGCTGAAGAACGGAGATGGAAATAAGCACCAAAAAATTGATAAAAAATAGTCACAGTCAACAGATACAGTAAAGCAAAATTTCTTGTCTCGTCTTTATTTACTTCCCGACACAACTCTCTTGCGTTTAGTTATGCACCAGCGAAAGATTTTATCCGCCATACTGGATTTGTCATTTTTCTAACGACCTCCAAAAACATCCCATATACCAGATTTTGTGGAAATCGGTTGATTTTCCGAAATTTCGTCCACCATCTTGGATCCGCCTTCTTGAATTTTGCAAAACTGATCTCGTATTCGTAATCAGCTACCTCAAACCCCCCCCCCCCGGTTTGGTCTAAATCGGTTGATTATTAAAAAAGTAGTCACCAAATCGTGACCGCCATATTGAATCCGCCATTTTAGACTTTTTCATCTAACCGCACCAGCTTTTAAGAGCCGTTCCTCAGCTACAATTTGCGGTACAAAATAACCCGATTAGTTGCGAATTTTTTTTTTCACAACTTTTTTTTGCCATACACTCAGGTTTTCTCCAGCTTCCGGCCGCCATATTGGGTCCGCCACTTTGCATTTTTTTTTAAAGTACCACTCTGCATTTGTCATTTTTTAACGACCTCCGAAAACCCCCCATCCGAATAACAGATTGGTGGAAATCGGTTGATTTTCCGAAATTTCGTCCGCCATCTTGTATCCGCCATCTAGAATTTTGCAAAACTGACCTCGTATTCGTAATCAACGTCCTCAAAAACCCCAAGTTGATTTTTAAAAATTTAGTCACCAAATCGGTCTTTTGACCGTCATATTGGATCCGCCATTTTAGAGATTTTCATCCGACCACACCAGCTTTTAAGAGGCGCCCCTCAGCTACAATTTACGGTACAAAATGACGCGATTGGTTCCGAATTATTTTTTTTCACAACCTTTTTTTGTCATACACTCAGGTTTTCTCCAGCTTCCGGCAGCCATATTGGGTCCGCCATTTTGGATGTTTTGAAAGTCTCTTCCCAGACTCTAGACGAACATTTTGAGCCCTTATACGTCACAATTTTTGTCCAGGTCGGTGATCCGCTTGACATGAAACTCCTCATATATACATATATATATACTAACTGGGTTACCCGGTTTCACCCGGCGTTGGGTAAATACTTACTAATTAAACACTTCTCAAATGTTCTAGTTTGTTATATCCTATTCCGGGTTTCAACCCGAAAACCCCTTTATGGATGCGCCATCTTGAATTTCCAAATCTTAATAATATTAAAAATTAGTAGCCTTAAAATAATCATTAAAATCCGTTGAAATCGAGAAATTTTGATCGCCATATTGGATTCGCCATCTTGAATTTGGAAATTTTGCTAATATTCGAAATTAATAGCCTCAGAATGATCATTGGTGTCATATTGGACCCGCCATCTTGGATTTACAAATTTTGATAATATTCGAGATTGGTTGCCTCAGAATAATCATTGTACCAATTTTTATTAAAATCCGTCGAAATCGAGACATTCTGGGTCCACCATCTTGCATTTAGAAATTTTGATAATAGTGGTCTCAGAATAATAACTGTACTAATTTCCATTACAATCCGTTGAAATCGAGAAATTTTGGTCGCCATAATATTAATATTCAAAATTAGTAGCTTCAGAATAATCATTGTATTAATTTTCATTAAAATGCTTTGAAATCGAGAAATTTTGGCCGCCATCTTGGATTTGGAAATTTTTATAACATTCAAAATCAGTGACCTGAAGATAATTATTGTACTAATTTTCATTACAAACCGTTGAAATCGAGAAATATTGGTCGCCATATTGGGTTCGCCATCTAGAATTTGTAAATTTTGGTAACATGTAAAATCAGTGATCTCAAGATAATCATTGTACTAATTTTCATTAAAATCGGTTGAAATCGAGAAATATTGGTCGCCATATTGGCTCCACCATCTAGGATTTGTAAATTTTGATAACATTCAAAATCAGTGACCTCAAGATAATCATTGTACTAATTTCCATTAAAATCCATTGAAATCGAGAAATATTCGTCGCCATATTGGATCCGCCATCTTGGATTTGTAAATTTTGGTAATATTCAAAATCAGTGACCTCAAAACAATCATTGTAACAATTTTCATTAAAATCCGTTGAAATCGAGAAATCTTGGTCGCCACATTGGATCTGCCATTTTGAATTTCTAAACTTGGACAGCGGATTTGAAATCAGCATACCGCAAAACCCCTAAGTACCAATTTTCATGAAAATTGCTCCAAATTTAAAATTTTCAGCCGCCATCTTGTATCCGCCATTTTGAAACCTTATGCACCGAAAAAAAATTACCCTATATGTTAATTTGGAATATGTACTAATAGGTGTAACGGTTAATTCGTGCGGTTTTCTAACAGATGGCGTAACTTGTTTTATATTCCAGTGATTCACCTTTCCAAATATGTGTTGGAAAGCTACTGTCATATAGTTTCAGAATCAGTATGTGTCATTTAGCTGAAGCGTAAACAACAATACTTTTTTTTACTCTGAAAATGTTGAATTTTGTGCCGAATAAAGTGTTTTTGCGGGGAGTACTTCTTAATTATTTCAATATGAAGAAAAAGGCTGCCGAAAGTCATCGTATTTTGGTGGAAGTGTATGGTGTGCATGCTCTAGCTGAGCGTACGTGCCAGAAGTGGTTTGCACGGTTTAAAAGTGGCAATTTTGACTTGGAGGACGATGAACGGCCCGGACAGCCAAAAAAGTTTGAAGACCACGAATTGGAGACACTGCTCGACCAAGATCCATCCCAAACGCAAGAAGAACTTGCAAAATCACTTGGCGTCGCTCAACAAACCATTTCCGATCGTCTAAAAGCAATGCGAATGATCCGGAAGGTAGGCCATTGGGTGCCGTATGAATTGAAGCCAAGAGACGTCGAACGCCGATTTTTCGCGTGTGAACAACTGCTTCAACGGCACAAAAGAAAAAGTTTTTTGCATCGAATTGTCACTGGCGATGAAAAGTGGGTCCATTACGATAATCCAAAACGTCGGGCAACGCATGGATACCCCGGCCATGCATCATCATCGACGGCCGTTCAGAATATTCATGGCCTGAAGGATGCTGTGTATTTGGTGGGACCAGCTGGGTGTGATCTATTATGAGCTGTTGCAACCGAATGAAACGATCACAGGGGAAGTCTACCGACGACAATTGATGCGTTTGAGCCGAGCACTGCGCGAAAAACGGCCGGAATATGAACAAAGGCACAGCAAGGTAATTTTGCAACAGGACAATGCTCGGCCACATGTTGCACAGGTCGTCAAAACCTACCTTGAAGCGCTCAAATTGGATGTCCTACCCCACCCGCCGTATAGTCCAGACCTTGCGCCATCCGATTACTATCTCTTCCGATCAATGCAACATGGCCTGGCTGACCAGCACTTCTCCAATTATGAAGAAGTCAAAAATTGGATCGATTCGTGGATAGCGGAGAAGCCGGCCGAATTTTTCAGAAAGGGTATTCGTGAATTGCCAGAAAAATGGGAAAAGGTTATAGCTAGCGATTTTGAAACCTTATGCACCGAAAAAAAATTACCCTATATGTTAAGTTGGAATATGTACTAATATACCTTCGGACAAAAAATGAAAAATATCGATATAAGCGTTTAGGCGTGATTGAGCAACAAACAAACTTCCATTTTTATATCTACATGATACCTCCTGCTCTGCTATGACGACGGGTTAGAAATATCTGCTCCTTTCGTAAATCACGAAAATAGAACGCATATCTCTTGGATCCATTCAATGTGAGGGTTTTTCGATTATGCATCTCCATTGTTCTTTTAACGTCTTATGAGTTCGAGCTAATTCAACCCTTTTTTCTATGTGTCTCTGGGTCAATTGTGACTTTTTCTTCAGACGGCGACATTGCCGAGCTGGTGAGCTTTTCAGTATGCGTTGCACATTGCGAATACTGGCAGATGTTCTAAACTATTCTCGAATTTCTCTCGATGCTTTGATGCATTTGAGGCTATTCGAAGGATTCTGCGCCTCTCAGATAACGTCGTTGCTCGATATTTTAAAAACTAATCTAAAAAAAGTTCAGGAAAATTGGGACTTGAAGGAAATTATTATTTTCAACAAGGCAATAATCCCAAACATTTCAGTGGATGAACTACAACATTCCACATATGTTAGAGACTCCTCCGCCGTCCCCCGACCTGAACCCAATTGAAGACCTTTCGGCAGAATTAGAAAGGCGGGTGAGAAAATACAATTAATCTCAATTAAAACAACTACTTCGAGATGAATGGAAAAAAATGGTTCAGAAATAACACTAAAAAGAAAGGATGGCCGACTAAATATTAAGGACTGTTTTTACCATTATTTACTATGTTCATTTATAGTCTGCCAATACTTTTGTCCGTAAGAAAATGTGATCTTTTTTTTTTTTTTTTTTTTTTTAAGAATTTTGCTTTTGTTAGAATTTTTTTATATAAATTTTTTTCACGAGGGAGAATATTTTTGTTAAAAATCAGAATACATTTTATTTATTAGAATACCATTTTCATTAACATTCATTTCATTGGTATTTGAAAAGAGAATAGTTTGAAAAATACACATGACTAATAGCAAGTACTAGTAAATCTAAAGTATACTGTTGGCCATGTATTCCCATCTGGTAGTACAAATGATGTGTGACAAAAACAAGGCTTCAACGATTTAAAAAACTTGACTCATGCTCTTGTACGGTATAAGGATCATATTCGCGCTGAAACTAGTGTAGTTTAAAACTTTTTCATACACAACCGAGTTAGGTATAAATGAAGATGCTAAACGCCAAATTGAAGAGCATAATCAAAAACTTAAAGGTAATAGGGTAATTCTAAAACATTTCATTGAATTTACTTCTCTTTTAATGCGGCAAGATTTAACTTTCAGAGGTCATGAAGAATCAGATAATTCAAACAATAAGGGAAATTATAAAGAAATTTTTGAAACATGGAGCAGATATCATTTAGTTTTAAAATTCACTCTGCATAAAAACATTTTTACCAGGTTGTCAAAAACAATTCAGAATGATTTAATACATTTAGTTGCCCACGTGGTTCGTTGTGAAATTGAGAAGGATATATGTATTAGCTACTCGATTATTTGCTTGGCAAACAGACGATCATGTAAATCACAACTGTCGATCATTTTAAGATTTTTAGTAAATGGTAAACTAATGAAAGATTTATGAGATTCTATGATGTAAGTTCCGATTGAACTGCATAATCCCTTTTTGAATTAAAAAAAAAGGAATATCGCAGTATAATTTTCGGGAAAAAACTTACTGCACAAACGTAGGACGGAGCAGCTGTAATGTCTTCCGAATTAAATGGTGTGCAAGCGAAAATAAAAGGAATTGCTCGTCAAAGTTTGTTTATTCACTGCTAAGCGCATGTTTTAAATTTTGCGTGGCAAATAATATACCAAAGGCGCGCATTTTCTCTTACAATTTTCTTGGTCTTCCAACACTTTTTTCAAAATCCACAAAACGAATTGAAGTACTGAATATGCTTAAAGCTCCACATCTTCTTTCAAATGCACCAACGGGTGATTAGTCGCAGATTAGTAGATACTTTAGCAGAAAATTTAGACATTTTTGAGGAAGTTTTTGAGTCAATTTTATTAATACTAATACTTTTGATTCTGATTTGGTTCTTGAAGCCTGAGATTTTGTCGCACTCTTAGGGATTTCGATATTACTTTCCTGCTTTTTCCTTATCAATCAATTTCGCATCTGTGGGATATTCTGCAGTCATTGGTTGATATTCAGTTTTGTTTGGCTCAAGTTTAGAATTAGGGAGCAAAATTTAAAACAATTAATAAGTCTGGAATCGTTTAAAATCATTTGTTAAAAAACTCTGGAAAAAACAGATACTCCTCAAAATACTTGTCGTAAGAGAAGGATGGATGAAGACATACCTTCCGTAGACATTCCTTCACATGCTTTACTTTGAAGTAATTTATAATCAAATAAACACTCGTTTTACGGATTTTTCAAAATTCTCATTTTTGAAGCTTGTCAATGTTAATTAATTTCCATATTTAAAGTTTCAATAATTTATGATTCTTTACGGTAAATTTTTCTATTCTTCCATGCTGAAAAGTTGAATTGTTTTTTATGGCGATAAAAATTTGTGGAAGTATACTAACACTACATCATCTTTTTAAATAATTCCTTAAAAAGTAATATAAGCGATGTGATGCCAGAGCCAATTATTAGAATTAATTTTAACGATTCCTAAAATCAGTTAGAAAGAAGCTTTTCTGCTTTAAAAAGAATAAAAGATAATCGAAGAAGTACAATAGGCCAAGTTTGTTTATCAGAAATTGCACCTTGAAATAAAACCGTCTTGGTATGACAACATTATAAATTACTTTGCAACTATGAAAGAACGTAGAGTAGATTTCATTTAGAAATAAATATGTAGAAATGTATGTTTTTTACTTTGAAATATAGAAAAGAAAGTGGTAGTATAGGTGGTTGTCACAGTTTGTGGCGAGCGTGGGGCCACAAACTAAATATTTAAATTTTCTGCCAAAAATCCCAACATTATTGTAGGCCTAATAAAAGGCCTTGACTTGGCAATTTAACACTTGAGTAAATCGGGGACTCACAATAGACCTCACTTTGTCGCAGTTATCGCGAGGCTGATTTAGGCTTTCGCTCCTACCCTTATAATACTAATATTATTCAGTTAACGAGATCCATTGTGCACCTAACAAGAAGACTAGCAGATCAGAGTTTTGGTATTGAATGCCTTTGAAGCAATCGGATATCAAAACTAATTGTAAGAGAAAAGTGATATTCCAAAATCAAGAATGATTAAGATTAAATTGAGATTGAGTCTTATCAGTAAGTGAGGTTGTAAATTCCCCTTAAGGAAAAACACTCATGGACACAAATTATAACTAATGAAAGCTAGCAAAAACAATAATAAAAACTAATGAAGAATTAATGAGCAATAAAAGTTCTCGTGCGTTAATTAGTGTTTTTCCATGAAGGATTAACTCAATTTGTTCCTTTAAAAAACTCAAAAATTCTTCGTATAAGATGACCTGAGACAACCTCAAAATCATATTTTAAAGTTCTTATTGTAAGGTCTTATATTGTATTATCCCCACTCCGTTTTCTTTTTTCTTTTTTCAGTGTAGTAGCAAAGAACATATAACATAAAGAACTCTTATCGGGCTCACAACCTAGTCGAAATATTCTCTGGTCGGTTGGTTGCGAAGGGAAAACATGAGGGGCAAGCGAGCGAAACATCAGTACAGAATCAAAGAAAATTTTGTAGACCAACGTTCGTGTGGGCATGTAGGTAGCTCAAGCGAATTGCTTCTCGAGCCGCCACACTGTGTTGTGCTGCAATTCTCTGCCTGATGGTATGATTGAATTTTTGGAAAAGAAATTAGGGGCTTAGATCAGCTTAGAAAGAATTATTGATTGTCATGGGAAATTCAAATGCTTTATATAAAATAATTAAATTAGGATGTGTTAGGGTAGTTAGAAAACATTAGGAGTAGCGGCTAAAGTTAGTGTGGAATATTATTTTTAAATTTGTTTTGTAAATCCGTAAACAGCAAATTTTAAATATTCCTAAAAAGAACTCAAACTTAGTCAATAATACTTCTTAAAACAATTGATTTTTATTAAATATTTAATGTTCCTTAGAAAACCTTTTAAAGTTAGAAATTTGGAAGTAAATAAGAATATATAAATTGATATTAAAAATTAACAAAAAGCAAGCAATGCGAAATATTTTCTAAATATTTTTGTTTACGCTGGTCTTTCGGAATCAACAAATGTTCTAATTGAAAAATAAATATATATAATAATACAAAAAATAATTTTAATTAAATTGCTTATTTAAGGGGCCTTATCTTTTAGAATTGGAAAAAAACACACACTTGTTTAAACTTTTTTTTTTGTGAGAAGACTATTATATTTATTGAAATGAGAGTGAGAAGACTATTATATTTATTGAAACAATATTATATATTAGATGAAGAATGTAAAAAAAAATGGTAAACACTTTTATTTCTTCTTGCCCGCTGTTTATGGTTATGTTTTTTTATACAGAGGTAGATGGACCCAAAAATGTGGCGTTTTTTTGCAGAAATATGCAAATGCAAATACAAGAATCAAATTTTTTTTCTGGTCTATTGTCTAGTTTTAATCCTTATAAATAGAATCCCGTTTAAATTTTTGCTTAGACCGTTACAGGAAGTCCGAAAAGTGTCCCACCGATTAAAAGGTGTTTTTTAGAAAACAGCTACAGCAGTCAAGAACAACTAAAAGTGATAACATTGTTTTTTACATAATCTTGATAATGTCCAGAAGAAATTATTTCAATAAATATAATAGTCTTTTCACAAGAAAATTTTGAACAAGTGTGTTTTTTTTCAATTCTCAAAGAGAGGGTCCCCTTAAGGGGTTATATACAGTCAGGAGGCCCAAAAAAGTCGATTTTTCAAGAATTTTTCTTGAGATTATCTTTTAAGTTATTAATGTAAAATTCTGTACACATATAACGGTAACTCTTGAGTGTATTTTAATGTTTTTTATTTGTAAAAATAATTATTTTAAAAGCTGCTACAGCTGATCTCCGGGAGCAACTCTAAAAAAAAGCGTTTTGCGGTGTGCACGATATCTCTAGACTGGATCATCCAAAATGGAAAAACCAAAAATATTTCGTTAGTATATTGTTTTATCTCGTAATTAATCGAAGGAATAAGCAAAATAAGAATTTTTGACAAAATGGCGGCTTCTTAAAAAAAAAAATCGATTTTTAACAACAATTTTCGCTCTAAATTGTTTATAAAATGGAAAATATTTATCGGTGAGCAAAAATCTTCGATTAATTACTAAAAAATATACATAAGAAGCTTATGTTAAAATTTGAAACTGATCCGTTCAGCCGTTTCCGAGAAATCTTGCTCACCGACTATAAGAACACAGTTTTGAGAAAAACGCGTTTAAAGTTTCAAAAGCATTTTACATTTAGTACAAAAACTCGAACACGTCATTACAAATATGCGTGTAACTTCGAGAATATTCACCCGATTGACATGAAATTTTCTGTGGCTGTACTTTAATATATGTACATTACAAAAATAAAATAATAAAAAAATCGATTTTCTAAAAATCCTGACTGTATATAACCCCTTAATCAAAGCATGTCTCTTGCTGCGATATTTTTAACTTGTTAAAATATTTAGTTTTCTGTTTGCCTTGTTTTCAGTTTTTTTACGGCCCATGAACAATGTTTTCTCATTAAAACAAGTATCATAAATTCAAGAAGTTGGTTTCTATGTTCATAATAGGAACCAAAAACCAAAAACCAATCTTGAGTCAAAGTCTTGCTATTTCTGGCGTATTTTTAAAAATTTCCTCAAAGTCAGTTATGTGTATTTTGCACACATTAAAAAATTCATTTGATGGAGCATAAAGATTACCAAAATCTGAAATTGATGGATTATAATTTTTTGCAAATATGAATACCTATCTCTGAAGGACAAGTTAAAACTTCGTCTTTTTTGCGTACTATTTCTTCACAACTTTCACATTTTATTTTTAAAAGCACTTTAAATACTACGAAACTACAAAATATCTCATAGAAAGAAGCTCAATTCCAAACTTTTCAGACCCAAAAATGTCTTCTATCGGTCAGAATATTCAGGCCCCAATAATCTACATTTTAAACCCGATATTTGACTCATTTTAGCAAATAAGATAGCAAAAAATAAACAAAAATAACACAGGTCAACAAAATTAAACTTTTTTTTTGAGTCTGAGTTATGAATGCTATTTTCTTATTGCTTGTGTCCAAAAGGAAGGCAAAAGTGTCATAATTTTGTTAAAACTTTGCTTTTGTGAAGGAAAATTTGACATTCGTTTGGATAGTTTGAACCTCAATTACAACTAAATGCGTTGTGCGATATTTCTGATTTTTTGCCAAAAAGTACGTTATACTAGAGAAAACAGTATATGGGAGAGGGGGGCAGCTTTGAACAGGGGCAGTTTTGAACAAATGAATTAATAGGTAAATTTAAACGCAACTTTAACAGTTTTTTTTTCGTTGCACTAGTAACACTAACCCACATAGCGGTCAGTTGTCATTTCTAGTCTGACACTGAACGTAAACAAGTGAGAAGGTTATTTTGTTTTCGGCAGTTAAAAGTAAATTGTTTTGAAATTCTTTGTAAGGATTTTACGATTATGTTTGAAGAAAGTGGTAAGTACAGTTCGGTTAATTTGATGGGATTCTCTATTACTTGTATGTTTAAGTAGGAATAATAGCAATTTTTGTCTGTATTGTCGGAAAAGAATTACTGTTATTTTAGAAAGTGCTGTTGGGGCAGTTTTGAACAAAATAAACGGGGCAGCTTTGAATTTTGTATACTTTTATACTTTTGTATAATTGGTAAATACCAAGTTGTCAAAAAAATGCCTCCTCCTTTATTTAAATCCTCTTCAAAGCGGGTAGGAGCTTTGCTATTCCTAAAGTCGTTGAGAAAATTTAAAATTGATAAGTAGATAGGTACAGATAGGTGAAATATATTTAATAGATGTGTTCATTAATTATAAGAGGAGGTATAGATTGATAATTTCTTGTGATTATTAATATTATAAGAGGAGCTATAATAGTTTAAGAATAGATTGGTAATTTTTGTGATTATTATTGTGCCATTTGAGTTATTGGCAAAGTTTTAAACCTGTTTAACGAGAAGATTTAATAGATTGTTTTTCATGCTTAAGTTTTTTGTTCTGATTTTTTAATCTAAGATTCTTATTCTAATAATAGTTTAGTTTTGTTGGTAAGTTAAGAAAGAAGTGTTTTTAACCTGTTCAATACTGCCCCAGGAGATAGTCCATTCGATTTATTTTTTGTGAAAAACTTTTATCATTATACTAGAAAATTAAAATATTATATATGTTCTAGTCTCTATAGTGTATTTGGCCTGTTATTTAAAATATGATTGTCGTCTATATTATTTTATTTCTCCGTTAAACCGATTATTCAAAAGTGCCCCAGGCGTGTTCAAACCTGCTTCACGTTCGGGGTAGTTTTGAACATTTCCCTTATGATACATACAAAGAGATTCCACATTTGTCGTTGGCATATTGATTATGCAAAAATACTAATTTTCATCCTTAATAATGTAGGAATTCAGGCAGTGAAAGCAAAATGTTCAAACTAGATAAAGTTTTGAGTTATCATGTTTTTTTTGAAAAATGTTCAATACTGCCCCCCTCTCCCCTAGGTACATTTTTGTATTGGTTTCCAAAGTGGTGAATTAAATATGGCGTCCGAACATTTGCAATTTTATGGGGTTTTTTATCAAAATGAATCAAAGAGGTCTTAGGTTCGCTGAAACTTAATCTGTTACCAAAATATATATTAAAGATGGAGGATCTAATATAGCAACCGAAAATTTAAAAACTGTCCGCCCCCAACAAATTTACAAGGAAATGAAAACATAACAATTTTGATGATTGGTCATTTTAAATTTGCTGTCCTGGGCACAAAAGCTAATTTTTTTAAAAATCATGTTGATTTTCTTCAATTGTGAGACGAAAGCAATGAGGAATGACTGCATATTAATCAGAGTCAAAAATCGTGTCGACTTGTGTAATCAATCTTTCACAGAATAAATTCAGTATTTAATTAAACAAAATACGAGTGTGCTTTAGACCACACGACTAAAGTAAAATTTCTTTAGCTCCATCTATATGTATGTATATATGTTTATATATGTATACATGTATAATATATACATATACATATATTCATTTTCTACAAATATTTAAATTTATTATCGGTTTTCATTGATAAATTAGTGCTCGCACCTCTCTCTTGCTTCTACAGTAATATACGAAAAGTAACTCTCTTCTCTTTCTATCTTCACTAACTTATATCTCCCTCTCGACAACTCCCGTTCTCCTCGCCCGATCACACTTTTCCTAACGCTCTCGTCACGCATTCACCAGCTTACTCCCTCAGTCAAACGTGCGTAAAGAAGTATTACTTCAAAAAAGCATCCCACGCTGGGATTCGAACCCATGACCTCTGAATCCCAAGCCCAAGTTTTCACCACTGCATCCGACGCCGCTTTATGAATGTGCTCCCTCTCAACTCCCGTTCGTCTCGACAGATCACACTTTTTCTAACGCTCTCGTCATGCATTCACCAGCTTACTCCCCAAAGTTAAGCGTGCGTAAAGAAGTTCTACTTCAAAAAGCATCCCCACGCTGGGATTCGAGCCCATGACCTCTGAATCCCAAGTCCAACTGTTCACCACTGCACCAAACGCCGCTTTAGGAATGTGCTCCCTCTCAACTTCCGTTCGCCTCGGCCCACGCTGGGATTCGAACCCGTGACCTCTGAATCCCAAGCCCAACCACTACTGCAACTGCACCAAACGCCGCGTTCGTCTTGTCCGATCACACTTTTTGTAACGCTCTCGTCATGCATTCACCAGCTTACTCCCCAAAGTCAAGCGTGCGTAAAGAAGTTTTACTTCAAAAATAAACAGAAACTTATTAAACAAAAATTTTATTCAATATTTTAGAGTAAGTATGTATCTTAACGTAATAAGTAAAATATTTAAATGTTTATATAATATAAAATTAGCATCCAACCTCCCACGAGCAATTTTCTGATCGAAATCTACACGAGAATTAATTCCGACAAACATCAGCCACTCACGCAGCGGTAACAGACAAAGGCAAGGCAAATGGGCAAAAGCTCTGCCAAACGAAACGATGTTCTGAGCTGCCGCGAGAAATTAAATGTAGGCGACTGTAGGGTTCTGCTGGCAGAACCCTAGAAGAAAATTTTCAGCTCAGCTTGTTTGTTCCTAGTGCGAGTTCTTTATGTTATACGTTCTTTGGTAGTAGAAGCGATTATATGTACATGCTTGTTGAAACAAGCAAATTGTGATTAATACCTGGTCAATTTTATGGGAAGAAAAAATAAAGAATGCATTCTAGTAAAATTGATATGTGTTTTTTTTCAACGATTCTATAGTATAAATATGTACCTTCAAATAGTTCGATGAAGTAGGATCTAGGCGACAGATAGACAGATATATTTCAAAAGAAGGTGCACAGATTATGTAAACAATAAGAATCTTAATTGAATAAGTTCAGGAATCTGTTGTGTACAAATATTTATTCCAATGTATACTCAATATGGAATCAAACTGTTTATTGTAAAATCGGTCGGGGAATACGATTTTTTTGTTGGTCGAAACTAGTTTACAAAATACTTAACTTTAAAATTTCGAAAACTTCGTCGTTAATACGCATTTTAAAAGTTAACTACTTTCGAAAAAAGTGGTGACCAACAAAATTATATAATTTCATCGAAATTCTTGAGGAAACTCAGTCTGTTCTTAAAAAGGTACTTCATGGTTCCTGCATCGTCCCACCAATATTGGGCGAAAGAAAATCCAGAGCAGTGGAAAAGAAATAAGCTAGAACCAGGATTTAAAACAAGCAGTTTGATGAACTACTGGTTGTGGCATGAACGGCCATAACTAAGTAGTTTTTTTTTTATATCGAGACAAAAAACAAGACAAAATTTTAAACTGTACTCAAAAAAAAAAAAAAAAAACCAAATTCAAGAAAATTTAAAGTTTCGTGACTTGCACGGAAATAAAAGATGCAGTAAACATCAAATAGTGAATTATAATTCAATTAAAAAATAATAAATAAATATAATGAATGTGGATTTCAATAATTTAAGCATTAAACTCAACTTTATCCACATATTTTTCAATTGAATACATTTTCATTCTGCGTAAAATTTATTGTGAGTACTTTGGCAGTTTAAGATTGATGGAAAATACCTTGTAACCGCAAACTTTTCTGTCGCTCCAATCCGCATTCGTTGTTGACGGTCTTCCATAAACGTAACCCAGAAACAGAGCACCAAAGAAAAATATATATATGTTTTCTCCCATTACGCTTCTAAATATCACAAGCGAATAAACTATACTGAATTAAAAGTTGAGGAGAAATCAATTTTAAATTAAGCCAAAACAAACACTTCAAATGTGCAAATAATTAAAGAAAAGATACCGTTATCAATCTTATTCTGAAAATAAAACGTGTGAAATGATAAGGGTTCATTCGATTTTCGATATTTATAAACACTCTTCTTAAGTAGCTTATCGTGATCAGAAATGTAAAATAAGAAGAAATTATTAAACTTATTTACTCTTAGTAGCGGTATCTTAATCAGCACTTTAAGATATGAGAAATTAATAAATTAATATTAATTAAATTACAACTGGATCACTTGTACACACATATATTGCACTGTAAATTAAGTTATAAATTTGATTGAAATATGCAACCAGGCTTAAAATTACGATTTTTTCAAATATGTATAGATAATATTTTTCACCTGATATCCACATTTTTCCAAATGTTCAAAAGATATTGGTATACCGGAAATGTAATTCGGTACATTTACCAAAACGAAAATCAGGAATAGCATACTGTGCGGACTTCAAGTCAACCCGTAATTCTGTGGGAAAACAGCAGAATGCTGTTTAGGTAGACTCAACAGCCAAACGATCACTGACCAATTACGTCAATTACAATGGGCTGCGAGATGAAACAGGTTTTATCAGAAGAAGAGCTGACAGAATAAAACACTTTTAAGAAATTCCCGTTAAACACATAGCGAAGGCTATGTACACCGTTCAGTGATTTGGAAGCATCGGCCGCGTTCAGTTATTGATTTAATCTTTCTTTTTTTCCAAATGAGAAATTTTTATCTTCCCTTTCATTACTAAAAGTTACTGGTGATCAATTGAAGCAAATATTTATTGCTGATAACAAAAATACGGGAAACCTATTGACCATTAGGAACTCGAGAAGGCAGAGAAATAAGATAAATAATCTTGAGTGTCATTGCGTTTTCAACCGAATCAATATAAATATCTTCATTAAGAGCTATCAGTTTTATACAGCGGTCTGTTCTTGCAATATGAAGTATTAAAGCGACTTATTAGTAATTTAAATAAATGATAACGAGTATTTAAGTGTATTTTGGAAAATCGAGATCAAAATGATTCCAGGAATGTGTGACTTGTTTTTGTTTTTGTTTGCGATTTATTTAGTTAGTGGCCTTCCACAATATGAACGAACAGGGGACACATTAAAACAGAATGATTGTTCTTACAGGGTGAGTAATTTAAATTTCCATAATTTTTGAATTGTTTAGAGTAGTAGATTTAGCACTTAAATTTTTTGTACGATTCTCTGCCACCAACTGCAAACAACGGTTAAAAAAGCTAGGTAATTTCATGACTAATACGGTTGGGTTTTCCTCCGTATATTGGCTTGACAGGTTTTGGTGATGCGTCATTGTTAGTTGGATTTAGGCATATTGCATTTTAATTATACTTACAAGGAAACGTTCTCAGGTGTGTCACACCGATTTTGATGAAATTGAAATATGTTATAGAGCATCGCAAAATAAGAGACACGTATTTTTTTTTTTTATCTGCGGATGCGCTCATTTAGGGGGTGAAAAATATCCCTAAATTTTACCCCAAAAAACAGTTTTTCTTAAATATTTCAAGTTCTGATGAATTTTTTCGAATGAGACAAAATGGAAATGATGTCTCATAAATATACTTACCTCTTATAAGTAATCCAGTTCCATGAAATTCTCGCTTTTTACCCCTATCTCGTAAACAACAAGAGGTACAGAAAAACTGAATATGACAAACTTATAGGAAATTCAATTTCCTACAAAAAAGTTCTCTCGCTAACATCAATATTTCTTGAGATATTGGGCTTTGAAGTTCAGGTATTGTTTCTACAATTTAGCTCAATAATCCCGGTCAGACTGCGAAAAAAGGCGATTTCTAGCTGATTCCCACCAAGTGACCCTTGAATTGACCTCCAAATGACCTTTGGATGACCCTAGACTAGCCACTACCGATAATCCTTGAGGCTGTAACTCGATCTGAGCATCCAAGTACCGAATCTACAATCCTTTTCTTGGTCAGACTGCGAAAAAAGCGATTTCGTGGTAGTCTTCTCGAAAATGACCTTCAAATGACCTCCGCGTGATCTTCGAATAACCTTTATCGATCTTTTCTAGTTCTAAAACTCCTCCCGAGGAATTTCAGCTAGAAATAAAATAGAAGGGACGATTTATATAGTTTCTACATCCAAAAATATCAATTTTTTCTAAAAAACGTCAACTTTGAAGCCAATTTTCAAGGTCAAATAAAGGTCATCAGAACTTTTTAGTATTTTTTCCATATCCGCCAAAGTGTGTACTTTAATTTTATTCTATCGGGAGGTAATTGAAAAATGGAAAAAATTCGTCCAAATATATCATAGTGCGGCGGTAGTGGCCGCTGGAGATCTGTTCGAAAGACAGTATGGCTTTCGAAAAGGGAGGTCGACGGTTGACGTTATCCAGGAGGTAGGCGACGCGGCCAGGGCCACCGAATGCGGGAATCATTATTCCCGTCCGTTGTGCCTGCTGGTAACTCTGGATGTGCGCAACGCCGTTAACTCGGTTAGGTGGGGGGATGCGCTGTAAGCGCTAGAACGGGATTTCAGGGTCCCCCAGTATCTTCTGCGGATGATGGGGGATTATCTGAAGGACCGTACCCTCACCTACGAAACGGAAGATGGTCTGGAAACGAGGGCTCTCTCGGCAGGGGCGGCCCAGGGATCTATACTGGGGCCCGACATATGGAATTATACATATGACGGGATCCTTCGTATGGAGATGCCGGAAGGGTCTTTCCTGGTTGGGTATGCTGACGATCATCATCGGTCATCACCGCCAGAAATGTCGAGGCTGCTCAAATGAGGCTCAACCAGGTGCTGCGTCTGGTGGGTCCTTGGCTGAGCGATCACGGGTTGGAACTGGCCCTGACCAAGATCGAGATCGTCCTTCTAACAAAGAAGCGCATTCTGCTACTGATAGGAATGCGGGTAGGAGACATGACGGTCCAGACGAGGCCGGCAGTGAAGTACCTGGGGGTGAGCCTTGATTGTAGGCTCGCCTTCTGGGACGAAATTAAGAGCCGGGCGGACAAGGCGGCTGCGGTGGCAGCGGCGCTGAGCAGGCTTATGGCCAACATTGGGGGGCCGAGGCCTTGCAAAAGGCGTCTGCTGCTCCGTACCGCCGAGGCCGTTATTCTGTACGGTGCGGAAGTCTGGGCCGAAGCGATGCGGTATGAGAAGGACCGCAAACGCATGGCGGCAGTGCAGCGGCGCACGGCGGTCCGCATCGCGAGCTCCTATCGAACGGTCTCGGAACCAGCGGTTCTAGTGGTCGCGGGGGTCATACCCATTGATCTTCTAGCCAGGGAACGACAGTTCGTCCACAAGGAGAAAAACGCCCTAGGGAGGAAGGAGGCCGCAGTGGCGGCCAGGACCGCAACCATGGCGGCTTGGCAGACACGAGGGGAGGGGGAGTCGCGGGGCCGGTGGACAGCTCGGGTTATCCCCCAGCTGGACACCTGGCTGAACCGTCAGCATGGTGAGGTGGATTACTACCTCACACAAATGCTGACGGGGCACGAGCACTTTCGGGCCTTCCTTCACCGTATAGGGAAGACACCGAGCCCGTGCTGCATTTACTGCGACTCCCCGTCGGACTCCGCTCTCCACACATTCTTTGAATGTGATAGATGGAGAGCGGAGAGGGAGGAGCTGGAGAGTGTGGCGGGCAGCATAACCCCGGACAATATAGTCGAGGTTATGCTGCAGGGGGAGGATCTCTGGCGAAGGGTCGCTGTTTTCGTTAGAGCGATCCTTCGCCAGAAAGAAAGGGACGCCAGTATGGAGCGAGGGGTCGCCCGGTGAAAGGAGGGCCCCCGGCGGGGGCGGCTCTAAATAGGACTCCACCCTGAAGTAATGTCCAACAGACGGTTCCGGGGTGGAGGTCCAGCGGGCGGGGAGGCTGGGGAGTCCGGCACACGGGTGTCTTCGGACACCTATGGTGCATAAAGCATTTCCCCACTCCCATAAAAAAAAAAAAAAAAAAAAAAAGAAACATATCAATGAGCTTCCCATGGATTTCACGTCCGGTCCAGATGGTATCCCCCCAGCTATCCTTAAATGCTGCTCTAATGAGCTAATGTTACCCTTAACATTACTCTTTCAGAAATCAGTCAGCATCGGAACGTTTCCCATGCTCTGGAAGAATGCCTTTATTATTCCCATCGACAAAAAGGGTAAAAAGAATGAGGTGTGTAAATACCGGCCCATAGCGAAGCTTTCTTGTATTCCAAAACTTTTTGAGTCAATTATATACTCACAATTGTCAAGCATCTGTCGACGCCTTGTCTCTACAAATCAACACGGTTTTCTTCAGGGTCGTTCCACTTCCACAAACCTTCTTGAATTTGTCCCTTTCGTCATTGAAGGCTTCCAGAAGGGTCTGCAAACCGATTTTATTTATACTGATTTTAGCAAGGCTTTTGACAAACTGTCCCATTGGATTATAATACTCAAACTTCAAAATCTAGGCTTCTCTCCATTGCTTATCAATTGGATACACTCATACCTGTCCAACAGGTCTTATCAGATTACTTTTCGGAATGAAACTTCTAGAAAAATATTTGCCACGTCAGGTGTACCGCAGGGTAGTCACCTGGGCCCGCTCTTATTTATTTTGGCTATTGACGACATTACATTTTTGCTCAAAGACTGTAAAATTTTAATTTATGCTGATGACATGAAACTTTTCCGTTATACGAATAATATTAACGACTGCCGCACGGTTCAAAGAGATCTGGACACTTTCCAAACTTGGTGTGTTCACAATAATCTAGAATTGAACATTAATAAATTTGAAGTTTTATCTTTTTGTAGAGGCCGCAATCCCCTGAGTTTTGATTATAATCTTTCGAACGTTATTCTTAGACGAGTTCACTCTGCCCGTGATTTAGGCGTTTTCCTGGATTGTAAACTGGATTTTGTTGAACATATAAATTGCATGGTGACAAAAGCCAGTATTACGCTGGGTTTTATTAAAAGATGGTCCCGTGAATTTTCTAACGTCACTGTGTACAAACAGCTTTACTCTTCCTTTGTCCGGGCAATTCTTGAATATGCAAGTCAAGTTTGGTCTCCCTATTACCAAGTTCACATAGACAACATCGAATCTGTCTAACGGAAATTTGTCCGTTTCGCCCTTAGAGAATTGCCATGGGGCAATCCAGTCATCCTCCCTCCATATAAGGACTGTTTGAAACTCCTTGACATTCATTCTCTGGAAAAACGTCGAGAAATCGCGGACGTTGTAATTGTACATCAACTCCTAGTTGGTAATATTGATTCACCTTCTCTTAAAGCGAGATTCACGTTCAGAGCGAATGAGCGAAACCTTAGGCATATCCCGCTTCTACAAACTTATCTGTGTAAAACTAACTATAGCTTCTTTCAACCAATTAACCGCATGAGGTTCAGCGTAAATAAGAATGCTGATTTGTTTGATGTCCGTGTTGGTAAGCATGTATTGAAAAAGAACTTGCTTGTTTGTCATGTCGCTATTAGCAACGGACCAAATGATGACGAGTCTTATACAGCAAATTAGGCTGATGGTCTGTAAAAAAAAAAAAAAATAAACAAATTCAACAGTTTTTGTTTTTGTTTTTTTGTCAATTTCACAATACCCCAAAAGAATGAATGAAAAAGCGGAATAGCAAAGGGTCGCACTGTCCTATTCATGTTTACCTGATAACAGGTCCACAGCCACAAAAGACAAAGGCCGGCAGCTAATAAAAATGCAATGTGGCCTTTTTTTACTATTGATTGTGCAATAATAGTGTTTTATTTTTCAGAATAGAGTTCGGCTTTAGGATAACCCTTAATGATAAAAATAGCAATTTCTAAGTTTTTGTAAAATAATTCGCCAAGTGTCATACCATTTCTGAAACTGCATTAAATTGAGTAGTTTTTAAGATAATTTGCCAGTTTCTTTTACTACATTTTTTTTCCACGACTGATTGTCAAAGTTAAAGTTACAATTTTGACAGAGTTAAAAGGTAACACAAATGAGTTATTTTTCTTGGAAGGTACACTAAATTTCGGCAAAATTTTACTTTTAACGCCTGAAACAACTAGTCAAGATACCTGACAAATAAAAAAGTAAACAACTTGAAGTTATTTTTAGCAATTGTGGTTGAAATTCTAACTAAAAGTAGAGATTTTAAACAAAATTAAAAAAGTGACAATATCTCGAAAACTAAGAAACTTTTACTAAGGTCATGTTTATTTTATTCGACACATCTAAGGCTAACCTATCTTCCATGTCACTCTGACCTGGTATTTTTGGGACACCCTGTATATGTTTATACAATCAAAAAACAGTTTGTCAATAAATACTACACATTTTTTTTTATAAAAGTTTTAAGAATGTGATATTTTTCCAATTTAGAAAGTAAATGTTTCCTTAAATTAAAAATTTGTATTGCTTGACAGTAAAATTTCAGTTCAGTCAATTATTATTATATTGTAAAATCATAATCATTCGATACTTAAATTATTTTAAATTTCGTTTGAAAATCATACTATTCTAGTTATGCTACGCTATAAAATAATTGAAAATTAAAGTTATATTCTTATTTTTTATTTTTGACTTAAAATAATATACATCATTCTAATTCGTGAATTTTTATTCTTGAATTAAAATTACGTACATAATTTTAATTCATGAATTAAGATTTCTAAATTAAAATTCCTGAATTAAAATTGCGTACATAATTTTAAGTCAAGAATAAAAATTCACGGATTAAAATTCTTGAATTAAAATTATCTACTTAATTTTAATTCAAGCATAAAAATTCACGAATTAAAATTCATGCGAATTAAAATTCTTGAATTAAAATGATGTACGTAATTTTAATTCAAGAATAAAAAATCACGAATAAAAATTCTTAATTTAAAATTATGTACATAATTTTAATTCAAGAATAAAAATTTAATAATCGTAATTCAACGATTTGATTTAATATTTAATAATAAAGTTTAAATTACGAATTTAATTGTTACTAAAGTCCCATAATAATTCATGAAATTCTTCTATTGTTAGACAGGCTTGAAGTTAATTAAACTATTTCAATACACATTTATTTTTCATTTCATCGCAGCACAATTATAATCCTACAATCTAATATTGTAACCTATCAAAATATAAATCAATTGAATTATTATTTTGTCATAAGATAAAATAATATGCTACAATCATGTCAATGCATAATGAAATTAACAAATAATATGTCTATGCAATAATAATAATTCAGTGTTTCTCCTATCTTCTCCCATATACTTGGAATTAATTTTATGAAAGTCATAATTTTAATTAATATTTATTAGTTAAGACAAAATTAAAATGTTACGAATGAATTCATTTTTTATTTTAAATAAATTATTTATTTTAATTTTTCTACAACATAATGCTCACTATTAAATAGCAAAACGGCGTGCCATAGAAGGTTAAATAAAGAGATCAGCAAAAATAACCAATACCATAAAAATTACAATTTTGGTGAATAAATTTCCAATTATTAATAAATCTGGTAATGAGCCAAAATATATTTTCCATTATCTAAGCAATCGGTAAGAAATTAGAGATACTTAACTAGTTGGTAATTTGCTGTGAGAAATTTCTGATTACTCCAGCAATCGATAATCCACGAGCCAGAAATTCGAGAATATTCAACTAGTCGGTAATTTTCTGTGAGAAATTTCTGATTACACTAGCAATCGGTAATTCTTGGGCCAGAAATTTTAGAATACTCAACTAGTCAGCAATTTTCTGTCACAAATTTCTGATTAATCTAGCAATCGGTAATCCATGGGCCAGAAATTCTAGAATACTCAACTACTTAGTCAGCAATTATAATTATAACGACTTCGTTTATAACGGCTAACCGTTCTTAGCGACGAAAATTCAAATTCAAGTTAGGTTTCATATAGACTTACTATGAAAACATATCCGTTTAGTACGACTCCGGTTTAAGCGACTTACTGCTTATAGCGACCTATTTTGACAAGAAATCGTCCGCTTAGAACCAGTGACGGATTAAGACTACTTGATGCCCTAAGCAATCCACGCCTATGGGCCCCCTATCCGTATGTCAACTAGAATCAGTCTTTAAACCTTTACCGCCTAAAAACATTAGTTTTTTGTAAAATAAGATGATGAGATGTAACGTACCTTAGAAGTGGAGTAGATGCGACAACAATAAAAACCAAAACATAATTTATTTATTTATTGAAATGCCCCTTGCGGCTTTTTCGGGCATTGAATTCACGCAAGATAGTATTAACGTCTAACGTTTTTAACATATCGGACTCTATGTATAATATCGATAAATTATCGAGCCTTTCTTGTATCATCTTTGTCCTTTTTTCATTTTTTAATATTTTTAATTTTGAAAAAGAACGTTCCGCTGAGCAATTTGTAATCATAAGCGATAAAAATATACGCAGGGCTGTTTCCACATTAGGAAAGCTGATTCAATTTTATCATCATGTATTATTTTATACAATTGTGCGTAATTTTGATGTAAACTTGTGCGAGCCGAATCACTGGGTCTGGAATTTATTTTACTTATGACATATGAATGAAACTGTTGAATTTCTGTTATTAATTCGGTGTTAAGGTCTTCTGGATATGTGTTTACTAGATTTGTACTGTGCTGACAAACTTATAAACTTACTTGACGTGAAGTGTAGTAAAAGCTTGTAACAATACCTATTAGCTTTTAAATTAAAGAAACACGCCCGACCGCTAGATATCGGTAGTTGTCTTTCGGTAGGTATCATTTGACGCGCGTGACATTGACCTCAACTAATTTACCTACCTAGAAAAAACTATTTCGGAGCTTGCAGAAACCTTCAGCTTCGACTGGTTTGAGTAAATTTACATAACCAAAAGTAATTACTTAAATGAAACAAAATACTTTAGATATTTTGACTTTGGACATTATCAAAACAAAACAAAATAAAACTTTACGTACCTAAGCGAACACAATATTATGAACAGAACTTGAATTAATTGTCGGCAAACACACTCACACTAATTTGTGCTGTGTGACTCACTGAAGTGGTGGTTTGTGATTGGCTTATCGCAATTCCGGTGCATTCGAATTGCCGAATGCACTAGCGGGCAGCGAGTGGGCAAGCGGGAGCGGGGTTATGACTCTAGGTCGGACTCTATAGGTCTGTTCGTTGGCAATCCTGTGGCACCCCAGTGCGCACCAGTGCGCCCTAGCTGCACTGGTTTTTAAACGTCAAATGCCAGTTCTGTGTTTTTTGAGAAACCTGGGGTGCCCTGGTGCGCCCTGGTGCACCCTGGTTTTACCCCAGATAAAAACTCAGGGTTAATGACGTTTATCAGTTTAATTGTTAACAGATACGGTATTTAATGTGGAATTAACTCTTGTTGCGGGGACAAGAACTTAATTTTATCATTTCGATGTGAACATTATGAAAAAGTAGTGGTTTTATTTTATAATTTTTGTGTAAAAAGCCAGATGACAGTTCTCATTTTTAATAAGCTGTTCGCTGGAGTGAAAAGCACTGGGATGCCCCATGTTTTTTGACAGTTCTCAGGGCGCACCAGGGCGCCCTGGGATGCCACAGGTTTTCAACCCAACTGAAAAGTTTAAATATTCAGACATGTGCCTTTTTCGAAATTGCATATTCAACTATAGTTAGTTAACCCATTAACGCCCAAAGAACCTAATTTTTTTGTGCAGTTTGAAACCTCATTCTTACAATTAAACGACATTTATTTTCCAATAAAAACCATGACTCTTACTAGTTGTGAGTGTGCTCTTTCAGAATCTGTCGTCAAAATTGAGTTTTTTCCAATAGGAAATTAAATATGGGGACTTTTTCGAAAAAGAGTATCAACAAATTTTAAATTTTTTTTTTTTTTTTTTTGTAATTTTTTTTTAAGGCAATAGTTTTGCAATGCAATTCTTACTATGATCAACGGTGATCGGAATGTTTGAACTTACAGAAAAAAATTTTTTTGTTGATCGCAATCACTCATAACCTTTTCAAAATGGCGGATTTTCTATAATGCAGATTCTGAAAATCTGACACTCTGAAAATCGTACAGATTTTCGTGAAATTCTGTACCAAAGGGTTTTTATCGTCATTGATTATGAGATTAAAATCAGATTTTTAAAATTCAAAATGGCAAATTCAATATGGCGGACAACAAATTTTAAAAATCTCACAGATTTTCATGAAATTCAGTATACAGGAGTTTTGGTAGTAGCTAATCACAAATTTAACATCAAATTTTGAAAATTGAAAATTGCGGATTCAATATGGCGGAGGGGACTCACTATTAATAAAGCACCCCAAAGGAAACAAAATTCTACCACGTCCACGCCGTTGTCTCTGGATTACGCAAAGAGTAGAAATTTCAATTCGTGATCAGCAACTACAAAAACCCCGAATTTCATGGAAACTTACAAGATTTTCAAAACTTGATGTCCGCCATATTGAATCCGCAATTTTCAATTTTCAAAATTTGATGTTAAATTTGTTATTAGCGACTACCAAAACTCCTGTATACTGAATTTCATGAAAATCTGTGAGATTTTTAAAACTTGTTGTCCGCCATATTGAATTTGCCATTTTGAATGTTAAAAATCTGATTTTAATCTCATAATCAGTGACGATAAAAACCCCTTGGTACAGAATTTCACGAAAATCTGTACGATTTTCAGAGTGTCAGATTTTCAGAATCTGCACTATAGAAAATCCGCCATTTTAAAAAGGTTATGAGTGATTGCGATCAACAAAAAATTTTTTTCTGTATGTTCAACATTCCGATCACCGTTGATCATAGTAAGAATTGCATTACAAAACTATATTGCCTTGGAAAAAAATTACAAATAAAAAAAAGTTCAAATTTTTTGATCCTTTTTTTTGAAAAAGTCGCCATATTTAATTTCCTATTGGAAAAACTCAATTTTGACGACAGATTCTGAAAGAGCACACTCAAAACTAGTAAGATTCATGGTTTTTATTGGAAAATGAATGTCGTTTAATTGTAAGAATGAGGTTTCAAACTGCACAAAAAAATTAGGTTCTTTGGGCGTTAATGGGTTAAGGTTTTAATGGCTTTCCGGACTTTTTCACACATTTTTTTTTTTTTTTTTTTTTGTGATGTCACTTACAACAAAAATGCCGTTGATCTGTGTTATCTTTACCCACCGATGAAGAAGAGGGTGTAAGAGAGAACGACGTTGAGTTTAAGCAAGCTAGTACACTTATTATCATACAACTGACGAATAATTTTATTCTTAAACTTCCAGCACTGTCCAGCAATTTCACCAGATAAAATAAATATACATTTGATTCCTCATAGCCATGATGATGTAGGATGGCTGAAAACAGTAGATCAATACTATTATGGAAGCAAAACAAAAATTCAAAAGGCCGGGGTACAGTATATTTTGGATTCTGTTGTTGAGCAGCTTTTGAAAGATCCTAAAAGAAGGTAAGTTACAATTAGCCAAAGTTGTGCGAATTGAAATTCACTACCACTGTACTGCCAAGTTTAGTGCACTAAATTGTTAAAGAATGGTGGGGTATATTCTTGCATCTGACGGACTTGAGGTTTCGTCCGCTCATAAGATTCTCTTTCACTTCTTCTTCACTCTATTGAATCTAGTCGTGAAACTTCTGTGAAGAATACACATTAGTATGAGTTCAGTAAAGGCGCGAGTCAGTCACACTTTCTTCGAACGTTTTCGAGAATTTAAAATACCCAAATACAAATTCACATTCCCACCGACGGACTCATAAAATAGCGTACACTACAATGTCACTATTATTAAATGGTAAAATAATAGTGCACTGCAAATTCACTAGCACTAGGCCGGTTAATAATAAAAATGAATGTAGAATAAGTAACCATTAGTAATATTGAATTTACAGTGCAATGAGCTTAACAATTTATTAGGACGTAGTGAAAGTTTATAGCAATATCCCTTAACAATTTAGTGAATTAAATCTGAAGTAGTAGTCATTATCTCTTGATAGAGGCGAATGCCAAATTTCTATATTTACAGGTTTGTATATGTTGAATCAGCTTTCTTTTTTAAGTGGTGGGTAGAACAATCTGATGAACAGAAAGAAAAAGTTAAAAGCCTAGTAAACGAAGGCAGACTAGAGTTCCTTGGGGGCGCATGGAGCATGAATGACGAAGCAACAACCCACTACCAGAGCATTATTGACCAATTTGCCTGGGGACTCAAGTACAAAATACTCACTTTGATATGGTTAATTTCTTTAATTTTACTTTAATTGCAGGAGAATAAATGATACTTTTGGAAAATGTGCGAAGCCAAAAATTGGTTGGCAAATAGATCCTTTTGGGCACTCACGTGAAATGGCTTCACTATTTGCGCAGATGGGCTACGATGGTTTGTTTTTTGCTCGATTGGACTATCAAAACAAAGGCAAGAGATTACGGGACAGAACTGCGGAAATGATTTGGAAAGCAAGTGAAAGCTTAGGTGAGTTGTTCTTAAAATTATTTCATCATCCTAAGACGTGAAAATAAAACTTTCCCTCCAGGCGAAGCATCTGACATATTTACGGGAATTCTCTTTAATCACTATTCGGCGCCCCCAGGTTTTTGCTTTGATATACTTTGCAATGATGAGCCTATAATTGATGGAGAGCAAAGCCCTGACAATAACGTTGCTGAAAGGGTATACATTTATAATGTAATAAGATTATAATATTACTACGTACATTTATTAGATAAAATCATTTTTACTGTATTTGGATAATATGAACCAATTTTATCGAACCAATAATCTGATGATACCTATGGGAGATGATTTTAACTACCAAGATGCCAACTTGTGGTACAAAAATCTTGATAAATTAATAAAGTACTTTAAAAATTTGCTTCAAATTTCCTGTGAATATAAAAATGATATTACCTTTTAGATATGGAAACGATCAACAAAAGTATGGTGCAAACGTCAATATATTTTATTCTACACCCTCATGTTATCTAAAATCTCTTTATGATTCTAATGTGAGGTGGCCAACAAAATCTAACGACTTTTTCCCTTATTCGACCGATCCCCACTCTTTTTGGAGTGGATATTTTACATCACGCAGCAACCTTAAGCGCTTTGAACGCGTAGGTAATCATTTTTTACAGGTTTGCAAGCAACTTTCGGCTCTAGCTAAGGTACAAGGTAATCCGTTTGACAAAAATCTGGCTTCACTTAGAGAAGTAATGGGAATCATGCAGCATCACGATGCAATTACCGGAACTGAGAAGGAGGAAGTGGCATTTGATTATGCCTTGCAATTGCACAAAGCAATAGATGATTGCAGTATCAACGTGAAAGAATCTTTGAGGAAATTGTTAAAAGTAAACCAATCGGAGGAGCTTCAGCATTTACAATTCGAAAATTGTCTTGGTTTAAATATCAGCGCTTGTGCAATTTCTGAAGAATCTGAGATATTTATTGTAACAATTTATAATCCTCTAAATCGTTTGATCTCCCAATATATTAGAATTCCTGTTCCAGCGGGTAGCTACAAAGTGGAAGATGGAAAAGGTAGCTAATTAAAATTTATATTCTTTCAATGACTCAAAACTCAAGCATCTCAATTTCCAAAGGGGTTGTGATTCAATCTCAAATCGTCTCTATTCCGGACCCAGTTAAAAAAATTCCTGGAAGGTTCAGCTCGGCAGTGAATGAGTTGGTCTTTAAAGCAGAAAATGTTCCAGGCAATGGCATTATTTCTTACTTGGTCTCAAAAACTTCAGCGCTATTAAGTGACCAAGAACCAACAGTTGTAAAAATGAGAAATCGCAGGGATGAACCATCATTAATGAACACTGAGTTTGTTATTGGAAATTCAGTAAGTACAGAAATACAAAACAACATGCCTCGAGATTTTGAAAGCAAAATGTTACACCCGATTTTTTAGTGAAAGTCTAAACCTTCGTTTAGTTAATCTCACAAGCAAGTTTATACCAAAGCCTTACACTGCTAGTCCTCAGAGTGAAACTTGAACGAATGCTTAATTAAACTAACTTTTAGTATTCTTTGCCTGTCTTTTGAACTACTATAAACGTTAAATTCATATGTTTCAATAACTGCTGCAAAACTTAAGTTTAGTTTCGTAGCGCGGCCAAAAATGCATCGCAGTTAGGCCATGTGTTGAGTTAAACCGAGTTAAAACTTGAACTAAAAACCTGGGCATTAGCACGTTTAATTTGATTTCTTATTTTTTTTAGGAATTCAGCCTAGGTTTTGATAAAGACGGTCTTTTAACAAGCGTTACCACAAAAAACACCGGAACAAGAGGATTGAACCAAAATTTCTTGTATTATGAAGGAGCTGTGGGCAACAACGAAGAATTTGCTAATCGGTCATCAGGAGCGTATATTTTTCGTCCAAAGGGAATTGAGCAAAAACTTACAAATAAAATTGAAGTTAAGGTTAATTTTGGACCTTTAGTTCATGAGGTGCACCAGAAGTTTAATGACTGGATTAGTCAAGTAGTTCGTATCTACAAGGATACTAAGTATGCAGAATTTGAATGGTTAGTTGGTCCAATTCCCGTAAGTGATAACATTGGAAAGGAAATAATTTCAAGATTTACCACTGACATTCAATCAAATGGTATATTTTATACGGACTCAAATGGTCGTGAATCGATTAAAAGAATTCGCAACCTTCGAGATGATTTCGATCCTTTTCTGAAGGAATTTATCGCTGGGAACTATTATCCCATTACATCTAAGATATCTGTAGAGGATGAAGAAAACAAGATGTCTATTTTAACAGATAGAGCGCAGGGCGGAAGCAGCCTTATTGATGGAGTAATTGATCTCCTGATTCATCGACGTTTATTACATGATGATGCTTTTGGTGTTGGAGAAGCTCTAAATGAAATGGCTTTTGGACAAGGCGTGGTCGCTAGAGGCAAACATCTTTTGCTTTTTGATAGTCCTTCAATGGAATCTTATATCTTTGAAAAAGAAATGGAATTGATGACTTTATTGCCATTTTGGACAATGTTTAGTAAAACTAATAATCTGAAAATTGAAACTATGGAAAACAAATTAGTAAACGTAAGTGACTAGTAAAGTATTATTGAATAAACAATACTATTTTCAACTCTTTATAAATTCACAGACAAGCTTGCTCCCATTACTACCGGAACACATTCACCTTTTGACCTTGGAAGCCTGGGGAAACCAACATTTGTTAGTTCGTTTTGAAAACATTCTAGAAAAAGCACAATCGGCTGATATAATTAGCTTCGATATAACTGAAATTCTAAAAGTTTTGAATGTGCACTCCTTTCGTGAAACAACATTAGACGGTAACACATGGCTTAGCGAATTAAATCGCCTAAAATTCAACTACAATGGAGTAAACAGAGGAGAGACGAATAGAAGCGACGAAATAGGGACTAATGAAATAAAATTGGGTCCTATGCAAATAAGAACATTCATATTATTTCTTTGAACAGTAAATTTTATATATCTCTTTCTTTTAAATTAAATAATGGGGACGTGATGCGTTGTTCACTTAACGTTTGGAAAATAATAATTAGACTTTTTGTTCACACGATCATGAAATAAAACTGAATTAATAAAACATAAAATGGAATATTAAATTAATACCTAAAATATGTATACGGCGCTTTTCAATGCTACTAGGAATACCAATATGTTGTTTACTTTCCTATATATATATTTTAATAAAAATCATCAAATAAGCTGTTAAAACCTACAAGCCGCACTTGTTTTGGATCTGCTGTTGTAGTAAGTTTCGGGGTTGGCAAAGGGGTTGCAAATCGATACACGGCGGGTGATTGTTAAGAGACTTTATTGATTAAAGCGTTTAAAGACAAGATTCGACAATGTTTCAAGACAAAAGTACAACAACGAAAATATGACAATGTTTCAAGACAAAAGTACGACAACGAAAGTACGACAATGTTTCAAGATGAAAATAAGATAATGTTTTAAGACGAATTAAGACAACCGTTTTAGGAGAGTTAAGGCAAACGATGTAACCGCGGCTAAAGTCGGAATCAAACTCGACTCCCCGAATTCGGCGGTTGGAAATCGGAGCTCGCGGCGTCAGCGAAAAGACCGTCGCGCCGGATGCTTAGGTGAAGCGCGTGGGCTTAGCGATAAGAAAAAAACTGAGAGGTCCGCAAAAATATGACCATGGCTCACGTTGAGCTAAACGTGACAAAGTGCTTAAGGGGAGGTTCCTTTGATCGGCGATGAAAAAATCGATTTTTTTTTTTCATATTATCAATCTATAATATGTTAAAAACATGATCCTAAAACCGTTTTGCGTTTTATGCAGTTTTTAGAAAGTTACAGCGCTTCAAAGAGAAGCGTGCAACTGTCAACACGGCACAACTAGCGAACAAGACGAAATGGTTCTAAAACTTCAAACGCGTTTTCTCGAAAGTTGATATTTTCAGTGCGCGGGACAGTGTATCTCGAGAACCACTGATCGGATCCACTTGAAATTTTAAAGTCATGTGTAAAATTCAATCTGGGAGCCTTTGATCTATTATTAACAATATATTTTAATAATAAACAATGTTTACGCCTGTCTTAAACAACTAAAACACACCCAAAACACGACCTTAATTTTCAAGTGGATAACTTTCTGTTTTTTTTATCAAAATTTCGAAATTTTTGGTTGAAGGGCCGCTACATATGTTTATTTAACTAACTTAAAAAATGTTCATGTTTCAGTGACCCCTACGACCCTCGGGAACGTCCAGCACAGACGCATGTATGGCGCGCAAGGCCTCGCGGAGATATGGCTGGAGCCGCCATTTTGAATTGAAAGAGGGGGGAAAAAATAAATTTAGGGACTCTTTTTATCAATAAACATTGTACAAAAAACCGTTTGTTCATATCACATTTCTTTATACCTCAAAAAAATTCATAAAAGTGACGAACTTTTCAGAGTCGATCAGAGGAACCTCCCCTTAATAGGGGACTTCCCTACACTGCTGTCGGTGCTAGATTTTTACCGAGTAGACTCAACTATAACATAGGTCGACAAAATTTAATATTTAATTTTCCACGGAATATACCACTTGTCATTTGTATAAGTTTTTTTCTGTAGACTACGTATTCGTAAACAGAAATTTCCTAACACATCACGTTTTTTAGTAAAATAGTATTGAAATGTACAAAATATCGTATTTCGGTCATTTTAAAAAATTCATTAAAAAATAACGGAAATTGCGAATAGCTCGTAACATGACTCCAAAGAGAGCCCGAATCCTTATCTATATCTACAGGATCAAGAGATTACCAGACATCAGGCACCACCAAAAGACGCTAGCGCCATCTACAACTCCGTAACTGATCCAGCTTCCTTTTGCTCGCTCTCTCGTGGTCTGGCCGCCTGACGAGACACTCGTATAAAAGAAATCCGCAGTAATCCGAATTTTGCTAAATAAAGTTAAGCTTATTCAATGACTCTCGGTTGCTTTTACACTCCTTCCCTCCACTACCTTCGTTTTATTATATATTTTATATACAATGAAATACTAGTATCTACTAACAAAGAATATTAAGTTACAACGAATGATCAATCTAATTTTAAGACTCCACTGCGATTTTTCAGAAAAATAAAACAAAAATTTTCTTATTAGTAAGAAAGGGTCGAAATGCCTGTTTAGAAATTCTAATCACTTATGTTATGCGAAAAGCACCGGCAATAATGAGAAATTCCGCAAGTACACATAATGCCAGGGCCGTAGCCAGAATTTTTTTTCGGGGGGGGGTTTCAAAATAAAAAGTGGAACAGGGCGGGGAAGGGGGGGGGGGGGGGGGGTTGATAATCTACATTTTTGACCTCAATTCATTTTTTTTAAATAGCGTTAAAATATTAATTTAAAATAAAGTTTAGTTTTTGCATCTTCAATATATGTATATTTAATAAAATATTTTTAAAAATATTTATGCTATTTACTATGCTACTCTTATTAAGGTGACGCTCGAAAAAATAGGCATAAAAATAAACTTTGTTTTTTTTTTTACTTTACAAAATATGAATTATTCTTTTTATTTTACGTATACATATAATAGATTTATAAACAATTTCCAATACTGAAAAAAAAAATTAAAAATGGTGCAGATATGAGTCGCTTAGTGGAACCTTCATTTTCAAATCCTTGCTGACGGTGTACATGATTTCTCCGTCCAACATTGTCCGAAAAAAAAATTGCTTCTTCAGAAGTGTAATAGCTAAGGCGTGACGAAGGAAAAAAATTAAAAACATTTTTTTGGAAAAATGACAGCTGTTAGAAAAAAAACTCGAATTTCCATCAAAATTTTGAGTTTAAAAAATATATAACTTTTGAATACGGAACCCAATCGAAAAAATCCTCCGTCACGCTTTAGGTAATATTATAAAAAATAAGTGGTTTATATTTCAGTCAAGTCGGTCTAGTAGATTTTGAGATATCGTGTACACCAGTTTGAAAAAGTAATTTAGAGAAAAACTTGAAAGAAAAAAGGTCGAAGTTAACGCCTTAAAAGTAATTTTTTTTTTAAATTACTTTTAATCTGCGATTTCTGGACCGTACATAAGGTTTTCTGCTGCTTTTGCGATATCCTCCGTTACCTGAGTTAGTGTTAGTTTAATCTTTCCAAATTAATTATAACTCTACCTGAGTTTTGGGTAGGTTTCCTGACGCGCTCATTTCTAATTGCTATAACTTCCGTAATAATTTGAATTTTGGAATATTTAAACGCTTAAATATTGTTAAAAGTATAAACAATTTATTTAGTAAAAAAAAAAACATTTTTTTGCAAATTTCATAGTGTTGTAACCCCTTAACAAATACGAAATAAAAGCTCTAATTTTTTAAAACACTTAATTTTTCGAAAAAAATATCTCTCAAACGTAAAAAAAAAGGATTTCAGAAAAGAAAATCTAATTTGCGACTTTTCGCAGTGAAAGAAAGAGTAAGAAATATTTTAAAAAATATGTTTTTAACTTCTTCAGTTTTCAGTTACAACAAACTCAACTCAACTGAATGCAGCTGAATATATCGAACACATATTTACATTAAAATAAATTAATTAATTTTATTAAATTAAAAAATTGGAATAAAAAATGATTTGCCTAAGATACAAAATATGTCTTTCACATATTTTTATCATTGTCAAAGAAAAAAGAAGAGCGGAAGTTTTACTCATCTGACTATTCAACCCTTGTTCTGTTCTTAAAAAATCATGTAAATTTTTAGTTAAGTTTCAAAATTTCGGGGGGGTTCTAACACCCTGACCCCTCCCGCTGGCTACGGCCCTGCATAATGCTATTGACAGACTTTAGGTCTGTCTGGTAACTTTTGGGTAAAAATTTCTTGAGTAAAAATCTGGTAAAAAGTTTCATATGGTAGTGGGGATAAACATCAAAAGTTACCAGAGGACTTCAAGTAAAAATTGAGTAAATCTTACTTGTGTATGTAAATTGTGAAACGTGATCAAGATGTTAGACGGAAAACTTATGGATTTATTTAATACTTTTGAAGTTTTTGAAATATTTCTTTAATTTATTTAAACAATTTTTCAATAACTTCTTCTTCTATCTGAATCGCAACGCAAAATTGAAACACACAAGTGACAGATTACACAGTGACAAGCAATCGGTGATTTTACACAAATTTACTCGGTCTCCGCAGCGTGGGTAAAATCTGGTAAAATTGTATAAGAGGAGAAGTGCTGTCAACAGCTCAGTTTTTCCCCTCCGTGAGGTTAACAGACACTTTCAGGTAAAAATTTTACCCGCGAGTAAAAACTTTATAGTTACCAGACAGACCTTATATCTCATTATGAGGAAGAACGTCATTAAGAGCTTCATCGTAATGATGTGGTGACCCATTATTCGTATGTCATTTCCTATTGCCAACTTAATATCTGGCTTTGTAAAGTGATACTCGATTTTTTGGTGGATATTTGAGCGAGCAAATTAATTTATATTTGTGCATTTTTGGAAATAGGTATAATAAAATATATAAATAAAAAGAATTTATTTAAACTAACTTGCAATAAAATGCCCGCAACTTCTTAGAAACGCTATGAGACATTTGCAAAGGAGAAATGCCTTAATTAAAACTTAAAAGTCACCTATTACCAGGCGCCAACCTCTTAGCATGTGTTGGTGCGCCCTCATCGTGCTTTTTCATAGGGACAGCTGAGAACGGCAGAGATACCTCACACTGGTTTGTTTACGTTTTTTTCATCACGGAGTTTTCTAATGCGCCCTCTTTCTGGCAGCCCATGCGGCTGTATGGTGTCGCGGACAATTCAATTCTAATTTTCCGAAGATGCGTGCTCCTCCACACTTTCTGTGTCTCTTCCTCCAAATGCTGGAGCATGCTATCAACTTCTAGTAAAATTGTAGGGTTGGGAGCAATAATACCACCAAACAAAACAGTCAAAAACAGATAAGGAGTTAATTTCCGGTGTCGCAGCTTCGACATGCAACTCACCTAAAACCAAGAACAAAATAAAACAATTGAATATAGTTGAAATTTACAAAGGACTATTTAACAAACCAATCAATTCCTGTGACTTTTCCTCCTAGTTCAGTTGAGTTCAGTTCAGTTTTTATTTGCGTCTAATGATTTTGGTACCATAAGAACGGTATTCCTCCCCAGTTACAATCGGTGGAACATCACTTTTTCGTAAAAACGGTAGTTTAGCAGATTCACTCTATGGAGCGAAATGAATGGGTTATAACGCCATAAGAAGCAATGTTATTTTGCGGCGATTCTCGGACTACATCACCCTATACATGTGGTAGTGAGCAGGTCTACTTCATGACTTGTTATATAGTTTCCCAAGGGTTTTGACAGGGGCAAACAGGAGCCTTAAAACTAGTTAACACTAACATACTAAATAAAATAGAGAGCTAAATAGCCTAAGACATCTGTGTGAGGTTTGGTAATTTCTTGAATTAACGGCCCCTATTCTGACAGTCGACTCACTTTTCGACAGAGGTCACTTTTTTTGTCATGTCACTTTGCATGTGTTATTCTGAAAGTGGAATGACACATCAAAATATGAGTGACGAAAAAAGTGAGATGGAAGTAGAGAAAGAAGGTAACACTGCCCCTATAAATGTCATTTTTAACATTAATTGACTTGGATTTGATGTCAGACGTTTTCTCAAATAATATATAAATAGCAAATAGCCAAATAAATAGCCATTACCTAAAAAATAGTTAGTGTTGAAATGTGGTTAGATACCGATGACGAAAGTGATGAAGAAATCAAAGCGATCACCCTCCAACGAAGGTACCTTAGGAATATAAACGATCCTCTAAATCTGCCGGATGAAGTGCAAGTATGTTATTTGTGTTCAGAATAAAAATTAATTTTATTAAATTCATAGGTTTAAACATGGGCGTACTCGAAGCTAGAAATTTACATATATTACAAAATTAGTAGTGTACCTACTTATGATGATTTGTAAGATCTGGAGATCAATTTTTTATGTAACTTACAAAACTTCGAATGTGGAAGAAAGATAGATTCTCGCATTCGAAAACTCAAAAAAATCTATGGTATGACTGTTCAAAGATGCGCTTTTTTTGAGATTTCGAATGCGAAAATACATTTTTCACATTCGAAATTTTGTAAGCGACATTAAAAAATAAAATGTAACTCCTGGGCAAAGTGAACTGCCTGCTCTGAATTAAGTAGGTATCTTTTGACTGTATTGTGGGTGGCGGGTTTAATTAGAAAAAGCAACAATATTTTTTGTCACGCGAGTTATAATACCTATTTGTGATCAAATGTTATTTTCTAATACATTTTACTTCAGCACGGTTAGATAACAGATTATATTTTTAAGTAATTGTTTTCGAATACTTTGATAACTTAGTTTTTAACGCAAGCCTAACTTATATTACCTACTAACCACATTATTTGATCATTCATGAAACCTAACAATTTTATAGTTATTAGGGTTCCGTAGCCAAATGACAAAAACGGAACCCTTATAATTTCGTCCTGTCCGTTTGTCTGTTTGTATATCACAGCCGTTTTACTCGGAGACTATTGAAGCTAATGAAATGAAAATTAGAAGTTAGGTATACATATAAACCGCTATTCAATAGTGCAGAAAAATTACGAACAAAATAAGGGTGCACTCCATAAATGTAACTGACTGAGGGATAAAAACATTCAGTGTGTGGAGTATCATCCGATAGGTCTTCAAAAGTGAAATAGTGATTTCTGAATGACTTTTTTAGGCAGACATTTTTGAGATATGCGTTGTAAAGTCGTAAAAAGTGTATCCCCTCTAACTTTTAAACTAAAGGGTTGAAAATTCTGAAAAAAAATTGAGGAAGTAGAACATAACATACACTTTCAAGAAAATTGATTTTAACGACTTACGCTTACTTACCTACTACTTACGCTTTTGTACTTTTTGAGATATGGAATTTTAAAAGTGAAATACTAAACCCTTCACTACGCGTGGTCCAACACGCACTTGGCCACTTCTTGAAAATCCTTTTTGTATTGGTTGATGACTCTATATTGATGAGAGATCTATCGTTTTGAGTATAAACTAGGCACATTAACTACGTAATCTTAAACCTATTTATTTGGTGATTCGAAAATATGTTAGAAGCATTATTCAGCCTAGATTTTAATTAACTATACCTACTCATTTTTTTAGCGAGACAGAATCAGAAGAGCAAAAAGCCAATAAAAGTAGTGGCGAAAGTGATAGCGGCGGAGAAGTGTCAAAGCAGAGTTTAAGACTTTTTGAAAAAAACAGTACCTTCTTGTAGGTATTATAGTTTAAGTGGTTTTCATGGTGAGGCTGAACTATGATATAATATGTAGAAACAATAAAATTTGGCACAGAGCGAACTGAAAGAAATGGAGCTAGTTGCGTTAATTAAAGAATCACAATTCTTTTATCCCTTTAGCCATAAAACAGGCGCTTTATATTCTACTTGCACAGCCCTGCACAACACGCACTATAGAAAGGTCCTTCAGTACTTTGCGCAGAGTAGAAACTTGGTTACGGTCAAAAATGACAGAAAACCAGCTTGTCGGCATTAGTGTGCATGAGAAGAGGGTTCTGGAAGCACAAAATAAATTTGGAAAAGAAATTTTGAACAAGATTTTGCCGGAACCCTCGCAGATTATATTGTTGAGATAAGAAAGGGAAGATCACTTAATAAAAAAAAGCAGTTTTAAGTTCCTACTACTTATCGAGTTTCCTTACTTTTGCCCCACCCCTAAGCAAATGCTGGGTACGCCCATGGGTTTAAAAATCATTTTAGGATAACAAACGAGGCATTCATTTTTATTCTGAACAAGTTAGAAAGGAGGTTTAAGTCGCCTCAAGGGTCCTATTCAGTAATGCCTTCCACAAGGCTGGCTGCTGCTTTACGTTTCTCCGCAGAAGGCGGCTACCAACGAGGAGTAGAGAAACGATTTCAATGTGGGGTTGGCGCAGTCAACTACTTCCAAGTCTCTCTCCCAAGTTTTAGAAGTATTTGAAGAAGAAATCTGTCCAGAATTCATTGAATTTCCTACAAGCGAAGAAGAAAAGTGTGAGATTAAAGCTATTTAATTGATTCATAATGCCTTTCCACTTTTTATTGTATTCTTCTCTATTGCGGTGTTTTACTCCTCTCGCTATCCCAGTATTTTTCGCCATTAAAGAAGCCAAACACTCGAACTGCTTTCGTATTGTCACTTTTAACCTGAGATATTTGAATAGTTTCGATGTAAAATACTTTATATTTGTTAAACAATTATTTAAAACTTGATATTTTATATATAAAATAAGTAATATACTAATATTTCTTTACTTTTTTTCGCCCGTATCACTTGTCGCTATGGCTGAAAATCACGACTCCAAACGTCACTTTTTGTGGAAAAGTGACATCTAAAGCAACTACTAGAATACCAATTTTGTTTCTCATTTTCCACACCTGTCACTTTTTGTAGTCGAAATCGACTGCGAGAATAGCACGCCTTAAGGGTCACTCACATTTTTAGGTGATTCGGCTCTCAGAATAGGGGCCAATGACAGTACTGCCAGTTCTAATCAAGAAATTACCCCCCAAAGTGATGGAGTATCTAACAATCATTTTTAATCATTGTATAAATAACGGATACTTTCCTAAAGTGTGGAAAACTGCAAAATTGATCCCTATCTTTAAAAATAACAAGTCTAACAGTGTAACAAATTTTAGGCCTATCCAGCTGCTATCGAATATCGGCAAACTCTTGGAAAGAATTGTTGCCGAAGAATTTGATTTTTTTAATGATAGCGAAAAAAATATACCAGACCATCAATTTGGATTTAAATTTGCTCATTCCACTAACCATGCCTTATTAAAATTACATAATGATGTAACGGACAATTTTAAGCAGAAAAAATGCTTTGTCACCTGCGCTCTAGACATTGAGAAGGCTTTTGATAGAGTGTGGATGAAGGGTCTGATTTACAAAATGATGGCTTACTCAGTTCCAACACCTATCATCAGAATGTTTTCTAGTTTTCTTGCAGATAGATCCTTGGTGGTTTTCTTGGATGGAGAAATGTCTGACCCTGTTAAGATCCTATCTGGTGTACCACAAGGTTCCATTACTGGGCCTAAATTATATAACTTTTACCTCCTAGATTTTCCTCATGTCAAATCGGCTCCTAGTGGAGTGATTCTTTCCAGCACTATCCTGTACGCGGACGATACTCTTGTGTATTCGCATGATAAGAATCCAACTAGGGCTCTGGAACATGTCGCTTCTCACCTTAATGACATAGATGATTATTATAAAACCTAGGGAATTAAAATTAACCCTGCAAAAACTGAGCTATTCTGTTTTAGGAACTCAGTAGGGAAGGGACCGGCTAATACAGTTGCTAGAAGTAGAAAGGACAATGGGCAAAAATGTATGGCACCTGGTACCCGCTCCAACACCTAGGATTTTTATATGACAGGAAAGCTATTACATATACATATATACACTATTATGTATGGCGCTTGTCTCGATTTGTTGTCCATTCGGAGATAATCGACTTCGAACTTTTTATTCTGTCAGTTGTTACTGATGTCGAATTAACTGTTTGTGAGGGATTAGATCACTACTAAATATCGCTTTTTGGGGGTAAATCATCATCCACACCATGACTGTCATCTCAGTCTACTGCTAGACTTAGACTTCATTTAAGAATCTGCATCATTTGTGACTGTGTCTGGTAAAAGGTACCACTTTGAGGGTAGTCGATACGGTTGCGAATATGCTGTATTAAATAGTAATAAGCTAAATAATCGCTCTTAATGACTACCCTTGGTAGTGGTAGGGGAGAGTGGGGCAGCTTCATACAGTTTTTATATTTCGCTTTGTAGAATGCTCTGTATTACATATAGGTCTTTCAATTTATGACAAATTCATAGTTTAACTATTTTATACTGTAGTAGAAGCATAATATTACTGAAAAATCACGTGCGCGAATTTCCATAATGCTTTGAAAAAAAAAAATGTTTGAATGTACCCCATTAGTGGGGCACATTCATACATGAAGAGGTAGGTTAAATATTGTTTCTTAACATACTAGTCCAGTAAAAAACAAAAATAATTCTTTTAAATAACAAACAAATAATAAAAATCAAAATGAAAAACTTTATCTATCTATATCTGTTCGTGACCTTTGTGACATCGTGTTAGCTAGCAAGAAATATATAAATATATATATATTCTTATAATTTCTAACCATTATCGTTCTGTGTAACAAAAAATGATAGGTATCATTAAATTACGAAAAAACACAAGTGCAAGGGCACATTTATATAGTATGAATGTGCCCCTTGTACTTGTGTATGAATGTACCCCATCGCATGTTAATTGATAAAGAAATATGTAAAAAAAAACTGTCTTCATGTAGGATAATTTACAAATCAAATCATAAACTCAAAGATATTATGATTAATATTAGATAGCAGTGACTAATCTAAACAACACTAAGTAGTCACAAAATACGCCCAAAGTAAGGTTATGAAATTACTTATGCGAGGCAAAAACACGCACTAACTTCATTCTTTTGCTCCGCGCCTAACTTCAGATATACTCAGTGTATGTAGGTGCCCCTTGTATGAATCTGCCCCACTCTCCCCTACCTTTTATTGAACACAGCCACATTTGAAATTATTATTAATGAAAAATGAAGAAAACCCATTTTATTATAAAAAATGTTTTTTATTAATCGTAAATATCTGCTACAATGACATCGTTTAAAAACATTCTATTTCACTGTTAAGTAGCCGCTCCCCTCTCCTTCCCCTCGATCGCCCGCTCAGTCCGATATGCGTATTTTTTTTTAGATATTACGCAATATGGAATTAACACTAAACCCTAAAAAACCTAAAGATTTTTAAATATAATCACATATATATACGGGTCTCTGAGGCCCCCACGTCAGTGTTTACGTGAAATTAAATCCACCTCAGTAGTTAAAGGTAACGTAACTGTTTATATTTATTACGTCCCTAATCAATTCACGAACTTTCAGGTGCACTTGCTCATCCATGTTTACACTTGAAATGTACTGAACGCCTGAGCTGTACTAAGCAGTGCCACTAATCGATATTGGACACCTACTTAACACTTAACAGGTCTACTAAACACTTAACACCTGCACTAATCACTTGTCAGATGTGTAAACCAGGCCTTAGTTTAAGCACATAAAAAAAAAATATACTAAAATAACAAAGTTATATTTTTCTACATATTCATAACGCGATATCTCCAAGCGGACTATGAATTAGTGAAAGTGGCCATATTAAAAATTGTTTTGTATGGTTAAGACTTATTCAACGATTACAATAATTATTGCTGTTGGAGGGTGGTACCAAAATGAGCTTAGTACATAAGTGTAATAAAAATGTACTAAAATAAAATAACAAAATATTTTTTTTACATTTTCATAACGCAATATCTCCGGACGGACTATGAATTCGTGAAAGTGACCATAGTAAATATTGTTTGTATAGTTAAGACCTATTCAACGATACAAAAATTATTGATGTTGGAGGGTGGTACCAAAATGCCCATTGTCCTTTGAAGCTAGTAATGGATGAGGTCGAGATAAAAGCTAGAAGTGGTCTTAAATATCTGGATCTGAACTTCAATTCTCTCTTGAAGGCTAATGACCAAGGCAGTTATGCTCTGGAGAGAGCAAACAGGGCGGCCAGGATCTTGACTCCACTCTTGAGACACCCTAAAATGTTGCAGAAAACCAAAGTTTTTTTTTTTTTTTTATTATTATCAACAGGTATAACACCATCTGACAGTTAAATAATATAACTAATAACTAATATTTAAGATAAGAAATGTACATATTTAGTATAATGAAAGCCCTAAAGATAGACTCTGAGTCAGGTAACAAGTAAACGCTTTTTCAATTCAACCCTGTTACAATTAAAATCTATTGAAGGAAAGTAAGTATTATAATTTTTGGACATGGCTGACACTGGTTCAAAAGAGCCATAATTTGTTCTGTGAACTATTGAATAAAGAAAGTTTTGGCCTCTGGTTACTCGCGGGCGTGAATTAAAATTAATAAGGCTAAGATTGGGTGAATTTATAGCGCCAGTAATGACATCGTGCATGAAAATAACCCCTGCAATTTCTCTTCGCTTCGAAAGAGTCGTCAATCCCAAAAGTTTTAACCTATTTTCGTATGGGGGGAGGTTATACGGATCACTCCAAGGTAAACGACGAGAAATCGTCTTTGAACCGCTTCAATTCGTCCAATATGCACAGTGTAGTGGGGATTCCATATAATTGACGCATACTATATTCCAAGATAGGACGGACAAAAGCACAAAATAGGACCTTAAGGAGATAGGGATCATCAAAATCTTTAGACCAACGCTTGACGAATCCAAGAGTAGCATTTGCTCGGTTTATTATGTTGTCTATATGTTTTCCGAAGTCAAATGAAGTATCAATATTTAAGCCTAAGTCAACAACTCTATCCGTTCTGGATAGTGATATGTTATGGATTTTATAAGAGTACTCTAAGATGGAGCTCCTCCTACTAAACGAAATAATATTGCACTTATTAATATTTAACTTCATATGATTATTCGAACACCATTTTCAAAAATTATCAGGTCGTCTTGAAGGCGGTGACTATCCTGGAGAGATTCGATCAGTCGAAAAATTTTCAAATCGTCAGCATAAGCTAAAACATGTGAATCTTGAATTAAGGGAAACAAGTCGTTTATAAAAAGAGTGAATAATAAAGGTCCGAGATGGCTGCCCTGAGGCACGCCTGAGAGAACTGAGACAGGGACTGAAAAAGCAGAAGAAAACTTAACCTTAAACGAACGATTAGTAAGGTATGACTTAATCCACTTAACAAAATCATTGGGAAAACCAATTCGTAACAATTTAAAAATAAGCACTTTATGAGAAAGCTTGTCAAACGCTTTACTGAAATCAGTATATATGCAATCGACCTGTTTAAGCCTCTCTAAATTCGATAAACAAAAATTAGAAAACGCAACAAGATTAGTGACCGTGGATTTGCCCTTCACAAAACCATGCTGATTATCCGATAAAATAGACCTGCAATAAAAAGACAGATGATTCATTAAAATCTCCTCAAAAAGTTTGGGGATCGGTGACAGTTTTGCGATAGGCCTATAGTTTTCAACCAAATCCCTTTTCCCCTTTTTAAAAACAGGAACCACAAAAAATAGTTTCCAAACTTCAGGAAAAACGCTCAAACGCAAAGACAAATTAAACAGAAAAGTAAGTGGTGCCACAAGCGAAGTATAACATTTACGGAGGAAAACACCAGAAACGTTATCGGGAGAATCAGAGTAATCCTCGTCCATCTTGTTTAGGTACTCAAAGACAGTACATTCGTCTAAGATAATATTTGTGAATTGCGTCGGAAGACCGGTCAAGTAGTTAAAATAATCTAAATCTATATCACAGTCGTCATCACAGTAGGAATTGCTAAAATGTTTAGCAAACAGGTTTGCAATAGCAGAAGCATCACAGGAAGTTTCATTGTCAAGTGATAAAATAGCGGGATAGTTACTGGTCTTCCGTTTACAATTAATGAAATCCCAGAATACTTTGGGACAAGATTTAATATTATGTTTCATGTGATCCAACTACTGGCGATATAAAATTCTTGAGTAATCATTAAATTGCCTTCGCAAGTCAGAATATAGGAGGTAGACAGATCTATCGTTGCTTCTCTTGTATTTACCCCACGCATTATTCCTACGATTTCTTAGAGATCTTAAGTGCCCATCATACCATGAAGGATTATACAAAAAGTATTTTCGTTTAACCAGAGGAACAAAACGATTGATTGCCGTTAAAATCAGTTCATAAAATTTACTTACGGCCTGTTCAATATCATCGCACTTGTAAACCAGAGACCAGTCAGAATTACTTAAAAATAAATTTAAATCATCAAAGTTAGCTTTCCTACAATTGTAAAAGTAATTAGAAGAATGGTCGTCAGATGGTGGATTGTAAAATGATATAGAAACAAGTAGAACTGGATGATCGGGGACCACATTAAAAATTGGGTCAGCACAAGCGTCCACATGGGTGGTTGAGAAGTCAGATGCGAAGACCAAATCAAGGAGGGGTCGTCTAGAGTTAAGTACGTTGCTAAGCTGGTGGAGACCAAGGTCGCATATGTTGTCCACAAATTCCTGCTCTATATCACGTCTTACGTTTGTTGCAGATAAAAAGGTATCGTCGTTCGCAAATTCCCAGATGAGATGGAGGAGATTAAAGTCCCCTAAGAGAAGGTGCATAGATCAGAGACACCTTGGATATTTTTTATAAGTTTCTGATAAGTTGCAAGTGGGCTGCCAGGAGGAAGATACGCGGTGCAGACAAAGAGATATTTATTGTGTAATTTAATTCGCACACAGACAAATTCGCTATCCGCGCTGTCAACTGGTTCGATCGCACAAGATTCAAGTCTTCTGTGTACAGCAATCAGAACCCCGCCTCCTACAGGTGCATTTAGTTCATCCAGATGGCGATCCCGACGGTAAATTAAGTAGTTGGGGTTGCAAAGCTCAGCGTCTAGAATACCTCTATGTAGCCAAGTTTCGTTTAGGCAAATGACGTCGAAAGAATCGTGACATGAAGCCTGAAAGAGGTTGCCGGTCTTTGTCCGCATACCATTTACGTTTTGGTAATAAATCATTAATTCTGACTTCATTTCGCTGACCGACGATGGTACCGCTTTCGAAACCCCAAAGGTGACGACAATTGGACGAACTCCTTCACGGTAGTACCAGGAGGCCAGAAGTCCGACCGCATTATTACATCGACAGTTTCTTCAGGGACGACTAGTTTAAAGGAGGCGTAGGCAGAACCGTCGCGAGGGGGGGGCTGCTGGGTTTCTCAGCCCCAGGCCCCAGGGTCGCATAGGCCCCCAAATCGCTAAATAGCCTTATAGACAGTATCCATTCCACATTTTGCAACAATCGCTGCCCTTACATAGGCCCCGAATTCAAAAAATGGCCCCAGGCCCCCGTACACAACGCGACGGCTCTGGGCGTAGGTCAAATTACCAGATTGCCTCCGTTTCGCTGAGAGATCGATGCATTTCATGTTTGCGGCAGTTGTGTTCTCAAATGTGGCGTATTTTTTCATCCAGTGGCAAACACGCTCGCACGTTGCAGAGAGAGCGCAATTAGTCAATAGCAGGCTTTTTGTTTTTATTGTTTCACAGGCGCTCAGAATTGCACCATCAGTAACCTCTATTGACTCGGGGTCAGGCACGGACGATAGAACGACAGTGTTTCTGCTGCGGAGGTGGTGTTTATCGGAGCCAAAAGAAGCGATTTGATGAGTCTCCGGATCAGCTGGGGCAGGGGCCGATGACCGATTAGCGGACTGTTGGCTGCGGATGCGGCGACTAACAGGGCCAGCTGAAGCAAGCTGATGATTCACCAAGTCAGCTGTAGGGCGATGGTCAGGGCCGCTACTCAGCGGTTTCAAGTTCAAACTAAGATCACTCAGCTGGGCCATCAGAGGATCAAGTAGGTCAAGTTTGCACTCCAATGAAATGATTTGGGCCTGCAATGATGAAATCTCAGATTGAATAGAAAAGTTCTTATGTATAAACAGTTGATTAGACCGGTGATGTCCTATGGATTTGTTAACTGGTTTGGCATCTCGCCTAACCTTGCCCAAAGGTTTCAAATCTTTGAGAGAAGGATTTTAAGGATGTGTGTAGGTAAACATTTCCAAACCCGGACTAACAAATTTTCTAATCGGTATATATATATACATGAGTTATTTCATCATATTGACATCTTCTTTTTGGGTCATTTTGCCTTTAAGAATAATTTAAAAAATGCCATCAATGAACGTAGAATTTAATGAATTTAAAAAGTTTGACTTGTTGCCAATCTTCAGCACCACTTTTATAGTTTTTGTTTTTCTCTCTTCCCTCCTTTCTCTTTCTTTTTAGTTTTCGTTTTTTGTAATTAACAAGAATAGCAGTTTTGAACTTTGTATTTTTGTGAACAACATACTTATTAAATAGAAGTAGGTACTCTTTATATATGAAAAATATTGTTATTAAATAGAAAAGCGGTATCATGTAATAGGCCAATATTGTGCTGTTTGTTATCGCTTAAATGAATAAATAAATAAATAAATAAATAAATAAATAAATAAATAAATAAAGAAATAAATAAATAAATAAATAAATAAATATATGACAGGGCAGGTGTCATACCTTTTCTTAAGTACATGATAACTTTAAGACAACAATTTCTAAACACACTGTCTGACCACCCTAACTCTTTGATTTCTGGTATCCGTGAATCTAATTGTGGCTGGATGATTACTACCTCTCTCCCTTTGCTCTTATAAACGATCTTTCTCATGACTTATTGCAAGATGTAAGTAGTGATGTACATATCCCTAAATTTTACAAAACAAACGTCTCAAGGTCGCAAAATAGAAGATAAGCACTTGTAATGTAATGTAAAGAAGATAGGCACTTGTAATGTTAATTTTTTTTTTTTTTTTTCTCAAAGTCGGGCACATATTTCCGATGTCGATACTGATAACTGCAATAAAGGTGCAATCAAGGAATTGCGACTTAGGTAGCAGCGAACCTCAGCGCATTCCAAAATGTTTAATTGACTAATCTTATTAGCTTAATTTAAACTAGGTTAGATATACCTATTGATATATTATGTAATTTTATTGTTATTCTTTCAGGAGTTAAATAGATAGGGGAAAGGAAAAAAGAGAAAGGTCTAAAGAGTTACGTTTCTCCTAGAGGGCCCAGTGAGAGTAAGTCTCTGCTGTGCGGTGAGCTCGCTGACATTGGGTCCTCTTGGTAAGAGATATTTTACAAAAATGTAATTAAAAAAAAAAGTAATTAAACAACTTCTGTTTTCCGTTTTTAATTAAGAAATTTCGTTTAAGACTATACGTTAGCTGCATGTGATAGAATACATTAAGGGACTGTACACAACTATAATTGTTAATGTGTTAGCTACATTCAGGCAAATGTATTCCTTAAGCTTAGTGTAGTTCTTAGAACACTATGATCGTAGAGTCAAAGAACCAGTGTATCTATGCACACCGGTCGCAAGTGTGCGTTCGTAATAATGTAAGTGTCAAGAATATGTCACTTTATATAAAGCCTCGTATGTATGGAAATATAGCAAATAGCCAGTCGATTGAGCCAAACACTATAGCTCTTTGTATCGTATAAAGATAATCTAAATCTGAAATCTGACAGTACTGCCAGAGTGATAAGTATGTCAAGACCATAAAATAACCTGCTGATGATTTTGTTACTTTCATTTCTGTTATTTACTTAAGGGGTCATTCTGGTTTATCACTTTTGAAAAATCGATTTTTTCTTTTTTGCATTTTTCGACAGTATATGTATGTAGAATTATCGTGTTAAAATTTTAAAGAGATTGGAGCACTCTAAATATATTATTTTGTGACCTAAACATAGGTACCTTTACTACCTGAGCGCGCGCGAATAATGCTTTCGCCCCGAACGGAATTCAAAAAAAATAAAACTCTAAGATTAACTACACGTTTGACTTTATTAATTCGACTTTTTATAGATAGACAATTACACTGACCGAAAAAAGTATTGGCACAATTGCACTTTTAAGAATTAAGTGCTTATAGTACTGTTATATGAAAATATTTAAATTATATTTTATATATATTACATTTATTTATTTATGTATTATTTAATAACAAAATCTTATTTGGCACTTTAGTTCTGGAAATGAAAAATCTTATATTAAACTAAATCAAATTCATTTTTTTAACGAAAAAAGTATTGGCACAGTTCACAATATATTTCGAAAAATATTAAAAAATCTTAATATTAATAACGTGTAGGCAATCCTTTTCTTTTTAAGACTTCTCTTAATCTATTGGGCATCGATGATACCAACTTCTGGGTTACTTCTGCATCAATTTTTTGCCATTCATCTGCAATTACCTCCTTAAGTTGAGCTTTGCTGGTAATGTGATGCTTCCTTAAACGTTTATCAAGCACATCCCACAAATGTTCAATTGGGTTTATATCAGGGGATTGCGGGGGAGTTTTTAAGGTATGAGGAGTATTGTAAAGAATCCACTCACGCACTAAATGAGCAGTGTGCTTGGGGTCATTATCTTGTTGGAAATAGAATTCATTGGAAAGATTAAGTTTTTCGGCACTTTTTTTGAGATTGTTTTTCAAAATGTTCAAATACACTAACTTGTCCATGACCCCGTCAATAAACACAAGCTCACCGACACCAGATGCTGCCATGCAACCCCATACCATGACCCCGCCACCCCCATGTTTCACAGTAGGCAAGAGATTTTCTTTATTCAGTTCTGTGTTAGGCTTTCGCCAAACTCTAATACGGCCATCACTCCGGAAAATATTGAATTTGCTTTCATCGGAGAATACTACCTTCCTCCAAAAGTCCATATTTTTATTAACATGCTCATTTGCAAATTCTATTCTCTTCTTTTGGTTAATTTTGCTAATGTATGGCTTTTTCCTAGGTACTCTGGAATTGAAGCCAGCCTCGCGTATAATATTTTGTACCGTTCTAGCAGTAATGTCCTTATTAAAATCACTTTTTACCTGCGCGGCGATTTTGGAAGAAGTTAGTTTTGGGTTTTTTTTAACACTTTTGATAATTGCTCTTTGTTCTTTATTTGAAAGTTTTCGCGGACGTCCACTTCTTGCACTACTTACTAAATGTGTCTCGCCTTTAAACCTATTTATTACACTTCGTACTGTAAAACGGCTTTTGCCTACTATATCCCCAATAGTACTGAGAGATTTTCCCTTCGAATGCAAATTCAAAATAATTTTTCTTTCAGACGGCGTGGTTTCTTTAGATTTTCTTCCCATGATCAGATTTTTCCTAACGACATTTCAGTAAAACAATCGAAAATGCCTGAATAACGCACTACAAATTATTAATTATAACGGTAAATGCTTTGACAATAAGTACAGGGCTGAGTTATTGTTTGTAGTGAAGTTAGACGTATTTTATTATAGTGTAATATTGCTTTATTGCAGGGCTGTGCCAATACTTTTTTCGTTAAGAAAAAGGTGTTTTTCTACTTATTTATTCCTTTTAAGCTATAAAAGGTAATAATTCCAAATATTTTTATTTATACTGATTAGGAAATAAGTGTAGCAATATAACAACTATAATATTTTATTGAACATAGTTCAACTAAGAGGGAGGGAACTTTTCGCTTCAAAAAGTATTGAGTGTGCCAATACTTTTTTCGGTCAGTGTATATGATTGACTTTATTAATTTTATTTTATAGATAGAACAATTATATGATTGAGAACAATTATGCGATAAATGCGACTTTGTAGATACGAGTTGAAATTAACGTGAACACTGGCGACCTCCTTAGTGTGCTTTCCGAATTTAATAACTATTTCTGCTGACGATGTGTCTAGCCGGTCACCTGGCGATAGCGGTGGTCACGTTGGGTGGTTGGCTGGAACAGGTAGACGCTGGGTCAGGGAAAAATGTGGGAAACTGCAAAATGTGGGAATTGGGGAGACTGCATGCGTGGGAAATAGTTTAGGGACTTGGGTTTATAGGTGATGTAACTCCTACCCCCTTAGCGTGGAGCGAAGGCCAAAGGAATTGAGGATTTGAAATTCCTTGGGTCGAAGCGATGTTTTGTTGCGGGATGACGTCACTGATGCTGAAGGCTAGATGTCTTCTCCGGGTGAAGTATGCTGCTATGATGGCTCCGATGAGTCCGAAGATCGTTAGGATGATGTACACGATGTTGTCCCTTTGGTGAATTTTGATTTCCAGGTTCTCTAATCAGGGACGGCGTTAGAGTGGGGCGAGGGTGGGCGCCAGCCCACCCTAAAACTTTTATGCCCACCCAACCGCCCACCCTAAAACTGTGGATTCAGATATTTGTACTTTACTTACAACTTCTGTAGTAAATCGAACAAGCCTGCAATCTCAGTAAAGCAAGCAAAGGAATTTTTGTAAAGTTTAAGAAGCAATGTAAAATTTGCATCAATCTTCATTAATAAGGTAGGCCTCCTAATAATTTATTCTTTGTACAATTAAACGGGCTTTTGTTATTAATATTTGAAAAGTTCGTATGCATGAAATTACAAGTGAGTATCCCATATGCAAAACGCGCTATATGCTTTTTAAAAAGTTTTGAGTTATTCAAAGAAAACGTGTAAAAGTTCTCACAGATATGTTAGAGTGCTGATTTTTATCGCCTTATTTCAAAAGAGTTTCAGTTCTTTTTGCAGCACAAAATATTGTTTTTCAGATGGCAGAAGACATAAGGTTAATATTTCCACCATTAACTGAACTTAACTGAATTAACTTTTCTTGCATATAGCAGGTTTTGCATATAGGCTACTCCAGTGCAATTTTAATTACTACTTAATATTATAAAATTAGTGTTCAAATGGAGTGACTATTACTGAATGGATTCTTTAAATACGAACTGATTATTCTCCTTGTAATTACATATTCACACCACACATTAAGTTATATGTTTGAAAAAAAGACGTGTATATACCACCCGTCCCACTAGATTAATGTTCCGCCCACCTCCCGCCCACCCATGGTGAAAATCCTAGCGCCGTCCATGTCTCTAATGCTTCTCTATTTTCGATGTGGTATGTCCTGAGTTTGGGTAGTGTTAATTTTTCTACGGATGAATTTTGGTGGACTTCGGTAGGTATGGCTGGATATATAAAGATGTTATCCCAGTAGATGTTCGGGTTGTCTCGGTAGGTGATTCCGTTGATCTCGACTGAGCAATTCTGGTAGTGAATTAGGAGTGTTCCTCGCAGCTTCTGTTGTTGAACTCCGCAGGTGGATTGGATTTGGGTCTCCGGGGTGTTGATCAGTAGAATGTAGTTCGGTTGTGGTTGGGAGATGGCTGTGTGTTCGATGATGTCTTCGAAGATGCAGGTAGCTGGTTTGTTGGACATGAGTTGGCTGATGCAGCTGGATTCGGACGTCCTCTCGATTTGGTTGTTTCCATCGCAGTAGAAGATTCCCTCGGTTTTTGGGCATGTTTTGTCAAGATATTGAATATTAGTTGGGTTAAGAATAATATAGGGTTTAGTAACAATTAATTTTGTTTTGTTTACGGGAATAGGGATGATGTTAAAAAGGGAATAAGTTTCATTGGACATAATTGGGATGCGAACGTTAAATATGATATTAGAATTATTATAATAGGCCTGTAATCCAAGTAATTCGTATATGTGTTCTTCTGATTTTATTTCTATGGATTGATTTTCAAAGATATGGTAAATTTCTGTAAGTTCATCTGGGTTTAATATTTGTTTTGGGATAATATTTAGTTTGGCTAAAACTATTGCTTCTGCAATGTTGGTTAGATGGTTTGAGAGCAAATCTATATTATAGTTAATTTGGTTAAGGTATTGAATATGTATTAAAAGGTTTTCATTCGATCGGATCCTGTTATCTAACTGCATTGTATAGTGACTCAAATATTTCTGTATTTCGTTCTGTTCTCTATTAATGTGGTTAGTTATATTATCAAATCTTTCGGACATTAATCTATTAATTCTTAATTGCCTGTTAATTTCGGTATAAAATCTGGTTTGGTTTGTAGTTAGGTTTTCTATTTGTTCATTTAGGCGTTGTGCATCGTAAGCGTCCATGTTTCCTGTTATAATTTTGATTATCGACCCTAGACCGTTAACCAGTCCTCTCTTGTTTCTTGTTCTTGGTGATAGCGATTCTAACTTTCGATTTAATGCTTGTAATTTAAATTTGGTAAGCCTCACAGAATCTTCGACTCCATTAAGTTTCTCGAGTGCCGCCAGCGATTCGGAAATTTTGTTTATATTTTCTTTATAGATTTCTAATTTGATCACGTGTACTAGGTTTTCGTAGTAGTCTATAGTCCTTGCAGTACCAAGTCGTAAGGGTAGTATAGTTTGTACGTCAGTCAGTTCTTGTATTTCCATCTTCTGTCCGTAAGCCGTCAGCGTTCTGAAATAAACGTTTCTTTTTAATCCTAGACTTATGAAGTTTTTTATTTTCGTTAGTTATAACGGTCACTTTCTTATTTCCTTTTACCTTTTGCTTAATGAACCTAGGGGTTAATTTATTCCTTCTACATTGTTTCCTAAATATTGTTTCATTTATTTCAAATTCTTTGGGTTCTTCCCTATCTTTGTTCAACTTATCTATATTTTTACTTATTAAATTTTCTATTTTTTTCTTTTATTTCAGGATAAAGTTTTTCTCGAAATTCGTTTAAGGTTTTAAGGTATTCGTGCTCGCTATTGAATTTTATATTGTCAAATTTATGGGTCCTACCAGAAAATAGTTCGAAAGGTGTTAATTTAGTCGTAGAATGTATGGCGTTATTATATGTTGTAATAGTTTCGTTTAAAATATCGTCGTGGTCTTTGTTGTAGTTCATTTGTTTATATTTGTCCACGATTATCCTATAGATTTCAGTCAGGGTGGAGTGTAATCTTTCGACAGGGGAATTGCTGCTTGTTTGTTGGAAGGATGTAATATGTAACTGAATATTATACTGGTCACAGAAATCTTTGAAAATGCTTGCGGTGAATTCGCTCCCTTGGTCCGCTACTATTTTATTCGGGATGCCGTGTAGGCTTAGAAAGTGTTTCAGTGATTTGATAATGTTCAAACTATTTCGTGTGGGTATTGTGTAAGCTGCTGCGAATTTTGAAAATTTGTCGATGATGGTTAGTATCTGTTTATGATTTATGCTATAGATATCGATATGAATTATTTCTAGGGGTTTTGAGGGAATTTCTGTTTTTTCGTATTTAATTTTTGGCGGACTACGGTCGTATTTGAGTGTCTGGCAAGTTTCGCAGTTGTTAATGATTTTTGTGATTTTGTTAAGCATAAAAGGGAAGTAATATTGTCTTTTTAGGTGACTAAATGTCTCTCGAATTCCTCTGTGGTTAGTATTGCTGTGGTAATCGCGGATTATCTTATCTTGTTGATCGTTGTCAGTTACATCTATTAGAATTTCTTTACAGCGAAGGGGTTTGAAAGCTTTATTTCTAGAGAAGAATTTTGAGTAAACTGTCTGGATAATTCGGAAGGTTTCTTCGTCTGCAAAAATTGCCGTTAGTCTATTGGGGGCAACGAAAAGCGATGTAATGTTCTCTTCAGTGAATTCGGGTGCACGGAAAGTACGTCTTAGCTTATTGCGGAATATAGTTTCTAAGCTAGTGTGAGGACCTTTGTGAGTTCTTTCAAATATTAATTGGAGGTTGAATTCGTTGATGGGACGTTCGGAGATTGGTATTCCGTCGTCTAAATTTTCTTCGGCGGAATGAATGGTTGACCCTCGAGTACTTTGTACTGAAGTTGAGCTTCCTGCTTCGTTAATATTCACCTCGATTGTTTCCTTTTCGGGGAGTTTGATTCTACTTAATGCGTCAGCGTTAGTGTTTTGAACTCCTTTTTTATATACGATTTCGTAATCGTATTCCTCGAGTTTGAGGCGCCAGCGCACCAATTTCGAATTGGGTTCCTTCAGACTCATGAGCCAAGTCAGAGGTTTGTGGTCCGTCACTATCTTGAATTTTCTGCCGAAAAGGTAGGGCCTGAAGTACTTAGCGGCCCAAACTATAGCAAGGAGTTCCTTCTCTATAGTAGAATAATTGATTTCAGAATCAGTGAGTGTTCGGCTAGCGTAACATATTGTGGAGTCCGCTGGGGTGTGTGTGTCCCTGGACTTGCAGTCTTTCAGGTTGTCTTTTGAAGATATGGGTAGCTCGGTAGAGCAACTATCCCAGTGAGTATATTGAGGCAGCTCTCTTTGAGCAGGAACCTCAAGGGAATTGAACGGGCAGCAAGAATGCACGGTCCCGAAGTGAAAAGCTTGAAGTCTTCTTTACAATTCCCTGTTTATTCCAAACTTACCAGTCTATTTATGTTAAACAAATCTTACAACTACATATAGATAATCCATATTCTTATTACTAAAGACCGATATTGGTCAAATATTGCTAATTCGGCAATTTACACCCTTAGCGCATAGCCCCGGGCAAAACCGCGCAATCGGCACGATACGCCGGCTCATAGTTCAACTGCCTTCGCGCCCACGAGCCGGCGTAACCCGTAATTGGGTCACTTTAAATGCTTATGCGTGCCTTGCACTCTTGTGCCTGGTGCTATGCATCACACCCTTCCCCTTAAGGGAAAAAAAAATTTTTTTTTTTTAAAAAAAATTTTTTTGGGATACTTCTTAACAATATTAATTATTGATAGATTTACAAACTATTGTATTATTATTTTATGCATTACGTTATTAATATTCTATTTATTACATTATTATTATTTCATTTCGTCATCATTTTTGTATTTTACTTATATTAGTACATTTTTTTTATTTTATGATTCATTTATTCCTAGTTTCCTTAGTCTATTCTTATGTACTTTCATAGTTTTGTTGTTGCTTTCTATTATACAATTTACCTTATCTATTTCTTTTACTATGTAGGGCCCTTTATATAACGAGTCTAATTTTTTTCTATCTTGTATTTCTAAAAGTACTTTATCACCTACTTTTATTGAAATTGGGTTACTGTTTATATTATTGGTTTGTTGGGAGCGCAGCTTAGACAGTTCTATATTTTGTTTTGCTTTATGTAAGGAATTTTGCAATCGGAATTTCATCTCCTTGCTGTATAGATCATAATTGTAGACAGGATCTGGTTTGGTAGTTATTACTTCTGCGGGTAAGTTCGCTTTTTTCGCGAATACCAGTTCAAATGGTGTATAGCCGTGAACTGTATTTGGTGTGGTGTTATAACAGAACGAATAGTATGGGGTCCATTTGTCCCAATCATTCTTATTTTCGTTAACAAAACATCTTAAGTACTCATTTAGACACTTGTGGTTTCGTTCCAAAGCACCTATCGTTTCTGGGTGTGCAGCAGTAGCAAAGATTTGTTTTATTTTCAGTATATTGCAAATTTCGTCAAAGATCTTATTTTTGTATTCCGTACCAAGATCTGACTTAATTCTACTCATGGGTCCGTAGGTGAGTATAAACCCATTAACCATTGCTCTTGCAATTGTGTTTGCTTCCTTGTCTTTAGTAGGAATGATTATTATATATTTACTGAGATCGCATTGCATTGTTACTGCATACCGGTTATCGTCTTCAGTTCTTGTAAATGGTCCAACTGTGTCTATAGATACAGTGTCGAAAACCTTTTGTGGTGTTGTTGTTATTTCTAGTAGTTCTCTGTTGTACTTTTGATGCTTGTTTTTGGCACATAGTTCGCACTGACTTACATAATTTGCTATACTTTTTCTCATTTTCTTCCATCTGTATATTTCTTTTAGTTTCTTGTACATCCTTGTCTGGCCTAAATGTCCGCCAGTAGGTGTATCGTGAAAATTGTGCAGAATTTCCTGGATTTTCTTATTATCTGTAACATGTATATGTGGTCTGTATATTTTTATGTTTATAGTAGTTAACTTTTTATTTCCTAATAATTTGAATGCGGTTTGATTTATTACTTTAAAAATCTCGCTTTCGGCCGAAAGTTTCAGAGTCTTGGTCTGAAAAGTTTTATTTGTATATTCTTCCAATATTTCGAAAGCCTGCACTAATGCTGGTTCTACTGATTGGTTCATATTTATATACCGCTTGAATTCTTTATTGCAATTGCTTAATACTTTAATTTCTAACTTCTTATGTCTTTGGGATCCCATATTAATTTTTAAATGTAGTTCTGGTAGGTCTGTTACTTCAGTCGGAGATAATACTTCAGTAATACGCAGTTGATCAGGCTGCGGGTCCGTGTAGTCGATCTCCGTTTCATTTCTTTGTAACTGATTTTCTTGCTTCTTTTTCGAGCGTGTCTGTACTTGTAATATACTAATGGCTTTTAAATCATTACTATCAAGCTGTATTCTGGACAATGCATCTGGTCCGACGTTCTTTTTACCTTCCACGTACTGGATTTCGAAGTCAAATTCTTCCAGATCCAATCTCATTCTTGTGAGTTTGGACGAAGGGTTTTTCATACCAAATAGGTATGCCAGTGGTCGATGATCTGATTTTACGATAAATTTCTTGCCATATACGTAAGGCCTAAAATATGTTATTGCCCAGTGTATTGCTGTTAATTCTTTTTCGATTGTAGACTTGTTCTTTTCCCCGCGAGTAAATGTTTTGCTTGCATAAGCAATTGGTAGTTCTTTTCCATTTATATTTTGTGCCAAATGCTTTTTGATGGATGTCTGACCATTCAAATTTGATTTTTTTTCTTAACAATTTATTCAGAGGTTGTGCGATATCCGCGAAGTTTGGTACGAAACGACGATAGTAGTTGCAAAAAGCAACGAATCGCCTGACATCGTCTGCGCTTTTTGGTACCGGGTAATTTTTTATAACTTCATATTTTGAAGTATCTGGTTTTACTCCTTGCGCTGAAATTTGGTGTCCCAAATACGTGACCTCTGTTTGAAAGAATTTACATTTATCAGGGTTCAATTTTAGATTTCTATCTCTGAGCCTTTCGAATACCTTAGCTAAATTTTTTAAGTGATGGGCTTGAGAACATCCTACGACTATGATGTCGTCTATGTACAGGAACGCAACTTCTGGCGTTAGGCCTGCCATAGCGATAGACATCATTCTTTGGAAACTGTTGGGACTTATATTGAGTCCAAATGGTAATCTTGTATATTGATAATGTCCCTGATTTGTAGAGAATGCTGTAAATTTTCTTGAATTTTGTTCTAATGGAATTTGGTGAAAGCCGGACATGAGATCTAATGTTGAAAAGTACTTAGCTCGGCCCATTTGGTCGAGTATGTCCTCTATTCTTGGTAACGGAAATTTATCACCCAATACTTTTTTGTTTAAATTTCGAAAATCTACAACCAAACGCCATTTTTTCTTATTATCAGCAGCTTTCTTCGGCACTAACAATATTGGGGAATTAAATTGTGAAACTGAATCCTCTATGATTCCATCGGCTAGCATTTTTTCAACTTGTTGGCTGATTTCTTGCTTATGTGCCTCAGGAATCCGGTAGTTCTTTGTGTAAACAGGTCTACTGTCTATCAGCTCTATATCTTGCTGGTAGAAATTATTTGTTGATAGTGGCTCGTTTTCTAACGCAAAAATGCTGTGGTAATCTCGGCATAGTTTTTCAAATTGAGATCTTGCATATTCGGGGATGGTTCCTAGGTTTAGTTTTGACAGAATTTGTTCTACTCTATTTGTTTTAGACATATTAGTCTTAAGCACATTGAAATCTGCTAAAGGCAGTGTTTCAATATCGACTTCGTTTATGGTGCACGACTTGCTTGTAGTGTTTAGAATTTTGACAAGTGGTTTACTTGTAGAAGTTATTGCCCCCGCAATGAATATGCCTGGTATTATTTCTCCTCCTGTAATTACTATGTTCTCGTGGGTACTTTTGTGTGGGAGTTTTATTTCCCTAATAATTTCACAACGTGGTGGTATAACGATTGAATTATCCGTAGGGCCACTCAGAATTGGCACCTGTACTGAGTTATCACCCGTGTTTAGCGAAAGAGTCCACGTGTCGTAGTCGATAACGGCTTTAAATTTTCGCAAAAAGTCCAGCCCCAGTATTGCGTCGGCTTCGATGGCAAAGTCATTGTCCACAATTTGGAATACATGCTCGATTATGAATTGTTCATTAAAATGCAATTTTGTATATGTTGTTCCTATTGATTTCTTTTTCGTGTCCGTTATTCCTTGAATTACGCATGCGTTTTTCGGGTAGATAAGCTGATCTTTGTCAATTTTTTCTCTTTTAAATATGGATATGTCAGCTCCGGTATCCACTATGAACGTGCATATCGTGCCACACATATCAACATATGTTTTGATAAAATTTGACAAGGACAAACTCACTTGGTATACCCGGTGTTCTACTGGGTTACCCCCAACCTTACTGCTTCCGTGTTTGGCTGGGGGGCGTGGTATTCCCCCGACTCGCAGTAGTTTACTCTTCTGTTATTAGTGTAACCTCTATTATTTTGGCTATTTCTATTGCCGCTTCGTGAGGCTTCATTGTTACTGCTGTTGTTTTGATTATTATTATTATTCCTGTTATTGTTTTGGTTTCTATTGTTGGAATTTCCTGAATTCCTATGATTTTGTCTCCAACGATTACTTTGTTGGTAATATCCGGGCTTGTTATACCTATTTCTATTCCACGTATCGTTTCTTCCTTGGTAGTAATTTGTTTGTGGACCTCTCCCTTGTCTGGTACTCGTATTATAGTGTAATACCTTATTTGTCTGAGGTTCATCAACTGTCATAGCTTTTGTGATCACTTCTGCTACTGTTGTGAAGTTTCCAGCTCTTAGTATCAGGGATGTTTCGGGATTAGAGACATTTTTGGCAAATGTTTGCACTGCGGTTTTTTCGGCTAGCTTTTCTGCTGCCTCGCCGGTTGCGATTTCTTCGTGTATATAGGCCCTTGTTAGCTGCCTTGTCAAGTTTTCTATTTGCGTTGCATAATCCAGTAACTTTTTGCTCCCTTGACAGCAGGCTTTTAGCTGAGCCAACACTGCTTCTGATGAGATCTTTGTGGTAAATTTTTGCTTCAGTTTGGCCTTTATTAGACTTATTGAAGTCATTTCGTCTGTTATTACGTATCTAGCTCTTCCAGACACGCGAGTTTTTATGAATTTAATCATAGTTGATTTTTGGTCTTCTGGAGTTAATTCATCTAGTAATTCCAGTGACTCGATGAATGCTTCGGTTTCATCGTGGTTTCCATCGTATGGCTTAAGTAAAGCCGTTGCCGTTTTTATATCAAATGATGCCATTTTTGTATTGTCTATTACATTCATCTGAGAGTCTATTAAAGCTAAAATAGAGTCAGCTGTGGTCTTTATACGCGAGTAGGTATCTTTGAATTCTATAACTGTTTCGGCATCCGCTGGTACTGTTACCAAAGATTTTGTTTTATTCACCAAGAATTCGACTGTTTCTCGTTTTTCTTGCAGTGTTTTACCCGTATATTGTCTGTTTTTACTCTTGTTAAAATTTATCAATATTCTTTTTAATTCCTCTTCTATTTCGTTTAGCCGGTCCATTCGCCTAACCTTTGCTGTTCCCTATTTATCTCATTTATTTTTATATGTAATTTCCACATATCTCTTTTAGACTTTTAATGTGTACAATTGGCTATCCTTTGTACAATTTTTTTCGCTAAGCGACATTATATACTTCTTTTTTAAGCTTCTTTTATGATCTTTATACAACAAGTACGCGAATTCCAAGAATTTTATTATTGCTATTATTAATAGTATGATTAAAAGTTGCCTATTTTCTACCTGAACTGCGTTCTCGATAATAAGGTTGTTTACAACTTCACCGTTGTTGTCTGCGTTTTTTGTTTGGGTTGTACCCATTTTCGTATTACTATTCTATTTATGATTATTATACTGATACGGACGTATACTATTTTAAAATTACTAATGCCACTTTCTCGAGGATTTTCTATGCCTCTGTTATATATATTGAATTTACTAAAAAAATTTTTTTTTGTTTAATTTATAAGTTGGAAAAAAAATTGTTTTTTTGTAATTATTTATTTCCCTATTTATACATGGTATATCCTGTTATTTATTTTATTATTATTTACTTTAAGGTACCTATTTATTATTTTATTTATTTATTCTATTTTTATGCTTGATGTTATTTAATGTCTTCTTTGCATTTGCCGCCAGCTGCACGTACTTGGCCTGTTCTTCCTCTGTTGTAGCCAAAGTGGCTTGCAGTTTGAAGTATTGTAGGTCCCTTGCTGCCTTCTTTCTTCGACCCCCTCGCTTGGGTTTAACTACCGTTGGTGGTGTTGGCTTTTTTCTCCTTTCTATTCTTGCTCTGTACTCTTCTATGGAGAGTTTCTTCGGTCCTGGGATGTATTCTGGGATTTCCTCACCCTTGTTCTCTGCTACCGGGACGTAAGGTGGTATAGGAATACCCGCTGGATATAGCGTCAGCTTGGTGGTATTCCTTTCTAGTTGTTTTTCCAATTTTTTGAAAATGGCTTCGAATGCTTTGTCCAAATTGCTCATAGCTTTTTAATTTGTAGCTATAGCCTTGCGTGTTTTAATTTCTGGTGTGACACTCTGTCACGGTCGCCATGTGGAGTCCGCTGGGGTGTGTGTGTCCCTGGACTTGCAGTCTTTCAGGTTGTCTTTTGAAGATATGGGTAGCTCGGTAGAGCAACTATCCCAGTGAGTATATTGAGGCAGCTCTCTTTGAGCAGGAACCTCAAGGGAATTGAACGGGCAGCAAGAATGCACGGTCCCGAAGTGAAAAGCTTGAAGTCTTCTTTACAATTCCCTGTTTATTCCAAACTTACCAGTCTATTTATGTTAAACAAATCTTACAACTACATATAGATAATCCATATTCTTATTACTAAAGACCGATATTGGTCAAATATTGCTAATTCGGCAATTTACACCCTTAGCGCATAGCCCCGGGCAAAACCGCGCAATCGGCACGATACGCCGGCTCATAGTTCAACTGCCTTCGCGCCCACGAGCCGGCGTAACCCGTAATTGGGTCACTTTAAATGCTTATGCGTGCCTTGCACTCTTGTGCCTGGTGCTATGCATCACAATATTGGTTTATCAGAACCAATGGGACCCTGGGAAAGTATTGCGCCTATGGCGAATTGGCTCGCGTCAGTCGTGAGGACAAAAGGTTTCGTGAAGTCGGGGTATTGCAAGATCGGGTCATTCATTAAAATTTGTTTGCAATTCTCAAATGTCCGGAGGTAATTCTCGGTTAACTGGACTGTTCTTCCCTTTTTGAGACATTCGGTTAGAGGTTTAACTAATTTAGCAAAATCTCTAATAAATTTCCGGTAATAGCCGAGTAATCCTAGGAAAGACTTGATTTCTTTTTGGGTGCGTGGGACTGGGAAGTCCTTGATCGCTCGTAATTTTTCAGGGTTCGGTTTTATGCCTTGAGTAGTGACTACGTGTCCTAAAAATGCAATCTCTTTGTGGAGGAATTCAGATTTATTCATTTGGACTTTTAAATTTGCTTCCCGGAGTTTAGTGAATACTTTCTTCAAGTTTTCGATGTGCTCTTGAAGAGAGGTTGAAAAGACGATAATATCGTCAAGGTAGACTAGGCATATAGTGCCCTGGAGGTCTTTAAGGACGTTATCCATCACCCTTTGAAAAGTCGATGGTGCATTCTTAAGGCCAAAAGGCATACGAATATATTCGTAATGACCTCCCTCTACCGTGAAGGCTGTTTTCGGCACGTCGTCGGGGTTCATTTCGATCTGGTGGAACCCGCTTGCCAGATCGAGGGTTGAAAAGTACATGCATCGTCCGAGTTTGTCGAGAATTTCTGTGATATTTGGAAGGGGGTATCTATCAGTGATAGTTTTCTCGTTCAGTTTCCTATAGTCGATCACTAATCGCCACTTTTGGGTACCGCTTGCGTCTAGCTTTTTCGGTACTATCCACACGGGTGAGCTCCAAGGTGAATAGCTCGGGCGGATTATTCCCTGGTCGAGCATATCATTTATCTGTTTACGTACTTCATCCTTATGGATGTAAGGATACCTGTAGGATTTAGTGTAAATTGGTACATTGTCTACGGTTGGAATCGAATGTTTCACTTGATTGGTAAAACCTAATTTTTGCCCTTCTTGGAAGAAAATGTCTTCATATTCTCTACAGAGTTTAAGAAGTAATTTCTGTTCTTCTTGATTAAGATGTTTAGTGCGTATTGATTCTAAGAAATTCGTGCTATCGTTACCGTGTGGACCATCGTAGCTTATATTGAAATTGTTGACTTCTACTATTTCCAAAGTGTCGATTTGTTCGACTTTGAGTGGGTGATCGAGGACGAGGTTTTGTTGCACATCAGATTTGTTAGCTACTTCAATTGTGCTATGCCATCCGCTTGCTTTATAAATACCTTCAGAAATATATAGGCAAGAATTTAATTTAGTCGGTTTTAAATAGATATCACCGTCACGAATATCTACGGGAAGTTTCACTAGTACTTTTGAATTAGCGGGGATTAGGGTTTCTTTTAGAGAGAAATTTGGTTTAAAGATCAAGGGAATAACAACATTGTTTGTAATTAGAATTTTGTTCGCTAGGTCAACTTTAGCGCCGAGTTGGGTTAGAATATCTAGCCCAAGTAACCCATCGAAATAGTCGTGAAATTTAAATAGAAGAAAACGTAAATTTCCTGATTGATTAAATTCTATGAAACTAGGAATTACTACTTGTTTATTGATTTTGTATTTACTTCCAATGGTGGAGATAGTAATGGGTTCGGAATGGATATGGTCTGCGGGATTTGTAAATTCTGGGTTGATGAAAGATGAAGACGCTCCTGTGTCTATAAGGAATTTCAAGGGGCGCCCAAAAGGAGAGGAAATGTGAATATAAGGTAGTAGAAAGCCATGTTTATTCACGTCTATGTATCCTGTGGTGTTTCCGAGGCTGCTGGCTGAAAATTTTCGGAATTTTCTGATTCGTTTACCGGTTGTGGGTCAGAATTTTCTGTACTTTCTGCATCTGGCGGATAATACGGATTCTGCGGGTAGTAGGGGTAAAATTCGTCTAGTTGTTGCTGGTACATTTCGTTCGGCATAGGAACGTGTGGATAGGTGTACATAGCGTCGTCGATCTCGTTGACATTAAACAATTCTTCCGCGATATATTTGGGGAATCCTCCTTGATTCGCGTTATTATTCTGTTTGAAATATGGGGTGTAATTTGGGCGGAAAGTTGCTGGCTGTTTTGAATGGCCTGAACTAGTATCCATAGGCTCGACTTTAGGAAGTGGGTTAGGATTAGGTTTATTAATATTGTTATTGGTATTATTAGGAGGCATTCTGAAATTATTAGTGGGCATTCTGTAATTATTAAGGGGTCTTGGTTGTTGAAAATTATTGAAGGGTCGTGATTGCGAAATTTGAGGGTACGGGGGTCTCTGATAGGAATTATAATAAAATGGTCCAGGCGAAGATCTCTGTTGAAGTGGATTTGGTAATGAAGGTCTGTACGAGGCAGAATTAAAGGGAGGTTTGTAGTTGAGAGAATTTTGGGGAAATGAGAATTGGGGCCTGTAAGAGGTTGAATTTGAGGGAAGCGGCGCTTTCTTAGGAAGACTCTGATTTGTTTGTAGCCTGTGTTGATTTGGTTCCATCTTCATATACGAGATATTCTGTTCTTTTACACAATATGTTAACGCTAATGGTAAAGATTCCGGCCTCATGGCTCTAATTGTTGAGCCAAGAGGTTCCCTTAATCCGGTAAGGAAAGTATTCAAACACATTTCAGCAAATAGATTTTTCTTCGCCAGGATTACGTTTCCATCGACCTCATGAATTAGAATATTATTGTACATTGTTGCCTGTAACTCGACAATTTCACTATAAAATTCTTGTACCGGTTTATTGCCTTGCCGCAAGGTGTGTAGGTCTCTGATAAGCGAGGTTTCTGTTCTCTTGTCCGAATAGTGTAATATTAAATTATTTTTTATATCATCCCAGTTTAACGGTGTACCGTACATATTAAGTACCTCATTTGCTTGCCCTTCGATTTTGTTTCGAATGGCTCGCAACAAAATTGTTGAATATGGGGTACCATCGACCGGTTTAATATACGTGAGAATTTCCTCTACGTTATTGAGGAATTCATGTAGCACTCGAGGATTGCCATCGAAACGTGGCAAATCCTTAATGGCGTCGGGAATTCTTAAGGATTTGAATATATCTGGTGGGCTACAAGCGTTAGCACCAGAAGCACCGGGGTTATTACCGATTAAGTCGTTATTCATTTTTGAACTTAAATTCGCGCACAACGTAATGTCACTGAGGTTTGGTTGAGATGAACTTGCTATACTAGAAATATCGGGGTCACTGTTTCTTTTTTCTAAAATCGATTCAATACTTTTGAATATGCTCCTTACTTTGGGATACGGCCTAGCATTCACTATTTTACTCGATTTATTCTTTTTGTTGGAATCGCACATGGGATTTAGGAAGGGAAAATAATATTCAATATTGACTTACATGTATTCCCAGAGGGCTAAAGCGATGAGGATCATCCTTTCCTTGGATAGGCGGCTATGAATAGAAATTCTCCAGTCTTCCGTGGTGTCCTTACTTCCTCCGATGTTCCCTCGATGAAATAACACACACCACAGCCACTCCGCGAACCGAACCGAATCCACGAACTTCACTAATATTAGTATTCCCCTAATATTGCCGGCACTTCTACGGTGAACTCCCGTTGATTGACGACACGATCGCTCGATTTATTAATTCGGCTTAAGTACTTTTCGCGGGATAGGACTGTCTGCCTATCCTACCGACTGCGCCAATAATGCTTTCGCCCCGAACGGAATTCAAAAAAAATAAAACTCTAAGATTAACTACACGTTTGACTTTATTAATTCGACTTTTTATAGATAGACAATTATATGATTGACTTTATTAATTTTATTTTATAGATAGAACAATTATATGATTGAGAACAATTATGCGATAAATGCGACTTTGTAGATACGAGTTGAAATTAACGTGAACACTGGCGACCTCCTTAGTGTGCTTTCCGAATTTAATAACTATTTCTGCTGACGATGTGTCTAGCCGGTCACCTGGCGATAGCGGTGGTCACGTTGGGTGGTTGGCTGGAACAGGTAGACGCTGGGTCAGGGAAAAATGTGGGAAACTGCAAAATGTGGGAATTGGGGAGACTGCATGCGTGGGAAATAGTTTAGGGACTTGGGTTTATAGGTGATGTAACTCGCGCTCGACCCCTCGACTCCGGTCGTCGGTCGCGTCATTGTGTTTCTTGCTTTAGTCTTGGCTAGAAAGCTAATACTCTTGACTCTTATAAACATTCTCCTGCTCTTGCTGAGGATGTCCAAGAGGTATTAAAACCGATCTACGAAGATCTGACTAAGACAGAATTGCTTGAAAGGTGTTTAGGTGGCCATACGCAGAATAATAACGAATCTTTCAACAACTGCGTTTGGAATATGGCACCTAAACACATTTTTAATGGCAAAAATATCGTTGAGATTGCTTGCAAAGTGTCAGCCTGCATATTCAATGAAGGCTTTTTACCAGTTTTAAAAATTATGCAAGTTATGGGCATCAAACTCGGCCCGATCGCCGTCGATTATGCTGAATCCCGCAACAAGGCGCGTATCAAATTAGCCAATCGTCGTAGCACAGAATCGTCAAAAGAACGCAGGACTGAGCGGAAAATGGCTAGAATGAAAGAAAATGAGGATTATGAACAGGCAGAAGGCATATTGTATGGAGCAGGCATCGCTGACTAAGGTAAAGTAAGATTTTTTCATGATTTTTTATCGAAAAAAACTTTAAACGCGTTTTTCTCAAAACAACGTTTTCTCGACTCGCGTACACGATTTCTCAAAAACCACTGGACCGATCCTTCTGAAATTTTTACCACATGTTCTACATATAAGTAGTTTTAGCGCAAACTAGGATCTTGTTAAAATATTAATTTTTACTATTTTTTTTTTGCAAAAAACAGTGAAAAAAAACAACGATTTTTCTTTTTTTTGGAAAATTGGCCGCCATTTTGTTTTTTATCGATGAAAATTAATTTTCCTAGTTCATGCCATAGCCACTGTTATACCGAATCTAAAACCGTTTGATTTTTTTGGTTCAGATGAAGCGTTCTCAAGATATCAGGTACGTGAGCAGCCTACCTACTTTTCGAGGAGTCACGTTTATCAACAATTTTCGTATATAAAAAGTGTTAAAAATAATAAAAAAAAAATTTGTTTCTGTACTCAAAGACTGTATTTGACAACCCCAACAACTTTTGTACCCATATGTTCAATAATATTTTCTAAACAAAATCGTAAAAATAGCCTTTTTTTTTGAGCGATAAACCAGAATGACCCCTTAAACAATTTTCTTAACCTCTGTGATTTAAATTACTAGATTATATATAGAATTGAATATATTGGAGCGGCGGCGCGCAATAGGGGAGACTGGCCTAAAATGAAATACTAGGGTAAAATGACACATTGCACGTATCTCCAGTTCTAGCTTTAGTTCAGTCTTTCGCAGTCCATCCATGGAAGCAGACGTATCGACAGCACTGCTGTAAACATTTTAGTGAGCTTCCTTTGTTTTTATTATATTAGTAGTTAAAAACATATTTTCAGTCATCTATAATATATTATTATCAGAGAAATCAAAGTGCTGGTATAAAAAAAACTGGGAGAGCTTGAGAAGAACTTGGGACATCAGCGAGGACTATAGTTCTTGGTAGAGGTTGTATGAGTGTAAGTGTTTTTTTTTTTTGTTCGTTGGAAATATTTTTTTTACAAAAAAACAAAATGCTACGTTTGAGGATAAAATGAAATACTATTTCAATTTACCCACAAGATCAATGAATAGACACGGTTGAGTTTGTTTTTTCAGTAGCACTTTTTTAAACAGTTAAATTTACTTACACTTATGCTTAACACTCAATTATAATATAAGTTACTCCAAAAACTCACAGTTTTTCTTCGACGTGCTCATTTGTCCTGGCTTTACTTATATAAGATACAGATGTTGATGCAGATCTAGGTCTGGTGAAAAGTAGATTAAATGCACCTTGTGCAAGAAATGGGCACACAATGAATGTGCAGGCTTATCTAAAAGAGCTACACACTTTGTCTGCGACGTGTGCAAATAAAAAACAAATATCGATACTAAATCTATATACTATGTCATTTTACCCACACGTACTTGGGTAAAATGATATTTGAGGCCTTCTTAGAAGTCATATTTACACAGGAAAGAAAGACTTATTTTATGTTTACTTTTATACAGTGTATGTCTTTTATGTTTATGTTTGTTTTTGTCGAAAAATATTTTACGTTTTGTTGAAAAATAAAAAAATATACGCACTTTAGCTTAAGAGGGTATCCCACTCTAGAATGTTAAAAAAATGCATTTTTTTTTAGTTTTGAAAAATTCTATGTTCTTTCCTGAATCTTTTAAGCTATCTCTCGAAATTTGAAAAACTCCCGCCGCTACAGGCGATTCAGTGCGCTCTCCACCACTCTTAACCCCTTGCCTTATGAATCGAACGACGATGGTGTGTGCCACTTTTGATGAAAGCTTTTCTGATGCGTGGTGACCAGAAGCAGTCATCACGCGTCTGATACGAGATCCCCATTTTAGGCACAGACGTAGGATCACGTCTCCCACACGTTGTTTTAAGGCAAAGGGTTAACTTTAGCTTAAATGTCGTTTTTCTCAAAACACCGTCTTGATGAATGGTGTGCAGCATTCTGAGAAAACCATTCATCCGAAAAATTTCAGATTTTGGTACAAGCTATGCTAGCTTTATCTCTATGACCTAAGTGGAGGAAATCAGGCATTTTTACATTTACATAGCTTGTATCCCATATTTAACAGTAAAAAATCAACTAAAAAATAAAACTTATAGTAGAAAAAATTAAAAAAAGTAACAAAATTTTTTTTTTCAAAATGTGGCACACTCATGCCATAGCCACATATATAAAGAGTACTAATGTGTAATCTCATAATTCTCAGATTATTTGTTTGGCTGTTATCGTGCACACCGTTCCTAAGGTATGAGTCCCAGTAGCAGGCCCGCCCTGACCCAACCACTCAATAAAAAAAAATTTTTTTTTCTCAAAATATTCATTAAAGATCATATAATAAGAGGACTATTATATTTAACTCTAAATGTATTGTATTTTCTTGTTCAACTCCCTGAACAAAACGTTCAATTCAAGGGCCTCTAGAGTGGGATACCCCCTTAAGATGTTTCATTTTAGGGCCAGTCTCCCCTAATATGATTTCACATTTAAATTAATGATTATAAATGGAAATAGGTTCGCGATATGTTGTAATTTTGAACCTTAATAAGATTTGGTATTACTCTTAAGAAATATTTTCAAAAAATATGATTAATTCAAGCAAGAAATTTAGTACCGGTCAATTTGACTGGTCTTGGTAGTTCTAGTGTCAATTAAAGAATCTAGTAGATCCATATTACAAAAAATAATTTAATTTAAGCTTAGTCTCTAAAAATCAATGAAATAACTTTTTTATCCCATTAACAAAAGAGATTATCACCAATCACAAAAATTAGCTATTTTTTTCATCATTTTAAAAATGAAGTGATTTTTTAACTTGCAGTTTAACATCTAGAAATTTACTGCATAACTAACTTTTCATATGGCAAATAAGGAACACTTTGTTACTCAAATAATGATACAAATTACATTTCAGAGGAATTGAGGAAAAGATTTAGCCTATTTTGATTCTTATTACCTATTATTTTGATCAGCACTGTATAATACACAATAATATTTCTTTTAAGTTGTCGACTTTAGTTTAAAAGTTTCCTTGTAAAATCTGTTTTAGCCAAATCTATTCCTTTCTGCATTTCGTCTTCATATTGCCTGAAACCAAAATTTTCCTTTTTAACGGCCTCTGTAATAACAAAAACAAATGCATTATTTCAAAAAATAAGTTTTAAATTACTAGACCAGTTTTTTTAAATTCTAATTTTATTTTTACTAAAAAGCAGCTAACACCTTATAGTCCCCAGTACGTAACACTGTTTTGAAATTGATTAACACATACTTGAAACTTCGTGAGTGGCTTCATTTTGGCGAGTCTACCACACCTCTCCAGGAAAATTTTTGTTAGTGCTGCGTTTTCCACTGCGCACGCCCAAAACATGTCGGATCTATGATGTTTTCTTTTGCGATCAACACATACTTTATTTTAATTAATTCGGAAGACAATTTAACCAGAAATTCGAAAAATATATTGACCGACAAAAATATTGCTGCAATGAGCTTGTCTACCACCGCCAACCTGTCGTATCTACGAGGTCTTGTTTTGTAATAAACACATAGTTCATTCTTGCATAGTTGATTAATAACTATTTTTATCATTAAGTGGTCATATTGACCGACAAATTCCGTGCCGCGTTCTTTTAGACCGATGGCCTATTTACGATTATATGTTTTGTGATTAACACATGTCTGATTTTTGATTTGATCTTTTTTAAATCGAGCATAGAATATGCTGATACTTGTGGCCGACAAATTTTCTGCTGCAAAGTAATAAAAAATCGAAAAAACATCAATCAGTATTCACTGAAATGGGACTATACTATCGAGAACATGCGCACGTATACTGCTCATCAAAAATTTGTGTACTCTGATAACGTATAACGTTTATCTTGATTCTTACATACTTATAAAAAAAATGTATGTACTTCTTTGAGTAGTAAACCTGGCTCCTTCGACCGGTACCCTCACCTTGTCGTGGTGAAGGAGCTTGCGTGCGTCGATGATTGACTGAGCTATGTCGGCGGTAGCAATTTGCTACCGGAAGGGTCACCCATGTCGAACAGGTCAGTCCTGAGGCGTCAGACTAAGAAGGGAACCACCCCAAATTTTAGACTAACACAATGGAAGGCAAGCCTTTTGGAATCTTGTCTGCACGAGGTAACCAGCTTGAGACTGGGAATCCTCCCGCTCTAGAAGCGGCCGGGGCTAGGAATGTGCAGGTCCCACTTCCATTGATGACCGAGGTGGCGGGTCCAGGCCAAGGAGGAAGCCCTCTACTGGACTCCGATGATAGAATGTCGCAAGACGGACTATCATCGATTGGCACATTGACTCAGTCAATGGAGAGCCTACTTTTCGAACAGGAAAGGACCGAAAAGCAGCCTGCTGTGACTACGGTTAATCCTGTTCCACTGGACGCTCCTAAAATCCCTCCGGTTACCACCAACCAACCCGAGGGATTGTCCAAAAGACAGCTGCGACGGCTGAGGAGCAAGAGGAATAAGGCTAAGGCGCAAGAAGCGGGAGCTGACGGCGTCAAGGGCCCCACCACTTTCTCCTCAACTCCACTGGCGACTGTCACTAAAAGAGGAAGATCGGAAGGGGATTCACCCAAACCGGGTTCCTCGGCTGGTGCCAGTTGCTCTGGGGAGTCTAAAGCCACGCTTTCAAGTAAGAACAAGCGGAGGAAAGTCGCCAGGACCGGTCTCCAAAGTTCTTCCAAGCCAGACGAGGTAAAAGGGAAACCCGATCCTCGTACTGGAGCGCACGAGGGGATCAGTGAGAAAGATTTAAAAGAAGCTGGCCCCTCAAGTGCATTGCCGAGCTCAAGGACAACGGGTAGGGGGGACGGAAAAAGCTTCGCGGAGGCTGCTTCCCAAGCCCTAGTCGTTGTGATTGAGGCCGGCAACCCACAAAGGGAGATGTCGCAGCGACATGTCAGCTTTGTGGAAGGCTACATTTGGAAGCTATTGCGTGAGACCAAAGAGTCGCCCATGTTTGAGGGAATGGTCGTTTGTGACGGAACCTTAAAGGTTCAGTGTACGAACGAGCACTCTCAAATGGCTGCTTGCAAATGTAAGCAAAATTCCAGCTTGCGATGGCATCAAGTTTTCTGCTACGAAAGGTAGCGACATGCCCAAGCTGGTTCGAGCGGTTATGTGGATCCCTGGACCCCCCAAGGCACCCAGGGACATAATTGCTCGACTCCGCATTCAGAATCCGGGACTGGAAACCAAATACTGGAGAATCCGTGCGTTCAGTAGCAAGAGGAAGAATCCTAATGATCCTGAGGGCTCTACTCTTGCACTGGGCATAGATCAGGAGTCTCTGAAAGTCCTTGATTCCGTTTACGGATGTCGTCCTCATTTGGGTTTCGGAAGGGTGAAAATTCACGTTTCCGGAAAATAAATGAGGACAAAGAGTGTAATGGGGAGCAGTTGATTATGATGTCTGCTGACTTGAATATCACTCAAATTAACCTGCAGCACAGTAAATCGGCCACTGCTATCTTAAGGGGACATTCTCTTTCGAAATTTTCAAAAAATCGATTTTGAGATTTTTACATATTTGGATTCTATATACTTTCAAAATTTCCCTCCTAAAATTTCATCAAGAAATTCGTAATAGAAAAAAAGTTACAGCTATATTTGTAAGAGCGCTCACCCATGAGTAAACACCGGTTTCTATTCAATAAAATTATGGTAAAAAACCTTTAAACGCGTTTTTCTCGAAACTACCTTTTTCAAACTGGTAGGACGGTTTTCTCCGAATCTACTTGACCGATTTTAAAAAACCAAAGAGCATTCGATTACTTATTGAAAATACTAGAGGATATGCCTCTAAAATTTAACAACAAAAAACCCCTTTTTTTACGGGGGTAACTTACCCCAAAACAAAATTGCTTTTTTTTCGCATTTTTCTGAAATATACATATGAAAACTTCAAAATATGAAAAAGTATGAGTTTTAGAGGCATATCCCTTAGTTTAGAGTCTCAAGAATAGAATCCATTTTGAATTTTTCAAAAATCTGTTACAGGAGGTCCACAAATTGTCCTACCGTATTAAACGTCACTTTTGGACGACGCCCTCTACAGGAGCCAAGGGAAACTAAAAATGAAAAAAAAATTTTTTTTTATATTCTTAAGACACAGTTGAACAATGTCCAAAAGAAATTTTGTCAGTAAATATAATAGTTTTTTCATAATAAAATTTTTAAAAAGTGCTTTTTTCTTCAATTTCGAAAGAGAATGTCCCCTTAAGTGGAAGGTTGGTAAAACTGCGGACACTCCCCCAAATAATACTAATACAAGAACCATGGGTTTGTAGGAGGAGAATCTGTGGCTTCGGTGCAATTAGTTGGAGGCAACTCTTTCATTACGAAAGAACGGAACGACCGCGGGCATGCGTTATTGTATCTAATACAATCGAGGCCACGATGTTGAGACAGTTTTGCAGTCAAGACGTCGTTGCGGTCAAAGTATCCTACAATGTATCGGGAGCTAAGCAGGATGCAATCTTCGTATCTGCTTATCTGCCATATGACTCCATTAGCCCGCCTCCTTCAAAAGAGCTACTGGATATTGTAGGATACGCAGAGTCTAATAATTTAGGTCTGGTTATTGGATGCGATGCCAACGCCCAGCACACTCTTTGGGGTAGCAGTAAATGCAATCCCCGGGGAGAGAAATTATTAGATTTCATTCTGTCGTACGATCTCGTGGTTAACAATAAGGGAAACAACCCAACTTTTGTCACGAGTAGGCGACAGGAAGTAATAGACCTGACACTCACCAATAGGAAAATGTCAAACTTTATTACCAACTGGCGAGTTTCAAAAGAGGAATCTCTTTCGGACCACAGATACCTGGAATACCGAATAGCCATCGATATCATAAATATCCCGGCCGGACGGAATCCCAGGAAGACTGATTGGGAAAGGTATAAACAACTTCTTTCATCGAAAGAAATTAATGTACGCAAAATCCACTCCACGAAGGATATTGAGGACGAGACCCAAAAATTGAGTCGGACCTTATTGGATGCCTTTGAGGAAGCGTGCCCTCTCAGAAAGAGCAGATGTGGCAAGAATGTCCCCTGGTGGAACAACAACCTGCAGAAGCTCAGGAAAACAACCAGAAAACTTCTAAAGAGGGCCTTAAGAACTCAAGAAGATGATGATTGGCTAACCTATCAAACTCTACAGCGTGAGTATAAGAGAGAGATAAGAACTGCCAAGGTCTCCTCTTATAGGAAATACTGTGAGGAACTGGTGGGAATGAGAGAGGCTGCAAGGCTGCATAAAGTCTTCCAGAAAGACAATACAGCCAAACTGGACACTCTCCGTAGGCCTGCGGACGGAGGATACACGAGCTCCAAACAGGAAGCATATGAAATCCTGTTTGAGACTCATTTTCCGGGCAGTCAGAGAATTCAATTAGATGAAACCCAAGTGAATTTACAAGAGAGAGTAAATATCACCAGGAAAGATAAATATATAGCATCCAAGGTTGTGACTGAGGAAAGGATCGAGATGGCCTTGACCTCTTTCGAAAACTTTAAGACCCCAGGTCTGGATGGTATATATCCAGCCATGCTACAGACAGGAAGTACGTCTCTAGTTCCGGCACTAAAGAAAATCTTTAGGGCCTGCTTAATCTGGGGATACGTGCCAACTGCCTGGCGTAAAGTCAGAGTAGCTTTTATACCTAAACCGGGCAAAGAAGATTACACTCTGGCAAAAAGTTTCAGACCCATTAGTTTGACATCATTCCTTTTGAAATGTCTGGAACGACTGGTAGAAAAACACATCAGGGGGGAAACGCTGAGAAGGAGGCCCCTCAGTGAACACCAGCATGCCTATAGGAGTGGAAGATCCTGTGAATCCGCACTGCACGATCTAATCTATAAAATAGAAAGTGCGGCGGATCGTGGATCTTTTGCTCTTGGGGTTTTTGTGGACATTGAGGGAGCCTTTGATAATGCAATGTTCTCATCCCTTTGTGATGCTGCCAAGGCGTATGGAGTGGACCCTGTGCTTATACGATGGATCCATTCCATGCTGTCACAGAGACTACTTTTAACAGAAAGCGGAAGCGACACTGTTATGAAAGTTGGGAAGGGCTGCCCGCAAGGGGGAGTACTCTCACCTCTACTGTGGTGCTTCTTAGTAGACTCGCTTTTAGGCGAATTGCAAAGTCTAAATATACATACACAGGCCTACGCTGATGATGTATGTGCACTCGTTTGTGGGGACTCGTTAAGGGATGTCTGTATTAAAATGCAGAGGACCTTGGATAGGATCCAGAACTGGTGTGAGAGGCATGGTTTATCAGTGAATCCTAGAAAGACAACACTTGTGCTGTTCACTAGGAAGAGAAAACTGGATAATCTCAAGCTTCCAATTCTGAAGGGTGAAACCATTCAACTCTCCAAGGAAGTTAAATACCTAGGGGTGACTCTAGATAGCAAACTGACTTGGAAGGCTCATGTCGAACACAAAACGTCTCGGGCATTAAATGCCTTTTGGCAATGCAGAAGAGCCTTTGGGAAGACATGGGGTCTAAAACCCGCTGTGGTACACTGGATGTACATAGCCATCATTAGGCCCATCATTACATATGCGTCAGTGGTCTGGTGGAACAGAACGGAGATAAAATCGACTCGTTCTGTTCTTGACAGAGTACAGAGAGAGGTCTGCATAGGGATAACAGGAGCTTTTAGCTCGACACCTGGTGCAGCTCTCAACGCGATGCTTAACATGCAACCCTTGGACATTGCTATCCAAGGAGAAGCAATGAAGACCGTGTGCCGCCTAAAGAAGTGCGGACTTTGGCACGGTAAACATGCTATCGGACATGGTGTTATATCACAAAGGCTTGAAGAAAAGTGCATTTTATTCAATATGCCGGCGGACGATATGACCCCAATATTAATGTTCGGAAGAAGATTTCAAATTCTCTTCCCAAAAAGGGAGGAATGGGAAGATCCAAACAAAATACTGAATGGACTCAACGACATCTTCTATACAGACGGCTCGAAGACCGTAAACGGTACGGGCGCTGGATGGTATTTGAATGAGGAGATCAAATACAGTTACTCACTTGGAAACATGGCGACGGTCTTCCAAGCTGAAGTTTTCGCCATTCTAGAAGTGGCCAACTGGATAATTGCCCAGAGATGGCAAGGTAGAAGAATAGGTATCTGCAGCGACAGTAAAGCTGCTCTTGCCACTCTCCTTAATCCCAATACTCGGACAAAAATAGTCCGAGATTGTAAGAAACGATTGAATTCGGTTGCAAAGTGCAATCAAGTCATTCTTATATGGGTCCCTGGCCACCAGAGAGTAGAAGGCAACGAGTCTTCAGATTCCCTAGCGAGGGAAGGCGCTAACTCCCACCCCATAGGTCCAGAGCCCATTATTGGTATTAGCTCTGCGGCGTTGAAGAACTGGATAACTCGACACGTTGACTTAGTTCACGGAGACAGATGGTCCAGCCTAAGTACCTGCAGACGTACCAAGTACTTTATAGGTAGTCCGAACAAGAATACTGCGAAATTCTTACTTAGCTTAGGTAGGAAAGATTGCAGGGCTCTAGTAGGGACAATTACAGGGCATAACACACTTGGCAAACACTTGAATACCCTGGGAATCATCGACGACCCTGCGTGCCCCTCGTGTGGGGAGGAGGAGGACAGCACAGAGCATTTCCTCTGTGACTGTCCTGCGTTCTCTCGTGCACGTAGGGACGCGTTTGGCGCCGATGTCATGAGGATGGAGGACTTCGATTCTCGATCTCTGTTTGAGATTCTCCGGTACATTAGGACAACGGGGAAGTTCAGATAGAGCGGGGGTTTTGAGCGCAATGGACTTGAAGTCTGAGCGTTCGGGGCGCTTTGCCTCCCCCCACAACAAATCAAATCAAATCAAAAAAAACCTGGATATCGATCCAAAAGAGAGGAAATAAATTTTTAAAAGTTCGAAAACATTTTGGACATATATACAGTGACATGTTACTGCCACTAAGTTGAGATGACGACATTTTTCGTAACCATTCTTCATGTTATAAGGTATGCAATAGGGCATTTCACGTGGAGCTGACAACGAAAAAAATGTCAAGTAATAGATTTTGTTCATAATTGGGTTAATTGTACTTCTATGGGACCTGAGTAAATGTACATGTTTATTTTTATATTTTTTAGCATAGTTATCAATTTATGCGACTTCAAAGAACTGAATGCATAAGGGCATAATTGTAAAACGAACAAGTTATACCACGAGCTGTAAAGTAGTTAAAATTTCAAAATAAATTATACCAATTTTTTACTACCTCATTGTTATATTTAACATTCCGACCGAAAACCTTCTGAACAAAATTTAATTGATTGATTAATAATTTAATAATTATGATTATTATAATAAATTTAATCAAACAAATTAATTAAATTTCGTTTTTAATTATGGTTATTTAATCATATTTCATTATTTATAATAATAAACCGTAAGTAGCGAGTAGGACAGTCACACTAAGGAACCTCTCAGTACAGCGCGCTATGCGGCACCTTCGTACTTTAGTTCATATCTTCTAAACGAATCGAGATACCATTCTAAAATATTTATCATAGTATTTCTATACTACAAGCTTTTTTTTTGGTAAAAATAAAAAATTTAAAAAATTGCGATGTTTGAAAAAATCAGATTTTTAATGTTAACTTTCGGTTTACTATACGAAAAAAAAATCCGATTTCAAATTTGAATTAATTTCTAAGTAAAACAATTAATATTCTCAAATAAACACGATTTACTTATTATTCAATCTATTCCATTAATTGTGTTAACAGCATTCGAAAAATCCGTTCCACAAATTTTGCCAAATCTTTGAAGTCGCATAAATTGATAACTAAGCTAAAAGAAATAAAAATAACCATGTACATTTATTCAGGTCCCATAGAAGTACAATTAACCCAATTATGAACGAAATCCAGTACTTGACATTTTTTTCGTTGTCCGCTTCCCGTGAAATGCCCCCAATGTTAAAAAAAAATATTTGACATGGGATAGGTAAGTCAACTTATTTATTTATTGTAATAATTACAAAACTAGATTCGTCAATAAATTTTACATCATCCCTCTTAAAATTTGTTTTTATCAATATTCGCAGCTTTCAATTTTAGTATAGGTTATTTTTAACTTTAATTTTGTCCGACTATACGAATCAATATTTTTGTCGGACAATGCAATATTATGTCATCACCGATGCTTATCCATCACCTATGCTTTTTGTCCGACATGTGTTAATCACAAAACATATAATGGTAAATATAACATCTTTAGGCCATCGGTCTAAAAGAACGCGGCACGGAATTTGTCGGTAAATATGACCACTTATTGATAAAAATAGTTATTAATCAACTGTGCAAGAATGAACTATGTGTTTATTACAAAACAAGACCTCGTAGATACGACAGGTTGGCGGTGGTAGACAAGCTCATTGCAGCAATATTTTTGTCGGTCAATATATTTTTCGAATTTCTGGTTAAATTGTATTCCGAATTAATTAAAATAAAGTATATGGGTAATTCTTTTACAAACCGAACACCTTTTTGACCGACACATCTCCGATTTGGCTGAAACTTTTTTTACGGATTCTATATCGAAAAATAAGAGATACGTTTCCGAGGATTTTTTTTTGTTCCGCATATTTTCGATAATACTAGTGATCGAAAATGTGAGAATAATGAATTTTTTGGCTTGGAGACTCATTTTCAAAAATTTATAACTCTGGTCTTATTTGAGCTACAAACTTCTTTTCTTTTTCATTTTAAATCTAAAGGACTGAGTTTTGAGAAAAAAATAATTTTAATAAAAATTATTAACAAATTCATATTGTTATTAACAATTTAATTGTTTAAATCAATTTTTAACAATGGCCCCCACCTCATAGCAAGTTTTTAGTATATTTATTGTATTCTCCGTCATATTTTACATAAAAAACATGTTTTCAAAATATGGAGACTTTATTATTACTATTTTTAAAACATTAATTTATATAGCGCGACACGTCAAAAAAACCGGTTTTTTGTTAATAAAAAGAAAATTATAGTTCGGATCAAAAAAAGTGACATATAAAAGTTGTAGATAATAAAAAGACCTACAATTCTTGTCTTAACTATTTTTCATTGTTTATTTATTTACAATTCATCAATGACTGACTACTAAATATAAATATAAAAAAAAAGCAAAAGAGAAAAAAAACATATGTGAATATTGAGCATAATAACAGAGTAGGGTAAGCTGCCCAGTGATGGCCACTGTACCAGTGATGGCCACTTTTGTCTCTGGGGTGGATTTCCAGCCAACCAAGCGAAATACAAGATGCGCGCCTTTGCGATCCATATTCTTTCACATGTTGGCAGTAAGATTCCAATCGGGTTTTGGTTCGACCATTGCCCGGCTGAGCGCACGAGCGCATCGCGTCGGACGCTGCACAGTCGGCAGCCTGAGCGGTCGTTTTCTTAGTCAGAGTGTTAAGAACAGCCGTTCAGGAGACACGCTGTCATTCGACTCACAGCAATCGCACGAGTCTCGGGCAGCTTCTTAATTGGAAAAGGATAGGTAAGTTACTGTATTTTATGCTGCTTTTAAAATTTTTTCAAAATTTAAAGGGGGAAAGGGGGGTGGCCATCACTGGGCCAGAAAAACATAGTCTGCCTAGTGATGGCCACACTTGAACTCGCTGCAGTACTGGCGCCGCACTATGGGCTAAACGGCACTTTTTGTGTTTAAAACCTAATATCTCGGAAAAACCGAAGATATTAACGGAAAATTTTTTTTAAATTGAAGTTGAGACTAAAAAAAAGGCTGAAATGAAAATAAACACTATGTAATATAACCTCAAAGTTGCATTTTTTTCTGAAAAATTGAATAGGCTCAAACCAACAAAAAACTTGGTCTTTATTTTAAATGTCATATATGCTATCCGATGAACTTTAACCTGCTGATCACGAATCCGAGGTCAGAATTGCCCCCCACCCTACAGTTTTCAGAAAAATAAAGAATTTCCGTGCCTAGTATAAGCCTTTTTAACTCTTTGAGTTACAAAAGACGAGCTTAAATTAATTTTTACTATAACATACTAACTGAAGCTTTTTGGGGTCGCTGATCACGAATCTGAAGTCAGATTTTGAAAATTCAAAATGGCGGATGCAATATGGCGGACCGAAAATTTAATATTTGACCGAATTTCGACTCAAAACCGTATGCATGGGTTTTTGGGGTCGCTGATCACGAATTTGAAGTCAGATTTTGAAAATTTAAAATGGCGGATGCAATATGGCGGACCGAAAACTTAATATTTGACCGAATTTCGACTCAAAACCGTATACATGAGTTTTTGGGGTCGCTGATCACGAATCTGAAGTCAGATTTTGAAAATTCAAAATGGCGGATCCAATATGGCGGACCGAAAATTTAATATTTGACCGCCATATTGGATCCGCCATTTTGAATTTTCAAAATCTGACTTCAGATTCGTGATCAGCGACCCCAAAGACCCATGTATACAGTTTTGAGTCGAAATTCGGTCAAATATTAAATTTTCGGTCCGCCATATTGCATCCGCCATTTTGAATTTTCAAAATCTGATTTCAGATTCGTAATTAGCAACTCCAAAAACCCATGTATACAATTTTTAGTCCAAATTCGATCAAATGTAAAAATTTTGGTCCGCCATATTGGATCCGCCATATTGGATCCGCCATTTTGAATTTTCAAAATCTGACTTCAGATTCATAATTAGCGACTCCAAAAACCCATGTATTCAATTTTTAGTCCAAATTCGATCAAATGTAAAAATTTTGGTCCGCCATATTGAATCCGCCATTTTGAATTTTCAAAATCTGACTTCAGATTCGTGATCAGCGACCCCAAAAACCTTCAGTTAGTATGTTATAGTAAAAATTAATTTAAGCTCGTCTTTTGTAACTCAAAGAGTTAAAAAGGCTTATACTAGGCACGGAAATTCTTCATTTTTCTGAAAACTGTAGGGTGGGGGGCAATTCTGACCTCGGATTCGTGATCAGCAGGTTAAAGTTCATCGGATAGCATATATGACATTTAAAATAAAGACCAAGTTTTTTGTTGGTGTGAGCCTATTCAATTTTTCAGAAAAAAATGCAACTTTGAGGTTATATTACATAGTGTTTATTTTCATTTCAGCCATTCTGGTTAATTTTCCAGTAATCTACATAGCCTCAGCTTCAATTTAAAAAAAAATTTACGTTAATATCTTCGGTTTTTTCCGAGATATTAGGTTTTAAACACAAAAAGTGCGCCGCCGAGCGTCTCGTAGAGAAGAGGAGATGCGTTGTGGGTGCCCATAAGAGTAAAATCAGACGCGCGCTGTGTTTTTTTTTTAGAGCTCTGCATCCCCCCCCCCCCCCCCCCTGCCCTTTTTTCCCGCACTTCCCTCCCACCGTCACCGTGCGGAGGGAAGGACCATGTTAGGGTATGGGACGGGCGGGCTGTGGAGAAGAGGAAAACTCTGAGTAAGGAAGAAAACTCTGAGGAGGGGTGGGGGAGGGGGCGTAGTTCTGGTTCGATCTAATTCGGTTTCTATTTTAATTAGGCATAGGTGCATCAACATGGCTCCAAGACCGGTCAACCAGGAACAGGAGGCTCGGATGCTGGCTGCGGTTGACAGTGTGTGGAGTGGCCATCACTGGGCAAGGGGGTGGCCATGACTGGGCTAGGCCTGGCCATCACTGGGCAGATTGTACTTTTTTGTTTATAATTATTTTGACATCAAATAAATTTTATTTTTCTGTTTTTGAAAAGCGTAGCACCTTTCTGAAACCCTCTAGTATACCCGTGATTTTTTTCATACCGCTGAGTTGTACTGGAGACGCATGGTCGTGCAAACTATGAAGCACCGCGCTTAAAGTGGCCATCACTGGGCAGGTTACCCTAAATCAAAATAATTTACTTTTTATACATTTTTTGGACATATCAAAGTCAAGACGATTATAAACATTATTAAGACATCGAGACATTGATGAAATGGGCTCAAAATGGCCGTAATTGGTTCGGTGAGCAGGAACTTTAAGTAAATCCGTATGTCTCAGAGAGCGAGTCGGCACCAACACACTAAAAGAAGACAACAGAGCGGGGGAATCAGTATTACCCTGCAGGATATCAAAGGCAAGAGCAGCTCTGGAGGCGTCACGCATGGGCGTACCCAGGGGAGGGCAGGGAGGGGCAGCTGCCCCCCCCCTGGATTTTGTTTACGTCCCTACTAACTATCTACTTTTGTCGATAAAAGTTAAGAAAAAGAACTTTTTGCCATTTGCAATACAATATACAACTTTTAAAAATCGTGCGACGCGCCCGTTCTACCTACTCGCTAGCAGCGCTGCAAGCAAAAATGCCGCGTTCGGCTGCCAGCGCACAGTGGGCCCAGCGGGACTTTTTCGTCTCATAAATCTGTATCTTTTTTGTTTGTCGACATATCTGTATGAATTGTTTTACATAAAATATTAAGAATGTAGGCTTTTTAACTATAATGAAAAATATAAATATCTTTTTTTTTTTTAATTCAAAAATAAATATTTGTAAAAGCAGTTTCACTTTGTCATAGTAAAACCTAAGCTTATATTATGTGTATTTTTTAATTAACAATTACAACTTTAAGATTGCTATGTTTAGCAATTATAAACTCAATATATCAGTTCTCGAGTACACAGAACTCATAAAAATAACTACGTGAAAAATTAACCTTATTTTATAGTTATCGGTGTAAAACTCCCTTTTAATAACAAAATTCGATAAAAATAATATTGTAATAAAATTAACAGTTAAAAATAGAACCCTGAAAAAAACTTTCAAATTTTTAAATAAAAAAATATAGGGTTGTATTCACTTTATAAAGTTTTTAAAAAATTTTAAGTGTTAGCGCTGTTTGCCGATGTAATTAGTTTTTTTAAATAAATTAATTAATTTTTTTTGTCTATTTATTATTAGTATTTTTTTTATTGGATAAATTCATTGAAGGCTCTCATAGTATATTGCTAATTTTAAATGAAATTTAATGAAAATAAGGAGAAAATTTCAAGGAAATACTAAGAAAATCGTCATTTCTATAATTTTTAATTCTAAAAAAAAAGCGCGAAAAATTTTTTTTTTTACTTCTCCTTATTCTAGATAAAATTAACTATAGAGTGCAATATAAATCTCGATATCGGCAAACAACTCTAACATTTAAAATTTTTAACAAACTTTATAAAGTGAATACAACCCTATATTTTTGTATTTATAAATTTGAAAGTTTTTTTCAGGGTTCTACTTTTAACTGTTAATTTTATTCCAATATTATTTTTAACGAATTTTGTTGTTAAAAGGGAGTTTTACACCGATAAGTATAAAATAAGGTTAATTTTTCACGTAGTTATTTTTATGAGTTCTGTGTACTCGAGAACTGTAATATTGAGTTTATAATTGCTAAACATAGCAATCTTAAAGTTGTAATGGTTAATTAAAAAATACACATAATATAAGCTTAGGTTTTACTATAACAAAGTGAAAATGCTTTTTCAAATATTTATTTTAAAATTAAAAAAAAAAAATATTTATATTTTTCACTATCGTTAGAAAGTCTATATTCCTAATATTATACAGAGTGATCCAAAAGTATGGAAACGGCTAAATAACTTTCGAGGAATGCATTTTGGAGAAGTTTTAGACAAAATTCTTAGGAATTTTTCCTGGCTATTCAATGGTGGCCGTATATTTGACCTTGACCATGGCCTTGAAGGTCATTTCAAGGTCAAGTTGACTTTTTTAAATTCGAACCCATATTTTTGACCACGGAAATGGAAAGAGCGGAAAATTCTACGTCCGAATATGATCTTAACCAGGTCATATCAAGGTCAAGATGGCTCTTTAAAAGGGAACCTGCATTGTTACTGCGGATTTGGAAAGCGTGGAAGTTTTACGTGCAAATGTGACCTTGAGCACAACCTTGATCTTGACCATAACCCGGAGGTCACATCAAGGTCAAAGGGGTTTTTTGAAGGGGAGGTGGTCGAAAATATCGGTTCCCATTTAAAAAAGTCAACCTGACCTTGAAACGATCTTCAATCAAGGTCAAATCTACGACCACCATTGAATAGCCAGGGAAAATTCCTAAAACTTTTGTCTAAAACTTTTTTCTCCAAAATGCATTCTTCGAAAGTTATTTAGCCGTTTCCATACTTCAGGATCACCATGTATGTAAAAAATTTCATACAGATTTGTTAACAAACAAAAAAGTTTCAGATTTATGACACGAAAAAGTCCCGCTGGGCCCACTGTGCGGCAGGTCGGTCTGTGGCTCAGTGTACATAGAAAATTTGTTAACGCTATGGGCGATTCTTTTACGGAAGACGTTATAAACCGTTTTGCTGAAGACCCTCGAAAGTTACTTTTAACATAGCTATTGTATAATTAAAGAATTTATATAAAAAATTACCTATTTGAATTTATGTTTATTAATTTGCCTAGGTGCTTATAAAAAATCTGATTTGCCCCCCCCTGGCCCAGAACCTGGGTACGCCCATGGCGTCACGTCTATGCTGAAGTGTGGGCAAGTTAATCAACTTGAGCCTATCACAGTATGGGGGTAAAACTACGGGATCACTCCAGGGTAAACCACGAAGGGCAAAACGTAAAAAGCGGCGTTGAACAGCTTCGACACGTTTAATGTGTATAGTGTAATAAGGAGACCATACACAAGAGGCATACTCCAGAATTGGCCGAACAAAGGTGCAATAGAGAAGTCTAGTTATGTAGGGGTCCTTAAATTCCTTGGACCACCTCTTGATGAAACCCAGGGTCGAGTTTGCTTTATTGACTATTGAGTCTATGTGATCGTCGAAGCTAAAATGGTTATTATAACAGACTCCCAGATCCTTAGTCTTGGAAAGCCGAGTTAAGATACTGCCGCCAATAGTGTAGTCAAATTCAAGTGGAGTTCTTTTACGACTAATAGATATCACAGTACACTTACTAATATTAAGAGGCAAAGTATTTATGGAACACCAAGTCAAAAGGGCGTCCAAGTCAGAGTTTAAAGCTTCGCAATCACGACCAGAGGAGATAGTGCGAAAAATCTTAGCATCGTCTGCATAACATAAAACATTAGAGGAAGACAAAAACATTGGTAAGTCGTTAATGTAAATATTAAAGAGGAGTGGACCGAGGTGGCTTCCCTGTGGCACACCCGATAGGTTATGGATATCAGTGGAGAAGGCACCACGAAAAAGGACCCGTTGTGTGCGGGAAGAAATATAAGATTGCAGCCAGTTTACGCAAAGAGATGGAAAACCTAGCGTGGTCAACTTGTATATCAGGATTTTGTGGTTGATTCTATCGAATGCTTTACTGAAATCAGTGAAGATACAATCTATTTGTTGACCCTTTTCCAGGGCTGTTAGACAAAAATGAGAAAATTCTAAAAGATTAGTTGTCGTCGATCTGCCCTTTATAAAGCCATGTTGCGAGGTACTTAAAAATGGCTTAGAGTGGAAATATAAGACCCGACAGACCAAAGCTTCAAAAATCTTCGCAATAGAGCCCAAGTTGGCTACAGGCCGATAATTGGAGATATTACATTTATCACCCTTTTTATGGTGGGGAATGATAGTGGATAACTTCCAACACGCAGGAAAGACACCACTAGAAAGAGATAAATTAAATAAATAACACAAGACGGGCACTATATGACTAGAACAATTTTTAAGAAGGTTGACAGGAACACCATCAGGACCACATGAAAAATTATCTGCTAAGCCATTAATATAAGTCGCGATTGTGTCGTCATTAAATAAAAGGTCATTCATTTCCAGCGATGATGAAGGAAATGACGTCAAGTGTGTAAAATTCTTAATACTAATATCACAGTCATTATTAATAAAGGCTGTCGTAAAAAATTCTCCAAAAAGATTGGCAATAGTGGAAGGGTCACTACTTTCAGCAGCATCGAGCCTCATTAAGGAAGGATACCCGTCAGTTCCCCGCTTGGAATTAACGAATCTCCAGAACTGCTTAGGATCATCAGTTAGTAGAGTCTTCATCTTGTCTAGGTAGCTATCATATGAGATATCCACAGCTATATGATATTGCTCCCTCAACTCAGAATAAGCAAGGTAGTCGACATCGCTGCCTGAGACACAAAACCGTTTCCAAGCTTTACTTTTCATGTTTTTTAGATGCCTAATTGAACTGTCAAACCAGGGCGGGCAAGATCCCGAGTTGCGGGATCTATTAGCAGGAACACTCTGAACAATACAAGAAAAAAGCTTATCATAAAACTTGCCGACCGCAACATCAATGTCTCGCTCAAGAACAATACAGGACCAATCACAGGAACTAAGCAAACCGTCTACCCCTCTTACTATCTCCGAAACCCGCTATCACTACAATTTTCGTAAAGCCGACTTTGCGAAACTTAACCTCCTTTTAAGGGGGTAGTCCAGTGAAAACGACTGTTTTTTCAACGATTTTTTCTTCATATTAGAAGTCAATTTTTATTAAAAAACTTTTTGACATATGATAGTACAACTATTAAAATACACAAAAAAAAATTTTGTTTTTGTTTTCGATGAGTCATCCCGACAAAATGGCCGCTCCAAAAAAAAAATTTTTTTGTTGGCGGACGTCGAATCTCTGCAACGGTTCATTTGAAACAAAAAATTCAAATGAGGTTTTAATCTGTAGAACATTGGCTATCGTCGGAACTAGAATTTTTAATTTTCAATAAAAAATAACAAAATGGCGGCATTTCGAATTTTTCGGGTGTTTTTCGGGTGCTTAATTTGTTTATAACTTTGTAAATAAACAATGGATTTTAATAATTCTAGTTCCGACGATAGATACACAATCAAGAAATATACAGCTAAATTTTTAGATCAATCGGAGCAAAAGACTCTGAGATCTGACGTCCGCCGAGTCAAAAAATGCTGTTTTGAGAAAAACGCGGTTAAAGTTTTTGTTGCGGAAAAAAGCTAAAAAAATTAATTTTACCTTAGTCAGCGATGCCTGCTCCATACATAACGCGATGCCTGCTCCATACATAACTAACCTTAAATACAAAGCAGAAGGACCTAGACCGTTATAAACCGAAAAAAAATGGGCGAAGCAAACAGAAATACAAGAGTCCTCCTTGCTCCGAAACACGCCAGGGGACCTTCGAGCGCTCGGATTACACGTCTCTCAAAAACTCTCTGTATCTTTAAAACTATTCAATATTTTGCTTAGATATTTTAAGGGAGTATTTTCTAGGTGTAGTAGAGTAGATTTAAGCAAAAAAACAAAAAACGAAAATTTTTTTTTTTTTCACTGGACTACCCCCTTAAGTCACTCCAGTATTCTAACATCCCTAGAAGATTTGCAACTACCTATTAACAACTGCGTCTCCCTATTCTACACCGAACTTTTCAACTGTATGTCAAAATGTGTACCCTTTGAGCCCGTTACAAATCGCTCCTCATCACCACCCTGGTACGATAAAGAGCTCCGCTCCCTGCGTAACAAAAGGAACAAACTTTGGCATTCCTTCCTCCTGTCTAAGTCCAACACTGACTACTCTTCCTACTCAGCCATTTCCTCACTCTTTTCCGAACGTTGTGAATCCCTTTACAAAGACTATCTGACTTCTATGCAATCCAAACTTATTTCCGATCCCAAGCAATTCTATAAGTTCATTAATGTTAAGCGCAAATCTAACGGCTACCCCTCTATCCTCGGCGACTCATCCTCGTCCAACCCTACAGAAATTGCTGATTTGTTTGCCGAATTTTTTAGTCAATCCTTTTGCGATCTCGTCTCCGACCCTGACCTTAACTACTTCTCCGCCTTAGAAAACTGTGCTCAAACCTCCTTCGTCTCCATAAACATTGACCCTTCTCTAGTTGCTTCTAAGATCAGTGCGCTCGTCGACGATACTGACCCCGGTCCTGACGGCATTCCTGCTATTCTCCTAAAGAAATGCTTTGCCCATCTAATTCAACCTCTTACCCACCTCTTCCAACTTTCCCTTTCTGAGGGTACTTTTCCTGATCACTGGAAGGACTCTTATATTACCCCTATCCATAAAAAGGGTTGTAAAAGCGATATTTCAAATTACCGTCCGATCGCTAAACTTTCATGCATCCCTAAACTCTTCGAAAGCCTCATCTATGACTCCTTGTCGTTCCCCTGCAAGTCCATCCTATCTCCATCTCAACACGGGTTTATCAAAGGTAGATCTGCTACGACCAACTTATCTACCTTTGTGTCTCGCACCCTTCTTTCTGTCGAGAACGGGAACGAAGTTGACGTCGTAGCTACTGATTTTAGCAAAGCCTTCGACAAAATCTCTCACAAAATCATCATTCTAAAATTAAACTATATTGGCCTCCCTCCCCGACTCATTTCTTGGATCAGCTCCTACCTCGATAATCGCCACTATAGCGTCCGTTTCGCCTCTTCGATTTCCAAACCCTTCTTATCCCGTTCCGGTGTCCCCCAGGGCAGTCATCTCGGCCCTTTACTTTTCATATTGTCCATTAACGATGTCGTGAACGTTATCAATCACTCTGACATCCTAATCTATGCTGACGATATGAAAATCTTCAAACAAATTTCCGACACATCCGATTCATCGCTACTCCAAAACGACCTAGACAATTTTCGTACCTGGTGCTCAAAAAACTTTCTCGATCTAAACATATCCAAATGCCAAGCGATCACCTTCTCCCGTAAGCGCACCTCTACTCTTCCCAGATCCTACACCCTCTCTGGAGAACCCATTCCATCTGTTACCTCCCTCTGTGATCTTGGTGTCATATGCGATAGTGAACTCAACTTCCGTTCCCACATAGATCACGCTATTAGCAGGGCCAATTCTACTCTTGGCTTTGTCAAACGATGGTCTAAGGAGTTCTCCGACCCTTACGTTACCAAATCGCTCTTTATTTTCTTCGTTAGACCACTCCTTGAGTATGCCTGTCAGGTTTGGTCTCCCTCGCAGTCTTCAACCATCAACAGAATTGAATCAGTCCAGCGTAGATTCATTCGTTTTGCCCTGCGCAACCTCCCGTGGACAGATCACCTCAACCTCCCTCCGTATGAAGACCGCCTAAAACTAATCGACCTTCAACCTCTCTCCTTCCGTCGTGATATCGCTGATATCGTCTTCGTCCACCAAGTCCTAGCTGGTCTCATCGATTGCCCTGACCTCCTACATAGCATATCCCTTAACACTAACCCCCGCAATGTTAGATCTTTCCCCACCTTTCGTCTTGCGACCCACCGTACTAATTATGGCCACTTCGAACCCTTCACTAGAATGCTACGGAAGGTCAACAACTCTAGTGCCTTCGATTTCCACCTCGACAAATCCTCCCTTAAGCGAGCCCTATCCCTGCCTAATCCACGCCCCCTTTGACTAATTAATTTAGGTTAATTTTATTCTAGTCGTAGTTTAAGTAATTTCTGTAGCTTGTATTAAGCGAAACAATAAATAAACAAAGAGTTCAGCTTATGGTAATCAGCCTTTTTAAAATCAAACGATAGTGAGTGTACTTGCGAAGAACGTGGTGCAATCGTAGAGTCGATGAAAAGTGAAACTTCAAGAGACGGGTGATGTGAAGACTCCGGTAGTAGAGGATCTCGACAGCGTTTCACAGTTACGCTATCCGGGTCGGAAGTGAACACTAAATCCAAAAATCTCCCATGATCATTGCAAATACCGGAGCATTGTCCCATCCCCGAAGATTTAAGGTCGTCGACAAATTTAACGCAATGTTGTGGAGCTGAGGCAAATGATGGTGTCCACCCGTCCAAGTCAGAAGACAACCAGGTGACAGAGGGCAAATTGAAGTCGCCAAGGAGAAGAAGTTCGTCGTTTGAGTCCATAGAGTTATATAGATCTTCAACTTGAGAAGAGAGTCTTTGGAAGACGTCGGCGTTAGAAGAAGGAGGAACGTATGCTGTAAGCACATATATTTTCCTGCCAGGGAGCTTTAAGATGACGCATAGGATCTCCAAGTCAGCCACGTCAGGCAGAGCCATCTCAACACAAGGAAAACAACGACGGATGGCGCAGAGAACCCCACCTCCCACCGGGGCGCATGTTGACAGGTGCCGGTCACGTCGGAAGACCAGGTAGTCAGAATCAAAAAGCTCTGCATCAGAAAAGGATCCACTGAGCCAAGTTTCGGTTAAGCAAACCACGTCGAAATAAGATGAAGCAGAGTTCTTATACAGGCGTGTAGTCTTAGAACGGAGTCCGCTTACGTTAGCGTAGAAGATGTTGAGTTCTGTGAGCCGTTTTTTGAAACCAAGCTATTTTTTGATGAGCCAGTTCGTCGGCGTGGAACGAATTCCCTGATAATATCACCTGTAGGCCAGATCTTAGGAGTGATGCAGCGCGAAAACATTGCATCGGGAACAACAATCTTAAACGATGCTGATAAAGAAGTATCTCCATTACGGTGCTTATCGATCCGCTGGCACGACATGGTTTGAGATGAAGTATTTAGGCGGGCAGAAATATGGCGCAAAACAGATTCGGGGGATGTGTCTGGGTGTAATCTTGACACGAAAACACAGCGCGGTAAGATCGCTGGGCGCAGCTCGGAAAGAGGGAGGTTGTCAGTCGCCATTCCGGCGATGGAATCAGCACCAGGAACTGATTTAGTAGTGGTGGCGGCAGAGGTAGAATTTTTAGCATTCAAGCTCCCCCTAGATGAAGCGTCCGAATTGCACTGACTGGAAATGCCATGATGCTTCCTTTTCGTCGATCGAGCATGCGTGGTCTGAGATGCATCAGACATGCTTGGCTCTGGATGATGCGGCGGCTGTAGTTTATTTTTGCTTTTTGCAGCTACTAAATTCTTTTGTGGAGAATTGGCTCTGCTTTCAACTGCTACATTTGATGAAGGTCGCAAATTATCAGATGCAGAAACGTTAAGGGACGATAGAGATTTTATATCCGAAGCTATTGTGCAAACCAGATCAGCATTCTTTGAGGCAATCTTTTGCCAAGATCCGAAGTTAGACTTGATTTGTTTAATTCCACGTCGAATATCCTCAAGAGCGGGTGAGACCGAGCCGGCACCGGAGCCCATAATTTGGTTGCTTTCGGCAAGAGAAATGCGAAGGTCATCGATTGAAGCTACGGCATCGACAAGTTTCCCAGACACGGTGTGCAGCTTGGAGAGCATGGCCGACTGATTTGAGTTAATGTCAGCAACTGCATCAAGAACTTTGTCAAGCTTTTCGTTAAATAAGTTTAAGTCGTCAGAAAAGGCCTGAAAACCGGCGCAATTAGATGCAATTGAGCTCACTTTTGCCGCAATTAGGGACTGTTCGGAATAGAACTTGTCAGCAAACGAATTCATAAAGAGCAAAACGTGACATGGCTTAATATCGGCACATTCATCGCAAGTAATAAATCCTCCCTGGCTGATTTTCGAATTGCGCGTGAGGCAAGATGAATGGAAAGTTTGTCGGCAGACACCCATACACTCCACCCTACCGTCGGAGATAATGTTCGAGCAAGTCTTACAGCGATCCATGTTTGAGAATCAAAGGTTGTTGTCCTCGATACGATGATCAGAGCTGACAGTCAGATGACGATGCACGGTAGGCGGGAAAAACACGTAACCTCAAACTTCGCAGGAACCCAGGTTGTACCCAAAAATTGAAGAAATAAGGAATGGTGGAGTACAAAGCCTCGGCAGAGGCATATACTAAATTAATTTACCCTTGGAGGGAATATCATCGGCAATAATTTAGCAGGAGATTCCGCCCGGAATCAAGTCCACCAAGATGCCTTCAGGGGGAAGATGAATCCGCGATGATCCTCCTACTTATATGCACAAATAGAAGAGGACTCCTTGTACAGAAGGCAGTACAGGAACGGCGAATTAATAAAGACACACGGGTACCACAAAAAATAAATTAAAATAAATAAAAACAACTAGGAAAACAGAGGCCGACTTAGAAACACGACTTGACAATTTGACAACTTGACACAACTTTCGACATAACCTCAAACTTTTCGAATAAAATACAAAAAATGTTAAAAATCACCTTTTCCAAATTTATTTGCCACATTTTTTGCCTCATGTCTTCTTTTTTTTAATATAAGTAATTATTATGTCCTTCTTAACAAATAATATTTATTAGCAATCAATACAATAAAAAAAACATAAATTAATAAAAAAATTAAAAAAAATTTATTGTGGTTTCAATACTTATTATTGGTTAATATGTATTTCGTTTGATGGTTAGTTGAGAAAAATATTAAAAACACAAAAATTATATGTTAATTTCTTTTTTAATTTTTTATACTCTTTTTTCCAATAAATAATGTTTCAAAAAGGTGATTTTTAACATTTTTTGTATTTTATTCGAAAAGTTTGAGGTTATGTCGAAAAATAGTTAAGACAAGAATTGTAGGTCTTTTGTTGTAGATAACTTTTATATTTCACTTTTTTTGATCCGAGCTATAATTTTCTTTTTATTAACAAAAAACCGGTTTTTTTGACGTGTCGCGCTATATAAATTAATGTTTTAAAAATAGTAATAATAAAGTCTCCATATTTTGAAAACATGTTTTTTATATAAAACTAGCTGGCCCGGCAGACGTTGTACTGCCCTTCCCGGTACATTTTCATTATGCCCTGTGCGTCGACCAATATTTGATCGTGTTCTTTCTTTTCGCATGTTTCTAGAAATAATACCATTAATATAAGAAAACAGTGTTTCCGTTTCATATCCCTAATTAATTTGTTAAACAAACTTACACGTTGTTTAATATTAAGTAAACCGTTTTACACTTCACAAATATTGGAAAATTACCCGGTTTCATCCGACGTCGGGTAAATACTTACTAATTAAAGACTTCTCAAATGTTCTAGTTTGTTATATCCTAGAAATTGATTCAACCCGAAAACCCCTTCATGGATCCGCCATCTTGAATATCCAAATCTTGATAATATTTAAAATTAGTGGCATTAACACAATTATTGTACCAAATTTCATTAAAACCCGTTGAAATCGAGAAATTTTTTTTATATATATTGGGTCCGCCATTTTGGACCTAGAAAATTTGATAATTCGATAATGATCAAAATTAGTCGCACCAAAAAAATCGTACTAATTTTCATGAAGTCGAGAAATTTGCATCACCATATTGGATCCGCCATCTTGGATTAGGAAATTTTGATAATATGTATTTCAAATTATTGGTATCAGAATAATCATTGTATTAATTTTCAATAAAATCTGTTGAAATCGAGACATTATGGTCTCCCTATTGGACCTGCCACCTTGGGCTTACAAATTTTAATAATATTCGAAATTAGTGGCCTCAGAATAATCATTATACCAATTTTCATTAAAATCCGTCCAAATCGAGACATTTTGGTCGCCGTGTTGGATCCACCATCTTGAATTTGGAAATTTTGATAACATTCAAATTAGTGGCCCAAGAATAATTGTAGTACTAATTTCCATTAAAATCCATTAAAATTGAGAAATTGTTGGTCACAATCTTGGATTTGGAAATCTCGATATTCTAAATTAGTTGCCTCAGAATAACCATTGTACTAATTTTCATTAAAATCAGTCGTAATTGAGACATTTTAATCGCCATGTTGGATCCGCCATCTTGGATTTGGAAATTTTGGTAATATTCAAAATCAGTGACCTCAAAGCAATGATTGTACTAATTTTCATTTAAATCCATTGAAATCGAGAAATCTTGGTCGCCATATTGAATACGCCATCTTGGATTTGTAAATTTTGATAATATTCTGAATTGGTGCCCTCAAAATTATCACTGTACTTATTTTCATTAAAATCAACTGAAATCTAGAAATCTTGGTCGCCATATTGGGTCCGCCATCTTGGATTGGTAAATTTTGATAATATTCCAAATCAGTGACCTCAAAACAATAATTTTACTAATTTTCATTAAAATCCGTTGAAATCGAGAACGCGCGAACGGTCAAACTCGCGAAGTTAAAATAATCGTTAAGTTTTCTGAAATTATCCAATTTTCTGCGCAATTTTATTAACTTTTCTTTCCGTAAGAACCTTCTAAAAAGTATTACTTAACTTAAAAAAAAAAATGAATGAAATCGGTACAGTCATTCTCAAGTTATTGCTATCGATCGGGGTTAAAACATAAAAAATGCTATTAAAAAGTAGCGGTTGGTGGTAGAAGGGTAAAAATTTAGGACTAAATGTGTTTTTTAATGCCACACCATAAAAAAATTACAAAAAAAAAATTTGTCCAAAAAATAAAAAAAATTTTTTTAGGGTGACCCACCCTTAACATCTAGGGGTATAAAAATTAGTTATAAACCTATTCTCATACCTACTGAATATATATATTAAATTTCATCAAAATCGGTCAAGGCGTTTCGGAGGAGTATGACCACTAACACTGTGACAGAAGAATTTTATATATTAGATTTCATCAAAATCGGTCAAGCCGTTTCGGAGGAGTATGACCACTAACACTGTCACAGAAGAATTTTATATATTAGACTATTAAAAAGTAGGGGTTGGTGGTAGAAGGGTAAAAATTTAGAACTAAATGTGTTTTTTAATGCCACACCATAAAAAAATTACAAAAAAAAAATTGGTCCAAAAAATAAAAAAACTTTTTTTAGGGTGACCCACCCTTAACATCTAGGGGTATAAAAATTAGTTATAAACCTATTCTCATACCTACTGAATATACATATTAAATTTCATCAAAATCGGTCAAGCCGTTTCGGAGGAGTATGACCACTAACACTGTCACAGAAGAATTTTATATATTAGACTATTAAAAAGTAGGGGTTGGTGGTAGAAGGGTAAAAATTTAGGACTAAATGTGTTTTTTAATGCCACACCATAAAAAAATTACAAAAAAAACATTTGTCCAAAAAATAAAAAAAATTTTTTTAGGGTGACCCACCCTTAACATCTAGGGGTATAAAAATTAGTTATAAACCTATTCTCATACCTACTGAATATATATATTAAATTTCATCAAAATCGGTCAAGCCGTTTCGGAGGAGTATGACCGCTAACACTGTCACAGAAGAATTTTATATATTAGACTATTAAAAAGTAGGGGTTGGTGGTAGAAGGGTAAAAATTTAGGACTAAATGTGTTTTTTAATGCCACACCATAAAAAAATTACAAAAAAAAAATTGGTCCAAAAAATAAAGAAACTTTTTTTAGGGTGACCCACCCTTAACATCTAGGGGTATAAAAATTAGTTATAAACCTATTCTCATACCTACTGAATATACATATTAAATTTCATCAAAATCGGTCAAGCCGTTTCGGAGGAGTATGGCCACTAACACTGTGACAGTAGAATTTTATATATTAGATATGACGGAGAATACAATAAATATACTAAAAACTTGCTATGAGGTGGGGGCCATTGTTAAAAATTGATTTAAACAATTAAATTGTTAATAACAATATGAATTTGTTAATAATTTTTATTAAAATTATTTTTTTCTCAAAACTCAGTCCTTTAGATTTAAAATGAAAAAGAAAAGAAGTTTGTAGCTCAAATAGGAACATAGTTATAAATTTTTGAAAATGAGTCTCCAAGCCAAAAAATTCATTATTCTCACATTTTCGATCACTAGTATTATCGAAAATATGCGGAACAAAAAAAAATCCTCGGACACGTATCTCTTATTTTTCGATATCGAACCCGTAAAAAAAGTTTCAGCCAAATCGGAGACATGTCGGTCAATTTTTATCAAAATCCGTACGGTTTGTAAAAGAATTACCCATATGTTGATCGCAAAAGAAAACATCATAGATCCGACATGTTTTGGGCGTGCGCAGTGGAAAACGCAGCACTAACAAAAATTTTCCTGGAGGAAATGTGGTAGACTCGCCAAAATGAAGCCACTCACGAAGTTTCAAGTATGTGTTAATCAATTTCAAAACAGTGTTATGTACTGGGGACTATTAACTTACCTTTCAATATCGAATCAAATATTGTGTTGCTACGAACCGCTTTCACTTTAATTTTTCAACTTTGAACAAAAAATAACTGCACTTGTTGCAAACTCAGAATGAATTAATTGCGCAATTTTTCTAATTATAATTGGTCGAAGTCGGTACGTGCCTAACGGAATTTCTTTTTGTATACATCTGAAGTTTTTTTATGAACGCTTTTTTAAAGGCGCCCTGGTTTGATGCACTAGTACTAGGTCACTCAAGTTTACCTCCCCTCGCAATGTGAAGTTATAGGGAAATGCCGAATCGGAGAAGGGAGAAGAGGCAGGGAGCACACACCGAGATTGTTTACATTTTTTCATTGTGCGTTTTTAAAGGCGCCCTGGTTTTAAATTATATGTGCACCGCTCGCTTTGTGAAAAGTACCGGGTGGGCTTGATTTGTTCGGAAATGTGAAGAAGCTTAAAAGCTGTTGAGTAAAAAAGTGCTTTTTTAGAAGGAATTAAATAAATTAAATTAAATGTGCTTTAAATAAATGATGGGTAAGCATAATATAATGTGTTTGGTGTGTGGCTTTAGAAAAGGCAGCGTGTAATGTGTTCATAGAAAAGTTTTGTGGTAAACGATTTTTGTGAGGTGCACCCTGCAGGAGTGTTCCAATTTTCGCCCCAAATTTTTGTCTTTCTCTCACTTATACTTTATTTATTACTAACTATTTCTCGCTTAAATTCTAATTTCATTCCTGTAACGGTACCAAGGTCGAAAAAAGATAAGGAATAACCGCTGGAGTGTCCCCTCTTGTTATAGATACTCTTTGCCTACAGGCTACACATCCATGTTCGGCTAAATTTGGGAGATTTCGCGAGTAGTGTGTGTAGTGAGCCGTGGCCCGTAGCAAAACCCCCGGGAATACATATAAACAGAAGCCGTGAAGTAGAAAATGCATACGTAGTGATGTAGTCCGAGAATCGCCGTGAAATAACATTGCTTCTTATGGCGGATGATCCAAAATAAGCCACTCCACTCGCCTGAACTGCTAAACTATAACTTTTACGCGAAAATGATGTTCTACTAACTATAACTATGGAGGAATACCTTTCTAGTGATCTGAAAAAGTTTATAGTGGCAAGAACAAAATATTAGAGTTTTTTGCACTTAAGAACTCACTCACTCACTCAGCTGTGGTCGCGACGTGTTGTCGTTTCTTTTCCGTTCTATTTGAATTTACAACAACTGTAATAGTTTTTACTCGAACTATCAGTTTTATTATTCCTACTCCTTCAATTTTCTGTAATCATTGTGATATTTACATTGTGATTTTGAAAATTTTGTGCATACATTGATCTGTGATAAAAAACTATTGACTGTGATATTAACAGCGTCAGTACTTTTTTTCACCTGACTTTGCATTCGCTGTAATTGTGATATCTACGTACTGTCTGTGATATTAACTGGTGGTATTACTTAGCTTAACTGTGATATTAACTAGTGTTGCAACTGTCTGATATTAAAATGGGTCACCGTGTTACTAGGAATAATTCGAAATTACAGAGCTCATCACAGCGATTGAGCCTAATAAATGTCTCATCGCCTTCCTCGAAACCCTTGACATTATCCGATATTAATTTATCATTAAAGAGCTTCGAAACGAGTATGCTTACACAGATATTTAACCTAAAAGCATCGCTGCTTTCGGAAATCGGCTCATTGAAGGCCCAAATCGTTACCTTAGAACGTAAGTTAGATAATCTCAATCCATTAATTACCCAGCTGAGTGATTTAAAGTTAGCCCCGCTACTTAGCGGCCCTGATCATAGTTCAGCAGCTGTCTCGGAGGGTCATCGAACTCTTTCAAATGACTTAGACGATCGTAACGAGCGGCGCTCGATCGTTTTGTCGTCCGTCCCTGACCTCCGGTCATCAGACGACAACCAGACTCCTGTACTGACCGCATGCGAAATAGTTAAAACAAAAAGCCTGCTGCTGACTAACTGCGCTCCCTCTGCGACATGCGAGAGTGTTTGCCTGTGGGTGAAGAAAAATGCGAATTTTAGCGAGACTACGGAGGCTAACATCAAATGCATCGACCTTTCTGCGAAGCGTAGGATATCGGGAAACCTATCTTACTCATCATTTAAATTAAATGTACCTGAGGACGCCGTCGAGACGCTCATGAATTCTTTCTTCTGGCCTCCAGGTATGTCGGTGAGAGAGTTTATTCATCGATCTTCATCATTGGGGTTTCGGAAAATGTATCACCGTCGGTCCTTGAAGAGAAACATGAACTAATGATATGTTATCAAAATGTTAATGGAATGCGGACGAAGACCTGCAATCTTTTCCAGGCCTCATGCGACGGGTTTTATGACATTATTTGCTTATCGGAAACTTGGCTACATATCGACATTGCCGATGCCGAGCTTATTAATCCCACCTACCGCGTCTTTCGCAGAGACCGTCACCACATTTCAAGTGCACCTGTTGGTAGCGGTGTCCTTATAGCCGTCAACATCAAATATTCATCTTGCTGCATCGATCTACCTGGTTGCTCGAAATCTGAGCTCATTTGTGTGTGCATTGCATTGAATGGGAAATTCCTGTACATCTGCACAGCTTATATTCCTCCCGACAGTCCAATTTCAGTATTTCAGGGATTAATGAAAAATCTTCAATGCTTATTCGAATTATGCACATATAAGGATGAAGTTGTTTTGGTGGGCGATTTCAATCTTCCACACCTGAATTGGGAATATTCCGAAGATGCTTCCTTTCTAACGGCAACGAACGTGAGGCGTGCTGTGGAGCAGGAGTTTGTGGATAGTGTATGCAACTTTGGCTTATATCAGATTAGTGGCATGCCTAATTCTCGTCAGCGACTTCTCGATATGGTTCTTACAACTGACGCCTCTTCTACACAGGTTGACATATGCTTGGACCCAATTTTCAGCGCAGTTCCTGACCATCCCGTTTTGCTGGTTTCCTTCCTTTTTTATAACCCACCATCTGACAATAGAGTAAATGAATACTTCTTTAACTTTAGGAAAGCTGATTTTGATTCCCTAAATAATTTTGTACTTGACTGCGACTGGTCATCGGTTTACAACTGTCTTGATATTGATGTCGCCGCGAGTAAATTCTATGAGTTGGTCTCTGGGTCTGGGTATTTCTCGTTTTGTTCCTCTGGTCAGAAAAAGGGACTTTTTGCATAATCCACCTTGGTACGATAATGAATTAAGATTATTAAGAAACCGAAGAAACAGTGCTTGGCGCCTATTTAAGAGTTCCAACTCGGATGTTGATTACCTCAACTATTCTGACTTGCGTAGACAATATAATAATTATTCTAAATGTCTATACCGCCAGTACATTTGTCGTATAAAGTCTAACATCAAAACTAATCCCAAGGAATTTTGGAATTTTGTAAACAGTAAACGGAAGACTAACAACTATCCTACCGTCTTAACTCTTGACAACGAAACAGGTCATGATTCAGCTACTATTTCTAACCTCTTTGCTAAGCATTTTAGCAATGCATACTGTGATAACACCTGTGATATAGATTTAAACTATTTTAACTACTTGACTTGTCTTCCGACGCAATCTCCTAATATTGTTTTAGACGCTTGCACTGTTTTAGAAAACATGAATAAAATTGACGAAGATTTCTCGGATTCTCCTGATAAGGTCCCTGGTGTCGTTCTCCGTAAATGTAGTGTTTCACTGGTTGAGCCTATTACTTTTCTGTTTAATTTATCTTTACGTTGTTCTGTCTTTCCTAATGTTTGGAAGCTTTTTTATGTGATTCCTATATTCAAAAAGGGTAAAAAGAATTTAATAGAGAATTACAGGCCAATTGCTAAACTTTCGCCGATCTCCAAGCTTTTCGAGTCTGTTGTCATTGGCTATTTAACATTTTATTGTAGCCCTATCTTATCTACTCAACAACATGGCTTTGTTAAGGCTAGATCGACTGTCACGAATCTAGTTGAGTTCTCTAACTTCTGCCTAAATGAATTGGAAAATCATAAACAAGTCGACTGTGTGTATACAGATTTCAGTAAGGCATTTGACAAGCTCTCTCATGATGTGCTAATTTTTAAACTGTCTCGCCTTGGTTTTTCCAAAAATCTCGTTGATTGGATTAAGTCTTACCTTACTTGTCGCTCTTTTAAAGTTAAGTTTTCCCGTACCTTTTCTGATTCTGTTTCCGTTTTATCCGGCGTCCCCCAGGGTAGCCATCTCGGACCCCTGCTGTTCACGCTTTTTATTAACGACTTGTTTCCTCTTATACGTAATTCTCATGTGTTAGCTTACGCCGATGATTTAAAAATATATAGATCAATAGAGACCTTACAAGATGCCCATAGCCTCCAAGCAGATCTTGCCTGTTTCGAAACTTGGTGTTTAAAAAACTGCATGCAGTTAAATGTCAGCAAATGTATTTTCATTTCTTTTAGTAGAAAAAGCTCCCCTCTGGAGCACACTTATAAAATTCTTGGCAAGCCTTTGCCTAAGCAAGATAGTGTTGCTGACCTTGGTTTGGTCATTGATAGTAAATTTAACTTTGGGCGCCATATCAACAGCATAATTAATCGTTTTGTGAAACGTTGGTCGAAGGACTTTGATGACCCTTTTATATCAAAAATTTTATATTGTACTTTCGTCCGCCCCATTTTGGAGTATGCTTCTATAGTGTGGATGCCACACTATGACGTTCATACTAACCGTATTGAGGCAGTGCAAAAGAGATTCCTGCGCTATGCTCTTCGCCTTTTGCCATGGAGAGACCCCTATAATCTTCCTCCTTATGAAAACAGGTTGTTGGTTTCATGTTTGACGTCGCTTTCTAAACGTAGGGAGGTTGCTGGTGTGTTGTTTATGCATGATGTTATTACTGGCACTATAGACTCTCCAACTCTTTTGAACCTAGTCAATATTAATTCACGACCTCGAATGACCAGAGGACGAAACTTTTTATATTCCGCCTACCACAGAACCAATTACGGCAGTTTTGAACCGATTTCGTCCGTGTCCAAAGATTACAATAACTACTTTAATTGTTTAGATTTTAACCTTTCTAGACATACAATTAGAAAATCTTTACTCAACTGTGTAACAACCAATTAACTTTGTTTCGTTTTGGTATTGTTATCATATTTTTGCTTATTTACCTACTTATTCTTTTTTACCTTACATTTGTTTATATTTCTGCTTAGTGTCAGATGGTCAATCAATTGTACCTGTTGATATACGAATAAATAAATAAATAAAAGAACAACTCTAACCATTTCCCCGAACAAAACAGCAGCGGCAGGTCGACTTGACAGCACGACTTTCCGTGGTAATTTGTTCGATGGGCAGTAAGAGTAACTTTTGAGCTCAAATATCTTTAATATTTTGTTCTTACCCCTATAATGATTTTGGTACCGTAAGAACGGTATTCCTCCCCAGTTACAGTCTGTAGAACATCACTTTTTCGCAAAAGCAATAGTTTAGCAGATTCGTTCTGAGGAGCGGAATGAATGGGCTATACCGCCATAAGAAGCAATGTTATTTCGGTGCAATCATCGGACTACATGACCCTATAAGTGTGGTAGTGAGCAGGTCTACTTCACGGCTTGTATTTATTATTCCCGGGGATTTTGCCCATAGCCGCTTTACAGACGATTGATGTAGATGGGTATGTACTATGTAGACAGAGTGCGCTGGTGCAATTATAAAGTTGCCCGCGATTTATTTTAGCAATTTAATAAGTTTTAACACGAACGATAACACTGGCCGATACCAATTTTGCCACAGAACAAATCAGATATCATTTCTATAGAATTTTTTCCGTAGATTACGAATTCGCAAACAAAAATTATCTATCACGTCACGTTTTTGAAAACAAAGTAGGTTTAAAAAGTACAAAATACCGTATTTTGACCATTTTTAAAAATTAATTAAAAAATAATGAATTACCACAGGAGCTTGTAAAATAGCTCAAATAAAGCATGAACCTTTAGTTATTATATTAAAATACGAAGGCCTTTAATACTTCCTGAGATATTTCGTGGAATTCACTTTTTTCCATAAGCCGATTACTTCATACAGTAGATAATGAATGAAAATCACTGTGTACACACCCTCAAGAAAATCCTATTCCCCAAGATGTTTTGTAAGTGCTATAGGTTAGTGGTATTTTATATATATCGTTAAGGATTTAGGCTCTCCTTTTGAGCAATTTTACGAGATTTTCACTTCTCGTGATTTTGTAATGAAATTTTAAATATGGTCGCAATACGATATTTTGTACTTTTCGACCTTTTTTTTCAAAATACGTGACATGATAGAACATTTTTGTTTGCGAATTCGACAAGTGTGAGTTTAGGCCAATTGTAGTGATCATACTCAAATTCGCTATTATGTAACAATCACTACGCAAGGCCACGGTCAGTCAGAACCAAAACAGCTAACACACGAAGTCAATGCACGAGATGTAATTTAACCCTGCTTGCTTTCCCCGTGCAGTGACTCACACGTAGCATACGGCGCTTGCCCAGAACCTTTTGTTTCTATGAATCATAAATTAAATCTGGGTCAAGCAAAGTGCCAAACAGCTGATGATACCGATTCTGACCCTTTGCGAAATACACCCTGAAACATATGTGATAGCTATTTTATTGTATTGTAGTATTGTATAATATGTATACTTAGCTTAGGAAATATTAGTGTATCGATTTTTGTATTTAAGGGAAGAATATTCAAGAAAAATATAGTTCGATTTCTGAACTGGACTCTGCCGCACGGCACTCTTTTCTTCAATAGAAATATCGGCGTATCCCACTTGGTGACGCCATTATACAGTGCGTATCCCGAAAGGTGACGCACTAAGCTAGGCCTCTTATCACTCCAAAAGGAACATTACATGGCGACCCTGCCAACGAATCTATCTTCAATTCTGATCCAAGAGATCCTGCCCAACGAATCTTCAATTCTGATCCAAGAGACCTGCCCAACGAATCTTCAATTCTGATCCAAGAGACCTGCCCAACGGATCTTGAATTCTAATCCAAGAGACCTGCTCAACGAATCGTGGAGGCAATATTACTGGCAATATCGACACCGATGACTGAATTATCATCCACAGAAGAATTCCAGTCTTTATTTAAGAGCTTGATTAGCTAGCGGAGGAGGAATTTGAATACAATCCAGGTACAACAGAGGTGGAGGATAACACCAAAACGACAACAAGGAAAACGTTCAAAGAAACGCGGCGGCAAAAAAGTAGCCCTGAGAAAAAAACGAGCTGAATTACACCGGATAATCCCCATCGCCAAGGGATCAGCCAAAAAGGCACTATTTGAGGAATTGGAAAAACTTCGATAAAAACAATGGGAAACTGCAGCTCAACGAACGTCCAAGCAACCTTCTTCACCACATACCAGCAAGCAATAACGACATCTTCGATCTTTATAATTATAATAATAATTGTAATTCTTTATAATAAGCACAGTAAAAATTATGTAAAGAAACAGTTGAATAGGACAATTAATGTTTAAAAAAAAAAAAAAAAAAAAAAAAGGTTATTAATGTTTTAAAAAACAAAAACAAATTTTTTCAAATATAGCAAACTTAAATTTGTAAAAATCTCAAGAGAACTAAGAACACTGATAGATAGAGCGTTAACACAAGACAACGAGATGGCAAATTTTGATCTAAGTACGGCCATGAAAGCCATCCCAGTATTTGAAGGAAAATACAACGAACTAAATGCATTCTTAAAAATTGTAGAATACATACATAAAACTTTGAATGAAACCGCGAAATCGGATTTATTGGACTTTGTTTTTAACGTGAAGTTATCATTAAGTGTCCAAACAGCATTAGGAGCTGAGACGCCAGACACATTGGAAGATTTGAAAAAAGAGCTTAATCTTAGATACAAAAGTAGTAATACGGTATCACAGATCCACACCACACTTAGCCACTTAACGCAAAAGAGATCTACTATTTCAGCATACAAGGAAAAAATATTAACTTTGGTGAGCGAGCTAAATCAATTACAAATAAATGCACTTGGCACCACTACAAGCACGGCAGAGAAAAACACAATTAAAACAATTAATGACTCATATGCTTTAACAGTATTTAAAAATGGTCTTAATGACCAGTACAGAAGTACAGTATTCGCATCAAGACCAAAGACCTTCCAAGAGGCAATTACAATTGCACAAGAACTGGAAAAAAATGAGCAACACCAACCAGTTTCTAATAACATCATGCATATGAGGAGGCAACATAATCAAAATAGATTCCAACAAAATAACAGAAATAATAATCGCAACTATACTCACAACAAATATAATGAAAGGAGATATTACAGAGGCAAAAATATTCGAAATGGGAACAATAGGCCTCATAACAATAGTAATAACAAAGACAACAACAGCAATAACCATAGAGCTAGTAACTATAATAATAGAATCAACCATAATAATCAAAACCGAAATAGAAATTGCAATAGCAATACAAATAAAAATTCAACTAGAAATATTAACTTTATTCAGGACCAGGGAAACGTCCAGGAATCCGGAGAGGAATAAATCGACCTCCCGGAGAATCTAAAAAGATATACAGAATTTCTAATGATTGCACAAACTATATTACAGTATATTGTGAAAATGCTAAACAACATCTCAATTTTTTGATAGACACAGGAGCTGATGTATCGATAGTAAAATCCGATAAATTGAATGTCCATACTTTTGATTTTAATCCAGGTAACAAATGTAAGCTAACAGGCATTACCAACGAAACAATAACTTCTTTAGGGATAATTAATTTAAAACTATTGATCGGAGATTATACAATCCATAACTCATTTCATACGGTAGATGAAAACTTCCCAATAAGCACAGATGGAATTATTGGTCGGAATATATTAAAGAAATACTTGTGTAAAATAGACTACGAAACTTTCACTATATCATTCAACATGAACGAACAAGAATATGTTTTACCCATGGAAACAAAACCAATAAGCATTGCACAAATTAAATTACCACCTAGGACGGAGGCGATTATACCAATAAACATAGAGAGACAAGAGGACAGCATAGTGTTGAATAAAGAACTAGAAAATGGTGTGTTCATAGCAAACACAATAATACCAGCCAAAGGTATATGCCACATCAAGATACTTAACACTAATGACAAGGAAATAACGATACCAAACTTTAAGGTAGAGATAGAACCCTTAAAAAATTATTCCATTCTGTCTAAAACTAGAAGTAAATATGATGCGGAACGAGTAACCAAACTCTTACAAACAATAAACATAGATTGCAAAGATACGGAAACCAGAGAAAGTCTAATAGAGATAATAGAGGAGTACAGCGATATATTTCACCTTCAAGATGAAGTCTTAACGACAAACAACTTCTATAAACAAAAACTCCAGACTATAGATGATACGCCCGTATACATAAAAAACTACCGATTGCCACACACTCAAAGTGAGGAAATAAGGAAGCAAGTTACAGAATTGGAGTCAAACGACATTATTGAACCATCCGTTAGTCCTTACAATGCTCCATTACTAATAGTACCCAAAAAGGGCTCTGGCAATAAAAAGCAATGGCGATTAGTCGTAGACTTCAGGAAATTAAACGACAAAATAGTTAGCGACAAATTCCCTTTAACCAGATTAGAAGATGTCCTAGACAAATTAGGTAGAGCGAAATACTTTACAACCCTTGACATGACCAGTTCTTTCCACCAAATCGAACTGGAAAAAGAGTCAAGACCGCTCACGGCATTTTCGACGGGAGCCGGACATTTCCAATTCAAAAGATTACCTTTTGGATTAAAAGTATCGTCTAACAGTTTTCAAAGAATGCTAACCATCGCACTAACTGGGCTTAGTTCTGAAGCATTCCTTTATGTTGATGACATCATAGTTTTTGGATGCAGTATCAAACACCATAACGCGAATCTAAGAAAGATATTTCAGAGATTGCGCAAATACAATCTCAAACTCAACCCAAGTAAATGCCAATTTTTAAAAGCAGAGGTCGTATACCTCGGCCACTTAATAACAAGCGAAGGTATAAAAACCGATCCATCGAAGTATGAGGTAATCAAAAATTACCCCATACCCAAAAACGTTGATGAAGTCCGCAGATTCGTAGCTTTCTGTAACTACTACAGACGATTTATTCCCAATTTTGCAGAGATTGCGAAAAGCCTAAATTCCCTTCTAAGGAAAAATACACCATTCGTATGGGATGAACCTTGCCAAAATGCATTCGAAACACTAAAAGAGAAATTAATACAACCACCAGTACTTCAATATCCGAATTTCGACAAACCATTTATTTTAACAACAGATGCATCAAACTATGCCTTAGGAGCAGTTCTATCACAAGGCGACATTGGTTCAGATTTACCAATATCCTACGCCAGTAAATCGCTGACGAAACACGACATCAATAAACCCATCATTGAAAAAGAGTTACTTGCGATACATTGGGGTATAAACTTTTTCAGACCATACCTCTATGGGAAAAGATTTGTGGTAGTCACTGATCATAGACCATTGGTATCATTGTTTACACATAAGAATCCTTCGTCAAAATTGACAAGAATCCGATTAGACTTAGCAGATTACGACTTTGACATAGTGTTCAAGAAAGGAAAAATCAACACTAATGCTGACGCTCTGTCAAGAATACAATTAGACTCCGATATTCTGAAAAATATGGTTCCTAAAGAAAGAGACATAACAGTGAGTAAAGTGCTAGCAATAACAAGGGGTATGTTAAGAAGACAAAAAGAACACGAGAAAAACGAAAGCATAGGAAATGTTCCCCAACCACAATTAAAGCTTGATCACCTTTATATTTGGGATTGCACTTCCATATCTGACGTTAAGAATATAAGAAAGTTAAAATTTATAATGTTGCGCAACAATAAGAATAAAATTGAAATTGTACGTACTAGCAAAGAAATAATAGTATATTATAGCGATAATCCTGATATGAAACAAGATTCTATCACGGAGAAGCTACAATGTAGCGACAATAACGATAATTCTGATATGAAATACGTCTCTATCATGAAGAAGTTATTAAATGCTACACACGAAATGAATATACATGAGCTAGCTCTATCGAACAGAGATAATATATTTGAATGCATTCAGAAAGAAAGATTTAAAAATTTATTTAATAGGTTGCAACAAAGAAAAGAATATAATAATCGCGCGAAACTTGAGATAATATTATACGAACCCCCTAAGAGAATAAATAGCATCGAAACACAGAAGAAAATAATAGAGGAATATCACAGTTCACCACACGGAGGTCATTTAGGAGTCAGAAAAACTGTATTGAAAATCAAACAACGATTTTGCTGGAAGAATTTGAACAAAATGGTAAAGGAACATATTAACAATTGTGAGCAATGCGCGTTCAACAAACAAATAAGACACACCAAGGAAAGAATGCTTAAAACCGACACACCCACAACAAGTTTTGAAACTGTAGCCATGGACATAGTAGGACCATTAAGAATCTCGAATAACTACCGATATATACTCACTATGCAATGTGAACTAACAAAATTTGTAGTGGCATCTCCCTTAGAAACTAAAGATGCTCACACGGTAGCTTCAACCATAGTAAACGATTTCATTTTGAAATATGGACATTTCAAGATCCTGAAAACAGATCGAGGTACGGAATTTACCAACAAACTGATGCAAGAAATATGTCAATTACTCAAAATCAAGCAAATTTTTAGTACTCCTTACCATCACCAAACTTTGGGAGTAGCGGAACGGAATCATCGCGTTCTTAATGAATATATGCTTTCATTTGCAGATGATCTAGAATGGTTTAAGTGGATACCTTATTACACTTTTTCTTACAACACTACACCTCACGTAGACACTGGTTACACGCCATACGAATTAATATTTGGCAAACTACCCTATTTACCATTCGATTTAATCAATAATAATAACACTGTTTACAATCTAGATAACTACGCTAACGAATTAAAAGTTAGATTAAAATCAGCTACTTCAAGAGCTAGAGACTTGATAGAAAAAATTAAGCAGAAACGAACGGAAAAACAAACTGCAACAAATCCGATATACATTGAATCAGGTGACCTAGTTCTATTGAGAAACGAAAATCGCAAAAAATACCACAAACCTTACAAAGGTCCGTATAAAGTCTTAGAAAGAAAAAGCGTAAACTCAGTAATTGAAATAGATGGCATACCAAAAGAGGTTCACAACGACAGATTGAAGAAATACAATGTAAAAAAATAAAATAGTTAATATCATAACGTAATTAATACATAATGTAATATACATTTAAGCATATTAGTATAAGAGCATAATATCATACTACTATAATATTCATATTCTGTAATATTACTATACTATCATTTTTGTTTCGCCTTAAACTAAGAGTTAAGACTCAACATAAAGGGTGAGGGTGTAGTGATCATACTCAAATTCGCTATTATGTAACAATCACTACGCAAGGCCACGGTCAGTCAGAACCAAAACAGCTAACACACGAAGTCAATGCACGAGATGTAATTTAACCCTGCTTGCTTTCCCCGTGCAGTGACTCACACGTAGCATACGGCGCTTGCCCAGAACCTTTTGTTTCTATGAATCATAAATTAAATCTGGGTCAAGCAAAGTGCCAAACAGCTGATGATACCGATTCTGACCCTTTGCGAAATACACCCTGAAACATATGTGATAGCTATTTTATTGTATTGTAGTATTGTATAATATGTATACTTAGCTTAGGAAATATTAGTGTATCGATTTTTGTATTTAAGGGAAGAATATTCAAGAAAAATATAGTTCGATTTCTGAACTGGACTCTGCCGCACGGCACTCTTTTCTTCAATAGAAATATCGGCGTATCCCACTTGGTGACGCCATTATACAGTGCGTATCCCGAAAGGTGACGCACTAAGCTAGGCCTCTTATCACTCCAAAAGGAACATTACACAATGATTAAAAAAATTATTGAAGTAAAACTTCTATACGCACGCTTGACTTGGGGAGTAAGCTGGTGAATGCGTGACGAGAGCGTTATGAAAAGTGTGACCGGACGAGGCGAACGGAAGTTGGGAGGGAGCACATCACCAAAGCGGCGGATGGTGCAGTGGTGAACACTTGGGCTTGGGATTCAGAGGTTATGGGTTCGAATCCCAGCGTGGGGATGCTTTTTTGAAGTAAAACTTCTTTACGCACGCTTGACTTGGGGAGTAAGCTGGTGAATGCATGACGAGAGCGTTACGAAAAGTGTAATCGGGCGAGACGAACGGAAGTTGAGAGAAGTTAGCGAAGACATAAAGCGAGAGAGTTACGTTTCGTATATTACTGTAGGGGCATGAGAGAGAGGTGCGAGCACAGATTTTCTTTCTCTCTTCTTCTCATAGCCACTTACATTTGTAGATATGTGTATACATGTGTATATTATACATATATACATATATAAACATATATATACATACATACAGATGGAGCTAAAGAAGTTTTACTTCAGTCGTGTGGAATAACCGCTCGAGCAAACTAGTATTTTTTTGAAGCATAAAAATGGTCTTATGCGTAACACGTGGATTTCTCTATTAAACTCATTAAAATAATCACGTAAGTCAAATGAAAAAAAATACATTGTATATTAACTGCAACTACGTAATATAAAGAAGTAGAACTTATCTGAGTTGTGTGATTATTAGAGTTGTATAAATATTAAATTAAATAATATTTTTAAAAAAAGTGTATTTACCGACTCGACCAATTTAGGTTTGATTTCCTAAAGGCGGCTACACACGTTCAGGTATACCTGTCAGGTATGCCTGGCAGGCACGCCTGTTCAGTTATACCGGATGCCCATAGGGCACACACACGCTTCGATAAACTTTTCAGTTTTCACAGTCGCATTGATATCATGGCATAGACAGACGACGTTTTAGCGGTGGTTGGCTTATTATTAGCTACAAAAAAGTGTGGATGTTTTGCCTGAAATGAGTCAATTTGACTCAAACTTTATTCAAAATAATATTTACATATATTTTGTTTTTAAAATACATTTTCACCAGAATTTTTTATTACATTTAGCACAGATGCCCTTACTCCAAACTTTTTCGCATGATACTTGACAATTCAACTGTTTTCCATATTCTGTACATTAGATAGAGGCGTGAAAGTATTTTGGGCTTCCTGATCATATTTCTGTACAAAGCTCTCTTAATAATAATAATAAATAATAATAATAATATCTTCGATATCTTATTGGTTTTCTCTTATTTGGGTCAATTTTTGTTGCAATTCAAGATCTCTTAGTATTTTTACTATAATAGCAATCTTTATCTAACAAGGAGACCGCCAAGATTGTCCGCCTCCTATTTCAATGATTTTTATACTATATGTTGTTACATTTGAGTAAGTGAGTAAGCCAAGAGGAATTCACGCTACACTCAATAGTTTCTAAGTTGCGCCTAGCAACTTAAATATGTATAAGTTCAGTTTGTTTTTAAAAAAATTATTTAAGTTTTTCTATAGGTATAGCAATAAAATATTAAATGAGTCAAATTGACTTGTTCCGGCAATATAGTGTTAAGGGGGTAGTCCAGTGAAAAAAATTTTTTTTGAGATTTTTTTTTTTTTTGCTTGAATCTACTCTACTACACCTCGAAAATACTCCCTTTAAATATCTAAGCAAAATATTGAATAGTTTTAAAGATACAGAGAGTTTTAGAGAGACGTGTAATCCGAGCGCTCGAAGGTCCCCTGGCGTGTTTCGGAGCAAGGAGGACTCTTGTATTTCTGTTTGCTCCGCCCATTTTTTTTCGGTTTATAACGGTCTAGGTCCTTCTGCTTTGTATTTAAGGTTAGTTATGTATGGAGCAGGCATCGCGTTATGTATGGAGCAGGCATCACTGACTAAGGTAAAATTAATTTTTTTAGCTTTTTTCCGCAAAAATAACTTTAAACGCGTTTTTCTCAAAACAGCCTTTTTTGCCTCGGCGGACGTCAGATCTCAGAGTCTTTTGCTCCGATTGATCTAAAAATTTAGCTGTATATTTCTTGATTGTGTATCTATCGTCGGAACTAGAATTATTAAAATCCATTGTTTATTTACAAAGTTATAAACAAATTAAGCACCCGAAAAACACCTGAAAAATTCGAAATGCCGCCATTTTGTTATTTTTTATTGAAAATTAATAATTCTAGTTCCGACGATAGCCAATGTTCTACAGATTAAAACCTCGTTTGAATTTTTTGTTTCAAATGAACCGTTGCAGAGATTCGACGTCCGCCAACAAAAAAAAGTTTTTTTTTGAGCAGCCATTTTGTCGGGATGACTAATCGAAAAAAAGAAAAAGAAGTTTTTTGGTTTAGTTTAATAGTTGTACTATCATATGTCAAAAAGTTGTTTAATAAAAATTAATTTCTAATATGAAAAAAAAATCGTTGAAAAAACAGTCGTTTTCACTGGACTACCCCCTTAAATGAACTAAAGGTTGCACCTAAAGATTAGTACTCTATTGAAATATACATAAACATTAAATTATTTTATTAGCACTTTCTTTACTTGCAGAAGCCTCAATCTCCTTCAATTTTTACAGCATCTTTAAATATCCTACTTCTTTCTTACCACGATCGTGATATTCCTTGCACTTTATTTGCCATATTCAAGGCTCGCTCTTGTAGATTTCAGTAAAATCTACTACGCATTATTGATGGCTGTGGGACATAACTTGTTTGCAATCCATTTTCAGCGGCGATATAGCAATTGAACTGAGCCGGGCGCCTGCCAGAACATATATACACACGTTCCGGTTTGCCTGCACAGGTTATCCGGTTCAGGCATGTCGAATGATTATTCATATTTGTTCCGGCCTGTACAGTTTTATCATCTACACGCTCCGGTTGACCTGAACAGGCGTGCCTGCCAGGCATACCTGACAGGTATACCGGAACGTGTGTAGCCGCCTTAAGCATTAAATTAGTTTCATAATTATTGGATTAATTTAATTTATATTGACAGTTTCATCAACGATGAGTAAAATTGCTATGAACATAGTTGAACTTATTTTTTTCTCCTATGATTCTTTAAAATTAAGAGCAGAATAAATGTAGATTTTATATAATTAAGAGCGCCTTAATGGTTAAATAAAATTGCAGAGTACCTATACACTTAATAATCTCATTAGAATACTGAAATAAAATTAAATTAGGGAAAAATATAAAATCAAATTGAGGCAAAATGTTACAGAAAAATAAAGCAAAATGGTTACTTACAGCTGTAATTTGATCAAAAACTTTATAAATAAGTCGTACCTACTTGCAGATTAACACTTTACCGACCGCAATTCTACTTAAGAGAAATTCTCTCGCACCAAATACATTTTCTGATCTAAGTATCTCTTAAATTATGTTTTGAGCCTATTAATAGGCTTGCGGTCGGTAAAGTGTTAAATATATAACCGATTAAAATTAGTTGACAAAGCATTTAATCGTAAAAGATGCTTTAATACAGAATTTTGAAAACTATATTTCTCTGCATGTATATTTTACTTAGCCACATATGACGATAATAATATTTTAATCTTTCAAAATATTTAATCGTGTGTAAAAGAATTCTTCATTGTCTTTAGCACATTTTATGTTACACATTTTCCAAATACAATTTGTTCACAATAAAACAAGAAGAAAGAATTCAAGTATTTTAATTCGATGTGAATAGCAATGGTGGTAACAATGAAACCAATTTTCTAATTTATTGGAACAAATATCGACAAGAGTTTTAATTAAGTGTTGATAGGTTAATCGTACATGATATACAAATTTCACAATTATCAAATGTTCCTTTTTTGAAAATTTGTGATAGCACATAGCTAGCGAAGTACATTGTTTCTACGTTTCTGGGAAGACATTATGAGGAATAAAAAATCGTAAACTGTCAATAGCAAAGTCAATGCCAAAACCAAAGCAAAATATATATTAAAAAAGACAAAATCAAATCTAATTTGAATAGTAAATAGTAATAATAACCAGAATCAAAAGCCAATACAGGCGGGCCTCAATTTATGTTGCCTCGATTTAAGTCGTTTCGATTTACGTTGTCTTACTTTTTAACTCCCAGTTTCGATTTCGATTTACGTCGGCATCTTATTTTTTGTTCATAAACATTTCTGCGCATTTCCTTTGTTCTTTATTCTTACTTCCCGAAATGGACAGCATTTTTGTTAGCTTCGATATACGTCGTTTCGATTTACATCGCGTTTCCCGGTCCCGAAGACGACGTAAATCGAGGCTCACTTGTAATTCAAAATCCAATCTGAAAATAGCAAGGAAAATTCTTTAACAAAACACACAATAAATTCAGCGCAGCCGCAATCAGGAGAACAACCAAACGCAAACCATTCTGGAAATCGCAATAACCAAAGGCATAGTATCGTACCGAGAATAGTGCGACGTGCATGCGCTGCATCTATCCCCCACGTCCCACTTCAGACGTAAAATTCATTAGCACTTGAAATATTTAGGGAAAACTTTTGTTTTTTTTTTTTTTTTTTTATCAGCTTAGTCCAAGCTACAAGCAGCAGAGCTGCATGAGTATGAGACTATTATCATCATTTGGTTCGGTTAGTAAACCCAGAACTATCACACAATATGCAGAACAAGAATTCATGCGTATCACACGACAAAAATGATGTTAAGAATGATGACGAAAGTATTTTTTCAGCGCATGCTTAGTAAGACATGTGTTAAATGAGTCAGCATGCTTGTTAACACTTATGCACATGCGATTAATAGGTTAATTTTTTCAGCGCATGCTTAGTAAGACATGTGTTAAATGAGTCAGCATGCTTGTTAACACTTATGCACATGCGATTAATACGTTCATAGATACTATAGTTAGTTCTACAACTGTTAGTTTGTAGAAAACTCAGATTCCTTAGGTTACGAGGGCTATCCCTAAAAACGAATTTAGCTTTAAGAGATGTCGAGTCAATATAACCAGCTATAAGTTGGTGAGCGAATATTATGTCAGCAACTTCACGACGTTTATCTAAAGAATGCATGTCGAGTAACTGCAGTCGGTCTTCGTAAGGGGGAAGACAAATCGGATCGACCCAAGGTAAATCCTTCAGGGCAAATCTAATGAACTTACGTTGGACAGACTGAACGTTGTTAATGTGGGTTTGGTAGTGAGGAGACCAAACTTGAAGAATAGGTCTCACAAAAGAAAAGTACAGTTGTTTATATACTAAAATATTCGAAAACTCACGTGACCATCTTTTTATGAAACCCATTACAGAACAAGCCTTCATAACCATGGAGTTGATATGCTCAACAAAGTCAAGTTTTCTGTCAAGAATAACACCTAAGTCACGAACAGACTTCATTCGACGAAGAGTATGACCGAACAGAGCGTAGTCAAATTGAAAAAAAACTTCGACCACGATAAAAGGATACTATTTCGAACTTATCAATATTAAGTTCAAGGTTATTGTGAGCACACCAAGAATGGAAGATATTATGGTCCTTTTGAATCACATTGCAATCGTTAATATTCCTTATATGAAAGAATAACTTCATGTCATCAGCATCGATTAAGACTTTGCACGTATTCAACAGATGTGTGATATCGTCAATTGACAAAATAAAAAGAAGAGGACCCAGGTGACTACCCTGAGGGACACCCGAAGTGGCCAAGATATTCCTCGAATTGGTGCCACGGAAAGCAACCTGATAGGATCTATTTGACAAATAAGAACGTATCCAGTTGACAAATGAAGGTGAAAAACCTTTCCTTTCAAGTTTTAACGTTATGATGGAATGGGAGAGCTTATCGAAGACTTTACTAAAATCTGTATAAATACAGTCTGTTTGCAATCCAATTTGGAAGCCCTCAACAACATACGGAACGAATTCAAGGAGATCCGTGGTTGTACAGCGACCTTGGAGAAATCCATGCTGGTTATTGGAAATAAGATGTTTACAGATAATTGAGATTTGCGAATAAATAATAGATTCGAAAAGTTTAGGGATGCAAGAGAGTTTCGCGATTGGCCGGTAATTACACACGTCGTTTTTACTACCCTTTTTGTGAATCGGAATCACAAACGAGTTTCTCCAAAGTGTAGGGAACTCCCCACTGTTGAGTGATTCTTGAAAGAACATCGTTAGTGGTGTAAGCAATGAACTGGAACATAGTTTTAAAATAGCAGGAGGAATACCATCTGGTCCAGAGGTGTAATCATCCGGCAACTCGGCGATATGTTTGAGAATAATGTCAGGAGTAATACAGATGGGCAGATCAAAGGCTGTAGGGTTAGTATTTAGGTATTAAAAATTGTTTAGATCAGGTTGGAAGATGGGAGAAGAGAAGGATTTTTCAAAAAAGGATGCAAACATATCACATATTGCGGATGGCGTTGAACTTGTAAGGCCCTCAAAATGCATAGACATTGGGTAGCCATCATCCCTCTTCTTAACGTCTATAAATTTATAAAAAGCACGCGGGTTAACGTACATTTCCTCTCCAACTTTCAAGAGATACTCATTGTACAGCCGTTTGCAAAGGTCGTGGAAGTTGTTATAACTTTCAACAAAGAGATTATAAGATTTTTCATCCCTTTCTAGTAAATATAATTTCCATAACGCATTTTTGTTGTTCCTGAGCTTCCTTAGTTCATTATTGAACCAAGGGAGCGCTGAGTTAGTGCAACGCTGTCGTTGAAGAGGAACATAAGTATCAAAAGCGTAAGAAAGCGAGGCATAAAATGTCGAAAGATCAACATCAATGTTACCATCTGATAACAGAGAACGGAAAGCGATGGAAGACAATCTCCTAGAAAGTTCGTCGATATTTGCCTTCTTGAAATTGTAAACATAATTGTCCGTATTTGGATGTAGGACATTTGGAGAATCATAACAATGTACAAGTTGGAGTGGTGGATGGTACGAGTCAAGTGTGGATAGCAGAATTCTGCTGCGTTCAATAGTTCTATTGTAGCAGTCTGACGAAAAAATGTCACCCCCTAAATGTGCGTATCCGCAGATAAAAAAAAAAATATGTGTCTCTTATTTTTCGATACTCTATTATATATTCATAATTTCATCAAAATCGGTGAGACACACCTAAGAACGTTTCCTTGTTAGTCAAAAAGCGAAATGGTCAGTTACGTTTGTGTCTTGATCGTTAAGAGGTCTACTTCCGGTCTGAATATTCCACTTACGGTAGTAGGCGGAGGCGATAAAGTCCCCATTTAAACCCAGCATGCACAAGCTGTAAAATATTGCAATTCCGGAGTTAAAGGTCTCTTTGTGGTTTGAACAACTTCAAAGGTCATTTAGAGGGCGAAAATGTAATTTTTTTGAAAAATGTTGGAATGAAAGTTGTGTATCGTGAAATCTGAATTCGAGGTCAAAATGTACTCATTCAATTTAACAAAAAACATACTTCCGGTCTAAATAACGGAATTTTGGTCGAGACCGGAAGTTGAAACTAGCGCCAATCGATAGAGTGTACCCACTTTACTTAAATGGAGCAATCGCCTTGGCGAGAAAAAAGTTTTTGCCTGAGTTGGAAGGGGTGGACGGGTGGTTTTGGACACCCTGTATATATAGGCGACTTTCTAATACATTGAAGTTCCTTAGAGGAACGTATTAAATTCTAAAAATGTGTATTGGACAGAGCGAAAAAAATCAGCATAACATTAAATAAAGCTAAATGACATTTCGGCCTCAAAGAAATTAAATTTGTGGGCCAAATTTTTAATGAAAATGGTGTCCGTCCAGATGAATCCAAAATTCAAGCCATAGGTAACATGCCTCGTCCAAGTAATGTCAGTGAACTCCAAAGGTTCCTTGGTATGGTTAACTATTTGGGTCCTTTGTCGAAGATTTGTCATTCTAGAATTCAAATTTGTGCCTGCTTCTTAAAAAAGGCATATCGTGGCATTGGAAAAATATTCAGGAAACTGATTTCAAAAAATTATAATATGTAATTTCGAATACTTCGACCTTGACGTACTATAATAGTAATTCAGTCGATGCATCTAAATCAGCAGTAGGTGCAGTAATTTCTCATCACAATAATCCCATTGCCAATGAGTCTGCGACTTTAAGTCAGTCCTACCAAAATTATGCTCCAATCAAGAAGAAGCTTTTTGCAATCTTGTTTGGGTGTACTCGTTTTCATCAGTATATAGGATCTATGGCAGAACAGTCCTTGTCGAGACCGTCAATAAGCACCTTATCGCAATTTTTGAAAAACCGCTGTATACATAACACATAAGACATAAAAAATTATGTTTAAGGGGGTCCTCTAGTTTCTCGGCTGTTTATTTACGGCTTTTTCAATAATTTTTTACGGGCAAACCATCGAAATAATCAATCTCATTGTTTTTGCATAATCTTTATTAACATTTAAGTAAGCTTTACACATTTTTTGAAGTCAAAATATATAATAGAATAAAAGTTATAGTGGCCGACAGGAAGACATCAAGTAAAAGAGGTACTTGACAGTGACCAACATTGCCGCTGTTCTACTTATCTGAAATCAATAAACCAAAAGGCATTTTAATCTCCATATTTAAGACTAGCGATTGAACTAGAATGAATTCTAAATTACAAAAATTTACTTTTTTATACACTTTTGAAAATTACATTCTATTTTTTACTCATTTTTTCTTAAGTTTTTCGCTCGTAGAAAAAAAACTATCGAAGCAATCATGATAATCCTAGTTCAATCTGTATGCTGTATGCTGTATAAATTTGAACAAGATCGGTGCAGTAGTTTCTGAAATATCGTGGTCACCGTTTCGAAAAATGGTGTTTCGAGAAAAACGCGTTTGAAAGTTCGCGCAGCCCAGCGCGCTCTTCGTATACCTGCTCCGTTCCAGGGCCGTAACTTGTGAACCACTTCAAATATCGAAAAATCCTTTGGCACACATTTTCTACACATGTTGTAGATGTGATTTATGAAAAAAAAAATCGATTTTTTCGACCCGAGAAACTAGAGGACCCCCTTAAGCCAGGTAAAGAAATGATCGCCGCTCATACCCTTTCTAGAGCCCCTTTAGAAAAAGAAAGTCTAATAGAATTTGATGGCGATATTTATTTATTTATTTATTTATTTATTTATTTATTTATTCATTGTCTACAGATGTTAATATTACAGACTAGCAGGTATAATATTACAAACTAATTCACATTTTCTCTACCGAAGCATTCACTTTTAAATTGGTTTCGCGGTAAAGTAAAATCTACAGAACTAGCAATAGAGTTAAAACAAACTATACAATTGGTAATAGGCTCATGACGGCCGTACGTCGTTTTATGCTGTGGTACATAGAGCAAAGATCTCGAACGAATAGACTTTTCAGGAGCATATAGATTTAACATAGAAGACAATAACTCTGGTGACTTAATTCGATTCGTCAGAATGTCTTTTACAAAAACTGCACAATTCACCTCACGTCTAAAGCTGAGATTAGATAAGCCTAACAGTAGACATCTCGCACGATATGGTGGCAAAGAACCCATTAAGAGATTGCATTTATGTATAACGAATCTCGTAAATTTTTTCGGTACCGATTCGATACGATTTATATGAACTTGATAATGAGGGCACCATACAACAGATGAGTATTCCACGACCGACCTCACTAATGAATAATATAGAGTTATTAGTGTTTGTGGGTCATTAAAGTCTCTGACATTCCTTTTTAAGAAACCCAAAGATCGAAATGCATTCGAAATCGCCGATTCTATATGACCAGTAAATGTCAACTTAGTGTCAAATAAGATACCAAGATCTTTTATTTCAGATACCCTCGCGAGAGAGATATTATTTATTTCATAATTATACATATTATATATATTATATTATATTATACGAAATGTAATTGGCTTTCCGATGAAAAGTCATGGTTTTACATTTTTGTATATTCAGATATAATCTGTTAAGCCTGCACCATAGATGTAGCCTTTCTATATCGTTATGTATAAGGAGACAATCACTCACGGAATTCACTTTAAGAAATAGCTTAAGATCATCTGCAAACAATAGAAATTCAGAATTTTGAAAACAATCAACAATGTCATTAATAAAGAGCAGGAAAAGGGATGGACCTAAATGACTGCCTTGTGGAACACCAGATTTGGCATTGCACACGATTTTGTAGGTAAGACCTGAACCAATCAAGGGCAGAAGAATGGAAGCCGAGCAATTCTAATTTAGAAATTAGTCTCGATAGACTGACCCTATCAAAAGCCTTAGCGAAATCTGTATATATTACATCGACTTATGACCCTACCTCAAGTGCATTAGAAATATAATTTGCAAAGAGAGCCAAGATTAAATAAAGTGGACCTGCAAGTCCTTCTGCGCAATATTTCAACAAACTTGAACAAATACCATCGGCATCTTGTTTGTTGCTTACTTCTAAGTCCTTTAATGATGCTAAGATATCGTCAGAGTCTAAAGTCAAAATCCCAATATCTAAGGATTGGCAATATGCTGACGTGGAGTGAATGTGTTCATCATCTTCTGGTTCTACATCATATATGTACTGTTTCAAAGTAATCAGCAAAGAGGTTACACCCTGTAAGCAAGTCATAAGACTTAGTTTGCTCATATTCTAGAACTCTAGGAAAGCAAGATGACTTACGTCGCCCATTAATATAAGACCAGAAAGCTTTACTATTGGTTTTTATAGTTAATTCAATCGAGATTATGTACTGTTTGTACAGAAATCTATGCAACGCTTCATATTCTTTTCTGAAATATTTAAATTGAAGGAAGTCATCAGGGCTATTTGAAGCTTTGTATAATCTATGAGCCTTATTCCGTGCGTTTTTAAGGGGTTAGGTGTAGTCAGGATTTTCATAAAATCGATTTTTTTTTTTGCATTTTCCTTAAGTATAATATCTTAGAAATATTCTCTGAAAATTTTAAGTAAATCCGACAAATACTTTTCGAGTTATTCGATAATTAACAAAGGGTTCTCGGGCGCTCTATATACAATTTACAAACTTCAAATGCGTTTTTCTCAAAACTATGTTTCTTGAACCGGTGGCCACTCTAGCTCAAAAACCGCTCGGTAGATTTTAATGAAATTTATACAGATTTTTGAAAACATAAAAGACTAGTGCCTGATCGAAGGATTTTTATTTTTGTTTAAATTTCGATTTTTTATAAACAATTAACTGTTGGTTTTTTCCCAAAAATCTGGAAAATTTTTTCCTGAGGCCGCCATTTTGTTAATTTTAAAAGAAAAAAAAAAAGCTTCGATCAGGCACTAGATTAGATATTAATAAAACTAATTTTTTTTGTCCAATTGATTTTAGATGAATCTCCAAGGATATATGTTGGCCACCGCAAGGCGCTTCGGTTGGAACTGGGTCAAAGCAAACAGCCATAACTTTTAAAATTATTAATTTTTTTTTCCAAAATTTCTGTCAAGTGAAGTCGAAACCTTATTTAATAATGCTATGTTTTTACTTTTACAAAACAAAATAATTTAGTGGCAAAAAAAAATTATTTAAAATTGTCATTTTTTTATGCCTCTGACTACACCTAACCCCTTAAGTCTTAGAAGACCGCAACTGAACCATTTAGGATGCGCGTTCGAAATCTTTCTCCTTACAGAAACAAACGAGAAATACACTATATGAATTTTGGAAATCGGTTTGATCTAAAACTGTCCAATCAGTATTTAAAAAAAAATTATTTAAACTACTTTAATCAGTTTTCTGAAAATCGTATACAAGATCATTATCAACAATAGGTATATCAGCATATTCATAAAAAGATAAACAGAATTCAACAGCCTTATGATGGTTATCAGTCTTAACAAAAGGCGAGTCTGTTTCATTGACTTTATATACAATATTACTACTTATAAAGATCAAATCTAAAAATCTACCAAAAATATTGCACATGTTATTGATCTGAATACAACTTCATTGTAATTTGCTTAGTTACCGGTAACAGATTATAAGTTAGAACAAATAAAAGTATAGAGACCTCAAAGATCCAGTCTTGTGTTTTGTCTCAAATTACTGTAAAATGGATGGCCTGAAAGCAAAAAGACAATTGAACCTCTCGCTATTCCCTATTACAAAGTGAGTAATGAATTGCACATTGTGCATCATTCATGTCCCATCGCATTATATAGTAATTCCAAAAACTATGAGAAACGAAATGCTCAGTCTAGTTCATGAAGGTCACATGAGCTCCGAAAGATGTATTAATTTAGCCAGGATACTTATTTATTGGCCTAACATTAACCACGATATTAAGAATATAGTCAACAATTGTGACTTCTATATTCGACATCAAACGTTATTACCAAAACAACCATTATTATCTCGTTCCAATCCCGTGGTTTAAACTTGGAATGGATATTTTTGAATTTAATAAAAATGTCTACCTTCTTATGGTGTATTACTAAGGTAGAGTCGCCAAATATTGTCCCTTTTTTGTAAAACAAATCTAAAAAAATAAAAAAAAATTTCACAGTAATAAGTGAAACGTCAAACATTAGGTTCAATATTCCTTTATTCTTAAAAATAATCAAAAACCCGTTAACATTGTTAGAAAAAGTTATAAAATAGCTTTAACAAAAATACTCAAATTATGAAAATATATTTTTGGGCTCCTAATTTCGTTCCGGGGACGATACTGAGATCACAATAATCAGTACATGAACTGGAGTTGTACTTACTCCTTTTCTATTATATAAAATTGAACCTAACTATCATATTAATATCTAATCAGTCCTTTCTTAATTATTTTAATCATTGGTAAGGTACAAGTAGGTACTTCTAATTCTCCAAACAAATAGTGCAGACAAATTTTGGGAACGATATAAGGTTCACGTAAGGGAGCGATATTAGGAAATTTCTGTTTATTTTTTCGCGTCCATTTAAGCAAAAAACGTGTCATAACTTGACAATTTTACTTAATCGATTAACATCTGAGATATTAATAGTTAGTTTGACAAAAAAATTGTATCAATAAGTCAGGTATCTCAATATTTTATGGAATCCGAGAATATTTCAATGAAAAACTCACCTTGAACACTTTTTTTGGTTTTCGAATTTCTGTCGGTACGAACGTCGTGACGCACTCACTTCTACACAATGGCCGACTGATGCAACTAGCTGTTGTTTCAGGTCACTGATAATAGATGGCGGTTTTTAAAAGAGTGGATACTGAAGGGGACGAAATTTGGTTTGGGGACGAAATTTGGCGACTGTACCTTACACTAATTATATTGAAATAGCACCTCTTCATCGTGGTTACTCAAGTAAAATGGTAATTGCTCAACTTAAATCAATTTTTGCGCGACACGGAATTCCATCACTTATAGTTAGTGATAACGGCACATCATTCACTTCTGTAGGGTTCAAAGAATTTTTCAAACATGGAACATAAAACACATAACGGTTAGTCCTTACATGGCAAGATCCAACGGCTTAGCCGAATGATCAATACAGATAGTTAAAAACCTACTAAAGAAAAGTTTAGAACAAAATACAGGCAATTATATCGCGTTATTGCATTACCGCACTACCCCAAATACAAGCTCGTATTCACCGTCTGAGCTTCTCATGAGTAGAAAACTTAGAACAAAAATACCAACAAGGATGGAATACCTTAAACCTACTCAAATCTATAACAGAAAGATTACTAATTTTATTAAAAGTAAATAAACGAAAATGGTCACACATTATAATCATCACTCACAACCTTTAAGAGGTTTTAAGGATGGTGAAATTGTACAAAAATACCTAAATCGGAATGGTATCCAGGAATAATTATTGCCAAATGTCGTGAGCCTCGTTCCTATATGGTAGAGGGAGAAAACAACCAGGTATATCGTCGGAATCAACAGCATATTATAAAATCACAGAAAATCGAGACCATACCCGCATCATAAAATTTCCCAATCTCCACAAAGTTATTTACTCCCCGAAAATTGATTAGCAGCACTTCACCTACAATCTATGATAGATCTGCTTCTAGTTCCCAGCCCAAAAATACTCCAAGAAGTAATAATAACAATCGTGGAATATTTGCACTGGTTCGTCCCCCAAAACGATTCAACTTTGGAAATTAAATTATTTGAATAAGAATGAATTTACTAAATAATGAAATATTATACTTTAACATTTAAGATACTGAAAGGGAAGATGTTCTAGTATTAACTAGTCAGTAACTCTCTCTCTTAGTTTAGTGTTAGACACTTGCACTCGTCATCTCGTCGCAGTTTGTAAAGTAAGTCGATATCCCGCACTCTTTGAATAAACTAGCACCTTAAAGCTACTAACGTCTTTTACTTAAACATATTACACAACGAAAAGCTTGAATTTTATTTGCTTGCTTGCCCTAATTAACATAGCATAGCTCCAAGTCCGATTAATAACGAAGACAAAAAATTTATTTTCTAACCTTGGCACTGAAATAGCGTTGGCTGTAAGCCCTCGTTTAAAAAAAGCCATTCAAAGGCAAACTACATGGTTGTCCTATACGAATTTTCAGGGCCGGATTTTAGTTTGGGGAAGCCGGTGGGCACAAAATTGGTGAGGGCGTACTTAAGGGATTTCTCAGATACTCAACTTTTTATGATTTTGTTTAAAATTCATTATTCATAAATTTTACAATACATGCATATATAAGCAGTGCCGGGCCAGTGCCCTAAGGAGCATTACGTAAATTCGGCTCTGAGCATTTTCAAATTATTTGGGCAAGACGTCAGAATTCGGCAATTGACCAAAAAATATCCGAAAACTTTTGCCGAATAGTGTATATCTAAATTTAAATTTCAATGAGATTAATAAGAAAAAGTGAAACAAATAAAAGTCAAGCTTTTCACTTCACTGTATAAATATTAGAATTTCTTTCAGTTGTTTATAAAACCGCGTTCAGTTAGGTCATTGGTATTGTGGTTTTTTTACTTTAATGTCATTACATAAAATTATATCAGCGTAATTAAGAACAGTCGGAATTTAAAGCCATATGTTTTTAAATTAATCTTTCTTGTGTCTCAGTTTTGTATAACGGCAGCTCTTAATAATGCATATAAGGTAATCTTATTCTTTCATTTAACAAAATGTTTGCTTGATGGTTGCGGATTAAAGTTGGGCACTGATTATTTTTATTTCTATTTAATTCACACCTTTAAGCTTTATGATAATACGTACAATGAATGTTTATGTGTTCTCGTCGGTTAAGACAAAATAACGAATAAGCAATTAAATAAAGGTAAACGGCTATTGATTTTTATTTACATTAGGCTAAGGGCTGAAAACTACCGAGAAAGGAACCCATAGTTTTACATTGCTTAGGTAATGACATACAAATTAAGAGACTTGATATTTTGACTTTATAACTATTGACCGCATTGTGACAAACTTTGGATGATACACATACCGGCGTAGTGTGTGCAAGAAATCTATATAGAACTAATACCAATTTATCAAACAGTACTTGAATGTATGAAAATGACAACACTGTTCAAGTGCAATAAGGCCAAACATTATAGTTTATCGCCTCTTATATTAGGTAAGTTCTCAAGAAAATGTTTACATGTACTGTAAGACGAATATTTTGAAACTGAAACTGCCTTTACAACTAATGTTAATTTTACGGTACGGTTACCTCCCGGATTTTATTTTCTCTTTGTTATTTACTAAAATATTTTATTGAAAACCAGAATATAAACTTGTTCTATAGATTAAATGTTTTGCAGATAAGTTAGCACAGTGTTTTTTTAATAATACATTTTCACAGAAGCGTAACCTAATTTCACTGAACTTTTTCTGTAATATTAGCTGTGTATGCGTATTTCCAAAATGAAAATTGCAATGCAAATTTTAAAATCATGTTTAGGTCATGACTGGTTATTAGAAATTTTCGTTTGGTCATATTCGTTTTTGTTTGAATGGTACTTAAATTTTTAATTAACCAGGTAATAAAGCCTAAATATAATCTTCCCAAATAAATAATTTTTTTTTTTTAAATAATATTCAAAGTATAATAACATAAACGTATACCTTTATTTTATTATATAAACGTATACTTTTGGCCCATATGTTGTATCAATATTATAATATTCCAAATACTGCATTTATTCCATATAGCAGAGGTGGTCGCAACGCTGCTATCGCAAGCGAATGACACGATTCTTATGCAAATAAAATATATGTATGACATATGTATATAGTAAACTAAAACTACTCAATGTCCAAAAGTAATTAATTTATTTAATTTGTTTTCACAAAATTATAGGTAAAATCAAACTGATCAATATCGAAAAATAATTACTTTACTTAGTTTTTAGTTAGTTAAGAAACTTCATAATGTTATTCAAGAACATAAAAGAAATAAAAATATTGTATTTATTCTATGTATCAAACAATCTGTAAAGAAAATCTTTAAAAGTTAGTTTCGCCTTGTTTCTCCTTTGCGACATGCGGTCTCGCGCAATCGTGGATAAGGTGGACAGTCGAGCGTCTTGGCCATTATTTTCTTATAGCTTTTGCCAATTCCTGGACATTCTCGATGTATCGTGTAGATCGTCTTGCCTGCAGGGAGAAAATTGTGAAAGAGCTCCCTTTGTGTCCCAGAAACAGCACGACAAAATCGTTCGTGAATGGGGATCAGATTTCGCTTGCTGTGGTGGTTTCTCTTCGGTATGAAGCCAATATGCTAGACGCGTGCTGTTATCATAAAAGATCCAGCTTTCATCCCCCGTCACAAGATCCTATAAAAACTCCTTGCAATGAAGACGAAGTAGGAGAGACTGACAGATGGTCACGCGGCAGTTCTTATTGTGTGGTGAGAGGTTGTGGTATCCATCGAGCTAGAACTTTCCTGTATCCGAAGTTGTGTAAGTGGTTTACTATTGACGGTTGGGTGGGAGTTTGGTGGTGTCAGCCAAGGAGAACGGACGTTTATTTGATTGTTCCTGTAGCTTGATTGTGCGCACAGTATAACGGTTTTACAGCTAACTAAGCCCGTAGCGAGGCCTGCAATTTCGGGAATAGGTGAATTTGTTCGCCATAGCCCTTCATCGTGGGAAGCCACAGCAAACAAAATTGCGCAAAAGAAATCTCTGCGGACTCAGCAGGGAAAACAACCAAAGCTCCTGGGAAAAGAAAGTCTAAGGTAAAGCCTTTGAAGAATATAAGCATCAGTTTAATTGGGGAGAAGGGTGGGCTGTCCGCCTTACCCTCCCCCACGCCAAGTAAAAGGAAAATGGACGCAGATCAGGAAATCGAAGCCAGTAAAAGACTCCAAAGGCTCCAGAAATTTCTGGAAAATGAGGACAACAGGGGCCTCTGCGGACCGCATGGCCAGCCACATAACGGGAATGACTCGAAGGGCAGCGCTGTCTCCCTCCTCCAGGAGCGGGACGGTAGTCTGGCACCAGCCAACGGTACAAAAAAAAGCACCGTTACACCCGACAGCAAACAGGAACGGGCTTCTAGTAGCAGGCCACGGCATTTGGGAGACATAGAGATGGAGGAGGACCCTACTGATGAGGAATTAGAGGAAACTGTAGCGATTTCTTCTGCTGATAACGGGATGACAGAGTTACAACGAAGGCAGCAACTGTGGAGAACGGTGCATAGCAGGAGAGTGCCGACCAACGGGAAGTCCAACCGGGCTTCGACTAATAGTGACCACATGCGACCTAACGGGAAGAGCAGCAATAGATTTAGCATCCTGGATGATGACGACGCTTACGCTGTAAGTGATAGAAATAGGAATAGTATCTCTTATAATATTAATAGTCTTAAGAATAATTCTCAAGCTGATAAAGGTAGGGATAAAAAGACGAATAGTAAATTGACCGATGTATCAGACAAGGCAAGGGGTGAGGGAGAACATCCAAAAAAATCAAACAAAATTCCGCCTATAATCGCTAGTCAGTGTAACATTGAAACGCTAAATGAATTTTTAAAAAATAATAAAATAGAAGCTAAAATAATTAATCTTAGGTCCAATACAAGTAAAATATATGTTTACTCCCTTGAGGATCGTAGAATTCTTTTAAAATTATTTGCGGAAGTTGGAGTAGACTGTTTTACCTACACCGCCAATTCTGAGAAACCATTAAGTATTTTGCTCAAAGGTATTGACCTCAATTTTGATGAAAGTGACGTCAGGTCTGAGTTCGAAGTTAAATTCCCACATATCAAACCACTGAAAATTAAACGATTTGAAACTGAGAGGTCGAGAAGGGAGGAATATAGGTTGGGCTCCTTCCTTGTTCAGCTGGGTCCCGGGGAGAGTGTAGAGGATCTAATTAATACTAAGAATTTCCTTAACCAGAAAGTATCTTGGGAAAAAATTCGATCTAGAGGCCCGATACAATGTTTTAGGTGCCAGAAGTACGGTCACCTGGCAATAAATTGTGCAAAAATTTTAGCTTGCAGACGCTGTGCTGAAAACCATTTAAGCAGGGAATGTCCCCTAAAGGAAAACATAGAAGCAATAAGGAAGTGTGCTAACTGCGGACAGAATCACCCTTCCAACTACAAAGGGTGCCCAAGCTACCTAAAATACATGGAAAGGAAAAGTGTTAGACCCAATAAACAAATGAAGGAAGCGCCAACACATGAGTCGTCCGGTTTGCATAGAAGCAGGGAGCTTAGCTACAGAGATGTTGTTAAGGGCCTTGAGAAGGGTACAGGGAGCTCCGGAGCTGGGGTTGGGAGAGGGAGACCTGAGAGGGTTGATGATGAGAAACTCCGTATTGGTGCGGGGGGTATTGGAGAGGCGTTTTTGGGGCTGTCGTGGGAGCTTTTTGGGATGCCGGTCCAGGACATCTTTACGAAAATTAATTCATTCATGCTGAAAGTTAAAAATATTGAAGAAATTCCGGAGAAGAGACAAGCCTACTTGCTATTCTTGATTGAAATGTGCCATGGTAAATAGGCAAATTTCTTTTCTTGAATTAAATGTACAGTCTATTGTCAGCAACACAAGAAGAGTCGAATTGAGTGAATTAATAAAAAAACATGACCCCGATTTTGTAATGATTTCGGAAACTAAACTTAAAGAGAAACATAGAGCTGAGTTTAATAAATATGTTACTCTGAGAGATGATTCTGGACAGGGAGCTGCTCTGTTAATAAGAAACAGGTTTGAGTTCACTGAAATTCATATTCCAAACTTTCCAATTCCTATGGTATTAATTAGTATTAATATTAAATTAAATTCAGCTATAAGGAGAACACTTATTGGCAGCCTCTATATTCCCTCTAATTTGGACAGTGAAATATATAATCGCTTACTTAACGAATTAAATCTTCTTTCAGAAACTTATGATTCAGTAATTATTGGCGGGGACTGGAATTCTAGACACCCGGATTGGGGAGATACCAACCATAATAGTAACGGCAGAAGGTTAAGGGACTGGATATTTAATAACAGGTCCGGATCGGAGCTGGGAGTTATTGCCCCTGGCTCTCCTACGTTTCCCCAGGGGGCTTCAGTGCTTGACTTTTTCCTTACTTCAGAACCACAGTCCAACAGACTGTGTAATAACTATACGTGTTTTACGGTTGAGTCCTTCTCCGACCACTACGCGGTTAAGCTTGTCTTGAGATTGGGTGACTGTGAGCTGCCCCTTCATAATCCACCTCATTATGAGAATTATTCTAATGTTAATTGGAAGAGCTTTAGGAGAAAAATCAGGGTACGGAGAATCAAAAAATTTGATTCGTTCGTTTGCGAATGGATCCCAAGCGAATTAAATTTTTTGATTCGCTCACGAATTTTATTATTCGATTCTTTTTCTAATAAAATTCGACTCGCGAATTGAATCGAAAATTTCAAGAACTGAAAATTTAATTCGTTCGCGAATTTATCGCAAATGAATGATTTGGGAATCAAATTAAATACAACCGATTGCAGATACCCAACAACATAATACGCATATACTTTTATTCGTAAATTTTAAATTTATTATTAAATTTAAAAAAATCACGTATTCTACCGCAGTAAATTGAACTCTTTCACTCTGGTCAAAATAATTGCAAAAAATAAAATTTCAACAATTATCCTAACAATTAATGCTTGTAAATATATTTCGAACTTAGCTGATCGGTTCCAAATCGTCGACGAGTATTCTGCATGCCGTAAAATGCGACTAAACAGCTAATGACACATGATGTGACATGCAACATGACATGTGACATGAAAATTTTTTTTTTGCACCATGTTGTAGAGCGGGTCCGATAACCCCCCTTAGAAACCCCGAAGGGGTCGAAAAAGCCCTAGGAGGCCAAAAAATAGGCCAAAACATCATTTTTGTTTTGTTCACGAATGCCAAATTAACGACGAGTCTATTGCAAGCCGTAAAATGTGGATTAACGGCTTATGACACATGATGTGACATGTAACATGACAAGTGACATGAAATGTTTTTTTTGCACCATGTTGTAGAGCGGGTCCGATAACCCCCCTTAGAAACCCCGAAGGGGTCGAAAAAGCCCTAGGAGGCCAAAAAATAGGCCAAAACATCATTTTTGTTTTGTTCACGAATGCCAAATTAACGACGAGTCTATTGCAAGCCGTAAAATGTGGATTAACGGCTTATGACACATGATGTGACATGTAACATGACAAGTGACATGAAATTTTTTTTTTTTTTGCACCATGTTGTAGAGCGGGTCCGATAACCCCCCTTAGAAACCCCGAAGGGGTCGAAAAAGCCCTAGGAGGCCAAAAAATAGGCCAAAACATCATTTTTGTTTTGCTGGAATTTTTCAGAAAATTAGAATTTTAAAGTTTTTGAAATTGAAGATAGTAGTCAAATCATAAAAACGAAATCAAAAAAATTGCTGCGAGAGGGTTTTCAGGGTTGCTCATTCCGATTTTTCTTTTGAGAGTTTGGAACTCTAGATGGCGATTGAAATACAAAATTCTATGGATTTGAAAATTAGTATCTAGGGTTTTCTGTAGAAGGCGAGGAGGGACATTTTTGAATCAAAGTCGGATGATCAAAAGTGGTGAGAAAAATAAGTAGGCCAAAAGATTTAAATGAAAGTTAATTCTAAAATAATAACAATAGTATTTTTTGTTGTTTAATATTGCCAGTTAATTGTCCTTTTAATTTTTTTTCCGCATTCTAAATACGTCGATGTCTTACTATCCTTATCATAGCAGACGTATTTAGAAAATTCAAAAACTTTAAGTCGACCCATTCTTAAAATTACAATTGGTTGCACCCTGAAGATGTATATATCAGTGGCTAAACAGCTCACAAGAGTGACTGGCCTACCTACTACACAGTCACATCTGACGCATCGCCAACAAAGAACAGCAAAAAGCACGAGAAGAGAGCGAACCGAAAAGAATGATTCTTTTCCATTCATATTCGCTCGTGAACGAAATCTGAAAAAGTTAATTTGAATCATTCTCAGGGATGAATTGAAAGCTTTAAGTTCTTCTCAAAAAATTCGCTCACGAATTTTATAAATTTGATTCGATTCGCGAACGAATGGAAAGAGAGGAATTAAATTTTTTCGATTCGCGAACGGAATTTTTCCGTACCCTGAGAAAAATTGAGGAAAATTTGACAATGTTCCCTCCCTATAATCGCAATATTTCTAACTCGGAGATTGACTCCTTTTTAAAGAATTTCAACAGTGTTATTGAACGGGCAAAAAATAATTCTATCCCTAAAAAAGATATAACAGACAATAAATATGAAAACATACCAAATTTTATTAAATCGCTTATCAACACCAAAAGGTTAATGTGCAAAGATCTTAAAAAATTGTTTCATAGGACTTATAATAGGGATAGTACTGAATACAAATCTCTCTCATCCCGGATTAACTGCCTGAAAAAAATTATTAATGACAGAATAGTCAAACATATGAACAATAAATTTCAGGATAGACTGGCTGCTATAAGGCCTGGACCCCAAGCCTTTAAGGAGATTTTTAGAATAACTGGTAAAAAAAACTCACTGTCCCGAAACTGATTAAAATAGGTAGAATTGAACTTAGTCGTACTGAGGATAAACTTTTGGCTTTCGAAAATTTCTATAGGGATCTATATAAAGAGAAATGCCCTTCTCATGCCCCTGGTCTCCCCGATGAAGTAAATAGAAGTATTGAGTATTTCAGGAGTAATAACTGCAATGCGGTTTTGGTCTTTAAACCAATTGTGATTTTCTCTAATTTAAATAATGCCCTAAACCCCAACGACAATTTTTTTATCAACTTAAATAAACTAAACAAAATTATTAAATACCGAATAAATCGAAAAAAATCTAGTGGGCCGGATGGAATATCCAATTTCTTAATTAGAAGATTCCCTAAAAAAGCAGTTAAATATATGGTCATTTTGTTTAATCAATGCATTAACAACGGATATTTCCCCAAGGATTGGAAGATAGCCAAACTTATTCCAATTCAGAAGAGTAATAAATCAAACGATGTGGGGAATTTCAGGCCCATACAACTCCTTTCTAACGTGGGAAAACTTTTGGAAAGAATAATTGCTGACGAGTTTGATTTTTTTATGGAGCAAGAAAAACTAATCCCTGACCATCAGTTCGGATTTAGGTGGCAACACTCTACGAACCACGCACTGCTAAAATTTCATAGCGATATATCTAAAGGCCTGAAAAATAAAAAAGTAACAATGACATGCTCATTAGACATTGAAAAGGCGTTTGATAGTGTCTGGTCTGATGGGCTGATATATAAAATGATTGCTTATTCCATACCACCTTTTCTCACCAGGATTTTCATTAGTTTTTTGACTGACAGAGCCCTTGCTGTATTTCTGGACGGAAAAACATCAAACAATGTCGAGGTTAAATCGGGGGTACCCCAGGGATCCATTACGGGTCCTAAGTTATACAATTTTTTCCTTTTGGATTTCCCCCACGTAGTAAACAATACAGCCGGTGATACTTTGTCTGAGGGTATTTTATACGCTGATGATACTCTTATTTACTCCCAAAATAGGGACCCAATCACGGCTCTTAATAGGGTTCAAGCACACTTCAAGGAAATTGATGAATATTATAAGACCTGGGGCATCAAAATTAACAAGAGAAAGACGGAGATGATTTGCTTTAGGAATGCTTCTGGAAAGGGATCACCCGGTACGGCTAGAAAGTGTAGGGACCTGCAGATGAGGATGGATGACACACTGGTTAACATTAAAAATAGTATTAAATATCTGGGTGTCAATTTCAGTAATCTTTTTAAAGCCAATGAACATGGTAAATTTGCACTGAACAGAGCTCACACGGCTGCTAAAGTTCTTATGCCTCTCTTGAGACACTCTCAACTTAATGTGGGAACAAAGCTTTTAATCTATAAACAATTAATCAGACCTGTAATGATTTATGGTTTCACAAATTGGTTTTCCATCTCTCCAACTTACGCTCAAAGAATTGAAATATTCGAAAGAAAGATCCTCAGATTATGTATTGGTAAAAATTTTCGAACTCGCGATAGAAGATACTCTAATAAATATATTTATGAACAGACCGGTATCATCCCTATAATGAGATATATGATAAATACCAGCACTAAATTCCTTAAAAGCTCTGCTGACCATGACAATACTCTTGTAAAGGAATGCTATCTCGATAATGCCGCGTCGCGATTGTCGGACTACTATCCCTCACCATTTGCCTTGATAAACGATCAAAATAGTGACTTACTTTTAGATATAAATAGTACTGATAGCCTGCCTAGATATTTTAAAGCGTCCTCCTTGTCTTCCCAAAACCGTAGGTAAAACAATATGTAAATAGATGTGATAGTTATATTATAAGATAATAATTGTATTGACTGTTTTCTAAGATAATTATTTGTTCAAATAAGTAAAAAAAAGAAAAAAAAAAGAAATTAATGTAATTTCCTCTTAATTGACTACAAAAAAAAAATGCTAGCTTCACATTAGTGATTTCAACTATGTATTGTATTACAATTTTTGAATTAATTTTACGTTAAATGAAAAAGAAAAAAATAACTTTGACTAGGAATGTACCTACTTCTGACTCTTATGGAACCATTCCCTTTCGCTGTGATAGAGAGCGTCCGCAATTCACACCATGTTCATGGTATGGGTGAATTGGCTTATGTAAACGCTCTCCGTAGGTTAGTGTAGGTTAAAATTTTGTTATCTGACCATTAGTCAAAGAATAAGATACAGACACACTGGTCGCAAGTGTGTGCTCTTAATTTACAAGTATGCTTAATAATGTTACTATAGCTCGTATGTAGGAAAATGCTCTGTTACAAAATATTCAAGTTTTGTGAGCCAAACGTTTTAGCTCATAGCTGTATAAGTAAAAAAAATTGCTGTCAGAAAAATGTACAATGTATTATTGTAGTCGAATAAAGTTACTGAACTGAACTGAACTGACGGTTGGGTGCAGCCAAGTTTTCCTGCTAGCTCGTACGTTCTTGCATCCGGATTCGCTTTAATGCAACGGAGTAATGCGTCATCATCGATGGTCGAGGGCCGTCTAGAACGTTCCTTATCTTCAATACTTACGTCTCCAGATTTAATTAAAATTTAGAGTTCGCTGATCAGTTAAAATAGATCGATGCTTATTTTTAATAAATTTAAGTGTTGAATACAGAGAGAAGAACGAACTGAACTATTGGATAAAAAAGAAATCAATCGAAGGGGAAAAAAAGATTACTGGGCTAAGTGGTGGACTGAGTACTTTTCTGAGTTTATTACTTTTTGGGGAACAGGATCAGTTCATTGTTCTCAATTTGTTTTGGTTAGTTAAGCCATAGACAAACTAGATCTAGTTTGTCTACGGTTAAGCTAAGTTTGCTCTTTGGTTCTGTTTAGAATTAATCTTTGTTTAAAAGGGCTGTGATATTTAGGTAATAAAGTCGAGACATTATTATTTGTATTAAAAATAAATGGTCCCGGCGTCGGTGATATTCAGAGTATAAAGTTGAGAAATTATTATTTGATTTAACAAGAAATGGTCTCAGCGTCTGTGATATTATTTAGGGTAATGATATTGAGAAATGTTAAGTGGTTAATAATGAAGGATCAATGAGGTTTATATTATGATTTTGTGCTGGTGTGTGTGCTGCGGTGAGGAAATTGTTGTAACACTGCCATCGTTAGAATGAGGCTTCGGTGAAATTATTGGACGAGGGATTTTTGGGTAAAGGTTGCCTTTTCTTTTACAATAACAGAATACAATTATTAAAGATATTAGTAATATTAAAAATTAGTGGCCTTAAAATAACCATTGTCAAAATTTTCATTGAAATCCATTGAAATCGAGAAATTTTGGTAGGCATATTGGGTCCGCCATCTTGGATCTAGAAATTTTGATAATATTCGAAATTAGTGTTCCCAAAAGACCGTACTAATTTTCATTAAAATCCGTTGAAGTCGAGAAATTTTGATCACCATATTGGACCCGCCATCTTGGATTTGGAAAACATTATACAAATTTCCTTTAATTTTTAGTTGAAATCGAGAAATCTTGGCCGCCATAAAGCAAGCAAGCAAGCAAGCAAAAATCTCGTCAACCTCTAGAGCCACCAAGGCAACACTAATTCCTCTATGTTGGCCTTTTATTATAAAGCAAACTAGATTACATTGTTGGTTTTGCCTTCGCCTATTATTTCCAATTGTCGATGTTTTCACATCTTGCGAGCTAACAACTGGTAAATTATGATTATGAAAGAGCACTAGCTGCCACCATCAATAACAAGTCGGAAAAATAAGGTAACAGAATTTTCTCGACGGATAATAAACGCGAGCGCTGTTTGCAAATAAACGTCTGCCAAACTACCTACAGTTTTAGAACATAGGTTAATTGTCTTATTTTCAGTTCGAGGTTTATTTTCGGTCATCTTTTGGTGCTTATTTTCACATATGGATGTTGCGTGCTTACCATCACATTTGGAGCACTTCAAATACTTCATTTTACACCATTGGCACACTATTTGGTTCACCAAGCACCTTCTTGGTTTATCGCTTAACCAACTCAAATCAGGTGGTTTCAACTTGGTTCAAACGAAATGGTCAGAAACTAGGAAAAATTTGCTTGGTTAACCAAGGATTTTCCAACAAACCGCGTCAAATTTCATAGCAAACTTTCCAATGTCTTGTGTCGTTGTCACTTTCTATGACGTTGTGCCAGAAAGAGAAAAAATGTATACAGATAAGTGAAAATGTCAAAATAAACCAACTCGTCACTGTGTTTGGTTTCGACGTTAGTTAACCAGAATAGTTGGTTAACCAACCTATGTGTGTCATAGGTATTACACTGTTTGGCAAAATTTCTCTTGGATATGCAACTATAGCATCTATTCAAACTTTTGAGAAGTTCTTTGCGTCGAGCGATCGAAAGATCGCTGTGACATTGTCTACAGAATGACTCGTCGAATTGCAGAAAGTACAGTTTTCGCTCTTGCTCGCAGTAAATAAATCGGCTGCAATCTTGACAACTCTGATAAAGTCAATTTTCAGTTCACTTAAGCAGTACCGTCTTTAACATCACAAAATAATGCGTAGATGGTACTCCTGAAGCCATGAACGAGTACTAGAAATTATCTGATTATACAGCTTGTGAAACCCTCAAACATAATTCCTTGAAGTTACCTATTGCAGTGACATCAGTTGTTGCATACTCTTGTCAATTATTCTGTCAGGTTGCCAAAATTCCTCCTCTAAAAGTGCTATGGCGCCGTCATAACATGATTGGGAAGGTGTGAATCCTAGGATAGTATCGGCCGTTTTTCCGATTAGAACTGATTGCTAATAGTTGAACTTATCGACGCCGGATAACGATTTGTTTTCATGCACAGTCCAAGGCCAGTCCTTTAAATCACTAAAAAATTCGGCACTAATGTCAAAAAAGCTAGCGTTGCGAAAGTGAATAGACCGAGAATTTGAACAATCCAAAATTTTATTAGAACTAATTCAGAGACTTAAGAGAGATGTTATCGCTGCGTTGGTTCTGGTGCGAAGAAGGCTGAGACAAGCTCGAAAGCATGAACGAAGGCTAAGTTCCGGTTGATGGTGGAAGTTGCATTCAGCGCCGTCTATATTTTCAACAAGTTGGTATTAGTAGGATTATTATTATTTTGTTATTGTGAAGTCTTACTGCCATTTTTATACTCTGGCTGTGAAAGTCGTTTAAAATATTAAGTTCCGATTCTGTTAAAATGTCTTTAGAGAGAATGCCGAGTTTCCTTGAAAATATAACCTGCTCTATATATTCTACATGATTACGAAGCAGAGTTATATCGTTATTAATTTAGTATATTTGCTGCATATAGTCAATTTGGGCTTCTAGAGTTAAAATTTTTTTCTGTATTCTTTTACTGACTGTGTTTAAATAATTTTGAATGATATTTTGTTGGTTGTTCATGTGTTCAGTAATGTTACGGATTTGGTGAGAAATACTTTGGCCCACTAAGACTTGATTTGCCAAAAATTTTCTGATTTCTGCTAGAGCTCTTTTCTGCCTTAAATTCGGATGAACGTTTTGATTTTTCCCTCCGGTAGGGCAAAGTTATGGTGGACTACATCGTACAGTGGTTTCATGGATACAGCTCTGGTGTTTAACATGTATATGCTGTCCCGTATGTTTTCTTTTGCGATTTCGTATTCTGTAATGTTCAATATATGGAGTACCTTGGTATAATATTTTATCATCTTTATATCTTCTGTTTTCCATTAGTTATTACTATTCAAGACTTTTATGTCAGTTTGTTGTAATTTTGTCAGGTTTATTAATGTCGCAGAGATGAAGAGTAGGATGGTAATTAGCCTCATTTCTCTGTAATCCTATTTGTATATTAGCTCGCTTTATGATTGTTTAGTTTTTCTTCTTTTATATTTCGAGTTAATAGTAGGGTTGTTTCTGTCCAGGTATTTTTCTTTTTTCATACATGCGTCTTATAATATCATCTACAACACAGCTGTCAAAGTGGATATTCGCTCTTGCTTTTGCTCTTGTATTTGCGTCGTATTTTCTCTGAATTTTCGAGCTTTACATCCTGCCGACCGTCTTAGCGTGTTCTGATCGTCCTTTGGATCTTCAGCTATTGGATTGGACCGGCTGGATGCCCTGCTTCACCTGATTTTTGGGATTCATCTCCGACCTGCAGCCACCTCACTCGATCTCTGCCTCATCATCGCCAACATCGGTGGGCGCGCTGCAGCTGTTTGCTGATCTGCTGTTCTTCGTGAACATCTTCGTCAGGTGACCTTGTCCTGAGTTTGAGTCGGTGTTCCGCCTTCTGGTTTGAATTTTGAAATTCTGGCCGGTGCTTCTATTTGTTTATTTCCCGCCTTGTCACCCACCTTTTACCTGTCGTCGTTCTACGTCTGGCGACATCTATCGGGCAATAGCAGAAGCCACTATTATAATCCAACTTATAATACGATTCATCCGAGACTAGACCCATAGATCATACATCATGTCTTTGTCCAGTGTTTGTCCATCCTGCAATTTGGAGGCCATCACTGACTGGATCGAGTGCGATGGCATTTGCGGCAATCGCTTCCACCTTAGTTGCCTCAAACGCAGCTCTCGCAACAGCGGTAGGGAACTTCGAGGATATACCTGCGCCGATTGCTGCGACATCAAGCCCTGCCATGTTCTGAAGGCGATCAGACTCATGTCTTCCCACATACTAGAGCTGTCAAGTCTTCCTTCGAGCATTTCCGCATTGCGAGAAAAAATGAAACACTTTTCAGATAGGTGGAACATCTTTTCGGAGTTATCGGACGAACTCGGCACTTTATCTACCAGAGTTGATTCTTTATCCTCTATTTTAATTAGTCAGATAACCTCTTTAACTGAATGTGCAGCTGAGCAATCATTCAATGCACTTAAAAAAGTAGAAATAATTGCGGACTGAGTTGCTGACCTCGGATCTGGTCCTGAAGACTCGATATCCAGTACTGCCATCCATAACATCTCCAATACCCTGGTAGAAGTAAGGGATTTGGTTGCTGGCCACTCCGCTACGCTAGCCTCGAGCACATCAAGAATCCTTAAGGCTACTTCTACTGTGGACGCCACCTTGCCAGCCAAAGTGGTTCTTCGAATCATTCTAGGACGCGTGCTTCTTTTATTCCATCTTTAGGTGCCGTGCCTGCTAACTCGCCTGCTGCTGTGTCCCTTAAACGGATTGCTTCTACCTCTAAGGGCATTACTTCTGTTTCTCCACTCGGCTCTACTACATCGGATGTAATAACTGTAATTAATCCTCCTGCTAAATCTACCGCAACCATTAGTAGCCTTCCTACTGGAACCCTTAAAACTCATCAGAATAATGCTACAAAATCCGATCACTTCGTTGTGGACTCTGCTCGGCAGCTGTCGACTACCACAAGTGAGGCAGTTACTCGTGTCAATCTGGAGGTGGCGATGCCTACTCCCTCTTTATTTGTCTCTCGACTCAGCTATGCTACTTCTAGTGAAGACATCAGAAAGTATATTCTTGATAAACTTGGACAACCCAATGCGACGATTTCTTGCATAAAACTAACGAGGCCTAATTTGTCCAACCGCCGAACTGCCTCCTTTCGCATCTTTGCAACTGAGGATATTCTTTCCTGCATAAATAAAAATGATTTTTGGCCTATCGGTACCTTATACCATCCATTTACTCCGCGCGGTACTTCTGCGAGGGATAAAAACTTCGCAAGAAGGTAACTCACAGGACGCAACCGTAACTGATATCACCCGCGATAACCAAACAACTGCAACTCATAATATCTCATCACCCAATGGACTTAATTTTTCCTCAGTTTCTGATCAAATTATGATAACGTTACCTAATAATGATCCTAGTTTTAATCTTTGTAACAATGTAGTCAAAACTGATTGTAATCATAGCTTAGTGAATGCTTCTACCTCGATTACTCTTAACAACCTAGTAACTGATGTTCCTCGTTCTAGCTTAGCTTCTTTTAATCTATTGTATCAAAATGTTCGCGGTTTGAGGACCAAATTGATCGATTTTACTTCTTCAATTCTTTGCGATAGTCCTGACATATCCTGTATCACAGAAACATGGCTCAATGATTCCATACCGACGTCCGAGCTTTGCCTTCCTTCTTATGACATCTTTCGATATGATCGCGATTTGTCTCGTAGTGCTAAGAAGGATGGTGGAGGTGTTCTCGTCGGTATAAGGTCTACGCTTTCTCCTGCACCCTTTCTTCTTCCTGGCGATGTCTTCCCGGCGGAATATGTGTTAGTCAAATTTGCTCTTGGAAGGCATAAGTACTGCTATATTTGTTGTGTCTATGTTCCCTGTTCTGCTTGTTCTGTTATATTGGAGCGTCTTTTTGATAATCTTGCATATGTACTTAATGTTTTCGACCCTGATTGTTATTTATTAATTTGTGGTGACTTTAACTGTCCTAGTTTAAAACGGTCTGTCGCTCCATCTCCTAACCTTTTTTCATCGTGCAATATTAGTAATAATCTTCTGAACTTTATGGAATTTACCTCAACTCATCAGTGCAATAATATTTTTAATCACAACTCTACTTTACTCGACCTTATAATTACAAACGTTTCATCTGATTCCCTTGTTCTTGAACGCTTTGCTGGCTTTGTGAACCCTGATCCTCATCGTCCTCCACTAAAAGTGTCCCTTAAACTTCCTTTTACTGTCAGACAATCTGGTTTGCCAGCTTCTCGAACCAGAAATTTTTATAAAACTGACTTTGATTGCATAAGAAATCATCTTACATGTATTGAATGGGACTCGCTATTCAGTAACATGTCTTGCAATGCAGCTGTTGTAGTTTTCTACGACTTACTGAATAACCTCATTAACTCTCATGTTCCCCTTTACAAGAACGTCACAAGGAGGCAACCTGTATGGTTTACTGGCCAGATCCGACGAGAACTCAAGAGGAAGGAACGTCTCCGGATAATTTACAAATGCTCTGGTTCATGGGATGCATATAGGGACTACTCAGATTGCCGCTCTTACGTTAAGAAGCTCATGAAGAGAGCTTTCAAAACTTACATAAATAGTATTGAAAGCAGTCTGCGTAATAATAATTCGAAACCGTTTTGGAATTTCATCAGAAATTCGAGATTTAGTGCTAGCCCTCCCTCCGCTCTCCGTCTTGACAATGATTCTGCTACTAACGCGCAATCTATGTGTGACATGTTTGCTAATTATTTCAGTGGCACTTTCATCAATCATGACGCTTATGTAGACCTTAACTTTAATCCTCCTGGTGCAATATTTGTGTCCGAGTTGTCCTTTAGTGTTGACGAAGTCCTTGACTGTATATGTGGTCTAGATCCTAAGACATCAGCTGGCCCGGATGGCATACCGAATCATTTCGTCAAAGAGCTTTCTTATTCTCTATGTTATCCCCTAACATTACTCTTCAACCTGTCCCTTAATCAAGGTACTTTTCCTGCCGTCCTATTTGTCTCCTCAGCTGTTTCACTAAACTTTTTGAAAGATTGGTTCATAATAGATTATCTGTTGCTCCTCAGCCATTGATATCCCCTAACCAACATGGCTTCACTAAAAGGAAATCTACTACCAGCAACCTACTTGAGTTCCATAACTTTGTTGCTCACTCACTCGAACATCATAAGCAGGTGGACACAATTTATACCGACTTCAGTAAGGCCTTTGATCATGTGTGCCATTCTACTCTTCTGTATAAAATCGAACAATATGGCTTATCTGGATCCCTTTTGAGTTGGCTCTCATCATATTTGCGTGACCGTAAAATGCATGTTGTGTTTGCTGGCTGTTCGTCATTTGAGTTTGTCCCGGTTTCCGGTGTTCCCCAGGGTTCTATTCTTGGTCCTCTCCTTTTTCTGTTATTTATTAATGACTTGACCATGAATATTATGTCTAGTTCCCTTTTATATGCTGATGATCTCAAGATATTTAGAGTGATTGAATGTTATGTCGACTGTGATATCCTTCAGCGCGACTTACTCGCTATTGAAGACTGGTGCACTCTAAACCGCTTGTCGTTAAATATTGACAAGTGTTTTAAGATGACTTATACTTTTAAAAAGTCTCCTACGGTGAGTTCATATCACCTAGGCTCGGTGACATTGCAGGAGGTTACTGAGTTTAAGGATCTTGGGGTCACTTTTGATAATAAGCTGACTTTCGATGCTCACATCCACGATATCTCTAAGAGATCTTATAGACTTGCAGGGTTTTTTCTACGTACCTCAACCTATCTCCAAAATCTGACTACGGCGAGACTGTTATTCTTGACCCTTGTGCGAAGCATTCTTGAGTATTGTTCGCCTGTTTGGTCTCCGTATCATCAGAATAAAATTGATAAAATCACAGATTCGAAATTCTCCCGCAGTCTTTTAAGAAAATTCGAGAAACCATATGTTATTACCTGATAGACTATCCTTACTTAACCTATCCCCTCTTGTTGATAGGAGGCTGTATATCGACGAGTGCACCTTATATTATATTTATCACAAGTATCCAAATATTATATTATTGAACAATCTAAATGTGCGTGTTCCTGTGCATGGAAGCAGAAGTAATGATGTCTTCTCACCACCTAGAGCTTTACTCGCTGTATGTTATAAGTCTCCCATGGTTAGGCTTCAACGTAACCATGACAAATTTCAATTTGGTCCTCTAAGCTGCTCTTTAGCTAGTTCAAACATACCGTCCTTATTAAACTAAACTCTTAATTTAGTCTTTGTAATTATATTCAAGCGGAGTTGCTTGGTGTAATTGGAAATTGTATTATTTCTGTACTTGGCTATTCAATAATAATAATAATAATATTACAGTCCGTTGTCAATCTCTGTTAAATGTTCGTTGACAAGTTGGTCTGCTTCTATTTTCCTATATTTGGCATGCTTCTTCCCTCCTCGAATTTCTTTAATATAGTTCGGTTCTGAATCTAACCCTGTTTCAACTCTGTGTTTATTGAGTCTGTCAATATCTGTTTCTTTAATTTCTCCAAAAATGTTTCAATTACAAATCGACAAAGCATAATTTGCTTATTAACCCATTAATGTGCAAAACGAGGATTTTGTGCACACAAGTGCTTATAATTAGCCAAAGCACACGTGTGAATTTTTTCAGAATTTTTCGGGACATTTTTGAATTTTTCAAAAATTGGCCAAATCCAAAAAACCAAAAATAATCCAAAAAATTCTGAAAAAATTTACATATATACATTGGCTAATTTGAAGCATTTTCTTTTCTATACATTTTTTTTCTTGTAAAGTTGATCCTTTTCATTTAAAAAAATCGCGAATTTTTTTATTACATTGCTGTACAAAATGGCCATTTTGCAAAAACCAAAGGAAAATAAAACTTTTAATACCACGGTTAGAAAAAGTTTAGTTCTCGTTTGTGTTCAATAAATATTAGAGAACATCAGCACGCGCACAGCTCATACGAAGTGCTGCGATCGAACAATGCGATCATAGAAACTACAACCAGACCAGATACCAAACCAACCACGCAAACGTTACGGTCTACTTGTGAGTTGAGTGAGTGAAATGGAAACGAACAAATTTTAAAAAGGGCGCACCGTCAGGGTGCGACTTTTTTTGGAGAATACAAAACGATTGCTTTTTTTGTGACGTTTATTGGACTTTGAGTGTGGTAGAAATTTTTTCATTATAGGTATTTGAATTGCTTTAGTGCTCTGAAAAGAAGATAACACTCAAGCTCGGTCAAATAGCATTCAGTGCCATCAAATGGTGTTGTGGTTGCAATCGGTTGATAGACTAGGATTTCTGGCTTAGATATTCAGACTAGGATTTCTGGTGGTTATATGATCATTCAATAGCAGCAACACCAAGATAATCGACTTTGAAAAGAAAAAAGTCCAAAAAAATCAGCACTTTTTTTTTTTTTAAACCCAAAAAAGAATAGGGTTTTTGAAGCATAGAAAACAAATACCAGATTCTGAAAGAGCATCCCCAAAAATTCTCTATACGACTCTATACGACTTTGGAAGAAAGTCGCCCCAGTTTTCTATTCGAATCGTATGGCTTATGGCCATCAGGTTGAATCCGTTTTTACCGCAAAATTTAATACAAACTCGTAGATGCAAACTCGATTCCATTTTTAAATTTGTTAAAATCGAGGCACTTACAGAGGCAGATGTATTCTAGACGGCGTCACTTTTACAAATACGACGATATAACACTGCAATTTGGCGGGTATGTCAATGACAAATGTGCCTAACACAAAAAAAAAAAAAAAATCAAATCGGGTAATTGACATTTGATAATTGATTGACTTTCTTCCTGAAACTTGTTGATCATGGTAGTATTGTGCTCCGAATATCAAGATATGTATTATGGTATTGCATATATTATGATATCGAAATTATAATATTGATACGACATTCCATAAACATTATACAACAGCGATCAACCTTTGAAGAATTTTTTATGATTTTGAAAAAAAAACAATCATCAACAAAAAGTTATAACTGTTATAATATTTTAATTACAGACTGTTTATCATCATATTTGAGCTCGATTTTCTATTTGGCTTTAATTTACTTAATTTGAATGTAAGTATTATATAAAGTGTTGACAATGTTTCTGTATCTATTTCAGTTCAATTTTTCGGGTTTTGTATCAAAAACCAAGAATGTCTAAATTTTGCTGTGTGTCCGTATATGTCCAACAGCGGCAGCTCTGGTCTATCCGGCACCTCGGTGCGAACACTACCTTGGCGCACTATTTACATATTTTAAAGTGTGTTTGAGGATCTGTTATGGTTCATTTACAGCCTCATAGAAAAAACTTCTTTTTCTCTTCTAAACTCGGACTAAAGGCCCACCTATAATTTACATAGTATATTCGACAGCTGTCAAATATTCAGTATTATAATCCACTACGATTTCTGTTGAGTTTTTGAAAATTATTAAAATGGAGGGATTGAGTGAATTAAAATATTTATTTATTTTATTTGATGGTTCAAGTCAAGTCTTGTCGCAACTAACTTGGTGGGTGGACGTCTGCTTTTGTTATCCAGTGATCGGTGTTTTTCTCCGTGGCTTTTAGCAAAGAATATCTATTTCAACAAGAAGGGACACTTTAATACCCTCTCAAAATTCCAACTCATATGCAACTTCCCGCAAATACACCTAGCAAAATTTCCCATTAGATAAAGCAGCTCAGGGCTACTACCCCTGTAAATACCTCTACGAAATGTAGAGAGAGAAATAGTCACCAAAAAGTTCTCACAGACAGCTTTTACAGCGTAAGCTATAAACTGAAGCTTTTTTTATGAACGCTTTTTTAAAGGCGCCCTGGAGCCGGGCACCAGTACTAGGTCGCTCAAGTTTACTTCCCCTCGCAATGTTAAGTTATAGGGAAATGCCGAATCGGAGAAGGGAGAAGAGGCAGGTAACACACACCGAGCATGAATACGGACGAGTTTGTGTACATTTTTTCATTGTGCGTTTTTAAAAGCGCCCTGGAGCGGAATTTCTTTTGTGTGCTGCTCGCTTACGAAAAGTACCGGGTGGTCTTGATTTGTTCGGAAATGTGAAGAAGCTTAAAAGTTTTTGAGTAAAAAAGTGCTTTCTTAGAAGCAATTAATTAAATTAAATTAAATGTGCTTTAGATAAATGATGGGTAAGCATAATATAATGTGTTTGGTATGTGGCTGTGGAAAAGGCAGCGTGTAATGTGTTCATAGAAAAGTTTTGTGATAAAAGATTTTTGTGAGGTGCACCCTGCAGGAGTGTTCCACTTTTCGCCCCAAATTTTTGTCTTTCTCTCACTTATGCTTTCTTTATTACTAACTATTTCTAGCATAAATTCCCATTTCATTCCTGTAACGGTACCAAGGTCGAAAAAAGATAAGGAAAAACGTCACGAGTGTCCCCTCTTGTTAATAGATACTCTTTGGTTTTTAGTATTTTTAGTGCATGTGGTGCTGAGTGCTGTTGAGTGCTGAATTTTTAAGAAGGGACACTCTCAATACGCTCTCGAAGTCCCAACTCATATGCAAGCTCTCGCCAATACACCTAGCAAAATTTCCCATTAGATAAAGCAGCTCAGGGCTACCACCTCTGTAAATACCTATAAGAAATGTAGAGAGAGAAATAGTCACCAAAAAGTTCTCACAGATAGCTTTTACAGCGTAAGCTATAAACTGAAGCTTTTTTTATGAACGCTTTTTTAAAGGCGCTCCCGAGCCGGGCACCAGTACTAGGCCTCTCCTCGCAATGTTAAGTTATAGGGAAATGCCGAATCGGAGAAGGGTGAAGAGGCAGGCAGCACACACCGAGCATGAATACGGACGAGATTGTTTACATTTTTTCATTGTGCGTTTTTAAAGGCGCCCCCGAGCGGAATTTCTTTAGTGTGCTGCTCGCTTACGAAAAGTACCGGGTGGTCTTGATTTGTTTGTGAATGTGAAGAAGCTTAAAAGTTTTTGAGTAAAAATGTGCTTTCTTAGAAGCAATTAATTAAATTAAATAAAATGTGCTTTATATAAATGATGGGTAAGCATAATATAATGTGTTTGGTGTGTAGCTGTGGAAAAGGCAGCGTATAATGTGCTCATAGATAAGTTTTGTGATAAAAGATTTTTGTGAGGTATACCCTGCAGGAGTGTTCCACTTTTCGCCCCAAATTTTTGTCTTTCTCTCACTTATGCTTTCTTTATTACTAACTATTTCTAGCATAAATTCCCATTTCGTTCCTGTAACGGTCGAAAAATTTTAAAAAATAACCGCTCGAGTGTCCCCTCTTGTTATAGATACTCTTTATCTCGGTGTTCTGTGTTTCGCTCTTCAATCTGAAGAGTAATTCTAATTTTCCCTGCTCTTAATATTTCGCTTTTAAATCTTCCTTTTTTATCAGCCTTAAAGTTTGCAGTTTTGCGAGCTGCTGCTCAAACCCAGTAATTGCTCTAGCGAGATTCTCAACCAAATTTCGCCTTTCTCCACCCACTTCGCTTACTTCTTTTCCGTGATTTTTTCTAATATTCTTGTTCTATTCAATATGTCTCACTGCAAGGTCTGCGACAACTTGATTAACGACAATGCGGTTTCCTGCGACGGGGTCTGCAGAAACGTATTCCGTCGCACCTGATATCGATGAGATTAAACATCACGTAAAAAAGGTTTAGTCTTTTGGTATCCGCTTTAATTACAATCCTTTGCTGAAAAGTCCGCAATCCCAATTTTTTTACCTTATTTATGCCTTTTACGTATAAATAAATAAAAAAAATAAAAAATTTATCACTTCACTTAATTGCGGACTCGAATCTTATAAAAATTGGGAAAAATCCGAAAAAAAACACCCCCACGCTGGGATTCGAACCCGTGACCTCTGAATCCCAAGCCCAAGTATTCACCACTGCACTAGCCGCCGCTTTGGGAATGTGCTACAATGAATGGGATTTAGAGCCGCGTGAAAATTTTTGTATACTATTATTTTGTAAACGCGTGACCATCTGGAGTTCCCACTTCGGGTACTTTCATTCGTTGCCAAGCCCTACATGTGCAATAAATTTGAGCAAAATCGGTGATGACGACCAGGTGCCTTCTCCTTGTAAGACTAGGACTCTTTATCAGTCGTCCATAAATTGTAATTTTGATATTATCGCATTAACCGAAACTTGGTTACACTACGGTTTTCTTGATGCAGAGCTTTTCGATTCTTCCTACCAGGTATTTCGTAAGGATAGATATACTGATTCGGAGGCCCGAGGAGGAGGAGTTCTTATAGCTGGCAAAAGCCACTTCAATTGCAGCTTGATCTCACTACTCGACATTTCTACTTCTTCTTACGTTGAGCTAATTACTGTTAAAGTAACATTAGCTAGAAATTCTCTATTCATTTTGTGTTGCTACATTCCTCCAGACCTTGTCAATTCTCTTGATATGAATGGAAACAACACATATGACCTTCTAGTTACAAAACTGGACTTCATTTATAATCTAATGAATCCGGTTGACGATCTCTTCTTAGTGGGTGATTTTAATTTACCCAGCGTACAATGGGTATTTAATTCTGATGACGATTGCTGCCACCCTTTAAACAAATTTCTGGGAGCTGTTTTCTCTTTCGGTCTCAGTCAGATGAGTTCCATAAAGAATGACATGGGAAGCAGCTAGATCTTGATTTATCTTCCGACTGTAACAACACAATTGTTGATCACAGTCCAGTCATTCTTTCTACTCTGGACACATTTCATCCGCCTCTTCAAATTGATTACTTTAATAATCCAGAGGATACTAAACATTCGGCTGCAGTGGCAAATATTTCGAAATTTGTCCTAAATTTCTGTCAGTTTTCCGCCAAGTTGCCGTCTAGCTCCAGCTTTTCGATTTTCCTAACATAGTCCATTGCTACTGTTACCGTTCTCGTCCTTGGTGGCCTGCCTTTTGGTCGCTTAGAAGTTGAAATTGTGTTTAACTTTAATATAAAACACTTTCTAATTTGATGTTATATGCTTCGCTTTACCGGCTGCGCCATTTGATGTTCAGGCTGATGATAGAGGATAAATCAAATACGTTGTTATCAACAAAAACTTATATTTACTATATGTATACTTGAATTGCACAGTGAAGTGCAGTAACGATTAGAGCTAGACTGCTGGTATATCTGGAACTCGTAGTTTATTGAAGACCAACTGTTATATGTATAATGTGTTCTCCTACTAACACCTATTACTTCAAGATTTAGTTATTTATTTACAATGTGTTATATATTTATTTATTCATGACTTATTATTAATTTAAGTAAATTATTAAATTCTACTTATTCTACACATGCTAAAAAACTGTGGCTGATTTTGATCCGAATGAAAAATACTGGGATACTTTGCGCTAACTAAACTCACTATTTCGATTTTCAATTCATTTCGGATATTATATCGGCTAGCTATTCTTGTAGACCAAAATTATTGCACCAACAATTGTTTTTAAAATCAAAGTAATTACTAATACGTAATATATTTACGTACACGTTTCTTTTTACAGGCAACTTCATTTCATCCTGAGAACTCAAATGCGGGTGCTCAAAATAAAACCCATAATTTAGGCAGACCCCAGCATTATCAACAAATCGACAAGCTCCCACAAATAAAAGTTATGGATTCTAAGCACAATGAAATAAATACTACAAATAATTCATATACATATTCGTGGAGCAAGTGGGGAAAATGGAGCAAGTGTTCTAGAATTTGTGGTGGTGGAGTCCAAATAAGAAAACGGAGATGTGTTGAAAGGTAAATACCTAGCGTTAGTTAATTATGTAAAATTGAAATTGTAAAGGACTATTCCTATTTTTGCACATATTTCTGTTTTAAAAGACACTAAAGCTCTAATCAACAGTTGGGGCAAGGAGATATTAGTTGATTCTCTTAAAAAAAAATGTTGATAAAAAGGTAGAAAAACTTCATATATGTATATGGGTGCTTTTTTTTCGTGACTATTTTTTTTTCAGTCCCACCTCGAAATTTTGTGGCAAATACCTAAACAAAAATTCCCTGAAAATTGGAGCTCTTAATATTAATATTAAGTACTAGACCAAGGCGTATAAAGATTTCCCATATAAAATACACGTAAACTTTGATTATTTTTCTTCAAAACTCTACAGCTCAGAGGCATTTTATGGTATAATATTGGTCAATGGTAGGATTTCTTCAGAATTGAGTGCTCTATAAAAGTTTCCATTGCGGTGTAACCCTAACTCCTACCCGCCAGGTAGTATGTGTCACTAACCCCAATTTTTCCATGAAATTCTCGCTTTTTGCCCCTATCTCGTAAACAACAAAAGGTACAGAAAAAGTGAATATGACAAACTTGTAGCAAATTCAATTTCCTACAAAAAAAGTTCAGAACAACAAATTGCTAATATCTATATTTCTTGAGATATTGGGCTTTGAAGTTGAGGTAGTGTTTCTACAATTTAGCTCAATAATCCATGAAAATTCCACACTAAATGTTTTGTGCGACGCTCCAAATCTATAGAAACCGGCATATATCGTTATGTATATATCTATAGCTATAACTTTCGTTTTGTTTCGAATTTCTTACAACTTTTATGTATATTAAAAAAAAAAAAAAATTATTTTTTTTTCACGTCCAATGAGAATGTCCCCTTAAGTGAAATAAAATTAAAATCGAAAAGGTATTTTGCTGGGCGCGAGTTATAACAGTCGCGAATTTCGCTGTCAGAGAGTTCGATTAGTCAAAATCTAACACCACCGGGCGAAGTCGAAAAGAGAAAGGACCGAATTGTAATCTAGAAACGAAAAAGTGGAATAAAAACACACCGAGTGTTTCGACTTTTAACTGCAGCACAGTGTTCACTCAGAAAAAGAGAATAATCCTACTCCGCAACCGCCGTATGTTTCCAAACCTACAGGAATGCACAACACTTTTTTGATTTCCGATTTTGGGTATAGTATATGACCTTACAAAAAATATCATCTTAATGGTTGCAAAAATAAGAAAGGAATAAGGCTGTGACCCACAGCGTGTTAGGCGGACGTGGTAAAATATTTTATAAGGGTTCTTAATTGGCTATGTATCTTTTTAATTATTAGCTTTTAGTGGAATATCTAAGTGAGGATCTCTGTCAGGAAAATGGTGAGATGTTAAGGTTAAAATTTCTCAGATCTTATCTATTTTCCCTGACAGTTGCTAGACTCTGTCAAAAACAAAAAATAATCAATATTAATTATATCGGCTTGGATAACAATATCACATATATACTGCAAATATCCCCTACTCTCGCGTATTTAGAAAAGTACATAATACTAATTTCTGATCAAGTGATAGTTGATTTCGCTAAGCTGCGATCAATCACAGAAAAATATCAAAAATTAGTCTTTTTCGTATTTGTTCTTAACTTAAAGTCTATTCTAATTGTCTGAATTCAGAGACTGTCCAACTTTTGTTTCAGATTGTCTTTGCAGAAGAAAACTCTCTCATTTGAATCCGCGGCATTTGAAAATGGAGAACTTAAAGCTTGTGTTGGGTTATACAAGCGGTTTAGAATTTGCAATGACAAGGTGAATATGAATAAATATTAAACAACAAAAAATTGCTTAAAACCATTATTTATTTAATTTGTTAAGGAATGCCCAAGCGCTTCTGAAGAAAAAGAACATTTGGACCAATGCTCGTATTACAATGATATGCTATTTAATGGAAAAAAGTTTATGTGGTTACCATATCTAAAGGGTAAGTAAATACTAATTTTTTCGAGATGTGTTCAAGTCCGTGCAGTTTATATTTAAATTATGTTATTCAATATTCTAGTGGAAAATTATTATTCTTCTAAAAGCATATCGGGCTGAATTCTATTGATTCTACCAAAGCAGGAGATTTGAAGATCTTGTTTGACAGAACGTTAAGAAACTTAACAGTTTGTAACTTGAAGGTCTGCAAATCTCGAAATTGTAAAATTTGCATACTCATTTTTGTTATACATACCATAAATAAAGAAATATCACAGAATTCTAGCACATCACATACTTATAATACATAACAATTCTATTCTTTGATCTCTCAACCTCAAAAAATGTTGGTCGCCGTTAGTTTTACAGTTAGAAAAAACCATGACACCCCAAACGGATGCCTTCAGTTTTGAGTTTTATATACTTTGTGAAAATTTTGATTTTAGTTGAAGAGTTTAGTAAACTAGATTTTGTTTTTGAACTTTAAGTAAGAGTGTTAAAGGTATTTTAAGCCAATAGGAAAATTATGAAATTCTTCATTTTTTACGTCCTCAAATTAAGGGTGCTCCAAACTGTGAGCCATATGTGTGTGCGCTCGAATGACACTTACCGTAATGGCTCAAGACGCGCGCTGGAAAAGAAACATCAAAGGGAGCCAACAATTCTGGAGAATTTATGTCTCCCTGTAAACAATCAAAGGTCAAAACAATTCTGGCGGTTTTCCGTATATGTTTTAAAGAAGCCAAAGAAATAAGTTTTAGCCTGTCAGAGTAAGGAGGCAGATGAAGATTATCTGCCCAAGGAAGGCCCCTTAGGGCAAACCGCAAGAACTTGCGTTGAACGGCTTCAATCCGTTTAATGTGGTGATCATAAAAGGGGGACCAAGCAGAACTGGCATATTCGAGAATTGGTCAGACAAATGTACAATAAAAGAGCCTGGAGATGTAGGGATCAGCAAACTTCTTGGACCATCGTTTTACAAAACCCAGCGCTGCGTTCGCTTTGTTTAGAATATAATCAATATGATCCTCAAAAGAGAGATGTGTACTAAGTATTAAACCTAAATCTCTTGTTTTGTCAAATCTTTTAAGAAAGCGTCCACTTATCGCAGAGTTGTAATGCAACGGATACCTTTTACGTGAAAAAGAAGTTCATTTAGAAACGTTTAAGGGGAGCTGATTAATAGTACAGCATTTCTGGAATGCATCTAAGTCAGAGTTTAAATATGACAGTCAAGTACACTGATTATTGTACGAAAAATTTTCGCGTCGTCAGCATAAAGGACCCCACACACCGGCGCGAAATACTCGCAATGATAGCGGCGACGAAAATTTCGCGCTTGTCGCGGTAGCGAAATTCGCGTGCATCCGCACACCGAAGCGTTTCTTGCACTACTGGAATTCGCGAACTTGATCTGTACAGTCGATATTTGTGGAGTTTTTTTTCAAAATGTGTTCATCATCAGATGAAAAAGAAGCCCTTTTGTTTATAATGTTGGAAGAAGAGGAAAATCACAGGTTAGTACTTTGCCACATGAAAACTTTATTTTTAACAAATTATCAACAGATATGTTTTATAAAACTCTTTTCAGAAAAACAAAGAATTGGATCGATCCTATAAATCAAGAAAGACGTCAATATGGAGAATTTCATACCTTAATGCCACAACTTCGAAAGGATAATAAGCGTTTTTATATTTATTTTAGGATGACTACTGTATGTTTTGATGAAATATTAAACCTTATTAAAGGTGATATTCGGAAGTTTGACTTTTGGGAATATTTGTAGCCTCCAGAGCCTGGATTAAACGCTTTTACTAATTATAATAACGACCCAAGACGCGCATCAAGATTAGCATTTGATACAAAAGAAAAGTTTGTCAATTATTTTAATTCGTAAATGCGAGCCAAAATGTTAAATTTAACTTGAAATTGGGCCTTGGATGGGCCGATATTACTTTTTAAGGAATTTAAAATTTATACTTACTGGTTTCATTCAATTCCTTCCGAAGTTAGTAATAAAAGAGCAAATTTATGGTTTCATTCAATTCCCTCCCAATTTCATACCATATTTTGTCTTTCTTCCGCATATTTTTATAATCCTCGTGTGATAAATCGTATAAAATACGATGTTTTTTAACAATTTCTAGTAATTTTTCAGTCTTTGCCATCTTTTACACACCGGTTTTAATAAATACACAGTCAACACTTGAACGAAATACGCACCGATGGCGATAAAAACGCTGACTGCAGCGAAACTTATTCGCGGCGAATTATTCGCTGCAAAATCGCTAGCACAGCGGATTCGCGACGTGCCGGTGGGAATAATCACATTAGACGCTATGTAAACAAACTACTGCGAATATTTCGCTGCGAAATTTCCGCAGCTCGAACGAATATTTCGCGCCAGTGTGTGGGGACCTTAACAGAGAATCTTAGAATGAGCCAATATTAAAGAGATATCCTTACTGTAAATAACAAATAATAGTGGACCAAGATGACCACCCTGTGGTGCAACACGTCCGAAAAAACGTCATGAACACGGACACTTTGGGTACGATCGGATAAATACGAGGAGATCCAATTAACGAATAAATTAGGGAAACCAAGAACAGTCAATTTATGTACAAGATTTTTATGATTCATCCTGTCTAAAGGCTTAACAAAAACGTTTAAAACTGCAATCGACTTGCTTGCCAGATTCAATAGCAGATAAGCAGTAATTAGAAAACTCAAGGAGATTGTCGTAGTCGATTTATCTTTTATGAAGCAATGCTGGTAAAGGACATAAGGAAAGGCTTGCAATGAAAATAAAGCACCTCACGAACCAAGGCCTCGAAAAGAGGCAACAGATCTTTAATTTGATATGTCAGATCTATTACCTTTTTTATGCAAAGAAGTAATTACAGACATCTTCCATGGCTGATGAAATACATCCAAACAGATAGATACGTGAAACAAGCAACCTGACAAATTGATTACGAATCAGCTTCACTCCGAGAGGCACAGTAGATCTTCCAAGTTTGATCTTTAAATTTTTTAAGTGTTTAACAAAAGAATCAAGCCAAGTCTGAAAAGAATTCCAACTATTGGTTCTTTTTACGGGAACACAACCAGCAAAACACACAGAGACTATAAAATGATTTAACCGCAATTTCGATGTCACGCTTATTCAGAACTGCACTCCAGTCACAAGAAGAAAGACACTGACCAATTTGAGAAAAATCGGCCTTTTTAAAATGATAACAACATTGCACGGTAGAGATCTAACACCGGAAACAGGTTCAAAGGAAAAAATCAAAAACAGAGCATTATGATGAGCACACTCAGGGTATAGTGGAGCCGAACAACGTTTCACCAAAGTCGATGCAGGATTCGTGGAAAAAATCAGATCAAGATATCTGTTATGTTATCATTAGCCATAGCGTTGCATTGAGACAAGCCAGAAGATGCAATGCAATCCAAAAATAACGATGCATGAGTCGGGCCAGAAGTCACTGGCGGCAGCATGATAGCATCCTCCGAGCAGCTCCAGTCAATAGAGGGCAGGTTGAAATCTCCAACCAGAACATTTCGTCAGAAATATTTATATCGCATGAAAGCTTGTCGATGAATGTAGCAAACTGTTCTGTTCATAAACGTCAGGAAAAAGAGTATCTATTAACATGAGGGCACTCGTGACGTTTTTCCTTATCTTTTTTCGACCTTGGTACCGTTACAGGAACGAAGTGAAAATTTCTGCTAGAAATAGGTAGTATTGGGTTCATTGTCGAGCGCATTGCCGAGCTCAAGGACAACGGGTAGGGGGGACGGAAAAAGCTTCGCGGAGGCTGCTTCCCAAGCCCTAGTCGTTGTGATTGAGGCCGGCAACCCACAAAGGGAGATGTCGCAGCGACATGTCAGCTTTGTGGAAGGCTACATTTGGAAGCTATTGGGTGAGACCAAAGAGTCGCCCATGTTTGAGGGAATGGTCGTTTGTGACGGAACCTTAAAGGTTCAGTGTACGAACGAGCACTCTCTCAAATGGCTGCTTGCAAATGTAAGCAAAATTCCAGCTTGCGATGGCATAAAATTTTCTGCTACGAAAGGTAGCGACATGCCCAAGCTGGTTCGAGCGGTTATGTGGATCCCTGGACCACCCAAGGCACCCAGGGACATAATTGCTCGACTGCGTATTCAGAATCCGGGACTGGAAACCAAATACTGGAGAATCCGCGCGTTCAGTAGCAAGAGGAAGAATCCTAATGACCCTGAGGGCTCTACTCTTGCACTGGGCATAGATCAGGAGTCTCTGAAAGTCCTGGATTCCGTTTACGGATGCCGTCCTCATTTAGGCTTCGGAAGAGTGAAAATTCACGTTTCCGGAAAATAAATGAGGACAACGGGTGTAATGGGGAGCAGCTGATTATGATGTCTGCTGACTTGAATATCACTCAAATTAACCTGCAGCACAGTAAATCGGCCACTGCTATCTTAAGTGGAAGGTTGGTAAAACTGCGGACATTCCCCCAAATAACATTAATGCAGGAACCATGGGTTTGCAGGAGGAGAATCTGTGGCTTCGGTGCGATTAGTTGGGGGCAACTCTTTCATTACGAAAGAACGGAACGACCGCGGGCATGTGTTATTGTATCTAATACAATCGAGGCCACGATGTTAAGACAATTTTGCAGTCAAGACGTCGTTGCGGTCAAAGTATCCTACAACGTATCGGGAGCTAAGCAGGATGCAATCTTCGTATCTGCTTATCTGCCATATGACTCCATTAGCCCGCCTCCTTCAAAAGAGCTGCTGGATATTGTGCGATACGCAGAGTCTAATAATTTAGGTCTGGTTATTGGTTGTGATGCCAACGCCCAGCACACCCTTTGGGGTAGCAATAAATGCAATCCCCGGGGGGAGAAATTATTGGATTTCATTCTGTCGTACGATCTCGTGGTTAACAATAAGGGAAACAACCCAACTTTTGTCACGAGTAGGCGACAGGAAGTAATAGACCTGACACTCACAAATAGGAAGATGTCAAACCTTATTACCAACTGGCGAGTTTCAAAAGAGGAATCTCTTTCGGACCACAGATACCTGGAATACCGAATAGCCATCGATATCATAAATATCCCGGCCGGACGGAATCCTAGGAAGACTGATTGGGAAAGGTACAAACAACTTCTTTCATCGAAGGAAATTAATGTACGCAAAATCCGCTCCACGAAGGATATTGAGGACGAGACCCAAAAATTGAGTCGGACCTTATTGGATGCCTTTGAGGAAGCGTGCCCTCTCAGAAAGAGCAGATGTGACAAGAATGTCCCCTGGTGGAACAACAACCTGCAGAAGCTCAGGAAAACAACCAGAAAGCTTCTAAAGAGGGCCTTAAGAACTCAGGAAGATGATGATTGGCTAACCTATCAAACTGTACAGCGTGAGTATAAGAGAGAGATAAGATCTGCCAAGGTCTCCTCTTATAGGAAATACTGTGAGGAACTGGTGGGGATGAGAGAGGCTGCAAGGCTGCATAAAGTCTTTAAGAAAGACAATACAGCCAAACTAGACACTCTCCGTAGGCCTGCGGACGGAGGTTACCGAGCTCCAAACAGGAAGCATATGAAATCCTGTTTGAGACTCATTTTCCGGGCAGTCAGAGAATTCAATTAGATGAAACCCAAGTGAATTTACAAGAGAGAGTAAATATCACCAGGAAAGATAAATACATAGCATCCAAGGTTGTGACTGAGGAAAGGATCGAGATGGCCTTGACCTCTTTCGAAAACTTTAAGACCCCAGGTCTGGATGGTATATATCCAGCCATGCTAAAAACAGGAAGTACGTCTCTAGTTCCGGCACTAAAGAAAATCTTTAGGGCCTGCTTAATCTGGGGATACGTGCCAACTGCTTGGCGTAAAGTCAGAGTAGCTTTTATACCTAAACCGGGCAAAGAAGATTACACTCTGGCAAAAAGTTTCAGACCCATTAGTTTAACATCATTCCTTTTGAAATGTCTGGAACGACTGGTAGAAAAACACATCAGGGGGGAAACGCTGAGAAGAAGACCCCTCAGTGAACACCAGCATGCCTATAGGAGTGGAAGATCCTGTGAATCTTCACTGCACGATCTAATCTATAAAATAGAAAGTGCGGCGGATCGTGGATCTTTTGCTCTTGGGGTTTTTGTGGACATTGAGGGAGCCTTTGATAATGCAATGTTCTCATCCCTATGTGATGCTGCCAAGGCGTATGGAGTGGACCCTGTGCTTATACGATGGATCCATTCCATGCTGTCACAGAGACTACTTTTAACAGAAAGCGGAAGCGACACTGTTATGAAAGTTGGGAAGGGCTGCCCGCAAGGGGGAGTACTCTCACCTCTACTGTGGTGCTTCTTAGTAGACTCGCTTTTAGGCGAATTATAAAGTCTAAATATACATACACAGGCCTACGCTGATGATGTGTGTGCACTCGTTTGTGGGGACTCGTTAAGGGACGTCTGTATTAAAATGCAGAGGACCTTGGATAGGATCCAGAACTGGTGTGAGAGGCATGGCTTATCAGTGAATCCTAGAAAGACAACACTTGTGCTGTTCACTAGGAAGAGAAAACTGGATAATCTCAAGCTTCCAATTCTGAAAGGTGAAACCATTCAACTCTCCAAGGAAGTTAAATACCTAGGGGTGACTCTAGACAGCAAATTGACTTGGAAGGCTCATGTCGAACACAAGGCATCTCGGGCATTAAATGCCTTTTGGCAATGCAGAAAAGTCTTTGGGAAGACATGGGGTCTAAAACCCGCTGTGGTACATTGGATGTACATAGCCATCATTAGACCCATTATTACATATGCGTCAGTGGTCTGGTGGAACAGAACGGAGATAAAATCGACTCGTTCTGTTCTTGACAGAGTACAGAGAGAGGTCTGCATAGGGATAACAGGAGCTTTTAGCTCGACACCTGGTGCAGCTCTAAACGCGATGCTTAACATGCAACCCTTGGACATTGCTATCCAAGAAGAAGCAATGAAGACCGTGTGCCGCCTAAAGAAGTGCGGACTCTGGCACGGTAAACATGCTATCGGATATGGTGTTATATCACAAAGGCTTGAAGAAAAGTGCATTTTATTCAATATGCCGGCGGATGATATGACCCCGATATTAATGTTCGGAAGAAGATTTCAAATTCCCTTCCCAAAAAGGGAGGAATGGGAAGATCCAAACAAAATATTGAATGGACTCAACGACATCTTCTATACAGACGGCTCGAAGACCGTAAACGGTACAGGCGCTGGATGGTTTTTGAACGAAGAGATCAAATACAGTTACTCACTTGGAAACATAGCGACGGTCTTCCAAGCTGAAGTTTTTGCCATTCTAGAAGTGGCCAACTGGATAATTGCCCAGAGGTGGCAAGGTAGAAGAATAGGTATCTGCAGCGACAGTAAGGCTGTTCTTGCTACACTTCTTAATCCCAATACTCGAACAAAAATAGTCCGAGATTGTAAGAAACGACTGAATTCGGTTGCAAAATGTAATCAGGTCATTCTTATATGGGTCCCTGGCCACCAAGGAGTAGAAGGCAACGAGTCTTCAGATTCCCTGGCGAGGGAAGGCGCTAACTCCCACCCCATAGGTCCAGAGCCCATTATTGGTATTAGTTCTGCGGCGTTGAAGAACTGGATAACTCGACACGTTGACTTAGTTCACGGAGAGAGATGGTCCGGCCTAAGTACCTGCAGACGTACCAAGTACTTTATAGGTAATCCGAACAAGAATACTGCGAAATTCTTACTTAGCTTAGGTAGGAAAGATTGCAGGGCTCTAGTAGGGACAATTACAGGGCATAACACTCTTGGCAAACACTTGAATACCCTGGGAATCATCGACGACCCTGCGTGCCCCTCGTGTGGGGAGGAGGAGGACAGCACAGAGCACTACCTCTGTGACTGTCCTGCGTTCTCTCGTGCACGTAGGGACGCGTTTGGCGCCGATGTTATGAGGATGGAGGACTTCGATTCTCGATCTCTGTTTGAGATTCTCCAGTACATCAGGACAACGGGGAAGTTCAGATAGAGCGGGGGTTTTGAGCGCAATGGACTAAAAAGTCTGAGCGTTCGAGGTGTTTTGCCTCCCCCCCCCCCCCCCCCCCCCCCCCCCCCCAACAAATCAAATCAAATCAAATCAATTGGGTTGGCACGAAAGTAATGAGGCACTCTAGAAAACTCTACTCATATTCTTTTTCTAATCTATTGTTTTCGACCGTATTCTAGTATGTTATAGAACATTCTAGGTGCTTCAGTCCTAGGGGTATATAAAAGCGCACGCACGATTAATTCAGTCAGTTTAAAGAAAAATGGATGAGCGACAAGCTCGAACTCTATACCTTTACGAGTGTTTGTTAGGCCATTAGGCTCAGATACTACAAGTCACGCAACAGTGTCTCGTTTGTTCAAACACTTCAGTACAGGAGACCGAAGCCTCGAAAGTCAGCCTCGCTCGGGACGACCACCAGCTTTCGACAATGATGATTTGCGCCATGAACTGCAACAGAAGCCGGATGCAAGCATTCGTGAATTAGCGACAAAACTCCACTGCAGCCATCACGCTATTTATTTATTTATTTAATTCGCTTAATACAAGCTACAAAACTTAAACTAAGCTTAGACTAAAACTAAAACTAAACTAAAACTACAACTGATAAAATTAAAAGGTGAGAACGAGGGGGAGGAGGCAGTAATTATGGTGGTGGGTCATGCTGGTAAAGGGCATGTCTGAGGGAGGTTTTATCTAAATGGAAATTGAAGGCAGGAGAGTTGTTAGTTTTGCGTAACATTCTAGTAATAGGTTCGAAGTGTCCGTAGTTGGTGCGGTGACTGGTTAGACGAAAGAGTGGAAAGGATCGTACGTTGCGAGGATTGGTGTTGATGGATATGTTATGCAAAATTTCAGGACAGTCAATGGAACCGGCTAGGACCTGATGGATAAAGATTATATCGGCGAGGTCACGGCGCGTTGCTAAAGGTTGGAGGTCAATCAGTTTCAAACGGTCCTCATAAGGAGGAAGATTAAGGTTATCAACCCAGGGAAGGCCACGTAACGCGAAGCGGAGGAATCTGCGTTGCACTGATTCGATTCTATTGATAATTGTTGGCTGGGAGGGTGACCAAACTTGGCAAGCATATTCAAGTAGGGGCCTGACAAAGCAGATATAAAGAGCTTTAGTGACATAGGGGTTAGAAAATTCCTTAGACCAGCGTTTAATAAAGCCCAAAGCTGAGTTGGCTTTGCTTATGATGTGATCGATGTGAGAACGGAAATTGAGTTCACTATCACAGATGATGCCCAGATCACGGAGAGAGCTAACTGATGGAATGGGTTCGCCAGAAAGAAAATAGATCCTAGGAGTGACGGGGAGACGCTTGCGGGAATAAGTGATAGATTGGCACTTGGAGATGTTCAGGTCAAGGAAGTTTTTTAGGCACCAGATAGAAAAGTTGTTTAAGTCATCTTGAAGGAATGCTGAGTCAGATGCGTTGGAGATTCGTTTGGAGATTTTCATATCATCAGCATAAATTAATATATCAGAATGTTTGATTACCAACTCAACGTCATTTATGGATAATATGAAGATTAATGGACCCAGGTGACTGCCTTGGGGGACGCCAGAGAGGGATGTAAAGGGTTTAGAGACCGCTGAGTCAAATCGAACCATGTATTGCCGATCATCAAGGTAGGATTTGATCCAGGAGATAAAACGAGGATGAAAACCAAGGATACTGAGCTTTAAAACAATGATTTGATGAGAGATTTTGTCGAAAGCTTTACTAAAGTCGGTGGCAATAACGTCAACTTCGTCACCACTTTCCATAGCTTGCAGCGTTCGTGACACAAAAACGATCAGATTGGTAGTTGTGGATCTCCCTTTAAGAAAACCGTGTTGTATAGGGGAAAGAAGAGACTTACAGTGGAAAAACATGGCGTCATATACAAGGCTTTCGAAAAGTTTGGGAATGCAGGAAAGTTTGGCTATGGGACGGTAATTTGAAACATCGCTTTTACAACCTTTTTTATGGATTGGGACAATATATGAAACTTTCCAAGAACAGGGAAAAACACCTTCAGAAAGAGAAAGCGAGAAGAGGGTAGAAAGAGGTAGTGTCAAGTAGGCAGCGCATTTCTTTAGGATAATGGCAGGAATTCCATCGGGGCCAGGATTGTAATCGTCGGTGAGAGCGTTGATTTTGGCGGCAACAAGAGCAGGATCGATGTCAATGGAAGTGAGGGATGTTTGAGGGCTGTTTTGCATGTAACGGAAATAGGTGAGATCAGGATCGGAAACTTGATCGCTAAAAGATTGACTAAAGAAATCAGCGAAGAGATTGACGATGGTAGCCGGGTCGGATGAAGAGGAATCACCAAGTTTAAGGGTCGAAGGGTATCCATTAGATTTCTTTTTCAAATTGATAAAATTGTAGAATTGCTTAGGGTCGGAGATGAGTTTAAATTGCATACGTTCAAGGTATTCATTGTAGAGAGATTCACAACGTTTGGAAAAGAGGGCAGAGATGGCAAGATAAGAAGAGTAGTCTGGGTTGGACCTAGAACTGAGATAGGAATGCCATAGCTTGTTTCTTTTGTTACGGAGAGATCGAAGTTCTTTATCGTACCAAGGTGGGGCAGAAGTGCGAGTTTTTATAGGTTCCAAGGGGACACATTGGGACAAGCAATTAAATAGAACTGTGTAGAAAATGCCAACACAGTTGTTAGTGGATAATTGAGGATTGTTTAGGGATGAGGAGAGGTTAGAATTGGATAGGAGGGAATTTAACTTCGAAAAGTCCGTTTTATAAAAGTTGAAGTGGAAACGGGGTTCGGAGTAGGCGTTAGTGCGAGAAGAAACATAAAATAAGGTAAGAGAAAGGGGAGGGTGATGATGATCAAGGGTGGAAAGAAGGTCGTTGCTTTCACTAACAAAAGAATTAATAGGGTTAGATGAAAATATTAGGTCAAGCTGACGCCCTAGGTTATTTTTGACACCACTGATTTGGCAAAGACCAGAGTCGGAGAGATGATCAACAATCAGCAGTTCTGTTGCAGATGTAGCATTAGTTGGAATATAAAACGAATCATCATCAGAGAGAGACCACTGCAGGCGGGGGAGATTGAAATCACCGAGGACTGTCATATCATCACAGGGATCAAGGAGAGCAGACAGGGCGTCGATTGCATCAGTAGCAAGTTTGTAGGCTTCAAGCGTTTGTGCAGGGCGGATATAGCAACATAAAATGAAAAGCGCGCGACGGTTGAGGGCAATTTTGACAGACACATATTCGAACAAGGGAGTATCAGAGGTGGTGATTTGAGTAGCGCTGTAACGGTTGTGAACAGCAAGGAGAACACCACGACCTGAAGGGCCAGTAGAATCTAAATGACCATCGACACGAAAGACAGTGAAGTCATGTGGGAAAAGTTCATAGTTGTTGAAGTCAGGAGTTAGGTTTGTTTCAGTTAGGGCGAAAATATCAAAAGGGAGCGACTGGGACTTTAAGAAGACGTCATGAGTTTTAGTACGGAGTCCTCTGACATTCTGGTAATAAAGGGACAGAGAATTAGTCGGATGGTTGAAATTTGTATTGTGTGTGGAGGAGTGGGGGCGTGAGGCGGAAATAGGCAGGTGGCTAGGAACGAAAGAAATTTTTAGAGTCATTGCGAGCCTTTTGGAGGTGGGAAATACGTTTAGAGCTAACATAAGAAGCATAGGAGGAGAGGTCATCGGCAACTTCCTGAGAGGGAATATTGAAGGCTTCGTGGTATTTAAAGAATAGTTGACGCAGAACAGTAGGATCAGTGGGGAGACCTTCTTGATGGATAGAGGTCATCACATAGGTCTTAGTTTTTCCTTCGAAACACACATTACCTGCTTTATTATGAAGAAAGGCTAAATAAAGGCGCACATTGTTGTAAATTTGATGATCACGAAGACGCGACAATAAATAGCGGCTATCACGTGATTCGGCTGATTGCATTGTCAGCTTTACAACGGGGGGAAGAAGAGGGTCAATAAATGTTGGTTTATGAATGGTGGAAGAGGAACGCTATAGAACATCACCTGCACGAGCTCGGATATATGAGAGTTTTATCCCGACGGACACCTCATGCCCTCACAGACGCCACTCGTGCTGCTCGGGTCGCCGTCTGCCAATCGCTACTACTTCAACCGCGCCGGAAGGAGTTTTTGGAGGATTTGGTCACAGGGGACGAGTCGTGGGTTCTCTACGAAAACAGTACGCGCCGTTCCTTCTGGCTGCCACGAAAGGAAGACCCACCAACTCAACCAAAGCAATATCAAAACCGCGGCGAAAAAGTTCTATTGTGCTGCTTTTGGGATTCTCAGGGCATGCTGTTTTATGAATTATTACATAATGAAACAGTTAATGCTAACACATATGCGGCGCAGCTCGATAAACTAGCCACAGCTATCAAAGAAAAAAGACGAAGAAGAGCCAATGTCATTTTACTTCATGACAACGCTCGCCCGTACACTGCATCCACCACCCGCCAACAACTGCAGGGCTTAGGCTGGGAAACGGTACCTCATCCACCATATTCCCCAGACATTGCCCCTTCAGACTATCATTTATTCAGAGCCATAAAAAATTATTTGCGTGATAAACGCTTTAACAATTTTAATGAAGTTGAAACCTACGTAGCGACCTTCTTCAACTCACGGCCCGCTGAGTTCTGGGCAACAGGCATTCAGTCCTTGCCTATACGTTGGCAAGAAGTCATAGATGCTCACGGCGAGTATTTGATTGACTAAATGTATAGTAAAATAAAAATGTTAGAATTTAAAATGTAAAAACAAACTGTCTCATTTCTTTCGTATCAACCCGATAATACAGAAGGCATAGGTGAGAGAAAGACAAAAATTTGGGGCGAAAAGTGGAACACTCCTGCAGAGTGCACCTCACAAAAATCTTTTAACACAAAACTTTTCTATGAACACATTACAAGCTGCCTTTTCCATAGCCACACACCTAACACGTTATGTTATGCTTACCCATCATTTATCTAAAGCACATTTTATTTTATTTTATTAATTCCGACTAAAAAGGCACTTTTTTACTTAAAAACTTTTAAGCTTGTTCAAATTTACGAACAAATCAAGACCACCCGGTACTTTCCGCAAAGCGAGCGAAGCACGCAATAATTTAAAATTAGGGCGCCTTTAAAAATGCTGAATGAAAAAATGTAAACAATCTCGTCCGTATTAATTCTCGGTGTGTGCTAGCTGCCTCTTCTCCCTTCTCCGATTCGGCATTTCCCTATAACTTCACGTTGTGTTACAGTAAAACAAAGTACAAAGTAAATTTTTCTATTTCTATAGCGACTAGAACCAAACAAATCTTCTACTACTTCTACTTTTACATACAATATCACTTCTACTTCTGCCTACAATATTACTTCTACTTACCGTCCTTTAACACGTATTACCAAATTTTGATATGTAACCAAAAACTAATTCACGATGATAAAAAATGCACTGTGATTGCTGTACCGAAGATTGTAGCCGAGACAACCACCACAATACCCCCTTCCCAGCGAATTACCCAAAGAGCGAAAATATCGAGATATTAGATTAGATAGATATTTTACCTAGAATTTTGAAAAATAAATCCATTTATTTCCAAAATTTTTTTTCCACGGAATGTAATTTTATTATTGTTTAACAATGCCCCTGATGTCGCCTTTCTTCCGCAAAAATCCGTAGCCGGCTACACGAAACGGTTTTCCAACTAAACGTAATAAAGTGAATTTACGATGGACCTAAAAAATGAATTTTCTGGGTCACCGTTGCCAGGTAAAGTACCTGGATAGGTAATTCCAATTTTTTAAGCAAATGAAGATAAAACAGTTTAACAGTTGGTTTTTTACAGTTTTTATTCAAAAAATGCCAAAAAATTAATTATAATAAATGACCCCCACTCTGCACAAATCATAACTGTAACCTTCGGATTAATGATTGCCTTACTTTAGTAAAATTAGAACTATTATTTCTAATAATATTGCAGGCACCCTCAAGTCTACCCGAAATTTTATGTACACCTAATTCTCTTTTTACACGATTTTTTTACACGAATTTGATTTAACACGAGTTCAAAAGAAAAAAAATTTCTCATTTTACACGAATTGTTTTGTTTTAACTCGATTTTTAATATTCCAGGAATATTTTAGTCTTACGTAAACGTATGCGTTTATTGTCAGAAAGTGACAATGCATAAAATTTTCTTATGTCTTTATTATTTTAACTTCTTTTATATTAATGAATTTCAGATATAATTCCCTTTTTCCAAAGTAGAAGTTATTTTTTATAAAATATTTAATGAATTAAAATGTGCAAGCATGAAATAAGTGAACTCTAACAAGAACTTTTTAATATTGTTTACACCTAATTCTCTTTTTACACGAATTTTTTTTACACGTATTTTTTGGGAACGTATCTATCGTGTAAAAAGAGAATTAGGTGTATTTCCATGACTCTTCCGAGGAGATGTGTATATGTGGCTGTTGTCTACGTCCCACCCAAATCTTCGTTTGGGTCTTATGATCAACTAGCCATCCAAGTCGACAGGATCGCTGGCTTAATGAAAACACACGACGAGTTCCTACTCTTCGGTGACTTTAACCTACCATCAGTCTCCTGGACACGCTCATCGGACGAGAATATTCTCTCCCCCTCTCTCGCCAGTGCTCCGCATTATGCTGCTACTTTCATTGACAATTTGTTGACTTCCGGACTATCACAGACCTGCAGCATTGCTAATGCCAACGATAAATTTCTGGACTTGATCTTTTCGTCAAATCCGGAGTGTACGGCTACATCACCCTGCCCAACACCTCTCTTAACCGAGACTGGACACCATCCTGCTATTACTGTTTCTTTAACCACCGATGCGTTCGATTTAAATTCTCCTGTTTCCGTTGATTTCTGTTATAACTTCAAAAAGGCTGACTTTTATTTGATTAACCAATGGCTCTCCACTCAGGACTGGAGCTTTTTCGTTGAGGACCGTGACATTGATCTGGCTCTCAACAATTTTTACAATATTTAAGATCTGGAAAAAGTTCAGCTTCTCTAGGGACGACGCGGATTATGCAGCCTACTTTTCTCTTCAAACCCAGTTCTCGAAGAGTTGGAATCATCCTATAAAATCTACTTGAACAACACGAAGAGTTCTTTGCGCGATAATCTAAGACGGTTTTGGAATTTTGTAAATTCCAAGCGTGGTTGCGATGGTTATCCCGCATCACTTAGTCTCGGCGATACCAATTCTGACGATCCACAAGTGATTTCTGATCTCTTTGGTGATTTCTTTGAGTCTGCTTTCCTGCCCGTTAGCTGTGATATCGATGTCTGTGATACTAGTTATAAGGATTTCTCGTACTTGACGACGCTTCCGCCGACTTCTTTAGGTATTAAGGACTTACCGGTTGACGAAGTTAAGCTTCTTTCCAAAATATAGAACTTAACTGATAGTTTCGCTTGCGGGCCGGATGGAATTTCTGCTGCTCTGATTAATCGATGCAGCAAGGTGCTGGCTCCTATTCTTTGTTATTTATTTAATTTATCCTTGTCTTGTGGTGTTTTTCCTACACCTTGGAAACTTTCCACCATTTTGCCCCTACACAAAAAGGGTTCCAAGTGTGATATATCGAATTATAGATCTATCGCTAATTTTTGTTGTGTGGCTAAACTTTTCGAGTCAATGATCTGTGATTCTCTGTATTTTCACTGCAAGCCCTTTCTTCATTCATTCCAACACGGTTTCCTCAAGGGGAAATCTACCACCACTAATCTTTTGGAATTTTCTTCCTTCTGTTTATCAAATATTGAAAAGGGTAAGCAAGTTGATTACATTTTCACTGACTTCAGTAAGGCTTTCGACCGAATTAATCACACAATTCTACATAATTATCGCATTACGGATTTCCGCTGCTTTTTACGAAGTGGCTTTCATCGTATTTGTCTAATCGTTCTCTGCGGGTCCCATTTCTTAATTGTTTATCAAGGGAAATTTTTATTACATCCGGTGTACCTCAGGGTAGTTATTTAGGTCCGCTTCTGTTCATCATTTATTTAAATGATCTTTCTTTGTTACTGTCCAATTCAAGAATTCTTTGTTATGCCGATGACGCCAAGATCTTTCGCGTAACAAATACTGAGCATGACTGTAATTTATTAAATTCTCATCTGGATACTTTTCACAAATGGTGCTTGTCTAATCATCTTCCTCTTAACATTGACAAATGCACCTATATGTGTTTTTCACGCAAGAAAAGTATTGTTTCATTTGCTTACTCTATCGACGGATGCTCGTTACAAAAACTTGAGAAGACGAAGGATCTGGGTGTCTGGCTTAACAGCCAGTTTTCTTTTGAAGATCACATTGACGCGATAGTGGGTAAAGCTGGTGCTACCCTGGGCTTTGTTAAGCGCTGGTCGAAGGAGTTTAATGATCCCTATATTACCAGGACTCTTTTTTGTACCTTCGTTAGGCCTATCCTTGATTACGCCAGTTTGATTTGGTCTCCGTTTTACGAGGTCCACATTTCTCGCATTGAGGCGGTCCAGCGGAGATTTCTCAGATTTGCTCTTCGCGATCTTCCCTGGGACAATCCTTTGCTGCTGCCTCCATATGCTGATCGTCTGAAGCTACTTAATTTGCAATCTCTGGAACAACGTCGCATCACCGCTAAAATTGTGTTTACTCATGAGTAGTGGGTAAAATCAATTCGCCCGAGTCCGTTGCCTTATTCAATATTTCCGTCCCTCCCCGTACCGTAAGAGATCATGACTTTCTCCATGTGCCTTATTATTATTATTATTTATAGGTACCTCTCGATAGCAAACGCGACCTGAAAGATCTATTGTGCTAAGCCCCTCTAGATTAGACCCCATCCAAGTCAAGGTCCTTGAATAAGGCTATGGTACTCTGGGGCGTCGCATTCGACACATCTGCCGGAGCGATGATAGACGCTCCGAAGTGTGTCAGCCTTTGTCGACATAAGGCCAGACAGTGGCAGAGCACGTGCTCTGCTGTTTCATCCTCTTCCAAACAGAATCGGCATGTATTATCATCTTGTACACCTATCTTTTTAAGATGGTATTTTAGGGCACAGTGTCCCGTTAGTAGGTCGGTGATGATTTTTAGATCCAGCTTGTTGAGCAGTAAGATTTTCCTCGTCCTCTGCTCTGAGGGGTGGATGAATCTTTTTGCTTGCCTTAGTCCGGTTTGATTATTCCAATGTATGGCTTTACTGTCTTTTTACCACAGCCTGAGGTAGGATCTATAATAGCTCCTGGCAAGGCCATAGTAAGGCTCTGGTCCGATGAAACCGGATTTAGCTCCATTTCTGGCAAGTTCATCCGCCTTCTCGTTACCAATTATTCCTTCATGGCCCGGTACCCAGGCTATGGTAAGCCTATTGGACTTTGCAAGTATTTTTAACGTTGACAGGCAATACCAAACAGAGCGCTTTAATCGCTGCTTAGCTGTCTGTCAAAATGCATATTTTAGCACATCACATTCCCTTTCCTAAGATGGTTCGGGCGCAGGTATCTACAGCAATTATCTCGGCCTGGAATATCGTGGGAGTTCTCCCTAAGGCCAAAGAGATCTGGCAATTGGGTCCGTAGACACCCGCTCCGGAGAATTCGTCGCATCTAAAGCCGTCTGTGTACCACGCAGAGACACCCAGTCGGGAGGGGTTTTTATTTTCTTTCCACCACTGTCGGTCATTTATTAAGCTTTTGAATGATACGTCCAAAGAGTATAGCAGGATAAGCATGGGTCAGATGCCCCTCGGGAAAGTTAGGTTGATATTTTTACCATGAAATCACCTTCTTAAGAGAAACATTTTCCTAAGTTATCACACCTCTGCACGCGCTAGTTTTTAAAATAAACAATTAATCGAATTTTGAAAAAAAATTTTTTTTTTTTTTTATAACACAAAATTTTTTTGTGATCTTTTTTGCAAACACTAGATACACTAAAGAAGTATTAAACAAGACACTTTTAAGTCTTCGCAGTGATTTATATACCGAAATATCACAAATTAAAAAATTTCAAAAAAACAAATGTCACGTATTTTAAGAGACACACTCATGATTTTTTTTTTATAAATGACCCTTATTATGCTCTATAACATATATTTTTTTCAAAATTTTCGCTAGGGTAGAACAGTGTTAAAAAAAATATTATTGCTATCCATATAAGGCAGGGGGTGGGAAGGAAGGGGACAGAAGCAAAAGTGGGCCTTTCAAGAAAAAATGCTTATTTATTGGAAATTCTCTCATTCGATTTACTTGTTTAGACATGAATTCGAGACAAAAACAAAGTAAGCAAACACGCATCAACTTGTCGCATATTGCAGCGCACAACTAGGTGCTCGTAGGAAACAAATGTAATAATAAAGTGATGACTACAAAAACAATAATATATGTACACTCCTGGAAAAAAAAAGGTTCGCACTCATTAAAAATAACGACCTAATTGCTTCATTGGTGCTAGGGCAGGTAAAATGCAACATAACGGTAATAAAAGTGATGAAACATATCCTTAATGTGTGTATTACCATAGATCATTGCAATTAGAGCATTGAAAGGGTTAAGAAGTGTTAAGATAGCTGAAGTGTGTCAAGTGAAGTGAATTGAAATGGCGAGGCAACGAAGAATGTCTGTTGAAATAAAATCAAAAATTCGAACGTTGAAAGGTTTATTGTGTTCAAATAGACAAATAGTATCTGAAATAGGATTCAGTGAATATGCTGTGCGTAAATTTTTGAAAAATTACTGCGAATCTGGAAGTTGTGAGAGAAAGCAAGGCTCTGGGCAGAAAAAAAAGATTACGCCTCGGCAGGACAACTTATTGAAGCAGTTAATCCTGAGAAATCGATTTGCTTCTTCCGGAACTTTACGGGCACAACTTTAGGAAGCAACAGGGCTAAAAATATCCGATCGGCTTGTATGGTATCGACTAAAAGAAATGGGGCTTGTATCCCGTCGGCCAGCGAAAAAGCAGTTACTAACGACAAGAATGAAGCACAAACGCTACGAATGGGCTCAAGAAAGAAGAACTTGGACGAATTCCGATTGGGGAAAAGTCATATTCTCCAACGAGTCCAAATTTAACCTGATGGGGTCAGATGGAGCTGCCAGAGTTCACCGTCGAAAAGGTGAACGTTATAGCATCATATCAACCATAAAACATTCACCCTATATAATGGTTTGGGGATGCAATACTTCGGTTGGTGTTGGCCACTTAATAATCCTGGAGGGGTCTGTGAACGCAGAGAAATACAAAAAACTAATATTGGATGGTGTTGTTCCCGCTCTAGAGGAGCTGAGTCAAATAACAGAAAATCCTGTTTTTCAAGACGACTCAGCTCCTTGCCATCGAGCTAGATCTGTCAGTATTTACGAAAAGATCATATAAAATGTCATTCTCTAATTCATTATTGGTGTCTTTTCTATCGTAGATTGAAGTCTACAAAGAGGAATTGGGAATAAATTCGTTGCCTTGGCCTGCAAACAGCCCGGAACTCAATCCCATAGAGAATGTTTGGGCTACTTTTGGACAAAAAGTTGCCAAAAAAAGACCTCAATCATTGGCTGATCTCAAAAAAATTGTGGAGGAGACTTGGTACAATGAAATTAACTTAGAATATTTGAAAATATTGTACTCATCAATGAAAAGTAGGGTTGACGAGGTAATAAGAAAAAAAGGTGGTGCTACCCACTATTAAAAGCAATAAAATGTTATAGAAAAAAACAAATGTTTTATTATTTTTCAGAACACTCGTGTAAGAATATAATTTAGTCACCTCTAATACTAAAACATCAAAATTTTCATGAAATTCCTTTAATTTTGGAAAATATTCAGTTCACAATTATTAAAGAAAAATTTCAAAATATCTTTTTAATGCTTTCATATGTTTAAATGTTCTCTAAAAGCCCTCACAGAGAAATGTTATTACTTGTTACTATATTTACTAAATGTTCTAGAACCAATTTTTTATATTTTATACTGTAGAAAAAGAAATAAACTGCAAAGTAGCGATTTTCCGGTACTGCGAACTTTTTTTTTTCCAGGAGTGTATATAGTATACCAGTGTCGCAATTTGCTTAGTCTTTCCATTTTTTTGAGGAACTTCTCTGAGAGTGTAATTAAGTGAACAGTTTTTAGAGCCACTGTATATTATTGTTTTTCTAGTTATCACTTTATTTTACATTTGTTTCCTAAGAGTCTTTCCTACCTAGTTGGACTTAAGTTAAGAATAAGGTCACCTCTCGGATTTTAATGAAACTCGGTAGGAATATAGGCTAGGCTAGAACGAAGGAATATGCAAACATTTTTTATCGGGAAGCTTTACTTTCCGAGAAATTGAACTTTGAATTTCTAAGAAAGTAGCTTTCACGACTAAAAATTCTCTCGTAATTCGTCCGAATTCCGGCCGAATTTCATTTAAATCACAAGCAGTGACCGCACTACACTGCACTGCACTACACAACACTTTCGTCCTGGTAATCCTTCATTGCATGCACAAAAACACCTGGAAATATAAAAATTTGCATTATTTTTGTTGTTCTTACCTATAGACCTGATGACATCTTCGTGTCAATTGTTATCTTTGTGGAGCATCATCACATCTCGTTTCACCTCTAATATTTCCAGGTGTTTTTGTGCATGTAATGAAGGATTACCAGGACGAAAGTGTTGCGTAGTGCGGTCACTGCTCGTGATTTTAATGAAATTCGGCCGAATTACGAGAGAAGTTTTATTCGTGAAAGCTACTTTTTTAGAAATTCGAAATTGAATTTCTCGGAAAGTAAAGCTTCCCGACAAAAAATGTTGCATATTCGTTCGTTCTGCACCTAGGCCAGGGGTCGGCAACCTGCGGCTCGCGAGCCGCATGCGGCTCAGTAGAATCATACTTGTGGCTCTTGAGTACTATAATAGTACTGAAAAATTAGCTGCAATAGTGCCATTGTCAAATGTTAATAATCCCGAGCACACAACAAAATACGCGGCAGATCGCATTCATGTAAACCTAGCTTTAGCTTACTTTGATCCCCACTCTCACCGACGCGACACTGGGAACCACTCGTGTCTTGAACATATCAAGATATTCCTGCTTCAAAAAGGATATAAGGAATATCCTGAGTTAAGCAATGATGTGGCTGCAAAATTTTTATTTTTCCGTTGATATGACATCACATTTAACCAACTTGAATAAAAATCTACAAGGGAGAGGTAATATTGCATACACTCTTTTAGAAGTTATACTTTCGTTTGAACAACAGTTAACATTATTTGTTCAAGACATGGAGAATGGACACTTACTAATTGAAACTTTAAGAGTTTACAGAAACAATTAAAGTTGTAATATTAACAGTGCATTTTTTGCCACAGCTATTGTAAAAATTATATATATAAATGAAGAGTCTTTTTACACTCGTTTTAAAGATTTTAGATCTGAAAAACCGACTCTATCATTTTTAACAAAGCCACTAGTGGCGAAGGTGTGCGAGTTGGATTTTACACCGTTCCCAACCATTGATAGAGCTCAATTTGAGTTACAGTTGTTAGATTTGAAAAACAAAGATCAATGGACAGAAAATTTAATAAATTTGCAGTCAGAACTAGAAAACTTAGCTAGAGAGAAAGGAAAATTGGCTGTCAGACAACAGTGGAGGGATCTTTCAAAATGTAGGAAGGAGGAAGAAATTATATTTGAAATATGGAACTGTCTGCCTGATTTTTATGATCAAGTGAAAAGATATGCATTTGGTATCTTGACATTCTTCGGATTTTTTTAAATTTTCTCATATCAATGTACAACCTCTCAAGATTATTGTGTTAAAATGTGAAGTCGATTAAAGTAAAACTAACGTTGTAAGTCCCCGCCCCTCCGATCCGACTTCGAGCTATTCCTGTGCCTTCCTTATAAATTCAGTGTTTAGACTTTCAACGCGTTTTTCTCCCACTTAGCATGTTCAAAGTCGGTAGACACTATAACTCAAAATCTACTTGACCAAATTTGACACACTCTTTAAGTACATAAAGTATGAGATAGCGACGTCAAGATAATTTTTTTGTGTGCATTATAATTAGTTTTACTATGGCAAATAGGCTGATTTTTAAGGGTTTTTTTTTTTTTAAAATTCGTTTTTTTTTTACTTCAAAATTATGCCAAAAATTGAAAAATCTTCAAAAAAACAACCTCATTACCTCGAGAAAGCCATAAACTAACCAAATATTTTTGATCAATAACGAGGCACGTAGCGGAATGCTTCGCTCTGGGTGGTTAATTAAAACGCAAATATGTGCGCCTGTATTCTAAAATTATTGTATTACCAAAAAAAAAATTCAAAAAGAAATCCGAATTCATAAATTTTAATTCTTAATCTAAAGCCTACTTAAACTAAACTACACAAGTCCAATAATTCTTTATACAAAAAATCAATTCACTACTTCACTCCACATATAATATAAAAATTGCAGGTAGGTAAGCTGTGTCGCCTCTGCGCATATAGCTTACCACTTCACAATTTTTATCACAATTTTTCCACAATTTTTGCCTTTTTTAATTATGTGTTATCCTACGACGACCTAAGCCTTTTCGTGTCTCGATGATAAGTGATGTCTCCTGAGAAGATGTCAATTGATCCTCTGGTTCTTGTTGCCATTCCTTTGCGTCCTGCGCGCCATCTCGGTGTGGAGTTGTGCATGTTGAGTTGACTTCGCCGGATAATCTAGTACAATTTTTGCTCTTCTTCAGGACATGAAGTTCAGTGACAGTGATTTATTTATTTTGTTCCAGTTTCAGTTTGAAAAATTGATACTCTTTTAAGTTTTAATTCATGTGTATTTCATTTTATGTAAATTTTATGTAATTTCTTCTAATTACTTCAAGGTAATTCATTTTATTTATTTGTTACAGGTGAGGTTCGTGAACAATTTTCGATTTTTTTTATTTAAGATAATCCAGTAATGAGTTCTGATGTCCACCGCAAACTGCCTTTTCTTTTTAAGAGTATCCGAAGATTTGCTCTCAATGGCTTATTTCTTAATATTTTAGCCTAATTGAATGATGCTTTATTCTGTGTACAATTTTGAAATAAATTCAATTTACCATATGCTCAGGAAAAATTATCAAAAATATGCTTAAAATGAAGCGAATTAACCCTAGAATCCGCCCACCCCCTTCCCCCTCCCTACCATAATACGTTGAATTATATATTCTGCTACTACGTAAAATAACATGTTTTTGCTTCACAATAAATACATGTTTCACAGCAGATAACCGTTATATTATTTTTTCTAATAATACCGATGATATACTTATATTTGGCTCTTTAAAAAAAAAAATTCACACATCGGGGAAAAAATGGCTCTTAACTCCAGAAAGGTTGCCGACCCCTGACCTAGGCGAACGTTCCTACTGAGTGTCATTAAAATCCGAGAGGTGACCGTATTCTTAACTTGTTCCCGTAGTTGTGCGCTGCAATATGCGACAAGTTGATGCGTGTTTGCTTACTTTGTTTTTGTCTCGAACTCATGTCTAAACAAGTAAATCGATTGAGAGAATTTCCAATAAATAAGCATTTTTTCTTGAAAGGCCCACTTTTGCTTCTGTCCCCTTCCTTCCCACTCCCTGCCCTATATGGATAGCAATAATATTTTTTTTAACACTGTTCTACCCTAGCGAAAATTTTGAAAAAAATATATGTTATAGAGCATAATAAGGCTCATTTATAAAAAAAAAATCGTGAGTCGGTCTCTTAAAATACGTGACATTTTTATTTTTGAAAATTTTTAATTTGTGATATTTCGGTATATAAATCACTGCGAAGACTTAAAAGTGTCTTGTTTAATACTTCTTTAGTGTATCTAGTGTTTGCAAAAAAGATCACAAAAAATTTTTCTGCTTAAAGAAAAAAAAAAAATATTTTTTAAATTCGATTAATTTTTTTATTTTAAAAACTAGTGCGGGCAGAGGTGTGATAACTTAGGAAAATGTTTCTCTTAAGAAGGTGATTTCATGGTAAAAATATGAACCTAACCTTCCCGAGGGGCATCTGACCCATGCTTATCCTGCTATACTCTTTGGTCTTTTTAATATCAGGTCTGACGGGCCCTGAATCAGCGGGTCACGTGGGAACACCCTCATTATCTGTGAGTGTTCTTCGTTTCCTTTGGCATTAAGGTGACCTGTTATTTGAAGTTTTAGTGTGTTGCTAGCCGCTTCCTTTTGTATGTATAGGTGGTGCGGTAAAAGGTCTAGCAGCACTTCTAAAGTCGCAGTTTTCATGACCCCTGTGATTCCAATACAGGCAAGTCTTTGCACTCTCTTAAGTGTTGCAACTTCCGTAGACTGCTCTGTTTTGTTCCACCATATGGCTGCTGCATAGTATCATTTTAGGCTTTAGCCCCCACTTTTTTCCAAACAGTCGACGACATGTCCATATGGCTCGTGTAGCCTTTTCTACTGTTTTATTCAGGCGGGTGTTCCAAGTAAGGCGTTGATCTAGCGTAACTCCTAGATATTTTGTCTCTATGGTTAACCCAATCGTGGTTCCGTTCAGCAAGGGGGTCGTCACATTTAGCTCCCTCCTTCTGGTAAAGGGTACTATTACTGTTTTATTGGGATTGACTTTAAGCTCAACCTCCTGGCACCAGTCTGACACAAGGTTTAGAGCCATCTGAGCCTTGCGTGATAGCATGCGGTCCTCTTTGCTCTGGAATCCAGAGCAAAGAGGAGGATGATAATGGCAATGTCATCCGCATAACCTTGGCATTCTATCCCGGCATTTGTCAACTTTTCTAGGAGTCCTTCAACGACGATTGACCACAGGAGCGGAGACAGGACCCCTCCTTGGGGGCAGCCCCTTGTGGCCCATGCCGTCACAGAACTCCCGCAGAAGTTTACCGCGATCTTGCGACAGTCTAACATGGCTTTGATCCAGTGCACCGTCTGGGTATCGATACCTTTTCCGACGGCTGCTTTTTCCATGGATTCGAAGAAGGTGTTGTCGAAAGCTCCTTCTATATCTAGAAAAATACATAGGGCTGTTTCTTTCCCTTTAAGTGACTTTTCTATTTTTGCAACCAGGCTATGGAGGGCGGTAATGGTTGATTTGCCCCCCTGGTAAGCGTGCTGGTTTGGGTGTAGTGGAGCCTCACTTAATGCAGTATTACTAATGTGGTTGTCTAACACCTTCTCCATGGTTTTAAGGAGGAGGGAGGTTAGACTAATGGGTCGATAGGCCTTGGGCTCGGAGGGATTTCTCCCTCCGCCCTTCGGTATAAAAGCAACCCTTGCATCCCTCCATCCATCAGGGATTATTCCTAATGTAAAACTGGCTCTTGTCACTTTGATAATGGCTCGTATTAATTCTTCTCTCGGACCCTTTTGCAGTAGAGCTGGGAAGATGTCATCTCCTCCAGGAGATTTGAAGGCCTTGAATGAGTCGATTGTCCTCTCAATTCTTCTTGGGGTAAAGATGCGATCAGAGAGGCTGCTGGCCCGTAAGGGGATCTCAGGACCAAGTTTCAGTGATCCCCTAGAGGGTCCATCATCTTCTGTTATCGAGTCTGGGAAGTGTGGTTGAATGAGAAGCTTCAAGGTTTCCTCCCCGTTCTCCGTGTAAGTACCGTCCGACTTTTGTAGTAGTCCGATTCCGTTTGTGTGATCTTTAGAGAGGACTTTTTGTAGTCTGGCTGTGGTTAGTAGGTCTTCTATGCCTTCACAGAAACCTCTTCATGTCTTCCTCTTGGATTTACGTATTTCTTTGTTATATAGCGTTAAGGCCTCTTTGTAGGCTTCTATTGAGCCACCTTTTTTGGCCCTATTGCAAAGCTTTCGAATTTTAGCTGTCAAGCTATCCAGTTCCCTATTCCACCAGGGAACATTCCTGGTTTGTCTTCTTGTCTTTAGCGGACAATTATCCTCATACGAAGAGAGGATTACGCTTGTAACTTTGGAAGAGAAGAGGTTAAGGTTTTCTCGGCACGTGATCGGTGAGCACGGGAGCTCTTTTAGATATTGACTAACCTGCTCCTGATAACAGATCCAGTCTGTTTGTCGGGGAATTCTTCTCTTTTCCTGGCATGTATTTTCAGCCTTCACGTCAAATCTAATGTGACGATGGTCGGAGAGAGAGGCTTCTTCAGATACATGCCATTTGATTATGCAGTTAAGCAGAGAAGAGGTGGCTAAAGTTAGGTCCAGTTCTTCACTTCGTATTGCGTTAGAAAAGGTAGGTTCCGTACCCGTGTTGGCTATTCCTAAGTTGTTTATCATTAGGAATTCCAGTAGGTACTCACCCCTTCGATTAATGTTGCTGCTGCCCCGGATTGTATGGTGCGCGTTCGCGTCGCAGCCTATAATGGCAGGCTTACCTCTTCGTCTGCAAAACTCCATCAGTTGCTGGATTTCCGGTGGTGGAGCCGTCTCCGTATAGCCTGGGAAGTAGGCAGAGGCGAAAATAACCTCCCTTTATGGTCACAGCAACCAGGTCACGAGAGATAAGCTCTGTAACGGGAAGGGAATAAAGTCAATCTTAGAGCTGACCAGCATGGCAGCTCTTGGAGCCGGGTGCTTCTTGCTGTAGATTAACTTACTTTGGTTAATTGATGGTAGTCCTTTGATAATTCCTCTGCAGGACCAGGGCTCTTGAATTAGGCCTACATCAATCTTTTCTTTGGTGAATCTCCGACTAAGCACGTCCGAGGCTGCTTTAGCGTGGTGGAGATTCACCTGTAAAAATGTTAGGGCGGTTTTGCGGCAACTAGGCATCTTTGGCAGGCTGTCTAAACCGGATACCTTGCTCGGATCCTTTGGTTTTTGAGCAGCCTGTCCTGATGCCTTTTTCCTGTCCTTGGACCGTCCGTTTTGCCCCGCTCCCTTCCCCGTTTTCCTTGCGCTGCTGCCCTTCCCAGGTCGTGACAGCAGCTTAGCCTTAGGGGCCAGGGGTTTTGAGTTGGTGTTCTTCCCCTTGGTTAAGCCAGTCTCAGCCTGGCCTGGTGAAGGGGTTGAGGACACCTTCCAAACAATGCAGCCCTCCAAGGGGACCTCTACGGCTTTCAGGGCTGGCCTCTCCCCCGGACTAGGGACTTTCGTTCCCTCGCCCGGCCGAGCCTCCAAACCCTTCGCCGCAACTGCCCCCTCCGCGGGTGCATTTGAGGTAGCAGCAGCAGATCCGGCTACGGCAGGTTGCGACGCAGTCTTCTTCCCGGGTCCTGATGATGTTGTTCTGCCTCCAGGCTGAGCAGTTGCGCCTTCCAAGCGCCCTGTCTCCCTCAGGAGGCTACCTTTCTGCCCATATTTATAACCGATCCTGAAGGAGACCTTTTCAATATTTCGAGTGAGCTGCAGACCACCGAGAGTATGAATTGCTCCGCCGCCTTCTCTGACACCCTTCTAAGGACTTTCCAGTCAGCTACCATTAGGTCGTGGTTCTGGGCTTTAATAAACCGCAGAATCTTTTCGGTCGGGTATTCCTTGCTGTCTGGATATTATCCAACCAGGATTTTGGATCGAGGAATATGTTCCTTGTCCACTACCCGCAGCTTAGCGCCGTCTTAGGGTTTGATGTCCCCAATGGTCAACGTGAGCCATCAACCATCCTGCCTTGTGGGAGATCCCATTAAAGGTGGGCTTTAACTCTCCATCCTCGGTTAGCAGGATATTCTCCAGAATCGCCTCCTGTAAAGCCTTCAGTTGGCTGACGATAAGAGATTCCTCTGGGAAGTTTGTTGGGAGAATGCCCATCCTTGTCCCTGTCAGGACGTTTTTATAGGATGGAGGTGCCATAGGAGCTGTGGACTTCTGCACCTTCCCAACTATAACCTCCCTTCTGCTCTCAGGCTTGCTGGCCACCCCAACTCTCCTCTTCTTCATATTTTCGGGCTCTGAGGGAGTCTCTTCCGATCTGGAGCGTTTAGTGCTTTCCATCAGCTACTTTAGGGGTTTTTCAGCTAGACTTTTAGCCTCCTCGCGGCTGTGTCCATGATTCAGAAGCCATCTGAATCTTTTCCTGGCCGCTCCACTAAACTTTGCTCTCCCTCCGTTAGTGCCTCTAGGGCCCTTGTCGAGAGTGAGTTCAGATTTAGTTTCCTCCATCCGAAGCTCGTCCGAAAGGGGAGAAACGCTTCTGAGTTTGGCCTGATTCGTTTGGGCGTCTCGCGCCTCTATGTCCGACGAGTCAGCCAACTCTCCTGGTACGAGGGTGATATCCGCTTCGCTTCCTGAAGCATCAACCTCCATTTCCTCAGGGCTGAATAAGGCATCCAAATGCAGTCCTGTCTGGTTTAAGGAATCCAAATCTTCCTCTTCTTGGGGCTTCGAAGCCACCTGTGCTGGCATTTCACAGGTAGTGCCCACCTTGTTTAATGAATTTATGTACTACATGTTTAATCCCACGAGTACGGGAGTGATGTAGGTCACTCGAGGGCAAAGATCCCGTTATGCCCCCGAGAAGGCTAGGTTGAAACCAGAGGGCGCCTGGTATCTGGAGGCCGCATACTAGCGAATAAGCATCCCCTTAGCCACGCAGCCCTCAGCGTATGCTGTTTCACCTTGGCTTGGGGTATTTTATTTAAGGGGTTACATACGTACAGAATTTTCAGAAAATCAACTTTTTTTTTTACAGATTATTATTCTCTATAATTTTAGGCGTATTTCTGTGAATGTCGATTGTACAAATTCCACATAGATCGAAAGTTATTATAGAAAACATGACTGCCCGACGTGAGTCTAATGCTCGAAGGTAGCTGTCCCTTATTTGAGACAGCTGGCCGTTACTTTCGGAGCCTTTCAGCCTGTTGGAAAAAAATAAACAACAACAATTGTTTACTGACAAGGAAGGCATACAATATGAAGCTGGAATGGGAAATTAGACCTAAGTTAACAATATAAATTAAAAAATTCATAAAGTTCTTGCTTTAGCTGAGCGCGACCTCGAGCGAAACGCACTTCAAACTTTAAATGCGTTTTTCTCAAAACTACTTTTTCCGGCATGGTTTACATGATAACTCACAGATTTTAATATTTTTTTATGCTTTTTTTTTAAATATTCAAAATTGTTTTCTCTATCGTCTGTCGAGCCAGATTTTTGATATTGTGCTTGCAAAATTCTATAAACATAATTAAAGTGTGAAATTTATGACACAAAATGCACTTTTTTTTTAAACTGCCGTAAATTGCCAAATTTTCAGAATTTCAAAAATCCGGCTCGACAGACTATAACTACAACTTTATTTTACAAGAATTTTTTTATGTTTTGCCGATCCATCAACATTTCAGGCAGAAATGATGTAAACCATGGGCCAACTTTTTTTTTATAGAGCTTCGGGAAAAAAATTTTTTTTTGTTGTAATTTAAAAAAAAAAAAAAAAATACATTTTTTTATAAAGTTTACATACTAGTAAACAATGTGCAATAGTTTTTTTTCTTAATTTCTGTTGCTATCCCTTCTAAAAACAGTTTTACTTTTATCGTATTTTTGGTGCTGCTGTACGTATGTAACCCCTTAAGAGAGTATTCTTCTCTCTGCCCGACTACAATTAGCCAGAACTTCCGGCAGAGACATGACCATGCCGGAAGTCTGTTTCCAGCCGCCCCCACGGGGAGGGTATAGTCGCACTACCGTCAGTGCACACAGTTGCGGCGCATGCACACAGATACGGCACGTACACTAGTGTGTTATATGTTGTTCCCCCTGTGTGCATGTGTGTGTCCCCCTGTGTACTGACCAGGGTACGGAAAAATTCCGTTCGCGAATCGAAAAAATTTAATTCCTCTCTTTCCATTCGTTCGCGAATCGAATCAAATTTATAAAATTCGTGAGCGAATTTTTTGAGAAGAACTTAAAGCTTTCAATTCATCCCTGAGAATGAGTCAAATGAACTTTTTCAGATTTCGTTCACGAGCGAATATGAATGGAAAAGAATCATTCTTTTCGGTTCGCTCTCTTCTCGTGCTTTTTGCTGTTCTTTGTTGGCGATGCGTCAGCTGTGACTGTGTAGTAGGTAGGCCAGTCACTCTTGTGAGCTGTTTAGCCACTGGTATATGCATCTTCAGGGTGCAACCAATTGTAATTTTAAGAATGGGTCGACTTAAAGTTTTTGAATTTTCTAAATACGTCTGCTATGATAAGGATAGCAAGATGTCGACGTATTTAGAATGCGGAAAAAAAATTAAAAGGACAATTAACTGGCAATATTAAACAACAAAAAATACTATTGTTATTATTTTAGAATTAACTTTCATTTAAATCTTTTGACCTACTTATTTTTCTCACCACTTTTAATCATCCGACTTTGATTCAAAAATGTCCCTCCTCGCCTTCTACAGAAAACCCTAGATACTAATTTTCAAATCCATAGAATTTTGTATTTCAATCGCCATCTAGAGTTCCAAACTCTCAAAAGAAAAATCGGAATGAGCAACCCTGAAAACCCTCTCGCAGCAATTTTTAATAAAATATTTGACGTTTTATGATTTGACTACTATCTTCAATTTCAAAAACTTTCAAATTCTAATTTTCTGAAAAATTCCAGCAAAACAAAAATGATGTTTTGGCCTATTTTTTGGCCTCCTAGGGCTTTTTCGACCCCTTCGGGGTTTCTAAGGGGGTTATCGGACCCGCTCTACAACATGGTGCAAAAAAAAATTTTCATGTCACATGTCATGTTACATGTCACATCATGTGTCATAAGCCGTTAATCCACATTTTACGGCTTTCAATAGACTCGTCGTTAATTTGGCATTCGTAAACAAAACAAAAATGATGTTTTGGCCTATTTTTTGGCCTCCTAGGGCTTTTTCGACCCCTACGGGGTTTCTAAGGGGGGTTACCGGACCCGCTCTACAACATGGTGCAAAAAAAAAATTTCATGTCACATGTCATGTTACATGTCACATCATGTGTCATAAGCCGTTAATCCACATTTTACGGCTTGCAATAGACTCGTCGTTAATTTGGCATTCGTAAACAAAACAAAAATGATGTTTTGGCCTATTTTTTGGCCTCCTAGGGCTTTTTCGACCCCTACGGGGTTTCTAAGGGGGGTTACCGGACCCGCTCTACAACATGGTGCAAAAAAAAAATTTCATGTCACATGTCATGTTACATGTCACATCATGTGTCATAAGCCGTTAATCCACATTTTACGGCTTGCAATAGACTCGTCGTTAATTTGGCATTCGTAAACAAAACGAAAATGATGTTTTGGCCTATTTTTTGGCCTCCTAGGGCTTTTTCGACCCCTACGGGGTTTCTAAGGGGGGTTACCGGACCCGCTCTACAACATGGTGCAAAAAAAAAATTTCATGTCACATGTCATGTTACATGTCACATCATGTGTCATAAGCCGTTAATCCACATTTTACGGCTTGCAATAGACTCGTCGTTAATTTGGCATTCGTAAACAAAACAAAAATGATGTTTTGGCCTATTTTTTGGCCTCCTAGGGCTTTTTCGACCCCTACGGGGTTTCTAAGGGGGGTTACCGGACCCGCTCTACAACATGGTGCAAAAAAAAAATTTCATGTCACATGTCATGTTACATGTCACATCATGTGTCATAAGCCGTTAATCCACATTTTACGGCTTGCAATAGACTCGTCGTTAATTTGGCATTCGTAAACAAAACGAAAATGATGTTTTGGCCTATTTTTTGGCCTCCTAGGGCTTTTTCGACCCCTACGGGGTTTCTAAGGGGGGTTACCGGACCCGCTCTACAACATGGTGCAAAAAAAAATTTCATGTCACATGTCATGTTACATGTCACATCATGTGTCATAAGCCGTTAATCCACATTTTACGGCTTGCAATAGACTCGTCGTTAATTTGGCATTCGTAAACAAAACAAAAATGATGTTTTGGCCTATTTTTTGGCCTCCTAGGGCTTTTTCGACCCCTACGGGGTTTCTAAGGGGGGTTACCGGACCCGCTCTACAACATGGTGCAAAAAAAAAATTTCATGTCACATGTCATGTTACATGTCACATCATGTGTCATAAGCCGTTAATCCACATTTTACGGCTTGCAATAGACTCGTCGTTAATTTGGCATTCGTAAACAAAACGAAAATGATGTTTTGGCCTATTTTTTGGCCTCCTAGGGCTTTTTCGACCCCTACGGGGTTTCTAAGGGGGGTTACCGGACCCGCTCTACAACATGGTGCAAAAAAAAAATTTCATGTCACATGTCATGTTACATGTCACATCATGTGTCATAAGCCGTTAATCCACATTTTACGGCTTGCAATAGACTCGTCGTTAATTTGGCATTCGTAAACAAAACAAAAATGATGTTTTGGCCTATTTTTTGGCCTCCTAGGGCTTTTTCGACCCCTACGGGGTTTCTAAGGGGGGTTACCGGACCCGCTCTACAACATAGTGCAAAAAACAAATTTCATGTCACATGTCATGTTGCATGTCACATCATGTGTCATTAGCTGTTTAGTTGCATTTTACGGCATGCAGAATACTCTTCGACGATTTGGAACCGATCAGCTAAGTTCGAAATATATTTACAAGCATTAATTGTTATAATAACTGAAATTTTATTTTTTGCAATTATTTTGACCAGAGTGAAAGAGTTTAATTTACTGCGGTAGAATACGTGATTTTTTTAAATTTAATAATAAATTTAAAATTTATGAATAAAAGTATATGCGTATTATGTTGTTGGGTATCTGCAATCGGTTGTATTTAATTTGATTCCCAAATCATTCATTTGCGATAAATTCGCGAACGAATTAAATTTTCAGTTCTTGAAATTTTCGATTCAATTCGCGAGTCGAATTTTATTAGAAAAAGAATCGAATAATAAAATTCGTGAGCGAATCAAAAAATTTAATTCGCTTGGGATCCATTCGCAAACGAACGAATCAAATTTTTTGATTCTCCGTACCCTGACTGACGGCTGACAGCCTTGATGTGCCTTACCATCGAACCAACTACGGCATGAACGAACCATTCACGTCAAGTTCACGCGCCTTCAACTCTCAATAATTGATTTTAATTTTTCGAGAGATAAAGTTAAGGCTCAGCTTCGTTGAGGTTAACTTCTTGCTGCCGTGGTTTTGTTATTATTTTTTCCTTGTAAGTAATCAGATTTTTTGATGAATTCGCCAATAAATACCCCATAACTGTTCTCTGGAACTTATCACGGAACTGTAGACCATGTTCTTAAATAGCCCCATAAATAAAAATCTATTGGATTGAGGTCCGGTGAGCGCGAGGGCCAAGAAATTGGACCTCCGCGATCTATCCATCGTCCATTATATTCTTTATCCAGATAAGCCCTTACTTACACAGAATAATGTGGTGGTGCACCATCTTGCATGAAGTACATATTTCTTCGAACAGAGAGAGGAATACTTTCGTCCAACATATCCTCCAATCTCAAAGGAGCCTAGTAAATTATTGCCAAGTATTCCACACCAAACGTTGATCTTAAATCCTCTTTGATGGTGTCCTTCTAGAACGACGTATGGATTCTCGGAAGCCAAAGTGCTCGTATGAAGGTTATGTGTATTTAATACACCATCTTTAGTAAATGTGGCTTCATCAGTAGACAGCATTTTAGAGCATATATCTCTATGCTGAAGTATTCAACGCCAGAATTCAAGTCGCCGTGCATCATCTTCAACTTCCAATGAATAAAGAAAATATTTGAATCAGTTTTAATAACGTTTATTTACATTTTAATCAATCATATAATGTGCATTATTTGAAACCACTCGTTGCCATCTTTTAGGCAACTTGTCGATCCTCCTAGCGTAGAAGTTCTCATCTTTGGACCCAAAATATTCGGCAACTGCCTTGGGCCTCTTCTATCCCACCACAAACAGAACATTACCTTCCGTGTATGAAGATCTGGTTTCCCAATAATTGTGGCGGATGTTCCAGGTTTGCAGTAAACTTTTTTTTATCTTTATATTCTCGTACAGAAGCCAATTTTCATCTATCGTAATGAACTTGTCCAAAAACGGCTCCACATTTTGTCTAATAAGGAGAAGTGAACAGATTCTCACACGATCCGATAAATTTCTTTCAATCAAATTGTGCGGAACCCAAATACTCTTTCAAGACAAATCCAAGATGTTTGATCTGTTCCTGAGCAGTCGAATGGTGGATGCCTAATTCCTTTGCAATTGCTCTAGAAGTTAGATGTGGGTTGCTCTCCAACATGGACCGCAGAATGTCATTATCGACCGCAATTTTAACACTCCTTCTGGATCAAACACAAACCAACAGTCAATAAACAGAAATAATTTTAATCAAAATTCAAATGAAAGACGAAAGTTCAATTATAATAATTATAATAATACGAACAATAGGAACTTTGATAGGAATAACTATAACAATGCCCGTAACAACTATAATAACACAGTTCAGAATCACGATAATTACAACTACTCTCGCGCTAATAACAATAATTACACTAATAATAATAACAATAACACAAGCCCAGAACCTGTGGAAGTGGACATGGTACATGTTAATCAAAGTGAGGCACTTAATTCCGACACACAACATTTTCAGTCGCCTGCCTCAATCGAAACTTACCCTATATAGTGGTAAAATCAAAAACAGTTCCACAGAAATTCATCATAGACACGGGCGCAACCCATTCTATTATAAATCCTAATCTATGTAACCCCAAGTAGATAAGTAAATTCGAACAACGCTAAAACTAAAAACCTTGAGCCACGTGGTAGAAATAAAAGAAAAAGCCAACATACCACTCTTTGAGGAATTAGGGAAATCATCTGAAAAAGTCGAAATGGTAATACGCAAATTTCACACAGAGCTCGATTGATTAATAGGAAATAATATCCTCTTACCTCTTAAAGTTAATATAGATTATGGAACAAATTGTTTAACTGCTGGGGATAAGAAAGTTATTATATTTCAACTCACAAGGAGAAGGCACCTGGTCGTCATCACCGATTTCGCTCAAATTTATAGCACATGTAGGGCTTGGCAACAAATGAAAGTACCCGAAGTGGAAACACCAGATGGCTACGCGTTTACAAAATAATAGTATACAAAAATTTTCACGCGGCTCTAAATCCCATTCATTGTAACACATTCACAAAGCGGCGGCTTGTGCAGTGGTGAATACTTGGGCTTGGGATTCAGAGGTCACGGGTTCGAGTCCCAGCGTGGGGATGCTTTTTTCGGATTTTCCCAATTTTTATAAGATTCGAGTCCAAAATTAAGTGAAGTGATAAATTTTTTATTGTTTTTATTTATTTATACGCAAAAGGCATAAGTAAGAAAAAAATTGCGATTACGGCTTTTCAGCAAAGGATTGTAATTAAAAGCGAATACCAAATGACTTTGTGCATTCAAAATCAAACTTTTATTATTTTTCATGATGAATTACATTTGGCGGGGTGATATTCATTATAGAAGCAGGGGAAATAGTAATTATTTCCGCATCTAGCACAGGTTACAAACGCTGCATTTTTACAATTACAACATTGTTTCAACGTCTATAGATCAAAGAAGATCAAAATAACTAACCCCGATTATCAAACCAGTTTCGAAACCTTAAAGAGGCTATTAATTAACGAACCCATATTGCGCTATCCAGACCTTAGCAAAGAATTTGTTTTAACTACGGACGCTAGTCAAAACGCATTAGGCGCAGTACTTTCTCAGGAGGGACATCCAATTTGATACGCAAGTCGTATATTAAATGACCATGAAATAAATTACAGTACGATTGAAAAACTAAAGCAACTAAATATTTCCGACCATATCTCTTCGGGAGAAAATTTAAAATCGAAACGGACACTGACTTAGTTATTCTCGATAAGAGAACCCAACTCAAAATTAGTCCGCTGGAGATTGAAATTGTCTGAATATGACTACACTATAATATATAAAAAGGGAGTGGTAAAATTGGTTATGCAGACGCATTATCTAGAATAGAAACAGCAGAAATGAACCTCAAATCATCATCATCAAAATAGAAATTCCATTCCGGTAAGTCAATAAACGTATTCAAAAACCAAATAGTAATAAAAAAAACAAACTCGGGTTCTATAAGAATAAAAACTTCAAAACCTTTTAAAAACAATAAAAACAAAAAAAATTATCTACATGAAAAACTTAAATGAAGATTCTGCGCTAGTTCTCTTAAAGAAACATTTTAATCCATTAATGCGCAATACGAGGATTTTGTGCACGCAAGTTCAATTGTGCGTTTCGAATAGCACATTGGGGAGATCTTTTTCCAAATTCTTATATAATGGGTTTTTGGGGATGCTCTTTCATAACCTGGCATTTGTTTTGCATAAAAGCTTCAAAAACCCTATTATTTTTGGGTTTTTTCAAAAAAGTGTTCATTTTTTTTGGACATTTTTCTTCTTAAAGTCGATTATTTGGTCGTTGCTGCTATTGAATATCATATAACCATCAGAAATCGCGGTCCGAATATCTAAACTCTCTCAAAAAAATAGCGAAGTTTTTTATTACATTACTGTACAAAATGGTCCTTTTGCAAAAACCAAAGCAAAAAAAACTTTCAAAACCATGGTTTGAGAAAGTTTAGATATTCGGACCGCGATTTCTGATGGTTATATGATCATTTAATAGCAGCAACGACAAGATAGTCGAAATCGAGAAGAATGTTTTTGAAGCTTTTATGCAAAACAAATACCAGATTCTGAAAGAGCATCCGCAAAAACCCCTTATATACGAATTTGGAAGAAAATCGCCCCAATGTGCTATTCGAATCATACAATTGAACTTGCGTGCTCAAAATCCAAACCAGCTTAACGCAGTTATTATAGAAGATGAATTTTATATTCCGTTATGTCCAGTCTATAACAGCCTATTTCGCAACAATAAAAATTTCCGTATAAGATGCACCACACAATTGGAAGATATAGAGGACGAAGAAAAGTTAGCTGAGCTCATAGAAAAGGAACATCTTACTAATAACCATCGCGGGATAGAAGAAGTTTTTAAAGAAATTAAAATAAAAGTCTATAATCCCAAATTAAAAATCAGAATTACTCAATTCATAAATAATTGTGAAATATGTATATAGCCTTGAGAAATACGAACGGAAACCTATAAAGGTGGCATACAAAATCACAGAAACCTCTGCGCGACCTAACGAAATTATTCACATTGACGTTTTTTACAGCTTAGAAAAACAACTCTTCATGACCGTAATTGATAAGTTCAGTAAAATAACTGGCCGTACCTGGACTGAATTCAAACGAGGCATAATACAATATTTTAGCTCCTACGGAAAAGTAAAAAAAAATAATAGTAGACAACGAATTATTGTTTAAAGCTCCTCTCATTCGCGAATTCCTCAACAACCAAGGAATCGATATACATTACACTTCCAACAGCAATCACACTTCCAACACTGACATAGAACGCCTCCATAACACTATTGACGAACATCTTCGCCTCCTTAGACAGAGTGCAGACAGCAAGATTCTCAAAATTATAGGGTTTTATAACAACAGAATTCACAGTACAATTAATAAAAAATCAATAGATTTTGTGACAGGAAAAATTGCAGAAAATGAGTATAAAGCAGTTCATGGTAGGATAGTCCAAACTAAAGGAAGAAATATTAATAGACTTAACAAATACAGAGATGAATTAGAACTAGATTCAGGACCGAATTGCATTAAAAAAATCAGAGGAGGGAAAAATCATGCAAAATATAGGCAAATAGTAGCAGACAAATTAGACGAAGAACATTTGACAGACATTAATAACGGACTGAAATACTACAAGAGGCACGTAAGAAAAAAGAAAAAATACCAAGACAGAAATAACCCTACGATTAAACCAAAACCTAAATCAAGAAAGACTAAACAAACAACACGAACTAATTTATAAACCTGATTCCAGGAAATGGGAATAATTATTGTCCTACTTTTTATCTTGACGGTACTGACAAACTTAGCAAAGCTACAACAAATCGACATACAGGACTGGAACAGTAACAACGGCTACGTAGCAATAAAACTGGAAGATGTAAAGGTAATAGAACGCTACACTAAAGTACTCCACATAGTAAACATAACAGAATACGAGACTGCAAAGGAAAATCTTCGAACTAGTATATATGTTACACACGAGAATTGATTCTATGAAACCTATGTATGAGATACAGTTAATCGAAATTTTATCCTGCTAGAAGGAAAAATTAAAAGCCTTCATCCCCATCCAAGGTAAAAAAAAGGACTGGCAAATATATTAGGCAAAGGATTAAAATTCATAGCAGGTACTATAAATAGCGACGACGAAAAGGAAATCCACGAGAAGTTAGATGCATTTTCTAGAAACCAGAAGATTCTTCGTAACCATGTTGACGACATAGAACAGGTTATCTTTTCGAGCAAATTAGGTATTCTCTCTAAAGACTCTTAACCGAATCGGAACTAAGCCTTATAAAAGATTTTGATAGTTACCAGAACATAAAAGTCGCAGTCAGACTTCAGAACAACGAAATAATAATATTCCTATTAATACCTAGTTACTCCCAACATTCCCTGTCCAAAGTATTAATTGAACCCATTCCCAATAGTCAAAATAAATCAGTCTCGTTAGAGGAAAACGTAATACTGGTAGATCCTAATAACAAGGTTTATAGAAATGATGTAAAAGAAAATTTGGAAAAGAATTTAATAGAAATAAAAAACAAGTGTACTACTAATATAGTAAAATTTAAAGAATCTTATTCCAAGATGAAAAATTCTGTAAAGCAGGAGATAAAAGAAATTACAACTGGCATAATTGTATTAAAAAATGTAAATAATTTAAACATTACACAAAATTGTAACAAAGCGAACCTTAGCATTAGTGGACATTTTTTAATAAAATTCGAAGATTGTCAAATAGAAATAGGAAACTACACATTTGTAAACACAAATTTCAGAGTTTATGATAACTTAGTATTACCTAATTTTGTAACAAAAGTCAGAGAACATGTACAAGACATACCCGAAATAAAATTACAGGAATTGTACTTGAAACAATTGAATAGTGAAAATAGCATTAAGGAAATTGTATTTAAAACAGGAAATAGCAACATTATAAGTTTTGGTATAGGCACCTTAATCGTATGTATCTTAATATTCCTAATAATTATATTCTTTTATTTTAAGGGAAAAGGCAACCTTTACCCAAGGGTCTCTTTCCCAGTAATTTCGTCGAAGCCTCATTCTAACGGTGGGGGTGTTACTGTCTCCTCAATTTCTTCACCCCATAGAGTAATAATTTAACCTCTTAACCTCACTCAACCCTATTACCCAAATATACAAAGAACAAATTCATTGTTGCTTAAATTATCAGACGCTGAGACACTTCTTTTTAAATAATTTCCCAATTCTATGAACCAAATAAACAAAGCATAAAACCCCAAATTTATTTCTTTTCCAATCCTATTAATCAAATAAACAAAGAATAAATCCCCAATTTTATTTCATTACAACACTCAATGCACTTTCTTTCTTGGCCCCTTTCACAACACCCTTGTGAGGCAATAAACCCCAAAACGCTTAACAATTAAACAAATCGAGAACAATGCACTGACTTTCCTTCGGAACCACTTAACCGCAAGAGTGCATGCGTAAACAGTTTTCATACTTTCTTTTCTATCCATAACTTTCTTCTTCAATCGATTCCCTTGGTTCGGTCAGTTTAAGGGTTAAGGGGACGTGACACACCCAATTTTTTATTTTTTGTATTTGGAAAAATTGAAAAATTGAAGGGAAAAACAGTAGATACATTAATCAAACTTTGCATATTTATTAAACAGCGTTAAAATAATACAAAACAAAATTTGCTTTCATTTTTTGAATTCGTTATTTTCTTTGTATATTTTTTTGAAAAAAAAACACAAAAATTGACTGCGGGCACGATTGGGAGCGAATGGAACGTCTGAAAAAAGAAAAAAATATGGGGTAAATTCTTATCAAAAGCCCCAGGGAACCTAAATGGAACATTTTTCACGAAAAAACTACAAAATGGCGGCATTTTATCAAAAATTCACTTTTTTTTGTCCCGGAAAAATGCCGCCATTTTGTAATTTTTTCGTGAAAAATGTTCCATTTAGGTTCAATCCCTGCGGATTTTGATAACAATTAACCCCATATATTTTTTTTTTTAGAGGTTCCATTCGCTCCCAATCTTGCCCGCAGTCAGTTTTTATGGTTTTTTACAAAAAAAATTGTACAAAGAAAAAAACGAATTCAAAAAATTAAAAAAACATTTTTTTGTATTATTTTAACGTTTTTTAATAAATATGCAAAGTTTGATTATTGTATCTACTGTTTTTTCCTTCAATTTTCCAATTTTTCCAAATATAAAAAATAAAAAAATTGGGTGTGTCACGTCCCCTTAAACGAGAAAGGTTGCCGAAGAATAAATAAGTCGGGTTCGCTAAAGTTTTAAATCCTTAAAAATAACTTTGTACGCGAAATGTGAAATGGTTGTCAACAAATAAACGGAAGAAACTTAAAGCCGAGTGTTTTGTATCTTGTGTGTAACAAGTATTATATTTATTAGTGTGCACCTCACACTAGCGGTTGCAATATGTTACTCCATATACATCAAAAATGATGACACACATTTTTTTTTTGTGGGTAAACACTCTTAGGGGGTAAATCGATTACCTCATAAGTGTGGTTCTCATATTTCACATATTTCCCTTTTGAAGTATCAATTTTGGGAGTGATTTTTACCCCTTAAAAATGTTTGTTTGCAAAAAAAAAAAAAAAAGCCTGTCTCTTAATTTTTGATATACATAGATTAACATATTGCAGCCGTTACTGAATCGGCGGCGGACCGGAATATTTCCTTGCAAGTTGTAGAAGCTACATAAGTCTCAAAATTTAAGCTTTTAGCGATATTGTCATTTCCATGGCTTGTCCGCAGAATAACTTAAATTAGACCATTTGAGGTGAAGAAACATTGCGCATTATGGGAAACCTGAACTGAATTTTATTAAATTATTATTTAGGTTTTATCATGCATTAGGTGAAACTTTAGTGAAATCTTTCACCAGGGGCCTATAACACAATTCTTACAATTGTAACAAGTCTACAAGTTATTAGTAATTCGCTTGTACCTACAAGTACCCCGATTTCCTGTAACACAATATTATTTTATACACTTGTAGTTATCAGTGAATTATTCTACACTTGTACATGTCGTTACTATGCTACGGGACTAGATATTCACTTGTATTTGTTTACATCGGGCGTGTAAGCAAAGCAAAATAATATTGGTTGCTATGGCTGGCAAACAAATAATATTTGAGAGGAAGATGCATTTTTTAGAAAAAGTTAAAGAAAATAAAGAAATTCTTTTCGGTGCCTTTTCCAACAGATTGAAGAAAAAGGACAAAGAGTATAGCAGGATAAGCATGGGTCAGATGCCCCTCGGGAAAGTTAGGTTGATATTTTTACCATGAAATCACCTTCTTAAGAGAAACATTTTCCTAAGTTATCACACCTCTGCACGCCCTAGTTTTTAAAATAAAAAAATTAATCGAATTTTGAAAAAAAAATTTTTTTTTTCTTATAACACAAAATTTTTTTGTGATCTTTTTTGCAAACACTAGATACACTAAAGAAGTATTAAACAAGACACTTTTAAGTCTTCGCAGTGATTTATATACCGAAATATCACAAATTAAAAATTTTCAAAAATAAAAATGTCACGTATTTTAAGAGACACTATCACGATTTTATAAATGACCCTTACTATGCTCTATAACATATATTTTTTTCAAAATTTTCGCTAGGGTAGAACAGTGTTAGAAAAAATATTATTGCTATCCATATAGGGCAGGGAGTGGGAAGGAAGGGGACAGAAGCAAAAGTGGGCCTTTCAAGAAAAAATGCTTATAATTGGAAATTCTCTCATTCGATTTACTTGTTTAGACATGAATTCGAGACAAAAACAAAGTAAGCAAACACGCATTTAACTTGTCGCATATTGCAGCGCACAACTAGGTGCTCGTAGGAAACAAATGTAATAACAAAGTGATGACTACAAAAACAATAATATATGTATATAGTATACCAGTGTCGCAATTTGCTTAGTCTCCATTTTTTTGAGGAACTTATCTGAGAGTGTAATTACGTGAACAGTTTTTAGAGCCACTGTATATTATTGTTTTTCTAGTTATCGCTTTATTTTACATTTGTTTCCTACGAGTCTTTCCTAACTAGTTGGACTTAAGTTAAGAATAAGATCACCTCTCGGATTTTAATGAAACTCGGTAGGAATGTAGGCTAGGCTAGAACGAACGAATATGCAAACATTTTTTGTTGGGAAGCTTTACTTTCCGAGAAATTCGACTTTGAATTTCTAAAAAAGTAGCTTTCACGACTAAAAATTCTCTCGTAATTCGTCCGAATTCCGGCCGAATTTCATTTAAGGGGGTATCCCACTCTAGAACGTTCAAAAAATGCATTTTTTTTTAGTTTTGAAAAATTCTGTATTCTTTCCTGAATCGTTTAAGCTATCTGTTGCCGCGAAATTTGAAAAGCTCTCGCCGCTACAGACGATTCCGTGCGCAGCTGCGCGCCTCCTAGCACTCCTCATTGCCTTTAACTTTAACTTAAAAGCCGTTTTTCTCAAAACACCGTCTTGATGAATGGTGTGCAGCATTCTGAGAAAACCATTCATCCGAAAAATTTCAGATTTTGGTACAAGCTGTGTTACCTTTGTCTCTATGACCTAAGTGGAGCAAATCAGGCATTTTTACATTTACATAGCTTGTATCCCATGTTTTAACAGTAAAAAATCAACTAAAATATAAAACTTATAGTAAAAAAATTAAAAAAATGAATAAAAATTTTTTTTTCAAAATGGATCACACTCATGCCATAGCCACATACAGTGGGGGACAAAAGTATTCACACATCACCGTTTGCTGAATAAAACAAGTATTAAAACAAAACCAAAAGAAAATATTTATTTAATTTTTTTGGGAAAATAATTATTCATGCCTAAGCTATTAAATAACATCAAAATAAAATAAATATAATAACACCATATTCTGGAAAACAACAAAATATTTCAAACCGCAGCTTTTTGCCTGGACAAAAGTTTTCCCACACTGAGTTTTAAAAGATTTTCTGCACTAACAAGGAAAGTACCCGAGGTGTACCTCACCGATTTTCATTATTTTTTGATATGTGGTAGAGCATCGAAAAGTATTGGACACGTATTTTTTTTTACGTGCTAACTCCTCGATTTAAGGGGTGAAAACCACCCTTAAAGTTAACCCCCAAAAACCATTTTTTTTAAATATCTTGAAAACTAATTAAAATTTTGCAACAATACCAAGTGTGCGTTGTAGGTTGTATTATAGCAATATTGTGAACTGTATTTTGGACCCAAGGGGTTGCAACCCCTAAGTAATTTTGAGGGTAAATACCACTTTTTTGTCTGTAAAAATTCCTAAATTATTAGAATTTGAGCCAAAATATTTGGATAAAGTAGAGAATTGAAAAATCTAGTTGACCTGTTTTAGGAGATTTGGAAATAATCAAGCGTACGGGGGTGAGCGGGGGTGAGTCACCCCCGACTTGCACCAGAGCTAGATTTTGCTAATTTTCCTGATTTCGTGATATGTGATAGAGCATCGAAAAATATTGGACACGTATTTTTTTTTACGTGCTAACTCCTCCATTGAAGGGGTAAAAACCACCCTTAAAGTTAACCCCCAAAAACCATTTTTTTTAAATATCTTGAAAACTAAATAAAATTTTGCAACAATATCAAGTGCGCTTTTTAGGTGTTATAATATCAATATTGTGAACTGTATTTTGGACCCAAAGGGTTGCAACCCCTAAGTAATTTTGAGGGTAAATACTATTTTTCAGCGTATTTTTTATCTGTAAAAATTCCTAAATTATTAGAATTTGAGCCAAAATAATTGGGTAAAGTAGAGAATTGAAAAATATAGTTGACCTGTTTTAGGAGATTTATAAATAATCAATCTTAAGAGGGTGAATGGGGGTGAGTCACCCCCGACTTGCACCAGAGCTAGATTTTGTCAATTTTCCTGATTTTGTGATATCTTGTAGAGCATCGAAAAATATTGAACACCTATTTTTTTTTACGTGCTAACTCCTCCATTTAAGGGGTGAAGACCACCCTTAAAGTTAACCCCCAAACCCATTTTTTTAAAATATCTTGAAAACTAATTAAAATTTTGCAACAATACCAAGTGCGCGTTTTAGGTTGTATTATAACAATATTGTGAACTGTATTTTGGACCCAAAGGGCTGCAACCCCTAAGTAATTTTGAGGGTAAATACTATTTTTCAGCGTATTTTTTATCTGTAAAAATTCCTAAATTATTAGAATTTGAGCCAAAATAATTGGGTAAAGTAGAGAATTGAAAAATATAGTTGACGTGTTTTAGGAGATTTGAAAATAATCAATCTTAAGAGGGTGAGCGGGGGTAAGTCACCCCCGACTTGCACCAGAGCTAGATTTTGCCAATTTTCTTGATTCTGTGGTATGTTGTAGAGTATTAAAAAGTATTAGACATTTTTTGTATACACCATCTCCTCCATTCAAGGGGTGAAAACTACCCTTAAAATTTACCACCAAACACAAATTTTTTTAAAATATTTTGAAAACTAATTTTTTGCGATAAAAGTAAGTGCACTTATTTTATTAAAATTATAAATTATTTATTTTTGTATCTATATTATTTATATACATTCTTTATGTTGGATTTGTAAAAATATTAAATTTAGTTAAATTATAATGTTTTTATTATTGTCATAATTATTATTTGTCATTATTAAACTTATGTATAATTACATTTATGTGACTAATTTTTACAAAGTATCAGATTACGCCATATAATTGGAGCAAAAGGGGTAATCTTCAAAAAACTGTTTAAGAAATACATTCAACATGGCCATACACATCTTAAAATTGCTACATTTTTACACCCTGGTATTTCGCAGCGAATACTAGATTGTGATTTAAAGGCGAATTCAACTGGATTTTCGAACTTTGCAGGTTTTGCATCTGTGTAGCCACTCTTGTACCATGAATATTTGAATAAATTCATGTATCTTGGGGAAGAAAGTTGATTATGAACTAATGATTGTAGTTTTATGATATTATTCCGCAAATGTAGATTTAAATCTTCATCCATTAGCATTACGTTATCCAAAAAATGTCTTACGTAATTATTCCAAATCCGAAAACCGAAAACATCTAAGGGTTGTATCTTACTTGTGTTTCCTCCGGGAATTAATTTAATAGTAACTTGTTTATTATATTTTTTGCACGCATTATGAGGAGACGTCGAGTTCCCATTATACGAAATTCGATGAATAATTGTTCGATGCGCTTCGCGTATGCTTATCCGACGACTTTCGTATAAATTTTATACAACCATCGGACCTTGAAGAACTTTTTTGGGTAATTTCTAAGCTCTAATTAGGTGCGTTAACTTACTCATCCGATATACATATACGTATAATTTAAACTAATGTATATTATTACAACGAAAAATTATAAATTGTTATTGTTTTTTTTTTTATTAAAATTGTTAATTGTTAAAGATAATTAAAAAATTGTCCGATAGATTTATTTAGTAATTGAAATGTATAATATAGAAACTTATACGCGTTGGGTATATACCAAAAAAACTTCTCAAGGTCGGATGGTCGGATAAAATTTATACGAATCTCGTTGAATACTTTGTATACAAAAATCGTATTCATGGCATTTATTATATCAAGCAATATTTGTTGGAATAAAATCGCATAACCAGGATTAGAATTTCTTTTCTGTGTAGTCTAAATCCAAATAAATAAAGATATTTGATTGAACTACTTTACTCTTCACTTTTATAGATTCAACTAGAAAGTGGAGTTGAATTAACCTTCGAAAACATAATATAATAGATGCAGTTAGCTTTGTCGCGAAATTCAATAATTTATTAAATACCAAAAAAGCAAAAAGATATTTGTTGCAAGTGAACTATAAGGTAGAATTCAACCTTTCAATAAATTCTTAAAATTAAAGAATTTTTAAAGATAAAAATACGTTGAAAGATGCATTTACCCACAAAATTACTTAGGGGTTGCAGCCAATTTGCTCCAAAGTACAGTTCACAATATTGCTTTACTATAACATAATAAGTGCAATTGATATTTTTGTAAACATTAAGTAATTAGTTTTCAAAATATAATAAAAAAAAATGTTGTTTCGGGGTATACTTTAAGGGTAGTTTTCATCCCTTAAAAGGGGAAGATGGTATTTTAAAAAAATACACGTCTATTATTTTTTGATACTCTACAAGATACCACGGAATCAGGAAAATTGACAAAATCTAACTCTGGTGCAAGTCGGGGGTGACTTATCCCCGCTCACCCTCTTAAGATTGATTATTTTCAAATCTCCTAAAACACGTCAACTATATTTCTCAATTATCTACTTTATCCAATTATTTTGGCTCAAATTCTAATAATTTAGGAATTTTTACAGATAAAAAATACGCTGAAAAAGACCTCAAAATTACTTAGGGGTTGCAGCCCTTTGGGTCCAAAGTACTATTCACAATATTGTTATAATACAATCTAAAAAGCGCACTTGGTATTGTTGCAAAATTTTAATTAGTTTTCACGATATTTAAAAAAAATGGTTTTTGGGGGTTAACTTTAAGGGTGGTTTTTACCCCTTCAATGGAGGAGTTAGCACGTAAAAAAAAATACGTGTCCAATATTTTTCGATGCTCTATCACATATCACGAAATCAGGAAAATTAACAAAATCTAGCTCTGGTGCAAGTCGGGGGTGACTCACCCCCGCTCACCCCCGTACGATTGATTATTTCCAAATCTCCTAAAACAGGTCAACTAGATTTTTCAATTATCTACTTTATCTAAATATTTTGGCTCAAATTCTAATAATTTGGGAATTTTTTCAGATAAAAAATACGCTGAAAAAGAGTATTTACCCTCAAAATTACTTAGGGGTTGCAACCCTTTGGGTCCAAAGTACTATTCACAATATTGTTATAATACAATCTAAAAAGCGCACTTGGAATTGTTGCAAAATTTTAATTAGTTTTCAAGATATTTAAAAAAAATGGTTTTGGGGGTTAACTTTAAGGGTGGTTTTCACCCCTTCAATGGAGGAGTTAGCACGTAAAAATATTTTTCGATGCTCTATCACATATCACGAAATCAGGAAAATTAACAAAATCTAGCTCTGGTGCAAGTCGGGGGTGACTCACCCCCACTCACCCCCGTACGCTTGATTATTTCCAAATCTCCTAAAACAGGTCAACTAGATTTTTCAATTCTCTACTTTATCCAAATATTTTGGCTCAAATTCTAATAATTTAGGAATTTTTACAGCCAAAAAAGTGGTATTTACCCTCAAAATTACTTAGGGGTTGCAACCCCTTGGGTCCAAAATACAGTTCACAATATTGCTATAATACAACCTACAACGCACACTTGGTATTGTTGCAAAATTTTAATTAGTTTTCAAGATATTTAAAAAAAATGGTTTTTGGGGGTTAACTTTAAGGGTGGTTTTCACCCCTTAAATCGAGGAGTTAGCACGTAAAAAAAAATACGTGTCCAATACTTTTCGATGCTCTACCACATATCAAAAAATAAAGAAAATCGGTGAGGTACACCTCGGGTACTGTCCTTGTAAGTAAGTTGTAACACTAGCAAGATTGATATTAGTAATACAACAGGGAAGTCCCGCAAAGTATTTGACAGCAGGTAAAACGTGTTTGAGTACATAGTTTATTTGTAAAGTCCTTAAAGTAGTGATCATGGCTCGCAAGCAAAAAGAAACTACTGAACAAGACCGTAAAATAATGTTGAAGCTTTTCAAACAAAATAAATAGTATGGAGAAATTGGAAATATAATGGGTAGAAGTCGATTTACAATTTGCAGTATTGGAAAACGTTACAAAAACAGTTCAGAATTTAAAAATTCTCCACGAAATGGACGTTCACGAAAACTAACTACAAGGGAGAAAGCGCAGGTTATTTGAAAACGCTTTATTTCGGCTTATAAATCCCATTAATGAATTACAATTACAAAACACAGGTTGTAAGAATGATTAAGAAAAAACCCAGGACAACATCATCAGAGATTGCAGCTCAAGTTAAAATCGATTTTAAAAAAGATGTTCACTCTAAAACCATACGAAGAGTCCTTCATCGTAATGAATATAATGCACGGGTACCAAGACGCAAACCTCTAATTAGTAAAACTAATAAGAAAAAGAGGTTGCAATTCGCGAAAAACTAAATAAATAAGGCTGAAGGATTGTGGAATAATATATTATTCTCCGACGAGAGTAAATATAATATATTTCGGTCTGACGGTAGAACCCTGATCTAGAGAAAACCCAACACGTAGTTAAATACAAACAACCTAACAAGCACAGTGGTGGGGGAGTCATGGTTTGGTGGTGGGGAGTCATGGTTTGGGGCAATATGGCTGCTTCAGGTGTTGGCGAGCTTGTTTTCATTGAGCAAATTACGGATCAAAAATTTTAGCTAAATATTCTGAAGGAAAATTTGAAAAAAAAATCCGAAAAATTAGGCTTAGGTGATCAGTTTTATTTCCAGCATGACAACGATCAAAAACATACGGCTCATAATGTTAAAATGTGGATAGCCTACAATATTGCACATACTTTACTGACTCCCCCACAGTCACCGGACCTCAATCCAATTGAGCATGAGGAAGAATTGGAGCGGCGCTTGAGGAATCACACAATTTCTAACAAAACAAATTTAAAGGAGGTGCTTCAATTAGAATGGCAAAAAATAACGGTAGATTACACAAAAAAAAGCTCGTGCAGTCGATGCCTAGGAGACTAAAAAATGTAATCAAACAGAAAGGACTTCCGACGAAATATTAAATTAAAAAAATTAACTATAATTAACGCAATATTATAAGCTGTGTGAAAACTTTTGTCCGTGCGAAAAGGTGCAATTTGAAATATTTTGTTGTTTTCCAGAATATGGTATTATTATATTTATTTTATTTTGGTGTTATTTAATAGCTTAAGGGGGTATCCCACTCTAGAGGCTCTTGAATTGAACTTTTTTTTCCAGCAAGAAAATACAAAACATTTAGAGTTAAACATAATAATCCTCTTATTATATGATCTTTAATGAACATTTTGAGAAAAAAATTTTTTTTTTTATTGAGTGGTTAGGTCAGTACATAACTTAGGAACGGCAGCTCATGGTGTGCACCATAGCAGCCAAACAAATAATCTGAAAATTATGAGATTGCACATTAGTACTCTTTATATATGTCGCTATGGCATGAGTGTAGCACATTTTGAAAAAAAAAAATTTATTCATTTTTTTTAATTTTTTGTACTATAAGTTTTAAATTTTAGTTGATTTTTTACTGTTAAAACATGGCTACAAGCTATGTAAATGTAAAAATGCCTGATTTGCTCCACTTAGGTCATAGAGACAAAGCTAATACAGCTTGTGCCAAAATCTGAAATTTTTCCGATGAACGGTTTTCTCAGAATGCTGCACACCATTCATCAAGACGGTGTTTTGAGAAAAACGGCATTTAAGGGGACATTCTCTTTCGAAATTGGGAAAAAAAGCACTTTTTAAAAATTTTATTATGAAAAAACTATTATATTTACTGACAAAATTTCTTTTGGACATTGTTCAACTGTGTCTTAAGAATATAAAAAAAATTTTTTTTTTCATTTTTAGTTTCCCTTGGCTCCTGTAGAGGGCGTCGTCCAAAAGTGACGTTTTATACGGTAGGACAATTTGTGGACCTCCTGTAACAGATTTTTGAAAAATTCAAAATGGATTCTATTCTTGAGACTCTAAACTAAGGAATATGCCTCTAAAACTCATACTTTTTCATATTTTGAAGTTTTCATATGTATATTTCAGAAAAATGCGAAAAAAAAGCAATTTTGTTTTGGGGTAAGTTACCCCCGTAACAAAAGGGGTTTTTTGTTTTTAAATTTTAGAGGCATATTTTCTAGTATTTTCAATAAGTAATCGAATGCTCTTTGGTTTTTTAAAATCGGTCAAGTAGATTCGGAGAAAACCGTCCTACCAGTTTGAAAAAGGTAGTTTCGAGAAAAACGCGTTGAAAGATTTTTTACCATAATTTTATTGCATAGAAACCGGTTGTTACTCATGGGTGAGCGCTCTTACAAATATAGCTGTAACTTTTTTTCTATTACGAATTTCTTGATGAAATTTTAGGAGGGAACTTTTGAAAGTATATAGAATCCAAATATGTAAAAATCTCAAAATCGATTTTTTGACAATTTCGAAAGAGAATGTCCCCTTAAGTTAAAGTTTAGAGTGGTGGAGAGCGCGCACCTGCGCACGGAATCGCCTGTAGCGGCGCGAGCTTTTCGAATTTCGCGGCAAGAGATAGCTTAAACGATTCAGGAAAGAACACAGAATTTTTCAAAACTAAAAACAAAAAATGCATTTTTTGAACGTTCTAGAGTGGGATACCCCCTTAAGCATGAATAATTATTTTCCCAAAAAAATTAAATAAATATTTTCTTTTGGTTTTGTTTTAATACTTGTTTTATTCAGCAAACAGTGATGTGTGAATACTTTTGTCCTCCACTGTATATAAAGAGTACTAATGTGCAATCTCATAATTTTCAGATTATTTGTTTGGCTGTTATATCGTGCACACCGTTCCTAAGGTATGAGTCCCAGTAGCAGGCCTGCCCTGACCCAACCAATCAATAAAAAAATTTTTTTTCTCAAAATATTCATTAAAGGTCATATAATAAGAGGATTATTATGTTTAACTCTAAATGTTTTGTATTTTCTTGTTCAACTCCCTGAAAAAAACGTTCAATTCAATGGCCTCTAGAGTGGGATACCCCCTTAAATCACGAGCAGTGACCTCACTAGACCGCACTACACTGCACTGCACTATGCAACACTTTCGTCCTGGTAATCCTTCATTGCATGCACAAAAACACCTGGAAATATAAATTTTTATTTATTTTATATTTATTTTTGTTGTTCTTTTCTATAGTCCTGATGACATCTTCGTGTCAATTGTCATCTTTGTGGAGCATCATCTTTTTGGAACCCACATCTCGTTTCACCTCTAATATTTCCAGGTGTTTTTGTGCATGCAATGAAGGATTACTAGGACGAAAGTGTTGTGTAGTGCGGTCACTGCTCGTGATTTTAATGAAATTCGCCCGAAATTCGGACGAATTACGAGAGAATTTTTATTCGTGAAAGCTACTTTTTTAGAAATTCGAAATTGAATTTCTCGGAAAGTAAAGCTTCCTGACAAAAATGTTGCATATTCGTTCGTTCTGCACCTAGGCGAACGTTCCTACTGAGTGTCATTAAAATCCGAGAGGTGAACGTATTCTTAACTTGTTCCCGTAGTTGTGCGCTGCAATATGCGACAAGTTGATGCGTGTTTGCTTACTTTGTTTTTGTCTCGAACTCATGTCTAAACAAGTAAATCGAATGAGAGAATTTCCAATTATAAGCATTTTTTCTTGAAAGGCCCACTTTTGCTTCTGTCCCCTTCCTTCCCACCCCCTGCCCTAAATGGATAACAATAATATTTTTTCTAACATTGTTCTACCCTAGCGAAAATTTTGAAAAAAATATATGTTATAGAGCATAGTAAGGGTCATTTATAAAAAAATCGTGATAGTGTCTCTTAAAATACGTGACATTTTTATTTTTGAAAATTTTTAATTTGTGATATTTCGGTATATAAATCACTGCGAAGACTTAAAAGTGTCTTGTTTAATACTTCTTTAGTGTATCTAGTGTTTGCAAAAAAGATCACAAAAAAATTTTGTGTTATAAGAAAAAAAAATTTTTTTTTTTCAAAATTCGAGTAATTGTTTTATTTTAAAAACTAGCGCGTGCAGAGGTGTGATAACTTAGGAAAATGTTTCTCTTAAGAAGGTGATTTCATGGTAAAAATATCAACCTAACTTTCCCGAGGGGCATTCGACCCATGCTTATCCTGCTATGTATACTCTTTGAGAAATGGAAGGAATTGGCAAATTTAGCAAAGAGCGTTTGTTTAAGTGGAGGGTAGGGTATTATTTTGCGTTTTTTTTTTAAATTTTCTCATATAAATGTACAACATCTCAAGATTATTGTGTTAAAATTTGAAGTCAATTGGAGTAAAACTAACGGAGATATAGAGTTGTAAGTCTCCGCCGCTCCGATCCGACTTCGAGCTATTCCTGTGCCTTATAAATTCAGTGTTTAGACTTTAAACGCGTTTTTCTCCCAGTTAGCATGTTCAAAGTCGGTGTACACTGTAACTGAAAATGTACAATTTCGCATACTCTTTAAGTACATAAAATATGAGGTAGTGATATCGAGATAATTTTTTGTTGTGCATTATAATTAGTTTTACTATGAAAAACAGGCTGTTTTGTCGGTTTTTTCTCTTTAAATTCGTTTGTTTTTACTTCAAAATTATGCAAAAAAAACAAAGACAAAGACTGGACATATGCCAGAGATACACTGTAGCATTTTCGTTGTAACTTTGACCACATATTGATAGTAATATGATTCATTCTCGGTGAAAGACTTCACTTCACTGAATCTACTCAGCGTTCAAGATAGGTAGAAAATTGCTTACAATTGTTGAAAATTTCGTAACCCAGTTGTACAAGTGTGGTCGTTGTGTTATGGAAAGAAGCTACAACTGTAGAAAAATTTCAATAATTACAAGTGCCCCGCTAGTAACTACAAATTACTTTGTGTTACAGAATATCTACACTTGTATAATTTATTTGTACACTTGTTGGACTTGTAGAGGTTGTGTTATAGGCCCAGGGGCCTATAACACAACGCTTACAAGTGTAACAAGTCTACAAGTTATTAGTAATTCGCTTGTACCTACAAGTACCCCGATTTCCTGTAACACAATATTATTTCATACACTTGTAGTTATTAGTGAAATATTCTACACTTGTACAAGTCGTTTTTACGCTACGGGATAATTTAGAGATTAACTGGTTTTTGTTTACGTGTAAGCAGTATTGTATTGGTAGCTATGGCTGGCAAACAAATAATATTTGAGAGGAAGATGCATTTTTTAGAAAAAGTTAATGAAAATAAAGAAATTCTGTTCGGTGCCTTTTCCGATAGATTGAAGAAAACGGACAAATTTGAGAAATGGAAGGAATTGGCTTTAGCAAAGAGCCTTTGTTTAAGTGGAGGGTAGGGTATTATTTTGAGTTTTTTTTTTTTAATTTTCTCATGTAAATGTATAACATCTCAAGATTATTGTGTTAAAATTTGAAGTCAATTGGAGTAAAACTAACGGAGATATGGAGTTGTAAGTCTCCGCCGCTCCGATCCAGCTTCGAGCTATTCCTGTGCCTTATAAATTCAATGTTTAGACTTTAAATTCAAACTTTAGACTTTTCTCCCAGTTAGCATGTTCAAAGTCGGTGTACACTGTAACTCAAAATGTACAATTTCACATACTCTTTAAGTACATAAAATATGAGGTAGTGATATCGAGATAATTTTTGTTGTGCATTATAATTAGTTTTACTATGAAAAATAGGCTGTTTTATCGGTTTTTTCTTTTTAAATTCGCTTTTTTTACTTCAAAATTATGCAAAAAAAAAAAGGCAAAGACTGGACATATGCCAGAGATACACTGTAGCATTTTCGTTGTAACTTTCAGAATCACTTGACCACATATTGATAGTAATATGATTCGTTCTCGATGAAAGACTTCACTACACTGAATCTACTCAGCGTTCAAGATAGGTAGAAAATTGCTTACAATTGTTGAAAATTTCGTAACCCAGTTGTAAAAGTGTGGTCGTTGTGTTATGGAAAGAAGCTACAACTGTAGAAAAATTTCAATAATTACAAGTGCCCCGCTAGTAACTACAAGTTACTTTGTGTTACAGAATATCTACACTTGTATAATTTATTTCTACACTTGTTGGACTTGTAGAGGTTGTGTTATAGGCCCCAGGTCTTTGACAAATGTTGGCTTGAATTCACCGACAAAACCCTGGTAAAAATACTATGATACCGGCATAAATGCAAGTGAGAACTTGAAAACTGTCAATTGTGAATTAGTAATATTCTATTATTGTCCTTTAGAAAAACAAGTTATGACTGCAATAAATAAGAAGAAAAACCTTTTTTTTTTTTTAAAGTAGCTTGTAAGACGTAATTCGAAGAATGTTATGTGTCTGTACTTACTTCATTGAAATTCGACGACAATGAGAAACGATGTCGCCCGTATTGCGTTTTGGCCATGGACGTCTTATTGAAATTAAATGTCATTTGTCGTGTGCATTGTGTTTTGATTTTAAAATCTGAGAAATATTTTTAACTGAAGTTTTTGTTTGAGTTGTTTTTCGAACGTTTGCAGTTTCTGAATATAACATATAGGAAAAGTGAGTAATATGAACTCCCTATGTAACATTACATTGCATTACATAAGTTTACACACTTGAAAAAAGTTTATAAACTCTAGAAATGTTTTTTTAAAGTTGTTACTTAAAAGCCTTTAAGTTCATTAAGAAATTAAAACAAAAATTGATCGAATTATTTTGTTCTGTATTATCTGAGCTAGGGAAAAAATCTCTTGTAATATGTGCCATTCGTTATTTTTTTCCTAATATTTTAAATTAATATATATTGTCAGTTGTTTCTTTTAAAGGTGCTGTAAGATTTCTGAAGAAATCTGTGTTATAAAGCGAAAAATGAAAAAATATTCTCTGTTAACAGCTGAGTTTTTATATTTATTTTAACTGAAAAATAGATATTATAAATTTTTCCTGTGTATATCATAATCTAACTAAATTTACTAACTTTATTTAAATAAAAAGAAAATAATGAATGCGAGTTGAACTGTTCACCGGAGGGATTAAATTATTTTATGACTTTAAATACGTCGTTAATTAATGGCTCACCCTGCTATAGACCAGCAGTATATTTTCAGAAGCACTACAGAGGCCGAGCAGTCTGTGTTGAAGGTATTTGTAAGGTGAGTAGTCTATACGTAGGTATTCATATAAAGGCCAAATATATATATATAAAAAAAATTTTAAATTTTATTATTTTTATTTATTAAATTAGTACAGTTTTAAACTTTGACAATTTGAAATTCCAGATGGGAGCGGGATAGAGCAGTAGTTGAAGATTTATTTATTTATTTTTATTTATTACGAGTTTTTGAATGAAAAAAGCATCTGTTCACATAAAACTGCCCGTAGCTTCTAAATGACGCATTTCAAGGGGAGGTCCTCCAACAGATATTGATCAGAGAATTCCATAAAATCGATTGGTATATGTTTGATCATATTGTTGTGCATCTCCCTGCACATTTGTATATATTAGGGTGTTTTTTTTCGCGATTATTTCTTTTTTTTTCCAATCCCACCTCGAAATTTTGTGGGAAATACCTAAACAAAAATTCCCTGAAAATTGGAGCCCTTAATATTAATATTTAGTGCTCGACCAAGGCGTATAAAGATTTCCCGTATAAAATACACGTAAACTTTGATTATTTTTCTTCAAAACTCTACAGCTCAGAGGCATTTTATGGTATAATCTTGGTCATTGGTAGGGTTTCTTCAGAATTGAAACAACAAAAGTGTCCATTGCGGCGTAACCCTAACTTCCACCAGCGAGGCCTTACGGGTCACTAAACCCAATTATTGCATGAAATTCTATTTTTTTGCCCCCCTATATAAGAATGAATATTTGTTTGTTTGGTCGTCTTTTATAGACTCCGAAACCACTGAACCGATCTCCTTGAAAATTATGTATACTATCATAAACAGTGCAATAGTTTGCAAAAGGAGGAGGGTCAGTAAAGCCGGTTTTCGGCCCAAATTTTTTGGCAGGAACGACTTGAAATTTCTTTAAAATTCTTTTTGAGTTTTTATCTATTGATTATAGAGTCCATTTCAACCAATACGAAACTTCCAAATACCCTGCACCTTCTCTGCCACCTCCCTAAAGTTATGAAAAAACAGCTTGCTTAATCACGCCTAAACGCTTGCATCGACATTTTTCATTTTTTGTCCGAAGGTAGTACATATTCGAACTTAACATATAGGCTTATTTTTATTTAGATAATGCATAGGGTTTCAAAATGGCGGATCTAAGATGGCGGTTGAAAATTTTAAATTTGAAGCGATTTTCATGAAAATTGGTACTTAGGGGTTTTGCGGAATATTGATTTCAAATCAGCTGTCCAAATTCAGAAGTCCAAGATGGTGGCTCCAATATGGCGACCAAGATTTCTCGATTCCATAGCATTTACATGAAAATTAGCAGCCAATATGGCGACCGATTTCAACGGTTTTAATGAAAATTAGTATAATGACTATTTTGATATCACTGACTTTGAATGTTATCAAAATTTCCAAAACCAAGATGGCGGACCTAATATGGAGACCAAGATTTCTCAATTTTATCGGATTTTAAAGGAAATTAGTACAATGATTGTTTTGAAGTCACTGATTGTGAATATTATCAAAATTTCCAAATCCAAGATGGCGACCAAAATTTCTCGATTTAACGGATTTTAATGGAAATTAGTGCAGTGATTATTCTGAGGCCACTAATTTCGAATATTATCAAAATTTCCAAATCCAAGACGGCGGACCCGGCGGAAAATTGGTACAATGATTATTGTGAAACTACAAGTTTCGAATATTATCAAAACTTGTAAATCCAAGATGGCGGATCCAATATGGAGACCAAGTGTGTCGAATTTCAACGGATTTTAATGAAAATTAGTACAATGATTATTCTGAGGCCACTAATTTCGAATATTAGCAAAATTTCCAAATTCAAAATGGCGGATCCAATAGGGCGACCAACATTTCTCGATTTCAACGGATTTTAATGAAACTTGGTGCAATGATTATTTTAAGAGCACTAATTATAAATGTTATTAAAATTTGGAGATTCAAGATGGCATATCCATAAAGGGGTTGTCGGACTGAAACAATTTCTAGGATATAACAAACTAGAACATTTGAGAAGTGTTTAATTAGTATTTACCCAACGCCGCGGCCGGGAGAAACCGCGTAACCGAGCTAGTCTTCAATATATATTTAATTAAATATTTTTAAAAATATCTATTACTGCTAGCTATTATTAAAAAAATACGAAATAAAAGCTTTTATTTTTTAAACCACTTAATTTTTTGAAAAAGATATCTTACAAACTTAAAAACAAAAACAATATGACTAAACCAAATCTAGTTTTCGACTTTTCGCAGCGAAAGAAAGAGTAAGAAATATTTTAAAAAATATGTTTGAACTTCTTCAGTTATGAGTTACAATCTGAGTAAATCAATAAGTGCTTAAGGTGTTTGTTGATCGCATCTAAATATACTATTTATAACATTCCACTTCTTTCAAATTGAGTAAAGCCGCCGATATTTATTGCCTGATACAAAGGACATATTATTTTGTTATCTTTATTAACCCTTTCAGACACAATGTCCAATATATTGGACAAAAGTTGTCACTATTTTAAAGCTATTTAACGTAGACACCAATATTAAATCTGCAATGGTTGGCAACTCTGTTAATAAAGTAGCTTTTAAACTTTACAAAAATAAGTTTTGTACCGAACTCTGACCATTTCACATGGTTCAGTGCCTTTTTTGTGAAATTATATTGTGCGGCAGTAAACAAGTGGTCCTTAGTGCTCATATAAAGGTTGTTTTTTTCTTTTAAGATCGAGTTTTAACAAAAATCGGTAAGTACTCTTTAACTATTTTTTAAACAATTTATGCAGAAAAGTGTAAAAAAATACGTTTTGATTGGCCCCCACGCGCAAAAACAAGGCATGTCCCATATATGGGACATCACCTGGTGGCCAGGTGAGGCATCCTACCTTAATTGTTTTTGCATATTCGTGTTTAGTAGTGTCATATTTGTGTATAAGCAAAAATTCAGATTGTTATCTCAAACGCCTGATTTTTGTGTCTGAAAGGGTTAATAAATTTTGTGATGAAGTAAGAAATATTCTATTTTTTCATTCCAAGGGCATTTTTTCCATACATCAATTTTTTTTGTAGGACATAGCGCTTTTTTTAAAAGACCCTTGAAAAGGTAAATGCTACCCACCTTTGTGGTATGAGAAAAACATAACTGATTTATTTTTAAATAAAGAAATTATACTAATTTTTATATTGTAGGTAACAAATTAAAAAAATTTAAAATTATTACCTTTTTTTCTATATATAAGAAAATGATTTAAAAGAATTAAATATTACAAAATTAAAAATGTAAATAAAACTCAACTTAACTGAATACGTCGATCAAATTTTGTTAAATTAAAAAATTGGAGTAAAAAATAATTTGCCTAGATACAAACATGTCTTTAACATATTTCATCATTGTCAAAGAAAAAACAAAAGCGGAAGTGTTACCCATCTGACTGTTCAAAAGGAGCGAAAAATGGAAATTTTATTATTTTTTTTGGAAATTTAAAATCGGCTAGTAAACAAAAGTTTCTACTTACAAACGTTTTGTACTCTAGAAAATCTCGACCTTTCACTCTAGGACTTCATCTTCAGGTGCCATAACACACACAAATATATTAGTATATAAAAAAATTTAACATTTCTTACATTTTATGCACTTTCCCGAATTTACTATACAACTTTATATATAAAATATTTACATAATGAACTACCCAGAATTCACCGCTAGGAGGCATCTGCTACTGGAGCTCCAACCACCCACTCACTTCCTATGAAATCTAATTATTAGATCCTTTTTCGTATTAATATTAGGCATTTTAGACCTTGATTTTCGATATGCCATTAAAAAACTGTCTCTTGCTTCTGTCCCTGTAAGAGTTAACGGTGCCTCTGTGACTAGATTTACCATTCTTTCGACACTTAAGGACACTTGCTTTGTAGCCCCAAAAACAGGATAAGATATTCAAATTAAACACTAACTGCTTGAGAAAACTACGAGTGTCATTGTACTAATTTTCATTAAAATCCGTTGAAATCGAGAAATCTTGGCCGGCATATTTGGTCCGCCATCCTGGATTTGTAAATTTTAATAATAATCAAAATCAGAGACCTCAAGATAATCATTGTACTAATTTCCATTAAAATCCGTTGAAATCGTGAAATCTTGGTCGCCAATTGGATCCGATATCTTGAATTTCTAAATTTGGTCTGCGGATTTGAAATCAGCATTCCGTAAAACCCTTATGTACCAATTTGCATAAAAATCGCTTCAAATTTTAAATTTTCTACCACAATCTTGGATCCACCATTTTGAAATCTTGGATATTATTGGAAAAAAGATTAGCCTATATGTTTAGTTGGAATAAGTATTACCTTCGGACAAAAAATGACAAAAATCGATACAAGCGTTTTCGCGTGATTCAGCAAAAAACTAACAAACAAGCAAACGAACTTTCATTTTTAAATATATATAGGGATTACGAAGGATGAACTTATTATATTATTTTACAAACAATATGTTACCCGATGTCTGTAAACTCGTATAAATCAAACATCATTACAATACATTACTTGGTTCAAAGTTATACTATATGTATATTATAACGGGATACCTACGAGAATATGGACTCTCGCGGCAAAGCGCCGCCGAGTTGCGGAGGTAACCAAAATAAGCTTGAGGTTTAAGCGTAATCAACTGCACAGAGTCTCAACATCACCCCGACTCAAAACTGGCTAAATAGCTTATTATCAGAATTCTTCCGAACAGTATTCTACCAAAAATTACACAGGCCCACAAAAAAAAAATTTTTTATGTGCAACGGACTGGACTACTACATCTCCATGTATTGAAGGTCGCTGAATCTGAGGTCGGTTTGACCCCATCAGGTCAGCGTCAAGGCCATTTGAAGGTCAAATTTGCAAAGTAACAATAAAGTCGAAATAAGATTTGTATCTATATATTCTCGAGGTCGCTGAAACCAAATCCGGGATCGGTTTGACCCCATCTGGTCAGAGTCAAGGCCATCTGAACTTCAAATTCACAAAGAGGCAGTTAAAGTCGAAATAGGAGGTTTATCTATATATTTTCGAGGTCGCTGAATCCGAATCTGGGGTCGGTTTGACCACATCTGGTTAGTATCAAGGTCATTTCAAGGTCAAAGCGAAGGATATAATAACTATTCGTTTTTCGGGTCACTGATGAGGTCAAACCGAGCCCGGATTCGGATTCAGCGACATCGAAAATGTTATTACTCTTATTTAGATTTAACTGCTTCTTTGTAAATTTGAATTTCAAATGACCTTGACCCTGACCAGATGGGTCAAACCGATCCCGGATTCGGATTCAGTGACCTTGAAAATATATAGATATAACTCTAATTTCGACTTTACTGTTACTTTGGTTGCTTTGCAAATTTGACCTTCAAATGGCCTTGATCCTGACCTGATGGGGTCACACAGACCCCGGATTCGAATTCAGCAACCTCGAAAACATAAAGATATAGTAGTCCAGTCCGTTGCACATAAATTTTTTTGTATTGTGGGGCTGTGTTATCCTCAAAAAAAAAATTAAAATCTGCGTAAAGAAATATTTCAGAAATAGTTTTTTGCAGAGTTACTGCCAGTATTTTGTGGTACCTTGGTTTCTAAAGGCATCAAGAGAATGTCCGATATCCGCACATATTGCTACTTTATCAAATACTTGATGTGGCTGACAGACCACTTCCGGATTGACTTTGGCAGGAGACGTCGACAAAATATCGTCGAATGATAACAACAGGCAAGGGGACTCACGGTAGCAAAGCACCCCAGAGTTATGCTAAGAATAGTAATAAAAAAAGAAATGATCATAATATATGTCATGAATTAATTATGTCCGTATACTGCTGACGGACAGTTCACTGATTTGCTGGAAGAAGGTGCGATGTTTGGTGAAAAACACGATAAGTCGATTATTGCGACTTTCTTCACTCGAAATCCGACGTTGAACCTTCTTCCAGTAAAACGGCGGGTTCATGGATGGAATCAATGTATTGATGGCATCAATGTATTGATGGAATCAATGTAGGTATTGATTGAATCAATCACATCTTTCTATGAGTCTTTGCGAATCTGCTGTATAGCTTTTTCAGTGTATATTTGATTTCCAGTCCCCTTTGAACTTCTTTAATTTTAAAATATCGCGTAATCCATAGATATCTAAAAATCCAGAAATCCGCATTTCGAATCTGTAACTCAGAAACTACTGAATTTTGGGACTTGTGCCTATGAGGACTTTTGAAGATGATGATATGTACTATAGGATACTGAAAATTCAGCCAATTCGTCCGGGAGCCAATTTCCTTAGGAATTCTGCGGGGTCTTTACAAATGTTTATATTAAAAGGTGAACCTATTAGTTTTCTAATTAACCCATTCTTTCCTAGAACTCTTATGTCTTCAGAAACGTACAAAAACTTCAAAATCACTTTGTTTTAGACCACATTGAACAAAAATTTTGGTAATTCACCTATGCTGAACAGGGAAAGCCTGAAAAGCCCTGTTGCGAAAACGCAACATGTCAGGACGTGCATAGTAGTGCTCAAGGGGGGAGTGGAAATACGTCCAAACATTAAAAAATCAGGTGTTGCGTTTTCGCAACGCTGGGAACAAATGGATTAAGACGAAATTTTTACTATCTTAGCAATGATAATTAAAATGTAACAAATTATTTTGATGTTTTGCTGATAGTAGGAGCAAATGAAGAAAATCATGATATAGCATTAAAACGGTAAATGTGTAGATGAGGTGACCGTCGCGTCAACCGGAGGAGGGATGGAGGGGGTTCATGGCGAGCAGATGACTTTAGTTTGCTGGATGCCGTGCCCCGTTATGGCCGTAAAAAGGCCCATTGCTCCGGTTATATAACAGAGTTTTTGTTTAAACGTCATTCTGATTATTATGATGTGATCAAACGTTTTTTAATCTCATGGCACCCATGCACCCCCTCCCCCTCCCCTCCCCCACTCCCTGCACTTTAAACACCCAATATACGAGATGTTCGTTTAAGATCATCCTCCATTGCCTAAACATTTTATATGTGCAAAAATTCGGTTTCTACCCAATTCTCCAATCCAAAAAATATGAAATTTTAACTTCTTCGCTTTTCTTAAACCAATTGATAAAAAACTCACAATGGTCTGAGATGTTGCTTATTACAAGCTCTATTGTTGCCAGTGCATCGAAAATATAATCTCAAATACAAAATACTCGCAAATTAAGAAAGAGCTGTTAGCCATACCTAATTTTTGCATATAGTAAATTCCACATTTACCAGGGCCGGCGGTTGCAGTGGGTTGAGTGGGTACTTCTACCCACTCGGAAAATTCCGAGTGGGTAAAATACCCACTCGAACTTTGGACGTATTCAAAATGAGTCATCAAAAAGGTGAAGCAAGATGCCCGCGGCGAATATTTCCATAGGAAGACCTTAAAAACTGACACCGGAAAACTGTTTTTGCAGAATTTTGTGTGAAAATTGGGGCGTAGGGGGTCGAAATTGGGGTTCAGTGAAAGCGAATGTTGTAGTAAAGTTAGAAGACATGCCGATAATTAGTTTAGACAGAATTTACAAAAATGTTTTTTTGAAACAGGCATTTTCATTGAGCATTTTCGAGGGAAAATCCTAAACGGAAAAGAAAAGCGAAGTAATGCAGAGAAAGAACTCCCAATGAAATACTGTTTAAAATTTAAATCATTGAAATCGATGCAGAATTGGCTGAGATTTGGGCGTCGAAACTGGAAAGATATGAAAACTTTTCTCAATCAGCGTAATTCTGGTGTGGAAGAAAAAAACAAAACAAAAAAGGGGTGAGGAAAAAAAATGTGTGCAGGCAAATCTTTTATGGGCACGTCGAATTAATTCGGAAATTTTGCAGTGGAATATTTGGAATTTTTAATTGATTGTTCGTATGATAATTAACTTGGGGGGATGAGCGATATGTCATTGGATCAGTATTAGGGAGGAGTTTAATATACGTAAAACTCAAGAACAGTCGAGTAGGTCTTTATGCAATAATCGTAAATCGAAACTCGGGAGAAATTAATTTTTTGGGTGAAAAATTACCCGCTAGTACACACGGGGGCAGATTGGCGACAAACTATTAACAATAATGGAAAAAAATCTAGATTAAGTTTCGGAAGACCTTGAAGTAGATGTGGGTGAAAAAAAAAGTGAGATTAATTGAAAATTGGTGGAAAAAATTGAAAAGTAAAAATGGGAAATAATTTTAAAAAGAAGGTAAATGGTATAAATTTATTCGGGGGGGTCAGGGGGTGATTTGAGAAAAAATAAAAATTATGGGAATAAAAGGTGGAATCTCTAGATAACTACAAAATTATTAAAATTTCAAAAGAGTTTAGTTTTGTGGGAGAAAAGAAATAAAATGTGGGTAAGGTTTTTTTTTTTTTATAATGTTTGAGGGGCAATATAAAAAAAAATAAAAATATTAGGTAAAAATGATGTATGAGAAAAAGGTGAAGAAAAAAAAGTGATTTTTGAAGCCATCATGCGTTAAGTTCCGTTACGTACATAAAAAGTGATAGCGATTTCCCTAAAAAATGGTGAAGCAAGATGCCCGCCGAAAATATTTCCATAGGAAGACCTTAAAAATTGACACCGAAAAACTGTTTTTGCAGAATTCTGTGTGAAAATTGGGGCGTAGTGGGTCGAAATTGGGGTTCAGTGAAAGCTATCGGGTAAAATAATGTTGTAGTGAAGTTTGAAGACATTCCTATAATTAGTTCAGATAGAATTTGCAAAAATGTTTTTTTGAAACAGGCATTTTCTTTGAGCATTTTCGCGGGGAAAGGGTGAGCAAAAAAATATATAAACACACCTAAAGAAAGAACTCCCCATGAAGTAATGTTTAAAATGTAAATAATTGAAATCGATGAACAATTGGCTGACATTTGGGTGTCGAAACCTGTAAGTATATAAAGGCGAACGAATCAGCAGTATTTCTTGCATGATTCGGAATGTGTCGTCCCGTGGACGTGGGCGAGACTCGCCCCTCGCAATAAACAAAGGAAGCACGCTGAAGCTGTTGTGTAGGGCACGAACAGAGTGAGGAATTAGAAAAAGTGGTGAATTTGATTAGATTTTATAGATTAAATGAAATGTATTCTTTGGGGACATCGAAATGTAATAGCGAAGATTATATTTAAGGTATTTTTCGAGGACATGTCCTCGAAACATACGTTCTTGAAAGAGTCCTCATAGTATCGAAAAATCGCTATAACTTCTAAAATATTGGAAAAAAATGAAAAACTTTAATGGCATATGGAAAGTTATTTAATTTTACACAGTATTCCATTGCAAAAATTGCATGTCCCAAAAAATACCTTGTGCATACATATATATATATATATTCAATATTCAATATATATATTCAAAAAAACTACCCACTCGGTCAAAACTTCAACCGCCGCCCCTGACATTTACTTATATGGTAGGCAAATACTTGTTTTAAAAATTGATCACAAACTGTTAGATACAATAATTAAAAAGTAAGGTGGACCTCAGGTTGCAGGTAGGTTACCTATCTGGTTACTATGGGCTAAGATACCAACTAAACAAGATGTCTGTCTAGAGAGACAGAGTGTCACCTTTGTTTAGAAGATAAAGCCACAAACCACATTCTATATCTTTGCACACTTAGTGGTAGCGAAACATCGTTTTCATAATTAAATTAATTTATTAATTAAATTAAATTATAAAAAGCGATCCGAGTAAATTTGAAATCAGCTCCGAAAATATCTTTGTGTTCATTTTTGTTATTTTGGGCAGGCAAAAGAAAAACAAGAAATGCAGTTCAGTGGTTTACTTTATTGAGACTAAAGATTCAGAATAGAGACTAAGTAGAATTACAGAGTTGTATGTGTGTCTATAAAGCTCACTGGTACATCTTCTTCCTAACAAATTTCATAGAAATTCCTTAAAATTGAGAAACTGTCACCATAATTCATCCGCCATTTTGTATTTGCAAGTTTGAATAGCAGATTCGAGATCCAAGAACCTCTCAAATACTAATTTTCATAGCAATCCCTTGAATCCCAAAGTATCGATCGCCATTAGGTTTTCGCTATCTTAAATTTTCAAGTTTTACAAGTTTTGGAATCAATGGTCCTGACATTTTCTTTGCATTTACATTTATTAGCCATATTGGATCTGTCGTTTTAAATTTCCAATTTTTGATAGCAGATCCGTAATGGGCATATCCAAAAGTCCTCAAATATTGGTCTTCATGGATATACCTTGAATTCGAAAATTTTCGGCAGCCATCGAACATTCGTGCCGCGAATATATAATTTATCGAAAGAGAAATCACATATATCTTAAACTGTAACATTTTCTACCTTTCGAACACAAAATGAAAAATATCAAACAAGCGTTCAGACGTGATTGAGTAACAAACAATAATTTTGACTTTATATTGTACATAGGTCTACAGTTCCATTTTAAAAAATAGCAGTGCTCACTGAAATTGTGTTTACTACGTTCCTGGGTTCTTATAAGCTAAATGGTTAATTGGAAATCGTTATGTGTGAACTGCTTATAACACGTACAAAGTAAAAAGTGGTTATAAAGCGCAGTCGTATTTGAGTAGTTTAACTGATTTCATATTCTTTAAAAGAAGTCATTAACTAAATCGTTCAAAATAATAGCAGTGCTAAAATTTTTTGTTAAGTATTTCATTTTTCTCTTAAAGATAAGTAAGGTTATGACTAGCTTCCGGAAATAAATAAAACTTGAATATCACTATTGTGATTTTAGCGTGAATTGAAATATGGGCAGATGAATTCATTGTTCAGAAGAGGAAAGAGAAATCATAAAGAACATTAAGAAAAAAAGGGGAAACATACAAAAAAATTTAGGATATATTGGATTTCTCAGCGGAAATGATTTGTAACGTGGAAAAAACAATAGAAACAAGGGGAAAAAAACAAGATTCTGATCTTCTGATGTAGATGACCGCAGACTCAAGATCTTAGTTAAAAAAGATTCTTTTATAACGTCTACGGAAATAATACTAACCCAGCAAGTGTTAGGAAAAGACTGTTAAAGGTAAAATTGTTCTCCAGAAAACCAGCAAAAACACGTCTCTTAAGAAAACAATACCTGACATCCCGATTGCAAAAGAACGTTTTAAATGGCCAGCGCACATAGGGGTATTTGTGCTAAAAAGCTGGCCAAAATTATTTGTTTAATTTTTAGTTACTTAAAGTGAGTTGGTAATATATCTTATATGTATTAGATGTATTTACGCTAATATCCAGAAACTGGCATTTCTGTCTAGCTATTCTTTGCGACATACTCCGTGTGGTAAAGTAAATTAAAAAATTGGAATAAAAAATGATTTGCCTAACAAGGAAACGTTCTCAGGTGTGTCTCACCGATTTCGATGAAATTGAAATATGTTGTAGAGCATCGAAAAATAAGAGACACGTATTTTTTTTATCTGCGGATACGCAAGTTTAGGGGGTGAAAACCACCCCTAAAGTTTACCCCCAAAAACAGTTTTTCTTAAATATCTCAAGTTCTAATGGATTTTTTCGAATGAAACAAAATGGAAATGATGTCTCGTAAATATACTAACCTTTTGTAAGTAATCCGGTTCCCGGGGGTTGCAACCCTTATTTTTTATTTTAGAATAAATTATATTTTTGCGTCACAAAAATAACAGTTTCAGTTAAAAATCATTGACAAATATTTTTTTACATACGATTTTGAAAAACAAAATTGACCTGTTTTTGGGTTTTCCTGAAAAAAGCTCCTCAAGGGGGTAAACTACCCCTAGCACTAACACATGATGTATATTCTTTCAGACATCAGTTTTTTTCGTGAAAACCAGTATTAAGGGGTTTTTGGAGTCGCTGATTATGAATCTGATATCAGATTTAAAAAATTCAAAATGGCGGGTCCAACATGGCGGACGAAATTTTATAAAAAGAACTATAAATAAAAGTTTTTGAGGTCGCTGATTATGAATCTGATGTTAAATTTAAAAAATTCAAAATGGCGTAAACGTTTAGAGCTTTGCTTAATAAAGCCATAAAGTTTTCTTATAGTGATCTCCTTTAGCGTTCCTTTGATTTTTGCAAAGAAAATTAGTCAATATGTCATTTTTCTATATTTACCTGCTAGCGCCATATATGAAACAAATAAGCTCTAAAATAAATGGCGGATGTTTGCGGAAAATATTTCAATTCCAATAGATAGTTTATGAATCAGACCGTATTATGTAGTATACATTTTTGCTGTACAATGCCGTACAATGTGACAAAAACATAAAGGAATATGGCGGAAAATTGTAAAATGCTGTTATATAACACGCTTATTTCAATTATCAAAACAAAATTCAAATAGTGACTTTTGAAAGTTGTTATAGATTCAAAATATAGTACTCACCCTCATCTTCCAACTCCATAACAAAAATTTTTTTTTCACCTTTCTTAAAGTACCCACAAAGCGTAAATTAGTAATCGGTTTTGGGACGCGTCGATCACGAAGACGTGTGGCTTCAGCGAAGACTAAATTCCGACTGGTGTAACGGTAAACTGTGAGGTGCGGGGCATAAAATTGTGCTACCACATAATGTCTTAAGTGTTCAACTATTATAAAATTCTGTTTAATTCATTCTAATCGAATTCTCCAAATTCGACTTTTGGCCAGGTTTTTAGTACAAATACCCTTATGTGCAGCGTGTAAATGGCGTAACATATTATAGTCTGATGAAACTAAAACTGAATTATTTTGCAATGATAGTGGCAAAAAAACAGTAAGAAGACCAAAAGACAAAAGATTTGATCCAAAATATACGATCAAAGCGGTAAGCATTACATTGTGGTCTTGGTTTTCTTATCAAGGTGTTGCACATTGGTCCCAGTAGGTTCAAAACCACCCACAGGTCTTAATTTTTAACGAAATTTGAAAATTTTTGTTGCTCATGATGAGAAAACAAAGAGACGCTCGAAGCCATTTTTGCCAAAAATTTCTTGGATGATTTTAAAAATTCTAATTATTTCACTTTGATTTCGAAAATGGAATATATAGAAACTTGAGTCTTACGATCCAAGAACTGAAAGTAAAATCTGCAAAAAAACGAAAAATAGGATTTTGAGGTTTCTGAATCAAAATTAGGCATTTACTTAATCATACAAGATCTCCTTAAGGTTCTATTTTTGATTTTTTCCAGACTTTCATTTTTGCTTTAACCGTACCGTTGTTAATTAGATAAATTATATATCTAGACTGCTTAAAATACACGGTATTTGTCTTTCCCTTTTTATCACATCTATCAACGAGGAATCAATAACATGAGTATTTAAGTTCTACTCAACACTGTTCACTTTCCTTCCCGTTCTTGTTTTATTTATTTATCACTAATCGACATCTCTGCAATACATAATGCGTACCTTTAAGACATATTTTAATATTAATAGTTTAAAAATATACTTACACATAAAATATAACGTACCAGACACAATAAGAAAAACTTCGGAAAACATAAATTTGTTGATTGGAACTCTTTGAATCTTTAGTCTCCCGTTGAAATGCCAAATTATAGCCACACAGTCGAGTTTTAGTCCTCGACTTGATCATTCAACTTTGGCAAGCACCAGTGCTGCAGCTTTTTGGGTTTGGTTCTTTATCGTTTAGTGTCGGAAACACTTAGGTGGAACATCAATTGATATATATTAGATAATTTGAGTTAAAGCAATAGTCATTTGTTTTTGATATGTTTGCGGAAAAACTAAAAGCAGTGCGAGAGTGAATAAGCTGAATAATAAAAATTATTTTAATAAGTATGTGAGTTAAAAATTTAATTAAAGGGAAAGTGCGCATAAGTGTTGTTATTACTACACGTCTGCAATGAATTATACACATTATAATTTAGATTTGAAGACAAGAAAGTTGAAATACGAGATTTAATATAACGTACTTTAGCTGCTCATTTGAAATTTAGTAAAGTTACTTATGTTTTATAACATTCGCCATTTAATGCTTGTTAACTTCCTTGATATGGTGCCAGTTACCCAATTCAATGCTTGTTTCTACAAATTTCGTAATTCAACAAAAGAAAACAGTCTCAACGTAGTTATTTAAACCTAAAAGAAAAAAACCCTGTTTTTCGAGGAACTCAAAATAGAGAGCAAATTTTAAAAGTAAGGTATTAACGTAATCATACATATTGTCAATTTCAAAAGTAAAAGGAAATGGAAAATATTTGGCGATGAGTTTTCTGATATTTTTTTCTACTTATTAATTTCAAAAGTTTAGGGAAATTGAGAAATATTTGGCGATGAGTGTTCTGATAATTTTTTCTAGTTTTAATTTTATACCGAGTAAATACTTCTAATACAAAGCTCCAGAAAATTTGTTTCTGGCAGTTTGCCCACTGCACATCTGGTGTTCCATGAATTTGTTTTTTTGCTTAGTCAAAAGACGCGTTACGGGTTGCGTAGTGTATTAATTTTACACATGTGAACTAACTTCTAGTTCTTATGTGCGTGAACTGTGGACAAGAGAACATCAGCCCAAGATATCATCAGGCAAATAGTTGGCTGAAAGCTTAATGGATTTTCGCATGCTGTAGTGAGGTTTTATTAGGTCGGACTACACATGTACAATTTATATTAGAAATCAAAGATATTTGTATGCACTTAATCATTGGCGTTATATCTCGAATGCTTTTGATTAATAGTACACTTTGTTCGAGGGAAACAAGGGAGAGAATTTTGTTAAAAGGGAAACTTTATGTTGATATTTTTTAAAATATACAGATGTTTTGATTTCTAAAATTTCAGAACTTTTTTCTGAATTAATAAATGTATATTTGCTAAAAGTGTTATTGTTCTGTTAAATTCAAAGACAGCAAAAGTTCACTAAGCAAAAAACTGAAATAATGCTGTCGCCCAAAACACAATGATGTTGACACGACAGATGTTGGCGAAAATATTCTGTTATTTGAATTCCCAACACTTTAGTCAGTTTTTGTAGCTTTCTTCTTTTATTTTAATTACTAGTTTAGTAGTATCAAAAGCCCTATAAAGTAAATGATGCACATGTGGATCTTGACTTCCCAACATTCCCGACATTCTGATATCAGATCCTCCAACATGTTGTAATAAAGTTATAAATTATACTAAATGAGGTACCATTTAACACCCGGCGTAACGTAAACATTGCTTAAACACTTTTCAAATGGTTCTGACTGGGTTAAGGAGCGACACGACTTTGATCGAAGTCCAGTCAGCGCTATAAGGGGCACCGTTTTAATACAACATTATCAAATGCCTTAGTTTGGTATATGCTAAGAAGTTTTCCAACCAACTCCAAGTAAATGCGTATGTGCGATAGACAACCATCGAATAAGGGCGCTGTTATCCGTAATATATCCCAGTAAAATTGTAAGCTATTCGTAATAAATATGTATAATAATGTATGTATAATAATTTATCCCGGATTGGTAACGTATGACCGACTTTCATAATACCGATAATTGAAAGACCGATTTTCTAAATTTAAAAATAAAAAATTTTGGCGAAAAAAATCTCGATAAACAGATTTATTTGAACTTAAAATTCCGATTTTAAAAGTCTCGACATATAAAAGAAAAGTGATATCTGCTGCGACGTCGCAGCATCAATCATATGATTTTTCTCTTATTTGTCGGGACTTTTATTTTATTTACTAGTTTTTTAGCTAATTGCAATTAGTTGCGCAGTACCTACAGTAGTAACAATTATACGTCCATATAGGCTATCTTAAACCCGTTATACCTACCATGTAAAGATCAGATCCCCTAGCTGTACAAAGTTTTAGTACTCAACAAACTCTCGGGCAGTATTTACTGATTTATTACTGATGGCAGTTTCGAATCGGAGATTCCACATTACTATTTGGAACTTAAACAAACTTTTGATGCAGATTGCCTGAAGATAGCTACACGGTTTGAAAGGAATTATGTTTTTGAGAATAACCGTAAAAGAACTGGTACTGTGCTTAAGAGATACAGTTCTCCAGATTATGCACGATCCTTTTGGTCCGTAAGCACTCAAATTGAAAATAACTTGCCAAGAACACAAAACAATGTTGAAACTTGGCATCGTAGGCTACAATCTATTAAACAACACATCGGATATATAATGATAAAAACACATCGGATATATAATGATAAAAACAAGAATTGAGAAAATAATATCTGGGGAAAAAACAGGAATAGCCCGAAGCCGGATCGGAGCGGCGGAGACTTACAACTCCATATCTGCGTTAGTTTTACTCCAATGGACTTCAAATTTTAACACAATAATCTTGAGATGTTGTACATTTATATGAGAACATTTTTACAAAACGCCAAAAAATACCTTCCCCCCTTCCCCTTAAGAAACTTACCACGCAGCGTTCTATAGAGAATTCCCAAATCCCACTCCTCAAGCAAATTATGTAGTTCTCTATCTATTTCCAAAGTTTGGTCTCCTCCAATAAAAATTAACTGATCACCCGAGATAAAATTTTTCAGTATCCCAAGAGCATCCCAGCGTATCCGTGAGCGTCTCTTACAGTATCCCAGTGCATACCTGAGTGTTTTTATGAATCTCCCACAGTCTCCGGATGGGAGACTGGAGCTATAAAATTGTTGGTTGAAAGACGCAGGTTTTTTTCGAGTCTCCCGAATTTCGTGGAATTAGAAAATTACAACATCGTACATATCGTCGTTGCGCGTGCATTACCACGAAAGAACTGTTTGTATATACCGCGAATCTGCGTTTTCACGATTTTACAGAGGAAGAAAAAACTTCCCGCCAACTTCAAGGCTAACCATCCACACTCTCGATTTATTCAGTTGCTCGCTACGTTTACTACGAGATGGACGTGACCGACACAAAGCGGAGTGACAGCGAGGGAAGACGAGGGGACACGAGCGCACCGTCCTCACTCTCGTACTGGCGTTCCCTCATGTAGCCTCGTGGAGAGTCTGGATGGGGCATTATAGGTTAACTTAAATTCTGTGAAATCTATAAGGAGCGAAACCATGTTAAAAATCCTGCTGTTACGCAGTATTTACAAACTGCTCTTTCGCGGTATTGCGCGCGCAACGACGATATGGAAATATCCTATTGGGAGAATCGAATCTCCCAATGGGAGACTCGAGTCTCCCGTACGGAGACGCTCAAGGGTTTTTCGAGTCTCCCATGGAGTCTCCCTCAGTGCCACCAGGGAGATTCCATTGGAGACTATACTCTAGGATACTGAAATTTTTCATCTCGGGCAGCATCATAAGAATCCATTGCAACTTTTAATAGCACTTATTTTCACAAGACAGAAGCACTCAGAGAAATTAAACTGTTCGCTGTTACTTCACGAAAGAGAATGACGAAATTACGATACCAAGTGAACATATATTGTCGAAATCATCAATGATCAACGAAAATGCATAACGTTACATTGTAAAATTTACAATGCAGTCTATTGCAAATGAAAAATGATGAAAAATTGCAGTATCCCAGAGTATATTGTCTCCCATGGAATCTCCCTGGTGGCACTAAGGGAGACTCGATGGGCTTGAGCGTCTCCGTACGGGAGACTCGAGTATCCCAATGGGAGACTCTGGGATACTGAAATTGTACGATGTTGAAATTTTCTAAGTCCACGAAATTCGGGATACTCGAAAAAAACATGCGTCTCCCAACCAATAATTTTATAGCTCCAGTCTCCCATTCGGAGACTGTGGGTGATTCATAAAAACACTCAGGTATGCACTGGGATACTGTGGGAGACGCTCGGAGACGCTGGGAGACGCTCAACGATAAGCTGGGAATTTGTCGTACCCGATATGTTTTCGCAGCTTAAGCTCTACTCTTAGCAGGTGTAACGGATCGTCTCCAGGACACGACAAAATATCTAACCGGATGAAATATTCAAAGAGGGACTTGTCTTTGTTTATATTCAGATTCTGAGGAAAAGCACTTTTCCGCGCGAAATACAGAATCCGACGATTCTGGGTTTAAAAATAATAATACTCAACGGTTCCGGGGTTTTTACAGAACTTTTATTAATAGATTCGAACGAATGAAAGGCTGGAACTCAACTGCAATTATTAATGTCTTCAAAAGCTCGTTAGATTGTGCCTAGACATGTCGTCAGCACTTTACCGTGAGAAGCTTTAATTTAAAAGATTCGCGGTTTGTTAACTGAGTTGGGCAGCTCAGGTAACGTCACGTTTGTGACGTTGCCTGAGTCTCTTGTGTACGTAACCCCTCCTCGGCTAGAGTAAGACTTCTCCTGAAGTCTTTTATTTAAAAAATTCTTTTTGTTTATAATTTTGATTTGAGTTCCTCTGCCTTTTTTCCAAATTATACAATACATACATATGCTTATTACTACAATAGTTATTAACGAGAAACTGATTCCATAAGATACAGTTTTATGAAATTTTAATTCTTCGATTTATTTAAATTGTCCAAATGTTTAAATGCAATATTATCAAAGGTTACAGTTTTTACATAAGAAAGACTGACTAAAGTTGTTATTTGGATAAAAGTACTTATCTTGAATGATCTTCTTTTGATTATAAAATGTCTCTTGGTACAATTTAATTTCACAATTATAAAAGGATATTAAGTAATTTTTATTTAATGTTATATTTCTATCATCACAATTTTCAATTATATTTTCTTTTTCAGCAATAAAGTTTCATCATCCAAAATTTCGCTTTTTGTTTTATTATTATACCTATATTTACGTTGATTTTTCCAAATGCATATTTTACTTGTTTTCAAATCTTTTAACATTGTACCTTCTTGATATGTTAGGATTTTGTTTTCAATTTCTACAATGTATTCATTATTTTCCTCAATTTCAATAAAATCTTTATTTGGTAATGGTGTAATTAATTTTAAATCAGTTCGGATGTAATTTTGGGGGATTTTAATTGCAATTACTAGTAGTTCATCTTTGTATTTCTTTACCCCTAATTTTATCGACTTTAACTCATAAAAATCAATATTATATGTTTCTATTTCTTCTGCGGTTAATATACTTGGATGTATAATGTTATGCTTTGCTGATGCAATGTTATCCTGTATTTGATTTATTTTATTCTCTAAATATCTTAACTTTATCATCTGGTCTAAATACAATGATTTTCTTATAATTACACTATTTTGTTTGCTCATCATCGAATGCTTTCGTCATTTTAATTCGATCTTCTTCTACTGCATTGTTAAGTATATTCATCGTATCGTTAAAATGTGTGTTTATTGCAATCTGTGTATTGAGTGTTGTTACAGCATTATGGTTGTTTTCATCAATTATCTTTAAGTGTTCTAATACTTCCTGTCTATCTTCATCGTCATATATTGTAGTAGCCCTTGTGCTGCTGGTGTTATCATGAGAAGTATCATTATTATAATGTTGATTGCCTGCAGATATGAATGGTCTTTTAATATTTGTAATATGAACATGTCATAAAGGTTTTATTCTATAATAAGGTTCGTCCTTGTGTCTAAGTCTTTTGTAATTCCTAATAGCACCTACTAATCTTTTTTCGACGTAAATTTCTCTGGTAGTATTTCTTTTGTTTCTTATATGGTTTTTCGTTTTATTAATTATTTCCTGAAGTTTCCCGACCTCTAGCTTTTATTTAGCTTCCCTAGGAGTACACCTGATCGTCGAATGATACCGATCATTATAGTTTCCTATAGCCATCTGTATCTTCATTTCTACTGAGAGTTCCCTATCCTCAATACTTGTTATTTTCTCCAACAGGGTTTAGAGTAGTCTCTCAATGTCGGAATTTCCGGTGTGACTGTGTGGAGTTGTATGATGCACTTCGACGTTTTCGTCTCTTAGATACGCCATCAACTGTTCAGCTTTAAATTCGTTATCCATTATTATTTTATTAGGTTTTCCAAATTTTGCAAAATGTTCCATCATAAGAGATTTTTTTGTTCTCCAATTTCGGTCCGTTATGCAGTAAGCTGCTGCAAACTTTGTTAATTTTTCAATTATCGTTACAAAAGCATGTTTTTTAAAGTGAAAAATATCTAAATTTTTTTTGAATTCGCGGTTTGTGTTAATAAAAATTTCGGTTTAATCGGTTTTCGGTCGTACTTGTTGGCACTTCTCACAATTATTTATTATTAACTGAATGTGTTCTCTAAGTTTCGGATAATAAATTCTATCTTTTAAGCTGTAGTAACATTCATTAATTCCGCTATGCATTGATTCCTTCGTATGATAAAGAGATAATTGTATATGCAATTCTTCTTCACTTAATATCTCTGTAGCTCTTTTAGAACATTTTATAAATTTCGTGCTCTGATCATTTGAAAACATTAAAATAAGAATTAACTGGACTTTGTGGTAATCTGTGTCAGAACTTTCTGAATGGATTATTATTGTTATTATTATTATTTGTAGCGGGTCGTTAAGTTACTCTAGGTACCTCTCCATAGCAAACGCGACCTAAAAGATCTATTGTGCTGAACCCCTCTCGAATAAACCCCATCTAATTCAAGGTCCTTGAAGTAGGCTATAGTAGGGGAGACCGGGGATGGTTGACCAAATTTCAGTTTAGATGCTTATATGTTTTTTGTTTTAGTGTATATTATTGTAAAAACCAATAAATTTGATAGGTACACTATTAAGCTATAAAAACAAATGACAAAAGTCTCGCAATCAGTTATAATATAGAGTACAAGCATGATCTAGTGTAATATGAAATTTGAGTCAACCTACCCCAGACATGGGGTAGGTTGACTTGTCACTGGGAGTAAGTTGACCTACAAATTAAATAGTGCAAGATCTACGGATATATAAAATTAAAATAACAAGAAGTAATTGAAATAACATTTTCTTCATTCAAACAAATAATTATCAATTCTATGACAATTTTGTTAATTTTAATTATTTGGTAACAGTCTTAACTGATATAATTATTATAATTATATGATTTAAAGGAATAGATACATCATTTATGAGATCAGATTATGAAACCAGTCTTCTAAATCAGAGGTGCAATATTTACATTAAACAAACAATAGATTGCCATTTACACATTTTGTATGGGACTAGGTAGTCAACCAGCCCCGGATCACTTTGCAATTTTTACACACGTGTCATAACCTCAAAACTGCAGCGAAATTAAAAAGAATGATATGTAACATAAAGATTAACAATCAAACTTTTATTTTAAATTATTTGCAAATGAACAATAACAAGTATATAGGAGTCATTACAAATAATATAACAAGGAAAAAAATTACTTAAGTGTATTCTTTTTCAATATTATGCTCCTTCTCCCGAACTACGTGCGTACGCGATGCCGCATTCGAGACGACTGAGGGGGAGGAGGTAACGGTTTCTCACGCCTAGTTGGATGATGCAACACTTTTAAACTAGTCGAGTTTTTCACAATTAGTCAACCTACCCCTATGGTCAACTATCCCCGGTCTCCCCTACTCTGGGGCGTCGCATTCGACACATCTGCAGGAGCGATGATAGACGCTCCGAAGTGTGTCAGCCTTTTTCGACATAAGACCAGACAGTGGCAGAGTACATGCTCTGCTGTTTCCTCTTCTTCCAAACAGAATCGGCAAGTGTCATCATCCTCTGCACCTATCTTTTTAAGATGGTATTTTAGGGCACAGTGTCCCGTTAGTAGGTCGGTGATGATTTTTAGATCCGGCTTATTGAGCAGTAAGATTTTCCTCGTCCTCTGTTCTGAGTTCTGAATGGATACATGTATATCCTTTTTTAATATATCTTCTCAACTTATCCCTTATTTCCTTCTCGGTATGCAACGGATTAATGTCAATAATTCTTCTTTTATGTAATGTCTTTAATTCTTCTCCGGGACTATAGGTTAGTATTATTTGCGTTTTATACTTGTTTACAATGTCTTCTTTTATTCCTATATGATCTAACCTTTGTTCTTCCACCGAATGTACTGTATCAGATTTGATTCTGTATCGTTTTCTTCACTGATTTTTTGTGTATTTTCTAGTCTACTCAAATAATATACTACTTTTTTTTTCCTTGCCCTGTAAATACTCAATCTCATAATTAATCTCTTGAAGAACCACCTTTGATGTCTCTGTGAAAATCTCTACCTTTGTATTTATTGTTGAGGTATTTTTAAATTTGTTACTGTACAAATATGGTCTGAAATAATTAACAGCATATACAATTGCAATCTGTAGTGCAATAATTTTTTTCGTGACTATTTAACGTCCTCGAAATATAACGAACCGGATGCTCTTGTTGTGAAAGAACTGCTCCGATGGCATGATCACTAGCATCAGTTGTTACAACGAATGGTTTGTCATATTTTGGGTATTTTAATATTAGATGTGAGCTTAACACGTTCCCTGCCATGCTGTTTATGAGAAGGTGTCATTTCTAGGCCACGTGTACCATTTTCGGTGCACGGTAACCACTTTAATAATTTTCTATAAATACATATATTTTTCTTGTTTTTGAGAGAACGTATATTATTTTCATAATTATAGATACACAGATAGATATACTCAAAAATTACTGTAAACATCATTACGTCACATGAAACAGTTTTACCACAAATTAAATTTTAGACGGAAACATTTTAAATTCAAAAATTCAGCTTGGCGTACAAATGAGGTTCAGCGTGTACCGACAACGGTACACGTGGCAGGGAACGTGTTAATAGACTTTTAAGGTTCTCAAATGCGGCTTTGTATTGTGGATCATTAACATTTATTTTATTATCTTTCTTTAAGTATTTAATCATAGGGTATGCTACCTTTGAGTAATCTTTTATAAATTTTCTATAAAAACCTGTAGCTCCTAAAAATCCCTTCAATTGTTTTTCTGTTTTTGGCAGTGGCGGATTTACACATTTGCCGCCAGTAGGCTATTTAAATTTCGCCGCCCCTACTCACCTCTACAATTCGATACAACCATATTAATTAGAATATTTTTTCAACGAAATTGTAACTTCATGATTTGTGCACTATCGTCTTAATTATGAATGCTATCCCTAAGCTAATAGATGCTCTGGTTTCTTCCAAAGCGGCTGAATTGGTTAAGCATATTATTGTGAATGAGCAGAATGGAGTTTTCGCTCGTAGATCCACTATTCGAATCTAGCGATATTTAAAAATGTCTGTGCTCTTAGTATAGAAAATGGTATTCAAGTGGATGTACTGTATAACGACTTTTCTAAAGCGTTTGATAAAGTATCAATTCCGATTATATTGGACAAAATAAAATATTTTGGATTCAATGGATCAATTTTAAAGTGGTTTCAGTCTTATCAATCGTATACAACGGGTAAGAAAAGGAGGCCTATATTCTAAGGATATTATTGCCTCATCCGGAGTACCACAAGACAGTCACCTTGGGCCTCTATTATTCATATTATTTATCAATGATATTGTTGAGATATTCTCTTTTGCTAAGTGCTTAATTTACACTGATATTTAAAATTGTTCGCCTAAGTTAGATCCTCAGAAGATTGTGCTCAGCTTCAAAATGATTTGGATATGTTAGCTAACTGGTGTAGTATTAATGATCTTTCTCTGAACGTTACTAAAGGCAAAATCATGAACTTCCACAGATGTATCAACCCTCTAAGATAGGATTATAAAATTAACAATTTTTCAATTGAAAGGGTAGACAAATATCAAGACCATCAATAAAACACTTAAGCTTTTAGGTTTTGTTGCATAGTAGACGAACTTATTTGCGTGTCTTATTCATAAGAGATATTTTGACTAGCCATATTGACTGTCCTGAACTATTAGCCTTAAACAAAATATTTATGCCCCTGAACGAACGTAGAGTGTGAGATGGTTTTCATTTTTTGTTGTTATTTAAAACAAATTGTGCCATCTAATAGTCATTCAATTTATTAACTCTTCAATTTACATATAATTTACTGGTAGGATGAGGGCGCTTGCGAAACCACGGATTACTAATAAAGGTATATAAATATGAATTTTTTTTAACCCATTAAGTCCCAAATGTCAGCTTTTTCGCCGCTGCACTTTTTGTTCAATAAAATTTTTCTCTAAAACCCTTTGTTTTCGAGTAAAAAATTCCGAAAGCTTTTTCTCATCTTTTCGTGTCCCGACCGCCATTTTGTGTGCTTAAACATTAAAATCCTTCATTTAAACAACGGGAGCTTATACTTTGGGAGTCGAGACCACGATATTTGCACGAAAACAATGAAATTTCAAATGATTTCCTTGTGGAAAATTGGAAAACCCAGAAATTTTTTTTTTCAAAATCACGTTTTTTTGCATAAATTAGTTTACAACTTTTGAACCACACATTTGTTGCAAATTTTGAGGTCAGATTCTGAAAGATCATTAAATTTTGCGTCGGAATTAGTGTGTCACATATTTTTCAGACACTATTTTCATTAAAAATATAGCGGCCGAACGCAGCGGCGAAAAAGCTGACATTTGGGACTTAATGGGTTAATTTCTGTAAGATATGAAAAAATAAATTTTGGCCCCAAATTTGCCGCCCCTAAAATCTGCCGCCCTAAGCTCCAGCCTACTCAGCCTGCTGGTAAATCCACCACTGGTTTTTGGTATTGCTATTTCCTGTATCCTTCTTATTTTGTCGGGGTTTGGTTTAATTCCGTCAACTTACAAAATATGTCCTAAAAATTCCGTGTCTTTTTTTAGAAAAGTACATTTGTCTACCTGAATTTTCAAATTGTGTTCTTGGAGTCAAGAGAATATTTTACTTAACGATTTTTCATGCTCTTCCAAAGTTGTTGAAAATACCAGTATGTCATCTAGATATACCACACAAATTTGGTTAATAAATTCTCGCAGTATTTCATCCACTTATCTTTGGAACATAGCCGGGCCGGGGCGTTCTTTAATCCGAATGGCATACGAACAAATTCATACAATCCGGCAGGAGTCACAAAAGCAGTTTTTTCGATATCTTTTACAGCTACAAGAATTTGATGATATCCCTTCGCTAGATCCAAAGTGCTAAAATATTGAGCCTTTCCCAGCTTATCTAATATGCCTTCGATATTAGGGAGGGGATATTTGTCGTCAACTATCACTTGATTTAACCGTCTGTAATCCACGACAATTCTGAATTTTTGTATACCCGAATTATCTTTCTTTTTTGGTACTACTACATATAATAGGGGAACAGTATCCTCTTCTACTTTTCCTTATTATGCCTTGTTTTTCCATTTCCTCCATTTGGTTTCGTACCTCCGCTTCATGTTGCGGTGGGTAACGGTAAAGTTTAGAATTAATTTTCTCATCTGGCGTGGTTTTTATTTCATGCATCACAGTGTTTGTATTTGTTAAGATATCGCCTTCTTTAAATAGAAGTTTGTGATATTTTTTAATTAATTTTTTAACCATATATTTTTCTTTTTCATTTAAATGATCTAATACAAGATGTTGCACTTCGCTTACTTCTAAAACATTAAGTTCTTCTTGGATAATTTTTGTTAAGAACAGAAGGCTCACTTTATTAGTCCAAATAATTTCCTGATTTTCTATATTTATTTCTTTTACATTTTTCTTAATAAAATCCATTCCCACTAAAAGATCATATGGTTTCTCTAATTTCATCGCTATCCATTTCATTCTTGCCTTTTCAGAATATCTAAATTCAACTGGGCATAAAGTTGCGACAGTTTTGTTGGGTTTGTTTACTTCTCCTTGAATAGTATTAATTGCTGTTGGCGTATTTTTCAGAATTTGGTACTTAGAAGATGAAATTTTATTTTCATTTAATATACTTATGGTTAAGCCTGTATCTACTAATGCTTTTTTAACAAATGGAGAGATCGGTAAAAGGTAAATATTTTTTAATAAAGAAAAGTCGTCATTTTAATTTCATGTCAATACAAACCATTAATTTAAAAATATAGTGAAAAACGTGAATTATTAATAATATATATTTTTGAAATGTGAACCATCTACATAAAATCTATCTATCTGCATTTCTTTGAATCTTCTGTCGCCGGAGAGAAGTACAAAGGGATGTTAGAGACCAAATCCTTTCTCATGCGAAAAAGAGGAGCCGCGTTAAATCTTTTTTTTTATTCAAGACGGAGCAGCGCCTCATCGCACACAAGAAGTATCATCAATAAATTTTATGGCGATCCAGTAATTGGCCTAGGGTACCCACGCTTTGCTAGGGAAAAGGAATAGAATAGCCACATTACTCGTCAGATCTCATTCGATTTGATTTCTTTTTAGGGGGGTACATTAAAGATCTCTGCTTTGAAAATAACCAAAAAACAGTTGAGGATTTTATTAAAGACATTGGGAAGATCGTCAATGGCATTTCAAATGAAACGTTGGAACATGTTTTTAATAGTTTTAGAAAGCATATGGATATTTGTGGCAAATTAGATGGTTAAAATATCGAAAATATATATCATTAGTAACTAACGTTCTTCACTACTTTTTTAAATTAATTGTTTTGTATTAAACAGATTTAATTGTTTTATAATAAAATGGACATGAGATAAAAATGACGACTTTCCTTTATTAAAAAGTATTTACATTTTACCGATCTTTCCATTTGTTAAAAAATTGTGACCCATTAGTTTTCGCACATTCCTATTGGACGCCCTGTAATTTGCTCTGTAAGAAAAATAAGAATTTAGGCCGTGTGCCAACTTTACTTTTCGAATTTTTTACTTTTCCTCAGGCACTTCGAACATTTAAACTGTGCCAATTACCGAAATTTCTTTTCACTAACAGTTCTTTTTGACAGATTGAAAACATGAATGATTTGGATTTCTTGTATCTTATTTTATTGTTTATTAAGTTAGAAAGACTGCATTTAAAGTATCGAGATGGATTAATAGAAATAGGACGAAGAAAATATCGCCATTTCTGACGACACAAATGTACTCCCTGCAGGAGAAGACGACGATTTGGAACAGGATTCCGTTGATGCGTTGTCAAATGAAAAGGAGATACCTGCCAACCGAAAAGCAAGGAAAAAAATTTGCTTTTCCAAAGACGCAAACCTTCGAAAACGAACTGACTAGTCGAAATGGTTTTTTCATACAAATCTGCCTTTGAAATGATAAGTTGGCACACACCCTTAGTGTCAAAACGTGTGAGACATTCAAAGTTCAAATTTTTACAACTTCAAAGAACTATTGGGTGTGTGAATATGACTACGCCCTTTCCCAACAGATGTCGTTTTTAGTATTGCTTATGTGTACTAATAAATGGCAACACTTGTGTTCGATAGTACTTTATGTCAGCTGTCAGACGTACTACGTGACATTTTGTTGAAATATTAACAACAAGTGCTTTCACCTCCTTGAAAATGTCGGTTTTCGTTCCAAGTAAACATGATTTGTGGGAAGTGCTATTACACTATTTTATTGCAAAGAAAAGTGCAGCGGAAAGTCATCGTTTGCTTGTGGATATTTACGGTGAGCATGCTCCATCTTATACAACTTGTAAGGAATGGTTTCGACGATTTCAAAATAATGATTTTGTCACTAAGGACAAAGAACATGGAAAACTACCAACAAAAGTTGAAGATGCTGAATTGGAAGCATTATTGGCAGAGGATCCTTGCCAAGCTCAATCAGAATTGGCTGCAGCATTAAATGTTGAACGATTAACTGTTGAAAAGCGTTTAAAAGCAATAGGAATGGTTCAAAAAGTTGGTAACTGGGTTCCATATGAATTGAAAGAAAGAAACATCGAACATCGCAAAACAATTTGTGAAATGCTACTTCAAAGGCAGCAAAGAAAAGGATTTTTGAATCGAATAATCACAGGAGATGAAATCCTAAACGTAAAAAAGCTTGGGTGAAGCCAGGTAAACCCGACCCATCACAGCCAAAGAGAAATATTCACTGTGACAAGGTTTTTTTTTTTTTTTTTTTTTTTTTTTTTTTTTTTTTTTTTTTTTTTTTTTTTTTTTTTTTATCAGACCATCAGCTTAGGCTAAGCTTTAAAGCAACAGAAATTAAAAGAAATTTGGTCCGTTGTTAGTAGCGACATGACAAACAAGCAAGCTCTTTTTTAGTACATGCTTACCAACACGGACATCAAACAAATCGGCATTCTTATTTACACTCAACCTCATGCGGTTAATAGGTTGAAAGAAGCTATAGTTAGTTTTAGACAGATCAGTTTGTAGAAGCGGGACATGCCTAAGGTTTCGCTCATTCGCTCTGAACGTGAATCTCGCTTTAAGAGAAGGTGAATCAATATTACCAACTAGAAGTTGATGTACAAATACAACGTCCGCGATTTCTCGACGTTTTTGCAGAGAATGCATGTCAAGGAGTTTCAAACGGTCCTTGTATGGAGGGAGGATGATTGGATTGCTCCATGGCAATTCTCTAAGGGCGAAACGGACAAATTTATGCTCTGCATTTGGTGGGATCAGAGAGGTGTTGTTTATTATGAGTTGTTCGAACCGTCTCAAACTATTAATGGAGAAGTTTACTGATGACATCTAATGCGTTTGAAGGGAGCCATAGAAGAAAAACGACCAGAATAAGCACAGTACATTACTTCTGCAACAGGATTATGCCAAACCGCATACCGCACAAGTCGTGAAAAGATATTTAGATGGACAGAACTGGGAAGTGCTACTCTAGCTGCCATATTCGCCAGACATAGCACCTTCGGATTATCACTTATCGCAAACAATGCAGTCAGATCTTACGAAAGTATCAGAATTTGGATTGATTTATTTTAACAAAAAAGGGCGGAGTCATTATCACACACCCAATACATTCCGATTTCTATTAAATCGGGGCCATGCGTGCACACCTTTGAAATGTATATCTTTAAGTTAAGTTTATCTTTAAGTCACTACATGTATAGGTCACAATATTTGGGTCGTTGCTGTCTATGTTGCATGCATAAGGTAGATACATGAAATCAAATGTTGCATATAGTACACTATATATTGAGCTATAGATCTATACAGGGTATCCCAATTCAACATAGGAAACGCTATACCCATATATGTATGTCCATACATATACCCATTATTCCTTGGAGTGTCCTGATGAACGTTTGTTCTGAGACACTCCGTCCCCCTCAAAATCGCCGTTGAAGGTTTTTTAGAGGTTCGCTAAATTAAGTCCTTATAAGTCCTTGTAAGGACATGACAGGAGTCCAAGCAAATACTCATTCAAAAGAGGAGCCTATCCAACGTTACGCCACTTGTCAGGATATGTCCAAACATTTAAAAGGTATGTCTGATTAAGTATCCTACTTTGGCTTCTTATATCTTCTAACGCATACAGATTCGGAACTTAAAATATGTATTTTCTTACTACACTCAAAAAACGCTGCACATTAGTATATACAAAAATCATATACAGCATATGGCCCAGTTTTGGACAAAGTTCTTTATTTGTCAAAATCGTATAAGGTTCTCAAAGAGCATGATGAGTGTTTCTACCTTTAATTTATCAACGAAAATATTTATTAGAATGCAAAATAAGTAACATACAGTACGAAAGTAAGCAAGGGTACTCCAATCACTAGTCTAAGGGCGCCACGGGTTTCTCAACTTTCACAGAATTGGCATTTGGTGTTTAGATAAGAACGCTATTATGGTGCATGGTGATACCACATGGTGCCACAATATTGTCAATGAAAAGGCCTAATAACAACAAATACTAACTGTGCATCTGAAAATGTTAAAAGTTTGGCTTTTGATAGTTGCAATTATATATTATTTCAAGATTTTATAAAATCAGGGGTTCTATTAAGGAACTGGAATGCGAAAGCCTTTGTTTAAATTCCGATGGAGTTTTATTTAGGCATAACACTTATTTTCGATATTACAAATAATCTTTCGAGTCTCCAGATCTGACATGTGCATCCGAAGTTAATGGATATCAAATAAGAAACTAATCATTTTTATGCAAATATTTTGTTTTTTTGCATTACTATGGTTAAAGGTTAAGGCCCAAACAGAATACGCCGCTGTAGCCTGCCGCAACCTCTGGGCTCTTGTCTTGGCTGGCGTTAGCCATACAAAAATGTATGGCCAGCGCGAGCTAAGACAACAACACAGAGCTAGCGGCAGGCTACAGCGACATATTCTGTTTGGGCCTTTATACTGAGGGAAACAAATTCGTCTACACTAATAGTCCGAGAGCTGACTGCAAGAAACCTAGCCAATAAAGTAACAGGATGAAATATGTTTTATATGTTAGTACCAACAGTGCTCGTAAGAAAATGCATGGTGTGCCTAGGCAGAACTTGTGCACAAATTTGGTATGAACCTTTTCAGGACGCAAATTTTGGACTGCAATTGTACCTATCGAGTAACAGCTTGAAATTATTTTTAAAATTTTGCACTTACCTAGTTAAATAAAAATATATTGGTGTGCCTCATTAAATCTTGTGCTAATACCTTGGCACACCATTTTTTTAATTTTTTTTTAGGCACGCTACTGTACCTATCGAGTAACAGCCTCAAACTGCTATCAAATTAAAGTTTAAGCATTGTATTATTAGAAAAAAAAAGTGTGCCACGTCTATGCCTGTGCCAAATATCTGGCACACCACTTTCTATTTATCAGTCTTACAGCCGGACCATGAAGAGAGTACGTCATTTCTTCGCTCAGACCAGCTACCCCACCACATAATTTTCCATCCTGCGCATGAGCAGAACATTCTAAATCATATGGTGCAGAAAGAACGTACTCTCTTTTTATTTTAATCCGACTATATCTTATGCTATTATTAATACAACCTATTATAGAAGTATTTAGGGATAAAATAATGATTACCCAATAAACAATTATGATTTTAAAAAAATATTCTTTATTCATTTGGATATTTTACAAATTAAATATCCATAATACTATAAAAAAATTTCTTATACATACTGTTATTAAATTAATAAAAACTTACATATGTAGAAACACAACATACAGAGTGATTCAAAAGTATGGAAACGGCTAAATAACTTTCGAGGAATGCATTTTGGACAAAAAAGTTTTAGACAAAAGTCTTAGGAATTTTCCCTGGCTTGAAGGTCATTTCAAGGTCAAGTTGACTTTTTTAAATTGGAACCCATATTTTGGACCACGGAAATGGAAAGAGCGGAAAATTTTACGTCCGACTATGACCTTAACCATGACCTCGAAGGTCATATCAAGGTCAATATGGCTCTTTAAAAGGGAACCTGCCTTGTAGTAGGGGAGCCCGGGATGCTAAATTTGCAGTTACTAGAGCGTTATAAGAACCTATTGGATTATGAGGATTAGGTTATAAAACGAAAAAAAGTTTATGTTAAGTTTTCCATTTTAGTGGGGAAAAGAGCGCGTAAAAATGTTTAAAAATGTAAAATGTCAGACATTAATAGTCTATACCTACTTTGTCTTTCTGATAACCGATAGATAATAATCTGACGATTAAATAGTGGTGGTTGGCTGTAAAAAGGGGTAAAAAAACAAAACAAAAAAAAGTTATTCGATCGCGTCAGATATTGAAAGGGAATGCTAATTGAACTCAAAAAAGTCCCCTATTTCAATGGCTGACGATTTGGACGGGACCAAAACTCATGACTGATTTTTGAAAATTTAAAAAAAAACAATTACCTTGAAATACTCGAGTGCGTCAGATTTTTATACAGAGGGTTCAACTCGATGTCTTAGTCGCCCTAAATGATAATCTGACAATTATATAGAGGAGTATTGGTAATCTGACAATTTGAAAAATTATTAATGTGAGAGTTTTCAAATAAAAATTTTTTTTTAGTTTCTTTTGTTTATTACGGGATGTAATAAAAAAGATATGTACACACATTTATATATAAAAAATTCAATCATTTATTTATATAAAAGCTCAAAAGTTTTTATGTAAAAAAGTGCTTTTTTAGACGGAATTAATTAAATAAAATAAAATGTACTTTAGATAAATGATCGGTAAGCATAATATAATGTGTTTGGTGTGTGGCTGTTTAAAAGGCAGCGTGTAATGTGTTCATAGAAAAGTTTTGTGATAAAAAATTTTTGTGAGGTGCACCCTACAGGAGTGTTCCACTTTTCGCCCCAAATTTTTGTCTTTCTCTCACCTATGCCTTCTTTATTACTAACTATTTCTAGCAGAAATTTTCACTTCGTTCTTGTAACAGTACCAAGGTCGAAAAAAGATTAGGAAAAATTTCACGAGTGTCCCCTTTTGTTAATAGATACTCTTTGGTTGTCAGCATCTGTACGCTCAGCCTTTATCGATGGTTTTAGCTACATCGCCCCATGAAAACTGTCAGATTATATGGTTTTCGTGATCCTGATAGAATTTCCTTCAAAATAAAAAAAAATTCAATCGCGCTCGAGTATTTCGAGGTGAGGTTTTTTTTTTTACAACTTTGTGACTCGCCCATTTCTTTATGCCACGCTCAAATTGTCAGATTATTGAAATATACACTTTTCTGGATGTACTTAACTTACCTGTTCTTAATCTGACGCGCTCAAGTTTTTCTGAGGATCGACTTTTTTTTACTAATCTGACGGGCTGCCCTCACCGCACTCCCCTGTATTGAGGGTTCATATATGATATGGGTACATTACAGGGTGCAAGGTTTCTCCCCATATGATTTTCTGACGCGCTCGAGTAAGAAACAAAATCCCCGCTTGGGCTCCCATACTATTGTTAATGCGGATTTGTAAAGAGCAGAAGTTTTACGTCAAAATGTGACCTTGACAACAACCTTGACCATGACCTCGAAGGTTATGTCAAGGTCCAGATGGTTTTTTGGAGGGCAAACCATGTTTTTGGCCACGGAAATGGAAAGAGCGGAAAATTTTACGTTCCCTTCGAGGTAATGGTCAAGGTCATAATCTTTCCATTTCCGTTACCAAAAATATGGTTTCTGCTTCAAAAAAACACCTTGATCTTGATATGACCTTCGACGTCATGGTCAAGGTCAAGGTTGTTGTCAAGTTCACATTTTGACGCAAAACTTCTGCTCTTTCCAAATCCGCAGTAACAATGCAGGTTCCCTTTTAAAGAGCCATATTGACCTTGATATGACCTTCGAGGTCATGGTTAAGGTCATAGTCGGACGTAAAATTTTCCGCTCTTTCCATTTCCGTGGCCAAAAATATGGGTTCCAATTTAAAAAAGTCAACTTGACCTTGAAATGACCTTCAAGGCCATGGTCAAGGTCAAATTTACGGCCACCATTGAAGAGCCAGGGAAAATTCCTAAGACTTTTGTCTAAAATTTTTTACTCCAAAATGCATTCCTCGAAAGTTATTTATCCGTTTCCATACTTTTGAATCACTCTGTATGTTGTATGTTTCTACATATGTAAGTTTTTATTAATTTAATAACAGTATGTATAAGAAATTTTTTTATAGTATTATGGATATTTAATTTGTAAAATATCCAAATGAATAAAGAATATTTTTTTTAAATCATAATTGTTTATTGGGTAATCATTATTTTATCCCTAAATACTTCTATAATAGGTTGTATTAATAATAGCATAAGATATAGTCGGATTAAAATAAAAAGAGAGTACGTTCTTTCTGCACCATATGATTTAGAATGTTCTGCTCATGCGCAGGATGGAAAATTATGTGGTGGGGTAGCTGGTCTGAGCGAAGAAATGACGTACTCTCTTCATGGTCCGGCTGTAAGACTGATAAATAGAAAGTGGTGTGCCAGATATTTGGCACAGGCATAGACGTGGCACACTTTTTTTTTCTAATAATACAATGTTTAAACTTTAATTTGATAGCAGTTTGAGGCTGTTACTCGATAGGTACAGTAGCGTGCCTAAAAAAAAAATTAAAAAAATGGTGTGCCAAGGTACATATTAGCACAAGATTTAATGAGGCACACCAATATATTTTTGTTTAACTCGGTAAGTGCAAAATTTTAAAAATAATTTCAAGCTGTTACTCGATAGGTACAATTGCAGTTCAAAATTTGCGTCCTGAAAAGGCTCATACCAAATTTGTGCACAAGTTCTGCCTAGGCACACCATGCATTTTGTTACGAGCACCGTTGGTACTAACATATAAAACACATTTCATCCTGTTACTTTATTGGCTAGGTTTTTTGCAGTCAGCTCTCGGACTATAACAAGATACATGATACGAGACCACACATACGTCTGTAGCCGGCTACGGAGAAATATATGTAGAAATGAGAAGACTGAGTTGCTCTGTATTTCACTTTAATGACTATTATATAATTCAATAACAATAATATTTTAATTGAATATGCAATTCAAAAAGGGCACATCTAGCATATTTGGACAAATACGTTTTTTCATATCAATGTATCCTAAATGCTTCCCTGTACCTATTTTGCTCGAAACATCTACTGCCGACAAAATGTGACTCAAAAATATTTTTTTTAAATAATCTACTTCCTTAGAAAATAATTAGTTTTTTTTATTCCCTGAAAAGTTTCAATATTCAGAGATGTGCCCTTTTCGAAATTTCATATTCAATTATGCGTATTATTTTACTAAGGAGCAACTGAACAATTTTGACCTCGGCTATTACAACTGGTAACAACTGATAACGACTGATACGGCTGATACTCATCAACTGAACTCTGTGGCCTGACCTCTAACTGCCCATTGCCGCTTTGTTGACCAACTGTTCCTCATCTCGAGAAGATTCGGCCACAAATAATATTATAATATTAGCATTCTGTGATATTAGAAGTAGCCTTCGTTTAGATTTTGATTGTATGATATTAGGATAGCTAGGTATAGGTCCAGTTAGGATAAGGTATACTCCCTATGGATCTCTACATATATTATGTCTGTTCACATCATACAGCGTGATCCAAAAGTATGGAAACGGCTAAATAACTTTCGAGGAATGCATTTTGGAGAAAAAAGTTGTAAACAAAAGTTTTAGGAATTTTCCCCAGCTATTCAATGGTGACCTTAGATTTGACCTTGACCATGGTCTTAAAGGTCATTTCAAGGTCAAGTTGACTTTTTTAAATTGGAATCCTTATTTTTGACCACGGAAATGGAAAGCGCGGAAAATTTCGCGTCCAACTATGACCTTTACCATGACCTCGAAGATCATATCAAGGTCAAAATGGCTCTTTAAAGAGGAACCTGCATTGTTACTGCGGATTTGCAAAGAGAGGAAGTTTTGCGTCCAAATGTGACCTTGACCACAACCTTGACCTTGGCAATGTCCTTGAGGGTTATATCAAGGTCAAGGTGGTTTTTTGAAGGGGCAACCATGTTTTTGACCACGGAAATGGAAAGAGCGGAAAAGTTAACGACCACGGAAATGAAAAGAGTGGAAAAGTTAACGACCGACCATGGTGAAGTCGATTAAGGCAAGGTCAAGTGTGTCATGGTCAAGGTCACATCCGTCGCAAAACTTCTGCTCCTTCCAAATCCGCAGTAACAATGCAGGTTCCCCTTTAAAGAACCCTTGATATGACCTTCACGGTCATGGTCGAGGTCATATTCGGACGTTAACTTTTCCGCTCTTTCCATTTCCGTGGTCAAAAACATGGTTTCCCCTTCAAAAAACCACCTTGACCTTGATATAACCTTCAAGGTCATTGACAAGGTCATATTCAAGATCAAGGTTGTGGTCAAGGTCACATTTGGACGTAAAACTTCCACTCTGCAAATCCGCAGTAACAATGCAGGTTCCTCTTTAAAGAGCCATTTTGACCTTGATATGACCTTCGAGGTCATAGTAAAGGTCATGTTTGGACGTAAAATTTTCCGCTCTTTCCATTTCCGTGGTCAAAAGTAAGGGTTCCAATTTAAAAAAGTCAACCTGACCTTGAAATGACCTTCAAGACCATGGTCAAGGTCAAATATAAGGTCACCATTGAATAGCTGGGGAAAATTCCTAAAACTTTTGTCTACAACTTTTTGCTCCAAAATTCATTCCTCGAAAGTTATTTAGCCGTTTCCATACTTTTGGATCACCCTGTATAATAGCTCAAGCTTTCTAGTTTACGAGGCAGTTCCCCTAAGACTCAATTTTTATAGAAATACAACAGTCGTATTTTTAAAAATTTGTTCTTTCGAATGGTTGCTTTTATTTATTCACCTTTTTACTTATAATTTATCTTTACATCTACTGATCTAACTTTACTTTAAGTTATATTATTGGATAAATATTTCAATATATCAATTGATCACCCATCTGTTCGCGACCGCCGACATATATGCAATTTCTCGTGTTGTTAGATTTACACACCAAATTTTTATTATTTTTGATTTTACAATTAATAATTATTATAATATTTGCAACGCCTAGTAGTGTCGCAGTTTGACACTATGGCGCATGATAATTAAATCTAAATAAAACATGTTTTTAAATTCGTGCCAGTGCAAACGCATATTATTATAAAATAGCAAGACTCAATTTTTATATATGTCAGTGTCGCGACAGGATTCATAACTTAAAAATTTCGATATGAGTGTCCTTAATATAGTGGTATTATACTTGGTAAGAAGCACATTTTTAAATTAAAAAAGAAAAGATTAAAATGTTGGGAATTATTTCAGGCAGTTCATAGCAGTGGCGTGATACGTGGAGACACTACTCATGACAGTAAAGAGCGTTGTGGATCCATCCTTTGCGAAGCTGTGCTAAAAGTTTTTACTAGATCTAAACTTCCGTATGGATATTTTCACATTGCATCTATTCCTCGTGGTGCATTCAATTTTTCAGCAGTTGAAAGCACAGCCAGTAAGAATTTCTTAGGTATATGTATGAAACATTTTACTGTTCGCCGATATATAATTTTTTTCCTTTACAAAAGCAATTAAATCCGAGAACATCTTTATTGTCAATGGAAATAATAAACAGAATGTGTCTGGGATTTATAAGCATCGTGAAAACCGATTTCAGTATGATAATGGAAACGAAGAAGACACTTTGGAAAAAATCCATTTCAATGGTTTTCTAACACACTCTGTAGATTTATTGGTAAGTGTTTCACACGTTGGAAACATAACACAGAGCTACAAATATGTTTTTCTGCTTCATTTCTATAGGATTTTTTCTGTAGATTACGAATTCGCAAATCAAAATGTTCAATTAGCTCCCGTTTTCAAGAACACAGTTAAAAAGAGCAAAATATCGTATTTCAGCCATTTTTGAATGATCGTTAAAAAATAACGGATTTTCATAGCCGATCATAATATCAAATGAAAGCCTGAATCCTAATCTAAGGATATGAAAAAGCACTAATCTTTAGACTTTACCTAACAGCTTGAGGAACACATTTGTATCGCATTTCGCCAGGTGATCCATTCATGATGTTGTATGAAATAATCAATGCATAAACAAAATTACGTTGAACAAATTTTGGACAAATTTTGAAAGCGTTTCATATTTTTATGTTATAATTTAAGTTGAAGTCTTCATTTGAGCTACAGTAGAAGTTTCTATCACGATTTAATGATTTTTCAAAAATAGCTGAAATACGGTGTTTTACACTTTTTAACTCTATTTTTCTCGAGGCTAACTAACTAACTCGAAGTTCCGTTATGTTGTACTACCACTTGGGCCTGTTCAAATATCATCAATCATCATACGAATACTCGTAGATTTTTATGTCTAAATCACGATAATCAACTTGTCCGACAAATATAATGGCAAATTCGGGGAGTCCGACACCCCCAAAATGTCGATCAAGACATCATTTTGTCCGACATACATGTATCAGGAAACATAACCTCGTCAGATCGACATTTTCGGGGTGTCGGACTCCCCGAATTTGCCAGTATTTTTGTCGGACAAGTTGATTATCGTGATTTAGACATAAAAATCTACGAGTATTCGTAAATTTAGATTTACATGTATCAGGAAACATAACCTCGTCAGATCGACATTTTGGGGGTGTCGGACTCCCCAAATTTGCCATTATTTTTGTCGGACAAGTTGATTATCGTGATTTAGACATAAAAATCTACAAGTATTCGTAAAATTAGATTTACATGTATCAGGAAACATGGCTACGTCAGATCGACATGTTTGCGAGTCGTCTGCGCGCATGCGTGCCATTTCCAAAAAAAGTCGAAGAGGAAAAAGTTGTCGGACTTGATGTAAGCAAGCCATTCACAAAGTATGCGGCTTACATGTATAACTGAAAAAAAAGATCGTTGGCTTGTTGATTAAGATAGATACGTAACGGTCCGAACTCTACCTGAGTTTTGGGTCGGCTCCCTCACGCGCTCACTTCTAATTGCTATAACTTCAGTAATAATTTGAATGCTTGAACATTTAAAATATTCTTAAAAGTATACAACATTTATTTAGCAAAAAATATGAATTTTTGAAAATTTCACGGTGGTGTAGCCCCTTAAAAAAATACAAAATAAAAGTTCTAATTTTTTAAAACACTTAATTTGTTGAAAAAGTTATCTCAGAAACGTAAAAAGGATTTCACAAAATAAAATTTAGTTTTCGACTTTTCGCAGCGAAAGAAATAGGAAAAAATATTTTCAAAATGTAAAGACTACACGTTCGACTTCATGAATTCGCGGCAACACACAACTCAGCAGCGCGCCCGATGGTGTCTGAGTAACGAACTTCCGCAAGTGCCCCGTTCTCAAATCCTGCCTAACCTTTTATAGTTTCAACCTAGTCCTAACTAAATCCTTTGGCGCCTAAACTATGAGCATGCTAGAACATGTTCATTTAAGAAGGCGCCCGTTTCCTATCTGTTCTTTGCACATGTGCAAAGGACTTTATGATTATGCACAGGGATCCTATGCTTTCCCTCTTAGAAATGCACAAGGTGTGAATCGTGCTTGTTAAAAAGGGATTCATTTATTGCTTTTCCCTTTTAGCACTTAACTACGAACAGAAACCTTTTATGCCGATCTGTCTGAGTTATTTATAATCACAGACATTCGACGCTATTTCTAGATTATCACATTGCTGTTCGTCCTCACAGACACCCGCGCTGCTGAGAAGATATGCCACGATTTTAATTTAATTATTTAAACCAAGCGGGATTTCCTTGGTATTTCCCGTGACCCTTACAAAAATATGTTTGAACTTCTTCAGTTATCGGTTACAACCTGAGTAATCAATAAGTGCTAAAGATGTTTGTTGATCACATCTATAATGTACTACTTATAATATTCCACTACTTTCAAATTGACTAAAGGCGTCAATATTTATTGCCTAGTGGAGAGGGCCTATTATTTTGTACCTTTCTTAATGAATTTTGCGATAAGGCATCTGAAGTATTCAATTTTTTTCATTCCGAGGGCTTACATCAATCATACATCAATTTTTCTTAGGGAATAGCGTTTTTTTTAAAAGACCCTTGAAAAGGTAAATGCTACCTACCTTTGTGGTATGAGAAAAACATCACTGATTATTTTTAAAAAGTTACATCGATATAGAAATTATAATAATTTTTATATTGTATGTAAAAGAGAAAAAATTTACAATTATTACCTTTTGTATATATAAGAATATACTTTTATAGAATTAAATATTACAAAATTAACATTTGTGAATAAAACTCAAATCAACTGAATGCAACTGAACAGTTGCACATATTTTCATTAAAATAAAATTAAAATTAATTTTATTAAATTAAAAAATTGGAGTAAAAAATGATTTGCCTAAGATACAAAACATGTCTTTTACATATTTTATCATTGTCAAAGAAAAAAGAAGAGCGGAAGTTTTACTCATCTGACTGTTCAACCCTTATTCTGTTTTTAAAAAAATCATGTAAATTTTTAGTTAAGTTTCAAAATTTCGGGGGGGGGGTTCTAACCCTCTGACCCCCCCCCCCCCCACTCAACATCTCGATAACCATGATGTAACCACGTTTCGGTTAACACGATAATGTCGAAATTACTAGTTTTAGACGATTGGTAAAGAGTCCTAGTCTTGGTCCTGATACCCTTTACATTTTGATAATATAAGGAGATCGTTTGTGGATTCAGTTTTTTGAAACAATATTAGATGAGTTGGCACTCGAAATTCGAGGCTTGAAGATCGGCCTACGAGGGACGATATTCTTTATTAAAGCACCCGAAGGCCAAAAGAAGAATTTAGCAAAAGCGGAGCCAATTCCTCAGGCACATATAAAATAAAAGATGCAATTGGGCTTACGGCTTTATTACAGACAAGATATATTTTGTAACAAGTATTTCGAGCCTGAATGTGAGAAAGGATTGCCTTAGAGGAAGTTTCTGAGTCAAGTCGAGAAATAAATAGGGTTCGTCGATGGGGAACCACTTTTACCTCCATCCTATTTAAAATTAAGATCGTTTGTGTCTATTTGTTCAAGTTGAGGCCACAAAAATCTTCAGTCAATTATCTATAGTGCTATAGATAGCATAAGCTAACCACCTAGGTCCCATTAGATTAGTTTCTTTGGGGTTATTTGAAAATCACAGTCTATGTGTATAAGCCAGCAATAATTTCACACCTAGAAAACAACATTCGGATTGAAATTAATGACCTACATGCTTTAATGTGTGAGAAAGCAATAGAAAATGTTGATAACACAGCCACCACAAAAAAAAGTTGTATGTGCAACGGGACTGGACTACTATATCTTTATGTTTTCGAGGTCGCTGAATCCGAATCCGGTGTCAGTTTGATCCCATCAGGTCAGGGTTAAGGGCATTTGAACATTTCACCAATAACAACGCCTAAGTAGATTAATCGTCAACAACGGTTATGGTTTTCTGAAGCGTGTAGACTTCCTTCAATACATAATTTATTGTTTTACAGCTTTATAATAAAATTAGCATTGTCCTTTGAAATCTTATAAAAATCGTCCTTATGTATTTTTAAATTTTGGTATTATATTGCCTTTCTTACTACTGTATGGCTCATTTCTTTTATTTATGTCCTTTTCCTTACCTATCTTCTTCTTGCTTTGCCACTTGATGAGCTGTTATTACTGAATTGAACTATTTCATATCTCAAAAAAGCAAACTAGTATAATTTTCCAAAAGGTGGACATAGGCTTTCTGATTATTTGAAATTTTCTGGACTATCATGTGACCCTTGCTAATAAAGTATATTTTATGTTTTTTTTAGATATTTGTCAAAGAAGATAATCCAGGTATTAAGTATAAATACTTTGTACCTGTTTCGTCTAATAGCATTTTAGATGAGGAAGAAAATGAATCACAGTGGGATGAACTAGGTGTGCCTCTAGATTACGGTTTTGAGCAAAAAGCTAATGCCAATAATTTGTTAGAAAAAGCCGGTCATACGATGGAAAAGATGAAGAGAAAAATGGAATGGAGACTGGTTGGATTCGGTCCTTGCAATAAATCATGTGGAGGAGGCTACCGAGCACCTATATTTCGTTGTACTCGTGAAACTCCAACACGTTATTATTCTCCACGCCGATGTAAACATATAGAAAAGCCAGTTTTTAATGAACTTATATTTCGTTGTAACAATCAGGACTGCCCTGGATACTGGCGAATGGAAAAATGGGACGAATGCTTTTGTAATGATGGGGAAGGAGTTCAGGAAAGGGTTGTAAAGTGTGTTCGTACTCTTGCAACAGGTGCTGTGATGCAAGTAAATGAGACACTTTGCTTAGACGAAAAGCCTTATATAACGAAGCAATGCGATTGCTTTCCACAAATTCCAAGAAGAGTTTCACGACAAAAGGTAGATTCTACATATTCAACGCAATATGTCTTTGCCCATGATAAAGTATCACTTACAAATAAAAACGAGTCATTTAGTAGGCAAACAACGTTTGCAAATAAAAATGATAGAAGTGGAGTTTGGTTAATGTCAGAATGGAATGAAGATTGCTTGACAGAATGTCGGTCTGGTATCCAATACCGTTCCATATTTTGCGATCGAACTTATCCTTTTGCTGACCGCTGTGACATAATTGCAACACCAGATACTTCCCGTCTTTGCATTACTAAGCAAAAATGTGACACGGGAAAGTGGTTTACTGCCGAGTGGAGTGAATGTATGGGAGATTGCTTTAATCTTTTTAGAAGACGAGAAGTACTTTGTATCCAAAATGGGAATGTTGTTAAGGACAATGAATGCTCAGCAGAGAAAAAACCAGGAAATCGAGAAAATTGTAGCGTTGTTAATGTTGGCTACTGCAAAGCAAAATGGCATTATTCTGAATGGTCTCAAGTATGTATTTTTTTGTTTTTAATTTTTAATTATATAAATAATTATACTGTTATTTAGTGCTCTAGATCATGCGATGGTGGAACTCAAAAAAGATTTGCAAAATGCCTTGAAATCGATGAAAAAGAAAGTATTTTGAGAGAGTCCTATAACTGCAGGTACTTGGAGCGTAAACCAGTACATAGTACCTGCAATCATTTTAAATGTCCAGGTATAATAAAAAGAGGTGCTTTCAAAATAGTTTTTTTTAATTTAAAAAGTAATAACTATTTTTCAGAAACTATTATAGATTACAGTAATCTGGCACAAAATGAGTCGGAATCCTTATGCCAGGATGAATTTCCCAACTGTCATACAATTAATAAAGAACGACTTTGCAGCTTGAACTATTATCAGCGACATTGTTGTAAAACGTGTAGTGTTTAAATAAAACTTTTAAAGCCGAATTTCCATTATACCGATTTTACAATTTTGTTAAGAATATACAACAGAATGGTTAAATAAGAATAAAACAATAAATCCTTATATCATTGTAAGAATACAGCCAAAATGTCACAAACATTAGTTGCGTTTTCATATATTTTATGTAATTTGACCTAACAGTTAGGATAAAATCTTACAACACAATTTGGCTGAGTTTCCAAATTAGGATCTAGTATGGCAACCACAAATTCGAAATTTATAGTATACGACGACGAATCATGAACAAGCACTAACACATTTTTTGCTAATTCAACGGGTTTTTAATTTCCCATGTAATATATAATTACGATTTATTTTGATTATAAAGTTAATATGTAATATGTCCAATTGTAAACCAAATTCTACAGCAAAGACGTTTTTCTAAACGCAATATCTTATCTATATATACAATCAGAGGCACAATTAACCGCCCACCCTGTAATTCTTATAGTTTGCCGAAACTGTCAAATTTTACATACTATAAATTTGATGAATGGTGTGTTGAAAGCAGTCTTTGATAAATAAAAACAAATGAAAATATTGCAAAAAAAATTATTTATTAAGATTTTATTTCACAAAGTCGATTTTTTCAAGATTTTTGTTGACTGATTATTTTTGTTTAATTAAAGAAAAAGGTAATTTTTTTGTCACTGTCTTCAAATTGAATAAGGGGTGTTACCACCTCGGGCTCTAATGACTTCTTGAAGCCTGTTTGGAAGACCATCCATGACATCCTGAATATCCGACTGAGGGATATTGTGCCACTCCTCTACCACAGCGGTCTTGAGCTCTCCTAGCGTAGTAGGCACTGGTACTCTTGCCCGAATACGTCTTTTAAGCTTGTCCCAAATGTGTTCAATGGGATTAAGATCGGGATTACGCGCTGGCCATGGCAAAGTTTGACTACCGACTTCATTAAGGAATTGTGTGACAGATCTAGCGACATGACAACGTGCGTTATCATGCATTAGCCTAAAATGTTCTCCAATAAATGGAGCAAACGGTACGACATGGTCTTGAAGAACTTCTTCAACGTACCTCTGAGCGTTGACACTGCCCCTATCAAAGATGACAAGATCAGTACGGGCCTCATAAGTGATACCTCCCCAAATCATTATTGATCCGCCCTGATAACCCACTGTCTCGGCTATAGCCCAGGGAGCAAACCTCTCATTTTTACTTCTGTAGACACGCTGACGCCCATCTAGACCATTTAAGCCTACTCTGCTCTCATCTGAAAACAGTACGTTCTTCCACTGCTCCATAGTCCAATCACAATATTCCCAAAAGGTGTAAGCGGGCGGTTAATTGTGCCTGTGAGTGTATAAAAATGAACCCGTTTCCGTTGGTCACGCAATAACTTGAGAACGACTTTACCGATTTCATTATTTTTTTTTTTTTAAGTTTTCTAATAATTTGTATAAGGTTCTTACGGAAAGAAAAGTTAAGAAAATTGCGCAGAAAATTGGATAATTTTAGAAAACTTAACTATTTTAACTTCGCAAGTTTAATAATGTCTTGATTACAACGGATTTTAATGAAAATTAGTACAATGATTATTCTTATTGAACTAATTTAGAATATTATCAAAATTTCCAATTCCAAGATGGCGGATCCAACATGCTGACTAAAATGTCTTAATTACAACGGATTTGAAAATTAGTACAATGGTTATTCTGAGGCAACTAATTTAGAATATTATCGAGATTTCCATATCCAGGATGGTGACCAACAATTTCTCAATTTCAACGGATTTTAATGGAAATTAGTACTATAATTATTCTGAGGCCACTAATTTGAATCTTATCAAAATTTCCAAATTCAGGATGGCTCAACATCTTCATTACATTTACTATTTCCTGGGGTAACTGGGTTTTCTGTACAAAGATATTCGGACTGAATAGTGCTGCAAGGGAAATCAACTCTTTGAGGGAGATTTAATGTGGGATATTGGTTATTACAAAATTTTCTTTGCCCCGGGAATTTCAATTCAAAATGATTTTGCAGCACAGTTTCATCCACTCTTCCCGCCTAACAGAATCTCGCGAAAATTTGGTTGAATTTTCGTCTTTGCCAATATTACAACCCGGGACTACACATCTAATACCTGTTTTTTTTCGTTTTGGATAATGAAATCCCTCTTGCTCCTTCCAATATAAAAGCGAAACAAAATGCAATGAAACAAGAACTCGCACAGAGTAAATAACAAATATAATTCAATATGCTTTTGCACAATTCACTGCCACTTAAGTACTTTAATTATTTTTTCTCTACAAGCATCAACTGCATGCAAGTACCCTCAATATAAAGCATTCACTGTTTAATATGCATTCACGCTCAAAATCAGGCAAATAAGACGTTTGAAAAAAACATCTTGCATTTGTATTGATTAAGCATTCTGCATACTCTCCCATCTAAATTTTATATTGCATAATTCAATGCGGCACCACTATTGGCTCATTTAGGCGCCACTATAGGAATTGTAAATTCATTCATAAAATCACAAGCTAAAAAAATTCATTCATAATTTACTACACCCCGCCATCCCTTTTGCAAAGCCTTGATTTGATACCTAAGACGGCCTCGTTCTGAAAAATAATAACAGAGCGAGACAGAAAAAAAAACATTCTTATTAATTTAACCGTGTGCTCATACCCACACGTGCGTTATCCCTGCCTGTTTTATACGAAACACCTTGCAGCCACCCATAGCAACAATGTGTTGGCGGTTTATTTTAATGTCACATGGATTAATCGCGCGGGAACTTTATGAGACCGCCGTGGCTGCACAAGAACTTCAAGAGCTTTTTCTACGAGCTTTTATTAGACCGCCGAGCTTCTATGAGAGCGCACTTTGAAATAAAATCTATGAAAGCGAAATTCCTTTCGTGACTATATGGCGTTGGCACTCTATATGTTCCTCTGCTCTCTGGGCGGCCGTTCCAACCCTTCTCAATCTTTGGTTCGGCGCGATTTCTTAGAAAAGATGGTGATTCAAATACGAGAGAGAGCGTCCCCACCCTGTGTGCTGAGCTGAGCTGATGCATTAAATGGCGGAGAGAATCGAGAAATTCTCTGCTTCCCCTCTGTAGAAGCCACTGGGTATCTTCTTCTTTCGCACTTTCCGTCGACAAATTTTAGTTCGGCGTGACACTTCTATATTTTGTATGCTTGGTGACACTAGTGAACTGATGTTAATGAAATTTAAATGGGAAAATTCGCTAGCACCCTTTCAATAAAAAAAAAGAATCACGCAAATCGACCGCGGAATATCGTAGAATAGAGGATCGAAATTGAGAACATTATTCCTTTCAGAAGTCAATTAAAACTTGCGCATACACACTTTAAAACGTTTTGCGCGTACAATAAAATGTGTTCTGTAGCTGTTCGTGTTATTTGCAATGTAATTTTTAGGCTAAATAAACCATGAACGTGCCTGATTTCGTCAAGGAGAGTGATTCCAAAAGTGATAGCAGCAAGCAAAGCTAATTTTTTCCTTTAGAAGAATAAAGAACCGAGTGAAAGTAAAAGTAATTTATTTAAAGCATAATATACTACTAGCATTGCAAAAGTGTACATACATTCATACGTATCTGCGTGTTACCCAAACATGCTCTTAATATGGGCGAAGAGGGTTTTCAAAGAGCCAAGCACAGTGACAACAATTGAAAGTACTGTAAGAAATTTCAAGAAAACTACAAATTCCATATCGATCCTCCTTCTGAGAAAACCTGTGTCGTAGCCATAAAATAAGCTAACCATTCCTATGCCAAAGGTAAACAAGCCTAAAATTATGTGCACTGTTTTGTTATTCACAGGGGTTATAATGTTCCTCAAAGTCTGAGAGTATAAAGCACTTAAACCCGAAAGAAGACCAAAGCAAAGCAGAATAGTTGCTACGAGTCCTGAAATTACTCAGTAGAAGAAAAAATAGTTATAATACTACGCATAATAATACCAGTAATTCCATGGACTGTTTTAAAATGAACATCCTTATAGGCGATCTTTATAACAGCACCTATTAGCGCCATCCCACATCCAATTACTTGCAGTACCCAATGTATGATTTTCTTAGAATCCCTAGAGTAAGAAGTGAATAGCCGATTATTTGAATATAAGGAAAGTATTGATTCTGCCATCAAAAGTTGATACTGGAAGAAGGTAAAAATAAGTAAAATTACACATTGCGAACCAAGCCTTTAAAAAGTACCTACTTACTCCAATCGCGCATAGCCACCCATGAATAGCTGTTATGGTCACATCCTTTCTGAAGCACACGTACGTAAGGTAAATTGACACGAAGCTGATCGAGATGTGGTTAAGCACATTTAATACATGCTCTGCTCTTTCTAAAACCTGCGCAGCTGTAATCATTTTACTTCTTACTAGTTACCCAGTAGTTAAGTAACTGAAAATATAAGTGCTTGCGGTCCCATTCCAGCTTCCTACCACATTATCTAATTGCTGATAGCGGCGACTAGGCTCATATTTCGCAATCTGTGATCTCTCGGGGAAACCCAAAATGTTTGTGCGGGATTGTGTACAGTTACAAAAAAACAGAAAAACAATTCAAATTTTCCTCGAATTACAACTTATCTACGACACCATTTTCTTCGAAAATTGTAAACTACAAGATAATAGAGAAGTATATGAAATAAAGTAACACATCTAACCAAAAGATATATTTTTTGTAATATTTATACGTCGGAAATACATTAGGCTCAATTTAAAGTTGCATTTTACAAAACGAACATTATCGGCGCACGTAACTCGTATCACAGTATTCAGCTGACCACTCGGTAGATTTTCTTTATCATAAAGATAACAAAGCAACAATATAGTGCTCCAAAACAGCCTGTGCCAGGCTGGAATTATTATGAACTGCAAGACTGTAGGCAGTGTCTCCATTTTCATTAGAAACAGTCAGACTAGGATTACGGGATAATAACTCGTTACAGGTATGCGGATGATTACCGGCGGCAGCGTACATTAAAGCAGTATTCCCCACTATATCCATATGATTTACATCAGCACCTTTTTTGCATAGCAAACGAACAATCTCATGATGCCCACCTGATGCTGCCAAGAGCAATGGAGAAATTAACTCGGGAGCCAACTTATTGACATTTGCGCCAGCATCAATTAGCAAAGCAGCTGACGAAATCTGACCATAATAACAAGCCCAATGCAGCGGGGTGAACCCATTTTTATCAGGCCCGTCAGGTCCATCTTGCGTCTTGACTTGCTCTTCGGTAATTTCACCTTGGCCTGCGCGCTCATGGAAGCTCAAACATATCTCACTACAGAATGTCGCCTCTGTGTTCCCTCTTTGTAAGTTTGTTAGAACAGTAGTGTGTGGCTTATATGGCAAGAATGCACTCTTTCGCTTCCCGCTGGCCAGCACCAAGGGATTCAGATCCCACTTCGACCTAGAATTCCATTTATTGAACTCCTTTCTTACTTTAGCTCAATAAATTACCTGCTGTCATCATTATCAGAGTTTGTGGGAGATAAAGAAGACATCACTTAGCTGGACTCACGTAATTCGAAACAAATTTCTCTTCAAATTGTACACCACTCTATAAACGGTAAGAGTTGCTGAAGTTGGTTGCATTTCAAGATTGTCAAATGTGAACCAACTTAGAAAAAGAAGCAAACGGGAAGATCACAAATTTCTAAAAAAAAGTCCGTGTTTTTGCCAAATCCCTATACATCCCTATATCCCTATATATACAGGGTGTCCGGGAAGTAGTGCGCCAAAATTAAGGGGATGGTAGCTTGGGTCATTACCTACCAGAATATCAAAATATGACCTTAGTGAAAACCTCACCGTTTTCGAGATATTTGGGCTTTTATGAAAAATTAAATTTGATTTAAAATGAACATGGCAATATCTTGTTATTCATGAATAAAATGGGTGATTCTGAAATCTGCATTAATTAAGCAATTTTTTGAATTGCTTTCCCATCACTGCCTAGTACATTTTTTTTTCACCAGTTAAGGTCAAACTAGAGTCAAATAATTTTGAACAGCAAAAAAAAAATTTGATTATTTTTTTTCTCGACGGTCTTGTGTTAGTAATAAAAAATGACATGCTTAACACGTAGGGCAACTTATCTAGAATATTTAAAAAAAATGAGAACATGTGTTTTTATGTGCACCAACTAGTCAATAAACTGAAATTTAATTTTTCATAAAAACCCAAATATCTCGAAAACGGTGAGGTTTTCACTAAGGTCATATTTTGATATTCTGGTAGGTCATGACCCAAGCTACCATCCCCTTAATTTTGGCGCACTATTCCCTGGACACCCTGTATACAGGGTGTTTGGCAGAAGGACCGACAAAATTTGTTGGTGGGTTCGTGGGTTCATTTCTAATTTTTTACCGATAAATAAAATAGTTAAAATAAATAAATAGTTGCTTACAATCACCGCTCTTTTTTGTACGGAAACTGGTTTCGTTATCAGCAATTCATAAAAAAATTGTTAGGACCTTGCAGTGAATCCTTAATTTTTACTGCCTTAATGAATGACTTTATTTTACATGTGGCATATCGTTGGAACGGGCGTAAACCATGGAACTTTTTAAAAGAAAACGAAGCTCTCAGTTGCAGCTTGTTATTTTAAAATTAATTATAAAAAAAACTATTTCTTCACGCAATTACCTGTTTTTTGGATTTTGGAAGCTCACATGTCCTTTTTTTTGTTAATAAACTACATCAAATTTTGTTGTTGAGATGGAAAACATAAATCAAACATGCAATAAAAAATAATTTCATGTTGTTTAAAGGGGGTCCTTCTGCCAAACACTCTGTATATATAAATGAAAGTTCGTTTGTTTGTTGCTCAATCACACCCAAACCCTTGCATCGATATTTTTCATTTTACTTTTAAATTGACGAATCCAAGATGGCGGATCCAACGTGGTGACTAAAATGTCTTGATTACAACGGATTTTAATGAAAATTAGCACAATGAAGCAACTAATTTCGAAGATTATCGAAATTTCCAAATCCAAGATGGCGACCAAAATTTCTAGATTTCAACGGACTTTAAAGAAAATTAGTACTATAATTATTCTGAGGCTAATAATTTAAAATATTATCAAAATTTCCAAATTGAAGACGGCGGATCCTAATGTGGCGACCAAAATGTCACGATTTCAACGGGTTTTAATGAAAATTGGTAAAATGATTATTTTAGGCCACTAATTTTGAATATTATTAAGATTTGAATATTCAAGATGGCAGATCCATAAAGTAGTTGATAGAATTTCTAGGATATAACAAACTAGAACATTTGGGAAGTGTTTAATTAGGAAGTATGTGGCGGTACCGATTCCGCGATCGATGCCACTTGGCGACGCTAGCGCCATAAAAGGACCAAGGCGCCATCCACGCAAAAAGCTTCTTCAGCCGGGAAAGGAATTAATATAGCATGTGGAGACAGTTTGATGCAGGTACTTTTTAAGACACGCCGTCGTTACAAAATCTAATTAATGTACGGTTTTTGTTGTAAGGCAGACAATATTAAATAAAGACGAAGTGATACGCCCTTTCAATTTAATCAATTAAGTATGGGTAACAAACTCCCATAAGTATTTACTCAATCCTGTGTGAAACCGGGTAACCACTAGCTATATAAAAATGAAAGTTCGTTTGTTTGTTTGCTTGTTGCTCAATCACGCCTAAACTCTTTCATCGATATTTTTCATTTTTGAAGTAAAACTTCTTTACGCACACTTGACTTTGGGGAGTAAGCTGGTGAATGCATGAAGTGCAGTGGTGAACAGTTGGGCTTGGGATTCAGAGGTCACTGGTTCGAATCCCAAAGTAAAACTTCTTTACGAACGCTTGACTTGGATAGTAAGCTGGTGAATGCGTAAAGAGAGCGTTAGGAAAAGTGTGATCCGGCCGAGGCGAACGGAAGTAGATATAAGTTAGTGAAGATAGAAAGAGAAGACAGTTACGTTTAGTATATTATTACTGTAGAAGCAAGAGAGAGAGGTGCGAGCACTAATTTATCAATGAAAACCGATAATAAATTTAAATATTTGTAGAAAATGAATATATGTATATGTATATATTATACATATATGCATATATAAACATATATATATACATATAGATGGAGCTAAAGAAGTTTTACTTCAGTCGTGTGGTCTAAAGCACACTCGTATTTTTTTTTCCGAAGGTAGTACATATTCCAACTTAACATATAGATTATCGGATAATATACAGGGTTTTCAGAGGTGGGAGGGAAATATTGCAGGGGGTGAAAGGTCAGACCGAGACAAGCAAAGATTTGTATGGGGGAGGGGGGGTGCATCTTGCACCGTTCGGCAGTTACAGAGTGATTCGTAAATCAGGATTTTGCCTTATATCGGAACCGCTCTTGTATTTTTATCTTTTTTTCTACGCATCGCAGTGGCCGCAAACCAAACCAAAATTATTGAAGTGAAACTTCTAATGCGACTTCCAAAACAAGGTTGCGTTAAACGTTTAACGCTACTCAAAAGCTGCAACTTTCCTATATGCAAGCGCATTTCAGTACTGAGCTTAAAGCACTAATTTTGCTTTATAAGCTAAAAATAGCTTTATTTCATGAAAGTAGCTTTTGTATCGCAGATGAACTTGAGTGAACACAATCCCACGGGCAATGCGACGGATTTAAGGTTATGTCAAGGTACGTCTCTCGTGAATATCAATAGATTGTTAGGTTTTCTCTTTTGAAATTACATTATGACGCATTCACATACATCTATGTATATGTATAAAAGAAAGTCGTGTTAGTTACACTATTTATAACTCAAGAACGGCTGTACCGATTTGGCTGAAAATTGGTGGGGAGCTAGCTTAGAACCAGGAAACGGCTATACGATACTTTGTAGGTTTTCAAAATGGCGGATCCAAGATGGCGGCTGAAAATTTTAATTTTGAAGCGATTTTCATGAAAAAATTGGTATACAGGGGTTTTGCAGGATGGGGATTTCAAATCCGCTGTCCAAATTTAGAAATTCAAGATGGCGGATCCAATATGGCGACCAAGATTTCCTGATTTCAACGGATTTTAATGAACATTAGTACAATGAATGTTTTGAGGTCACTGATTTTGAATATTATCAAAATTTAGAAATCCAAGATGGCGGATCGAAAATGGCGACCATATTTCTTGATTTCAAGGGATTTCAATGAAAATTAGTGCAATGATTATCTTGAGGTCACTGATTTTGAATATTATCAAAATTTAGAAATCCAAGATGGCGGATCCAAAATGGCGACCATATTTCTCGATTTCAAGGGATTTCAATGAAAATTAGTACAATGATTATCTTGAGGTCACTGATTTTGAATATTATCAAAATTTACAAATCCAAGATGGCGGACCCAATATGGTGACCAAGATTTCTCGATTTCAACGGATTTTAATGAAAATTGGTACAATGATTATTCTGAGGCCACTAATTTTGAATATTAGCAAAATTTTCAAATCCAACATGGTGGATCCAACATGGCCACCAGAATGTCTCGATTTCAACGGATTTTAATGAAAATTAGTACAATGGTTATTCTGGAGCCACTAATTTCGAATATTATCAAAATTTCCATATCCAACATGGCGACCAAAATTTCTCGATTTCAACGGATTGTAATAGAAATTAGTACAGTGATTATTCTGAGACCACTAATTTTGTATATTATTAGAATTTCAAAATGCAAGATGGCGGACCCAACATGGCGTCCAGAATGTCTCGATTTCGACGGATTTTAATGAAAATTGGTACAATGATTATTCTGAAGCTACAAATTTCGAATATTATCAAAATTTGTAAATCCAAGATGGCGGGTCCAATATGAGACCAAATTTCTTGATTTCAACGGATTTTACTGAAAATTAGTACAATGATTATTCTGAGGACACTAATTTCGAATATTAGCCAAATTTCGAAACTCAAGATGGCGGATCCAATATGGCGACCAACATTTCTCGATTTCAACGGATCTGAATGAAAGTTGGTACAATGCTTATTTTAAGGCCACTAATTTTGAATATTATTAAGATTTGGAATTTCAAGATAGCGGATCCATAAAGGGGTTTTCGGATTGAAACAATTTCTAGAATATAACAAACTAGAACATTTGAGAAGTGTTTAATTAGTAAGAATTTACCCAACGCCGGGTGAAACCGGGTAACCCAGCTAGTTATTAATACAAATACATTTTCCAGGGCGAGAATGTTAAAAAGTTTGTCTTAAAGAAACAATATGAGTTCACTAAAAATCAATTTCTACCCGTTCCTATTTTCATTTCCCGATTACGAAGTTTCACTTCTTCCGCGCGGAGGGACTCCACGCACTATTTTTTATTTCGAAGCCCTTTCCAAAATGGTCAACACCACCTCCCTATCCCCAACCCCTTGGCCACAATCCCCCCTGGAAATTGACAAAATTAACTTTTATTTCACGTTTTTTCACCGTTCGCTTTTTCTCCGAAATTCATGTTATTAATATACCTACTTTTTATTTTTTTTAAGCTGCCTATCTAATTATAATTAGATAGGCAACTTAAAAAAAATAAAAAGCAAAATTGAATTGTCCCTATCATCTTGATCAGCACATTAGCACGAGACAATTATTGTTAGAAATTATTTGAATAACCATTTTTATAACCGATGGATTGGAAGAGGTGGGCTCGTAACGTGGACACCCCGTTCCCCCGATCTAACGTCTCTAGACTTTTTTTATGGGGATATCTGAAGAATGCTGTTTACGAAAAAAAACCAACTACGCACGAAAATATGCTTGTGCAGCGATACCACAAAATGTTCTTTTAAGCACGATACAATCGTTCGAACATCGTCTTCAGTTATGCCTTCAAGACAATGGTGGTAATTTTGAACAACTGATCCGTTAATGAGTGACATCACTGCAGTTGTCATTGAATAGTGAGAGCCAAGGGGACTCACGATAAAAAAGCACCCCATCGTGAGAGGCAAGGGGACTCACGTCCAAAAAGCACCCCAAAGGGAGCAGAAAACTACCATGTCCACGTCATTGCTCCTGGGTAGTGCTAAGAGTAGTGATTAAAAAAGGAAAAAAAAATCACTCACGAAAAGTATTAGGGTTGCTGAGTTTTAGAGTATTAGTTTCAAGCATGTCGGGTGATAGTATCCTATTCTTGCATCCGCCATTTTGGATCCGCCATCTTGAATTTTGCAAATCTGTCCTTGGATGTGATAACAATGACCCCAAACCCCCGAATACCAAATTTGTTCGAAATCGGTTAACTTTCAAAAATTTTTGTCCGCCATTTTGGATTTTACAAAACCGACTTTAAATTCGTGAACAGCGACCCCAAAAACCCCCCTTCCCAAATTTGGTGTAAATCGGTGGTAATTTACAAATTTAAGGATTTCTAGGAGTTTGACCCCATTTTGGGTCCGCCATCTTGAAATTTTGAAAAAATGACCTAAACAAAAAGTGTTTGTTTTTTGTCTAAAAACATAATTTGGAATAAAAAATAGGGATTCCCATTTAAAATACTGGACTTGGCCTTCAAATGACCTTCAAGGTCAAGTTGAAGGTCAAAGTCAAGGTCACCAATTGGTGTCCCCCTCTGACCCCTACAATTTTTGCCTGAGAAGTTTTTCTCGATACCGCTTTCCGGACGAGATATTTTGAGTGGTCAATTAAAATGACTCACCCGGTATATGTTGGTGGCCTCTCTGATTTGTTTTTTTCGTCTCAGTTTTTGTCATTGCATTGTGACAGTCAAAGTGACGTCAAGCGAAGTTTGTGATCTGGTTTCTGGGAATTCCTAAAGTTTGGTCGGTACGCGTTATTTTCTTTATGTGAAGATGTCCATTCCTACCGGTATCATAACACATTCGAAGCAGGTATGTAGCTTATATAAGAAGGCTTTGCGGAATTTGGAATCATGGTACGACAGGAGGCAAGTTTGACCTTAAGATCTTATATAAGAAGTTTGAATTTCTTTCACTTCCTTCCCACAGACACATATTCAGGTACCACGCTGTCCTACTTCGTGCACGATTTGATCAAAACAAAAACATTACTGATATGCGCCAAGCTGCCGATTTACTAGCTGCTGGGGAGCAAGAATTGTTTGAAAAACAACATTATCAACCCAAGAAATGTGCAGATCTAAATGAACGAGTGTAATATTAGTCTCAAAGTTTTATTTTTGCAGTCCCTCGTAGCCCTGGTGGATGCGCCTTTGAGCGAGAAGTCATTCCTCCGGACTGGGTTTTGGATTACTGGCATCCACTAGAAAAGGCTCAATACCCAGAGTACTTTGCACGCCGAGAGCAGCGTAAAAAGGAGTTTGTTGCTTGGTGGGAGAAGCAATACGGAAAACAAGACTCCAAAAATTTGAATCTTTAGAACTTTTGCCTTGTTAATAACTTCATTAGAAAATATAACACGTAATTAGCATCCGTTATGAAGTTTGCTGTCTATACGTTTTATTTTCCTATTTCCGAATTGAATGGCTACTTACACGGTATAGTAGCTGAGAGACTTCACCGCCTCAACATGTCGATCTACGGACATGTAAGGTGATAGCTAAAGTTTCGATTTTCACAGGGTTGTTTAATTAAATTATTTAAAAAGTAGTGGTGTACTTGACCACCGATAATCGTGGGGCGTCTGGGGTCTTTACCGTCCACATTTTGCATGTAATTTAAAAAAAAAAAAAAAAACGCCCGGAGCCCAAATGTCATATACCCACTGACATATAAGAACTGGACTGCTGATCCCGTACAAAAACTCACATCAAAAGTAAGACCAAATTTTGACCGAATTCTAACTATCTCGCTCTTTCTTAAGCCCGCAGGCAGACAAATTTACAAAAAAAAATGGCCAATAGCCAAATGAAGGTGGCGCCATGTATGTGCACTTCTTTTGGTTTTTTCTAGTATCTTCGCGTGTGATACATCTTTTTGATACTCCCAATAGATAAATAAAAGTAAACACAAGCTTTTTGCACATCACTTTTACCCACGACAGCCTTTACAAGTTGCCCGCCAACTCATCATTTTCCGTTGCAATCAGCTGTTAGAATAGTTTAACGATGTCCAACAGATGGCTACTTCATTTTGTAATACAACTTTTAGCTTGGGTTGGTATAAACGAGAAATGTGAAGGTTAGACAAAGGCAGAAAAATAATTTGTATAGCTATCTTTGTCTTTCTTAAGACCGCAGCTGATTGCCGCGAGGAACATTTTTGTGAAAAAACTTAAAATTAAGCGTGATATAAAAGAAATCGGTTCATGACAGCTTAATTATTTTTTATTTGCTTCATTTTAAACATAATTGTGCGGTATTTTAGGGAATTTTTAATAGCATGATTTGCGCCATGTGGTTTGAGCCTGCGCTAAAAATGGTCTCGTTTTTCAGACGGCGGTTAGCAGTCCAGTTCCTCTATGTCAGTGCATATACCTAAAGGCCCAAACAGAATAGACCGCTGTAGCCTGGCGCAACCGCTGGGTTCTTGTCTTGACTGGCGCTATCAAAAGTTGAAAGCACGGAGGCACAATGCTACAGCCAGAATGTGTAGCTCGCCTGCCGCTTGGCGCGGTCTCTGAAGTTCATTTTTGCCAACTTTTGGTGCGCGCCAAGCTTGACATGTGTCAAGCTAGAGCAATTCCGGACTGCTAATTTTAACATTTTACGCGAAGCAAGTTTTCGCTGCCTTGCGCTTGCTGGGAAATGCTTATTAATGTACCAAAATTGAGAAATTTGATGTAAAATCATAATTTTATCAGTGTTCGGACAAAATTACGAGCAGCACATTGTGTTTGTACCTAGCTACAGGCAGTGCGGCAGATTATCGGAAGCGGCAGCCAAGACAAGAATCCAGCGCGCGCGGCAGGCTACAGCGGCCTATTCTGTTTGGGCCTTTAAGGCGCGTTTCCAATACAGCGTGGAGTTCAGCGCCAAAGTAGGCTCGTTCCAAATGGCAGCGCAGAGTATGTTCGAAATATTCAGAGCTTTCGAAAGCATGTTATTGCCTTAAGGCGCGTTTCCAATACAGCGTGGAGATTCAGAGTATTTGCTATCTCTGCACTTCACACGATAGAGTTGTATCTTTTGTCTCTTTAAAAATCTCACTCTGAATCCGAGAGTAGGCGTGAAAGTGGGACCTACTTCAACTTCCGCGCTGGAGATGTCGAAAGCTTTCGAACTTGATTTAATACGAGATGGTGCTGCTGCAAATTTTATTTCTTGGAATGCAAAATTGGCAAAAATATTGCTTCTTATATATGAAATAAATTTATTACTTGACTAATTTGTTTACAGAATATAATATTCTGTAGAATTGATCGTTATTTTGGCAAAAATTAGTTATTCAAATTTGTTTTTTTGGATGTGTTGCACTAAGTCATCTACAGATGGCTCGTATATTTTCGAACTACTTTAATAATCGACAATTCAGAAATATATTTGGGTCTACTGCAGAATCCGTGGCCACTTGGATCTGACATTTCTCGAACTAAAGTGAAGTTGGGCGTAATGATTTCAAGTACGAAAAGCTTAGAAAAAAAAAAACAAAAAGGAGGGGAATGTTTAGTTCTTTTCTTGAATTTCTTTATATGGTTGACTTTTTTTCTTGCTTTTTACGGAGAAATTGTTGTAATAAATATTTTCCTTTTACAAAATGCGTATTAACTAAATATTTTCCTTTTACAAAATGCATTTTAACTAAATATTTTCCTTTTACAAAATGCGTATTAACTAAATATTTTCCCTTTACAAAATGCATTTTAACTAAATATTTTCCTTTTACAAAATATGCATATTAACTAAATATTTTCCTTTTACAAAATGCATTTTAACTAAATATTTTCCTTTTACAAAATATGCATATTAACTAAATATTTTCCTTTTACAAAATGCGTATTAACTAAATATTTTCCTTTTACAAAATGCATTTTAACTAAATATTTTCCTTTTACGACAACGTTTTTAGGCAATTTTTTGCACAAGTTTACTTTTTTTTTACTATTTCTCACGAAATGTCTGATATTTTCAGAATTTTTTGCAATTTATTTACTATTTCACAAAAATCATCCATTGTAACGAACTTTTTTTAAAAATTCGTGATCTTCCTGTTTGTTTCTTTTTCTAAGTTTGGTCCACTTTTGACAATCTTGAAGTGCAGCCAACTTCGTGTGTGATCCGGATTCTGCAGTCTTACCATATATTTATGTAATGAGCTACTGTAAGGGTAGCTGCAACTTTATTTCCCGCAATTTTAATTAATTTACAAAATACAATCTTAACTCTTCACACGACATTTGACAAACAAATTACAGGCAATAACATGAATTCGCAAAATTATTGCTTCTTATATACGAAATAAATTTATTACTTGACTAATTTGTAACGAATTTTTTTTTAAAATGTATGATCTGATTCTTTTTCTAAGTTTAGTTCACATTTGACAACCCCGAAATGCGGCCAACTTCGTAGTGATCCGGATTTTGCAATTTTACCTAGAAAAGTTAGTAAAATCTTACTTCCCGGCTCTTTATTTACAAAAATGCGGTGGCCAAGCCGCTGCCAAAGTCATTGAAGATGGGCATGTTGCTCCTTTTTGGAAAGGTAATTAGATAGGCAACTTAAAAGAAATAAAAAGTAGGTATGTTAATAACATGAATTTTGGAGAAAAGCGGGGCGAAATGTGAAAAATCGTGAAATAAAAGTTAATTTTTTCATCTCCCAGGGGTGATTTCGGCCAAGGGGTTGGTGATTGAGGGGTGGTGTTGGCCGTTTTGGAAAGGGCTTCGAAATAGTAATTTTTTGAGATCGGTTTGGGGTCGCTGTGATGTGTAGAAATATTTCCCTCCCACCTCTGAACACCCTGTATATCTATCTCTGTTATTCATAAATCCCCAGCTGATTGCCGCGCGGAACATTTTTATTAAAACTTAAAATTGAGCGTGATATGAAAGAAATCGGGGCACGATACCCATAACTTGGTCCCCTAATTTAAGGAACGGGATTCGAAGCATTTTGCTGTCCTAAATATGGGAAAAATAAAGAAAAAAAATCTATCTCGACCCCTTTTCGAGATATAAAAAAAAATAGTTAATACTTGTCCCGTATCAACTCCAGACAGCAAAATCTTTCGAAACCCCGGCACGACACTGAAAAACTTGAATATTCACAAACCGCCACTATTTGCCGAACATTTCTATATTTAACCGCCGATCAATTTGTTTCTAAATAAAGCACCAAAAACACTGATTTCTTTCCAAAATAATCGCGACACCGCGAAATTTCAAATTATGTACCACAACAAGTTGAAGTTCGTTCTGTTCTTCTTGAAAACAGGAAAATATTTAGTTAAAATGCATTTTGTAAAAGGAAAACATTTAGTTAATATGCATTTTGTAAAAGGAAAATATTTAGTTAATATGCATACTTTGTAAAAGGAAAATATTTAGTTAATATGCATTTTGTAAAATGAAAATATTTAGTTAATATGCATATTTTGTAAAAGGAAAATATTTAGTTAAAATGCATTTTCTAAAGGGAAAATATTTAGTTAATATGCATTTTGTAAAAGGAAAATATTTAGTTAATATGCATTTTGTTTTCAGGAAAAACGAAACGAACTTCAGCTTGTTTTGGTAAATAATTTGACATTTCGCGGTGTCGCGACGATTTTGGAAAGAAATTGGTGTTTTTGGTGCTTTATTTAGAAACAAATTGATCGGCGGTAATATAGAAATGTTCGGCAAATAGTGGCGTTTTGTGAATATTCAAGTTTTTCAGTGTCGTGGCGGGGTTTCGAAAGATTTTGCTGTCTAGAGTTGATACGGGACAAGTATTAATTATTTTTTTTTTATATCTCGAAAAGGGGTCGAGATAGATTTTTTTCTTTATTTTTCCCATATTTAGGACAGCAAAATGCTTCGAACCCCGTTCCTTAAATTTGGGGGCCAAGTTATGGGTATCCCTCCGAAATCGGTTCTTCAAAGTTTAATTATTTTTAATTTGCGTCAGTTTAAACATAATTGTACATATAGCATGATTTGCACCATGAGAATTGAGCCTGCGCTAAAAATGGTCTCATTTTTCAGACGACGGTTAGCAGTCCAGTTCTTTCATGTCAGTGTATTTCGCTGTGGGGTCACTCAGCTAAAGGCTTTTGAAATGATGCAGCCATTCCTTTTTCTCTTACTTTTCTATGGTGTGGGCTGCCGTGCTGTCATAAAAGTAATTTGTTCTTCCCTTATAAATTTTTAATTTTAGATTCACGAATGCAAAAGTAACGATGGTCAGTGATGATAAGTATAGTATTTTGTTACCGACGTACAATGAAAAAGACAACCTTCCCATAATCGTTTGGTTAATCGTAAAATATATGAATGGGTAAGTTTTGTAGGAGATGAATTTATGTACATATTTCTATTCTACTTTTTATAAGGTTTAACTACGAAATCGTAATCATTGATGATGGAAGCCCCGACGGTACACTGGAGGTAGCCAAAGAACTTCAACAAATATACGGGGGAAATAAGATTTTGTTGAAACCAAGGCCATCAAAACTTGGCTTAGGGACGGCTTATGTCCATGGATTAAAATATGCGTCTGGGAACTACATCATAATAATGGATGCGGACTTAAGTCATCACGTAAACTACAAAATTATACTTTTTAGAGCACCTAAGGCAATATTTCTATTTTAGCCGAAATTCATTCCTGAATTTATAAATTTTCAAAAATCCCAGAAGTGCGACATAGTTACAGGGACAAGGTATTTTGGAGAGGGTGGTGTATTTGGGTGGGACTTGAAACGGAAATTAATATCAAGAGGTGCAAATTTTCTATCCCAACTATTACTTGGGTCAAAGGCGTCAGATCTTACCGGATCTTTTCGTCTGTACAAGAGAGAAGTGCTGCAAGCGCTCACTTCGGTGTGTGTGTCCAAAGGCTATGTATTTCAAATGGAAATGCTTGTGAGAGCTAAACAATTTAATTATAGAGTAGGGGAGGTTCCTATTACTTTTGTTGATCGTGTTTATGGTCAATCTAAGCTTGGAGGTACTGAAATATTTCAATTTGCCAAAAATCTTGTCTTACTTTTTGCAACTATTTAAGATAATAAAATTCACTGTTTTAGCATACTGAGCTGAGTACTATGTTTAGATTTGAGTGATAATTTCCTACAAAAATATTCACGGGAGATGGGATTTACGCGATATTTTCGTTTGATCCTGCTTCAGTACTATGTTAAAGTCGTGGGACGTTTTTGCAATTTAAGGTTTACCCACTCCTCAGAGGAAGGAATAGAAGTTATCCTACAAATATTTCGCGCAGGAAAGTAGTCTAGACCTTTTGTTCACGAGAAATTTTGAGAATGTGGGCGACAAACATTTTCGTTCATTCGGAACATAGCACTAAGCAGTTGTAACGTATTTCTTTCATCTACGCAAGATTTTACAAAAAAAATAGATTACTTTCCGAAGGACAAATTAGCTTTAGGGCGGGGTAACGTTAATTCGGGCAAAAAAGCACAATTTTGTGAATTTTTTTTACGACACAGTTAAAATCTATTAAAAGCAATGGTACATTAAAGTATAACATTCGAAAAATATCGTGTAAAATATTCATGCAAAAATATTAAAAAATACGGCAATGGCAGCAATTATTCCGAAGCGTCTCCGAAAAAAGTACAATTGCGGTGTACCTCATAACTCGGTGCTGGATCGTCTGAAATCAAAAAATCAAAGTACTTTTATTAGATATTCGCTTTCCCCAGGTAACGCTGGGAGGGTTTTTCGACATTTCCATTTTTCACTTTTTGGGGACACAAGTGAAAAACGCGTTTTTTGCAACAAAAAAAATCGACTAATTTGTTATTGTTAACCCATTTGTTCCCAGCGTTACGAAAACGCAACACCTGATTTTTTATGTTCGGACATAATTTCCACTCCCCCCTTGAGCACTACTGTGCACATCATGACATGTTGCGTTTTCGCAACGGCTTTTCAGGCTTTCCCTTCTCAATTCTCTAGGGGGGAGTGGAAATTATGTCCGAACAAACAGAAATCAGGTGGGGAACGCTGGGAACAAATTGGTTAAATAAAAAATATTAACAAATTTGAAAAAAAACTCTTCAGCGCTATCTCGTAAATTATGTGCAGAAATAGTGTTCAAAATATCAAAAGGATCGGTGAAGTAGTTTTGAAGTTATGAGGGACATCGTCTTTGAAAACGTGAGTTGTGGGAAAAAATGCTTTAAAGTTTTAAACACTAGAAAATCGGAGCGCGCGTGTACGTCTGCTCGATAGAATGTTTACTGCTAAACTGAATTATATACTCTCCACTGACTAAATATACAGTATAGGTATAAACACGTTTGTACTTGTGTTGAAATTTCTATAAAGAAAGGTAGGGGGTAAGGTTAGGGATTATAAGGCGAGCTAAGCAGCTGCCATGTAACAATATCGCGCTCGGGCGCTGAGTCATGTATGAGGCGCGGTTGCTTAAACCGCTGTATCTTCGTTAGTTTTGCTCCGATGTATCTCAAATTTTAGAACTGCCGGTGTACCTTGCGGTATAAGATGGGCAGATATATGTTGTGTGTTATTAATTCAGCCGTAAATTATAAATGATAACCACAGTGGCTCCGATTTATCTCAAATTTTCACAAAATATTCTTGAAAGGTTCTCCATTCAGAAAATTAAATAAAAAAAAATAAAATATACAAAAAAAAGTTTAAAAACGTTACCTCGCCCTTTAGTGAACCTTGGAATTTTGGCTCAAAAGTGAGGGAATCTAAAACTTAAATTATTATTATTATTGTTAGGGGTGACCCTCATGGTGGGCACTGCGACCAGACGGTCTTTTGTGCCGAAAAAAAAAAAATTAAATTACAAAAAATTAATTTTTCAAAAGTTTAATTTTATCTAATGCGTAAATTTGGAACTATTCATCGTGACGATAAAAATTAAACGGAAAGTTCACTAAAATCTGCGCGTCTTTATATGGGACAGCACATGGATGACAGCGTAGCCCAACATTTTCACCATCTTGAACTTGGCAAAGGCTGTAACGTCAGCTGCAATGCTAGCCAATAAATGCCAAAACTTCCGGAATGGCTCGGTAAGCGGAAGCTAATGCCTACTCTCCAATGAGCAAGCCAACCACTTATCAGGTGGCTGACAAAATGCGTTCGTACACATCTTTATCAATGTACATGTGAGATGTAAAACGTTCTGCTTGTTTTAATCGGGAGTGAAATGGAACAGGAAGAAATTTATATTTCGTAATTTATGAATAAGGATGTTTATAAATTTCATCCTTTTTTACTTAACACTCCAAATAAATACCATTTCCACTTAAAAATGCTTCTTCACTTTTGGCGGCAATTTTTTTCTAGCACTTAACCTCAATATTTTCTTAAGATTTGACATTTTAGTAGTACTAAATATGTAGCTAGGCTCAGAACCACTACTAGAAATCGGCTGAATTTTATGTGGCAATTGAAATGGTTTACCCAATATGAACGAAAAGCTAGAGCATGCCCACCAAAACACAAGCGAGACGGGAGATTTATTTTACATTGAGAAGGAAAAGGTAGCAGCATTTTTTTTGGTTGGGTCGTGGTTGGCTTGCTCATTGGAGAGTAGCAAAACCCCCGGGAATACATATAAACACAAGCCGTGAAGTAGAAAATGCATACGTAGTGATGTAGTCCGAGAATCGCCGCGAAATAACATTGCTTCTTATGGCGGAAGATCCGAAGTATGCCACTCCACTCACCCGAACTGCTAAACAATAACTTTTACGCGAAAATGATATTCTACTAACTATAACTACAGAGGAATACCTTTCTAGTGAACTTAAAAAATGTATAGTGACAAGAACAAAATATTAGAGTTTTTTGCACTTAAACACAACTCTAACCATTTCCCCGAACAAAACAGCAGCGGCAGGTCGACTTTCAAAAAAGGGATTTTTAACATTTTTAGCATATTATTCGAAAAGTTTGAGGTTATGTCGAAAAATAGTTAAGACAAAAATTGTAGGTCTTTTTATTATCTACAACTTTTATATGTAACTTTTTTTGATCCGAGCTATAGTTTTCTTTTTATTAACAAAAAAACGTTTTTTTTTTGACGTGTCGCGCTATATAAATTAATGTTTTAAAAATAGTAATATTAAAGGTACCATATTTTGAAAACATGTTTTTTATGTAAAATATGACGGAGAATACAATAAAAATACTAACAACTTGCTAAGAGGTGGGGGCCATTGTTAAAAATTGATTTAAACAATTAAATTGTTAATAACAATATGAATTTGTTAATAATTTTTATTAAAAATATTTTTTTCTCAAAACTCAGTCCTTTAGATTTAAAGAGAAAAAAAAAGAAGTTTGTAGCTCAAATAAAATCAGAGTTATAAATTTTTGCAAATGAGTCTCCAAGTCAAAAAATTAATTATTTCTTACATTTTCGATCACTAGTATTATAGAAAATATGCGGAACAAAAAGAAATCCTCGGACACGTATCTCTTATTTTTCGATATAGAATCCGTAAAAAAAGTTTCAGCCAAATCGGAGATGTGTCGGTCAAAAAGGTGTTATTTTTACTTTTATAAGCCTTTAATTTTAATAGAGCGTCATTTATTTGCTCACGTTCATTTACGCATATTAAGCAATTTGCAACACATAAAAGGGGCCTTTTATAATCCGTATCAGAATAATCCCTACCGCGATCTGCTGCATGAATACGTCGAAATTACGAGATTTTCTGAGCGCAAAACGCCAAAACACCATGTTCAGCACCATATCAAAGTCAGTGGACCACCGGTCGCCGAGAGGGCCCGACGATTGACGGGTGAGAAACTAAAAACTGCCAAAGAGGAGTTCGAATTTATGCTTCGCCAGGGAATTTGTGAGCCTTCACAGAGCGAATGGGCTTCACGCCTACACATGGCAAAGAAGAAACCAAATAATTGGAGACCGTGCGGGGATTATAGACGTTTAAGGGACTATTTCGGTCTAGAAATTTCAAAGAATCGATTTTTTTTTTTTTACATTTTCTGACTCTTTATAGTCCCAAAAATTATGTCCTGAAATATTTTAATGAAATTCGAATTCTAAACCGGTCTAGAGCGAGTTTTACAATTCGATTTTTTACAAATTATTCATGTTTTTTCACAAAACAAATCTTTAAACGCGTTTTTCTCAAAATCAACTTTTTTCAGACGGCGGACAGTTAATCTCCGAAACTACTCAACCGATCATTACCAAATTTTGTGTACATCTTTATTTAAGTGTCGTACACAGTAATACAGCAGAAAATTTGAGAATTTTCTATATAAAAAAAAAATTTGCGAGAAAAAAGAACTAAAAACGAGGTCAATTTTCCAAGTTTTTTTTCAAAATGCCGCCATTTTTTTTTTTTCATCGATTTTCCGAATTTTCTGCTGTATTACTGTGTAAGAAGCCTTCTTTTAAAAGACCTATTTTGAATTTTTTGTTTCAGACTTCTCAATCATGAGATTAACTATCCGCCATAGAAGGAGAATTTTTTCAGGACCAGACTTTGACGCCCTCTACATTTCGGAAGAAGAGTGACAAAAAAAAGATAAAAATCTTTTTGTGTAGTTTTTTTATGTAATAACGTGTTACAAAATATTTCATGTAAATATCTAATAAAGGAGCCCAGAAAAAAATTCCCAAAAAAAGACCATTTTTTTACGTTCTAGACCGAAATAGTCCCTTAAACAACATAACTACGCCAGACAGATACCCAATTCCACATCTTCGCGATTTCACGTGCAAGGTCGCAGGATGCAAGCTTTTTACGGTGCTGGATCTCGTCCGCGCATACCATCAGATACCGGTGGCTCCCGAGGACCGTCCAAAGACTGCCGTCATCACGCCTTTCGGTTTATACCAATTTAACGTCATGACAATTGGATTGTGCAATGCAGCCCAGACCTTTCAAAGGTTCATGGACGAGGTCCTGCGCGGAATAGAGTTTTGCCATTGCTATATAGACGACATCTTGATCCCCTCCAAGGATGAGAAAGAGCATCGTGAGCATCTCAAGCTGATTTTTGAACGACTTGGGAATTTCAGCCTCACGATCAACGTCGACAAGTGCAGTTTCGGGAAGCGAGAGGTGACCTATTTGGGTTATACGGTTAATGCCCAAGGCGTCGCACCCCCCCAGGAGCGAGTAAAGGCCATCGTGGATTTTCCCAGACCCAAAACAATCGAAGAACTACGACGCTTCGTGGGTTCGTGGAATTTTTATCGCTCATGTATGCCAGGAGCTACGGAGGTACAGCCGCCTCTGGACGGACTCATGCTGAAAGCAAGAAAACGAGACAAAAGGCCCGTTCCCTGGACGCCCGAGACTGAGAGGGCTTTCGAGAGTTGTAAGCAGCTTATGAGGCGAGCAATCCAGCTTGCGCATCCCATCACGGGCGCACAGTTCACTTTACGGTGCGACGTTTCAGACGTAGCGATGAGGGCAGTTCTAGATCAGACCCACAACGGCCAACGACAATGGCTATGCTGTTTTTCAAGAAAACTCGACAAAACTCAGAGGAATTACAGCGTGTATGATAGAGAGCTGCTCGCAATATACAAGGCAATAAAATTCTTCCGCCATTTCATCGAAGGAAGTCAGCTGACTATTACAACGGATCACAAGCCTATCGTATACGCGTTCCAACAGAAATCGGACAAGGCCTCACCACGGCAATTACGACAGTTGGACTTTATTGGCCAATTTACAACACGAATAATACACGTGAAGGGTTCCGAAAATATCGTCGCCGACGCTTTTTCACGAGTTGAGGCCATTCAGCTTCGCAATGAGGCCATGAGTGTGGAGCAGCTGGCCGAGGCTCAAGCGAGCGATCCGGAGTTGATTAACCTGATCGCGTCACCAACTACAGCGTTGGAATTACAGTCGACTCGTGTCGTCGGCTCGGATGTAACACTCTACTGCGACTATTCCACCAGCGACGTTTGACCATTTATTCCGAAACCACTTCGACGACGGGTTTTCGATTCGATTCATGGTTTGGCGCATCCGGACCAACAAAATGATAGCAAAGTGGTTTGTATGGCCACGAATGCGTAGCGACATAACCAGCTGGGCTCGAACTTGCCTGGCCTGCCAACGTAGCAAGATACATCGACATGTCAGGATTTTGCCGGAGCACATTCCCATTCCGAACGAGAGGTTCCGTCACGTCCACATCGACATCATTATGATGCCAAGATCCCGTGGCTATGCGTATTGTTTGACGATGATCGACCGTTACACGCGTTGGCCAGAGGCGATACCAATCAAGGATCTGGAAGCCGAAACAATCTCCACAGCGTTCTATGGAGCATGGGTTGCACGATATGGATCGCCATCGAAAATAACCACCGATAGAGGCTCTCAGTTCGAGTCTCGAGTTTTCAGGGCACTGATGCATTTGATAGGCAGCGAGCGCAACAGAACAACAGCATATCATCCGGCATCGAATGGAATGGTGGAGAGATGGCATCGATCTTTAAAGACAGCGATAATATGCCACGACACCACGGACTGGGTTGACATCTTGCCCACAGTTTTGTTGGGATTGCGCGCATGTTTTAAGGTAGACATCAACGCATCAGCTGCGGAGTTAGTCTACGGGACGACGCTTAGATTGACAGGCGAATTGTTCCTCGAGGGAGAACCAGCGTTGGAATCCAATATGTTCGCCAGAAAAATTAGAGGACACATGCGACAAATCAAACCTGTTTCAACCGCACATCATACAAGGCGCAAACCATTCACATTCCGACATCTAGACACTTGCTCACACGTCTTTGTGAGAGTGGATGCTGTGAAGAAACCCATTGAGCGGCCATACGATGGACCCTACGAGGTACTCGAGCGGATCTCGGACAGAGTGTTCAGAGTAAACGTGAAAGGCGTACCAACCACCATATCTCTTGAGCGACTCAAGCCAGCGTTTTTTGAACACAGCGAACAGGACCACGGCAACACGGACTCGCAGATGAACACATCACAGCCTTCCGCAGAGGTTCAGGCGGGCTCAGTCGGGCCGTCTCGGCGGCCAACCAACCCAGAGGTATCAACGTCGGTAACGACACCGCCTCGACCGCAGGTCCAGTTTTATCCAGGAAGCAGGGTAAGATTCGTACCTGAAGAACAGTTCAGCCATTCGGAAGGGGGTAATGTGGCGGCGCTAGGAACGAAGGTTCCCAAGCGACAGCAGCGCTATTTATTTATTTATTTATTTATTTATTCAACACATTCATCAAATTACTGAATACTACAGCAAAAAAAAAAATAAAGTAACTTTAGCAAAGCAGATTTTTAATCTGGTGTTTTGAAAGGTTAAAATCCAGATTGTCATAATGCAAATTAAAAAGGCGTGACATAGATGAGGTAGGCTCGTTCAGACCATAATTGGTACTATGCTGAGGAACATGGAAGAAGTCATAATTCCTCAGGAAGCGAGCAGGGACAGAAATATTAAAGATATTTAACAATTCAGGAGAATTTATCGATCCTTGAACGCAGTCGAACGCAAAAACAATTCTGGCGTTGTTTCGTCTAGTCTCAAGAGAAGAAAGGGGAAAAAGCTTAAGCCTGTCCTCATAGGGCGGGAGGATGACGGGGTTATCCCAATGGGGACCGCGAAGAGCAAATCGAACAAATCTACGCTGGACCGCCTCGATACGGTTAATATGAACCGCATAAAAGGGCGACCAAACGGGACTTGCATACTCCAGTATGGGACGAACGAAAGTACAATACAAAAGTTTCGTGATGTGCGGATCCTCAAATTCTTTGGACCAGCGCTTAACGAAGCCGAAGGTAGCATTTTTTTTTTTTTTTTTTTTTTTTTTTTTTTTTTTTTTTTTTTTTAAGGGAGTGGGAAAATGCTTTATGCACCGTAGGTGTCCGAAGACACCCGTGTGCCGGACTCCCCAGCCTACCCAGGCCTACCGGCTAAAAACTCACTCCCCGCCCGCAGGACCTCCACCCCGGAACCGTCTGTTGGACATTACTTCAGGGTGGAGTCCTATTAAGAGCCTTAGCAACGATAGCATTGATGTGGTCATCAAAGGACATACGGACGTTGAGCCAAATACCCAAGTCCTTAATTTTATCAACACGCGTTAAAAAACAGCTGGACAGGGAGTAAGAGAAGTGCAACGGAATCTTTTTGCGAGAAAAAGTCATGGAATTGCATTTGTTGATATTGAGAGGAAGATGGTTGATAGAGCACCATTCATAAAAAATGTCTAAATCGGAATTCAAAGTTTGGCAGTCAACAGCGTTAGAAACGCGGCGGAAAATCTTGGTGTCATCAGCATAGCAGAGAATCTTGGAATTTTTCAAAATGAGAGATACATCATTGATGTAGATAATGAAGAGAAGGGACCAAGATGACTGCCCTGAGGAACGCCGGATGTAACAGTAAATTCGCAGGACAGAACATTGCGAAAAATCACTCTTTGTGTGCGGCAAGTCAAATAGGATAGTAGCCAATTCACAAAAACAGCGGGGAAACCAAGAAGAGATAGCTTATAAATTAGAATCTTATGACTGATTTTATCAAAAGCTTTGCTAAAATCAGTAAAGATGCAGTCAACTTGCATTCCAGCTTCTATAGCAGATAAACAGAAATTGGAAAACTCAACAAGGTTGGTAGAAGTAGATTTACCTTTCATGAAGCCATGTTGAGATGAGAGCAGGAAAGGTTTGCAATGAAAGTAAAAAACATCACAAATCATAGCTTCAAAGATTTTGGCAATACAGCACAACTTAGAAATGGGGCGATAGTTCGAAATATCGCACTTGCTCCCTTTTTTATGAAGCGGAATGACAATAGAGAGCTTCCACTGTTTGGGGAATGCGCCACTAGACAAAGACAAATTAAACAAATAACAGAGAACAGAAATTAGGGGCAAACTACAGCGCTTGATGAAAGCGACAGGGATGCCATCAGGACCACATGAAAAACTATCAGTCAAAACAGAGATATATTCGAGTAAAGACTCTTCGTCCAATACAAGGTCCTTTGTCTGTAGAGAAGTCGGCGAAAGCTCCGTCAAGTGAGAAAAGTCGTCAGGATTAATATCACAGTCGTTTATATCACAGAAAGCAGATACAAAAAAGTCGCTAAAAAGATTGGCGATTGACAAAGGGTCCGTTGCATGTGAGTCGCCAAAGAATAAAGACGATGGATAGCCGTCCGAAAAACGTTTGGAATTAACAAACTTCCAGAATTGTTTTGGTTCACTACGCACTGCAGACTTCATACGAAGAAGATACTCATTATATGAGTCCTCAAGGCCAGAGATATACATAGTGCGCAAATTGTAGTAGGCAACAAAATCAACCTCGCTCCTTGAGGAACAAAACCTCCTCCAAGCCTTACTCTTTAAGTTCTTCAGGTGTTTCAAAGAGGCATTAATCCAAGGTTGGCAAGGTGAAGAACATTTAGAAGGAGTTAAAGGTACGCAATTAGCGAAGCATAGAAAAATCATATAAAAGCAGTCAACAGCCTTATCGATGTCACGCTCGCACAAAACCCGAGACCAGTCGCAAGAGGAAAGCCAGCTATTAATTTTAGAGAAATCTGCTTTCCTAAAATTATAACAATAATGGCTAGACACATGAGATGCAGGTAAGTCAATCGGTTCCAAGAAGAGAGTTACGTGAAGAGCGGGATGATGACCTGTCTCAGGAACAAGCGGGGCCAAACAACGCTTCACGAGAGTCCCATCCGAGTCAGTGGAGAACGCAAGGTCCAGAAATTTTCCCGAGCCGTTAGATACTGGGCACAGTTGCGAAAGCCCAGAGGAAATAATTTCATCTATGAAGGACATAGCGTGTTGCGGCGCACCCAAGAAAGATGGAGCCAAGACAACGTCGTCAGAAGATGGTTCCCAAACAACACCAGGAAGATTAAAGTCGCCCAGCAATACAAACTCGTCACCCGGCAATCTGGTCGATGCAAGCCGAAAGCGATCCGTAAGTATTGGGTGTTGAGCCTGGGGGAATGTAAGCCGTTGCAACGTAGACAGTTCTGCATGAGAGCCTGATAGCCACACAGATAAATTCCAGGCTTTCTGGAGAGCACACCAGAGCACACGGCAAATCCCTACGAACAGCACAAAGCACTCCACCTCCCACAGGAGCATCCACCGCAGAGAGATGGCGGTCACGGCGAAAAACCAGGAACTCAGGGCCGAAAAGCTCCGCGTCAGTTATTCTCCCGCATAGCCAGGTTTCAGTCAGGCAGACCACGTCAAAACCAGAATTCGTCGAGCTGGTGTAAAGTCGATTCGTCTTAGAGCGTAAACCAGTTACGTTGGCATAGTGGAAGGAGATTTCGCTGATGCGTTTTTTGTCAAAGTGTCCGGTCGTCCTCTAGGGATGAATTCGCGAACAATGGAGTTCGTTGGCCAGATCTCAGGAGAAAGCGCCGCTTCAAACAACTCCTCTGGAACAAGCACTCTAAAAGAAGCGGCAAAAGAGCGACCGCCACCATTCTGAGACCTACTGAGCTTTCTGCAGATAATAACATCACGGGAACAACCCGTATGCGAAGAAAGGTGATGAATAATTTCATCCTCAGTGGTCTCGGGGTGAACCCGGGAGACAAAAATGCAGCGAGGGCGTCTAGCGGGCCTAAGTGCGGAAGATGGTGGCAGAAAAGAAACCACGGGAGATGTAGCAGGAACAGTCCCGAGCTCAGGTTGACGCGAAGACGAAGAAACGCGAGACGGAATGGAAACCGGAGGCAAGCATCGTTTCCGGCGAGAACCCGATTTACCCTTAGCTCGGGGAGGCGATCGGTTCAAAGCTGCACTCGGGGGAGTCGCAATATTCAGCTGAGAAGAAGAGCAGAAGTCCGAAGCAGCAGCAGCACGAAGTTCTTCATCCAAAGCAGGTGGAGAAGGATGACCATCAGCAGAATCAGGTGCCGGGCAAGAGTAGCGAGCCGAAAGCGATCCAATGTCCGCAGCAATAGTTCCCACCAGTTCAGAGTTGGCCGAGACGACAGCAGACCAAGAGCCGAGGTCATTACGAACCTGCCTCACGCTACGGCGTATATCCTCCACGGCAGGCATAACGGATGTCGGAAGATCGACACCAGAGATGAAGGAGTGGAGGTCGTCCATTGAAGAGACCATCAAAGAAACCTTGGTCGATAATTCGTGTGATTTCTCGAGCAAAGAATTGGTAGCAGAATTGCTCGCTTTGATCAAGTTGATCAGGTCGTCAATTTTATTATTAGTGGTAGAGAGATCATCCGAAATGATTTGAAAATTAGAAGGTTTAAAAGAATTATTGTTCAATAAATCGAGTCTCTCAAGAGTGAGTGAGTGCTCGGTAGAAATTTGGTTCATTAGTGTCTTCATAAAGCGCAACACATGGCAGGGTTTAACCTCAAGACAGTCATTACAAGTAGAGGGTCTCGAGGTTGGATTCCGAGTGCTTCGCTTTAAGCATCGCAAATGGAACACGCCACCGCAAATGCCGTCACAAGCAACATCGTCCGCTGTAGTAGCGAGATTGCAAATCTTACAAAGATCCATGAAGAAAAGATAAAAAATACGAGGTTGGAGCAAAATTAAAAATTTAAAAGTGTCAACAGTACATAAAGGACGGCAACACTACTTATCTGATACAGTCCACTTAATGTCGTTCACCACTGTATATAGGAGAAAAATTTGCATAAAGTTAGGCGAATAACCGGAGAAAAACAATTTATAGCCAGGAGTGTAATTAGCAGTAACTAGCGTATACCGGTAAAACTTTAACCACAGGTACTCAGACACAGCACAAATGCAAAAAACGAAATCAATAAATTAACAATCAGTAAATCACATAAATGAACGAAAAGTAATGAAAAAAGCCAAAAGTTAAAAGTTAAAAAGGTAGCACGGCATAACGGAAAAATAAATAAAAGTCAGAGTATCACAGAAAAATATCACAGCGCGGAAAGCTTATAGCTATTAAGATCACAGTCAAGTCCGAATGAGAACCACTAGTTGACCGGGATTCCCAAAAATCCATTAAATTCACCAAGTTCAGCGGAAAAATAATTTAGAAATAAAATGTATCAAAGTCACAATAGTAAACGAACAAAGTTAAATAGCTTCAAGTTAAATAGGGATCAAAATTAGTCGGTAAGAAATGACATTTCACGGAGCGATTCCAAAGCCGTGTTGCCTGCCATAACACTCAACTCATTAAAGCGCCAACAGTTTACAGAGTTGCCGACAGACAGAAGCTGCCAGGAAAAGAAGAAGATCGGATTTTGCACAAGCAGCATGCACAGAGTTTTTCCGTTAAGCACTTTGAAATAAAGCATTTTATTTGTAACGTGTCTTTCTAATTCGAACCTCTTTTATCTGTGGCGAAAGTCGCCACAGATCTACTAAGGTGGGTATAATATTGGGAAGCAGCATAAATATTTACTAAGGTAAGTTTGACTTTACTTCAATCAGGAAAACAAGTTTATATATAAAAACTAGCTGGGTTACCCGGTTTCACCCGGCGTTGGGTAAATACTTACTAATTAAACACTTCTCAAATGTTCTAGTTTGTTATATCCAAGAAATTGTTTCAACCCAAAAACCCCTTCATAGATCCGCCAACTTGAATTTCCAAATTTTAATAATATCCATAATTATTAGCCTTAAAATAATCATTCTAGCAATTTTCATTAAAATCCGTTGAAATCGAGAAGTTTTGGTCGCCATATTGCATCGGATATATTGAATTTGGAAATTTCGCTAATATTCGAAATTAGTGGCCTCAGAACAATCATTGTACTAATTTTCATTAAAATCTGTTGAAATCGAGATATTTGGTCTCATATTGGACCAGCCATCTTGAATTTACAAATTTTAATATTATTCGAAATTTTTAGGCTCAGAAAAATCATTCTACAAATTTTCATTTAAATCCATCGAAATCGAGACATTCTGGACACCATGTTGGATCCGCCATCTTGCATTTGGAAATTTTGATATTCAATATAAGTATTAGGTTACAGAATAAAAATAAAATTTACAAATCCAAGATGGCGGACCCAATATGGCGACCAATATCGCCATATTGGGTCCGCCATCTTGGATTTGTAAATTTTGATAACATTTAAAATCAGTGACCTCAAGATAATCATTGTACTAATTTTCATTCAAATCCGTTGAAATCGAGAAATCTTGGTCGCCATATTAGGTCCACCATTTTGGATTTGTATATTTTGATAACATTCAAAATCAGTGGCCTCAAGATAATCATTCTACTAATTTTTATTCAAATCCGTTGAAATCGAGAAATATTGGGTTCGCCATCTTGGATTTGTAAATTTTGATAACATTTCAAATCATTGACCTCAAGATAATCGTTGTACTAATTTTCATTAAAATCCGTTGAAATCAAGAAATCTTGGTCGCCATATTAGGTCCGCCATTTTGGATTTGTAAATGTTGATAACTTTCAAAATTAGTGACCTCAAGATAATCATTGTAGTAATTTTCATTAAAATCCATTGAAATCGAGAAATATTGGTCGCCATATTGGATCCGCCATCTTGGATTTCTAGATTTTGATAATATTCAAAATCAGTGAACTCAAAACAATTATTGTACTAATTTTCATTAAAATCCATTGAAATCGAGAAATCTTGATCGCCATATTGGATCCGCCATCTTGAATTTCTAAATTTAGACAGCGGATTTGAAATCAGCATGCCGCAAAACCCCTATGTACAAATTTTCATGAAAATCGCTTCAAACTTAACATTTTCAGCCGCCATCTTGGATCCGCCATTTTGAAACTCTATGTATTATCAAAAAAAAAAATTAGCCTATATGTTAAGTTGGAGTATGTACTTCCTTCCGACAAAAAATGAAAAATATCGATGCAAGCGTTTAGGCGTTATTAAGCAACAAACAAACAAACGAACTTTAATCCCTATATATATACAGGGTGTTCAGAGGTGGGAGGTCAATATTGCAGGAGGTGAAAGGTCAGACCGAGACAAGCAAAAAATCGTATGGGTGGGGGGGGGGGGGGGGGGGATCTCGCACCGTTCGGCAGTTACAGGGTGATTCGTAAATCAGGATTTTTTCTTATATGGGAACCGCTCTTGTATTTTTATCTTTTTTTCTACGAATCGCAGCGGCCCCAAACCGATCTCAAAAAATTACTATTTTGAAGCACTCTCCAAAACGGTCAACACCACCCCTTATCCCCAACCCCTTGGCCTCAATCCCCCCTGAAAGTTGAAAAAATTAACTTTTATTTCACGATTTTTCACTTTTCGCCCCACTTTTCTCCGAAATTCATGTTATTAAAATACCTACTTTTTATTTTTTTTTAAGTTGCCTATCTAATTACCTTTCCAAAAAGGTGCAACATGCCCAGGTAGGAAAAGGATACGAATATTTATTTACAAAAATCCTTTTACAGAATATCATGATACTTCGAATTTTTAAGAAATTATACTTAAGTTTACAAAAAATACATTTTGTTCGCTTAAAAACTAATTACAATTAAAACTTATGTCCTACAAAAGTTGTTCAAAATGTTCTCCGCCAGTTTCGATGCATGCGTAGCCTTCGTCTTATTTCGCGTTTGAGGTCTATGGTAGCCAGTATCTCCCGTATTTTCGTGGCTGCAGTCCCAATCCTGGTAACTAATTCTTCTCTGGTGTTGATTGGTCTTGAGTAAACTTCATCTTTCATCATTCCCCATAAGAAAAAGGCCAGTGCAGTAAGGTCCGGTGACCTAGCAGGCCAAGGAATCGGTCCACCTCGTCCAATCCAGCGCTCTGGGTAATGTTCATTCTACCTTGCCCTAACAATGTTCCCAGTATGCGCAGGTGCTCCGTCGAGCTGTAAATAAATTGCACTTCTGGTGGCCAGGGGGATGTCCTCCAACAGATCCGGAAGGATATTCTCCAAAATGTCCGAATATAGCTGACTATGAAGGGTCCTATCAACTGGTTGCCGATGATGCCAGCCCAGACATTGACACTAAATCTTTGCAGGAAGGACCGACTCCTTGTCCTATGTGGGTTCACATCTGACTAGGTGTGAAGGTTGTGGAAGTTTGTGATGCCATCCCGGGTGAATTGCGATTCATCCGTCCACAGAATTCGGTCTAGAAACCTTCTGTTTTCAATGTCAGACTCGAACAGCCAAGTGCAGAACTGCAATCGTCCTTCGTACTGTTTTGCTGAAAAAATAAAAATGTATTACTTGTGTTTCCTAAACAAACATTTCCGAACTTGCTGTCATAAAAATTGTTTACTTAACGACTTTTTTCATTATGGTGCAATAAAGTAATTAGGTACCTGTGAGGATGTTTTAATTTCAGGACTTTTGCATCCCCTTTCTACCTGGGCATGTTGCACCTTTTTGGAAAGGTAATTAGATAGGCAACTTAAAAAAAATAAAAAGTAGGTATGTTAATAACATGAATTTCGGAGAAAAGTGGGGCGAAAGGTGAAAAATCGTGAAATAAAAGTTAATTTTTCCAACTTCCAGGGGGGATTGTGGCCAAGGGGTTGGGGATAGGGGGTGGTGTTGACCGTTTTGGAAAGTGCTTCGAAATAGTAATTTTTTGATATCGGTTTGAGGCCGCTGTGATGTGTAGAAAAAAGGATAAAAATACAAGAGCGGTTCCCATATAAGGAAAAATCCTGATTTACGAATCACCCTGTAACTGCCAAACGGTGCGAGATGCCCCCCCCCCCCCACCCATACGATTTTTTGCTTGTCTCGGTCTGACCCTTCACCTCCTGCAATATTGACCTCCCACCTCTGAACACCCTGTATAAAAATGAAAGTTTGTTTGTTTGTTGCTCAATCACGCCTAAACGCTTACATCGATATTTTTCATTTTTTGTCGGAAGGTAGTACATATTCCAACTGAACATATAGGCTAATTTTTTTTTTGATAATACACAGAGTTTCAAAATGGCGGATCCAAGATGGCGGCTGAAAATGTTAAGTTTGAAGCGATTTTCATGAAAATTTGTACATAGGGTAGAATGATTATTTTAAGGCTAATAATTTCGAATATTATTAAAATTTGGAAATTCAAGTTGGCGGATCTATAAAGGGGTTTTCGGGTTGAAACAATTTCTTGGATATAACAAACTAGAACATTTGAGAAGTGTTTAATTAGTAAGTATTTACCCAACACCGGGTGAAACCGGGTAACCCAGCTAGTTAGTACAATGATTGTTCTGAGGCCACTAATTTCGAATATTAGCAAAATTTCCAAATTCAATATGTCGGATGATATATGGCGACCAAAATTTCTCGATTTCAACGGATTTTAATGAAAATTACTAGAATGATTATTTTAAGGCTAATAATTTTGAATATTATTAAAATTTGGAAATTCAAGTTGGCGGATCTTTAATAAAAACAAAATTGCGTGGTAAAGTTAATGATTTAGTGAAATACTTGGATGTGAATTCCTTCGCCGAACTGGGAAAACTTTTGTTGAATGCGTTTGCCCCAGAAAAAACGATAAATGATTGTTTACTGGAAATTCGCAACAGTTGCCAGATTCCGGGGGAAAAAATTCACTCACTCAGAATTAGATTAAATAAAAATATGCTCGAATGTAAAAGAGCTGTAATTAAGAAATACACACAGCAGAATGATGCACTCGTGAAGGAAATGGAAGAGGAGACGTGTTTTGCGTTCAAAACCGGTATCTTAAGTTCCGTTATCCGCCAGGTTATAATTGCCCAAACGGACAAATCTCTAGACGACTTCATTGAACTAGCAGTCGCAATAGCGAAAACAGAAGACCGGCAATTGCAGAGCCGGGTTATGTAAACGCGCCTTCCTAGTAGTACCACTATCCCTCTTCCGCCGTATGCTTAGCACAAAAGAGTAATGCAAATTTTGTAACCGAAACACCAATGCTTAAACGCCCAAATTCCCCGTATTATAACAGCCAAGTATTCCCCGTGCATTCCTTTGGTCTACCGAAACCACGTTGCACATACTGTAATGTGTACGGACATTCGAACGAAGAATGTTGGAAGATCAGGAGAACATCTAAGTGTGCAAGATGCAACAAACAAGGGCATACCGCTCAAGTTTGTAAAACTTCTAATAGTGAACAACCTAAACGGGTAAGGGAGAGTGGGGCAGTGTGTAACAGATTTTGGAATGTCGGCCTAAGAGCCAAAATATGAATGAATTAATGCTGGAATGAAGTTATATATCTAGTTTAGAACCTTACGAAGGTAATTTCTGACTACCATGCACATCTAAGACCGTTAAGTACCTCTTGGAGCTCGATATTCGCAGGCCTGCATTTGTTACACACTGCCCCGCTATGGGGCAGTGTGTAACGATATAAGGGGCAGTGTGTAACAAGGGGAGACTTAGGTTCAGGAAACAGCTGGTAAGGATGGCAGTGGTTCCCTCTTCCCTTTTGTGAGTGCGGCTACCATATTATGACAATTATCAGCTCTTTTTACTATAAAAAGTTAGGACTGAAACTTAAGATTTCAGGATTAGATTTAAAAACATCAAATGTAACTTGCAAAATTAAAATCTCCCGCAAAAAAACTTAAACAAATATCGTGACTTTTAATGTTAAGATATATTAAAAATGACAAAGAAAATATTCCAAAAATCTTAGCCTAACTGAAAGCTGCCAAAATCATAATTGAAAACAATATAAGAGCCTCCTTTATTATCTTACCAACATAATATTTCATACCTTTGCAAGGAAACATAACTAGGATATAGTCGCCTTCACTAGGAGAAATTCCCTTATTAAGGGAGAGTGGGGCAGTGTGTAACAGATTTTGGAATTTCGGCCTAAGACCCAAAATATGCATGAATTAAGGCTGGAATGAAGTTATATATCTAGTTTAGAACCTTACGAAGGTAATTTTTGACTACCATACGCACCTAAGATAGTTAAGTACCTCCTGGAGCTCGATATTCGGAGGCCTGCGTTTGTTACACACTGCCCCGTTTGTTTTTGTTACACACTGCCCCGAGGTACAGAGCTTTGGTCTAGGGTCCGTGAAACAAAGGACCCGCAGGTTATGTTATCGACAACGGTCATTTTGCATGACCAAAGTGGTAAACTTCGATAGAAAATCATTACTTGGGGAGTAATCGAGCCCCGATTAACTCCAACCCGAAAAAATTAGGGGGTGAAATGTTGAGAATTACCTGTTTGCCAGGCGAGCCTGATTTCGCCCCCTCCTCTTCGCCATGACACGTTTCCGAGCACCGCTTTCTCGATTGCAAACGAAAGAGGTCGTCCAATAGGAAGAATATACAAATTCACATTTGGTTTTGGACGCGCCCTATTCAAAATGGAGCTATCTGTTACACACTGCCCCTGTTACACACTGCCCCATTCTCCCTTACGTATTAACCCTTTGCCTTAAAACAACGTGTGGGAGACGTGATCCTACTACTGTGCCTAAAATGTGAATCTCGTGTCAGACATATGATGACTGCTTCTGGTCACCACGCATCAGAAAAGCCTTTATCAAAAGTGGCACACACAATCGTCGTTCAATTCATAAGGCAAGGGATTAAATGCGATTGGTGTGGCCGAAATTCCCATTCAGTAGAAAATTGCAGAATAAAAAAAGCTTGGGAAAGCAAGCAAAATCTAACACAATCGGGAAAATAAAAAGGCCTAATTTGGAGCGCCCTCAGATGAAGCCTTCTCTAATGGGGCGCCCTTCAGTTCAGTTTCAACAGTCAACCAGTGCGGTCGCTTTCAGTTTTTCCCCCCATCGACCTAATCCATTAAGTGTCTGTTTATACTCGCTGTTGTTTTTATAAACTGAGTCACCGTCTTTCTGCCTCACCTGCGTGAATCATAAACTACACCTGCTGCTTTCTGTTAGTGCTTTTGTTTACTATTACAAAATGGAAAATTGCTGCGCCAACGCCAACTGCACGATCACCGCCCTGGTTCCGGTTTCTGAATGGGTTACCTGCAGCGGACTTTGTGACAAATCATTTTACGCAGCTTGTATTGGAATTAACAAAAGAGCCCTGATTTATCTAAAAGATATTAAAAACTTCTTCGTATTCTACTGCGCGGAATGCAGGGGAATTTGGCTTGCAGATGTGGTGCTTGCGATCAAATGTATAAATGATTTTACCAGATCCACCCTGCAGCAGCAAGCCTCCCTGCAGAAAACATCGCTTGATCGTCTCGCCAACATGGAATGCATCTCTAAGGGGATAGATGACCTTACATCGATGGTTGAGTCTCTTGCGGGATTTAATAAAACAAAGTTGTTGAATCTGGAGAAGTCTCTATTGGCCTTCGATACTTCGCATAACTCCATTCTCGAAGAGTATGTCAAGAAGCTTCTCAGCGATCTGAGGAATATTCTTAATCATCATTTTGCTTCGTTCAATCTTTCGAAAGAACTGGATTCGTTTCGCGCGGATTTCAAAGATTTCCAAGCCTACTCGTCTCGGCTGCTTCGGAGCTACCGTCTCGGATCACTGCCCTCCTCCCGTAACCAAGTGAACATATACACTCCCCGATTGTTGCCGCGACAAACAGCATCCACTCTGCTGCAGCTGAACTCTACAACGTTCGTCGTGCGTTCATCATCATTACACAACGCTAATAGCGCTGCCTGCTCCAATTCCACTCCCTTATTCGTAACTGGCGCCCCACATCTTGCTGACGAATCCTGGAACCGGGAGTTTTTCATCAGCCGTTTCTCCGTCACCCCCATTAACTGTGTGAAACTTTCATCTACCAAATACGGGAGGTCGTTTAAATTTAGAGTCATCATACCCTCGAAATATGTATGGCTCATCACATACTCTAACGGCAGTTCCTTCTCATCTGGGAATATCAGGATCTCTAAATGGATCAGCAATTCTGTCAAGTCGTCATCTTCCCCCAATAACTTTAGGCCCAACCAAACAACTAAGATCGCGTCTAAAAATAGCTCTCTAGGTAATAGTCTTAAGCCTAACCCTAAAATTAAGATTACGCGTAACAAAAGGTCTCTACGTCAATCCATCCGCCCTGTTTCCTCTGTCTCCCATACCTGCCCATGAATGCTAATTCCGCTGTCTGCCCTTCTTCCTCTAGACCTTCCAATTCTGTTTCACATAACTCCACTAATGTGAAATACAAAAACCAACTAAACGGTGTTTCCCACCGTTCGCCCAACTCCCGTCCCTCAATTCCACACGTTGATTCTAATTGGCAGCTCAAAGCTGGTTTATTCCCCAATTTCAGTACCGCGGTTAAATTTTTTATGTCTCACATTCTTAATCCTTCCATTCCAGTCCCTCCTTCAACCACTGCTACCTGTCCCTCCATCTCCGACCCTCACCCTAGTTCCAACAATATCTCCCGATCCATCCCATTTTTAAACGGAAAAGCTAATACCCCTCCTCCCACTTCTCCCGCTTTGCCTGTGGTGGCTAAGAATTCTGATAAAATCCCTTCAACTCAATGTTCTTCAGATCCTTTGGTATCCTCCTCAACCGCCATCAATTCCACGAATACTACGCCCTCTGTCCCCGAGATCTCCAAACCATAATTTATCGACCCATTTCTTCCTCCTATAGTTAAGCTTACTATGCGGTCTGCCGACTCTAGAGACGGACATTATCTGCCTTCCCGCTTACGCGATCACCGAATCTATGAAAATGTCCGTTTACTCCTAGCCTATCTGCATTGATGGTAAGACTATAACCAGTGTTCTTGTCTCAATTCACCAAGAATGTCTTCCCACTGACCTATCTATTCTGCGGTAGCTTTTCTTTAAATACCATGAGGCATTTAACATCCCACACAAAAAGGTATCCGATGATCTCTCTGCTCTAGCGTCCTTTGTCAGCTCCCGTCGTATCTCTCACCTCCAAAAAAGTCGTAACGACTATAAAAAAAATTTCGTTCCTAACCCAGGCAATTCTTCACTTTGTCCGCTTCACCTGCCTCTCATAGTTCTGTCCTTTCCCTTCATAGCTCCCCTCGCGCACCTAACTATCTCTCCGCCTACTATCAAAATGTGAGAGGCCTACGCACAAAAACACGCGAAGTCTTTCAAAATTGCCATACCTTTCCTTTTGACATCTTTGCCCTTACAGAGACCAACCTAACCCCCTTCATCAACTATAATGAACTATTTCCTCCTGACTGCAGTCGCGGTGTTCTTATCGCTTTACTTAATTGCTTCAGTGCTACCCTTTTCAAATCCTCTAATTCCTCAGTCTGTGAATTTGTCTGCATTAAAATAACTTTAAACCAGCGTTCCCTGTACATCCACTGTTTCTACATTCGTCCCTCCCAACCGCTTGAAGTCTACGAACTGGCGTAGTCGACTCCGCCTTTAATGTCCTCGAACCCAATGATGCATTTATTGTTCTTGGGGACTTCAACCTACCTCGCCTTCTATGGACTCTATCTGAGGATTCTACCTATTATATTCCCTGGAACGACATCTCTGGCAAAGAAGCAGTATTTGCTGACCACCTCTCTGATTCGGGTCTATGCCAGGTTAGTAGCATAAGCAACTATCTCGGCAGGCAACTCGATCTCATCCTTTCTACTGATCCTGGGAACTCAGTCGTCACTGAAAGCAACCATCTCCTTTCCTCTCTCGACCGGTTTCACCCACCCCTTTTTCTTGCATTTTTCTTTTAACTCTCCCTTCCTCCCACCGTCTCAGCGCCCAAATACTGCTTCAATTTTCGTAAACACAACCTCAATTTTCGTAAACACAACCTCAATTTTCGTAAACACAACCTCTTACTTCTCTCTTTAAACTATCAATCTCCCAGGGCGTTTTTCCTTCTCGGTAGAAAGACTCATTTATCATCCTTATTCACAAAAAGGGCTGTAAAAGTGATGTGTCTAATTACCGACCTAGTTTATTAGCGTTTAAGTATGTGTGCTTGTGTTTGTATGTATGTGTGGTGGTTGTTCTAGATATTAAAGCCTAAATAAAAAGTTCAATAATCTCCACTTGATAAAAGTTTTATTTTTGAATTGTCATGTGGTAATGTTTTTCGTTAAGAGGTGAATATAAAAAAGTTTTAAATTCGGTTTGTGTATTTGATTTTTGGTTTTAAATAAAGAATGGAAATTTGTAGGTGAATGTAAAAGTAGACTTGTTTGACCTTTTGTTACTATAGTAACTAGAAAATACTTAGAAATTTTAACTTTAACGAATTTGTTTTGTATAAATCTAGTAAGTGTAGTGGTAGTAGCTTTTTAATTTTTAAAATAATTTTTGTTTGTATAAAATATTTTAGTTCTTTGCTGTCATTTCAAGGATAAAGAAGTATATTGTAATAAAAAATAAAAAATAAATATTTTAAAAAGAAACAAAATAATACAAAGATTTTATTAAATAAAAACTTAAAAGATAAATAAAATATATCAAATAATTTCAGATAAAACAAATTTAAGAAGATTCAAGAAATAAAATAAATTTAATAAGATTCATGAGGTGTTCCAAATATGTATAGCTTGTATTAAGCTTAATAAATAAATAAATAAATAAATTATTTTCGATAACCCCTTCTACTAAAGAAACCTTACCCAAATGTACAATTATTAATAAAAATACAGGATGTCCAATAGGAATGTGCGAAAACTAATTAGTCACTTTCATTTCATGTCCACTTTATTATAAAAAAATTAAATCTGTTTAATACAAACCATTAATTTAAAAATATTGTTTGGGGCGGAAGTGATCGAGCACCGTGAAATTAAAAAGGAATATAATTCAAGGATCACTTTATTTCAACTTAGTAACTGGTTATAAATTAGAGTGGCTGCTACGGAGTTTGCTGGCTTCTACGGCGTTTGTTGGCTGTCTCGATTTCTGCTGGTGCTGCTGACTTCAACTTCTGATGAGAAAGTGATCTATACCCGGGCTAAACAGCTAAGCGGCTACGGTGCCTGAATCGGAAATGTTCGGATTCCTACATCGAGCAGGAAACATCACACCATTCTCTGTAAGATCAGAGAATTGATAGCTGATCTATAACACCGGATTAGTCAACTCATCCTCTGCTAGTTCAGAGAATCAGGCCGGACATGGATCCTTGACCAGAGTCACATAATTCTCTTAGGAAAAGAGAATTTGGAGCTTTCCGATTCAGGCATCGTAGCCGCTTAGCTGTCGAGCACCGTGAAATTAAAAAGGAATATAATTCAAGGATCACTTTATTTCAACTTATTAACTGGTTATAAATTAGAGTGGCTGCTACGGAGTTTGCTGGCTTCTACGGCGTTTGTTGGCTGTCTCGATTTCTGCTGGTGCTGCTGACTTCAACTTCTGATGAGAAAGTGATCTATACCCGGGCTAAACAGCTAAGCGGCTACGGTGCCTGAATCGGAAAGCTCCAAATTCTCTTTTCCTAAGAGAATTATGTGACTCTGGTCAAGGATCCATGTCCGGCCTGATTCTCTGAACTAGCAGAGGATGAGTTGACTAATCCGGTGTTATAGATCAGCTATCAATTCTCTGATCTTACAGAGAATGGTGTGATGTTTCCTGCTCGATGTAGGAATCCGAACATTCTGCCCGCCTTGAAATCCCAAGGATTTCAACAGATGGTGTGGTGGAATTCCGATGTTATGCTTGTCTTTATGTCTGAGCTAGAAAGCTTGGATTTGATGATATAATGACGAATTTGTAGCTATCTATGTAGAGCAGCAGTTTAAATTAGACGTATGTTGAAATTGAAGTGCGAGGAAAGCGCAAAGGAAAGGATGAGAAGGAATAATGTAACCGTTTGCACATCTCCCTTTAACAAGATTTCAGTATGCATGTGCTGAATATTAAAGATTAAAATAATTCTGTGAGAGTACAACTATCTTTTGGCAATTTCCTCTATTTATATTTTTATTTATTTATCAACTAATAATGCTTCAGTTTGGGCGTTGGAGACCTGGGTCGGCGTGTCTATCGGCAACAGACATAGCTTGGTAATGGGACGCTTTAGTTCACCCCTTTCGGTTTTCAATGTTACTACACGGACAAGCTGATCGCTGCCTGGATGCACTTCGATTATTCTTCCCAAGGGCCATTGATTAGATGGGAGATTTTCATTTTTTATCAAAACGAGATCGCCAACCTTGAAATTATTTGATGCTCTCAGCCATTTTGGCCGTTGCTGGAGTCTCGCCAGATACTCTGAATTCCAGGCTTTCCAAAAGTCTTGCTTTAAGTGCTGAAGAAGATTCCATCTAGTGAGCACATGGAGCTTGGATTGAAGAAAATCTGGTTCAGGTGGAGCTAAAAGGGCATCTCCAATTAAAAAGTGGCCAGGGGTAAGGACTGCTAAATCATTAGGATCGTCATTAAGTGGACATAATGGTCTTGAATTAACACAGGCTTCCACCTGACTCAGGAAAGTGGACATTTCTTCATAGGTTAAAGGAACGTTTCCGACGACCCTTCTCAGGTGATGTTTAATGGACTTAACTCCGGCTTCCCACAACCCTCCAAAATGGGGTGATGCGAGGAATAAAATGCCAGTTTATGCCCCGAATACTATACTCGTGAGCGGCTATACGAATGGCTCCTGAATAAGCAGCCCTAATGTCCTTTTCAATCTGATTTTTAGCTCCTACAAAGGTTGTACCGCAATCGGAATATATATTGGCACATAAGCCACGCCGAGAAATAAAACGCTTAAGACATGCTAGAAACGCTTCGGTAGTAAGATCACTTACCACCTCGATATGTATGGGCGTATGGCCTTTGTGCATAAACATACATATACAACGATATAGCCTTTGTACGTTCTGCATCCTCTAGTGCGAGATATTCTTAAATGGAATGGGCCTGCATAGTCAATTCCAACATTCGTGAACGGTCGAGAAGGGGTGACGCGTGGTAGGGGTAAAGCTCCCATGAGCTGGGCTTTCGTTTTGCAGGCGTTTTTAAAGCACGGAATACACTTATTAATACTTTTCTTTACTAACTTACGACCATTTATGATCCAATACGTTTTTCTTAAGACCGAAAGAGTTAGAGTAGAGCCACCGTGCATACATAATTTATGGGTATATTCTATCAACAGACTGGTTAAATGACTTTCCGGGTGAAGTATCAGCGGGTGTTTTTGATTATAGGAAAGTGAAGAATTGTTTAAACGACCGCCTACTCTTAAACAGCCTTCATTATCGAGAAAGGGATTGAGATTCGTGAGCTTGCTATTATGGTTGAGCGGCTTTTTCTGGGTTAAAGCCATAATTTCGTCAGGAAAATTATGCCTTTGCTCATATCGAATCCAGAATGAACGAGCCGTAGCTAATTCTGCGACTGAAATGTAAGAAGTCTTACTAGAGATTTCCAAATGACGTGTCTTATTTATAAATCTTTGGCATAATGCCGTCACTCTTAAAAGTGTTGAAAGGGATGAAAATCTGTTGAGTATTTCTCTGAAGTATGTAAATTCTTCACAAGCGACTTTACCAAGAAATGCTTTGGTTGTTCTGAGCTCCAAATTTACAGATTCGGGATCAAAATCACGTAAGACAGGCCACGAAGATTCCGGTTGGAGGAGCCAGCTTGGGCCATGCCACCAAAGGGTGTTTTGTAAATCCTCCGTGGACGATATACCTCTGCTCGCTAGATCTGCCGGGTTTTCCTTAGACGGTACATGCCTCCACTCGGTAATTGCCCCCGAATTTGTTAAAATTTCAGAGATTCTGTTGCTAACAAAAGTCTTAAAATTCCTTGGATGGCGCTTTATCCATGCAAGGACTATCGTGGAATCAGTCCAGGAAAAACTCGCTACATCTTTAGCAGGCACAGATGGACGAAACTTTTTTGTAAGTTTTGATAACAAAACAGCACCACAAAGCTCAAGTCTTGGCAGTGTGAGAGACTTTAAAGGAGCTACCTTCGTTTTTGCAGATAAGAGGTGGACGTTAATTATGCCATCACTGACTGACCGAAGGTACAACACTGCTCCAAAATTTGGTGTACTTGCCGTCTGGCTTCTAGAGTTCCGTCTAGATCGTGTGATCCTGACAATACATCGTCCACGTAAATATCGTTTAAGAGAACGTTAGCTCCAATGGGAAATTCTTGAGCTTCGTCTTTAGCAAGCTGGTGGAGTGTTCTCATTGCTAAAAATGGTGCACTGGTAACCCCGAACGTCACAGTCAGTAAACGATAATCAGTAGGACATTTGTCAACCTTTGAGCGCCAAATTAAACGTTGAAAATCCTTATGTGATGGATGTATTAAGACCTGTCGGTACATTTGAGCTATGTCGGCAGTAAACACAAATTTACGTTGCCTCCATTCGGAAATTAGAAGGCAGATGTCGCGTTGTAAAGGAGGTCCGCATAGAAGACGGTCATTGAGTGAAAACCCATTCGTGGATTTGCAGCTAGCGTCAAAGACAACTCGTGTTTTTGTCGTCAAACTTTCCGCTTTGAAAACTGCATGATGAGGTAAGTAAAACACATCAGATTTCTTCAATGATTCAGAGGGTGGCACTCTTTCCATATGGCCCATTTCTAAATATTCCTGTAAGCAATTATTATAATCCTCCTTCGCGATAGTGTCTAAATTTAGGCGCGTTTCTAAACAATCAAATCTTTTTTCAGCAATGGCTCGAGAGTTTCCGAATCTGGTTTGCTCATCCGCTAAGGGTTTAAATGGTAAATAAACGACATATCTACCGGTTTCATCCCGGCTATGAGTTTCAACATAAATTTTCTCGCAAAGAACATCCTCAGCTGTTATACTAGCAGACTCAATTAATTCCTCAACCTCCCAGAAACGTTTTATTGCATCACATTCCTTTACCTGCGAGCAAAAGGTAAATGCAGTGTCCGCTGAAGGGGAAGGGGTTGGAGAACTAATATCTCCGAAAAGAATCCAGCCGAGTGAAGTTTTTTGTGCGGTAGGTGTGCCAGTCTTGCCTCGAACCAAACCATCCTGCACAACCTTCGCATAAATTTCAGCACCGAATACAACATCTATCCTTCCTGGACTATCGAATGAGGGGTCTGCGAGCTTTAAAGTTTCGAGCTGTTTAAATTCTGGCATATTGAAACGTTTGGGAGGCAGCAGATCAGTTAATGTGTCCAGAACTGCTGCTTTCACGGCTATGGTTGGAGTGTTATCCGAGTGGGGTTGAATTGTGAATTCCACAGAGGAACTCGATCGGGCTGTTAGGACATTTCCTAGACCAGCGATTGCCAAATTAGAGCGCTGTAGTCGAAGACGTAGGAGTTTACTGGCTCTTTGAGTTATAAATGTGGTCTGTGACCCGGGGTCCATCAAAGCTCTCAGTATAAAGGGTTCTCCACTAGGACCAAAAGCCTTTATGAGTAATGTTGCCAATAAAGGCCCGCGCCCATAGAGTCCGGAATTCGTCCGACTCCGGCAAACGTAAGTTGAACTACATGCTTTCTTATGGGAGTGCACCCATAGAAACGCGTTGCCGGAGTCGCTGCCGGATTGAAAAGTTGAACATTTCTTAACTTTTGATCCGTACTACATGCGGCAAGGAAAGCTTCAAAGCTTTGCTTAAAAGGTGTGAGCCTTAGCTAGAAGTCAAACTTCAAGTTTATAGAAAAATGAAAATATGTTAATACCTGATACATTGGTCGCACCCAAAAGCGGCGCTTTTCCTCCAATAATAAAATAGTAGAAGTCCCATTAATAGAAATTTAATTACTCTATTAATATACATCGTTGTCTTTTCAATTGGCCTTTTTCAATAACCATGATGAGAACCACTTTGAGCGCTTTTAAGTCAAAATGACATAAATGTTGAAAGCTTGCCGCAGAAATTCCGGATTCTATGGGCGCGGGTTTGTTTGCCGTACGGCAAAAGCTTTAAGCTTGCCGGAGTCGGACGAATTCCGCACGAATTCCGGACTCTATGGGCGCGGGCCTTAAAGCGTTTCTGCCCTTGTGACTTCGATGCAAATTAACTTTATTTGTTAACGCTGAGAGAGTGGTCGATTTTGCTTGTTCACGAGAATGAGAAGGGTTAAGGCTAGAGGTTTCGATCTTTTGCTGTGAGGAATTAAGAGCATCTACGTTATGCAACAGTGTATTGTGTCGTTTTTGACAATGGCGACAAGTTTGATTACTGGGACAATTTTTTGGGGTGTGGCTTTGAGCGAGGCAATTGTAACAAAGTGAATGAGAGGAAACAAATTTTGCTTTATTTTCTGGTGACATTTTTGAAAATTTAAAACATTTTCTCAATGCGTGTTGACCTCGACATAAAGGGCAATTAAATGAGGTGGTTTGAAATGCGCGTATCCTTTTTTCGGAAGCTCCTGGCGTTACCTTGGGTGAATGTTTTTGTAAATGGAGTGTCTCCAAAGTTCGAAACCTGGCTTCGAGAAATTCTCTTAGCTCCGTAAGCCTCGGTGGGGAAGTGGATGATCCCTGTTTTTGCTCCCACAATTCTCGAGTTTCGATTGGCAAACGCTCCACCATAAGGAAAACAACTATCGGGTCCCACTCATCCACTTTAACATTTAGATTTTTCAACGTGGATAAACATTCATTCGTAATGTCGAGAATGTGACGTATTGGAGCCGCAGCTTCCACCCGAATTTCGGCCTGTGAAATTAATTTTTTCAGCGTATTATTTATGAGAGCCCTATTGTTCTGATAACGGTTAATGAGATTATCCCAAGCAATTTGGTAATTATCGTTGGTAATGTTTAAATGCCAAATAATATTTTCTGCTTCACCTACTAATGAAGTCTTCAAATAATGCATTTTTTGCACTTGAGATAGCTTGGTATTTGAATGTACCATAGAGTTAAATATATCATAAAACGAAAGCCAGGAGTTATAATCTCCCGAAAACGTGGGAATTGCGATACGTGGCAGTCTTATTTCTTTCAGATCGAGGTCGGTTTCCGTGTTCGAGATCGCACTTGTGTTAACAGCAGGGATACTAGCAGGTATGTTAACAGGAACAGACTGTTCTGGTAATGGGAGTTGGGAAAGTTTTAATAGTATATCCCTTAGAATCCCTTGGTATTCAAAATACAGATCTTTGAATTTGTCGAAAAGGTCGTCTTCAAAATATTTATCCTCTTTATCTGGGTCTAGGGTATGGATGTCTTCTTCAGTTGCATCGAATTTTTCGCCTATTGCACTCAAAGCCTCAAGTCGACCTTGAAGATACCCGATGCTCTCCAACCTGTCTTTTGGGGATTTTTTAAAATTGGAAATAAATCGCTCCAACTGATCATACTGAGCCCGTTGACTAGCTATCAAAGTTTTCAAAGTAGCCATGTTCTGAGAACTAATCAAATTTCCAAGGTATAGCTAATCAGTACACTGTTACAATGCAAATGAATGCATACAGATTGGATGAGTTAAAAAAGAAAAGCCCAGCTTCCAGACAGCGACCACTTTCCGATTAACGGGGCCTGGATAACGCGTATTACCGATATACCGCTAGACCGTCCACCCACACTGAAACCAATTTAACAATTTTGTCTTCCTTTTGCGTAGGTATATTATATTCGTTTTTTTTTTGCTTTTTTTTCCACTCCACAGATTTATTTTATTTATATATATTTAATTAAACTAAATTAATCAAAGGAGTAAATGTGCACAACGGTACTCACGATTATCCGGCTCGATTGGACCAAATGTTTGGGGCGGAAGTGATCGAGCACCGTGAAATTAAAAAGGAATATAATTCAAGGATCACTTTATTTCAACTTATTAACTGGTTATAAATTAGAGTGGCTGCTACGGAGTTTGCTGGCTTCTACGGCGTTTGTTGGCTGTCTCGATTTCTGCTGGTGCTGCTGACTTCAACTTCTGATGAGAAAGTGATCTATACCCGGGCTAAACAGCTAAGCGGCTACGGTGCCTGAATCGGAAAGCTCCAAATTCTCTTTTCCTAAGAGAATTATGTGACTCTGGTCAAGCATCCATGTCCGGCCTGATTCTCTGAACTAGCAGAGGATGAGTTGACTAATCCGGTGTTATAGATCAGCTATCAATTCTCTGATCTTACAGAGAATGGTGTGATGTTTCCTGCTTGATGTAGGAATCCGAACAAATATAGTGAAAAACGTGAATTATCAATAATATATATTTGTGAAATGTGAACCATCTACATAAAAGGTATCTACCTGCATTTCTTTGAATCTTCTGTCGCCGGAGAGAAGTACAAAGGGATGTTAGAGACCTCATCGCACACAAGAAGTATCATCAATAAATTTTATGGCGATCGAGTTATTTGCCTAGGGTACCCACGTTTTGCTAGCGGAAAAGGAATAGAATAGCCACTTTACTCTCAGATCTCACTTAATGTGATTTCTTTTTATGGGACTACATTAAAGATCTCTGCTATGAAAATAACCAAAAAACAGTTGCGGATTTTATTAAAGACATTGGGAAGATCGTCAATGGCATTTCAAAAGAAACGTTAGAACATGTTTTTAACCCTTTATAGCCCCATGTGACATTTCTGTAACAAACCTCAAAAATCCCGCCAGAATACGCACCAAATGTATTTAGTTCACTCAAATCGGCGCCACTTTGCTGTCACATATTATTGAACAATGTAGTATCCATGGAAATCATCATAGACAGCGTAAACTGTTAACAGTTAATCGATTAGAATTTCGCCCGTAATTGAAAGTGACAAGTTGAAATTCGAGCAAATTTTAAATTTTACAAAAAAAATACAAAAAGTGTGTAAAATTGTGTTATTTTCTTGGAAACCTATAGATAAGTGAATGAATATGTTCCTTCCATACCAAATTAGTTTTTTTTGTTTACGTTTAACTCAATTTTACAGTAATGTTACACTCCCTTAAATGTGAAATAAATAATTAATAATACATATTTTTTTAATTTCTGAGAAATATGTATTTTTTATTTCCCTAAACCTGTCAATTTTTAACATAATTTTAATGTTTTATGATCTTGGGCTATAAAGGGTTAATAGTTTTAGAAAGGATATTTGTGGCAAATTATATGGTTAAAATATCGAAAATATATATCATTAGTAACTAACGTTCTTCACTACTTTTTTAAATTAATTGTTTTGTATTAAATAGATTTAATTTTTTTATAATAAAATGGACATGAAATAAAAATGACGACTTTCCTTTATTAAAAAGTATTTACATTTTACCGATCTCTCCATTTGTTGAAAAATTGTGACCCATTAGTTTTCGCACATTCCTATTGGACACCCTGTAGTATAGAAGTAGGAAATAATAATAGTAGCCAATCGAACATACGAGAATCTGTATTAATTTCACAGCAATATTCACAAAATTCAAGTGATACCGTGGTTGAAGTCCCCTTAAACATAGCAAAAAAGGGAAAAATTACGCTCCAGTCGATACTGGAGCCGAAATAAGCGTAATAAAAAGAAAGTATTTTAATCGATAATTTAGCAATTGATAGTAATGACATAATAATTCGTTTACGAGGTTTGTACGGAGGTTTTGAGTTCACTGTAGGGTCATGTGTAGGGGTTTTCAAAATTAGCAAAGGATTTCAGTGTAAATTCTACATAAATGAACAAACTTTGAATATTCCTTATGATGGAATTTTAGGACGTGATTTTTTGTGGAATAAAGTAAATATTTTAACTATTGAACGAATGCTTCATTTTCCTCAAACGAAAACTAATCCTATAGAAATTAAGATTCCTTTCTAATACTTCACAAAAACAATTAATGGCATAACAGAACTAAGTAGCATAAGTGCTTACACGAGAAAACTTGGAAAAATATCAAACCCTAATCCCTCACCTAAGAACGCACAAGGTTCGGTGGAAACTCGAATTGTATATAAAGACTCTCAAGCGTCACAGAATTCTCTGAACTCGATTATTCAAGTGCCACCTCGATCAACAGTATTTGTAGAAATACCAGTTAAAATAGGCTTTAAAGTAATGGTGTACCATTCTCAAAAAATTTGTCCAGGGGTTTTCACGGCAAATAGTATAGTTAGCCCTACAAACAGTAGAATTCACATAGGTATAATAAATACATGCGACAAAGAAGTACAAATACCGCCCTTCAAACCAAAACTCCAACCATTGACAAATTTTAATATTTTCGAACTATCAAAAACAGCTAAAAATTCGCATTCAAATTTCCCTTCAGAAAGCCGTGCGCGTAAGTTAAAAGAGGAGTTAAATTTAGATAGCTCACACAACGATGAGGAGAAGCGTGTAATAGCTGAACTCTGTTATGAATATAGTGATATTTTTCACATGGAAGGAGACAAATTGATATACTTAAATGTCACTACCCATAAAATTCCCTTGAAAGAAAACCAAGCTCCCGTTAACCAAAGACCATATTGTGGTAATAGATGTAATCCAACGGTCACCTTGTAGTAATGCTCCGTTATCCAATGGTCGACATGTAGTGGACCTCGTTGCAGTTGTCAGATAGCCAGAAGGAAGTGTCTAACAGAGTGGGAGCTGATTCTTCCGGTACATATAAAATAAAAGATGCAATTGGGCTCGAGCTTTTATTAATTTTCCGACATGTAATGCTTTTTGTGGAAATATTGTGAGCCTTAATATGGGTGAGAATTGCCTCAGACGAGGTTCTAGAATCGAAGCGTGAAATAAATAGGGTACGACAATGGGGAACTACTTTAAGTAGTTCTTCGACATTCTCTGCAGGAGGTGTATTAATCTTTGGTGAAACTGGTGATGCAGAAAGGCAGTCTGAGCCAGGCGTGGGTTCACTGTTTAGAGGTATCGGAACTGATGGAGAAAGAGACTTAGAAAGATTAGTATTTTCGATACTTTTACTCTTAGGTGATGAGCGAGTGTTAGGTCGCTTCGGAGGTGTAGTAGGGTTGCCGTATTGTCTAAGTCAGTGCCTCTACTTTTTCGCCGTCGAGACTTTTTTTGTGATGTTGCGGTGTGTTTATCCTGGCACCTTTTAGGGTCAGGTTAAATCAGGGACTCACAATCGTCTGTATTTTGGCTCTTTGGCCTAAAGATTGATTGAATATACATCAGCATGAGCATAAATAAATTGATCATGCTGTGTATATTGGACGTTGGAGTTTTCTTGTCCTCGGGCTCTATGGGGGACTCGCAAGCGTCTTTTGTGGGGCTCTTTGGCCGCATGTTTTCCTTAAAACTAATTTGTTCTTGGGTGGATGTTGCACTGTTGCTGCAAGCATCGCTTAGTACCCTGTCTCGAGGCGTTTGGGTTTTACTGGACCCTTTCTGCTGTTTGTTATCTATATGTCGCGTATTTTGGTCTGGTTTATTGAAGTAAGCTTTCGGAATAAAGGTTCTAATGAGTAGTCTTTAGCTGGAGCCAATTGTAAGTTTAAGTTGGTCAGGACTACTGGAGAACTGGTCGCGTTGAGGACTCCAATGAATACTTCCGGACAATTCGGAGGTAACAGACTGTCCGCAAAAAACACTCCTTCACAAATCTCCCTTCAACTCAACGGAATTTTGACCATTACGTTAGCACGAGCAGGTATACGCTTGGGTTCGCTTAAAGCAACCATTTGCGTACTGTATACCTCGGCATGGTCTTTGGTTTCTCCACAGCCAGCATTCCTGACAGGATCTGCCCTGGATACACTACAGGTTGACAGTTTTGCCTTTTCGGGCTCTGTCCTGTGTTCTAGTGTATTCAGGAAATCATTTCCTAAAAGACCGCCATTGGAAAGCCCGGGCAGGTTGTTAGTAACCTGGAATTTGCAAGGAATTTAGCTTTTGTTAAATATTATATTCCCTTTGCAAGTCCCGAGCGTCTTTCCAGTCCCGAGAGGTATTTGTAAAGTTAAATTTGAGGTTTTGTCTATTATTTTAGGGCTTTTAATTGCCCTTTTCTTTATTATCCTGACCTCAACGCCGGTGTCCACTACTAGTTCAGTGTGGCCGTTTAGCCCTATATCTAAATTCTAAAGGAAGCTTGACTGTAGGGAAACTGTGTTCGGGCGTCCGAGGAGACCCATTATTTAGTGTATTGGGTTTTAAAGTCGAGCCGGGGATTTCGGGGTCGACTTTTTGTCGTTTCCCTGGCTTCGTTCGTCCCACCTTTTCTTCTGCATGCAGAATCCGCACTTTAGTTGGACGTTACAAAATTTTCACGCTATTGTTTTGCTTATGGTTGTTACTATTTGTTGTCTGAGGGCGGTTTGCCCGGCAGACACGCACGTTATGTCCGCATGTTTGACATTACATTTTAGGCAAAAAGGTGTATTTTTTCGCGAAATACACTCCGCGTAAGTATGTCCCTTTTTTTGCAGTAGCTGCAAGTAATATTTGCTAAAACTTTCTGCCCTCGATCATATACCTGATTCGGAGGCTTTTGTTTCGGGACATTGTCGAGCGTCGACGGGGCGAGCTGGAAGTGTGTACCAGCGCCCTTAAAACGGCACCTGGCCACCCGTTAAAAAAGATGTGTTCGCTGTAGACTTGACCGCGGCGGAGGGCGCGATATTCGAGTGAGCTGGCTGGCTTGCGGGGTAATTGGTATTTTGTTGATAAATATTTGGGTTTGGGTAGACAGGCGCGGGCTGAAAATTTATACTCTGATTCGGCTGAATGTAATTTTGCGCGACTGGCACTAGTGATGCGGGATGGGAGGTGCGTTGACCGTTGTTGGAGTCCCTCCATGTCTAGGGCTTTTCTGATTATATTCTCGAAATCCTCATCCGGAAGGCCCAGGACTGGCATAAATGAGGGTTTTTACCCCTCCTTTTAGTGCATTTTTAGTAGCCTCATAATAATGAGCTTTTTTACTAGCTCCTGATAAGTTTCGCGAGGGAGATATGTTCGATTGAGCTGGTCTTCGAATTCTTTAAGTGATGTTGGCAAATAATTGATAGGCTTCGCCTCTGAGCCTAGTAGGGAGAATTTGGAGGAAAACGGAACGGTCCGCCTCCGAAAGGCAATTTTGGACTTGCCGGCAACATCCGAGGAAGGTCTGTACTTCCTGAGCGAGACGCGGGCTCAATCAAAGAACGAGAAATTACATTTTCTAGAATATTTTCAGTAGAAGTCAGCCCTGAATACAGTGTTACCCATCAGTTTTGAATACAGTGTTACCCATCTTAGCACCTTTAGAGCCATCTTAAAGGTATTTGTAACCGAGAAAAACGTCAATAATAATGGCAATATTTTTTTTGTATTCTAAATAGTGTAAATTAAGATATACTCAGGTGCCAGACCTGTAGTAGTGTGGCGGCGCTAGGAACGAAGGTTCCCAAGCGACAGCAGCGCCAACAATTTACAGAGTTGCCGACAGAGAGAAGCTACCAGAAGAAGAAGAAGAGCGGATTTTGTACATGCAACGTGCACAGAGTTTTTCCGTTAAACACTTTGAAATACAGCATTTTATTTGTAACGTGTCTTTGTAATTCGAACCTCTTTTATCTGTGACGAAAGTCGCCACAGATAACTGGTGACTCCGGACGTACGTTGAAAAACTAAGAAAAGTAGTTTTACACGGGCCAAACAGCAGCGGAACAATGACCGACGCCGAAGGAGCGAACAAAGTTCCCACCGATTTACCTGGTGCAGATGCTGAGGAGGAGCAATCTAAAATGCTCAGTCACGGACAACTGCAGCATAATGCTGCTCAGGTGCAAGTCAACCCTATCACGAAACTGCATTTGCCTACTTTTCAGACAGGCGACCCTCGTACCTGGTTCAAATTAGCCGACAACGCTTTTAGCCTGGCCCGCATAACGAACAAAAAAACAAAGTTCCATCACGCGATTTTAGCGCTGGACCCCGACACGTTACAGATGGTGTTAGATCTTCTCGACGCCCCACTATGATATATTTGGAGGATTTTTTTTCCATTTTTCAATTATCTCCCGACAGAATAATGCTATTGAGATGAATTTTTTTTTAAATGAAAGTGCACACTTTGGCGGATATGGAAAAATACTAAAAAGTTGTGATGACCTTCATTTGACCTTGAAAATTGGCCTCAAAATTGACGATTTTTAGAAAAAATTGATATTTTTGGATGTAGAAACTATATAAATTTTTCCTTTAACTTTATTTCTGACTGAAATTCTTCGGAAGGTGTTTTAGAACTAGAGAAGAACGATAAAGGTCATTCGAAGATCACGCGGAGGTCATTTGAAGGTCATTTTCCAGAGGACTACCACGAAATCGCTTTTTTCGCAGTCTGACCGCGAAAAGGATTGTAGATTCGGTCTTTGGATGCTCAGGTCGAGCTACAGCCTCAAGGATAGTCGGTAGTGGCCAGTCTAAGGTCATCCAGAGGTCATTTGGAGGTCAATTCAAGGGTCATTTGGTGGGAATCAGCAAGAAATCGCCTTTTTTTGCAGTCCGACCAGGAAAAGGAGTTTGGATCCAGTTCTTGGATGCTCAGGTCAAGTTATAGCCTCAAGACTTATGGGTAGGGGCCAGTCTAGGGTCATATAGAGGTAATTTGAAGGTCAATTAAATGGTCATTTGGTGGGAATCACCAAGAAATCACCTTTTTTCCGTAGTCTGACCAGGAAAAGGGTTATAGACCCGGTCTCTGGATGCTCAAGTCGAGTTATAGCCTCACTGATTATCGGTAGTGGCCAGTCTAGGGCCATCCAGAGGTCAATTGAAGGTTATTCAGGTTCATTTCAAGGGAATCACCACGAAATCGCCTTTTTTCGCAGTCTGACCAGGAAGTGGATTGTAGATCCTGTTCTTTGATACTCAGGTGGAGTTGTCGCCTCAAAGATTATCGGAAGTGGCCAGTTTAGGGTCACCCAGAGGTCATTTGAAGGTCATAATCAAGGGAATCACCACGAAATGGCTTTTTTTCCGCAGACTGACCGGGAAAAGGAGTGTAGATCCAGTTCTTGGATGCTTCGGTCAAGTCATAGCCTCAAGCATTATTGGTAGTGGCCAGTCTAGGGTCATCCAGAGGTCATTTTAATGGAATCACTACGAAATTGCTTTTTTCCCGCAGTCTGACCGGGAAAAGTATTGTAAATCCAGTCCCTGTATGCTCAGCTCGAGTTATAGTCTCAACACCCCAGGGTCACCCAGAGGTCATTTGAAGGTCATAATCAAGGGAATCACCACGAAATGGCCTTTTTTCCGCAGACTGCCCGGGAAAAGGAGTGTAAATCCAGTTCTTGGATGCTCAGGTTAAGTTATAGCCTCAAGCATTATTGGTAGTGGCCAGTCTAGGGTCATCCAGAGGTCATTTTAATGGAATCACTACGAAATTGCTTTTTTCCCGTAGTCTGACCGGGAAAAGTATTGTAAATCCAGTCCCTGTATGCTCAGGTCGAGTTATAGTCTCAACAATTATCGGCAGTGGCCAGTCTAGGGCCATCCAGAGGTCATTTGAAGGTCATTCAGGCTCATTTCAAGGGAATCACTACGAAATCAACTTTTCTCGCAGTCTTACAGGGAAAAGTATTGTAAATCCAGTCCCTGTATGCTCAGGTTGAGTTATAGCCTCAAAGATTATCGGTAGTGGCCAGTCTAGGGTCATCCAGAGGTCATTTGAAAGTCATAATCAAGGGAATCACCACGAAACCGCCTTTTCTGCGCAGTTTGACCAGGAAAATAAGTGTAGATCCAGTTTTTGGATGCTAAGGTCGAGTTATAGCCTCAGGGATTATAGCTAGTGTCCAGTCTAGGGTCACCCAGGGGTCATTTCAAGGGAATCACTACGAAATGGCTTTTTTTCCGCAGTCTGACCAGAAAAAGTATCGTAAATCCAGTCCCTGTATGCTCAGGTCGAGTTATAGCCACAAGAATTATCGGTAGTGGCCAGTCTAGGGTCATTCAGAGGTCATAGCTCAACCTGAACATACAAGAACTGGATCTACAATCCTTTTCCCTGTAAGACTGCGATAAAAGTTGATTTCGTAGTGATTCCCTTGAAATGAGCCTGAATGACCTTCAAATGACCTCTGGATGACCCTAGACTGGCCACTACCGATAATTGTTGAGACTATAACTCGACCTGAGCATACAGGGACTGGATTTACAATACTTTTGCCGGTCAGACTGCGGGAAAAAAGCAATTTCGTAGTGATTCCATTAAAATGACCTCTGGATGACCCTAGACTGGCCACTACCAATAATGCTTGAGGCTATAACTTAACCTGAGCATCCAAGAACTGGATTTACACTCCTTTTCCCGAGCAGTCTGCGGAAAAAAGGCCATTTCGTGGTGATTCCCTTGATTATGACCTTCAAATGACCTCTGGGTGACCCTGGGGTGTTGAGACTATAACTCGACCTGAGCATACAGGCACTGGATTTACAATACTTTTCCCGGTCAGACTGCGGGAAAAAAGCAATTTCGTAGTGATTCCATTAAAATGACCTCTGGATGACCCTAGACTGGCCACTACCAATAATGCTTGAGGCTATGACTTGACCTGAGCATCCACGAACTGGATCTACACTCCTTTTCCCGGTCAGTCTGCGGAAAAAAAGCCATTTCGTGGTGATTCCCTTGATTATGACGTTCAAATGACCTCTGGGTGACCCTAGACTGGCCACTTCCGATAATCTTTGAGGCGACAACTCCACCTGAGTATCAAAGAACAGGACCTACAATCCACTTCCTGGTCAGACTGCGAAAAAAGGCGATTTCGTGGTGATTCCCTTGAAATGAACCTGAATAACCTTCAATTGACTTCTGGATGGCCCTAGACTGGCCACTATCGATAATCCGTGAGGCTATAACTCGACTTGAGCATCCAGAGACCGGGTCTATAACCCTTTTCCTGGTCAGACTACGGAAAAAAGGTGATTTCTTGGTGATTCCCACCAAATGACCATTTAATTGACCTTCAAATTACCTCTATATGACCCTAGACTGGCCCCTACCCATAAGTCTTGAGGCTATAACTTGACCTGAGCAGCCAAGAACTGGATCCAAACTCCTTTTCCCGGTCGGACTGCAAAAAAAGGCGATTTCTTGCTGATTCCCACCAAATGACCCTTGAACTGACCTCCAAATGACCTCTGGATGACCTTAGACTTTCCACTACCGACTATCCTTGAGGCTGTTGCTCGACCTGAGCATCCAAAGACCGAATCTACAATCCTTTTCCCGGTCAGACTGCGAAAAAAGCGATTTCGTGGTAGTCCTCTGGAAAATGTCCTTCAAATGACCTCCGCGTGATCTTCGAATGACCTTTATCGGTCTTCTCTAGTTCTAAAACACCTTCCGAAGAATTTCAGTCAGAAATAAAGTTAAAGGAAAAATTTATATAGTTTCTACATCCAAAAATATAAATTTTTTCTAAAAATCGTCAAATTTGAGGCCAATTTTCAAGCTCAAATGAAGGTCATCACAACTTTTTAGTATTTTTCTCATATCTGCCAAAGTGTGTATTTTCATTTAAAGAAAAATTCATCTCAATAGCATTATTCTATCGGGAGATAATTGAAAAATGGAAAAAAATCGTCAAAATATATCATAGTGCGCCCCTCCCACGGAGAATGCATATCAGTTGCTGCGCAGTCGAATTGTCGGAGCTCTGGGCGAATCAAGCGAGCATAAGTTGCAGCGATTGTTGAGGGGCATCGACAGACGCGACGAGAAGCCCTCAATTTTACTGCAAAGGATGCGAAATTTGGCTGAGGGTCAATGCAGCGACGCAGTAATGAGGACTCTCTTTCTCGAGCAGCTTCCAGAACGCACACGGGAGATTCTGGTAGCTAACGAAGCAGCGGACTTAGCGACAGTGGCCGACAGAATCAACAAAATCAGCCAATCTTCGGTCCACACGGTTAAAACAGAGACCACGACCCCGACTTGCTGGAGGGGCTCCGCAAGGTAATTAACAAATTATCTTTTGAAATTGACAGATTAAGCAGACGACAGGACCGTTCCCCAGCACGCAGGAGTTTTGTGTCCCGCAGCGAAACAAAGAACAGCGATCTTTGCTATTTTCATCAAAGATTCGGTAACCAAGCACGGAAATGCAGACAGCCGTGTGCGATGGCTCCGAAACAAAAAAAACTGAGGCACTCCGCGTGCAGCACGGCGGATGCACGCGGAAACAACCCTAATCTACGCCTACAAGTTTTCGACAAAAAAACTGGTAAAGATTTCCTTGTAGACACCGGGGCCGACGTCTCAGTTTTGCCTAGGTCAAGTTTGCCACGAAATCAAACAAAACTCAGCCACGTGTCGAGTCTCTACGCTGCGAATGGCACCAAAATCAACACCTACGGCACAAGGATACTTGCACTCGAGCTTGGGTTACGGCGAAATTTCCAGTGGGTGTTCACGGTCGCCGATGTCACGGTACCGATTATCGGTGCAGATTTCATTCACCACCATGGCCTGCTGGTGGACCTTAAAAACAGACGACTCGTGGATCCCGATACAAAAATCGAAGCAAAGATTAGGCTGATCACTACGAATCAGCCATCAGTTAGCACGGTCAACCAGAATAATCCCTACCGCGATTTGCTGCATGAATACGTCGAAATTACGAGATTTTCTGAGCGTAAAACGCGCAAACATCATGTTCAGCACCATATCAAAGTCAATGGACCACCTGTCGCCGAGAGGGCCCGACGACTGACGGGTGAGAAACTAAAAACTGCCAAAGAGGAGTTCGAATTTATGCTCCGACAGGGAATTTGTGAGCCTTCACAGAGTGAATGGGCTTCACCCCTGCACATGGCAAAGAAGAAACCAAATAATTGGAGACCGTGCGGGGATTATAGACGTTTAAACAACATAACTACGCCAGACCGATACCCAATCTCGCATCTTCGCGATTTCACGTACAAGGTCGCGGGATGCAAGCTTTTTACTGTACTGGATCTCGTCCGCGCATACCGCCAGATACCGGTGGCCCCCGAGGACCGTCCGAAGACTGCCGTCATCACGCCCTTCGGTTTATACCAATTTAACGTCATGACATTTGGATTGTGCAATGCAGCCCAGACCTTTCAAAGGTTCATAGACGAGGTCCTGCGCGGAATACAGTTTTGCCATTGCTATATAGACGATATCTTGATCGTCTCCAAGGATGAGAAAGAGCATCGTGAGCATCTCAAGCTGATTTTTGAATGACTTAGGAATTTCGGCCTCACGATCAACGTCGACAAGTGCAGTTTCGGGAAGCGAAAGGTGACCTATTTGGGTTATACGGTTAATGCCCAAGGCGTCGCACCCCCCCAGAAGCGTGTAAAGGTCATCGTGGATTTTCCCAGACCCAAAACAATCGAAGAACTACGACGCTCCGTGGGTTCGTGGAATTTTTACCGCTCATGTATGCCAGGAGCTGCGGAGGCACAGGCGCGTCTGGACGGACTCATGCTGAAAGCAAGAAAACGAGACAAAAGGCCCGTTTCCTGGATGCCCGAGACTGAGAAGGCTTTCGAGAGTTGTAAGCAGCTTATGAAGCGAGCAATCCAGCTTGCGCATCCCATCACGGGCGCACAACTCACTTTACGGTGCGACGTTTCAGACGTAGCGATGAGGGCAGTTCTAGATCAGACCCACAACGGCCAAAGACAATGGCTATGCTGTTTTTCAAGAAAACTCAACAAAACTCAGAAGAATTACAGCGTGTATGATAGAGAGCTGCTCGCAATATACAAGGCAATAAAATTCTTCCGCCATTTCATCGAAGGAAGTCAGCTGACTATTACAACGGATCACAAGCCTATCGTATACGCGTTCCAACAGAAATCGGACAAGGCCTCACCACGGCAATTACGACAGTTGGACTTTATTGGCCAATTTACAACACGAATAATACCCGTGAATGGTTCCGATAATATCGTCGCTGACGCTTTTTCACGAGTTGAAGCCATTCAGTTTCGCAGTGAGGCCATGAGTGTGGAGGAGCTGGCCGAGGCTCAAGCGAGCGATCCGGAGTTAATTAACCTTATCGCGTCACCAACTACGGCGTTGGAATTACAGTCGACTCGTGTCGTCGGCTCAGATGTAACAATCTACTGCGACTATTCCACCAGCGACGTTCGACCATTTATTCCGAAACCACTTCGACGACGGGTTTTCGATTCGATTCATGGTTTGGCGCATCCGAGCGGAAGAGTGACCAACAAAATGATAGCAAAGAGGTTTGTATGGCCACGAATGCGTAGCGACATAACCAGCTGGGCTCGAACTTGCCTGGCCTGCCAACGTAGCAAGATACATCGACATGTCAGGATTTTGCCGGAGCACATTCCCATTCCGAACGAGAGGTTCCGTCACGTCCACATCGACATCATTATGATGCCAAGATCTCGTGGCTATGCGTATTGTTTGACGATGATCGACCGTTACACGCGTTGGCCAGAGGCGATACCAATCAAGGATCTGGAAGCCGAAACAATCTCCACAGCGTTCTATGGAGCATGGGTTGCACGATATGGATCGCCATCGACAATAACCACCGATAGAGGCTCTCAGTTCGAGTCTCGAGTTTTCGAGGCACTGATGCATTTGATAGGCAGCGAGCGAACTGCATATCACCCGGCATCGAACGGAATGGTGGAGAGATGGCATCGATCTTTAAAGACAGCGATAATGTGCCATGGCACCACGGACTGGGTCGACATCTTGCCAAAAGTTTTGTTGGGATTGCGCGCATGTTTTAAGGAAGACAACAACGCATCAGCTGCGGAGTTGGTCTACGGGACGACGCTTAGATTGCCAGGTGAATTGTTCCTCGAAGGGGAACCAGCAATGGAATCCAATATGTTCGCCAGAAAAATTAGAGGACACATGCGACGAATCAAATCTGTTCCAACCGCACATCATACAAGGCGTAAAACATTCACATTCCGACATCTAGACACTTGCTCACACGTCTTTGTGAGAGTGAATGCTGTGAAGAAACCCATTGAGCAGCCATACGATGGACCTTACGAGGTACTCGAGCGGATCTCGGACAGAGTGTTCAGAGTAAACGTGAAAGGCGTACCAACCACCATATCTCTTGAGCGACTCAAGCCAGCGTTTTTTGAACACAGCGAACAGGACCACGGCAACACGGACTCGCAGATGAACACATCACAGGTTTCCACAGCGGTTCAGGCGGGCTCAGCCGGGCCGTCTCAGCGGCCAGCCAACCAAGAGGTATCAACGTCGGTAACGACACCGCCTCGACCGCAGGTCCAGTTTTATCCAGGAAACAGGGTAAGATTCGTACCTGAAGCACAGTTCAGCCACTCGGGAGGGGGTAATGTGGCGGCGCTAGGAACGACAAGCGACAGCAGCGCCAACAGTTTACAGAGTTGCCGACAGAGAGAAGCTGCCAGAAGAAGAAGAAGAAGAAGAGCGGATTTTGTACAAGCAACATGCACAGAGTTTTTCCGTTAAACACTTTGAAATAAAGCATTTTATTTATAGCGTGTCTTTGTAATTCGAACCTCTTTTATCTGTGACGAAAGTCGCCACAGTAGTACATTTTTCTTAATTATTTATTGGCAACTTTTAAAAAATAGTAGGTTATTTTTCAACCGCGATAATCCTGCCAGAAGTGGATTTTCTTACTTCAATTACATTAAATAGTAAGTATAAAAAGTTTCAGCTTTGTAGCTGTACCTTAGTCGAATTGGCGACCAGCTCTTAGACTATGACTACATAAAGTCACAGAGGAATTGCAAGCTTTTTTCGAAATAGAAAAAGAGGATTTTGTGGGGATTTCGCCAAACACAATCCAACCAAAAGATGTACTCTGAGCCACAGGCATACCCGGTTCTCCTCTCACTATACCACCCTGAAAGATTTTGGCATAAATCGACGCATCGAGGATCATGTCAATTTTTCCAGTTTGCCGAAAAGATGGGTCTGCAAGAGGCAAGCCATGAAGGTGGGTCCATTTCCACAGTTTCAGGAGGTAATAAATCAGTGAGTGTATTAAGAATACTTGCTCTTAGCTCAAGAGCTGGTGTATCATTCAAATGGGGCTGAATTGTGAGATAGGATTGTGCCTATGGTGGTCAGAACAGTGATTCTACCCAGAATGTGGCCCAATATCCCAATATCCTCTTTGAATTTTAATTAGTTCTTCGGCACTAATCATAATTATACAAGCTATTAACTAATTGAGGGTGAACAAAAAAGCCTGAGAAAATTCGAATCAGATTAAATAATTCTTAACGACCGATGTATTATTGCTCACAGAGGCTTATTTTATAAACTGTTTTACCGTTATAGAAGTATAAAAATGTTAACTTAAGTTCACAGAGCGAGAAAGAGCAGGCAATATTTTACATAAAATATAATATTTGAAACTATCAATTTTATTGCAAATAATGTTCTGCTCAAGGAACGAAAAATTATGTTTAATTTTTTGAGAGAGACAATTTTGAATGCCGAATCACACGAATTTAATATGAACAATTTGCAAGAAAACAAATTTTTAATTTTTCACTATTCGAATTTTCCACACAAGTGAGAGCACGTGCACTTTTTACTGTAAGTGCCTGACAGTGCACCTAAATGCAACAGTATAAATAACGGTATAATATTTTAAGATTTCTGCATTACCACTAAATTAGAACTTTTCAGAGAATTTTGCTGAAAGTTTCGGCAAAATATGTACAGCACGAATTTGATATTTGACTAAGCACGCAATAATAAATTTAATTTAATTATTTGATCGCATTATGTAAACACTAGAGCAATTGCAAAAATGTGCAGTATCTTACTCACCAAAACATTGCTGGAATGATTCGGGCTCTCGATGAACCAATGTTTTGAGCCGAAGAGGGGAGGGGGGGGGGGGGGGGGGGGGGAGAATCTTGGGTTCTGGTGATGATCACGGGGAAAATTGTCTAATAAAAATGAGGAGATTACACTGCACTTTATTGTAATTAATTTGTTACAAACTTAGCTTCGCCCGCGGTCTTTGCACGAGATAAAAAAATGTTGAAGGGGGTCCGGACCTTGGTGCTGATTAGATGCTGTTATCAGTCCGAGAGTCTCCAAAATCTCCATTTGTATTCAGGGAAAAGTTTCGAAATCTCTCTTCTGCTACAATCAACATTCGTAGAACAAATAATAGTAACTTTAAGTCTACTAATCGCATGTGCTTAAGTGCTGACAAACATGCTAATTTATTTAATGCTTGTCTTATTGCGCCAAATCACAAATTATAACATCGTTTTTAATATGTGATTAGGCACACATTTTTGTTCTACGTGTTGTGTTTTGGTTATAGTTCTATTAACAGACTCAAATGATGATAGTATTATTATATACATGCCGATATCCTCTCTATAGCTTGGACTAAGCTGATGGTTAAGACAAAAATTATAAATCATTCATACTGAAGATTTTAACAACCATTTATTCTTTCAAAGTTTTATTATCATTGTTAAGGCCACTTAAGCGGCTTAACTGAAATAAGGTGCCAGGACAAAGTCGTAGTCAGTTAAAAAATGGTATATTTCACAAGCAACTTAAAGCTAACAATAAAATTAACAGGAATTCAAAGAAAAAAAGGAACAAAAATAATATTACTTCAAATAAATACAAAATATAAATAAACTAATGATTCTTCTTTGGGTTCGTTGGCAGTTCGTCTGCAAAGAAATAAGGTAGTTAGTCCTGATGTCGTAATGCCAGGTTGAGTTGACGTCGTTGAGTGCCTGCGGTCTGAGAATTTGGGTAGCTCACTACGCTAGTCGGAGAGATTTTTTAGTTAACTCAATACGTTAACATGAAAGAGAATAGCTCAATACGCTACAAATATAGTTAACTCAATACGTTAACTATGAGAAAATAGCTCAGCACGCTATGTAGAAATAGTCAACTCAATACGTTGACTATGAGGAAATAGCTCAGCACGCTATATAGGAATAGTTAACTCAATACGTTAACTATGAGGAATAGCTCAGTACGCTATATGGGAATAGTCAACTCAATACGTAGACTATGAGGAATTAGCTCAGCACGCTACGTAGGAATAGTCAACTCAATACGTTGACTATGAGGAAATAGCTCAGCACGCTATATAGGAATGGTCAACTCAATACGTTGACTATGAGGAAATAGCTCAGCACGCTATATAGGATTAGTTAACTCAGTACGTTAACTATATGTGGGAATAGCTCAACACGCTATATAGGAAAAGTCAACTCAATACGTTGACTATGAGTAAATAGCTCAGCACGCTATATAGGAATAGTTAACTCAACACGTTAACTATATGAGGAATGGGACTTAAGCTCAATACGCTTGGAAGAGGAGTGAGCTGGTCGGATTGTAAGGTCAATTCCCTTTTACTTCTAGGTCAGTACCCTAGAAGCTCAATCTTGCGACTGCTGCTCGACTGACTGATCGAGCCGCTTATATAGTGGGCGACAGCCCGAGTCAAGTTTATTTGTTTGCAGTGAGACATACAATATCTATTAAATTTACAATGAATGAAGGAAAACAAAAATTTATAGTTTACAATGTAGATTAGAAAATTGAAAACTGAGTAAATTTTTCAATTTCTGGCACGGTAAATTAAAATCAAAAATTTTATGGTGTAAATTTAACAAATTGGCGATAGATGTGACTGGCTCATGTAGTCCGTAGTTAGTGCGATGGTACGGTATATTTATAATTTTATTGACTCTGAGACCAGGGCGAGGAACAGATATCGTAAACAAAGACAACAGTTCCGAACAGTTACAATCACCGCTCAAAATTTTGGAGCCGAAAACGATCCTGGAGATCATTCGCCTATCTGCTAGTGCTTCCATGGAAATAAGCCTTAAGCGATCTCTGTAAGGGGGTAAGCAAAGAGAGTCAGCCCATGGTAAACCCTTGAGTGCGAATTGCAAAAATCTTCTCTGCACAGCCTCAATGCGGTCAGAATGGATGTTATAAGAAGGCCCCCATACAGGACTTGCGTATTCCAAAATGGGGCGAACGAATGTGGTATAAAGAGTTTTTGTCACGTAGGGATCATCGAAAATTTTAGACCACCTCTTAATAAATCCTAGCACCGAGTTAGCTTTGCTAATAATTATGTTTATGTGCTCGTCAAAGTCAAATTTATAATTAAAAGTAACACCTAGGTCTTTCACCAAGTTTAGTCGTGAAATTTCACTACCATCCGTAAAATATTTGTAACATATTGGAGTTCTACTCCGTGTGAAAGACACCAAAGAACATTTACTGACATTTAATGGCAAATAATTTAAGGCGCACCACCTTGAAAAATTATTTAAGTCAATTATTAAGCAGAAGGCAGTCATTAAGACAACGAATAGAGCGAAAAATTTTTCCATCGTCAGCATATAAAAGAATTCTAGAGTGTGATAATTCACTACTCGCGTCATTTATAAACAAAATAAACAGTAGAGGTCCCAAGTGACTGCCCTGTGGAACCCCGGAAGTATTGTGGATAGGTGGTGAGAACACACCGCGAAAAGAAACCAACTGAAAACGATCCCTTAGGTAGGATGATATCCAATCCAAAAAGACCTCAGGGAAGCCGAATTTCGCCAATTTAAGGATCAACGCCTGGTGGCTAATTCTATCAAAGGCTTTACTGAAATCCGTGTAAATGCAGTCAACTTGTCCACCTCGTTCAATCTCATTGATGCAGAAAGATGAAAAGCATAGAAGATTTGAAACAGTTGACCTTCCCTTCACAAACCCGTGCTGGCAATCACTTATTATAGTTTTGCAGTGAAAGTATAAAATATCACAGACAATAGCTTCGAAAAGCTTAGGTAAAGCCGAGAGTTTGGCAATAGGCCTGTAGTTGGATATATCATCCTTAGCTCCTTTCTTATGTAAGGGTATAATATAAGATAATTTCCAGCAATTAGGAAAGACACCAGAAATCATGGATAAGTTAAATAAATAACAGATAACGTTCACCAAGGACAAACCACAAGACTTTAAAACTATTAAAGGAACACCGTCGGGACCGTACGAATATTTAGAGGGCATGTTGTCAAGATATTGTAATATAGTTTTATGGTCAAAATAAAGGTCTTTTGGTTCTAAGGTGGTGGATGGAAGCTTCGTCAAATTGTAAAAAGATTGAGGAGCAACGTAATTATCACAGATAAAAGAGGAGCTGAATAGAGCAGAGAAGAAATTGCAAATTCTGGTTGGATCACTGCTGCGCTCACCGTTATAGCAGAAGGAAGCAGGATAACCGTCAGAGCACTTCCTAGAGTTAATGAAACTCCAAAAGCGCTTCGGCTCACTCTTCAAAGAATTTCGCAAATCTGACAAATAAGAAACGTATGCGGCCTCAGATCTTTCGAAGAATTGCTTGTGAAGATTGCAAAACACAAGGAAGTCTTCATCGTTCCTAGTCGTCGAATATTTCCTCCAGGCCCTAGTCTTAGAGTTCCTCAAGCGAATCAATTCCGTATCAAACCATGGCAGGAGCGCATTCGAGTTTTTGTTAAGTGTTATAGGAATACAGGAAAAAAAGGAGGCGGAAAGTATCTCATAAAATTTAGAAGTAGCAACATTAACATCGCTTTCCGTTAACACAGGAGACCAGTCACATCCCGACAGAAAGTCATTCAATTTTGAATAATCAGCTTTTCGAAAATTAAATGAAGTACCAGAAACAGAATCATTAATTATCAGACATTGTGAAATACAAAAATCAATATGAAGAGCTGGATGATGATGCGATTCATTCACTAAAGGCGTAATACATCTGGACAACGCGGTGTGATCGACGTTGGAAGTGAAGACTAAATCAAGAATTTTACCAGAATTATTTGGTTGAGAATTCACTTGTCGAAGATTGCACCCCTGAATACTGTCGAGGAAGAGAAGATCACGTTGTCGGGTAGACGATGCCTCAGATACAGAGAGAAAATCGGTAGATTCCTCCACGCGCCAAACAAGGTGAGGAAGGTTGAAATCACCCACAACAATCAAATCGTCAGAGGGCAGCAGCAGATCTGATACAAACTCCACCCCCTTGCAAAATGACTCATAAAGTCCAATTTGAGAGTTGGGAGGAATGTATGCGTTGATGATGAACAGCCTCATTTTTGGAAAATCCAGGACGACGCACAGACACTCCAGGTCACTTATGTCCGGAATGTCAAATAAAGTAGCCGGATAGCAGTTCCTAACCGCCAAGAGCACCCCACCTCCAACTGGAGCATTAACCTGAGACCGATGACGATCACGACGGAACACCTGAAACTCAGGGCCAAAGAGCTCAGCGTTTAGGATATCTGCAGATAACCAGGTTTCCGTAAGGCAGACAACATCGAAGGTAGAATTTGCAGCAGAAAGATAAAAGCGTTGCAATTTAGAACGCAAGCCCGTTACGTTAGCATAGTGGATACTGAGCGAGCAGATCCGTTTTTTGGCATTTTAGATGAATGGCTACGATGTTTCTGTAGCGGTGCGAACTCCTTTACTATGATGTTGTCTGGCCAGAAGCTCTTGTCCAACAACAAGTAGAAGTAATCCTGGGGGACAAACAATTTAAACGATGAGACGAGCGGAACAAGACCAGCCCGCGCCTTTGAGAAGAGCTTCATACATGAAATTGAATTCCGAGGGATAGCTGAGTTACCATATATGTAGCTAAGTATGTCGTCTACTTTGGTGTCAGGCTCCAGACGAGAAATAAACAGAATTTTCGGCACAACAGCTGCTCTGAGAGTCACTGACCTCTTACATGGTGTTGTTGATGCAGACGCAGCAGCAGCTGATGTAACGGCAGGGACGGCCAGAGCGGTGGGTGACACAGACGCAGCAGCAGACGGCGTAACGGCAGGCCCGGACGGAGCCGTGGGTGACTCAGCTGAGCTGTCCAGTGCCGATACTGCACTCGGAACGATGTTAGCAGATGATAAGTTGGTGACATCATCAATGATAACAACCGAAGGCCCAGCAACTACAGAAGCTGAACGATGCGCTGTGGCAGCAACCGCTGCAGCCTTCGAACGAGTAATTCGTTTGGATGCACTAGATGTCCCAGCCGAGGGCACGGATGAAACCTGCGGTGATGTTCTTCCACCTGCAGCAATAGTAGTTTTAGGGCCGTTCCTCTTCATCAGCGCAGATATTTTTGATGTTGATGGTCGATGCGATCCCAATGTGGAACCGTCTAAACTTTTCAGCTGAATGGAAGGATCGGCGTGTGGCGGTTTAGGAATGAGTGGCAACAGTTTGTCGATTTTCGCGGTTAAATTAGACACAGTCAGGCACAGGTTTTCAACTTGCGAAGCTAAAGTCATACAATTAAGAATTTTACCTTTGAAATCGACACAACCATCACAGAGCCAAACAAAACCATCCAAGTTCTTGATAATATTATAATGTTCATTAGTGATTCCCAGACAGGAGGGATGGAATAATTTTTCACAGAAACCACCACATTTTATCAGGTCATGGAAAACTGTCTTACAGCATTTGTTGCAATTGTCAGTAGCCATGATAAAAATTTAAATTAAGTTCACAATAAAGTCACACAAGAATAATATTAAACTAAACAATGTCAGATTACGGCCACAATAAAAAACAAAAGTCTAAAAACAAATCAAAAATATAGTCTAAATGAAACCAAGAGAAATCAAAGTAAAAATTGAAAATCAAAGCAAGAGCGATCGCACAACACGTCCGCACACTGTGACAGTTCTTTGTATTATTGTGAGAAGCTGTGAAGTGAGGTTCACTTACAGTGGTACTACCAAGAATAAGTTGGAGGACTTTTGCCTCCATGGCACATGGCGCTTATTGAACAGCTGATTTTACGATCAGCTGTGTGGTTCATATTTGAATTTGAAATTTGAATATTTTAAAGGAGGGTTCGGTCTGTAGGCCGAACATCCTCCCGCCACCGCGAAAAATTATATATTTTTTTGTTTTAGTATCTTATTTTAATTTGTCCGTTACGAGTCCTTGTGAATCTAATGATTCCCGAATTGGTATTGAACCGAAAGGAGTGTTTTGCTGCCCACACTTGTGACCATGGGATGTGGAGCCGTTTTAGGTCTTTCCATAGTTCCGGTGGTACCATCACATTTTTTGGACGAAGCAATGTGATAGGTTTAGTGGGAGCTACCCCCCTTTTTGACATTAAAAGTGTAGTAGGACACTTGTCTTTTTTAATAATTTTAATATATACTGCGGCAGCGTAGGCTCGACTAGAAGCGTCGAAGAATCCGTGCATTTCGTTGCAAGATTCTGGAGTAAATTTGATCCATCTCGGGATTCTTACTGATTCAATTGTGGTTAAATTATTGCAGAATTCTATCCAGCTGTTGACAACTGACTGCGGAAGTTTTTCGTCCCATGTACATCCTGAGAGCCATAACTTTTGTATTAAGAGTTTTGCTGTTATTATGCATGGGGCCAACCATCCTAGAGGATCAAATAAAGAAACTACCTCCGCTAAAAAGTTTCTTTTTCTATATGTTATTTTCAAGGAGGGTAGCTTTACTGTAAAACTGAAGTGATCAGTTTTAGGATGCCATTTCAAACCTAATGTTTTTATGGAATTATCTTCAGATAATTCTAACGTGTCTTTTATTTCCCTATGTTCAATGGGTATGTTTTTTATCAGTTCCGAATTGTTTGTAGTCCATTTTCGGATATTAAAGCCACCTTTTTTTAATATATTAATTAATTCTGTTTGCTTTTGTAGACCTTGTTCAATTGTATCGGCTCCTGTGAGTAGGTCGTCGACATAAAAGTCGTTGAGCAGACTATTTGCTGCCACCGAAAAATTTTCTTGTTCGTCATATGCCAGTTGATGTAATGTACGTATGGCGAGAAATGGAACAGGAGCAGTACCAAATGTAACAGTTGTGAGTGCATAATCCCGTATCATGTCATTTGGATCATTTCGCCAGATTATCCGCTGGTACCGTTGATGATCTTCAGTTATATGGATCATTCTATATATTTTCTCGATATCAGCCGTCATTGCATATTTATATTTTCTCCATTTAAGCAGAGTGGCCCATAGTGTTGCCTGAATTGTCGGACCAACTAACAATTGTTCGTTCAAAGATTTTGAATTTGCGGTCTTAGAGGATGCATTAAATACAACACGAAGTTTCGTGGTAGAGCTATCCTTGAATACGGCGTGATGGGGAAGATAGTAGTTATGTGTTTCCGCTCTGCCTTAGAGCTTATTTGTTCTGGTGGAATTTCCTTGGCATGCCCAAGCTCTAGATATTCTTGAATACATTTTTTGTACATTGTTTGGAGTTCCGTATTTTGAGCCAATTTTTGTTCCAGTCGCAGAAATTGTTTTAGGGCTATATGACGTGATGGTCCAAGCTGTGGGCCATCGGGATTTTTGGATGGCAATTGGATTTCATACTGTCCATTTTTACGGCGTTTATGTGTATCTTGATATAATTTTTCGCATTGTTGATCTTCTTGACTGGTTTTTGTTGTTGTGCGAATTTCCTCCGTTTCCCAGAATTTACGAAGTTGTTTGTCGAGTTGTTCCAGTGTTGGATCCACCAATGATGTGAACACCTTTGTGTCTGCGTTAGTGCATTTAGTGCTAATTGGTCCTAGTAAGATCCAACCTAATGTTGTGAGTTGTGCGATAGGTAAATCCTTAGAGCTTTTAATCACACCATTTTCTAAAATTTCTCCGTAAATGTCAGCTCCGAGAAGAAGATCGATTGGCCCTGGTTTTGAGAACTTTGGATCTGCTAGAGGTAAATGTCTTGTGTAGCTCAGACCCGACGTGTCGATTCGATTTTCCGGAACCGAACCTGTTATGCTTTTTAATACTAAAGCTTCGACATTGGTTTGAAATTTTGAATGTACGGATCGTATATTAAATGATACTTGTGAGTATGTATGTGCCGTACGTCTTTTACACAATCCTGTGACTTGTATGTCGTTGGGAATTTTTTTAAGTTTTAATTTTTTACATGCCCTTTCGGTTATAAAGGATACTTGCGATCCAGAATCTATTAATGCTCGTAATGATATATTTTTAACCATTACTAAGGCTGTGGAGAGCATGGCTCTTTTAAGGTTAGTAGAGACGAAATTTTGAGTTTCTCTACTTTGTGTATTTGTTTCTCCTTGCACTGAGGAGTTTGAAAGCGATTTACTGCTTTCGTTTGTTTTGGGAGTTTTTCCCTTTGGATTATCTAAATGTAAAAGCGTGTTATGTTTGCCCTTGCATTTAAGACATTTGTATTTACTACGACAATCGTCAAGTTTATGATTATGCCTTAGGCAATTTGTGCAGAGTTTGCGTTGCTTAGCAAACTCTAAGCGTTGTGCAACATTTAATTTTTTAAAGAATGAGCAATTTTGTATTGTGTGATTTTGCTTGTTGCACTTTGTACACGTTTTGGTGAGGAAGCTTTGTGTTCCTCTTTGTGTATTACTTGAGCTGCCTGTCGTTTTTTTAAGAGTTTTAGAATCCTCAAGAACTTCTAAAGTGCGGAATCGTTTTTCTAGGAAAGCTATGAAGTTTGCGTATGTAGGTATGTCAGTTTTATTACCTTGCTCCTCTTGCCAAGCCCAGCGTGTTCTAGGTGGTAGTTTCTCTTCGAGAATATCAACAATTATAGCGTCCCAATTGTCTGTGTTGATACCCAGAGATCTAAGTTCATGCAAACTTTCTTCTGTTTGATCTAGTAGATTCCTAATGGCTTTTGAATCTTCATATTTAATATTAGGATGCGTTCTTAGCAATTGGACATGCGTTTTGGCCAACACTCTTTTGTTGTTGTACCGCTTGTCCAGAAGATCCCAAGCCTTTTGATAATTGTGTTCTGTGATTTCAAACTGCCGTATTAAGCGTTCAGCTTCACCAGTAACACTAGTTTTTAAGTAGTGCAATTTTTGCACTTTGGATAATGTTGGATCCTTGTGGACCAGCGATTTGAATAGGTCATGAAATGACCTCCAGTTTTTATAACTTCCATCGAATTTAGGGATGGAGATTTTTGCTAATTTTAAATCAGACTTTTGCTGATGTGTTCTGTCTAGAACACTTAACTCTTCCATTTCAGGATTTTTGAGTTCATCTTTAAGTTCTGTGCCGTTGTAAAGTGTAAAGTGTGCCGTTGATGTATTCATCGGCGTCACCAGCCTCGAGCTCATAGATTTGGGAATGATTTTTGTGGAATTGCTTCCAAATTGAATTAAGCAATTCAATGCGTGTTTTAACGTAATTTTCTGTACGCTTATTTTTCGATGTTTTCCTGTAGTTTATTACTGCCTTTTGTAATTGCTCGTGAAGAGCGTTTTGTGCTTTAAGCAATTTGGGCACATCCATTTTTGCTGAACTACGCATCCGGCTCGAAGGACCAATGTTAAGGCCACTTAAGCGGCTTAACTGAAATAAGGTGCCAGGACAAGGTCGTAGTCAGTTAAAAAATGGTATATTTCACAAGCAACTTAAAGCTAACAATAAAATTAACAGGAATTCAAAGAAAAAAAGGAACAAAAATAATATTACTTCATATAAATACAAAATATAAATAAACTAATGATTCTTCTTTGGGTTCGTTGGCAGTTCGTCTGCAAAGAAATAAGGTAGTTAGTCCTGATGTCGTAATGCCAGGTTGATTTGACGTCGTTGAGTGCCTGCGGTCTGAGAATTTGGGTAGCTCACTACGCTAGTCGGAGAGATTTTTTAGTTAACTCAATACGTTAACGTGAAAGAGAATAGCTCAATACGCTACAAATATAGTTAACTCAATACGTTAACTATGAAAAAATAGCTCAGCACGCTATGTAGAAATAGTCAACTCAATACGTTGACTATGAGGAAATAGCTCAGCACGCTATATAGGAATAGTTAACTCAATACGTTAACTATGAGGAATAGCTCAGTACGCTATATGGGAATAGTCAAATCAATACGTAGACTATGAGGAATTAGCTCAGCACGCTACGTAGGAATAGTCAACTCAATACGTTGACTATGAGGAAATAGCTCAGCACGCTATATAGGAATAGTCAACTCAATACGTTGACTATGAGGAAATAGCTCAGCACGCTATATAGGATTAGTTAACTCAGTACGTTAACTATATGTGGGAATAGCTCAACACGCTATATAGGAAAAGTCAACTCAATACGTTGACTATGAGTAAATAGCTCAGCACGCTATATAGGAATAGTTAACTCAACACGTTAACTATATGAGGAATGGGACTTAAGATCAATACGCTTGGAAGAGGAGTGAGCTGGTCGGATTGTAAGGTCAATTCCCTTTTACTTCTAGGTCAGTACCCTAGAAGTTCAATCTTGCGACTGCTGCTCGACTGACTGATCGAGCCGCTTATATAGTGGGCGACAGCCCGAGTCAAGTTGTGAGAAGCTGTGAAGTGAGGTTCACTTACAGTGGTACTACCAAGAATAAGTTGGAGGACTTTTGCCTCCATGGCACATGGCGCTTATTGAACAGCTGATTTTACGATCAGCTGTGTGGTTCATATTTGAATTTGAAATTTGAATATTTTAAAGGAGGGTTCGGTCTGTAGGCCGAACAATCAACTATAATTTTATTAGCTATGTTATTTTTGAAATTGTCACCAAAACCATTATGATTTTGGTGTTTAACTAATATAAGTAATATAAAAAAGTAAAAAATAATATGTTGCCCCCATTTCAATGTCAAATGTAAGGCTTTGCTTAATATTTCAAAAACTATTTAAGATAATGTTTAATGTTTATTTGAACTATTTTCCAATTTAAGGCTATTCAAAAAAATTAGAAGGTCGTGAACTTAAAATGGAACACTCTGGGTTATTATTTTAGAATATTTCACAAAAGCACGTGTTGCTTTTTGTCAATATCATGTGTTACCCATACGCATGCTCCAGAAATCGTCACCTTTTAATATGAAGTTTAGCATTTTAATCAATAAACTGAGGTCAAGGAAGCAAAAGATACTACAGCTTTTGGCAGTTCCAAGTGCACTTTAATAAAGTACCGTCGCAATTTCTATTCATTAAACGGTGCATTAAAAATAGTTACATAATAAAAGCATAATATAATACCCGATTTCTAAATAAATGCATTAATTTTATGTTATTAAAGTTATGAATTACTGTCGAATAAGTTAAAATATGGCAAGGAAAATTCCTTTCAATGTGGTGTTTGCTTCAGGTAAAAGTTTGATTTTTCGGCTCGCATATTTGATTAACATCTACTTGCCATTTGTAATCATTTGACAAATCAATAAACATAGATTTTAAACATCTAACGCAACAAAACAACTACTTTTTGTTTATGCACAATCCTAGTAAAGGATTAAATCACATAATCAGTGTCGCATTTTCTGTTAATCAGTGTTGCACAAGCATTCTGTTCTGTATTTATATTTGTGTCGAAAGAAATGTTAAAGTTTATTATTAAAAGTGCTTTAATAAAATCAAAAAAGATTTCCACAAAACCTTTCTGAAAGGAGAATAGCGAGATTAGAACTCCAAATAAAATTAGTTGAAAATTACAAGGTTTTCACTTTGACATTTTTATCGTAGCTTGGGTAATTGTAAATTGAGATTATGTTCAAAGAATACAAATTTTGTAATCACCCTAATTAAAATTTAACTAACTAATGACAGTGGGAACAATAAATAAAATCAATTTAAATAAATTATCACAAAACTATTTTAAAAGATATGATGAAAGCAATGATCTCCAAGTACCTGCCTCAATGTTATAGTTATAGTATAGTTATGCTCATCTATAGGAATGGTACACGTACGAAAATTGTTGTACAATATTTATTATACTTCAATCCTCTGCAAATAAAACAGGGAAACTCCTGAAATGTACGAACATATCATGGGTGGACCAGTCGGAAATTTCAGATCTATACTTTTTTATACATGACTTGGCAATTCCGAATTTTCTGAACTATTCTATGACCTACAACTGAAAAATTGTTGATTTTGTTTGTTGAGTTTGAGTGTTGACATGATTTTGACAATTGACTTTTACGCCGACTTAGTACTTTGGCAGTTGGATCGAAATTGGCTTAATTTTATTTTCGTATTATTGTCGTCAGTCATTGTCATAGATTTGCAATCGAACAAGGTAAAAATTGTAGGTATTTAATTAATTCCCTTATTTGTCTTTGTGAACTTAGGTAAAAGAATGAATTCCAAAATTTTTAAAATTGAAAACAGATTTTATAATATCCTTCTTTAGCCAATTTATGTAGTACGGATGTTTTAGTCAAAACACAGTACATTGTATAGAAATTCATAAAATTTAAAGTACCCTCTCTGCTCGTCTATATGATTGCCTATAGAAGCCGAAGGTGCGATTTTTTTTCCTTTCTTTCGCACTCTGACAAGACAACGTCCCGAAATCGTGCTGAATTTTTGCTAATTTTGCAATTTTCATGACACCATGACCAGAAGTTTTTCTAAATATGTTGTTGTTCATTTACTTATGTAATGCATAGCTGAGTGCAAAGAGGACATTTCCAATTCACTGTCAGGTATGTGAGTATTTAAAGGGTGATTTGTAAAGACGTGTACAACATATGCATAATACGTGAATCGATTCTACGGAGTATCTCAATTCACGTTTGTTCCGAGCCCTCCCCTTAAAATGCAGCGTTTAGGACCTACGGCCAATTGTGTGTGAACTTTGTTCATTCAACACCCTGTAATTTTCTTAGCACATACCTTACGAAGCTAATTAAAGTGTAAATTGATAGAGAACTCTTGCTCCGTTCCAATGAGTTGTTATGGGCTAAATTTTAGGATGATCCAGCGAATCCTGGAAGAGAAGATTTGACTTAAATATGTGTTGTCGTTGTGTTGGTGTTGGTTGGAAAGGGGATACTTACCGGTTACTGTCGTAACGTCCTTAGGTGTTTCTTTGGTCGATAAGTTTGATTCTGCAAAAGATTTGGGTTAATTTCAGGGATTCTATTCATCTGGTAACATTTTCATACTTGCACACTGGTGCTTGAGCGCTCTGGATCCCCATCTTATTCGGCCACTTTGGACAAGGCTCACACTTCGCAATGGCACTTCACACCATCACACACACACACAAAAGTATACACGGCAACACTGGACATCACCAATTATCAATCAGGCACACGCTCGTATACACATAACCACCACACACACACACACACACACGAAAGTATACACGGCAACACTGGACATCACCAATTATAGCTCAACCAGTCTGGACTCATCTTCCGCTTTGCTCCGATGATAATGACCGCTCCTTGTTTCATCACTCACACTCCGGTATTATCGCAGCACTTAGTTTTATTATTTTCTAAATTTTTTTTATTATCTTTAGTAAGCTTTTAGCTAGTTCCAAGAATTAGATTTTCCCGGGAATTAATAATTATATCTAGTAAGCATGATTTAATATTCTTATTAAATTGTAAATTGAAATTGATTAGAATTCTATCGTAAATACGTTTTCCTAGTAGGAAAGTAGCATTAAAACAATTAAATAGGTCGTTTGCGCTTTGTCTGCCGAATATAATCAAAGTAATCTCAAAGTTGGAAAAGGGCTTTAGTAAGTTCCACTCCCCTGCCGATCAAAAAAAAAGGAAAAAAGGAATCTAAACAGAAAGATATAATTAAATTTGAAAAATAATAATCAATATGGTTAAAAGAGAATTTTACAAAAGAAAAGTTAGAACAAAAAGAAAAATTTTAATTCAAAAGGACTTAATTTCGAAATTAAGGTTACTTCCCATTTGGAGCTTTCGACCAAATTGCCTAATGTCCCAATGTCAGGTTGTCCACATGTTTTCGAAATTCGGGTGGAGGTGGGCAGCTGGCCGGCGGAAGATCGAGCCATAGCCATGCGGTGATCCCTCACTCAGTTTGTGACCGGCGAAAGTTCAAGGTGGCCCTGGCGGACGGGGCAAGTGAAGTTTAATTTGTTTGGAAAGGTCGTTCAAATTGAGCTCGGGAAAGTGTTAAAAAAAAGTAAAGAAATTATAAGAAAAAAAAAAAAGTAAGCCGAAGGAATAAAGAAATAAAAGGAAAAGAGGATGTATCGAAAGGAAGTGGGAGTTTGTCGGCAGGGGAGGATCTAGGAAAAGTAAGTCTTTTCTTTTGTTTTTTTTTCCTCTTTACGAAAGGCTGTTAATATTATCCATTTAATATTATCATATATATATATATAATTGATTCGTTCGCTTTTCGGGTTGATTGCTGTCGGTTTTGGTGGCGGAGATCTCTTCTTTTTTTTCTGCAGCGGACATAGGCGCAATCGGCCCTAACCATAATAGTAACCTAAGTAGAACGAATTGCTTTTCTTGAGTTGTACATTGCCTTTCTTGAGTTGTACATTGCTTTTCTTGAGTTGTATATTCCTTTTCGCGAGTTGTATCTTGCTTTACGCCCAAATAAATTGTTTATAATGTGTTAAAAAAAAATTGTGATCATTTTATAATCACCGGTTTCGTGATTTCACCGAAAAGAAAAAATCACGTGGCGCCCCTTTTTTTTTGATGTTTTAGAAGGAAATTGTACCCCGCCCTTCCTCCCTGAGTTAGCGGCAAGCACGCATCTGTGGAATACGTAGCAGAGTTTACATCCAATCAGTCTGCTACCTTACCCTTTTCCCATCACGATTCATTATTTTCAAAAAATATTTCTATTTTTATTTATTAAATCTAGTTCGTGTTTATTTGGACTATTGTCATAACTTGGCTTACTTTACTTCTTTACTTATAAAGCCGAGGAGTAGACAAAACAATATACCTTATATCTGTGGATGTAAAGATAACAACGGTAAAGAACAAGTACAGGCCAGAGGCCACGTTAATTCAATTCCTCATTTACACGAAGAAATGAATTTCATTAATTTTATATATATTGCATATTGAGGATAAATTGAACAATATATGCGATAGATAGGTTTTCGGCTATAGTTCCCGTTAACCGTTGATCGCGTAGCTATTAGGGGGAGGAGAACAAGTAAGAAAAATTACTGATTTGGAGGCAAATGAAAGCCATTCACAACACCTTTGAGTCTTCATATTAAAAAAAAAGCTTTTTTTTTTTAATATTAGGTTGGCAAGAAAATATTGAAACACTACTAAACTTATCTATTCCTTCCAAAATAATTTGTTCAAGAGTAATTACTCCAGCATGTTGCAGAACATTCTCGAAGGAATAAGAAGAAGGGTATATAAGCGTGGCGCGCGGCATCGCAGTGCGTTATCATCGATGATGGATGACAAGTCCAATATACTGCGCGTTCAAAATTTCTTTCGTTGCTCGTCGTCAGTTAGAGGAACTTGGTTGGGAAACGGCGCCACGCTCTCCGTACTCTCCTGACCTTGCGCCGTCTGACTACCATGTGTTCCAGTCACTGAAGCAGTATTTACGTGGAAAAAAAATTGAATTCATATGACGATCTCAAAACTGATTTAGACAAATTCTTTCAGTCTCAGCCGCCACAGTTCGAGACGGATGGCATTAAATCACTGCCGCAGAAATGGGTGCAATTAGTACATACTAATGGTGACCATATTGTTGAATAAACATTTAAAGTTTAATAAATAATTCAGAAATTCAAGAGCATCTCAAAGTGTTTCATTATTTTCTTGCCAACCCAATATTTTGTAAAGAAAACGTACACATTTTATTAAATTTAAAACTTTTTTATTTTGATTAATTGTTCTTTTATCTACTAAAGAGCGCAAGTGCGTTTGTCTTTCCGTCTGGTTGCTAACGGCATAACCACTGAAACGATTTCTAAAAAAATTTGCAAAGTGGTTCCTTGAAGCTCGACAAAGTGTTGATGTGCTCGGGCTCTTTTATGTGTAATGCTGAGTACACTCGTCAGTGATCAAACTCCGTGTTAATTAAAATTCAATTTATTACATTAACACTTAATTACTAAGTTCAAACTTCAATTTACACTTTATGCCTTGCGGTCTACTACTCTAACTATCAGCTTGGTGGAGGATCAGATGTTGCCTGCTTGGTTACTAACGACCGACTGACTTTTGACTGTGCAGTACAACTGCCTGTGTTAATGACTAACTAACCGTAACGTTAACAGTCTGTGATATCAGCTCTGTGATATTAGCTTTAGGAAATTTCAATATGTGAGAGCGATCACTACATTGTATAGGGTTACAGGGAAAGTCGTACTGAATATTAAAGGATGTTATTAGTCAGGTCATTTCTGATCGATTTGATTTGTAATATGGTGTCCGAAATTTAGCCGTTATGGAGATATTGAATTTTAAAGATTTTTTTGAAAAATCCTTAATTTTTTGGCTTTTTTATCGATTTTTTTCGGATTAGAGCTCCTAGGGTCCGTTTTTTTTATGTATCTAGTTAGAAGGCATGTCAATTAATAAAAATGATTAAAAAAACTGAACCTACTATAGGGGTTCAAATAGCTATATATTAATTTTATATTTTATTTTATTTACAAATTAGTTTATTTAATTCAACCCTTTATCTTGGTATAATTTTATATTTTATTTTATTTACAAATTAGTTTATTTAATTCAACACTTTATCTTGGTATTATCAGATATCTTTTAATATATTTATTTCATTAAAAACAGCACTTTTTATATTTTATATATGCAGATTTTATATTTAATTATTTATTTAACATTGCATTATTTATATATTAATTATTCGAGTTTTTGTATTTATTTTATTTATAAGATTTTTAATTATTAATTTTTAAAATATCAAAGCTAATTTTTAAATGTTTACTACTAGTCTTGTCAATATTTTCTTCTGAATAATCTTTATTGTTTTTCTAAGCATTCTTTTCATTTTTTTATTTTTACTCGCCTACCGCCACACTACTACTAACAGCTTAAAAAGACTGCTCGACAACGGTTAGAATTAAAGAATGTTCACTAAGTATTTTTAACTTTGAAGCGGTTTTTTTTCAATTTATGGAACTTATTCTGCAAATAATTTTAAAAACTTCTACGTTTCTTTAGCTATTCAAAAAGGTATAACACTTGCTATTAAATAGGCAAAACATTGACCAAATAACAGTTAAGCTAGCAGAGGGTACATTTTTAGTTTGAGGTAAAAGTAGCTAAAATACGTAAATAAAACCAAAAACAACAGAGCAATATTTTTATAATTCATGTTCGACATGGCTGCCGCTATTTCTTACACAAATTCTCATTCTTTTTCTTAAATTACTTTTCACGACAGAAGTTCGCAGTTTCCGCCTCATTTGTTCTGCAAAAAAAGAAAAGTGGTCTGTACTTTACATGCGATATATGGTTTTCGATGTATTTTCGCGCGCTGAGCACGAATCTGTAGTCAGAATTGAGCCATCACATCACAGTTAATTCCTAACCTTAAAAAACAGGTAAAAAATAGCAAAAATCCGGATAAATGTACAAGGAAAAATACAGGAATTTCTTTTTTTCATATCCAGATGTATATTTTTATGTAAAAGAACCCCGTGAATCCAAATCTACCGTCAGAGTTGAGGTGGCACGTCATGTTTTTTTTCCTAACCTCAAAAAACCGTGTCAGAAATATCGATTTCCAAAAGTCAACCGACTTAAGCTAATTTCGGTGTGTGGGGGTTTTAGGGGTCGCTGATCACGAATCTGAAGTCAGAGTTGCACAATTCAATATGGCGGACAAGATTTTTGAAAATCAACCGATCTACACCAAATTTGGTATGTGGGGGTTTTTGGGATCGCTGATCGGGAATCTGAAGTTTAGTGTGCAGAATTAAAGATGGCGGATCCAATATCGCTGACGAAATTTTCGAAACCAACCGATCTACGCCAAATTTGGGGTCGCTGATCATGAATCTGATAGTTATTTATGGTGCAACGCCTGCTAGAAGAAAAAGTGTAGAAAGAGATATTTCGTCAAATGAACGACCTTAAAATAAACTTTGTGACCATAAATCAATACCATATTCGTCATCTGCGACCTCAAAAACCCCCACATAGCAAATTTGGCGTGGATCAGTCGACTGTTGAAAATCTCGTCCGCCGTGTTGGATCCGTCATCTTTAATTCCGCAAGTTTGACTTCAGATTCATGATCAGCGAATCCAAAAACCCCCGCATGCTAAATTTGGCGCAGGCCGGTTGGTTTCGAAAATTCCGTCCGCCATATTGGATCCGTCATCTTTAATTCTGCAAATTAAAGTTCAGATTCGTGATCAGCGATCCCAAAAACCCCCACATAACAAATTTGATCGGTTAATTTTCGAAAATCTTGTCCGCCATATTGGGTGCGCCATCTTGAATTTTGCAACTCTAACTTCAGATTCGTTATCAGCGACCCCCACATACCGAATTTAGCGCAAATCGGTTGACTTTTGGAAATCGATATTTCTGACTCGATTTTTTGAGGTTAGGAAAAAAACATGACGTGCAACCTCAACTCTGACGGTGGATTTGGATTCACGGGGTTCTTTTACATAAAAATACACATCTGGATATGAAAAAAAGAAATTCCTGTATTTTTCCTTGTACATTTATCCGGATTTTTGCTATTTTTTACCTGTTTTTTAAGGTTAGGACTTAACTGTGATGTGATGGCTCAATTCTGACTCCAGATTTTTGCTCAGCGCGCGAACATACATCGAAAACAATATATCGCATGTAAAGTATAGACCACTTTTCTTTTTTTGTGTGGCTGTGTAATCTTTTGTCTCAAAATATCGACATTTGCGATCGGCGTCATTTGGTCGTATACTAGGCTTTTCATATGAAAAATGAAACATAAAAATCCATCGGCATTAAACCGGGGCTCCTCGCCGGCCATGCTATGGATCCGCCTCTTCCAATCCATTCATATGTCTCGCCATTCAAATTATTCGGCAGCAAGTATGGCCCTATCAAGTTATTTGATATTCTGCCCATCCACACATTTAGACTGAATCTCCTTTGTGACTCTTTTGTTCTTTTTTGTTTTGGGTTACCTTGCGCTTAGTGGGCCCAATAATGGGCGTTATGATAATTAGAGATGACATCTTTATCAAATTTCGACTCATCTGTCCACATGATTTTCTTGAAAAAAACCGGATCTTCAGTATCGGCATTTAGCATAAATCTGCAGAAGTCTAGTCGCCTCAATGGATCCCCTTCTTCAATTTCTTGCACTGGTGTAATGGTAAGGGTATTGCCCAGAAGTGTGCATTACGAACCAGACTTTCCACTGGGAAATACCAAGCCGTCGAACGATAACATTTGTTGACGTGGTTGGGTCGGCTTCAAAGAGACGTCGTATTTCATTTGCCATGTTCACAATACAAATCAAAGTCCAGTCACAAGCCACGTTACACAGTTAGAAGATGAACCAGTTCAAAAATCCAAGCCAAGTCGCGTTTTTACAGAAAATTATCGAAGAGCACGGATAACACATCTACCGGGAAGAATCGCATGAGCAGACTAAACGCCAAGATTCAAAATGACATACCTGAGACCGCACGTCTCCCGAGCACAAAAAATGGCTACCCGATCCTTTTTTTATTGTTTAAAAGTGCCAGGTAGTAAACTGGATTCTTTTGTATCGAAGTTCCGTTATGTTGTACTACCACTTGGGCCTATTCAAATAACATTATTTTAAGATTTTATAAACATATCTAGTAGATGTTATACATTTTTGAATAGCTAAAGAGACGTAGAAGTTTTAAAAATTATTTGCAGAATAAATTCCATAAATTTAAAAAAAAAAAAAGCGCTTCAAAGTTAAAAATACTTAGTGAAAATTCTTAAATTCTAACCTTTGTCGAGCAGTCTTTTTAAGCTGTTAGTAGTAGGTTCAATTTTTGTTACTTATTTTTATTAGTTGACATTCCTTCTAACTAGATACAGAAAAAAACTGACCTAGGAGCTCTAATCCGAAAAAAATCGATAAAAAAGCCAAAAAATTAAGGATTTTGTAAAAAATCTTTAAAATTCAATATCTCCATAACGGTTAAGTTTCGGACACCATATTACAGAATCAAATTCATCAGAAATTACCTGAATAATAACGTCCTTTAATATTCAGTACGACTTTCTCTGTAACCCTGTATATGCTTTTTACCCAGCTAAACTGACCAGGATTCTCGAGGGGAACATGTGTCATGTCACGCGTGACCTGACACATGAAAAGCTACGCAACATGACACATAAAATTTAGCACGACATAATATAATACATGAGTCAACAAGAATGTGGAATGTGGCATGACATGTGACGTGAAATGCATGATATGACACGTTATATGACATGACGAATGACAGCCGGTTAGTTAGAAGAATGATTGCGTCCGAGCAACGCTGCGTAACTCAACTAGTGTATAAAAACACTTGATTAAATTGAAAATTTTTATTTTATTTTGAGCAATGGTTTTTCCGCCAATTAAAGTTATAAAGCAAATATTGGATGATGACGGAAAAATATACTTTCTTGGCAAATGTTTTTTACGTGGTGACATTTTAAAATGATACTTTGGCATTTAGCCAAAAAACTAACAAGGAAACGTTCTCAAGTGTGTCTCACCGATTTTGATGAAATTGAAATATGTTGTAGAGCATCGAAAAATAAGAGACACGTATTTTTTTTTATCTGCAGATACGCAAGTTTAGGGGGTGAAAACCACCCCTAAAATTTACCCCCAAAAACAGTTTTTCTTAAATATCTCAAGTTCTAATGAATTTTTTCGAATGAAACAAAATGGAAATGATGTCTCGTAAATATACTAACCTTTTGTAAGTAATCCGGTCCCCGGGGGTTGCAACCCTTATTTTTTATTTCGAAATGAATTATATTTTTGCGTCACAAAAATAACAGTGTTAGTTCAAAATCATTGACAAATATTTTTTTACATACGATTTTGAAAAACAAAATTGTCCTGTTTTTGCGTTTTCCTGAAAAAAGCTTCTCAAGGGGGTAAGCTACCCCTAGCACTAACACATCATGCATATACTTTCAGACATCAGTTTTTTTCGTGAAAACCAGTATTTAGGGGTTTTTGGAGTCGCTGACGATTTTTAAAAACAAAATTGACCTGTTTTTGCGTTTTCCTGAAAAAAGCTCCTCAAGGGGGTAAACTACCCCTAGTACTAACACATCATGTATATACTTTCAGACATCAGTTTTTTTCGTGAAAACCAGTATTAAGGGGTTTTTGGAGTCGCTGATTACGAATCTGATGTCAGATTTGAAACCAAACCTCAAGTTACATGTTATAAATCTTAAACCTAATAAACCCAAAACTTATGCTTCAAAGCCTGAAATTGTAGCCAGATCGAAGGCCAATATTTCAAAATAAAATATGCTAATCGAAGTGTTCGCTGTTTGCTTGGAATTTAACTTCAAACGATAATATACATTTAAAAAATCTGTAAGATTTCTGATGGATATACAAATGTATATAGGCGTTTCTCTACATTCTATGTACACACATATACATATGTGTGGTCTACCTCTGACGCGCTCTTTACAATAAACTGTGCTCTTTGAGAACTGATAGCAAACGAATTTGTAACTAATGTTAAACAGAGCGCTTTAACAGCTGGAATGCAAAATATATATAATTCTGACCAAAGCGGTTTTCAGTTGGAAATCCATTCGGGAAGAAATTTGGCTATTAAAGGAGAGCAGAACGTGCAATGTATGGTGCAATCAATTTCAGCAACTACTCATAGCTATACTATTCAGCCACTAATATCTGGGGAAGGAAAACTTTTATCACCGTTATATTTGGTTTTGAAAGAGCCAACGGGACATTTTGGTCCTATAGTAGAAAAAAATTTATTCAGACCTGACAATATTCATGCAGACTCTTCAAAATCAGGAAAACTAACTACAGGTAATATACATTTACAATTATATGGGACGTTATTATAAAATATTAATATTTCATTGTACACTTCAGATCACTTCAAAACATGGTTTAAAAATATTTTTCTCCCTAACGTTGGATCTCATTTAATCCTTTCAATTGATTCGTGGAGCGGCCATTGTGACAAAATAATAGAACAAAATACTCCATCGAATAAAATAGTAGAAGTGAAAAAAATACCTACCGGTACTACGGGTAACATACAACCATTGGATGTATTTGGTTTCCGAATATGGAAAAATTACGTTCGACACTTCTCGGATAGCGTTACATTAACACTAGAACTACCGGCGCTCAAGCTTGTAATTTTGATAATTTTTGGCACCTTTAAAGTAATATGCTTTTATTTTACATTTAAATTAATAATTATAAATGGAAATAGGTTCGCGATATGTCGTAATTTTGAACCTTAATAAGATTTGGTATTACTCTTAAGAGATATTTTCAAAAAATATAATTAATTCAAGCAAGAAATTTAGTACCGGTCAATTTGACCGGTCTTAGTAGTTCTAGTGTTAATGAATTCGGATCTTAATTTACATTTAAGAAATAATATCATTAAATTGCAGTCATTAGTTCATAATCAACTCTCCTCGCCACGGTATATAAATCTATTTAAGTACTCATGGTATAAAAGTGGATACACCAATGAAAAGTCTGGACATTTTGAGAACCCTGTCGATTTTAGTTTTGGGAATTCTAGCAACACTAGATGTGAAGTGCAAGACTGTAGAAACGTTGCTATAATTCGATGTTCCTGGTGTAAAAAATCATTATGTTTAAAGCATTATTTTGAAGACTATCATCATTGTACACATTTTCACAGATGAATGCAGTTATGTATGAATGTTGTATATATATAAAATTTTATAAATCTGACTTTGAATTTACAAATTGATTCATAATTAACGATATCAATAATCCCTGTTTATTAGTTTTTATCAAAATTGTAATACTTTTAAAACATATGTGCGCGATAATGAATCTATCATTGTTAATTATTCATTTACGATTGTAAATCCGTAATCAGCGAGCTCAAAAACTTTTCTTTATTGTTTTTTTAATAAAAATTGATGTATTTTTCAAAAGTTTGTTCACAATGTTGGATCCGCCATTTTGAATTTTCGAAATTTAATATCAGATTCGTAATCAGCGACCTCAAAAACCTTTATTTATAGTTCTTTTTATAAAAATTGATGTATTTTTCAAAAATTCATCCGCCATGTTGGACCCGCCATTTTGAATTTGTTAAATTTAACATCAGATTCGTAATCAGCGACCTCAAAAACCTTTATTTATAGTTCTTTTTATAAAAATGTATGTATTTTTCAAAAATCCGTCCGCCATGTTGGATCCGCCATTTTGAATTTTTCAAATCTGACATCAGATTCGTAATCAGCGGCTCCAAAAACCCCTTAATACTGGTTTTCACGAAAAAAACTGATGTCTGAAAGTATATACATGATGTGTTAGTACTAGGGGTAGTTTACCCCCTTGAGGAGCTTTTTTCAGGAAAACGCAAAAACAGGTCAATTTTGTTTTTCAAAATCGTCAGTGACTCCAAAAACCCCTAAATACTGGTTTTCACGAAAAAAACTGATGTCTGAAAGTATACAGGGTGTTCAGAGGTGGGTGGTCAATACTGAAGGGGGTGAAAGGTCAGACCGAGACAAGCAAAAAATCGTATGGATGGGGGGGGGCATCTCGCACCGTTTGGCAGTTACAGGGTGATTCGTAAATCAGGATTTTGCCTTATATGGGAACCGCCCTTGTATTTTTATCTTTTTTCTACGCATCGCAGCGGCCCCAAGCAGATCTCAAAAAATCACTATTTGGAAGCCCTTTCCAAAAAAGTTTACACCATCCCCCTATCCCCAACCCCTTGGCCACAATCCCCCCTGGAAGTTGAAAAAATTAACTTTTATTTAACGATTTTTCACCTTTCGCCCCACTTTTCTCCGAAATTCATGTTATTAACATACCTACTTTTTATTTTTTTTAAGTTGCCTATCTAATTACCTTTCCAAAAAGGTGCAACATGCCCAGGTAGAAAAGGGTTGCAAAAGTCCTGAAATTAAAACATGCTCACAGGTACCTAATTACTTTATTGCACCATAATGGAAAAAGTCGTTAAGTGAAAAATTTTTATGACAGCAAGTTCGGAAATGTTTGTTTAGGAAACAGAGGTAGTACATTTTTATTATTTCAGCAAAACAGTAATAAAATAATAAATGTAATCTCGTTAAATAGCGTTATTAGTTTATTATATCCAGTATTCACTCCTAAGTATCCTGACGCTGCGTTTCTAATACCTCCTATGAATTATGGTATAAAAATGGGTAAGTTTGAAAGGACATTGACCACAGTTGAAGAAACAAGCGATAAGAACGGGTGTTTAATAGAAAAAATTAAGATAAAATGCCAGAATTCAGTGTTGACGAGTATGCCGATATAATTTACGTGTACGGTTAAGTAGAAGGAAATGATAGTGAGGCCGTACGAGAATACCAAAGGAGATTCCCGAATCGGCGGGTACCCAACAGAAGGGTATTTTCAAGGACTTTCAGAAGGTTAAAAGAAACCGGAAGTATAACCGCCCCCAGAGCAGAAACACGAGCAGGAAAATCGGCCGATTCAGCGGACCCTGACCAACAAATCCTCAACATCGTCAGGAACAGCCCTGTAATAAGCATCAGGCAGGTCGCACGAAAGTCAGGATTGTCTTCAGGGAGAGATTGGACCGTTGTGAACCGAGAGGGACTACATCCATACCACCATATCCCGGTCCAAGCACTAGGGAAGGAGATTCCGAAGGACGATTGCAATTCTGCACTTGGCTGTTCGAGTCTGACATCGAAAACAGAAGGTTTCTAGACCGAATTCTGTGGACGGATGAATCGCAATTCACCCGGGATGGCATCACAAACTTGCACAACCTCCACACCTGGTCAGATGTGAACCCACATAGGACCAGGTGTCGGTCCTTCCAGCAAAGATTTAGTGTCAATGTCTGGGCTGGCATCATCGGCAACCAGTTGATAGGACCCTTCATCTTGCCCCAAGTGCTGAATAGTCAGCTATACTCGGACTTTTTGGAGAATACCCTTCCGGATCTGTTGGAGGACATCCCCCTGGCCACCAGAAGCGCAATTTATTTACAGCTCGACGGAGCACCTGCGCATACTGGGAACATTGTTAGGGCAAGGTTGAATGAACATTACCCAGAGCGCTGGATTGGATGAGGTGGATCGATTCCTTGGCCTGCTAGGTCACCGAACCTTACTCCACTGGACTTTTTCTTATAGGGAATGATGAAAGATGAAGTTTACTCAAGACCAATCAACACCAGAGAAGAATTAGTTACCAGCACTGGGACTGCAGCCACGAAAATACGGGAGAGACTGGCTACCATAGACCTCAAACGCGAAATAAGACTAAGGCTACTTGCATGCATCGAAACTGGCGGAGAACATTTTGAACAGCTTTTATAGGACATTCGTTTTAATTGTAATTAGTTTTTAAGCGAACAAAATGTATTTTTTAGTTAACTTAAGTATAATTTCTTAAAAATTCAAATTATCATGATATTCTGTAAAAGGATTTTTGTAAATAAATTTTCGTATCCTTTTCCTATCTGGGCATGTTGCACCTTTTTGGAAAGGTAATTAGATAGGCAACTTAAAAAAAATAAAAAGTAGGTATGTTAATAACGTGAATTTCAGAGAAAAGTGGGGCGAAAGGTGAAAAATCGTGAAATAAGAGTTAATTTTTTCAACTTCCAGGGGGGATTATGGCCAAGGGGTTGGGGATAGGGGGGTGGTGTAAACTTTTTTGGAGAGGGCTTCCAAATAGTGATTTTTTGAAATCAGTTTGGGGCCGCTGCGATGCGCAGAAAAAAAGATAAAAATACAAGGGCGGTTCCCATATAAGGCAAAATCCTGATTTACGAATCACCCTGTAACTGCCAAACGGTGCGAGATGCCCCCCCCCCCCACCCATACGATTTTTTGCTTGTCTCGGTCTGACCTTTCACCCCCTTCAGTATTGACCACCCACCTCTGAACACCCTGTATACATGATGTGTTAGTGCTAGGGGTAGTTTACCCCCTTGAGAAGCTCTTTTCAGGAAAACGCAAAAACAGGTCAATTTTGTTTTTCAAAATCGTATGTAAAAAAATATTCGTCAATGATTTTGAACTAACACTGTTATTTTTGTGACGCAAAAATATAATTTATTCCGAAATAAAAAATAAGGGTTGCAACCCCCGGGGACCGGATTACTTACAAAAGGTTAGTATATTTATGAGACATCATTTCCATTTTGTTTCATTCGAAAAAATTCATTAGAACTTGAGATATTTAAGAAAAACTGTTTTTGGGGGTAAACTTTAGGGGTGGTTTTCACCCCCTAAACTTGCGTATCCGCAGATAAAAAAAAATACGTGTCTCTTATTTTTCGATGCTCTACAACATATTTCAATTTCATCAAAATCGGTGAGACACACTTGAGAACGTTTCCTTGTAAGTACCAAGAAAACATAAATAATTTTTAATGGGCTCCAATTTTATTAAAAACGATTAAGAAATATGGGTTATCATCCCACCCAAATCAAATACACCTGGAGATAGAACCCCCAATTCCTTGGGAAAGTCTGCGACCTACAAGTGAAATTCCCCACCCCTTTGGCCAATTGCCTCCATTTACAAATTTAGCTGAAATACTGATACTATTAATGCATGATCAAGGTTTGCAGCAATCGTATAAGATATATGTAAGTTATGTTTATACTTTGTAATATGGCCTAAATATTAATTCGATCTTTTCCAATTTTTTATCAAAATTCCGAAATCCCAAATGGAGCATTCACTACGGTGACCAAAATTTCTCAAATTAGTACAAAGGGTATATATGTATAGAGGCCACTGATTTCGAGTTAAATATGCCTATGGTGGTTGCTCTTTTTTCCGACACTAGCGAAAACAGTGGAAAAGAACAACAACTTAGGTATCATACCACGCATAAATAAACAAACAACTTGAAGTTTAAAATGACGGAGTCAACGACAATTTAATTTCTATTCGAGAGTTTTCTGATTTTCATGCTACTTCCACAAGCCTTCCTGGATTTGTCCCCTTCGGTATTGAATACTCCCAGAAGACGCTTGCTTGTTTTAGAAAACATGAATAAAATTGACGAAGATTTCTCGGATTCTCCTGATAAGGTCCCTGGTGTTGTCCTCCGTAAATGTAGTGTTCCACTTGTTGAGCCTATTACTTTTCTGTTTAATTTATCTTTACGTTGTTCTGTCTTTCCTAATGTTTGGAAGCTTTTTTACGTGATTCCTATATTCAAAAAGGGTAAAAAGAACTTAATAGAGAATTATAGGCCAATTGCTAAACTTTCGCCGATCTCCAAGCTTTTCGAGGCTGTTGTCATTGGCTATTTAACATTTTATTGTAGCCCTATCTTATCTACTCAACAACATGGCTTTGTTAAGGCTAGATCGACAGTCACGAATCTAGTTGAGTTCTCTAACTTCTGCTAAATGAATTGGAAAAGCATAAACAAGTCGACTGTGAATATACATATTTCAGTAAGGCATTTGACAAGCTCTCTCATGATGTGCTAATTTTTAATCTGTCTCGCCTTGGTTTTTCCAAAAATCTCGTTGATTGGATTAAGTCTTACCTTACTTGTCGCTCTTTTAAAGTTAAGTTTTCCCGTACCTTTTCTGATTCTGTTTCCGTTTTATCCAGCGTCCCACAGGGTAGCCATCTCGCACCCCTGCTGTTCACGCTTTTTATTAACGACTTGTTTCATCTTATACGTAATTCTCATATGTTAGCTTACGCAAATGATTTAAAAATGTATAGATCAATAGAGACCTTACAAGATGCCATAGCCTCCAAGCCGATCTTGCCTGTTTCGAAACTTGGTGTTTAAAAAACTGCATGCAGTTAAATGTCAGCAAATGTATTTTCATTTCTTTTAGTAGAAAAAGCTCCCCTCTGGAACACTCTTATAAAATTCTTGGCAAGCCTTTGTCTAGGCAAGATAATGTTGCTGACCTTGGTTTGGTCATTGATAGTAATTTTAACTTTGGGCGCCATATCGACAGCATAATTAATCGAGCAAATTCTGCACTTGGTTTTGTGAAACGTTTGTCGAAGGACTTTGATGACCCTTTAATATTCAACATTTTGTATTGTACCTTCGTCCGCCCCATTTTGGAGTATGCTTCTATAGTGTGGATGCCACACTATGACGTTCGTAATAACCGCATTGAGGCAGTGCAAAAGAGATTCCTGCGCTATGCTCTTCGCCTTTTGCCATGGAGGGACCCCTACAATTTTCCTCCTTATGAAAAAAGGTTGTTGGTTTTATGTTTGACGTCGCTTTCTAAACGTAGGGAGGCTGCTGGTGTGTTGTTTATGCATGATGTTGTTACTGGCACTATAGACTCTCAAACTCTTTTGAACCTAGTCAATATTAATTCGCGCCCTCGAATGACTAGAGGACGAACCTTTTTATATTCCGCCTACCACAGAACCAATTACGGCAGTTTTGAATCGATTTCGTCCATGTCCAAAGATTACAATAACTACTTTAATTGTTTAGATTTTAACCTTTCTAGATATACAATTAAAAAATCTTTACTCAACTGTGTAACAATCAATTAACTATGTTTCGTTTTGGTATTGTTATTATCATATTTTTGCTCATTTACCTACTTATTCTTTTTTACCTAACAATTGTTTATATTTCTGCTTAGATGGTCAATCAATTGTACATGTTGATATATGAATAAATAAATAAATAAAAAGTTTACAAACAGATTGCATTTAGATTGATTTTAGCAAGGTGTTACAACGCCTGTTCAGTAGCATGTTTATTACAGCCTCTTATAGTTGTAATATAGTATTTAAAGGAAAGGTTATATGAAAGGTGTTGGATCAAAAATACGTATAAATGCAGTAGAGATGTTATTTTTATTTGAAATTCGTTCGAGTTGAATCAGACATTTTTGACAGTTATTTATTGAGATTTAAAAAAATCTACAAAATTTGGCCAGAGGATAGCTTTTTACATAAATGCTTGAAAATATTATTAATAAATGCGGTTATACGATAAAAGCACATAATTTTTTGTTAATTCTTACCTTCTAAGAATATTTTGGATGGCTACATTTTAATTCCAAACTTGATATGAAGGCCCTCTATGTGATTCAGGATAGTTTTTACCTCTAGAATAAAAGTATTCGATTTTCCTTCATTTGTAAGGTTACTCATTTTAAAGTATACGTATTTCACTTTATGACGTCTCAATGAAAACTGACAACAGTCTAGTATATAACTACGGGGACCCAACCTTCTGCGACATATCAGAGGGGAAAACACATAGTTATACTTCAGGCAACAAATTAAAATTATTTCAATAAATACAAACAAAATAGATAAATTCACTAAAAAATATAAAATAACCCTTACTAGCTGGCCCAGCAGACGTCGTACTGCCCTTTCCGGTACATTTTCATTATGCCCTGTGCGTCGACCAATATTTGATCGTGTTCTTTCTTTTCGCATGTTTCTACAAATAATACCATTAATATAAGAAAACAGTGTTTCCGTTTCATATCCCTAATTAATTTATTGAACAAACTTACACGTTGTTTAATATTAAGTAAACCGTTTTACACTTCACAAATATTGGAAAATTACCCGGTTTCATCCGACGTTGGGTAAATACTTACTAATTAAAGACTTCTCAAATGTCCTAGTTTGTTATATCCTAGAAATTGATTCAACCAAAAAACCCCTTTATGGATCCGCCATCTTGAATATCCAAATCTTGATAATATTTAAAATTAGTGGCATTAAATAAATCGAGACATTTTGGTCGCCGTGTTGGATCCGCCATCTTGAATTTGGAAATTTTGATAACATTCAAATTAGTGGGCTCAGAATAATTATAGTACTAATTTCCATTAAAATCCGTTAAAATCGAAAAATTGTTGGTCACAATCTTGGATTTGGAAATCTCGATAATATTCTAAATTAGTTACTTAGAATAAGCATTGTACTCATTTTCATTAAAATCCGTTGCAATTGATACATTTTAATCGCCATGTATCCGCCATCTTCAATTTGGAAGTTTTGGTAATGTTCTAAATTACTTCAATAAAAATAATCATTGTTATAATTTTCATTCAAATCCGTTGTAATGAAGACATTTTAGTCACCATGTTGGATTTGGAAATTTTGATAATATTCAAAATCAGTGACCCAAAAACAATCATTGTACTAATTTTCATTTAAATCCGTGGAAATCGAGAAATCTTGGTCGCCATACTGGGTCCGCAATCTTGGATTTGTAAATTGTGATAATATTCAAAATCAGTGACCTCAATACAATAATTGTACTAATTTTCATTAAAATCCGTTGAAATCGAGAACGCGCGAATGATTAAACTCGCGAAGTTAAAATAATCGTTAAGTTTTCTGAAATTATCTAATTTTCTGCGCAATTTTCTTAACTTTTCTTTCTGTAAGAACCATCTACAAAGTATTAGAAAACTTAAAAAAAAAAAATGAATGAAATCGGTAAAGTCGTTCTCAAGTTATTGCGTGACCAACAGAAATAGGGGTTCGTTTTTATATACAGCGTGATCCAAAAGTATGGAAACGGCTAAATAACTTTCGAGGAATGCATTTTGGAGAAAAAAGTTCTAGACAAAAGTTTTAGGAATTTTCCCCAGCTATTCAGTGGTGACCTTAGATTTGACCTTGACCATGGCCTTGAAGGTCATTTCAAGGTCAAGTTGACTTTTTTAAGTTGGAACCCTTATTTTTGACCACGGAAATGGAAAGAGCGGAAAATTTTACGTCCAACTATGACCTTTAACATGACCTCGAAGGTCATATCAAGGTCAAAATGGCTCTTTAAAGAGGAACCTCCATTGTTACTGCGGATTTGCAAAGAGTAGAAGTTTTGCGTCCAAATGTGACCTTGAACACAACCTTGACCTTGAACATGACCTTGAAGGTTATATCAAGGTCAAGGTGGTTCTTTGAAGGGTAAACCATGTTTTTGACCACGGAAATGGAAAGAGCGGAAAAGTTAACGTCCGACTATGACCTTGACCATGACCTTGAAGGTCATATCAAGGTCAAGATGGTTCTTTAAAGGGGAACCTGCATTGTTACTGCGGATTTGGAAAGAGCAGAAGTTTTGCGCCCGTATGTGACCTTGACCATGACACACTTGACCTTGCCTTAATCGACTTCACCATGGTCGGTCGTTAACTTTTCCGCTCTTTTCATTTCCGTGGTCGTTAACTTTTCCGCTCTTTCCATTTCCGTGGTCAAAAACATGGTTTCCCCTTCAAAAAGCCACCTTGACCTTGATATAATCTTCAAGGTCATTACCAAGGTCGTGTTCAAGGTCAAGGTTGTAGTCAAGGTCACATTTGGACGGAAAAAGGTCCACTCTTTGCAAATCCGCAGTAACAATGCAGGTTACTCTTTAAAGAGCCATTTTGACCTTGTTGTGACCTTCGTGGTCATGTTAAAGGTCATAGTTGGACGTAAAATTTTCCGCTCTTTCCATTTCCGTGGTCAAAAATAAGGGTTCCAATTTAAAAAAGTCAACTTGACCTTGAAATGACCTTCAAGGCAATGGTCAAGGTCAAATCTAAGGTCACCATTGGATAGCTGGGGAAAATTCCTAAAACTTTTGTCTACAACTTTTTGCCCCAAAATGCATTCCTCGAAAGTTATTTAGCTGTTTCCATACTTTTGGATCACCCTGTATACAGGGTGTTCAGAGGTGGGAGGTCAATACTGCAGGGGGTGAAAGGTCAGACCAAGACAAGCAAAAAATCGTATGGGTGGGGGGGGGGGGGGGGGGGGGGGCATCTCGCACCGTTTGGCAGTTACAAGGTGATTCGTAAATCAGGATTTTTCCTTATATGGGAACCGCTCTTGTATTTTTATCTTTTTTTCTACGCATCGCAGCGGTCCCAAACTGATTTCAAAAAATCACTATTTAGAAGCCCTTTCCAAAAAAGTTTACACCACCCCCCTATCCCCAACCCCTTGGCCACAATCCCCCCTGCAAGTTGAAAAAATTAACTTTTATTTCACGATTTTTCACCTTTCGCCCCACTTTTCTCCGAAATTCATGTTATTAACATACCTACTTTTTATTTTTTTTAAGTTGCCTATCTAATTACCTTTCCAAAAAGGTGCAACATGCCCAGGTAGAAAAGGGTTGCAAAAGTCCTGAAATTAAAACATCCTCACAGGTACCTAATTACTTTATTGCACCATAATGGAAAAAGTCGTTAAGTAAACAATTTTTATGACAGTAAGTTCGGAAATGTTTGTTTAGGAAACAAAGGTAATACATTTTTATTATTTCAGCAAAACTGTAATAAAATAATAAATGTAATCTCGTTAAATAGCGTTATTAGTTTTTTAAATCCAGTATTGACTCCTAAGTATCCTGACGCTCCGTTTCTAATACCTCATATGAATTATGGTATAAAAATGGGTAAGTTTGAAAGGACATTGACCACAGTTGAAGAAGCAAGCGATAAAACCGGGTGTTTAATAGAAAAAATTAAGATAAAATGGCAGAATGCAGTGTTGAAGAGTCTGCCGATATAATTTACGTGTACGGTTAAGTAGAAGGAAATGATAGTGAGGCCGTACGAGAATACCAAAGGAGATTCCCGAATCGGCGAGTACCCAACAGAAGGGTATTTTCAAGGACTTTCAGAAGGTTAAAAGAAACCGGAAGTGTAACCGCCCCCAGAGCAGAAACGCGGTCAGGAACATCGGCCGATTCAGCGGACACCGACCAACAAATCCTCAACATCGTCAGGAACAGCCCTGTAATAAGCATCAGGCAGGTCGCAGGAAGGTTAGGATTGTCTTCAGGGAGAGTTTGAACCGTTGTGAACCGAGAGGGACTACATCCATACCACCATATCCTGGTCCAAGCACTACAGGAAGGAGATTCCGAAAGACGATTACAATTTGCACTTGGCTGTTCGAGTCTGACATCGAAAACAGAAGGTTTCTAGACCGAATTCTGTGGACGGATGAATCGCAATTCACCCGGGATGGCATCACAAACTTCCACAACCTCCACACCTGGTCAGATGTGAACCCACATAGGACCAGGTGTCGGTCCTTCCAGCAAAGATTTAGTGTCAATGTCTGGGCTGGCATCATCGGCAACCAGTTGATAGGACCCTTCATCTTGCCCCAAGTGCTGAATAGTCAGCTATACTCGGACTTTTTGGAGAATACCCTTCCGGATCTGTTGGGGGACATCCCCCTGGCCACCAGAAGCGCAATTTATTTACAGCTCGACGGAGCACCTGCGCATACTGGGAACATTGTTAGGGCAAGGTTAAATGAACATTACCCAGAGCGCTGGATTAGACGAGGTGGACCGATTCCTTGGCCTGCTGGGTAACCGGACCTTACTCCACTGGACTTTTTCTTATAGGGAATGATGAAAGATGAAGTTTACTCAAGACCCATCAACACCAGAGAAGAATTAGTTACCAGGATTGGGACTGCAGCCACGAAAATACGGGAGAGACTGGCTACCATAGACCTCAAACGTGAAATAAAACGAAGGCTACTTGCATGCATCAAAACTAGCGGAGAACATTTTGAACAGCTTTTAAAGGACAAACGTTTTAATTGTAATTAGTTTTTAAGCGAACAAAATGTATTTTTTAGTAAACTTAAGTATAATTTCCTAAAAATTCGAATTATCATATTCTGTAAAAGGATTTTTGTAAATAAATTTTCGTATCCTTTTCCTACCTGGGTATGTTGCACCTTTTTGGCAAGGTAATTAGATAGGCAACTTAAAAAAAATAAAAAGTAGGTATGTTAATAACATGAATTTCGGAGAAAAGTGGGGCGAAAGGTGAAAAATCGTGAAATAAAAGTTAATTTTTTCAACTTCCAGGGGGGATTGTCGCCAAGGGGTTGGGGATAGGGGGTGGTGTAAACTTTTTTGGAAAAGGCTTCCAAATAGTGAATTTTTGAAAGCAGTTTGGGGCCGCTGCGATGCGTAAAAAAAAAGATAAAAATACAAGAGCGGTTCCCATATAAGGAAAAATCCTGATTTACGAATCACCCTGTAACTGCCAAACGGTGCGAGATGCCCCCCCCCCCCACCCATATGATTTTTTGCTTGTCTCGGTCTGACCTTTCACCCCCTGCAGTATTGACCTCCCTCCTCTGAACACCCTGTATATAGATATAGGAAAAAAGCAAAGTTATAAATAAACTAAACAATTCAAAAACGTATAAAAAAAAAGACAGAATATAAAACAGAAATAAAAAATATATAAAAATTTATATATGTATACATGTATATTAGGGTGCTTTTTTTTTCGCGACTATTTTTTTTTTTTCAGTCCCACCTCGAAATTTTGTGGCTAATACCTAAACATACATTCCCTGAAAATTGGAGCAAAAAAAAAAAATATTTAGAACTAGACCAAGACGCATAAAGATTTCCCATATAAAATACACGTGAACTTTGATTATTTTTCTTCAAATCTCTACAACTCAGAGACCTTTTATGGCACAATCTTGGTCAATGGTAGGGTTTCTTCAGAATTGAATGCTCTACAAAAGTGTCCATTGCGGTGTAACCCTAACTCCCACCAGCGAGGTAGTACGGGTCATTGACCCCAATTTTTCCACGAAATTCTCCCTTTTTGCCCTTATCTCGTAAACAACAAGAGGTACAGAAAAAGTGAATATTACAAACTTGTAGCAAATTCAATTTCCTCCAAAAAGTTCTTGAACACCAAATCGCTAACATCGATATTTCTTAAGATATTGGGCTTTGAAGTTGAGGTAGTGTGGAAGTGTCATGGATTATTGAGCTAAATTGTAGAAACACTACCTCAACTTCAAAGCCCAATATCTCAAGAAATATCGATGTTAGCAATTTGGTGTTCACAACTTTTTTGTAGGAAATTGAATTTCCTACAAGTTTGTCATATTCACTTTGTCTGTACCTCTTGTTGTTTACTAGATAGGGGCAAAAAGCGAGAATTTCGTGGAAAAATTGGGGTCAATGACCCGTACTACCTCGCTGGTGGGAGTTAGGGTAACACCGCAATGGACACTTTTGTAGAGCATTCAATTCTGAAGAAACCCTACCATTGCCCAAGATTGTGCCATAAAAGGCCTCTGAGTTGTAGAGATTTGAAGAAAAATAATCAAAGTTCACGTGTATTTTATATGGGAAATCTTTATGCGTCTTGGTCTAGTTCTAAATATTTTTTTTTTTTGCTCCAATTTTCAGGGAATGTATGTTTAGGTATTAGCCACAAAATTTCGAGGTGGGACTGAAAAAAAAAAAATAGTCGCGAAAAAAAAAAGCACCCTAATGTATATATTTCTTGGTTTTCTGAAATTAGAGAAAGAAAAATAAATGATTATTTAAATAAGAAATTACCCGATTAGTAGAGAAACTTGCGGCGAATACCAGCAGTTTTCTTTTATATATAAACCTACCCATCCTAATTTGAGTGTAGCATCAATAATATTTTTTGTGGTAAATATTTATTTATTATGTTTTATTTATGTGTGTACGTAGTAGCAGTGAAAACCTGCTAATTCCAAAAATGTCCAACTGCGGTGGAAACCTGCAACTAAACATCTCTGGAATCGGAATTAAATGTTTTGTAGTAACCAGTAAATAACTTATGGTGGAAATCTAGAAGTTATTTACTGCATATGTGGCGGTGGAAACCTGCTTACATTATAACTTCAAAAAAGCTCAAATATGGTGGAAACCTACACCCGACCATTCCTGGAATCATGATTCTATGTTTGAAATCAGCAAATAACTTATTGTGAAAACCGACAAGGTATTTACGGCGTATGGTAGTTGAAATATACTTGGCGGTTGAAACAGGGGAAACCTACACCGAACACTGCACGAATGAGAATTCTGTGTTTGTAATAACCAGTAAGTAACCTACAAGTTATTTACGGCGTATGGCGATTGAAACCCGTCCAGATTCAAATTCTATCCATGTTCAATGCGGGGGAATTCTATACCAATAGCTCGGATGGTAGACGCTGTGGGCTCAAATTCCACCAAAAACCCTATAATGGCCTAAATGATACCACTTTTTGTGGTATCACTTAGGCCATTGTAGGCCTATTGTGATACAAGCCATTGATGTGGTTACATATTTTTCGGAGTGGAACCTCCAAAAAATATTTGCAACATCAGGTGTCTGCAAGGTAGCTCTCGCCGGTTTAGTTATAAAACGTTTATTGCTTGACACCGACATTTACAAAACACTAAAATTGAGCCGGCAGCACCCGACGTAACAGTGACTTCTTCTTTACGCGTGTGACCCGAACTGCGGTTCAATAGAGAATGATCCATCGCGAATGGACAGTAGAAAAACAAGTTTGATTGCAAGGGTTAGGATTACACGTTAGTAAAAACAAACGTGAAGATAAGTGCAAGTAAGGGGAACGTGACTGAAGATCAAATGTAATGCAGATAAAGACCCAAAAAGAATGTGCCGCTGTAGCCTGCCGCTAACGCTCAGTTGTTGTCTTAATTGGCGCTGTGAAAAGTTGAAAGCACGGAGGCCCAATGCTACAGTCAGAATGTGCAGCTCGCACTGCCGCTTTCCGCTGTCGCTGAAGCTCCGTGATGCCAACTTTTAATTCTAGTTGCGCACCAAGCTTGACATGTCTCAAGCTAGAGCAATTGCCGACTACTAGTTTTAATATTTTACGCGAAACAAGTTTTCGGTGCTTTGTGCAAGGAGCAAAGAATATCTATTTCAACAAGAAGGGACACTTTAATACCCTCTCAAAATTCCAACCCATATGCAAGCTCTCGAAATTACACCCATAAAAATGTCCCATTAGATAAAGCAGCTCAGGGCTACTACCTCTGTAAATACCTATAAGAAATATAGAGAGAGAGAAATAGTCACCATAAAGTTCTCACAGACAGCTTTTACAGCGTAAGCTATAAACTGAAGCTTTTTTTATGAACGCTTTTTTAAAGGCGTTGCAGTTTGCTGCACTAGCACTAGATCGCTCAAGTTTACCTCCCCTCGCAATGTTGTTATATGGAAATGCCGAATCGAAGAAGGGAGAAGAGGCAGGTAGCACACACCGAGCATGAATACGGACGAGATTGTTTACATTTTTTGGGCTTTATTAAGCGCTGGTCTAAGGAATTCTCCAACCCCTATGTCACTAAAGCTCTTTACATCTGCTTTGTCAGGCCCCTACTTGAATCTTGAATACGCTTGTCAAGTTTGGTCACTCTCTCAGCCAACAGTTATCAATAGAATTGAATCAGTACAACGCAGATTCCTCCGCTTCGCGTTACGTGGCCTTCCCTGTGTTGATAACCTTAATCTTCCTCCTTACGAGGACCGTTTAAAACTGATTAACCTCCAACCTTTAGCAATGCGCTGTGACTTCGCTGATATAATCTTTATTCATTAGGTTCTAACCGGTTCCATTGACTCTCCCGAAATTTTGCATAACATTTCCATCAACACCAATCCTCGCAACGTAAGATCTGTGATGTACCAGATTAAGATTTCAAGATCACAGGCCAATAGCCTCAATAAAATAATACACAAATGTTCGCATAAACATACTTCTCCTAAGTAAACAAAGCATAACATAAAAAGCGCAAAAGCGCATGCCTAGCATTATGCGGCCGTCACACCCTGACCCAATTAAAGCGCGGGTTAGCAACGCTTTATGGATGAATACGCGAGCTACTAAGTGGCACGAGAGGAGTCAGGTTACTACCGTGAGTAAGACACTCAAGTAGCGGGGTAACAAGGCAGCTCGTTTTGTTTTCGGTGCGCATGCATGAGACGCCCAAATCAGCTATTGCAAAATAACTGAAACAAGCTGAACAAGGGATTATTAGGTGCTTCGTAGTATAGGGTAATAATTAGTAATTATTGATTTATTGTAAATGTAGAGGTAAGCCAGAACTTGTTTAAATAGGTTAAGATTTTTGAATAAACAGAGGATTAAGAATCAAGACGTCGGACTAGTCACTGGGAGTTTCTGCTTTCGAGCTGCTCCCTCTTAATCCCAAGAGTTAACGCTTCTTTTAGCGGCTCTACTAGGAGTTAAAGCCTTTGCGGCTGCTCTACCCTTTTGGACTCCTTCCACTCTGAGGAAGGAACACTACATGGCGACCGTGACCATCTAACCTGCAACCTGTAGACGACAACCAAGAATTTGCGGAGGATGAGCGAAATCAACAAAGCATTTGAGGCAATCTTTAAGAAACTTGAACAACTGAAGATACCAGAAAGGAATACCAGTGGTTTAACGCTGTACCCAGCAAACACCGTCATCGAGCCCTACATACCAAGAGCAGTGGGAGAACCACACGAGACTCCAACGTACAAACCGGGACCGAAAAAACTTACCATCGAAGAGTACAGAAGAAGGAAAGACCAACTGAAGAAGTCGCAACCAAAACCCAAAAGAGGAGGACAGCGTCAACGAATTAAACTTGAAGTAAAAAAATTTAAAGACTTGCTAAACATAGCAACGACTAGGGAAGAACGATTTAAATACGAGATTTTATTAAGCCAGGAAAAAAGTAAATTAAATAAAATAAAAAGAAGGAGATAGAAAAAAAACAAAAAAAGGAATACAATCAGAACTTATTAAGGCACAAGCCTAAATTGTATTAAAGAAATAAAATATGAAAATATTATTGTATACCTAGAAATATATAAATTCAACAGAAAATATTATAATATAATTAAATGCGCTAAAAATTAGGATAGTAAAATAAAATAAATTCAGATATAAATATTATCAACATTCAAATTATAAATAGGGGGAACGGAATCAAAAAATGCCGATAATAACGGCGAAATAATTAATAATGTTAATATAGAAGACACAGTAAACGTGGACAACAAATTAATAACTGTTTTGCTTTTGATAATTGCCATAGTTAAAATAGCTGAATTCGTTTATATATTATACAAAGACCACAAAAGAAGCCTAAAGAAAAAATACTTTAGTACTCCAGCAGTTACAAAAGTCTAGAGATAGAATTTATTAATTTACGTTACGCTTTTAAGAATTTTCAATTTCCTTGTTGTTCAGCAAACGGTTAAGAATAACTGGTGTGACTATATGACCAGAATCCACGAAATAAGGACAGCTACAGGCACGTATGGAACAATTAAGTGGCATCAGAGAGGAACTTCGAAAAATCATAACGAACTTTAATAAAAGCAAAAATCGTCAATATACTGAGAAAACACTACAAGCAAAAGCGGAGGTAGTAAATAAATTTCTTGAGGAAGCCAAGGAATACGTAAGTAGACCGGTAGAGGCAGAAACTGTGTTGAAACTCAGACCGCTGTACAAAGAAATATTAGAACAAGCAGAAACCATTTTTACATTAATAAAGACCCAAAAACAAGAAAATATGGCGTTTGATATAAAAAAAGGCAACGTCATTGCTGAAGACATATGACGGCAATTACGATGAAACTGAAGCGTTCATCGAGTCGATGGAATTGCTGGACGAACTAACTTCGGAAGACCAGAAAGCCATTATGATAAAATTTATAAAGACGCATATAACTGGTAAAGCCAAATATGCAATTACGGAAGAGACAAATACCGTGGAATTAATTAAGAGCAAATTAAGACAGAAATTTTCAACAAAAATATCGTCAGATGCGATACTGGCACAACTAAAAACTTGCCAGCAAGGTAGCAGAAAACTATTGGACTTCTCTAATCAGGTAGAAAACTTGTCAAGGCTACTAACAAGAGCATTCATATCAGAAAAAGTTGCAACTGGAGAAGCAGCAGAAAGACTCGCAGAAAAGTTCGCAGTACAAACATTCACGAATAATATTGCCAATCCCGAAAAATCGTTAATACTAAAAGCCAGCAACTTGACATCGCTTTCGGAAATAACCACCAAAGCAATAACCGTAGACAAACCTCAGACAAATAATATACTGCATTACAATGCAAGACAAGGAAGAGGTATAGGAAGAAATTATTATCAAAATAGAAGAGCTATGGAAAACATGCAGAATTTCAATGGAAATAGAAACAATTGGCCGAGACGATATCAGCCAAACACTACATGGCGGCAGAATAATCAAAATCAAATTAATACCAATAGGAGGTTCCATCAAAATAATAGCGGAAATATACAAAGTAATGTAAACAATAATAATAGTAATAATCGCGATAGAAATGCACAGAATAATGCACGATATAACAACAATAATACCAGAAGGGTGAACTACTACGAATCGGGGGAATACTAGGGCCCTCAACCAAATGCAGAAACAACTCGGTTGGGGGAAATAGTACAAACAAACTAAGAATATATAAACTAAATCTATCCTTAACAAATTTCATTAAAGCATATACTGATATGTGCGGCTCCGTTTGCACGTTTATTATTGACACTGGAGCGGATATATCTATCTTCAGAAGACAGAAAATTAATGATGACCAATTAGTAAATCTCAAAAATACATTCCTGATACAAGGGGTGACAAGCAATGGAAAATGGTCCATCGGGTCTACCTCCACAAAACTCCATTTCGGTGACGGAGTAACCGTCGACCACGCATTTCAAATCGTAAATGAAGATTTCGCTATAGAAGCAGATGTAATTTTAGGGCTGGACTTTCTTACAAAATTTAAGGCCACTATCGACTACGATACGTGGACCCTTACATTAAACACGACTAACAATTCTGTAGAAATTCCAATACAAAGTGGCCCATCCTCAGATTCTTTCGTTATACCGCCTCGATGTGAAACAATTCGAAGAATTAACTTAGTAAAATTGGAGGGCGTAAAAGAAGTAGTTGTAGAAAACCAAGAAATTCAACCAGGAGTATTCATTGCAGGGACAATAACTTCACAAGAATGCCCACTTGTGAGAGTGTTGAATGTTACAGATAAAGCAATTACATTACGCAATATCGAGGTGCAGGCTCAACCATTATCCAATTTTAACAAAATAATACCACAAAAAGAAGGCAGAACAAAGCAAATTCTGTCTAAATTAAACCTTACTTCTATCCCGGAATATGCTAGAAACAAATTCGAAAAATTATGTCAAGAGTACGAGGACATATTTGCACTGGAAGATGAACCATTAACAACGAATAATTTCTACGAACAACGAATAGAATTAGCCGAGAATACAGCAGTGTATACAAAGAATTACCGAATACCAGAAGCACACAAATTAGAGATCAATAAACAGGTTGACAAAATGCTGAAAGACGGAATAATAGAAAACTCAATATCTCATTTTAACTCCCCAATATTGCTAGTACCAAAAAAATCAAATGGTCAAAATAACAAAAAGGCGTTTAGTAGTAGATTTTAGGAATCTTAACAAGAAAGTATTAGCTGATAAATTCCCTCTGCCACGTATAGAAGAAATACTTGACCAGATGGGTAGAGCAAAATATTTCTCTACCTTAGACCTTATGTCGGGTTTCCACCAAATACCTCTAGATGAGACTTCTAAAAAGTTCACAGCTTTTTCAACTAACCAGGGTCACTACCAGTTTACAAGATTACCTTTCGGACTTAATATTAGACCAAACAGTTTTCAAAGAATGATGACTATTGCAATGGCTGGATTGACACCTGAAATAGCTTTCTTATACATTGATGACATTATAGTAATCGGGTGCTCGCAGGCACATCATATTAAAAATCTGCAAATAGTATTTAATAGATTACGCGAAAGAAACCTTAAATTAAATCCCGATAAATGTAAATTTTTCCAAACAGAGGTAACCTATCTTGGGCATATAATCACTGCTCAAGGTATCAGCCCAGACAAGTCAAAATTCGAAGCAGTTAGCAACTATCCTGTTCCCAGTAACACAGATGACGTTAGACGATTTGTAGCATTCTGTAACTACTATCGTCGTTTTATACCGAAATTTGCAGAAATAGCTCTGCCATTAAATAAGTTGTTGCGCAAAAACGTTAGGTTCGAATGGAAAGAAGCCCACCAGAATGCTTTCGACAGCCTTAGGGCTGCACTAACATCTCCAACAATACTCCAACACCCCAATTTTAAAAATCAATTTATAATTTGGACTGACGCCTCAAGTGCTGCATGTGGCGCGATCTTATCGCAAAATACTGACGGGTTGGAACATCCCATCGCATATGCTAGCAAAACATTTACACCTGGGGAACGCAATAAGTCAACCATAGAGAAGGAACTCGCAGCAATACATTGGGCAATTACATATTTTAAACCATATGTATATGGTAGAAAATTTATTGTGAAAACGGATCACCGACCGCTAGTATACCTATTCGGCATGAAGAATCCATATTCGAAGCTTACGCGAATGCGACTAGATTTGGAGGAATTAGATTTTGAAGTGCAATATGTGAAAGGAAAGGAGAATAATGGACCAGACGCTTTATCAAGAATACAACTCGACATCGACGATCTGAAAAATATAAACGTGAGACGAATGCAAACGCGTGCATTGACAAAACAGAAAAATTCAGAAACAACAAATGACTACATGAACAATACACCAATACCCCCGCAGAATGGCCAACTGCGTATATGGGAAGTGACTTCAGTAACAGAAGTAGCACAACTACTTGAACTACAATTCAAAACTATAAGCTGCAGCAGTAAACACACAAAAATAGAAATGAATATAGTGCACAGAAAGGAAACATTATATAAGCGGTATATAAATATAAATTATAACCACCTAGTAGAACCCGCTCTAGCGCAGGTATTCGAAGAATTGGAAGATAAAAGATATAAACAATTTCAGACTAGTCTGAAGCTTTCTGCAGAAAGTGAAATATTTAAAATAATTAACATAACCGCATTTAAAATCCTAGGAAACAAAACACTGAAAGAATTAAGTATAAGACCACCAAAATATATAACCGAGAAAAACAAAATAGACGAAATTTTACACAATCATCATTCTACGCCAACAGGAGGACACTTAGGACAAGCGAGAATGTATCAAAAATTAAAGGAAATATACAAGTGGAAAAGAATGGAAAAAACAATAGCCACATACGTAAACAGCTGCGAAGACTGTGCTAAAAACAAGCACCAAAAATACAACAGAAAACGCATGGAAATTACGACAACGCCTGTAAAAGTCTTCGATGTAGTGTCCATCGACACTGTTGGACCGTTCACCAAAACAACTAATGGTAATAGATATGCAGTAACAATGCAATGTGACCTGAGTAAATACGTCACGATAATACCAACAAAAGATAAGGAAGCAAATACCATTGCTCAAGCCATAATTAACGGTTTTGTACTAACTTATGGTCCAATGAGTAAAATAAGAACAGATTTAGGAACAGAATACAAAAACAAAGTATTTTCTGAGATAAGCAACATCCTAAAAATTCAGCAAATTTTTGCGACAGCTGCACACCCGGAGACAATAGGAGCTCTGGAAAGAAACCATAAATGTCTGAATGAATACCTAAGATGTTTTGTGAACGACAACAGAGATAATTGGGATACATGGATACCATATTACGCATTCTGCTATAACACAACCCCAAGCACGGTGCATGGATATACCCCTTTTGAATTGGTTTTTGCTAAAAAAGTGAGTCTACCTTTAGAACTAATGTCCAACCAACCGGATCCTGTTTATAACCATGATTTGTACAGCAAGGAAATGAAATTTAGGTTACAAAAAGCATTAACTAAAGCAAAACAGTATGTCGAATACTCAAAAGAAACACGAACACAAATTGCCAACCGTAATTGTAACCCATTAGTCTTAAAAGTAGGTGATAAAGTCTTGATTGAAAATCAGAATAGAAAGAAATTAGACCCATTATATAAAGGCCCATACATAATCACAGAAAATGACAATGTAAATTGTGTAATAAAAGATACGAATGGGAAAACATATAAAGTTCACAAAAATAGGCTAAGGAAAATGCACGAATAAAAAAAAAAAAATGCACATACATAGTACTAAAATATATAATATTAATATTATTAAAATTCAAACGCAATGTAATGCAACAAAGTAGAATACAAAGTATTAGTACTAAGGAATCATAAATAACTGTTTATTTTATAGCTATGAATAAAATTGTAACCAATAAGAAAAAAGAAATCTAATAGGAAATATAAATAGGCAAATTAAACCCTAAGCACATCCAACAGGCCAATAGCCTCAATAAAATAATACACAAATGTTCGCATAAACATACTTCTCCTAAGTAAACAAAGCATAACATAAAAAGCGCAAAAGCGCATGCCTAGCATTATGCGGCCGTCACACCCTGACCCAATTAAAGCGCGGGTTAGCAACGCTTTATGAATGAATACGCGAGCTACTAACAAGGAAGGTACCCGAGGTGTACCTCACCGATTTTCTTTATTTTTTGATATGTGGTAGAGCATCGAAAAATATTGGACACGTATTATTTTTTACGTGCTAACTCCTCCATTTAAGGGGTGAAAACCACCCTTAAAGTTAACCCCCAAAAACCATTTTTTTTAAATATCTTGAAAACTAATTAAAATTTTGCAACAATACCAAGTGTGCGTTGTAGGTTGTATTATAACAATATTGTGAACTGTATTTTGGACCCAAGGGGTTGCAACCCCTAAGTAATTTTGAGGGTAAATACCACTTTTTTGTCTGTAAAAATTCCTAAATTATTAGAATTTGAGCCAAAATATTTGGATAAAGTAGATAATTGAAAAATCTAGTTGACCTGTTTTAGGAGATTTGGAAATAATCAATCGTACGGGGGTGAGCGGGGGTGAGTCACCCCGGACTTGCACCTGAGCTAGATTTTGTTAATTTTCCTGATTTCGTGATATGTGATAGAGCATCGAAAAATATTGGACACGTATTTTTTTTACGTGGTAACTCCTCCATTTAAGGGGTGAAAACCACCCTTAAAGTTAACCCCCAAAACCATTTTTTTTAAATATCTTGAAAACTAATTAAAATTTTGCAACAATACCAAGTGCGCTTTTTAGGTTGTATTATAACAATATTGTGAACTGTATTTTGGACCCAAAGGGTTGCAACCCCTAAGTAATTTTGAGGGTAAATACTATTTTTCAGCGTATTTTTTATCTGAAAAAAGTCCTAAATTATTAGAATTTGAGCCAAAATAATTAGATAAAGTAGAGAATTGAAAAATATAGTTGATCTGTTTTAGAAGATTTGAAAATAATCAATCTTAAGAGGGTGAGCGGGGGTAAGTCACCCCCGACTTGCACCAGAGCTAGATTTTGTCAATTTTCCTGATCTCGTGGTATCTTGTAGAGCATCAAAAAATATTGGACACGTATTTTTTTTTACGTGCTAACTCCTCCATTGAAGGGGTAAAAACCACCCTTAAAGTTAACCCCCAAAAACCAATTTTTTTAAATATCTTGAAAACTAATTAAAATTTTGCAACAATACCAAGTGCGCGTTTTAGGTTGTATTATAACAATATTGTGAACTGTATTTTGGACCCAAAGGGCTGCAACCCCTAAGTAATTTTGAGGGTAAATACTATTTTTCAGCGTATTTTTTATCTGTAAAAATTCCTAAATTATTAGAATTTGAGCCAAAATAATTGGGTAAAGTAGAGAATTGAAAAATATAGTTGACGTGTTTTAGGAGATTTGAAAATAATCAATCTTAAGAGGATGAGCGGGGGTAAGTCACCCCCGATTTGCACCAGAGCTAGATTTTGTCAATTTTCCTGATTCCGTGGTCGGAACGCGTTGTCTTTCCCGCATGCTTTGTTTGTCAGTACTATCTCAGGTTTTGACCTAAAACAAGGGAATAAAAGTGTACAAAATGTCCGAACGTAAATATAAAACGTTATCAGTATCTGAAAAATTAAAACTTCTATCAGATTATGATTGTGGAAAGTCGCGTAATGAACTGTGTAGGGAGAATAACATACCAAAGTCAACCCTGTGTAGAATTATTAAAAACAACGGGAAATTCGGTCTCAGTGTATTGATGGAAAAGGAAAACACAAACGAATACGAGCAGCAGATTATCCTGAAGTTGAAAAGGTACGGAATAATAACATTCCAATAAGCGGACCAATGATTAAAGAGAAAGCTCAAGAATTTGCAAGTAAGCTTCATATTGATAATTTTTCTGGCAGTAATGGGTGGTTGGAGGGATTTAAGAAAAGAAACGATATCGCATTCAAAAATGTTTGTGGCGAGAGCAATTCTGTGGACAATAACGAATGTAATGAGTGGATTAAAAACCTTCCAGCTTTATTACACGATTATTCCCCCGATGACGTATTCAACGCCGATGAAGCGGGCTTATTCTACAAGTGTCTACCGGATAAAACATTTACGTTCAAAGGTCAGCCTTGCCATGGTGGTAAATTGAGTAAAGATCGGGTCACTGTACTTGTAAGTGCGAATATGTTTGGAACTGAAAAACTGCCACTTCTTTTAATTGGAAAATCTAAGAGCCCAAGATGCTTCAAGGGTATTAAAATGTTGCCTGTTAATTATCAAAACAATAAAAAGGCCTGGATGACTTCTGAATTATTTGCAGATTGGTTAAAAAAAGTGAACGCCGATATAAGGGCCCAAAAACGAAAAATCATTATGTGTGTCGACAACTCCACAGCTCACAACAATATGCCCAAACTAGACTATGTTACATTATTGTACTTACCCGCCAATACCACAAGTAAATTGCAGCCCATGGATCAGGGTATTATCAACAACTTTAAGGTTTACTACAGGAAGGAAGTTGTTCAGTATGTTCTTAAATCTATAGAAGAGGATAAAAGCCCAGAAATCAACATCCTCCAGGCCATGAGATTTGCAAGAAAAGCTTGGTTTTCTGTTAGCAAAACCACAATTAGTAATTGCTTCAAAAAAGCTGGATTCAAAGTGACGAATGTATCTGAACCTGAGAGCCTACAAGAGGAGCTAGAGATCTGTGCAACGTTTCCAGAATGGGATAGAATATTTACCACATGTAGGAATGACTTAAATGAGCAGCAGGCGACTTTTCAGGATTTCGTTTCTTTGGATGATAATGTACTCATTTCAGAGGAGCTCAATGATGATGACATAGTTGCTATGTATTCTTCTGTGGACACAGAAGAAGAAGAAGAAGACTGTGAAGAGACTCCAGTAAAAATTTCAAAGCGTGAGGCAATGGAATCTTTAGAAACTTTACACAAGTATTTCGAAATGTCAAATATTGATAATTCTAATATTTTTGATCAAATTTATTCTATCGAGAAACAGGTTTCAGCAACTAGCAATTAAGTACAAACAAACATAACCGATTATTTTAATTCATAAACTTTACCGTATTGTTTTTTTTTCGACGCAATACATTATGTATGTACATTCATACCTACATTAAATTCATAACATCAAAAATACGCATTTTTATTAACATTTCCACCTCTAAAAATGGAATAACGGCACATTTCGACCTCTGTAAGCGGGGGCCTCTGTAAATGAGACAACTATAATTTTAAACCTGCTTAATTGGAAAACTGGATTATTGGAAACCCTCAATAATTGGTACATATGTCTTGGTCCCTTGAGATCCCAATTAACCAGGTTTCACTGTACTTAGTAATCAGGCATACCTAAAACGCTTTAACTCGATTTTTCTTGAGATACTTGATTGATTTGATTTGACACTTTTGTTGGTTCTTGGGGCTAGTTTAACCTTCCTTGTGGGGGTGGATTTTCATTAAAATCCAAGGGTGATACCCGTATACGTGTTTTTAATATTACTCAAAAATGTGTTTTTTAAGTTGATAGAAGAATTTTTTGAATTCTTTATTTTTTAACCACTTTCAAGGTATTGATTACACATCTTCTATAGGGTAGTTTTGTCTACGACTTTACTATGACTTGAAAATAATAAGTGAATGTTACTTACATAAGTTACAATTTTAACTGCTAAAATAATAAACAATTCATCTTTTTCTCGCACGTGAGTTAACTCTTTATTTAAGGGAAGGGAATGTTTAGCTTCTAGAACAATAAATCTCGCTTTTTTCAAGTTCATGATTAGACAAACATTTCGTGTACTTTTTTTTACGTTACATTTTATTAAGGGGGTATCCCACTCTAGAACGTTCAACGCTACAGGCGATTCCGTGCGTAGCTGCGCGCTCTCCACCACTCTTAACTTTAACTTCAATGCCGTTTTTCTCAAAACACTGTCTTCATGAATGGTGTGCAGCATTCTGAGAAAACCATTCATCCGAAAAATTTCAGATTTTGGTACAAGCTGTGTTAGCTTTGTCTCTATGACCTAAGTGGAGCAAATCAGGCATTTTTACATTTACATAGCTTGTATCCCATATTTTAACAGTAAAAAATCAACTAAAACATAAAACTTATAGTAGAAAAAATTAAAAAAATGAATAAAATTTTTTTTTTTCAAAATGTGCCACACTCATGCCATAGCCACATATATAAAGAGTACTAATGTGCAATCTCATAATTTTCAGATTATTTGTTTGGCTGTTATCGTGCACACCGTTCCTAAGGTATGAGTCCCAGTAGCAGGCCGGCCCTGACCCAACCACTCAAAAAAAAACTTTTTTTTTTTTCTCAAAATATTCATTAAATATCATATAATTAGGGGATTATTATGTTTAACTCTAAATGTTTTGTATTTTCTTGTTCAACTCCCTTAAAAAAACGTTCAATTCAAGGGCCTCTAGAGTGGGATACCCCCTTAATTCCAATCAAAGTTACATGTGTTTGAAAAACAAGCTAAAAAACTTTTTTTTTGCGGTCGCTCTTTTTGATTTCAACGGATTTTAATGAAAATTAGTACAATAAGCGTTTCGAGACCACTTATTTCGAATCTACTATAAACAATTGTAAATCCAATGCAAACATTTTTCAAATCTAAAAGATTCTTAAGTAAATGAGTATAAAGCTACCTATTTCAGCGGATCTTATATGGTTACCATATTTCGCAATTTCAATAAATTCTTATGAAAATAATTACAAAATTGTTAGCTGCTTTCGAGTTATTCTATTTTATATAAATATATATACATACATATACAATTTTTACATATACTTAGGCTACTTATGATTTCGATAAAATATATATGGTTTATATGGTTTAAAAACTTAAAATTCTATATATTCATATATGTGTGTATCATGTATGTTGCGTAACGGTACATTCCAGTTTCCGGTGGACGACGGGTCAGGCTTCGTCTGAGCCTGCGTGAAAGAATGCGCTGAGCAGGTGGCGTCGCTGTCTGGCGGCGTGAGAACTGCGCTCTCAGCGTAATTCGTGGGCGACTGGCTGAGAGCGGGAGCTGGCAGCCAACACAAAGAGAGTCGCTTTTGAACCTCGCCCGGATAGGGTCGCATTTAAGTCACTGGAGAGCAGAGCTGCGCTCAGACTACGGAAGCGTTTTGATCCGAACCCAATAGAAAGGACCGCGAATTTGCTAACGGGGAATAAAAAAGATTGAGTGTCAGTGACGAGTTGAGAGATATAATAATATATAGAAAGAGGTTTTCCGAACCCCATAACACAATTTATGAATAAAAGTGATCCGAACGGACCGCCACAGTTTCTTTTCTTTTGGCCTCCACGTGATCCATTCGAGTGGTGTTGCCCCTCCTCTCCCTGGGATAACACAACATGTATTTGGGAATTCGAGATGGCATGGCGACATGTAGATCATCTGAAATTGTAAGAAAGACAAAATACTTGATTATAATTGAAATTTGTACAGGAATAATCAACAAACCTAATCGATTCCTGTGACATTTCCTCCTCAATTTGCAATAACAAAACAGCTGTCATTTGACAGCAACAATTTTTCTCTGTTGCACACAGAGCGCAATCTGCATCAAAATGTCGAACTAATCCGCCATACACCATAAATAACTTGTAGGTTTCCACCATGAGCTATTTATTAGTTACAATAAAACATTAAAATTCTGATTTCGGGAGTGTTTAGGTGTAGGTTTCCACCATATTTGAGCACTTTCAAAGTTATATGAATTTAGGCAGATTTTCACAGCCACATATGCCGTAAATAACTTGTAGATTTCCACCATAAGCTATTTACTGATCAAATACAACAAAATAATAAATTCCGATTTCGGGAGTGTTCGGGTGTAGGTTTCCACCATATTTGAGCACTTTCAGAGTTGGAATTTAGGCAGGTTTCCACCGCTACATATGCCGTAAAACTTGTAGGTTTCCACCATAAGTTATTTACTGGTCCAATACAAAAAACATTAAATTCCGATTTCGGGAATGTTCGGGTGTAGGTTTTCACCATATTTGAGCATTTTCAAAGTTAGAACTTAGGCAGGTTTCTACCGCCACAAATGACGTAAATGACTAGTAGGTTTCCACCATAAGTAATTTACTGGTTATAACAAAACAAACATTGAATTCCGATTCCAGGTATGTTCGAGTGCAGGTTTCCACCGCAGTTTAACATTTTTGGAATTAGAGTCTAGCCAGGTATTCACCGCCATTACAAATCACACATTAGCAGTATTTTTCTACAAAAATATTGCTGATGCTCCGGAAAGTTAAGGCTGATAGGTTTTTTAATAAATACAGACTGTTGGTATACACCACAATTTTTCTATTAATCGGGTTGGAAATTTCTCATTTAATCATCATCATTTAAATAATAAATTCTTTTCTTCTATAATTCTAGAAAACTGAAGAATTATTTCTAAGTTGTATTTTTTAAGAAGTCTATTTTTTCGTTCATCTGTTTATACAGGGTGTTCAGACGTGGGAGGGAAATATTGCAGGAGGTGAAAGGTCAACACCACCCCTCTATCCCCAACCACTTGGCCAAAATCCCCCCTGGAAGTTGAAAAAATTAACTTTTATTTCACGATTTTTCACCTTTCGCCCAACTTTTCTCCGAAATTAACCCATTGATGCGCAAAACGAGGATTTTGTGCACGCAAGTTCAATTGTACGATTCGAATAGAAAATTGAGGCCAATTTCCTCCAAATTCGTATACAAGGGGTTTTTGGGGGTGCTCTTTCAGAATCTGGCATTTGTTTTGCATAAAAACTTCAAAAACCCTATTATTTTTTGGGTTTCTTCAAAAAAGTGCCGATTTTGTTGGGTCATTTTTCGTCTCAACATCGATTATCTTGTCGTTGCTGCTATTGAATGATCATATAACTACCAGAAATCGCGGTCCGAATGTCTACACTTTCTCAAACGATGGTTTTGAATTTTTTTTTTTCGCTTTGGTTTTTGCAAAATGGCCATTTTGTACAGCAATGTAATAAAAATTCCGGGATTGTTTTACACGAAAAGGATCAACTTTACAAAAAAAATTTATATGACAAAAAGTGCTTACAATTAGCCAAGGAAAACATGTAAATTCTTTCAGAATTTTTTGGACTATTTTTGGTTTTTTGGATTTGGCCAATTTTTGAAAAATCCAAAAATGTCCCGATCCTTTTTGAGTAAAAATATCACCAAGTTTTTTTATGATGAAATTTGGTGATATTTTTACTCAAAAAGGACGAATTATACGAATAAATTTTATATGACAAAAAGTGATTATAATTAACCAAGGAACACGTGTAAATTTTTTCAGAATTTTTCGGGACATTTCTGGATTTTTTAAAAATTGGCCAAATCCAAAAAACCAAAAATAGTCCAAACAATTCTGAAAAAATTTACATGTTTTCCTTGGCTAATTGTAAGCACTTTTTGTCATATACATTTTTTTTTGTAAAGTTGATCCTTTTCGTGTAAAAAAATCGCGAAATTTTTTATTACATTTCTGTACAAAATAGCCATTTTGCAAAACCCAAAGCGAAAAAAAAATTCAAAACTATGGTTTGAGAAAGTGTAGACATTCGGACCGCGATTTTTGGTAGTTATATGATCATTCAATAGCAGCAACGACAAGATAATCGACGTTGAGACGAAAAATGACCCAAAAAATCGGCACTTTTTTGAAAGAACCCAAAAAATAATAGGGTTTTTGAAGTTTTTATGCCAAACAAATGCCAGATTCTGAAAAAGCACCCCCAAAAACCCCTTATTTACGAATTTGGAGGAAATTCGCCCCAATTTGCTGTTCGAATCGTACAATTGAAGTTGCGTGCACAAAATCCTCGTTTTGCGCATTAATGGGTTAATGTTATTAACATACCTACCTTTTATTTCTTTTAAGTTGCCTATCTAATTACTTTTTCCAAAAAGGTGCAACATGCCCAGGTAGAAAGGGGTTGCAAAAGTCCTGAAATTAAAACATCCTCACAGGTACCTAATTACTGTATTGCACCATAATGGAAAAAGTAAACAATTTAAACAGTAATAAAATAATAAATGTAATCTCGTTAAATAGCGTTATTAGTTTATTATGTCCATTATTGACTCCTAAGTATCCTGACGCTCCGTTTCTAATACCTCCTATGAATTATGGTATAAAAATGGGTAAGTTTGAAAGGACATTTATTTATTTATTTATTTATTCAATTTCATCAATGACTGATTACTTACAAGAAAAAAGAACAATTAAATTGAAGAAAGGAAAAAAAAAGACAAAATCGTGTATGGAATTACAAAAGTCTTTTCTTAATACTAATTTTCGATAAGTTAAAATCAAAGCTATCAAACTTACTATTAAAACAACGAGACATCGATGTGATAGGCTCATTGTATCCATAATTAGTGCGGTTTTGGGGGATGTTTAAAAAATGCCTGGTTCTAACGAACACAGTTTTGGAGATGTTGCGACAAGATTCTAAAGAGTCAAGATTAATGAGCCTGAGACGATGTATATAAGGAGGTAAATGAAAAGGGTCCTCCCAAAAAAGCCTACAAAGAGCAAACCGAATAAATCGTCGTTGTACGGCCTCCACACGATTAATATAAGTTATGTAATAAGGCGACCAAACACAACAAGCTTAGAATAGACTTGGGTCTCACAAAGGTGAGACCAAAGTTGAAGAAGCAAGCGATAAGAACGGGTGTTTAATAGAAAAAATTAAGATAAAATGGCAGAATTCAGTGTTGAAGAGTATGCCGATACAATTTACGTGTACGGTTTAGTAGACAGAAATGATAGTGAGGCCGTACGAGAATACCAAAGGAGATTCCCGAATCGGCGTGTACCTGACAGAAGGGTATTTTCAAGGACTTTCAGAAGGTTAAAAGAAACCGGAAGTATAACTGCCCCCAGAGCAGAAACGCGATCAGGAACACCGGCCGATTCTGCGGACACCGACCAACAAATCCTCAACATCGTTAGGAACAGCCCTGAAATAAGCATCAGGCAGGTCGCACGACGGTTAGGATTGTCTTCAAGGAGAGTTTGGACCGTTGTGAACCGAGAGGGACTACATTCATACCACCATATCCCGGTCCAAGCACTACAGGAAGGAGATTCCGAAAGACGATTGCAATTCTGCACTTGGCTGCTCGAGTATGACATCGAAAACAGAAGGTTTCTAGACCGAATTCTGTGGACGGATGAATCGCAATTCACCCGGGATGGCATCACAAACTTACATAACCTTCACACCTGGTCAGATGTGAACCCACATAGGATAAGGTGTCGGTCCTTCCAGCAAAGATTAAGTGTCAATGTCTAGGCTGGCATCATCGGCAACCAGTTGATAGGACCCTTCATATTGCACAAGTGCTGAATAGTCAGCTATATTCGGACTTTTTGGAGAATACCCTTCCGGATCTGTTCGACGACATCCCCCTGGCCACCAGAAGCGCAATGTATTTACAGCAAGACGGAGCACCTGCGCATACTGGGAACATTGTTAGGGCAAGGTTGAAAGAACATTACCCAGAGCGCTGGATTGGACGAGGTGGACCGATTCCTTGGCCTGCTAGGTCACCGGACCTTACTCCACTGGACTTTTTCTTATTGGGAATGATGAAAGATGAAGTTTACTCAAGAGCAATCAACACCAGAGAAGAATACCAGTTACCAGCAGCCACTGCAGCCACGAAAATACGGGAGAGACTGACTACCATAGACCTCAAACGCGAAATAAGACGAAGGATACTTGCATGCATCGAAACTGGCGGAAAACATTTTGAACAGCTTTTGTAGGACATAAGTTTTAATTGTAATTAGTTTTTAAGCGAACAAAATGTATTTTAACTTGCAGGAGGGATTGGGGCCAAGGGGTTGGGGATAGGGGGGCAGTGTTGACCATTTTGGAAAGGGCTTCGAAATAGTAATTTTTTGAGATCGGTTTGGGGCCGCTGCGATATGTAGAAAAAAGGATAAAAATACAAGAGCGGTTCCCATATAAAGCAACATCCTGATTTACGAATCACCCTGTAATTGCCGAACGGTGCGAGATACCCTCCCCCCCCCCCCCCACCCATATGATTTTTTGCTTGTTTCGGTCTGACCTTTCACCTCCTGCAATATTTCCCTCCCACCTCTGAACACCCTTTGTTAATTTATATTTATAGTTGCTTTTTTATATATAAGTGTTTGCTTAGTGAATTTATGTATTTTTATTTATATTCAAAAAATTTATTTTTTATTTTATAATAAAAAGTTATGTACCTAACGTAAACAAGCGTATTTCAAGCCATATGATCCTTGATCCAACATTTTCCTACACCTTGTTTCTTTAAATTCTATATTGCAGCTATAAGAGGCTGTAATATACATACTATAGGATAGACGCTGTAACAGGTACCATAGTTATAAAATTAGTAATATAGTAAATTTTTACTTTCTGCGGAATTCTATATATAAAAGGACCCTTACTCAGGCAAGGCGGCACCAGGAACAAAAAAGATGAAGTTTCTTATCACAGATTTTTACGAATAGCTTTCAATTTTATCGGGGTATGTTTAGGATGAAAACGGCCTAATTTTATGGTTCTATATCACACGCACACAGTTAAGTTACATTCTAATTCATACTTTAACTTTAAATTGGTTGCAACAATTTCAAGGATATACCAAAGTAGAGAATTTGAGAAGAGTTTTTGAATAAGTGCTAGTATCGCTTATAGTCGAAATTCGACCAATTGTGCAAAGGGATCTAAGCTCATAGAGGTATGAACGTGGTCAAAATGCTTTTTGTTTTGTATAGAAAATCATTCGTGTATGTTCACTTTATTTTACCTCCCTTAACGGTAACATGAACACATTATTTTTGTTTTTGTGCACATCTATGGCACAGCACCTTTCTAATGATAGAAGTTCAATTCAACAAACAATAAAAAAAGGTACGAAAATTTTCGATGTTCACGTATTAATATGGTATATAGATTTATGCAACGTCTCCGGGATGAATCTATCATTTTAATTTTAAATTTAAGTAGAACTTTTGAGAAGAAGTAGTAGAAGGTACTTATGATACATCACAGCGGATGAAGCTCGATTACTAATTAAGCTAGTATAGAAATGTGACATACATACTTCCATTTTTATTTATAAATACCAGATAATATAATTATTTTAGATGAAGATCCTGCTTATCCTGCGAGTGAATTAAACTCTCATGGACCGACCGTGCAGGGTTGGCGAACTAGACCAGAACACAACGTAGAACAGCATGAACTAGTTTTGCGGTTACAAAAACCTGCTCGGATATACAGGATTCAAGTTTTAGCACATCAATATATCATTCGTAAGTTTTTCACATTTCTTAAGAAATATTTTTATACATGCAACATTTCAGCCCAAAAAATTGAATTATGGCTACATTTTACTGAAAAAGGTATCCCTAGTACGCCGTCCAGCCAATGTTTTGATTTTCTAGGATTTATTGCTTTATCGGATAATTCATCAACAAATTATAAATCAAGGGAACTCCAAAGTGTAACGGTATCTCCTCGAAACGGAACACACTTAAAATTACGTTTAGGTCCTCCTTATCCAAATGAATTAAATACCAAGAGACAAATGGCATTGATTGCTGTTAATATTCTTGGTAAGGAGATTGAAAGCTTCGACTCGGAAGAAACAAGCACTTCTATACAAGCTAGTACAGATTTACCAGAAATTCCTCTAGTATCAATATGCGACGACTTACTTTTCTCAATGTATGTTGAAGAAAGTATAGCAGAAATCATAAGAGTAATGGAGCAAAAGAAAATAAAAGCCGTGAATGACGAGCGCTTCGAATATGCTCGAAAATTAAAACTTTGTATGACTGCACTTCGTAGTGCCGGGGAGCGCTTGGGACGTTATTCTTTAGCAAAGCGCCAAGCAGTACAACAAGAAGATTTTACCACGGCTAAACTTCGAAAAGAGCAAACTGAATTGTATAAGAATTCGGTTTTAAAACAACTGCATGTTGAAAAATTGTTGGAACACAGTGGAGTTCAACCTGAAAATGATATATGCTCGGACGCCTATTCGTCGAAGCCAATATTACCTTCTCCTCCGAGCTTACAAGATGTTGCGACATTTTTAGCAGAATCCCATTTTTCAGCAACATTAAGTCCCAAGAGCACAAGTGAGGATAAATCTTTCACGGAAGGTACCAGATTATTAGATGAAGGAACAATTCAGAGTACTAGTGAACATTATTCTGGCAACAATGCAAAAAAGTCATTTGACGAAATTCCAAGCTCTCCCCATTTAACCAATATTGGAAGAAGTCCAAACCGCAGTTCACCTATATCCAATCAGGGATCTTTGAGAAGACGAAATAAAAGTGCTCCAAGAAACAGCTATGAAGACTATGAAGAACGAGCAGTTCCGGCACTCAGACAGTAAGAATTATTATCGTGGCTCGAAATTTAAATTTCGTTTTTATTTATAGTATATGTTAAAGATTTTCGTTATTATTTCGAAACTTTTTCTTAACTATAAAATTTTCAGTTCACATACTAATGAATTTTTAAGGGAATGCCAAGGTACTGCGCTCTTGGAAAGCGATCCTAACCGAGGTCGTTCCCGTTTGAATGATCGCGAGCGACGCCAAGCAGCGCTGCCCATTTTGGTTTTCGGCAACGATCTTGTAAGAAGTTTGTGAGCAATTTTAACAATATATTAATTTAGTGTTTTAGGTGGAACAATTTTATTCAAGACAGTTTCAAGATAGAGAAGATGGTCTTGTGCGTCTTCGAAATTTCTTAAAAGGACAAGAAGATGAAAGTGTTGCTGGAGCCAATAAAATAGCGAGAAGTGCTGCTCTTCTCCTGCATCGCGCAGTAAGAGATGCTGTTTACTCAGTATTTAGTCAGGCAACGGAGACTGTAAGAGCGTTATTTGTTGAATTCGTGCCGAATAGAGTATCTACAAATGAAGTAGCGAGATGTGTTGATCGTTTATTGCCAGAATTATTAGCCAAAAGTGGTGATCCATCTCCCCGCATACATACTCTGGCACAACATACGATTTTAAGCATAGCAGCTTGTCCAGAAGTGCGTGAACAACATCTCGTTGCACCTGCTCTCTCCAGGACTGTTGGTTCCGGAACGCATCCTCGACTAGCATTGAGTAGAATGCAAATGTTAGAACAGCTAGTCCTCAGCCAAGGAATAGGAACAGACAAACATAGTGGATTGACATGTAGAGTACTCTCTGAATGTGGTTGCTCTGGTATACACCATCCAGCGGAACCTGTCAGGAAAGTAGCCGAACGGATTTTACTGCTAGTATATAAAGTTAATCCGAGACTTGTACGAAAACAGTTACCCCCTGATGATGACATCACTAGACGAAATTTGCTTTACCGTCAACTTTTCTCTGAATTCGATAAATTAGATATACAAAGAAAAAAGGAAATGCTGGAAGCAAACAAGCAGTCTCTTGGGCAAACTACCGAAGTTTTGTCTCCTCGATCAAAAGCCCGCGAGAAACAATATTCCCCAAATGAAAATAAGCTACGAAATGTTAAGTATGATTCATATGATATGCAATCACAATCTAAAAGCCCAGAAGTCCAGGCTAGTCCAATGCGACGTTCTGAAACCCGAATATTAAAGAGTAAAAGTGGACACTCCATATTAGAAAATGAAGCAAATGAATTAAGTGCATGCAATGGAAAGCAGGAATATAACGAAAAATTGAAACAATCTATGAGTTCCAGTAATTCAAGGAAAAGTTCGAACTCTAACTCAGAATCAACCGATGAACCTGAGATAATGTAGGCCTGAATGATTTAAATTATATCTAATTATTACAGAAAATTTACAGCAGATGTGCGTTCTGCGACTGGAGTTGCCAAGGTGGTCAATCACAACTGGATAAACACTATTGGAAATTTTGCCCCTTTCTTATGAAATGTCCCCAGTGTAGTCAAGTTTTAGAAGTAGCCGCCCTCAACTACCATTTAATAAGTATATACAATTATATTTCAAAAATGTCCTGATTCCTAACGCATTTTCAATACAGATGAATGTGAAGCCAAAGGAAGTTATATGACATGCGGAAGATGCACCGAAGCGGTACATCGGAGTTTATATGAACTTCATTTAATGGAAGATTATTGTAGAGGTAATAACCCATCATTTGTTAAAACATTCCTAAAGAGTACTGACTCAGAAATCCTGTGCCCAACTCTATTTTGAATTTATGGCTGTGATCGATAATTGCCACTTATCTCATGCGATTTGGGCTCTTATCACCTTCAGTGAAAGTACATAAATTTTCTTTTTATTAAATCACCATGTAGTCTTACGGATTGTCCGTAGAGTAATTCACCCGGTGTCACGACAAATTCTTCTCGAAGTGTTGTTCGAAGGCCGAGTAAAATTGAAGATAAAATTTCCGACCAAGAATCCGTTTTATAAGCTTTTATATCTGTTTTTAGTGTTCTGGGCCAACGTTCCAAAAAACGTTTGATTGCGGGTGGTATGGAGTAGTTCGATTATGTTTGAATCCTAAAACTTGTGAGAGTTCTTTAAAGAGTGCAGATTCGAATTGTCTATAATTTGTGACTATAATTTTGGGAATGCCGAAATGAGAAATCCAACCGCGGTAAAGAGCTTCCGCCGGGGTTCGGCAACCTTAAGGCTTAGGCCATTGAGTGAAACGATCGATTATCGTGAAATAATATCTGAAGCCGTGTGAAGGAGGAAGTGGACCAATAATGTCCATATGAATTGTGTCTAAACTACCTGAAGTGGTTGGAAATGAGCCGAAAGTATTTTTAGCATGACGGGAAATTTTATTTTTCTAACACGCTAAACAGCTTCAGGTCCAATTGTTAACATCGTTTTTAATAGATGGCCTAAATTATTTCGATGTTATTGTTTGTTGCTCGAATGTTAGTATGAGATAAATTATGGATTGAATTAAAAACTTGTAGACGGAAGGATTCCGGAATGTAAGGTCTAACGCAATAGTTGGAATTTTCGCAGTAAATTTGTTTGTCACTTCCAAGTTCCAATGACGTGTAATTTTGAAAATTTATATGTAGTGTTTTCTAAAAAAGTTTTCAACTGGCTATCGGTCTCTTGTGCAATAGCGAAAGCTTCAAAATTTATAGAGGATGGGAAATGTAGTTCCTCAACCCGTGAAAGAGTATCTGCTACTACGTTGTCCAATGGGCCGATGAAATCTAAGTATCTAGCGTGTCTTGGAGAAGCTTTTTCTAGATTTTTCTTCAATGTGAAAATTAAAGATTTATAATCTGTGAATAATGTAAAATTTCTGTCTTCTAAATGATATCGAAAATAGTTTATTCCTTTGTAAGCTGCTTATAATTCTCGATTATAGGCTTCGTATTTGAATTGTGCTGAACTTAATTTTTTTGAAAAAAGCCAAGAGGTTTGCCAAGTGTTATGAACTCTTTGTTTAAAGAAGCGCCAATTACCGTATCTGCAGTATCCACGAATAAAGCTAGTTGAGTCTTATTGTGAGGAAAAGCCAAAAGAGTAATTTTTTCTAGTTGTAATTTAATGTTTTCAATTGCTTCAATAGCCTCAGATGTCCAATTAATTTTTTTGAACCGTTTTTTTATTACCAATGAGGTATTTATTTAATAACAACTGATGTACAGCCGGCAGAAAACGTCGATAAAAATTTACCATTCCAAGAAAACGTCTGAGTTCTTTAACTGTTGAAGGTTGTTTAAATTTAGTAATTGCTTCAACTTTCTCTGGAGATGGTTTAATGCCTTTTGAATTTATGAAATGACCGAGAAACTTGACTTCTACTTGTAAAAAGTTACATTTCTCCACCATTACTAGGCCGTTGTATTGAAAGCGTTTGAAAATTTCTTCGTAAATCTAGATTCAGAGTAAGAGTTTTTTTACCGTTTATAATTATTGAAAAATTTGCTACAGATAATTGTAAAGATGCGGGTAATAATTTTGTTGCTGGTGGAGGAGGAATATACGCAATATCCGCTCCAGTGTCTATTAAATAGTGTTTATTTGTTGATCTGAGAAAAATATGTAAGCGACTGTTGTATTTGCCTTTATTATCTGTCGCCATAGATGATATGCGCTTTATTTATTTTTTTTTTTTGATCGGTTGTTCAAGTCACGGTTCAGTTGCTTTTTGTTTTTTTTTCAATAGACGACCCATCGCTCAGCATGCAAGAACATTACCGCCACGCCACGAACCCATTGCTGCAAGCGGTATAAACGTTCCTTATACTTACGTTACGCATGCAACTTTAAATTAATATTTCTCGAGAATAAAAAAGAGTTGCATTTTGCCATTTTGCAAAACTCTTAAGGAGACCCTCCCCTACAATATGTATATATAAAAGTAATGGGAATCTGTGAGTCCCATGTCTGATACTCCCCTTGTAAGTCGATTTGGTGAACGACTTGGTGAATATCTAGAAGAGTGATGAGCAGAGCTGCTTCGGTCACGGCTTTTTAAAGATTTAATTTCCAAAGACATTTCCTGAACCTGTTTAGAGAGACGAAGAATTTGCGAAGTTAGGTCCGATAAAATGTTAGTGTCAGAATGTACGGATGACCAAGTGAACGCCGAGGGTTTAATATTAACACATTCCCGACCGCAATTTTGTTTAAGAGAAATTCTCTCGCACCAAATGCATTTTCTGCTATAAGTATCTTCTAAATTATGTTTTGAATCTATTAGTAGGCTTGCGGTCGGTAAGGTGTTAATTTCGAAAATTTTGTCTGCGAAATCAGCCAATTCTGAAAGTGGGCCAGAATTGCATGACAAAATGCTCTCATATTTCCCAGATGTCTCTACATCATGCATTATTTTATTTATTTAAAATGTCGTCACTCAAATTCTCGTTTGATAAATTGGAGAACGATCACCCATAACAATGTCGCCAAGAAGTTTATTAAATTTTTTGTTTCACTGGCTGAAAGACGAGATATTAATACATCCTTTAGTTGAGAGTAACGATGCCGCGGATCAGAATTTTCTAAGAAGTTAGAATCTAAGCTTCCATCCAATGCGGAGAGAACGTGGTTCAATTTTGCTGGTGCTTATTCTAACAGTCGTCTCACCTAGTGAGATTTCTGAGATTGATTGTCACATGAAACTCATTCGCCTATTCCAGCAGTCGAGTAATGTGACACATCAAGCATGTGAACAAATAAAAATCTAAACGGTAACACTTGAGCGTGATTGATATTTCAAGATTTGAAGGGTCCTGCGAACGTTTTTTTTTTGTTAAATTGTTTTCTATCAGAGCGTAAATCGTAATCATTTAAAATGAATAGTAGTGTGTTGTGGTTCACTAGCAGTAACGAGCAAGAAAACCAAGAAGAGCTATACTGAAGGCGACGAAAAATACTAGATAATTCCAATCCGCACAAGATGAAGATGTTGATATAAGAGACCAAGCAGTAAGAATTAGAGACGAAATTATGTCTTCCATTTCACATGGATAATCCTGAAAATTTTTTAAATAAAAATTATTAGTGAAAAATATGCTAATTTATTCAAACAAACAACTAAATCTCTCCAACTATAAAACTAGGAATATAAATAATTTCTTTTTGGTCTTTATAGCAGAACTTCTTGCTCTATTGTTACGAACACAAATGGTTGCTTATTGAGCCCTATTATGGAAGCTGATTTTGGTCGACTGCGATACTAAAAACAGTGTCTTCGTTAGTTGAGTCAGCCAAACTCGGCTTCCATAATAGAGCCCATCGATTCTTATAACACAACTTCTTTCTCCATTACTGGGACTGGCTACTTTTTCGAGAGTAAGGACATGTATAAGTCTCTCTTCTAGAACTCTCTCTTCTACCATTGAAAAGTTGTGGAGATTATTTGGTGGACCCGTGGAATTTTATTCTTTTTTATCAGCTTGTAATTTTCTCTTTACCTTTCCAGTCATTCTATACCTGAAAATATAAGCAGTGTAATATTTTGGTAATTTAAAAAATGTTTAATTTATACCATTCTAAATTTGTGCTGACTGAAGGACTTATGCTAGACTTTAATTTTGGTCCATTTCACCTGAAAAAAGCGTTCGACAAGACTCATCACTTCACAAGGACGTTTGTCGTAAAAATCAACTCCTAGAATAACCAAAAATGTGAGGTTTGGCGATTTTTGCGACATTTGTCACGTGAATAGCATATCAGAATAGCAAAAGCTGAAAGTGGCAAATCTCACTAGGTGAGGCGACTGCCAGAATAAGCACCGCTATTTCAGTTGAAATTCTGGGAAGCTCGTATTGCGCTTCGAGTAGCTGAAACCAGAATTTTGATGCATTTCTCCAAAAGGAGAACTTACTGAAAAGGTGGAAATTTAAGGTATTATTGTTTGAAGTACAACACGTCGCGTCGTCGAGGCGATGGAAGTGGATCGCGATTTTGATTCCCGTAAGTTTGACTTTCGAAACTTTGATTCCCGGGAATCATGGAGACCACGCGGTCTCTCTGATGATTGATGTTGATTGTTTGCTTCTAAGGTAATGATGATTTTGGTTGATGATTGGCTTGTGTAGGTTACATGCTGCTAGTCGTGACTGGTGACCCTTTGTGTGGATCTTAAAATATCCCTATACTCAAATAGAGGAAGAAACCACTCACAAGAAGTTGTAGAAATCTTCAAATATCCTAATTATCGATTTGAAGAGGAAACCACTTTTTTTTAAATTAATTTTGTAAAGAATTGTTTTGCTTTTTATTTATAGGGCTTTGTTTAATTGATTTCTGTCACCGACTGAACATTTTTTTCCTTTTTAAAACAAAACCTACACCAAAGTTATCTAGATACAACACTACTAGATTTTATATAATATTTACTTTACATACTAAGTCAATTTAAAGTTGCCATAATCAATACTACTCTTTTACATGTAAATTTAAAATTAAAATTTGGTTAATGTGTGAAAGGATGGTATTTCACACATTAACCAAATTTTGACAAACGAAAGGAATTCACAATAGTAAAACTAAACAGTTCTCAATGGCTTTTGGTCTTTCGGTTGTAGCGGAGACAACCACCACATTCTCTTCACCCCCGTCCAGGAAGGTCGTCGACTGTTACTGACTCCAAATACCAATTTACCCACTTCACAACGAACTTCTTTAATTGCCTTTGCAGTAGCAGCATACGACAACTTTGGTCGTTTTGGATGCGTGCACAGAAACACTGCTTCACACCGTTCCGCGTATTTTGAACTCATTTTGAATAAGTTGCGCGCACTGTGACGTTTTAAGTGACGCTAAAATGAATTAGTATAGGCATCGTAGCCCTTCTATGGTACAATCACTTACAGAAAAATCTCTCTCTTTTTCTGTAAGTGATTGTACCATGGAAGGGCTACGATGCCTATACTAATTCACTTTAGCGTCACTTAAAACGTCACAGCTGGCTTTTATCTGACAAAATATAAAACAAACAAATAATACAACTGATGAACTTCAAATGCTATAGTATTAATATTAAGATATAGAGGATGAAAGAATTATGAATTCAAAATGTAAAGCAAAAAATAATGTTTATATTATAATACAAACAACTACAAGTAATATAGTAGAATAAGTAATGATAGATACAATAAAGTAAATAATTCAATAGTAAATGTTATAATAATATATTTTATAGTTAACAGCACAGATAATATTATAGTTACAGGATATCCAATATAACATAGGATTCACAATAAAAAAAAATGAAAAAAACAGAAATAATTTTCAGCAGGCTTCAAAAATTTGGTATAGTCTCCTAGTCGCCTTGAAGTCAAAAGATCAAGTGATGAAACACGAAAATGATACATAGCGATACAGCGCAACAGAAGAATAGGTAGAAACTACTATATTTCAATGTGTAGTTTCGTCATTTTCTATTCGCTGCCTGTGTGCCTTTTCCCCTTGAAAAATGTATTCGTTGCGATTAGCACGCAGCTCAGGGCTCCCAAGAAAAATGCAACTATATCCCCATCGCGCTTCACCCCTACACACAAACCCACACCACAATCCCTCATTGCAGCGCCTAAGTAACGTACTCATGGCCGGAATGTCGCTAGAAGCACCAAGCATACAATATACAGGGTGATCCAAAAGTCTGGAAACGGCTAAATAACTTTCGAGGAATGCATGTTGGAGAAAAAAGTTTCGGACAAAAGTTTTAGGAATTTTCCCTGGCTATTCAATGGTGGCCGTAGATTTGACCTTGACCATGGCCTTGAAGGTCATTTCCAGGTCAAATGGACTTTTTTAAATTGGAACCTATATTTTTGACCACGGAAATGGAAAGAGCCGAAAATTTCACGTCCGACTATGATCTTAACCATAACCTCGAAGGTCATATCAAGTTCAAGATGGCTCTTCAAAAAGGAAATCTGCATTGTTACTGCGGATTTGGAAAGAGTGGAAGTTTTACGTGCGAATGTGGCCTTGACCACAACCTTGATCTTGGCCATAACCTCGAAGGTCACTTCAAGGTCAAGGTGGTTTTTTGAAGGGGAAATAATATTTTTGGCCACGGAAATGGAAAGACTATGACCTTGACCATGACGTCAAAGGTCATATCAGGGTCAAGATGCTTCTTTAAAGGGGAACGTCAAATTTTCTGCTCTTTCCATTTCCATGGCCAAAAATATGGTTTGCCCTTCAAAAAACCATCTTGACTTTGATATAATCTTCAAAGTCATGATCAAGGTCATGGCCAAGATCAAGGTTATGGTCAAGGTCACATTCGGACGTAAAACTTTCTCCCTTTCCAAATCCGCAGTAACAATGCAGGTTCCTTTTTAAAGAACCCTCTTGACCTTGATATGACCCTCGAGGTCATGGTTAAGATCATAGTCGGATATACAATTTTCCGCTCTTTCCATTTCTGTGGTCGAAAATATGGGTTCCAATTTAAAAAAGACAACTTGACCTTGAAATGACCTTTAAGGCCATGGTCAAAGTCAAATCTACGGCCGCCATTGAATAGCCAGGGAAAATTCCTAAAACTTTTGTCTAAAACATTTTTCTCCAAAATGCATTCCTCGAAAGTTATTTAACCGTTTCCATACTTTTGGGGCACCCGGTATACAGTTAGGTGCAAAAGTGATTCAATGTTGCCTGAGAAATCACTTTTTAAGACTTATTTTGAAAATGATAGCGAATCATTTTAAAATGAAATTATATTTTATTTAAGTACACTTCAATGAATTAAATTATTGGTAACAGAAGTGGGAAAAAATTCAGTAAGTACAATTAATTCAAATTTTACAATGATTCAGTTTTGCACAATAGAAATTAAATAACTTCATCAAAAATTAATAGTAATTTAGTATTTTGTCCAAAGCCCCTTAGACTTCTTCATTTCTTTTATGCGGTTTGGTAGACTTTTGGCAAGCTTTTCACAAAGGCTTGGAGGTATCTTTTGCCACTGTTCTTGAACTCTCTCCCAGAGAATGGCTAACGAAGATGGTGGTGCAGTGTAGTCCTTGCTTAGTGCAGATTTGAGATAAGCCCAAAGATTTTCTATTGGATTGAGGTCTGGGCTTTGTGCAGGCCAACAAGAACGTTAATCTCCTGTGTTTGAAGCCATTGTTGCACCTTTTTTGCCATGTGCTTTGGATCCCTATCATGCTGGAATATGATTTGGCTTTGAGGAATGGGCATACATCTCATGGATTTTAATAATTCTTTCCTTAGAATATCTTTATACATATTTTGATCCATGCTACCTTCGATCAGCCGCAAATCCCCCACTCCAAAAGCACTAAAACATCCCCACAGCATGATGGAACCACCGCCGTGCTTCACAGTTTCTTTCACATGTCTACGTTTCAGACACTCTCCTTCCCTTATCCAAGCCCAGGACCTTCCATCGGTACAGTAGCGGTTGATTTTAGTCTCGTCAGACCATATCACATTTTTCCACTCTTCGTCCGACCATTCGTACTTCTTGATGAAGGCTTTTCTGGCGTTAATAATTTTTTTTGACAGTGCCGGCTTTTTTTTTTCTTTTCAATGGCCTTAACTTTAAGCTTTTGTAGCGTACGAGCGGCAGTCCATCGGCTGATCTGTTTGCCGGTAGCTCGCTGCAATTCTTTTGCGGCCTCTGAAGCTGTCGAAACACTTCCAAATAGTATATATTTCGCCAAAGCGCGCTCATCCTGGGCAGACAGTTTCTTGGGCCTACCTCCTGAAGAATTCCCATTGTCCACTTTGCACTTTTTTTTTAAGCGAACGACTGTTGCCTGACTTAAACCACATTTTTTCGCCACATAACGCGTTGACTTTCCATCATTCAGGAGTTCTTCGACTTGTTTTTTAACAAGTTCTGGAACAGACTTCATTTTTTCCTTTTATTTAAAAATTATAATTAATTTAAACTAAACTGGTGCAATACACACATTTTTACCTTACTATGTAGAATTAAAGGAAAAACAAAATATAATAAAATGCTGATAAAACGTATTCTGTAGGCGATAAGTAAGCTGACTACGACTATGACTACAAGTGACCAAAAGCATGGTGCAAAACTGAATCAATGAAAAAGTAACGGTACGCAAATATGATGAATTTTTTTCTTAAAAAAATAATTCGAAGTGTGTTGCCAGACTTGAAGATTCTTAATAACAAAGTGTTTTGTAATCATAAAGTCTCTAGAACAAAGTATTTACAAAAAACATACATAGTTTTTAAACACTGAATCACTTTTGCACCTAACTGTACATAAAAGTGGCGATTCTAAAACATTATAAAAGAATTCAGTTCTTGCAAACCGGAATCAAAATTAGATTTTTTTTTTAAGTAAATCATACAACGGCTTAGAGATGATATCAAAGTCTCGTATACATTTTCGGAAATAGGAGCATAGCCCTAGGAAACTGTGTACATTTTTGAGATTCTTTGGGATTGGAAATTCGCTAACGGTTTTTAAGCTTTCGCTATTTGGCCTCACACCACACCCTCTCGATTTACACTGTATCCCAAATAAGTTTTTCCTCATAAAGGAACTTACATTTGTCATAACGCAACTCTAACGAGTATTGTTTTACTAAGCGTAAAACTTCCTCCAGTATCTCCAGGTGCGATAAGTAAATTATCCAGATATACAAACAATTTATCTTTTGCTATTAATTTTCGAAACATCTCGTTTACCTATCTTTGAAAAACTGAAGGAGCATTCTTCAGCCCAAAAGGCATTCGTAAATACTCAAATTGTCTGATCTGGGTTACAAAAGAAGTATATTTTACGGATTCCTCTGATACCTTTACATGGTAGAATCCACTTCGGAAATCAAGAATTGTAAAATATTTTTTGTCGCGTAACCTAACCAACAAATCTTCAATTAAAGGAAAAGGATAGTTGTCTTTAATTGTTACACGATTTAATTCGCGATAGTAGACACAAAGTCGTAATTCTTTATTTTTCTTTTGTTCTAATACTATAGGCGCATAGGGAGAATAACTTTCTCTAATTATATTTCTATTCAATAATTCATCAATTATTTTAAATAACTCTATTTTGTGTGTTTACGGCAATCTTCGCAGCAGCTGAATGGAGCGTCATTAATCAATCGGATTTGCATACGAAAATTCAAATCCTGTTTATCGTTTCGATGGTCATCAGTCCAAGAGGATTGGGCAAGTTGATGTACTTTTGTTTGCGCTTGAAAGGAACGTTATCATTTAGATTACGAGTTTTGCAAAAAGCTTCCACATTTATATTTAAAATATAAATTTAAAAATCATCCCGAAAAGTTATTATTATCATTTCCATATTCCTCCACCGTTTTAGTAATATTATTCGCTTTGACACAGTCCTTAGTGCTATTAATATAAGGTCGCCCGGAGCAAAGTTGCGCATATTTTATGAAAGATATATTTTTTATGGTAACATGTTTATTTATTTATTTATTTAGCAAGAATTGTTTCGTACAGAAATGTTGAAATAATTCCCTATTACACAAAACAATAATAAAGTTAGGATAAGAATAAATAAAAATGTACTAAAAATTAGCTAAGGTGGACATACAATGATTACAAACTAAGTTTACTACAAACAGTTTGCTTAACCCATTTCTTCCCAAGCGGACATTTTATAGTCGATTGGTTTTTCGTGTGTAAAAACCCTAAAACTAACAAAATAATATTAGAAAAAAACATATTCTTAAGTAAAAAGACCTGCTCTTTCCGAATCTGAGGTCAGATTTGAAAAAAATTTCACCACAAATTAAATATGGCCGCCTGAAAATGCCGAAAATTTAAGCATCGACTGTTAAATTTTAATGATTTACATTACGATTTATTTTGAAAAAAAACGTTCAAAAGCTACTTATACTGCATCATTACAATGTATAACAGCAACAAAGGTCATTAAAATGTTGGTACCAAATATTGCTTCGAGTGCAAAAATCATTTTTGCGATACTTGTTTCAGACAGTATCATCATATTCACGTGAAAACCACAAAATCATCTCAAAGAATATGTAAAGCTAGCGATCTTTGTAGAAAACGTACCAACATTTATTGCGCTGAATGTTTCGGTTAATTGTTTTAATGACCTTTATTGCTGTTATACATTGTAATGATGCAGTATAAGTAGCTTTTGAACGTTTTTTTTCAAAATAAATCGTAATGTAAATCATTAAAATTTAACAGTCGATGCTTAAATTTTCGGCATTTTCAGGCGGCCATATTTAATTTGTGGTGAAATTTTTTTCAAATCTGACCTCAGATTCGGAAAGAGCAGGTCTTTTTACTTAAGAATATGTTTTTTTCTAATATTATTTTGTTAGTTTTAGGGTTTTTACACACGAAAAACCAATCGACTATAAAATGTCCGCTTGGGAAGAAATGGGTTAAATGAGCTAAAAGAGCAGTTCAGAGGACCAATTTGGAGTCTGTCATGGTTTCTCTGCAGACGAATCAACGGAGAGTTAAAATACACATCGAGCAAAGTTTTTGGCGGTGCAAAGATGTTACAGTTTCTACTGGCAAATACTGGTTCGCGAATATTAAGTTCGTCGAGTAAGGTAGTGCTTAAAAGCCCGTTAAATATACGATACAGAGCGCATTCGTCAAGATAAAGTCTTCTCTCATCGAGTCTAGGCAAATTAAGGGTAAGAAGTCTTTCAGCATAGGGAGTATACGATTTGTTGAATTTTCTTAAAATACTCCGGGAGAATTTTTTCTGCACATCTTCTATTTTGTCCGATTTAATTTGGTGGTGAGGTGACCAAACAGGTGAACAATACTCTAGAGTGCTACGTACTATTGTCAAAAATAAAAGTCTAGCTGTCGAAAGTTTACCGAAGTTAGTACAGGTGCGAAGGATAAAACCAGTTAGCCTAAGGGATCTGGAGCAAACGTCATCTATGTGAGCGTCAAACTTTAGTTTATTGTCAAATGTTACACCAAGATCCTTAAATTGGCTAACTTCAGTTAGTGACACAGAACATAGGCAGTAGTCATGTATCACAGGAGATCTTTTAAAGCAATAGGTCATTTTAAAACATTTACTTATATTAATGGTCAAGCAGTTAGTATTGCACCAATCTTGTAGAGCAATTAGGTCACCTTGAAGAGTATCACAGTCATCACTTTCGATCACTCGGAAAATCTTGAGATCGTCAGCGTATAAGAGACAGTCAGAGATTATCTTTGTAGTCAAGTCATTAATAAATAACAAGAAAAGTAGTGGACCGAGTATAGATCCTTGTGGAACACCGGAAGACGGCACAAACTCAAAAGAGGAACACCCAGAAAACACAACCTTAAGTCTACGGTCAGACAGATAAGACGAGAGACACGACAGTAAAGGCCCCTGCAATCCATACACTTTTAATTTGTGACAGAGTATGTCATGACTAACATGATCGAAGGCTTTAGAGAAATCTGTGTAGATGGTATCCACTTGTTGATGTTGCTCCAAAGCCTTTGAAACAAAGTGCTGGAACTCGAGTAGGTTGCTTGTTGTGGATTTACACTTAATAAAACCATGTTGTCTAGGTGACATTAAAGGATGAAGAACAGCGGAAAGAGAGTCGTATATCAGCCTCTCAAAAAGCTTACTAAAGCAATTGAGGATGCAGATAGGACGGTAGTTTACCGCTGCACATTTGTCACCTTTTTTGAAGATAGGAACAACATGAGCGTGTTTCCACTGTTCAGGAAAAATACCCTCTCTGAGAAAGGAATTAAAAATTATTGTTAAGGGGTAACACAATGCATACGCCAACTCCTTGACAAAAAAGTTTGGTATGCCATCAGGTCCAGCAGAGGTTTTGGAATCAAGACCACTAATACAATTAAACACATCATCAACACTAAAAGACAGACTAGACATAGATATTGCACAAGATAAATTATCACAGTCTGGAGCAGGATTATGCCTGACGAAGGTGGTGCTAAAAAATCTAGCAAACATATTGCAAATGGATTGTGGATCAGAGGCAATCTCGTCATCAGGATGAAGAGTTAAGGGAGGCACGTGTTGGAATCTGGATCCCCTAACGTAGTTCCAAAAAGGCTTGGTGTTGTTACAACGCAGCTGGGCTTCGACTTCGTTTAGATAATTATTATAAGTAGTTTTTAATAGTCGCTTCAGGTTTGAGCGACTACTAGAGAATAGTTTGTAGTTCTCTGGCGACTTATCACGTTTGTATAAAAGTCTGTGACGTTCCTTGATTTCAAAAGCTCTGTTAATATCTGAAGTGAACCACACCGGTTGTTTCCTTCGCACCGAATTGTAGAAAGGGACATTTTGAGATATTAAATCCTCAAGAATGCGATAGAAACAGGATACAGCCTCATTGCAAGGTTTATTCAGAAGCAAATCCCAGTCTACATTGAGTAGCTCTTTAAGAGTAATGAAATTTGACTAGTTAAGAGTAATGAAATTTGACTTAAAAAAGTTACGAGAACGGTTTCGGTCTGGACAAGTTGAGACATGACTCGCACATAGTTCAGTAGCTCAGTTATTGTTCTAGCGTGCACCAGCGCTAGGTGTTCGCTATGGGGTCCGGTTCGAAGACAGAATTAAAGAATGTTATAAGTGATCGTGAACATCGAGTTTTTCTGAAATTTTTGTTTCTACAAAATCTTAATGCTATCGAAGCCCACCGTCAATGAGAAAATATTGTAGATCACAACGCCCTCAGCAAGCGAACAGTGCAGTTCTGGTTCAAACGCTTCAAATGGGAACGGGGCGACAATGAAGAACATCGAGGGGGTGACCGAATTTCAGATGAGATTTTGCAAAAACGGATCGATTTAATTCAGTCAGCTTTTAGTCAAACGCGTTCTTGGTCTCTTACCTCTTTGTCGGCTAATTTGGGAATTCCAATGTCAATTGTGCATGAAATTATTACCAAAAAACGAAATATGAAAAAGTCTGTGCTAAATGGGTACCTCACGAACTTAATTCGAACCAAGGGGAAAAACACGTAGTATACTGTTCTTATAATTTAGAACTATACAATCAACCAAAAAGTCGACTACAGCATACAGATTATATTTTATTTTATTTTATTTTAAGCACATGCAACTTTGCTCCGGACGACCTAATAAATAGCTCATCACGTCCGTGACAATCCTCATTCTGACCACCATCCTTTTTTCATAAACTCATATTGGCAAGTTTAAGAAAATCTCTACCCACAATGGATGGTGATCTCATACTGTAATCTTTCACAATAAACATACTTAAGCAAATAATCTTATTGTGAATAGATAGATATCTCAATATTTACTCTACCTTCTATTTCTAATAGGCTATTATTAATTCTGTGATATCCGTTGCTATTTGCAGTCATACTAGAGACCAGACCTTTGGGAACATACCTTGCTAGAACGAAACTTATTGGGCTACCAGTATCCCAAAGTGTAGATAAGGAACTCGTACACGCTGATGTCTCTGATGTACTCTCTCGGGGTAGGAATTTGTAGATAACTTGATGTTGAAAATCTTCGTAATCTGCTCTCCTTATTGGAGGAGGTTCTATCTCGTTCTGAATAACAGACACTGATCCAAAATTCGCAGGTTCGTCTAATCCGGAAGTTCTAGTGCACTCATACGATTTGTGACCCTGACATCCGCATTTGAAGCAGGAGTTCTTGAGCTTTTTAGGTTTGCTGCAGTTAGTGCTTAGATGACCTTTCTCGTTGCAATTAAAGCATTTTCGCAATGATTTGTTGACGAGTGGGCGATACTTAGGTTCAACTTTAGAGGATGTTAAACCATAATGTGAGGTAGAGAAAGGGCAAGAAGAGGAATTTTTAATTTTTTCATATTTATGCAAATATGTTTTAAATTCAGCAATAGTCTACGCATTATAGAGAATGGTCTTGTTTACGTCTGAGTCTAGAATACCCTTTATCACATAATGAATCAGGTCAACCTCCTCGATGTCCGTTAACGATGCTATTTCATTATAGGAAATATTGTTGAAAACTCTCTGTGCTCTTCTTTTTTCTACGACGAAGCTCATCGTGTATGTCAGCCTGGGTAACCTTCTTGTCGAACTCCTCCAGCAATGCTGCCTTCAACCTTGCCCACATCGTAGCATGTGAAGTCCTCAAAAACAATTTAGCCGTCCCTGTCATCAACCGTTTCGAATAGATGTAACAGCTTCTCGCATCCCAAAAGAAAGTTTCTGCTGCCTCCTCGAAAAGCTGAATCCATCTTCTCACACATAAATTATCATCTCCGCTGAAATTTGAGACTGAATCCTCTACATCCTTAAAGGATAATTGAACAATCTTTCGTTCAGATTCTTCAGACAGCAACGAAATTTCCCTCTTAAGCCTGATAATTTCTTGTTTCTTCAAAAGCGCCTGCTGAAGTGCCTCTTTTTCTTGATCTAGGTCTGGCGATCCATCGTCCTCCATACTTAGGCTGGAATCCTTTACTGAGGTAACTGCATTTGAGTCAGGAAGCGGCTCCTCTAACAATGCATGGAGCTCGGTTGCTGTAAGGTTCTTGGCGGCCTTATCCAATCAGGCCTTCAGTGCAGACGTCCTTCCGGTGGTGTCATATTACATGGCCTACTTATAAATATATTTAGAATATTCCATGTCCTACACCAATACCAAGATGGTAGAATGTTTTGGACACTCAATTTTATAGCACACTGGTATGCAAGTTGTCTAACTTCTTCAGGTAGAACGCCGAAGTAGAGTAAGCCCACTCTTAATTTTCTTGACATACTTTTTCAGTGTTGTATGGCAAAATTCTAAATTACGTGCTACGGTTTTCTGTTTGCACCCATCCTTAATCACAGCATCAGCAGCCCGTTGTAATAAATTGGGAAGTAGTCCCCCTCTGTGTTTTACGCTTGTAGGTTCTCATTCTGTCAAACAAAATAATAAAGGTTAGTGAAGGTTAGTTAGGGGCATAACCAGCCTCGAATAAAAGGCACTTAATACCCCATTGCGAAGACATTAAGATTTTGTCACATTGTCAAAAAAGCACTGATACAAAGCATTAAAACAACATAGATTAATATGTACCGATAAATTACAAACACTTTAGTAAAACTCCCATGTCTATAAGTGCCAATTTAAGATCAAAAAATATAACCATGAAAATAGTTACTCATGTGGCGCGCGCTGGAGGACCGCTACACACACACCCGCTCGATCCGCGTCGCTGAAGCGACCCCTAGTCATTTCACGACGCATTAAGACAGTATAGCTATCTCTTTTTGCTTTTGAGATATTTGCAGCGGAACAACTTACCCCCGGCACTTCCAGCCCCGCTCTCCCTTACATATTTTAGTTAATGATTGGATAAGCCTACAGCGACATGAGTTTTGTTCCGGAAGGTCATGTACCTCTAATCTCACAATTTTTAGTAATTTCACAATAAACTCGATGGAGGATGAGCAACGGGTTGATGCAATTTACACATATATCTCTAAAGCTTTCGATAAAGTTACCATCATATTCCTTGTTATGAAGCTGGAAGATATTGGCTTTCATTCTAGTCTACTAAAGTGGATTTCTTCATTTCTCTCTGGTCGTAGACAATTTGTTAAGTTAAATAATGTTCTATCAAGAGTTATATTATGTTATAATGTATACATACAAGTCTTCTATGTATTTAATATTTGCGGACGACTTAAAATTATTTTATAACATTAAATCTTTAAGTTACTATTGCTTCAACAAAATTGTAATTCTTTTCTTATATGGTGCAAAAACAATGCCCTTTCACTAAACATTTCTAAATGTAAAGTCATGTATTTTTACCTAACAGCATCTCCCATTGATTTTGATTATAAAATTTATAGTGTCTCTATTCTAATAGTGTCAATGATTAAGAATTTAGGTGTATTGTTTGATGCTAAGTTATCCTTCAGTCATCACATCAGATCTCTGCACGTTTATAGGAAAACTTATCGATGTAATGCGGAGTATAAATCAAACGGAAAAAGTCAAAGATGTTCGCCGTTATTGTTGCGACTGTGCTAATGGCAACTAAAAAGTCGCATGTGGCTTTCTTAACCTTTAACGGAGGAAAGGCCACGCTCCTTGGCTACAACACTTATTCCACAGAAAAAGAAAGGTCCCAATACGTAAAGAACTGAGTTTCATTTAATTTATTTATCATTGATATAGTTTATATCAAATATTGCAACTTATTATATTATATAGTTAGTTGACCATATACTGACAAGAAATATGAAACAAAAGAAGCTCTCGAACGTTAAGGGTTAATACATTATTTGGGAAGTGCGAGGTATAAATCTCGCATAGTTCGTCCGGCAGAAATATTAATGAATATTGTTATACATTTCAAATGATTAATAAAGCTATTTAACGTACCTAGACTTTTTAATACAGCTTAATTTATGGGACGTTTTTTTTACATGTTGCACCCTTTCGACTTTGAGAAAATTTGACATATTGCTAAAGGATATATAGAGCAATATTTAGTATTTTTTTCGAAATGGTCAATCAAAAGCAAGTCATAGAAAAAATAAAATTAGAATTTTTATTGAAAATTCATATACACACATACAGGGTGTCCAGGAAGTAGCGCGCCAAAATTAAGGGGATGGTAGTTTGGGTCATGACCTACCAGAATATCAAAATATGACCTTAGTGAAAACCTCACCGTTTTCGAGATATTTGGGTTTTTATGAAAAATTAAATTTTCACTACCTTTTGTCAGATTATTGACTAGTTGGTGTACATAAAAAGACATGTTATCATTTTTTTGTTTTTGCTAAAATATTCTAGATAAGTTGGCCTACCTGGTGAGCATGTAATTTTTAATAACTAACACAAGACCGTTGCGAAAAAAAATAATTAAATTTTTTTTTTTGCTGCTCAAAATTATTTGACTCTGCTTTGACCTTCACTGGTGAAAAAAAAATGTACTAGGCAGTGATGGGAAAGCAATTCAAAAAATTGCTTAATTAATACAGATTTCAGAAAATTATAACATCACTCATTTTATTCATGAATAACGAGATATTGCCATGTTCATTTTAAATCAAATTTAATTTTTCATAAAAACCCAAATATCTCAAAAACGGCGAGGTTTTCACTAAGGTTATATTTTGATATTTTGGTAGGTCATGACCCAAGCTACCATCCCCTTAATTTTGGCGCACTACTTCCTGGACACCCTGTATAACGGATAAAAAAATATTGGAACAAACTCTAGAATGTTTCGTTACACTCCCGTTTGGTTTTACTTTCTCCTCTCCAGTAGTTTATTAAATATACGAGTTCAAAAAAAAAGTCGGTCTCGGATAATTTTTTGTATATACATATCTCAAGGATGCAGCAACTTAGAGACGAAAAATATACTTATATTGACTACCAGTCACCTGCCCTACATGATGGTGTATGTAACACTACATGTTCCTATTGGGGGAAGATTCGTCATGCTAACACGGCTAGACCCTTTAAAGGTGATTGCTGAAAGTACTGATACTTCTTGTTCTAGAATGAACGATTTTTTTGATGGCCTAAATAGCAAATCTCTTCACTGCAGATTGAAGGGGAAGCTCTTAAAAACCGGTAATACTCCTTACGAGTGTTTAACACTAAACGTACCGGTACTTTACACTACCTCTTCTTACCATAAAGAGTCATTTGACGCCTTATGAAATAAACCTTGATTTTTAGAAAGAAATTCTTAATTTATGAAAGGAAATAATTTGCAACATAACATCTGATTTCTAATTATTATTATTATTATTTATAGCGGGTCGTTAAGATCTATTGTGCTAAAACCCCTCTAGATTATACCCCATCCAAGACAAGGTCCTTGAAGAAGGCTATGGTACTCTGGGGCGTCGCATTCGACACATCCTTTGTCGACATAGGGCCAGACAGTGGCAGAGTACGTGCATTTCTTCTTCTTCTAAACAGAATCGGCATGTATCATCATCCCCTACACCTATCTTTTTAAGATGGTATTTTAGGGCACAGTGTCCCGTTAGTAGGTCGGTGATGATTTATAGATCCGGCTTGTTGAGCAGTAAGATTTTCCTCGTCCTCTGCTCTGAGGGGTGGATGAATCTTTTTGCTTGTCTTAGTCCGGTTTGATTATTCCAATGTATGGCTTTACTGTCTTTTTCCCACAGCCTGAGGTAGGATCTATAATAGCTCCTGGCAAGGCCACAGTAAGGCTCAGGTCCGATGAAACCGGATTTAGCCCCATTTCTGGCAAGTTCATCCTCCTTCTCGTCACCAATTATTCCATCATGGCCCAGTACCCAGGCTATGGTAAGCCTTTTGGAATTTGCAAGTATTTTTAACGTTGACAGGCAACACCAAACCAGATCCGACTCTATAGTATAACTAGAGAGCGCTCTAATCGCTGCTTGGCTGTCTGTCAAAATCCATATTTCCTTTCCTAAGATGGTTCGGGCGCAGGTATCTATAGCAATTATCTCAACCTGAAATATCGTGGGAGTTCTCCCTAAAGCCAAAGAGATCTGGCAATTGGGTCCGTAGACACCCGCTCTGGAGAATCCGTCGCATCTAGAGCCGTCTGTGTACCACGCAGAGACACCCAGTCGGGTGGGGTTTTTTTTTTCTTTCCACCACTGGCGGTCGTTTATTAAGGTTTTGAATGGTACGTCCAAATTCGGTCTTTTTAATATCAGGTCTGACGGGCCCTGAATCAGTGGGTCACGTGAGAACACCTTCATTATCTGTGAGTGTTCTTCGTTTCCTTGGGCATTAAGATGACCTGTTATTTAAAGTTTTAGTATGTTGCTAGCCGCTTCCTTTTGTATGTATAGGTGGAGCGGTAAAAGGTCTAGCAACACTTCTAAAGTCGCAGTTGGGCATGTTTTCCTGGCCCCTGTGATTCCAATACAGGCAAGTCTTTCCACTCTGTTAAGTGTGGCAACTACTGTAGACTGCTACATTTTGTTCCACCATATGGCTGCTGCATAGGTGACAATGGCTGTTCCAAGTGAGGCGTTGATCTAGCGTAACTCCTAGATATTTCGTCTCTGTGGTTAACCCAATGGTGGTTCCGTTCAGCAAGGGGGTCGTCACATTTAGCTCCCTCCTTCTGGTAAAGGGTACTATTACTAGTTTATTGGGATTTACTTTAAGGTCAACCTCCTGGCACCAGTCTGATACAAGGTTTAGAGCCATCTGGGCTTTGCGTAATAGTACGCGGTCCTCTTTGCTCTGGATGATAATGACAATGTTATCCGCATAATCTTGGCATTCTATCCCGGCATTTGTCAACTTTTCTAGGAGTCCGTCAACGACGATTGACCACAGGAGCGGAGACAGAACCCTCCTTGGGGGCAGTCCCTTGTGGCCCATGCCGTCACGGAACTCCCGCAGAAGTTTGACGTGATCTTGCGACAGCCTAACATGGCTTTGATTCAGTTCACCGTCTGGGTATCGATACCTTTTCCAACGGCTGCTTTTTCCATGGATTCGAAGGAGGTGTTGTCGAAAGCTCCTTCTACAGGGTGTTCAGAGGTGGGAGGTCAATACTGCAGGGGGTGAAAGGTCAGACCGAGACAAGCAAAAAATCGTATGGGTGGGGGGGGGGGGGGGGGGGGGCATCTCGCACCGTTTGGGATTTGCAGGGTGATTCGTAAATTAGGATTTTGCCTTATATGGGAACCGCTCTTGTATTTTTATCTTTTTTTCTACGCATCGCAGCGGCCCCAAACTGATTTCAAAAAATCACTATTTGGAAGCCCTTTCCAAAAAAGTTTACACCACCCCCCTATCCCCAACCCCTTGGCCACAATCCCCCCTGGAAGTTGAAAAAATTAACTTTTATTTCACGATTTTTCACCTTTCGCCCCACTTTTCTCCGAAATTCATGTTATTAACATACCTACTTTTTATTGAAGTGAAACTTCTAATGGGACTTCCAAAACAAGGTTGCGTTAAGGGGGTATTCTAGTGTAGAAATTCGAAAAAATCTAAAACTTTTTTTTTCCACATTTATAAAGTTTAAACATCCAAGAATATGCCTTCAAAGGGATTTTTCAAAATTTCAATTATTTACCGAGTTATAGCGATTTTGGTGCAGCGACAACCAAACTGGTTCGACCGGAATGAACTTTACTCTAAACTTTAAACGCGTTTTTCTCGAAACTACTTTTTTCAAGTTGGCGGTAAGGATATCTCGAGATCTACTAAACCGATTTACTTGAAATTTGGTGTGAACGTTCTTTATATATCCCTCTATCGTAACAACCTCAAAAAAGTTGAAAATTTTTATTTTTTATATTTTAAAAAAATTTAAAACTGTTGAAAAAATCGCCAAAAAAAAATTTTTTTTTTCAACCGGCCGCCATTTTGTGAAAAAAAACTTTTTTTTACTTTTTTGAGGTTGTTGCGATAGCGACAACATTACTAATTAAGAATCCGTTGGATATTTTTGTTTCAGTTAACTAGAACGGTTGTAATTTTTACCGCCGTCACACCCCCTTTTTTTTGGATCCCCCACTCTGCCAGCCGATAACTTCTGGAATTTTTGGTTTTTTTTTTTCATTTAATTTTTATGTATTCTTAAAATATCAATAAGCAAATAAGAAAAAAGTGGATACTAAAAATATTTTTTGTTCTTTTTTTACGAAACTTGGAAAAACGGCCGAAATTCGTGCCTCTACACTAGAATACCCCCTTAAACGTTTAACGTTTGGTTTAACGCTTCTCAAAAGCTGCAACTTTCCTATATGCAAGCGCATTTCAGTACTGAGCTTAAAGCACTAATTTTGCTTTATAAGCTAAAAATAGCTTTATTTCATGAAAGTAGCTTTTGTATCGCAGATGAACTTTGGAAAACAGTCCACGGACAATGCGACGGATTTAAGGTTATGTCAAGGTACGTCTCTTGTGAATATCAATTGATTGTTAGGTTTTCTCTTTTGAAATTACATTATGACGCATTCACATACATCTATGTATATGTATAAAAGAAAGTCGTGTTAGTTACACTCTTTATAACTCAAGAACGGCTGTACCGATTTGGCTGAAAATTGGTGGGGAGGTAGCTTAGAACCAGGAAACGGCTATACGATACTTTGTAGGTTTTCAAAATGGCGGACCCAAGATGGCGGCTGAAAATTTTAATTTTGAAGCGATTTTCATGAAAAAATTGGTATACAGGGGTTTTGCGGGATGGGGATTTCAAATCCGCTGTCGAAATTTAGAAGTTCAAGATGGCGGATCCAATATGGCGACCAAGATTTCCTGATTTCAACGGATTTTAATGAACAATAGTACAATGAATGTTTTGAGGTCAATGATTTTGAATATTATCAAAATTTAGAAATCCAAGACGGCGGATCCAAAATGGCGACCATATTTCTCGATTTCAAGGGATTTCAATGAAAATTAGTACAATGATTATCTTGAGGTCACTGATTTTGAATATTATCAAAATTTACAAATCCAAGATGGCGGACCCAATATGGTGACCAAGATTTCTCGATTTCAATGGATCTTAATGAAAATTGGTACAATGATTATTCTGAGGCCACTAATTTTGAATATTAGCAAAATTTTCAAATCCAACATGGTGGATCCAACATGGCGACCAGAATGTCTCGATTTCAACGGATTTTAATGAAAATTAGTACAATGATTATTCCGGAGCCACTAATTTCGAATATTATCAAAATTTCCATATCCAACATGGCGACCAAAATTTCTCGATTTCAACGGATTGTAATAGAAATTAGTACAGTGATTATTCTGAGACCACTAATTTTGTATATTATTAGAATTTCTAAATGCAAGATGGCGGACCCAACATGGCGTCCAGAATGTCTCGATTTCGACGGATTTTAATGAAAATTGGTACAATGATTATTCTGAAGCTACAAATTTCGAATATTATCCAAATTTGTAAATCCAAGATGGCGGGTCCAATATGAGACCAAATTTCTTGATTTCAACGGATTTTACTGAAAATTAGTACAATGATTATTCTGAGGACACTAATTTCGAATATTAGCCAAATTTCCAAACTCAAGATGGCGGATCCAATATGGCGACCAACATTTCTCGATTTCAACGGATCTGAATGAAAGTTGGTACAATGCTTATTTTAAGGCCACTAATTTTGAATATTATTAAGATTTGGAATTTCAAGATAGCGGATCCATAAAGGGGTTTTCGGATTGAAACAATTTCTAGAATATAACAAACTAGAACATTTGAGAAGTGTTTAATTAGTAAGAATTTACCCAACGCCGGGTGAAACCGGGTAACCCAGCTAGTTATTAATACAAATACATTTTCCAGGGCGAAAATGTTAAAAAGTTTGTCTTAAAGAAACAATATGAGTTCACTAAAAATCAATTTCTACCCCTTCCTATTTTCATTTCCCGATTACGAAGTTTCACTTCTTCCGCGCGGAGGGACTCCACGCACTATTTTTTTTAAGTTGCCTATTTAATTACCTTTCCAAAAAGGTGCAACATGTCCAGATAGGAAAAGGACACGAAAATTTATTTACAAAAATCCTTTTACAGAATATCATGACAATTCGAATTTTTAAGAAATTATACTTAAGTTAACTAAAAAATACATTTTGTTCGCTTAAAAACTAATTACAATTAAAACGTATGTCCTTCAAAAGCTGTTCAAAATGATCTCCGCCAGTTTTGATGCATGCAAGTAGCCTTCGTCTAATTTCGCGTTTGGGGTCTATGGTAGCCAGTCTCTCCCGTATTTTCGTGGCTGCAGTCCCAGTGCTGGTAACTAATTCTTCTCTGGTGTTGATTGGTCTTGAGTAAACTTCATCTTTCATCATTCCCCATAAGAAAAAGGCCAGTGGAGTAAGGTCCGGTGACCTAGCAAGCCAAGGAATCGGTCCACCTCGTCCAATCCAGCGCTCTGGGTAATGCTCATTCAACCTTGCCCTAACAATGTTCCCAGTATGCGCAGGTGCTCCGTCGTGCTGTAAATAAATTGCGCTTCTGGTGGCCAGGGGGATGTCCTCCAACAGATCCGGAAGGATATTCTCCAAAAAGTTCGAATATAGCTTACTATTCAGCACTTGGGGCAAGATGAAGGGTTCTATCAACTGGTTGCCGATGATGCCAGCCCAGACATTGACACTAAATTTTTGCTGGAAGGACCGACACCTTGTCCTATGTGGGTTCACGTCTGACCAGGTGTGGAGGTTGTGCAATTATGTGATGCCATCCCGGGTGAATTGCGATTCATCCGTCCACAGAATTCGGTCTAGAAACCTTCTGTTTTCGATGTCAGATTCGAACAGCCAAGTGCAAATTGCAATCGTCTTTCGGAATCTCCTTCCTGTAGTGCTTGGACCGGGATATGGTTGTATGGATGTAGTCCCTCTGGGTTCACAACGGTCCAAACTCTCCCTGAAGACAATCCTGACCTTCGTGCGACCTGCCTGATACTTATTACAGGGCTGTTCCTGACGATGTTGAGGATTTGTTGGTCGGGGTCCGCCGAATCGGCCGATTTTCCTGCTCGCGTTTCTGCTCTGGGGGCGGTTACACTTCCGGTTTCTTTTAACCTTCTGAAAGTCCTTGAAAATACCCTTCAGTTGAGTACCCGCCGATTCGGGAATCTCCTTTGGTATTCTCGTACGGCCTCACTATCATTTCCTTCTACTAAACCGTACACGTAAATTATATCAGCATACTCGTCAACACTGAATTCTGCCATTTTATCTTAATTTTTTCTATTAAACACCCGTTCTTATCGCTTGCTTCTTTAACTGTGGTCAATAACCTTTCAAACTTACCCATTTTTATACCATAATTCATAGGAGGTATTAGAAAAGGAGCGTCAGGATACTTAAGAGTCAATACTGGATATAATAAACTAATAACGCTATTTAACGAGATTACATTTATTATTTTATTACTGTTTTGCTGAAATAATAAAAATGTACTACCTCTGTTTCCTAAACAAACATTTCCGAACTTGCTGTCATAAAAATTGTTTACTTAACGACTTTTTCCATTATGGTGCAATAAAGTAATTAGGTACCTGTGAGGATGTTTTAATTTCAGGACTTTTGCAACCCTTTTCTACCTGGGTATGTTGCACCTTTTTGGAAAGGTAATTAGATAGGCAACTTAAAAAAAATAAAAAGTAGGAATGTTAATACCATGAATTTCGGAGAAAAGTGGGGCGAAAGGTGAAAAATCGTGAAATAAAAGTTAATTTTTTCAACTTACAGGGGGGATTGCGGCCAAGGGGTTGGGGATAGAGGGGTGGTGTAAACTTTTTTGGAAAGGGCTTCCAAATAGTGATTTTTTGAAATCAGTTTGGGGCCGCTGCGATTCGTAGAAAAAAAGATAAAAATACAAGAGTGGTTCCCATATAAGGCAAAATCCTGATTTACGAATCACCCTGTAACTCCCAAACGGTGCGAGATGCCCCCCACCCATACGATTTTTTGCTTGTCTCGGTCTGACCTTTCACCCCCTGCAGTATTGACCTCCCACCTCTGAACACCCTGTATATCTAGAAAAATACATAGGGCTGTTTCTTTCCCTTTAAGTGACTTTTCTATTTTTGTAACCAGGCTATGGAAGGCGGTAATGGTTGATTTGCCGGGCTGGTAAGCGTGCTGGTTTCGGTGTAGTGGAGCCTCACGTAAAGCAGTATTACGTATGTGGTTGTCTAACACCTTCTCCATGGTTTTAAGGAGGAAGGAGGTTAGACTAATGGGTCGATAGGCCTTGGGCTCGGAGGGATTTCTCCCTCCGCCCTTCGGTATAAAAGCAACCCTTACATCTCTACATCCATCAGGGATTATTCCTAATGTAAAACTGGCTCTTGTCACTTTGATAATGGCTCGTATTAATTCTTCTCCCGGGCCTTTTGCAGTAGAGCTGGGAAGATGCCATCTACTCCAGGGGACTTGAAGGCCTTGAATGAGTCAATTGCCCACTCAATTCTTCTTGGGGTAAAGATGCGACCAGAGAGGCTGCACGGGTGGACATGATTTTTTTTATATTTTTACCTTTTATTTATATTTTTTTGTTGTTTCATTTCTATATTTTTTTAAACTTAAGTCAGACTACTTAGTATTCTTTTATTTACATTTTTACAACATTTTACATTTTTATCTGATCCTATCTAATTAAATTTCCTAAGTTTTTTATATATTTACATTTTTTATTTATATTTTGTTGTTGTTTTTTTAAATTTTTACTTTTGTTGTTGTTTTAGGTGTGTGTATTTATTTTAAAGAGTTTTTCTAAGTTATAGTAATTTTTACATTTCTGTATTTACATTTTTATTTTAAAGCTTTATTTAATTCTATTGGTTCTTACTTTTATTTTACAAAACTTTTACCTTAAAGCTTCACTGTACACTATGTTGGCAGTGGTATTTGTAGGTGATAACAAAACATATTGATTTTCAGGAGATCCTACTCGAGAAAGGGCAACATATAATTGCCCATGAGAGAAGCACTATTTTCTTAGGTCGATGCCAACAATCGAAAATGTTTGTCCCTGTGATTAATTTATCGTAAGGGCAAACGATATCTTCACAGGAAACTGTAAACTTTTAAAGGATATAGGCAAATCTGTCGGAATCATAGGGATTCGCGGAATGTGAGCGAGCTGTCCGGCTGAGGGCCCAGTGATGATTGTTGCTACAATTACATTGTCTCGTAATTCCTTTATCAAAAGTCTTGTGCCGTTACACATACTGGGAGGGCTTAAATTTCTCAGTAGCATAATGGGTGTACCTCCTTTTAATTTTAGTTCGTGGGGTGGCAAGCCGGCAGGATTAAGGGAATTTAAAAATTCTTGTGGGTAGTGCACTGTATCTTCGATGTTGCACACGGTGTCAATAGATTTGTAACATTTAAAATCACCCGGTACTTTTTCCATAATCATTCTATTTATCTCATTTACTGAGTCGTTTCTCGGTGACACTATCGCCTTCGAACAAAGCCAATTGAAATTTCTTTCTGTGAGATTTTCGATGTCGGGATAGATTGTGTCTATAAGAATTTCTAGACTGTTAACAGTTTGAGCTAATTCATTGTCTAACAATACTTGGGGGGCTATTTGCAACTGTCGATGGTAATTTTCCATCTCCAAGTTGAAGTATTTTTTTTGAGAAATTTCCATTGTGGTTATTACTTAAATGTGCTCTCATATTTGTGCGCAAATTAAGAGTTTCAATTGATTGCCATAAAGGTGATGATTTGAGGCACGCTTTAATAACGTCGGCACGTGTACCTTTTGTTATAACCGGTAGTGTTTGGCGAAAGTCTCCAGCCAACGCAAAGGTTACGCCCCCATCAAATTGCCTGAGTTTCTGATGTCTTTTAATGTGCGGTCCACAGCTTCTACATGAGCTCTATGGCTCATGGTGCACTCATCCCAAATAATCAGCGACGTTTCCTGTAAGAGCTTCCCCACTGGACCATATTTGCGGATTGAGCATACAGATTGTTGTTCTAAAGACACAGCCAACGGTAATTTAAAGGTTGAGTGAGCAGTTTTCCCACCATTTAATAGAGTTGCAGCAATTCCGGAAGACACAACTGCCAGTACTTTTCTTCCAGATTGTCGTACTTTGGCTAATATTAAATTGGCAAGAAAGGTTTTACCTGTTCCACCAGGCGCGTCAAAAAAAAATAGGCCACCCTTGTTATTTTCCACACTTTTAATTATAGCATCGAACGCTATTTTTTGATCTGCCACCAACTTGGGTACATTTGTGTTGACAAATACTGATAACTCGTTAACATCGTATGTACAGCTCGGTATGGCATTAACTTCATTTTGTAGTGAGCGATTCGGAGAAGGTAACCCAAAGTCTCTTAAATTTGTGTCGTTCAATTCTAAAAGTTTGTTTTCGATCTGTATCAAACCTTCATTATAAACATCAAAATCTTGACCTTGTTGTTGGGCTATGTGTCTGATATCTTGACACAAATCGTCTTTAAAAGTGTCCCATAAGTTGAGAGGTTCCGAGGGGAAACAAAATAATAATATCACCACAAACAATTCTCTCAGCTTTAACGGACATTGGGAAATCGAAGCTTCTCTCAAAGTTATTTCCCATTGGTTATCATTTTCCAGCAAACCTCTATCTCGGCAAGCGGCTTTGTAAGTTTCTTTAACAATTCCATCAACTGTTTTTAAGTCCTGAAACGATGTTGGGCCACGTACATGATGAAGTAGAATCCTGAGATAAAAACATTCTGACTGGGAAGGATGAATGCTGTACACTCTTCCCAATGCCGCATCTTTTTTTTTATGCCGGGGTGTCCAACTACGTCTTGGCCACGTGTCCTTCTAGAAAATTTATTGTTAGCCCATGTATAGTAATGAGGGACTTCGTGATAGAGTAGTGTTGTAGCAAATCCGTCACTACTGCACAGGTCAAAAAACGCCGTGAGTGTCGTTTTTGGTGGATTTTCCACTATATTTTGCATGTTTTCCGCTGAGAAGTATACTCGTTGTCTCTAAGTGTACCGCTAAGTGTACTACGGTAGGGTGTCTGTCATGTATAGGAAACTCTAACAACCTCCACACTGCTTCAGATGTACTGATGTACCGGCCGTTCAAATAATTTTCAACTTCGTCATGAGCATTTCTGACACTGAAAGTTGCTTGATCCGATGCTTTGTTGCTGTATTTACATATGTATTTAATGGCTTGTACGGAATGACAATATTCAACGTTTATGTGAGCGTTGATAGATCGACACAATATTGGGGAATATGGAACGATCCATCTGTTGTCTATGTTAAAGCTTCTCCCTCGCACATTTAAGGTAGCAACCTGCCCTCTGTTGTCGATGTCGCATCGTCGATAAACGGGAAATCCATCCTCACCGGTCTGGGTTTGAGGTACGAAACGTCATGGATATTTTTTTGAACATATGTCATTTTTCATACACGACGAAGTCAAATTTTCTTCCCCACATGGCCCATGTACTATATTTTTTGTGACTATTACAAACAACTCTGGGTCTTCGTCTTTATTAGGTAGCTCGGCAACTATTATTTCATCAATTTCATCGGGCTGTATTTTTGAGTCCAGCCAAAATAACATATGACAATGCGGCAGTCCTTTTTTTTTGCCACTCTACAGTAAGCATATAACATTTGACCGGCCCAAAAATCGCGTCTTTTGTGATTATTTTTATGAGTTTTTTCATTTTTGAATGAAACACTCGAGCGATGATGTCATGCCGGTCGAAAGATCGCTGACCGGGAAAAAGTTCCTGCTTTATTTCTTTCCATTCCGGATTACATGTAAAAGTTACAAAAAGGTCAGGCCTTCCATAATTGCGCACATATGTCATAGCATCTTGCGTCTTTTCGTGGAGATACCTCGGAGACCCAGTAAATGATGACGGCAAGATGACATACTGACCTATATTGGCGGCATTTACGCTTGCGTCTTGGTTCAAAGCATCCCTCAAATGAATATAGTCATCTGCTCTAAGCTTTTGTTGGTTTCGGCAAATAAAATTTAACCTTTCTGAAATCATCTTCGCCATCATATCCACACAATACTGATTAAACAAATCTTTGTAATAATGCAGTGTGTTAAAACAGTTGGTCCTAATCATTAAACGGTAGGCATAATATTGCATACATGACACCGTCATAATTCGTAAGGCATTCTACTGAGGAATAGTCACATAATATCCGTCGTCTCCTGATACAAATATTAGTGGATATTGTAACGGATCGTAAGCGCGGTGCATTTCCGACACTCGTTTTAGTTGTCCGTCTCTACCATGCAGTACAATATCCCTGGGTCCTTTGTCATCGTCGACCAATAGAACGGCCACTTCATTTATGGAAGGAGCGTTATATCTGCCCCGGTGTTCTGCCTGAGGTGTGCGATCAGAGTGAATGATTAATTTTAAACTCTTCGGGTTGTTAAATTCGATACTATGTTTAAAACTTCGTATGTACATGTTGTGGCTATTTAATACGGTCTGCAATTCGTTAATCAAATCTATTTTTAGCATAGGGGCCATGTTTGATCGCAATGATAGTTGGTCAGCTTCTGAAATAAAATATATTTGCAGAAATTGAGGGCTTTGTCCTGCTGGCGGTAAGAGGCTACCTATAAGATGATAGACTTGCCCTTCTACCTTAAAGGTGGGCATAAAATTTCCCTCTCTAATTTCTTTCGCCCCAAACGAAGTCATCTGAAAAAGGCTATTGTATCTACGTGCATTATTTAAAAAATGCGCGGAAGATATGTGATTATTAGTCAAAAGGCTTTTTATTGGTTCTGGTGGCTCTTTAATATTAGAAAGAATAACTTTCCCAGACGCGCAGCATATACCGCTCGCTTCATCATTCCATTTTTTAGCAAAACATTTAGGACAAACCTTATTCATTGCTCCGATTTGGATGCGCTGATGAGCATAATCAATATGTGGATCGTAACTGAATGCCGATCTATTACTATGAGCTAAAATTCTATTACGCGTCCTAGTTATTAACGACTGTTGTCTTTCTCTCTGTGCAATAAGTCGCTGCGAGCGTTCGGCGCTAGGTTCCCGTGCACGCGTTCGCGAGTTCCTAACTCTATTATCAGCAAGGCGAGCGTTCGGCACTCGATTGTCGTTCGTGTAGTTGTGATGATCGGGCATTTTGTGCTGAAAGACGAAGCGAACGTTCGGTGCTAGATTCCCTCGCGCGTGCTTGTGACATTCTAGATTTAGATAGTTGAGACCTTTTTTTTCCTAGGCATATTGTTGACTTTTTTTTTTAAATCAAATGAAATAAGAATAGAACTGTTAGGACTGTACACAACTAATTTTACAAGAGACTGTAACCCAATCTGACTCACTTCCTGACCGGAGTGGTTGCAGTCAGTCGCTCATCAACTGTAAGCCTAATAAGCCCAATAAAGTACTTCAAGTGCATTCTAAGGCGTTTTTATTTTTGCCCTAATCGCCGAGCTCCACGGGAAGCTGCGCGCTCTCCCCAACATAAATTTCTGGTGCCGAAACCCGGGAAGCTGCGCTATCGGGACTGCCTGAGCTATCGGGAAGCTGCGCTATCGGGAGATTTAAGCTATCGGGCGATACAGCCACGCGGTCAGGAACCGTTAGTTAGTACAGTGTTCGCAGAGATCACGCGAAATAACGCCTTGGAGCTCGAGTGCTGCAGTTTTCATTTCGGAATTAAGTAAAAGGAAGTTTGGCACCTCGGGTTGCATTAATTAAAAGATATCGCGCCGTCCGGACTGTGTAGTTTATGAGCTGGCGGAACATTCCCAAAACTCACGTGAAAACAGACACGGACGCGAAGTGCTTGCGACTAGCGGGATATTTTCATCGCTCGTTCGGGACTTGAACGTAATTACGAAGTGCTTATGGCTGGCGAAATAACTTTCGTGGATCGCGGAAGACTCTAAAAGTGCATATTTTGTGGCTGTCGGAGCTTGAATCAACGTGGGAACCTCGTGGGCCTCCTTGGTCGGACATCGGTTTGCGGTACAGGTTAACGGTACATTTTGGTAGACTCACTACTCAACTACATTTGCGCCCACTACACTGTAAGTAATTTTTCCTTTACTCTAACATGGAGCAACTTATGATGGAGCAGAACGCCGTCAAACGTAACATCGAGAATTTTATAATCAATACCAACAAAACCGGTAAAGATAAGCATACAGAAGGGTTTCTCCAAGCTCGTATTGGACTTCTGAGCTCATATTGGGCTAAATTTAGGGAGTTGCATACACGGATGTTAACAAAGGCAACCGCACAGGAGCTGAAAGAGGAATATTTCACCGAAGATGTATATAGTCAGGTCGAAGCTACATATTGCGAAAGTCTTGGTGTGCTAACGGATTTACGTCGCAAATTCTCGGTTACTTCAGCTCCTCCCACATCTGTTACGTTGAGCAACGCGAACGTCATGTCAAATTTCACGACTTCTCTCCCTAAGATACAACTACCACGCTTCGGTGGAGAACTCCGAGAATGGCCAGCATTTCGTGATCTTTTTTCGAGCTTAGTCGAATCCAATCAGGGACTTACTGGATCTCAAAAGCTGTTTTATTTAAAAACTTGCCTTTACGGCTCTGCCGAACAAATTCTTCGGAACACGTCCATTACGGATGCGAATTTTGATTCCGCTTGGAATATTCTGTGTAACCGTTACCAGAATGAGCGCTTGCTCGTTACTTCGCATCTTAAAACGCTTACTTCGCTACCCGCAATGAAAGCAGAATCAGCTGATGAGCTTCGTAAACTTTACGATGGCACCATTGAAATTGTAAAGGCATTGGAGTGTTTGAAGCGACCAGTGGAGCACTGGGACGACTGGTTGGTATTTATTACCGTTCAGAAGCTTGATACGATTACCCGCAAGGACTGGGAGGCATCGTTTACTAATGACACAAAGATACCAACCTTCGATGCACTATCGCAATTTCTACAACAGCGGCTAAATACCCTTGAAGCTATAAGGGAACATAGTTCAAAATCAGGTGACTTTACTAGATTCGGTTCACATAAACCATCAAATCGTTCTGCGACTGTACGGGCTCTTCACACAACATCTGCTTTGAAGTGTCCTAGCTGTACTGGGAAACATTTACTTTTATTTTGCCCTGCTTTTCGCCAAAAATCTGTTGCACAACGGCGAGATTTCGTATCTGCGCAGAAGTTATGTTTTAATTGCCTGCGAGCTAGTCACCAACAGGCGAATTGCCCGTCGCATAACCGTTGTAAGCATTGTAATCGTAGTCACCATTCTATGCTGCATTGTGTGGAGGATAACGATTCTACCACCAATCCGTTGCCTTCTGCTGAGTCGAAAGCTTCTTGTGCCACTCCTGCTACAACCAATGGAGGTAAAATCGCAGCCTTAACTGCCTACCCCTTCGACAAGCCCTGGAACAACATACTTCTGGCTACCGCGGAAATAATCATTCGGTCTCCTACTGGACGAAGCGTAACAGCTCGAGCGCTTCTCGATCAGGGCTCCCAAGCGACTTTTGTTTCATCAGCTATCGCGGATCTCCTTCGCTTACCGCGACATGATATTGACGTTCCTATTCGCGGAATTGGATCCTCTGATGCTGGAACCGTTAAATCATCAGTGAACTTAATCCTTCAGTCAACTACACGACCAGATTTCGTATTACCTACTGAGGCGCTTGTCCTCCCAAGGCTGACCAAACTAACAGCCTTTCCTAAAGTTAGCTTATCTCACTGTAGTCATCTGAGTGGGCTGCAACTTGCTGACCCACACTTTTATGAGAACACTCCGATTGACCTCATTATCGGCGCTGACAACTACCATGCACTTCTGCTCAATGGTCTCATAAAAGGTAATCCCACAGCCCAAGAAACTACTTTGGGGTGGGTTCTCTCCGGCCCTGTGTCGTCCAGTGAGATCTATGTCCACACTTGTGGCATTGCGGACGATTCTCAACGACTAGATCGTCTCATTCAACGCTTTTGGGAAATCGAGGATGTAGTCCCTGCTAAATCCGTACTTACGGAAGAAGAGGAATTTTGCGAACAATTCTACAAAACCACCACTACTCGAGACAGCTCTGGACGATACACTGTGCGTTTACCTATTCTACCGAGCTTTAAAGACAACATTAATTTTGGCGATTCCAAAATTATGGCTGAAAAGGCCCTTCTTCGAATGGAAAGGCGGTTTACTTCCCAGCCTTCCTTTAAAGATCGCTATATAGACTTTATGAAAGAGTACGCTGTACTTCAGCATATGGAACTTGCTCCTACTATGGACAAAAATCCACAAAGCTCTTCTTCTACCTTCTATTTTCCTCATCACGGTGTGCTGAAAGAAAGTAGCTGTAGCACAAAGCTACGTGTCGTCTTCAATGGATCTCAAAAAACAACTAATGGGCTTTCACTTAATGATTGTCTGTCTGCAGGACCTAAACTTCAGGCTGACCTCCGTAGTGTTATACTTCGCTGGCGAATCCATGCTATTGTATTTGCTGCTGACCTGAAAATGATGTTTCGTCAAATATCGGTGCATGAGCAGGACCTAGACCTACAACGAATCCTATGGCGAGAGTCTCCGGCAGATGAAATCAAAATATATCGCCTTCGTACCGTGACCTATGGCACTAAATCGGCTCCGTATCTGGCCATACGCACCCTAAGGCAACTCGCTGATGACGAGGAATCTAAACATCCTATCGGTGCGGCTATTCTTCGAAGTGATTTTTACGTCGACGACGTTCTTTCTGGCGCAGATAAAATTGAAGAGGCACTAAAAGGGCAGGAAGATCTAATTCATATCTTGCAACGAGGAGGTTTTGAGCTACATAAATGGTCTGCAAATCATCCCTCATTGTTAGTACCGGCAAACAACAACGAGGCCTCTCCTAGTAGTCTAAGTCTGGATAAGGATGGGATAGTGAAAACCCTAGGGCTGCATTGGAGACCAGAAATGGATCAATTCGAATTTCAAGTGACACTATCCGAGCCCCCTAAAGTAATCACTAAGCGGAATCTACTGTCGGACGTTGCCAAGCTATATGATCCATTGGGGTTTTTGACTCCTACTACCTTGCTTGCTAAGCACATGTTCCAGAGATTATGGCTGTTGAAGCTCGAATGGGACACTCCACTCCCAGATGGTCTGGCGGAAGAATGGCTGTCCTTTCGACGCGAACTTACCGAACTTGAGAACATTACCGTGCCTCGCTGGATTGGATGTCACAAGTCTAACTTGGCCTGCGAGCTTCATGGATTCTCCGACGCGTCAGAGACGGCTTATTCGGCCGTGGTATATTTGCGAGTTCTGCACGACTACGATAACATTCAAATCTCGTTACTCACTTCCAAAACTAGATTAGCTCCAATTAAACAGCTCTCAATTCCTAGACTGGAAATTGCTGGTGCATGCCTACTCGCGCACCTACTCAACAATGTTATGTCCACAATCGACTTCGGCAATATACCTGTTTACTGCTGGACAGACTCGCAGACAGTTTTGACCTGGCTGAAGGCGCATCCCTCAAAGTGGAAAAGCTTCGTAGCTAATAGAGTCAGCACTATACACGAGCTTCTTCCTCACGCACATTGGCGTCATGTACCTGGAACTTCAAATCCTGCTGATTGCGCTTCTAGAGGATTACGACCCAAACTGTTAATCACACATAAATTGTGGTGGGAAGGACCGGCATGGTTGAAATCCCCGTCGACCTCTTGGCCAAATAATTTCCATTCTAAGGAGCCACACGTAGAATTGGAGAAGCGTTCACCTACTGCGACCGTGGCTGTTGTGCCTGTGGGGTCAGAATCATGGGAAATTCTTACCAAATATTCTTCTCTACAACGCCTGTTACGAGTGACCGCCTACATTCAAAGATTTGTCTCCAACTTGCGAACTACAAAGCCACATCGCTCTATTGGTGCCTTGAACTCATCGGAACTCACCGCAGCGTTATGGTTTTGGATACGAGAGTGCCAAAGGAACGATTTCCCCGAGGAATACCACTGTCTGGCTAAAGGAAAGCGTCTACTAGCCGTATCCTTCTATTGGATCCATTTTTTGACGAGGAGAGCTCCACGATCCGCGTCGGCGGAAGACTTCAAAATTCTCTACTAACAATTGATGCAAAACATCAGTTCCTCATCGGCAAGGATAGTCCTCTGGTACCTCTCCTTATTGCGGAAGCTCATCTTCGCACACTCCACGGAGGTACCCAGCTAACTACTAGCGAACTACGCCAACGTTTTTGGATTATTAACGGTCGAGACAAGGTCCGTCGATTCATTAGAACCTGTGTTACTTGCGTTCGCCATCGCGCTTCAACATGTCCACCGCAGATGCTGGGACAACTACCAGCTGTTCGCATTCGACCAACACGTCCATTCTACTTTACTGGCCTGGACTATGCAGGCCCCGTGCAAGTTCGCTACGGCCCTGGAAGAGGTCGAGCTGCTCACAAAGCCTTTATTGCGGTTTTCATCTGTATGGCCACCAAAGCTGTCCATATGGAATTGGTCTCGGATTTGACCACTGATGCTTTCATCGCGGCTTACAAGCGCTTTTCTGCTCGACGTGGAATTAGTCGTAAACTTTATAGCGACAACGGCAGGACATTTGTGGGAGCGGACGCAGAACTGAAGCGCCTATTCTTTCTCCAACGGAACGAACTCCCAGAAGAACTTGCATCTCTTTTGGCTTCAAACGGCACCGACTGGCATTTCATCCCACCTAAGGCACCAAACTTTGGTGGATTGTGGGAAGCGGGAGTGAAGAGCGCAAAACATCACCTGAAGAGAGTCATCGGCAACACCATCCTAACCTTCGAGGAACTTGCTACTCTACTGACGCAAGTGGAAGCCTGCTTAAATTCGAGGCCCTTATACCCAGCTAGTACTGACCCGAACGACCTTCAGGTGCTCACCCCCGGCCACTTCCTAATTGGATCTGCACTGCTTACGTTACCAGAGCCAAGCTTGATTAGCATCCAGGAAACTCGACTTTCTAGGTGGCAACTATTACAACAAATGTACGAGCACTTTTGGCGTCGATGGTCGAAAGACTATCTTAATCACTTACAGGTCCGTTCCAAGTGGAAGACACCAGCCCCAAACATACAACCAGGTAGTATTGTCTTGATACGTGAGGACAACACCCCACCTTCTCAGTGGTTACTTGGCCGAGTGTTGGAGACTCACCCCGGGTCCGATGGACTGGTTCGCGTGGTTACACTTCGCTGTAAGAACTCTACCCTGAAGCGACCGGTCAGCAAACTTCGCCTCCTACCTGTGGAACAACCACCCGACACCAATTCGGCTACGGCGGGCGGTCATCCTCAACCCTGAACTGGTTTTTTTTATTGTTTCGTCGAGAGGACGAGGCGGGCGGTGATGTTAGGACTGTACACAACTAATTTTACAAGAGACTGTAACCCAATCTGACTCACTTCCTGACCGGAGTGGTTGCAGTCAGTCGCTCATCAACTGTAAGCCTAATAAGCCCAATAAAGTACTTCAAGTGCATTCTAAGGCGTTTTTATTTTTGCCCTAATCGCCGAGCTCCACGGGAAGCTGCGCGCTCTCCCCAACAAGAACTTTTGATAAATACTTACTATTGAAAAAAGTGAGAGAATACTATAAAAAATAAACAGTAAAGTGTGAATAAACAATTTATAATTAGTTCTGAGAAGAACTTTTTAACTTAGAAAAAAAATTTGCAATTAAAATAGTCAAAAAATGTTCAATGTCGGTTACGTCCGCTGCGTAGGAAGTCGACCGCGCGAATGAGCCGCGCGGCTACCTATTTCATACATGTGCCCGCCCCTCTCCCGCACCGCTGCAATGCATGGCTAGCCACGACAAGGCGCGGCGGCGCCTTTTCTGTATCTATGACTTTTTAAATTCGTAATATCTTTTGAATGGAATATACGATTTGAAAAATTCAAAAAGTAATCTACGGTACTGAAACAATTTTGAATGTGTAGATTTATAATATTAGTGTAGATTACAATCCGTTGAAATCGAGGAATTCTGGTCGCCATGTTGGATATGGAAATTTTGATAATATTCGAAATTAGTGGTTTAATCATTGTGCTCATTTTAATTAAAATTCGTTGAAATCGAGATACTCGGTTGCCATATTGGATCCGCCATCTTGGATTTACAACTTTTCATAATATTCGGAACTTGTAACCTCAGAATAATCATTGTACCAATTTTCATTAAAATCCGTTGAAATCGAGACATTCTGGTCGCCATGCTGGATCCGCCATGTTGGATTTGAAAATGTTGCTAATATTCAAAATTAGTGGCCTCAGAATAATCATTGTACCAATTTTCATTAAAATCCGTTGAAATCGAGAAATCTTGGTCACCATATTAGGTCCGCCATCTTGGATTTGTAAATTTCGATAATATTCAAAATCAGTGGCCTCAAGATATTCATTGTACTAATTTTCATTAAAATCCGTTGAAATCGAGAAATATTGGTCGCCATATTGGTTCCGCCATCTTGGATTTGTAAATTTTGATAATATTCAAAATCAGTGACTTCAAAACATTCGTTGTACTAATTTTCATTAAAATCCGTTGAAATCAGGAAATCTTGGTCGCCATATTGGATCCGCCATCTTGAATTTAGCAATAAATATAGGCTATGTTACTCAGGGTGAATGTAGCTTTCTAATGGTGAAAGAATTTTTGAAATCGGCACAGTAGTTTTTGAGTTTATTCATTACAAACATACAAAAATACAAATCTTTCCTCTTTATAATATTAGTGTAGATGTAGATTAGGAATTCCAATAGGTACTCACCCCTTCGATTAATGTTGCTGCTGCCCCAGATTGTATGGTGCGCGTTCGCACCTCCCTTTTTCCCGCGTTAGTAGGGGCGGTTATGGTAACAGCAACCAGGTCACGAGAGATAAGCTCTGTAACGGGAATAAAGTCAATCTTAGAGCTGACCAGCATGGCAGCTCTTGGAGCCGGGTGCTCCTTGCTGTGGATTAACTTACTTTGGTTAATTGATGGCATTGATAATTCTCCTGCAGGACCAGGGCTCTTGAATTAGCCCTACATCAATCTTTTCTTTGGTGAATCTCCGACTAAGCAAGTCCGAGGCTGCTTTAGCATGGTGGAGATTCACCTGTAAAAATTTCTAATAAAATAATCAAACGTATATCACTTTTAGATGACCGCAAGTAATAACAACGAATGTACGATTTTAAAGTAAATTTTGAAAGGGATAATTTGACCTCGCTTGGCAAGTTTAGTGTCAAAAAAATGCAGGAATATCTCAATAACATGTTCATTAAAAACGCCGAAAACATTACTCATTGGAAAAAGGTTCTAATTCAAAAGGTAAGCGGTATTCTATTAATGTTAGAGAATTTGCAGCAAGATTTTGATGCTAAATTTCTTTTCTCAAAATCGGTTAAATCAATATACAATTGAAAATTTATTTGCTCTACTACGGTCAATGTGCGGTAGTCATTCGGATCCATCAGTTTATGAATTAACTTTTATTGTGGGTAAAATACGTACGCATCACACGTCCTTCAACACGGGTTAACAGCATTGATAAACCAGCAAGGCTAATAAAATATAAAACTTAATTTTCTAAGAAAGAAAAGCTCCAGGCTCTTGGAAATCAAGTTTTATCACACTTACCAGATTCAAATTGTCTTAAGGGCAAACAATTTCAAAATATTCGGGATGTTCAGAGGGCAGTGGTAGATTTCCTGGCATCTTAAGAAAGGACATTTTTTACAAGTTTCATAAATGAACTTGTTGCCAGATGGAAGAAGGTCATAGATTACAGAGGGCAGTATTTCAATGATTAATCTTAAGTATAAGCTTAAATATAATAAAATTAAATTTCGTCAAGAAAAACTTTCTTACCAACCTAATAATTCTTTCCTTTACACTTTCAGAACTAAAAACTGGTGCTGCAAGATGTCCCCTATGCCACGACGACGTACACCTTCCCTTGGATGGAGGTTGGAAACTTCACTTATTAAGCTCATCAGGTTGTCCTGGAAATGCCAGGCGAAGGTCAAAAATGTAAATCACATCCTAAACGTTATACGATTAGGTTGTTCTGAGACTGCCTTTGCTCTTTTTTTTTTTACTAAACCATGCGAACATTTTCTCGTCTTGCCTTCTGTAATAGGTTAAAGAAATAGGTGCAAATGCGAAATTGAGCTTGAAAGTAGATTAATTTGTTCCAGTGAATAAGACTATGTATTACTTGCTGCGACAATGAAGTGTATGAGTTTTGAATATATTTTCCAAATTCTCTGCTGAGCTTTAGGAATTTTTATGTTTATCATTAATATCTTTAATTTAAGTAAAATTAAATTTTGCGATAGATTGTCGTTAGCTTGAATTTCTAATAATTTAATTCATCCTAAAGCAGAGTACCTATCTAGGAATATAATTTAATTAAAAATTAATTATAAAATTATAAAATTAATTTAATAATGTTATACTTAATAAATTTTTATTATATCGAGGCGTAGTTTACCTAGTTTTGGTAAATAATGGAATAATGCCTTCAACAAATCGAATATCCTTATACCCAACACCAACGTAAATACATTGCAATAGAGTTTGGTATAAGCAGAAATTGTTTAAAAAATATTTGAAAGTGAATATCTAAAGCACGTTTAAAAATGTTAACGAAAAGCTTTATAAAGTGATGAAGATTGATGAGAATATTCGCCTTGTTATTTAGCCAATGAAAATGGTAATACTTTTTTTTTACTATACTAGCAGACCTTCGCATTCAGTCTTCTTAAGAAAGCAAACTTTAATCAAAGTATGATTTTAAAAAGTATGTATAAAAAATGCAATAAAAAAATAACATGGACGGTAAATTAGTGCTCAATATCTCAACTGAAAATAAAGTCTTATCCTGGAAAATGATTCAAACTAAGGCCAAAATTCAATTTCAATCCCTCTACCTTAAATTTAATATTATTCGTCATGAAATACTTTGTAATGTTTATTGTTCCTGAGGGAAAAGCAGTCCGAAAGCTGAGCCTATGGCCAGCTAAATTCTCGAATTTGAGGCTACCAATGAATGGTGGCCATATACATACGAACCTTCAGCTTTAGAGAAACAACCTGTATCAACTTCAGCGTCAGAATTCTGCCTTTATTAAAAATTTCTTCAGCTTTTATACAGTTATTTCTAACTAATACAATTACCAATCTCTTATGTTATTCTTTACAAATATACTTAAATGAACAAATAATGCTTAACTAAATATGTCCTAAAAATAAATCATCTTCTTAGCCGAAATGTAAATTAAACCCTTAGTCAGGCAGGGTGATGAAATTGCTTGCGTAATTTACCTGACCGATATTCTTGAGTCATTCCCTGACCCATAAAACTTTCATCGATGGTAATGGCCTGAGTGTAAACAACACTCGAGCTATGGTCATTACTTTGTTTTGCACATGTTGCACTTTTTCGGCTCGCGTAGGATAAGGTGTTTTACTATGCATTTGCGGCATGTGATCAACGCGACATTGAAATTAAAAGTAATATGAGCATTTTCTTTTTAGAATTTTGCAATTTATCGATGCGGATTCTGGGTACAGCGATACGCAGTACAACTTTAATACTAAATTTTTCCGTCACACTTCACATCTTGCTGGAGATATTCACCTAAGTTTGTACTAATATATATCATGTATCCTGTCATGTGTCATGTTTTTTCATGTAATATATCATGTCATGTATCACGTGTGACATGTGTATCTTACGTCATGTCATATACCCTTTCCTGTGGCATGTCATGCGTCTTGCAGATTTAATGAAACTGTTTTTCTCAGAATTCATACACGATGAAACTGTTTCACGTGAGGGGAAGGTTTTTCATTTTTTTCCGTGGGAATGAAAAATATTCTGGAGGAAAAAATTAGCCTAAATTTTGCCCGACAAAATCTTCCACTTTCCAACGAAAGTCCCATTGAAATCGGTTCAGTCGTTCCCGAGATTAACTCCGAGAAATAGGCAGACAGATAAACATTTTAAAAACGTTTGTTTGGGTTTTGGTATCATGTAAATAAATAAACGAGTTTGGAAAAATACTATTTCGAAATCTTCGACACTTCAATAGAGTAGGGTTAATTCGCTTCATTTTAAGCATATTTTTGATAATTTTTTCTGAGCATATGGTAAATTGAATTTATTTGAAAATTGTATACATAATAAAGCATCATTTTAAGTATATTCAATTAAATTGTTAGCCTAAAATATTAAGAAATAAGCCATTGAGAGCAAATCTTCTTAAAAAATAAAAAATACTCTTAAAAAAAACAGTTTGCGGTGGACATCAGAACTCATTACAGAATTATCTTAAATCAAATAATCGAAAATATTTGGTTATTTTATGATGATATATTTTGATTTGACGTCGATATTTTTTTTTTTTTTTAACGATTTTAAAATTTTTGGCATAATTTATAAGTCAAAAAAACGAATTTAGAAAGAAAAAGCCGGTAAAATCAGATTATAGTTTGACAGTAAAAGTAATCATAATGCACGATAAAATTATCTCGACGTCATTACTTCATATTTTATATACTTAAAGAATGTGACAAATTTGAAGAGGATAGGTCAAGTAGATTTTGAGTTACAGTGACCACCGGCTTTGAACATGCTAAGTGGGAGAAAAACGCGTTTAAAGTCCAAACACTGAATTTATAAGCGGCGGAGGCTTATAACTCCGCATCTCCGTTAGGTTTATTCCAACCCTATGTGGTAATGAAATGAAACAACCAGATGAAATTATTAATCTTGAAAGTGAGTAAGACAGATTTATATTCTTTAAAAATTATTCAAAATCATCGGACTTTGGGAGTTTGAATGCTCCCACTTAATACTTTGTTGATTATTGTCTAGTATGGAAGGGCGGGGTTCAAAGTGCCGGGGGTAGGTTGTGCCGATGAGAATATCTCAACGAGGAAAAGAAAACATTCTGTTGCTGCGTCGAGAAATGCTTTACCCATGCGCAAAGTCGGCGGCCATTTTAGTTGTGTCAGCGCCGCGGTCTGAGTAGCTCGTAGCCACGTGCTGTGCCGGTGCCACGTAAGTAAATATTTTTGTGTTAATATTTTTTGGCCTACTTCTTACATTTTGTAAGCTACTGTTTTCAGTTTTTTATTAAAATGTTGACAATTTATTAGTGAATCGTAAGTACAGTGTAAAAAACGCAGCGTTCAACATGTTTTTAAAAATCGAAGTATAGGTTATCATGTTACCAACGGGGTCAAAAGTGCCCATGTCAGGGGCGGCGTTTAGCGCACAACTAAAGCCATATAATTCTAATTACTATTTATATTGTTTTGAGGATGAGAGTCTACAAAAGGAAGACGAAAAGGGGTACTGCTTCCCAGGAATTACTTGGAAAAGTCGCTGAAGCTGTTATAAAAGATGGACGAAAATTCAAAACAGTAGCTCGTGAGCTAGAAATATGGCACACTCAACGGAATAATAAAAATAATGTTAGTAAAATCTTATTTCAGACGGAGAAATCATTTAGGTATCTAGGTTTACCTACGACTATGTTGCATCTGTAAAATAGCAACCGTGCTGAACGCCATCGGTAGCGCCAGCAAAGGTGAGGCATTCACCTTTGCTGACGGAATCACCATCAGCACCGTGAGGCGTTCACCCCAGCTAAGTGGAACACCGGCGTATGTCAGCTGTGCAACATCAGCAACATACGCATCGAGCCACCCAGCGCCCGCACGTGACGGAGGCAACGTCGCTGACCTGGAGGGAGTCAAAGAGTCAGTCGTTGAGAACATCGGGAACCGTCGCTATCGTCTTTCATCATATCTATCTATATATATACTCGTATATATCTGTATCTATTTGTTAAAATTAATTAAAATAATTAAAAAATAAAATAGTCAAATAAAACATTTTTTGGTCCTTCGGAACCGGATTCGCGATCGGGGCTGCAAATGAAAGTGAAGTGAAATAGTTAAAAGTGATCTGTGAGTGCAGTGCAACAAAAAGTTAAAAAAGTTAAGTGATCTGTGAGTAGTGAGTGAAAAAAAAAAAAAAAACCGCTGCACAACTGCCCGTTACTGAAAGATAAGTAAGTAAATTTAATTCATAAACATTGGGTTTTCTTTGATCAAGTGAGCAGTTCCCATTTGAGTTATTGCGTCTCCCTTATTAATATTTTTCATCCCTAATCACCCTTATCGAACCAAACATGGACAGCTTAGTAAAAAGCCAAACTTTGGTTCAATATGAATTAGATAAATTCATAAAAAACTTAAAGAAAGCGCCTAAAGAAAGACGAACAGAAGGCTACCTTAAAAAACGGTTAGATATGTTAGAAAGCTTGTGGGCAGATTGTCGCACTAAGCATAAAAATATGCTAGACATTCATGAGCCAGATGATGATAAAAGACCGTATTTTTCAGATGATATTTTCTCCGAAATGGAGGAAAATTATTGCCTAGCGTACGGCATTATTCAAGACCAGTTGGAACAACTATCCCCAAAGATCCCTCGTTTCTCCGGAAACTACCAAACATGGTCCTCATTTCATGACTTATTTGACGCGATAGTCCACAAAAACCCGAAAATCTCCAACGTGCAGAAGTTGCACTACCTTAAAACGAGTTTATCTGGTGAAGCTGAACAGTTAATACGTCACTTGCATATTACCGAAAATAATTATTTACCCGCTTGGGACATATTACTGAAAAGATACCAGAATAAGAGGGTCTTAGTTAATGCTCAGTTACAAGCTCTTACATCGATTCCTAGCCGGCAAAATGAAAGTGCTAAGGGTCTGAAAGAGTTAGTTGATAAAATGAATGAAGTTTTAGAGGCGCTTAAGGGGAGGTTCCTCTGATCGACTCTGAAAAGTTCTTCACATTTATGAATTTTTTTGAGGTATAAAGAAATGTGATATGAACAAACGGTTTTTTGTACAATGTTTATTGATAAAAAGAGTCCCTAAATTTATTTTTTTCCCCCTCTTTCAATTCAAAATGGCGGCTCCAGCCATATCTCCGCGAGGCCTTGCGCGCCATATATGCGTCTGCGCGGGACGTTCCCGAGGGTCGTAGGGGTCACTGAAACATGAACATTTTTTAAGTTAGTTAAATAAACATATGTAGCGGCCCTTCAACCAAAAATTTCGAAATTTTGATTAAAAAAACAGAGAAAGTTATCCACTTGAAAATTAAGGTCGTGTTTTGGGGTGTGTTTTAGTTGTTTAAGACAGGCGTAAACATTGTTTATTATTAAAATATATTGTTAATAATGGTTCAAGGGCTCCGAAATTGAATTTTACACATGACTTTAAAATTTCAAGTGGATCCGATCAGTGGTTCTCGAGATACACTGTCCCGCGCACTGAAAATATCAACTTTCGGGAAAACGCGTTTGAAGTTTTAGAACCAATTTCGCCTTGTTCGCTAGTTGTGCCGCGTTGCCAGTTGCACGCTTCTCTTTGAAGCGCTGTAACTTTCTAAAAACTGCATAAAACGCAAAACGGTTTTAGGATCATGTTTTTAACATATTATAGATTGATAATATGTAAAAAAAAAAAATCGATTTTTTCATCGCCGATCAAAGGAACCTTCCCTTAAGGCACTGGAAATTGACATAGAGACTTGGGACCCGTTTGTGATATATTTAATGACTCAGAAATTAAGCACCGAGACCGTGACTCAATGGGAAACCATATTAAGCTTAAGACAAGGTCCAAGTGCTCTCCCAACGATACAGGAATTTACTAGTTTTCTAGAAACTAGATTCCGCACATTAGAAGCACACACAAAATTCATAAATGAACGGGCGAAGAATAACCACAGTAGCACACTCGTTCACCTTGCTACTGAGTATAACAAGTGTCCTGTGTGTTCCGAAAATCATCGACTCAACGACTGTCGGCAGTTCTTAAACATGAAGTTGAAGGAACGGTACTCAATAATTAAAAACCAATCCCGTTGTCTGAATTGCTTTGCATCGTCGCATGCTACCAACAATTGCCTCAATCCACTGGGTTGTAAGCGTTGTGGAAAACGTCATAACACAATGCTTCATTTTGAAAATGAAAAATTCAAATCCGCTGAGCAAGTTGCATCAGCTTCTGCCCCTAAAAATTATAACAGGCAACAACCCCTGCAACCGGCTGCAGCACCATTTATACCGAAGCAAAATGGGCAGCATGGAGATCATCATGCTCATTTTGTACAGATTGACCCCCCTCAGAGCAGTAACATAGGAATCTCTGAGAACCAGAAGCAACCCAGTGAAGCCTTGCAGAATTACCAAGCACATATTGCTAATGGGATTCAAGCGAAAACCATATTGCTAGCAACAGCTCTCGTACGTGTAAAGTCACCCGAAACAGAAAGCCAGATCATGAGAGTGCTGCTGGACCAAGGCTCCCAAGCTTCCTTCATTACCAAGGAAGCTGTGCAACGCCTAAAACTAACCTAAAGACCGAGTTATACGAGCATTACTGGCCTTGATGGAATGGAGGCAGGGCTCGCTCGAAGTCTTGTTTCAATTACAATCCAACCTCACATTCTATCCGACCAAAGTATCGAACTTGAAGCTTTTGTGCTAAAACATATTACCGGAATTATGCCTCCACAGAAAATGGATGCAAGGAGGTGGCCTCATATTGAGTCCCTGAGGCTAGCTGATCCATTTTACTGTGGGCCAGGGCAGATTGATATGCTTCTAGGAGCTGATATTTATGCAGAAATTCTATTAGGGGGAGTAATAAAGGGAATTTCTTCTGAAGACAAGCCTTTTATAAACACACCTTATTACCTACCCCATCATGCTGTCATCAAAGAGGACAGCACCACAACAAAATTAAGAGTCGTGTTCGATGCTTCATGCAAAAGCTCAAATACCAACTCACTCAATGATTTATTGCTCATCGGACCCACTTTACAAGATGATATTACAGCAATTCTGCTTCGCTGGAGAAAACACAATATCGTCTTCACAGCCGATATCGAGAAAATATATCGCCAAATTTTAGTGGCACCCGAAGACACCGATTACCAGAGAATTTTGTGGCGCAATACTCCCGATGAGCCAATAGAAGAATTTCGACTTTTAACAGTCACCTATGGTACTGCTTGCGCCCCATACTTAGCTATTAGAACCATGAGACAATTAGCCCTTGATGAAAAAGCACAATTGCCCCTGGCATCCGAAGTAGTATTGAAAGACTTTTATGTGGATGATGTAATGTCAGGTGCTAATACTGTCGAAGAAGCAATGCTTATTCAGAATCAATTGCGCTTACTACTAAAATCAGGCGGATTTAATTTAAGAAAGTGGTCTAGCAATAGACAAGAGCTTTTAGAAAATGTTCCCCCAGAAGATCGAGCAATAACTCAACCACTTGCGATAAAATTAACAGAAACTATAAAGGCATTAGGGATACACTGGAGCCCAAGGAGCGATAATTTCGAATTTAAGGTGCGGATAGACCTAAAAAATAATGTGACCACCAAAAGAAAATTTCTATGGGAAATTGCGCGTATATTCGACCCTCTGGGATGGCTAGCACCAACCGTAATCATTACCAAAATAATGTTTCAAAAACTATGACTGGCAGGTATAGGTTGGGATGATGAGTTGCCTAAGCAATTAGCAAATGAGTGGGAAAATTACAGAGGAGACCTGTACAAGCTCGAAGAGATTGTGATCCCAAGATGGATCCATTTTTGCCCGAGTGGACAATCTTTTCAGTTACACGGGTTCTGCGATGCTTCCACTCAAGCTTACGCTGCGGTAGTGTATTCAAGATACCAAGATGAGAACGGAAAGATATATATATCACTGTTAACTGCGAAAACAAAGGTTGCACCTATCAAACAAATAAGTCTTCCTAGATTAGAGTTATGTGGGGCAGTGCTGCTTAGTAAATTATTAAAACAAGTACAATGTGCATTGGAAGTACAACATTCATCCATTCATGCATGGACGGACTCAACCATCGTTCTTGCGTGGTTAGAAGCAACGCCCTCTAAATGGAAAACTTTTGTCGCCAACAGAGTAAGCGAGATTCAACAACATCTAAATGTAAATCAATGGGCTCACATAAATTCAGAACATAATCCCGCAGACTGTGCGTCTAGAGGAGTTCCACCAGCTGAACTAAAGTGTCACCCGTTATGGTGGTCAGGACCGGCTTGGTTAAAGAAACCCTCAAATTCCTGGCCAAAAACGACCAATTTACCAAATTCCACAGAACTGGAAAGTAAGAAAACAACCCTTCTCATCACAGACAGCAAATTATCTAAAGACGAATTGCTTTCCCGATTTTCATCCCTCAATAAAGCAAAACGTGTGACTGCGTATTGCCTTCGTTTTTATAACAATCTGCGCAACCGAAGCAGAAGTACCGGATATCTGACTGCCCAAGAATTAAATAAAGCTATGCTATATCTTATAAAAGTAGCTCAAAAAATAAATTTTGCGAAAGAAATTGCCATCTTGAAGAATAATAAAGAACTGCCAAAAGAATGTCGCATATTAAAGCTGCACCCATTCGTCGATCAAGATGAAATACTGCGAGTGGGGGGGAGGCTGCGGCATTCTGAACTACATTATAATGAAAAATTCCCAATAATCTTAGCAGACAAAAGCGAACTAACCAAATTATTAATTGATGAGGCACACAAAACCACTCTTCATGGAGGAACACAGTTGACTTTGAATATGCTCAGAAAAAAGTTCTGGATATTGAGAGCACGTACCGTAGTGCGCCTCCAAATTCATAAGTGCATCCCTTTTTATCGCTACAGTGCTCAAGCAAGAAATCAACTCATGGCTGATTTACCACAGAATCGAGTCACATCAAGCCGCCCATTTCTACACGCTGGTGTAGATTTTGCTGGTCCAATTTTAGTAAAAGAGTCGAAGTGTCGTGGACGAGTCAAAACATCAAAGGCCTACATCGCAGTGTTTATTTGTTTTACAACTAAGGCAATTCATTTGGAAGCCGTAAGTGATTTGTCTGCCGAGGCATTTCTCGCAGCATTTCATCGATTTACAAGCAGACGTGGGCCTTGCACGAATTTGTACAGTGACTGCGGCACTAATTTTGTTGGAGCCAACACCCAAATCACCAAAGCCAGATATCTTTATGAAATTGGACTTCCAGAAGATCTAAGGGAAATTTTAGCCAACAAGGGTACCGAATGGCACTTCATACCTCCAGCCTCGCCCTATTTGGGAGGCTTGTGGGAAGCCGGAGTCAAGTCAACAAAGCATCATTTAAAACGTGTTATAGAAAATTCACTGTTAACATTTGAAGAACTAACTATCTTGTTGACACAAATTGAAGCGTGCTTAAATTCACGACCATTGTGCCCTTTGACAACAGATCCTGAAGATTATACCGCACTCACACCAGGACATTTCCTCGTAGGAGATGCATTATTAGATGTACCAGAACCAAACCTACTAGAAACAAACATCCATGTTCTTAACAGGTGGCAGAAAATTCAACGAATGAAGCAAGATTTCTGGAAACACTGGTCCATCGAATTTCTTGGAAGGCTTCAACAACGGCCAAAATGGGTAAATAAACAACCGAATCCTAAAGTTGGAGAGCTGGTATTAATTAAAGATGAAAGATTGCCCCCATGTAAATGGCTGTTAGCTCGCATACTTGAGCTACATCCAGGGAAAGATCAACTGGTGAGAGTAGTCACTCTTAAATGCAAGGATTCAATCTTAAAGCGGCCTATTACTAAAATATGCCCACTTCCTATTGAAGATAACATAGCCGAAATTACTAACCCCCCTTCAAATGGAAGCCAATAAATCTATAAAATCTACCGTATAACATCTTGGTTTAGTTACATTATTAAGTACAATAATTAAACTATAGCATTAATCATAGTGTATACTTTACCTGCTCTTACTGACCTTTATTATTACATACAGAAACATGGAATTGAATTGGAACGCAATACGGTTCAGCATCTTCATTTGGATATTACTGGGACTTCAAAAATACAATATCCCATACGTGCATGGAATAATTGCCTACGATTGTGGTCATGATCGTGTAAATTTGACCGCCGTATCCTTAGTGTCCATTGGAACGTGTCACTTCGAAGAAAACAATATCGAAAAGGACGAAGAAGACATTCAATTATTGCAAATAAGTGATGTCTCCCCTATTCACATATACCAATGTAAAATCAACATCATTCAGTCGGTATACAAGTGTGGAATATTTAGCCATGTCAGCCTTGTGGCCGGGGGACTAAGAACCTTCATAGTAGATCTAGCACGGGAAGATTGCATGAATATCCATAAGTTCGGGACATACAAATTGCAAACGGGTCGCATAATTGCGGATATTAAAACCAACAGCTCCACTTCCCACACAGAAACCATTGCTGGATCAATTGATCAGAATGGTGGCTGTACGGGAGCTCCTTACACTTTCGGAGCTTCTTCTTGGGATAACGTAGTAGTAATACAAGCAATGGAATTCAAAATAACAGATTATATAAGCGTTGTGAGACTAGAAGATAATCAAGTCATTCTACGCAATGATATAGCTTGCGCTTATCTCAATGGCAAATGTATGGATCCTGACAATGGCATAAGTTTTTGGGATATGCTTGCGGACACGTCATGCGAAACATTGAAATATGATGTAATATGGCAAGGTAAAGCCACCAAAATCCGACATACGGGAAATCTCACCGTTCCTATACATAACATCGTGTATACCGTCAATGCCGAAGATACAGTATTCGCATTGGAAATAAAAAAGCCTGTATCAGTATGCCGATTCAGTGGGTACCAAACAGAACATCCACGACTGGTCATAGTACCAAAGGCATCTAGCGAATATTGGTTCAGTAAAAAATCTATACCCACAAAAAATCTTGATTTATTCGCTTACGTTAACTCAAAATTTGTTTATACGGAACGACACATCAGAACACAGGTAGAAAAATTGTATTTTAATATTTTATTAAAAAAATGTGAATTAGAACGTGACGTGCTTCAGACGCAAATCAGCATAGCATCCCATCATTCCGCAGAATTTGCTTACATGCGTATGAAAGAGCCTGGCTACACAGCTGTACCACGTGGAGAAATTATTTACATGATTAAGTGCCAGCCAGTCGAAGTAACGATTCGGAAGGTAGATCGCTGTTTTTTGGAACTCCCCATTACCTACAATAATGAGCTTTATTTCATGACACCTACCACCCATCTAATCCAACAACATGGAACAGAAATTCCCTGTTCATCATTAATGAGTCCTGGCTATCTTATTAATGGAGAATGGTACGGACTCAATCCCTACGTCCATCGTTTGAAGAGCCCAAACGAGTTAAAACCATCAAATGTTGTTGATTGGGCCTATGAAGATCCGGGAAAGGACCCCGCACAAATTGTATGGAAATCGGGTCCCGGTCAAATTCGCTGAAACTTTGCATAAAGGTAGTTCTCAACCTGCTGATCAAAAGTGTCAATGAGCCCAAAGTCATGCTATGATTAGTTGCGGAGATATAGAGGGGTGAAGTGTGAGACATTTGCTGTAGACCCAAGTACGCTTCACGAAGTCTCTAGTCGCTTAACTCGGAAAGCAAGGTCCCTAACAGAAATCTTTGAACACAAAAGTTGTTTGTAGTTATCAAGGCATGCCATTCCAACCATAAACATTTTTGGTTGACCTTGGCCTTGACCATGGACCTTAACCCATTAATGAGCAAAACGAGAATTTTGTGTACCCAAGTTCAATTGTACGATTCGAATAGAAAATTGGGGCGATTTTCTTCCAAAATCATATATAGGGGGTTTTCGGGGATGTTCTTTCAGAATCTGGCATTTGTTTTGCATAAAATCTTCAAAAACCCTATTATTTTTTGGGTTTTTTAAAAAAACTGCGAATTTTTGTTGGTCTTTCTTCTTTTCAAAGTTGATTATCTTGTTGTTGCTACTGTTGAATGATCATATAACCACCAGAAATCGCGGTCCGAATGTCTAGATATTCTCAAAACATGGTTTTGAAAGTTCTTTTTTGCTTAAATTTTTGAAAAATCACCATTATGTATAGCAATGTAATAAAAAATGTCGCGATTTTTTTACACGAAAAGCATCAACTTTAAAAGAAAATTGTATAGAACAGAAAATACCTTAAATGAGCCAAAGAACTCGCGTGATTTTTTTCAGAATTTTTCGACTATTTTTAGTTTTTTGGATTTGGCCAATTTTTGAAAAATCCAAAAATATCCAGACAAATTCTGAAAAAATTCACACGTATTCTTTGGCTCATTTAAAGTATTTTCTGTTCTATAAAATTTTCTTGTAAAGTTGATTCTTTTCGTGTAAAAAAATCGCGACATTTTTTATTACATTGCTATACATAATGGTGATTTTGCAAAAACTTAAGCAAAAAAAAACTTTCAAAACCATGTTTTGAGAATATCTAGACATTCGGACCGCGATTTCTGGTGGTTATATGATCATTCAATAGTAGCAACAACAAGATAATCAACTTTGAAAAGAAGAAAGACCAACAAAAATTCGCAGTTTTTTTAAAAAACCCACAAAATAATAGGGTTTTTGAAGATTTTATGCAAAACAAATGCCAGATTCTGAAAGAACATCCCCGAAAACTCCCTATATATGATTTTGGAAGAAAATCGCCCCAATTTTCTATTCGAATCGTACAATTGAACTTGGGTACACAAAATTCTCGTTTTGCGCATTAACCCATTAATGCCTGAATAACAAAAAATTTTACGGCAACTTCGAGGCCCTAACTTTTATCGAAGGGGTGGTCAATTCTCATCGAGACTAACTTTTCTAGACGTATTTTGAGTCGCCTGACACGATCCAACCAAAAAAAAAAGTGAAAAAAAATTATTATTATTGTTTTTTGCAATATTACGTAAATAAATACCCTTTTCACGTAATTTTTTTCGAAAAAACGACAGATTTAGTGGGGAAAAGGCAACTTTTTACTGCGATAAAGTGCATAAAACATGTTATTAGTACTTAAACTTCAAAAATATGCAGGCATTTTTTTCGTTAAAAATATTAGGCTGCATAAAAATTGCAACAATGTAACGCATATTTGCATTACTTTCGATCACTTTTTTTATCTCAATATGTTCGACTATTCCCAAAAATGTGTATAAACTAGTTTTAAGAGTCACTGATTACGAATTTGCTATCAAATTTTCGTAATTCAAAATGGCGGATCCAAAATGGCGAACAATTTTTGGCAAAATTCTCAATTTCTTCGAAAAAAAAGTGGGTATTTGGAGTTTTTGGGGTCACTGATTACTGATTAAATGCCTGCATATTTTTGAAGTTTAAGTCCTAATAACACGTTTTATGCACTTTATTGCAGTAAAAAGTTGCTTTTTCCCGACTAAATCTGTCGTTTTTCGAAAAAAAATGACGTGAAAAAGGTATTTATTTACGTAATATTGCAAAAAAACAATAATAATAATTTGTTTTCACTTTTTTTTTTTGGTTGGATTGTGTCGGGCGACTAAAAATACGTCTAGAAAAGTTGGTCTCGATAAGAATTGACCACCCCTTCGATAAAAGTTAGGGCCTCGAAGTTGCCGTACAATTTTTTGTTATTCAGGCATTAATGGGTTAATGAGTTAAGGTCCATGGTCAAGGCCAAGGTCAACCAAAAATGTTTATGGTTGTAATGACATGCCTTGATAACTACAAACAACTTTTGTGTTCAAAGATTTCTGTTAGGGACCTTGGTTTCCGAGTTAAGAGACTAGAGACTTCGTGAAGCGTACTTGGGTCTACAGCAAATGTCTCCCACTTCACCCCTCTGTATCTCCGCAACTAATTGTTACATGCTCAATTTACCGCCGTCGTGTGGAGCGATTTCTAGAAAAGAAAAGATCCAAGTTAAATGTTGGTGAATGGTTGGGGGAAAAGGTTACTCACTAGATGGTCGTTGATGTCCCTGTGTTCCAATAGTTTAGTCAGTTGATGCTACAGGAAAAAATGCGTTTATTTCAGAATTCTTTGAAACGTTGGTGACAACGAAGTTTACTTACCTGGTCTTTCACTGCGCGGCAATGGGTTGCGGAAGTCACACTTACAAACGGACCCAAGAACGAGACATACACATACATCGCGACACACACACGCACACACACACGCACACGCACACACCCACACCACTCATGCACACCATTCGAAGCCATAGGCGAGGTAGAACACGGCATTCATCATGATTAAGACGATCCTGCTACTATCCTACTCACATACATATCCAGCAACACAAACCACACACCTACTCATGCGTCACATGGATCTGGAGCACTCTAGTATTTAAGCATATGAAATATTTGGGCGTTTAAAAGTTTATAAATTTTTGGCTAAATTAAAACCGAATTATGAATTATGATAAAACATGTAGATTACGAGTAGTAGTAGTAGTACAGCAGTAGAGTAATTTGAATGATGGAGTGATTTTCTACGTAGCTGTAAATATCGCTTTAAGTAGTTTAGAAAGGTGTATTTAGTAGTTTTGTATCAATTGAAGTAACTGGCATGTTGGAAATATTCAATAGCACTTAAGAATTGAAGTTATGTAATTTTAGAACTAGAGTAGATTGCGCGATCAGCAATATTGTAAAGTGTAAACACCCCAGTTTGCCACTTCGGAAATTTATCTAAAAGTTACAAGTAAATATCGTTGATATCCGCTGTCCCTCCCAAGCCTAAACCTAATTGGTGAATTATTACAAAAAACAAAAGTAGAAAACATAATAATAGTAAATAGTCCTTTTTAAATTAAAAGGCTAATGCTCTTTCTCAATGCGACTACTAAACTTTTTATACCAGTTTTGCTACTTGTCAGGATGTCCAAAATTGCCGAAAAAGAAACCCGACGGAAAAGGCGGTAGCTAAGCGTGAAAGCTCAGAGCCGACCTAGTTAAATCAGTTGGTGGAGTGAAGTCAAACTAGTAGGCACGGACCTGCAAGTGATTTTTTTTTAGTAGTGCACGTGCGAGAAATATGGGTAATTAAGGAAGAAAAAAAAGGTTAATGAGCGAACAAAAAAAAAAAACGAGTAGTTCGGAAAATTAAAGTTAAATTAAATGAGTGAACGACGCCAACACCAGGATAGGCAGCGGAGGAGGAATAGTAATAGTCAGTTAAGTAACCAAATTTTTCCTTTTCTTAGATTCTACTATTATTTCTTATTTTGATTATGTCGCATGCTTTTACATTTATTTTTTTTTTGTTTTAAGGTAATTTCCGAGCGGTAGTCGCGAAGGGTGTTATACATAGATTTATTTCTCGGGATTCTATTATATTATATATTTTAAGTATATTGTAGAATAAAATATGGATATTGAAATTTGAGTACGCCCAAATAAATATTATAACGTAGAACCTTAAGTTGTAACGTTTTTTTTTTCTTCTTCCCGCGCGGCTATCCCCGTAATCCAACGGTTTCGTGATTTTTACCGTTCTTCAGAAAATCACGTGGCGCCCTATAATTTATGAAGTGTTACCCCGCCCTTCCTCCCTGATGCGAGCCGGCATCGCGTACAACCAAAGTACGTAACAATTTTTGGCGCCCAACGTGGGGCCAGAGGCAGAAAAGGGCTGGAGGAAATTTCTAATAGCAAATATTGCTGAGTGCGAAAGTGATTCATATCTATCTTATACATCTTTTATTTTTTTGATATAGCGGGATTGATACTTGCCGGTTGGTCGAAGACATTGATTATTGATTTGGAAGAAAAATATATATAATAATAATATTACATTTCGGATTACATGCGCTGAAAATTCAGGAAATTTATCTCATCATCACTGTGTCCAGTTAATTGCATGCGGTTGTTGGTCATTTTTACATTGTACAGTGAACTTTGAGTCGAAGTGCTAAGTTGAGGAGCTGCACCGGAGCGCGGGTATTTGTTGGCGATCGAGGAGTGAATTTTTAGATCGGTCTTGCTCTGCTCGGGCTTAAGTGGATTCCGTTTTTTGTTATAATAAATAATAAAAGAAAAAAAAATTTGTTTAGTGCTTTGGGTGCGGCGTTCTTCCGTTTTACGGGAGTTGTTCAGTGCTGTTGCGCATATATGTATGCTGGTGGACACATGTTTCGGAATTTCAGTGAATTTCTCCTACATTGGTGGCGGTTTTGAGCATTCCGAATTTCTTCTTTCCGGTGAGATTGGCGTTGTCACATTTCTTTTTTTTTAATATATTTTCAGCAAAATGATAATCTAAGATCTCCATTTTTATTGTCGAGCATAATATTAATTGATGATCGGTTGTGAGCATTGGAATCGGGGAGAACCTTGCTACTTTTATCGGGGGTATTGTAATAGTAGTTGAATGGCCGCAGGTTAACGACGGAATTTCTTTGCTATTGCCTGGCGTAATAGGGAGTGAATATCGTGTGCTTTGGAATATAATGTCATAAAATTTCAATCTCCTTTCTATTGCGGGCGATAATAGAAATTGAGAGAGTAGCCTTGTTATAGTTGATTTGGTGCCATTCGTGATAAACCCTCGTAAACAGTTGGTGAATAGCGAAAAGTAAGCTTGACCGCTTTAAAGCTTTGCGATTTTGGGAAGTGCACCGAGCGGAAGTTTTTTTTGGAAGTTTTTTTTTATTATTGAAAGGTTCTCTAGTTGGAATTTTTTTTCCTCCTCTTTGGGTTTTCAAAAGATTCTTTTTTTTTTAAGTTGAAGTTTTAATAGTTTCGGGATCTATAAGCATTTTGTGGATTCTGTAGTCTCCTGGAACTTGGATCTTTGCGGAAGCTTCCGTTGTAAGGCTTTGTGAGTGCAAAGCTTTCAAGTTTTTGAATAGCTTTTCTTTTCGTAATTCGAACTTTTGGTCGGGTCGATCTGAATTTTGTTTTTGCGCTGAAATAAAGAAATCAAATTTTAAAAATGGAAATCAATCGGCTTAGCCAAGATGAACTCAGTTATGAGCTCATCATTAGAGATCTTCCAGTGGGAAAAGTCGATGACATGAGAATTAGTTTGAGGGCGGCGTTGAAAACTGAAAAGGAAGGTCGAAAGCTTTTAGTGGAGCCATATCCTTTCTCATTCGAGGAGGATTTACAAGCGCTTAAGGCAAAGTTGGAAGAGATCAAAGCTTTAACATCCGCTTTTGCTGGCGATGTCGAGTCCTCGGAATTTCGGAAAACGATGACAAAAATTGAATGGGCTTTCGGTAGGCTAGAGAAGGCTACAGCTGTTGAAGAAAGTCAGAGGAAGGAAAAGTCACAGATTCGGGCCGCGCTAATTTTAGCGTTGTCTGAGTTGAAGGTTAAAGCTGAGGGGGAACCAGATGAAAGTGATTCATCTGACGGTGCTGAGAATTCATCCTTGCAGACCACGTTTGTTAGTATGATGAATACGAACTCAAGGGTTAAATTAGATAAGTGGAATATTAAATTTGGCGGGGAAAGTGGACAATCGTTGAACTCCTTTCTAGATCGAGTTCAAGAGTTGGCAGATGCTCGCGGCGTTACTAATCAGCAACTGTATAAGTCTGCCCTTGATCTTTTCAAAGGGAAAGCACTTGTCTGGTACCGAGCAAATAAAGCAAAAGTTAATTCTTGGACGAGCTTGGTGAAGGAACTTAAGAAAGAGTTTCTTCCAGCCGATTATGATGAAAGGCTGTTGGAAGAAATTAAAAGAAGAACTCAAGGTAAGGATGAGTCGATGGGTATGTATATAGCGGTGATGAGCAATATGTTTTCTCGTATTAGCGACCCTCTCACCGAATCGCAGAAGTTGCGCATCCTTAAAAAGAACATAAACCCATTTTATCAGACTCAGTTAGGTTTGACCGAGGTGAACTCTTTGCAAGAGTTGACGGTATTTGGTCGGCGATTAGAGGCTGTTCGGGCCTCGGTTGAGGCTTTTGCACCTCCTCCGTCCAAGAAAAATAATCATCTCTTGGAACCCGACTTAGCGTATGTATCTGTTGATCAGCCTTCAGTATCAGCCGTCACTAATTCCAATAGTCGAACGTATAACGCTGGCGATAGAAAATGTTTTAAATGTGGGAATACTGGACATTTAGCGCGGTTTTGTAGAGACGAATTAAAATGTTTTGGTTGTGGAAAACAAGGAGTAAAACGTCCTGATTGCAGTAATTGTACAAAATCTCGAAACCGTAGCGTCGAACATTCTTCTCAGAGATCGGGAAACGAGGATGGGGCTCAGGTTTAGGCGGTAAACCGAGCCGATTTCATAAAACTGCCGCCGAAAATTTTTTAAAGGAACCCGAGTGTAAGGACGAGTATAACACTTTGGTGGAGTACGTTTTCACAAAAGTAGAAAACGATACACGTCCTCACCTCGAAGTTACAATTTTAGAGTCTAAATTTTGTGGTCTTCTCGATTCTGGAGCGACGAGAACAGTAATTGGCGGAGAAGGGTGGAAAATTCTCGAGAATACAAAACTAAAGCTTAGGACTTCGAAAGCACGCAAGTAAGCGTTGCAGATGGTGGAGAAATAGATATTCTCGGAGAAGTTAGCATTCCAATTGAGTTAAATAACAGAGTTAGAGTAATAGATGTGCTAGTTATTCCGGAATTCCCTCATCACATCATTTTTGGTATAGATTTTTGGCGTGTTATGGGCATACAAGCAAATTTTGCGGATAATTCCTGGCAGTTTTTAGATTCTAAGATCGATTATTTTGTCAGTGCTTTGCAATCTCAATCCAAACTCTCGGTTGAGGAGAAAATTGAGTTAGATCGAATTGTGGTCCAAGCAAAACTTAAAATGGGAGAAGGTTTAGGCCGTACAAATAGAGTAGAGCACGTCATACAGACAAGCTCACCGCCTATTAAACAGAGATATTATCCTGTTTCACCAGCGATACGAAAGATAATTGATGAAGAGTTAGATACCATGTTAGAATTGGGAGTTGTGGAACCGAGCAATAGTGCCTGGGCGTCACCGATAGTCATGGTTAAAAAGAAGGACGGAAAGTATCGTTTTTGCGTTGACTTTAGAAGGTTAAATAAAGTCACCGAGAAAGATGCTTATCCTTTACCATATGTGTCCGCTACACTCGACAAATTACGTGATGCCAAGTATATGTCCTCACTCGATATTAAATCAGCATTTTGGCAGGTGCCCCTCGCAGAAAATTCTAAACAGTATACCGCTTTTACTATTCCTGGAAGAGGACTTTACCAATTCTGCCGAATGCCTTTTGGCCTTAGCAACTCTCCAGCAACTTGGCAGCGTCTTATAGACAATGTACTGTCTGGGAGTCTCGGAGAAAAGGTTTTCGTGTATTTGGACGATATTATTATCGTTACGCAAAGTTTTGAAGAGCACAAGACAGTGTTAGCCGAGGTTTTAGATCGATTACATCAGGCCGGTCTAGTTATAAATTTTGACAAGTGTGAGTTTTGCCGCCCGGAACTCAAGTATTTAGGCTACATAGTAGGGGAACAGGGATTACAGGTTGATCCCGAGAAAGTCAAATGCATCCTAGAAATTCCAAGTCCTAAAAACGTGTCCGAGGTGCGAAGGTTCATAGGAGTTGTTGCCTGGTATAGGAGATTTATGCCGAATTTTTCTACGCTTATTGCTCCAATAACCGCGCTTTTAAAGAAGCAAAGTAAATTTGTCTGGTCTGAGCAGTGTGAAGAGGCTTTTCAGCTCGTCAAGAGTGGTCTAGTTAGTGCTCCAATATTAACGTGTCCGGATTTTAATTACCCGTTCATAATCCACACAGATGCTTCTGGTTTTGGGGTAGGTGCCGTGCTAACGCAGAAAATAGACGGAAATGAAACAGTTATTGCATACCTAAGTCGTTCGTTAAGTCGTTGTGAGCGTAATTATACCACAACAGAACGGGAATGCTTGGCAGTCTTGTGGGCGATAGAAAAACTAAGACCTTATGTCGAAGGCAGTCATTTCACGGTTATTACCGATCACGCGTCATTGAAATGGCTCCATAATTTGAAAGATCCTACAGGTAGACTGGCCAGGTGGGCTATGCGGCTTCAACAATACGAATTCGATATAATTCATAGGAAAGGCAAAGAACACTTATTGCCAGACTGGCTCTCCCGTTCCGTTCCAGTTATTGAAAGTGTCCAAGTTGACGGTAAAAATGAAGATAAATGGTATGCTAGAATGTCCGACAAAGTTAAGCGGTTTCCGGCGAAATTTTCAGATTGGAAGTATGAAAAGGGGTTATTATGGAAGCATGTTGAGAGTAGATATCCGGAATTGACTTTGAAATGTGATTCGTGGAAACAGGTTGTTCCGAAACAGCAGAGGAAGAAAATACTGTATCAAGCACACGATGTACCTACTTCCGGCCATTGTGGAGTCTTCAAGACGTATCATCGTTTAATGCAGCGTTTTTACTGGCCAAAAATGAAAAGTGACGTGGCCGCTTACGTAAAACGGTGCGAAATTTGTCAAGCTTCGAAACCAGAGTTAAAGAAGCCGGCAGGTCTCATGGCCTCTCGGACTGTAGCTAATTTACCATGGGAGTCAATAAGTATGGATTTAATTGGGCCGTTACCGCGCTCTAACCGAGGTTTCAAATATATTCTAACCGTCACAGACTTATTTAGTAAATTCCCAATGTTCTTCGCATTACGATCGGCCAGTGCAAATATGATTTGCCACTATGTGGAAGAGTACATTTTCCTTTTGTTTGGTGTGCCAAAGACCCTTATTTGTGACAATGGTCCACAGTTTAGGAGTAGAGAGTTTCAAGAACTTTGTGAGGGTTATGGTTGTAAAGTAAATTACACTGCCTTTTATCATCCTCAAGCAAATCCAGCCGAAAGAACTAATCAAGTTGTGAAAACTATGCTTCGTGCCTATGTTGCGGATAACCACCGTACGTGGGATTCATTCTTGGCAAAAGTTGCCTGTGCTATTCGTACATCGGTACATGAAGTAATAAAGGTAACTCCATTTTTCGTGAATTTCGGCAGAGAGATGAAAACTAATGGCGAATTATATGATCAAATGGATAGAGACGAACATCTAAATTTTTCGAAGCGATCGAGAGCCTTAGCTGAAGTTAGAAAGGATGTTAGAGAACGATTGTTGAAAGCAAGCCAAACTTCGAAGCATTCCTATAATTTGCGTAGAAGGGATGAAAAGTTCTTCGTTGGCGATGAGGTCATGAGGAGAAATTTTGTTTTGTCAGATGCTGCGAAATATTTCAATGCAAAGTTAGCACCAAAGTACATAGGTCCGTTTAAAGTTCCCAAGGTTGTCTCGCCCTGGACCTACGAATTGGTCGATAGTGCTGGGAAGAACGTGGGTGTATGGCATGCTAAAGATCTGAAAATTTATCATCCAAAATCGTTAGATGATTAAAGTTGCCTCGAAGTTTTTTTTTATTTTCTCTATGATTATTATTTTTTTTTTTTTGGTGGCCCCAAAAAGGCATCCATCCAGCTTAACTGGTGAACTATAGGGTGTCGGAAAACCGCCTATGACAGGTGGCGTTATGCGGTTGACACGCCTCTTGTTTTCCTTGAATTTTTCTCCTAGTGTATTTTAACCCCATACGGTAATCCGCTTCACGGAAATTCCGAAATATGATCCACGGTTTTGGCATTTTTTTTTTATATATTACTATTTTCTTTTGTGGTTGTGTGGCGTTCAGTCCTGGCGTCCTTGCGCGTCAGTTAATATAGTTGGAGTTGTCCACGACAAGGGCCCGCAAGGGGGTTCCTTTTTTCTAAATATAAGTAGGTAGGTGGTAACAAAAAAAATTTTTTTCGGTTCATCCCCATCTCTGGTCTTAGGTTCGGACAACACCTTTCTCGATGGGACCGGAGATGCAGGCGAGCGTCTTTGGCGCCAGCTCCACTCGCACAGTGTGACCGCCGGGATGAAGTAGTTTGTGCAAAATAATTTAATATATTATAGGGTTTTTTTTTCCTTTTTGTTGGAGTGAACGATAGTGCATTCGAGTAGTATGAGGGATTACTATAGTATTCGTACCATGGATAAGGATTATTCCAAATTTACCCAGACTAAATTTCGGGGAGTGTGTTGGTTCCAAAGATTAGTTTTGTAGCGAAACGATTTCGTTTGGAATGTGTGGAACAGGAGAAAGAATATACGGAATTTTATACAGGTATAAGATTTTTGTGTTGAGTACCCGTACTAAAGCAGAATTCGGAATCGCATGATGGTTTGTAAATGGGTGAGATTTCGAGGAAATCTCCCGGAAGAAGAGGGGGGAATGTTACATGCTCAATTTACCGCCGTCGTGTGGAGCGATTTCTAGAAAAGAAAAGATCCAAGTTAAATGTTGGTGAATGGTTGGGGGAAAAGGTTACTCACTAGATGGTCGTTGATGTCCCTGTGTTCCAATAGTTTAGTCAGTTGATGCTACAGGAAAAAATGCGTTTATTTCAGAATTCTTTGAAACGGTGACAACGAAGTTTACTTACCTGGTCTTTCACTGCGCGGCAATGGGTTGCGGAAGCCACACTTACAAACGGACCCAAGAACGAGACATACACATACATCGCGACACACACACGCACACACACACGCACACGCACACACCCATACCACTCATGCATACCATTCGAAGCCATAGGCGAGGTAGAACACGGCATTCATCATGATTAAGACGATCCTGCTACTATCCTACTCACATACATATCCAGCAACACAAACCACACACCTACTCATGCGTCACATGGATCTGGAGCACTCTAGTATTTAAGCATATGAAATATTTGGGCGTTTAAAAGTTTATAAATTTTTGGCTAAATTAAAACCGAATTATGAATTATGATAAAACATGTAGATTACGAGTAGTAGTAGTAGTACAGCAGTAGAGTAATTTGAATGATGGAGTGATTTTCTACGTAGCTGTAAATATCGCTTTAAGTAGTTTAGAAAGGTGTATTTAGTAGTTTTGTATCAATTGAAGTAACTGGCATGTTGGAAATATTCAATAGCACTTAAGAATTGAAGTTATGTAATTTTAGAACTAGAGTATATTGCGCGATCAGCAATATTGTAAAGTGTAAACACCCCAGTTTGCCACTTCGGAAATTTATCTAAAAGTTACAAGTAAATATCGTTGATATCCGCTGTCCCTCCCAAGCCTAAACCTAATTGGTGAATTATTACAAAAAAAAAAAGTAGAAAACATAATAATAGTAAATAGTCCTTTTTAAATTAAAAGGCTAATGCTCTTTCTCAATGCGACTACTAAACTTTTTATACCAGTTTTGCTACTTGTCAGGATGTCCAAAATTGCCGAAAAAGAAACCCGACGGAAAAGGCGGTAGCTAAGCGTGAAAGCTCAGAGCCGACCTAGTTAAATCAGTTGGTGGAGTGAAGTCAAACTAGTAGGCACGGACCTGCAAGTGATTTTTTTTTAGTAGTGCACGTGCGAGAAATATGGGTAATTAAGGAAGAAAAAAAAGGTTAATGAGCGAACAAAAAAAAAAAAAACGAGTAGTTCGGAAAATTAAAGTTAAATTAAATGAGTGAACGACGCCAACACCAGGATAGGCAGCGGAGGAGGAATAGTAATAGTCAGTTAAGTAACCAAATTTTTCCTTTTCTTAGATTCTACTATTATTTCTTATTTTGATTATGTCGCATGCTTTTACATTTATTTTTTTTTGTTTTAACGTAATTTCCGAGCGGTAGTCGCGAAGGGTGTTATACATAGATTTATTTCTTGGGATTCTATTATATTATATATTTTAAGTATATTGTAGAATAAAATATGGATATTGAAATTTGAGTACGCCCAAATAAATATTATAACGTAGAACCTTAAGTTGTAACGTTTTTTTTTTCTTCTTCCCGCGCGGCTATCCCCGTAATCCAACGGTTTCGTGATTTTTACCGTTCTTCAGAAAATCACGTGGCGCCCTATAATTTATGAAGTGTTACCCCGCCCTTCCTCCCTGATGCGAGCCGGCATCGCGTACAACCAAAGTACGTAACATAATCATAGGATGACTTTGGGCCCATTGAGAATTTTGATCAGCAGGTTGAGAACTACCTTTATGCAAAGTTTCAGCGAATTTGACCGGGACCCGATTTCCATACAATTTGTGTGGGGTCCTTTAATAAAGGCTGGAATTTATTCAATGGAGTCAATGGACAGGTTGCGAAGACAAATAATGTATCCGTCAGAACGACAAGCGATAAGTAACATTCTAACACAACGAATGATGGGAACAAACGTGGACAGTCAAAATATTGACATTTTACAATTGCTAACACCGGACTCAGTGAACAAACTAGCTGAATCTTTGAAAACCAAGGTATGGGGAGCATTCAGTTTGCTGGGCAATATATCAGCTGGCATTCTAGGAGTTTACGTAGTAGGTGCTGCTATTAAATACATTGTTGATACAATTCTCAATGTAAAAATTCTGAAAGCCACATTTGGTTGGAGCTGGAGCTTAATTGCCGCTACATGTACCTCAATAACAAATTTCTTAATGCACCGATATCACCAATCAAGGAGACATGACTCCGACATAGAGCTAACATCAGTTACAACTCAAGGCGAGGCATCATCATCAAAAACGCCCAACCCAACTGAAGAGGATAATTATGCTACCGTATCAAGCTTAACGAAAACGAAAATGCGATTGTATCCCCAGCTTTCTTAACGAATAGTTCAAAAATATTTTCTCTCCTACCTTTCCTTTCCCAATTCCCTCTCATTAATTAAAACCCTATGTTTTTGTATTGCGGCAGTTCAATAACATGCTAATAGTATAGTAGTTGAAAATATGAAATAGCTGGTGAGTCGAGGCGCCATAAAACCTCCCGTTCCTGGACTAGTAACCTGTTTCAGTCAAGGTGGAAATACCGCTGGAACTAACTAGTCAATCATCAATAAGTTTACACCCTTAATCTTTCTCCGCTGCCTTTGTTGAACCTTGCAATGGTTCAAAGGGAGGCAGAATGTTGCATCTGTAAAATAGCAACCGTGCTGAACGCCATCGGTAGCGTCAGCAAAGGTGAGGCATTCACCTTTGCTGACGGAATCACCATCAGCACCGTGAGGCGTTCACCCCAGCTAAGTGGAACAACGGCGTATGTCAGCTGTGCAACATCAGCAACATACGCATCGAGCCACCCAGCGCCCGCACGTGACGGAGCCAACGTCGCTGACCTGGAGGGAGTCAAAGAGTCAGTCGTTGAGAACATCGGGAACCGTCGCTATCGTCTTTCATCATATCTATCTATATATATATATATCTGTATCTATTTGTTAAAATTAATTAAAATAATTAAAAAATAAAACAGTCAAATAAAACAACTGATTAAGAAAATTATTATTTTGTTTTGTTTAACTAGTGTAAAATGTTGAGTTTAATGTTCTAACTTGTAAAGTTTTATTTCAAATAAGGTAAACAGGGTACACTGTTGATATATTACAACCCTATATAAGCAAATGTTTATTAAAAGAATGTTCCGTCGTTATATCCGTCACCCGAATTAAAAGAACAACAAAAAATCAAAATATCAACAACTGGACAAATATTTAACTGATGGGATCCTAGAGCTGACTGCTGAAATATATAAACAAATTGATTCATGTTAAGAATCTTTGTAACACTTCCAATAGATAACACTTTCTTACACAATAAACTCAACATCATAACACGATACAGAAAACATAATTACGGGTATCAACATTTTACAAAGCACAAAACATATTATTTAATTAAAAATGTAAAAAATACTTACCGTCAATGTTTATATTTGTCGTCTTGACAGCTACTGACGTCTAACGTAAAGAGTCGAGACTCGATGTAAAGCTTAAAGCCTAGTATGCTGTTCCCAAGAAAACAGCTCAAGGAAAATGTACACTTATTCCCAAACGGAATTTTGATAGTAGATCAAGGAATTTTGACAACTCAAAAGAGTCAGCTGTTCACCCACTTTTTTAGTTCAGGCAGAGTATAAATTTCTTCATGTAATGCTGAGCTTTCCACGAACTCTTTGATTTCAATATAATCCATTTGAACAACCACCATATAATCTCAATCTAACAATCACCAGTGTTTAAATCCAAATCTGTCACTTTTACTTCAAGGAATATGTGCTCGGATACATATTTCTTGAAGGAAATTAGAGTTCCGTGATAATAGCGCCATCTGCTCGTGAAATCCGAACTATTTTTTTGCTTGCCGAAGAGCATACCACTTTGGTAGCCGAAACAGAAAAGAAATTCCTTGAGTATTCCTTGAGCGTTTTTTTACATGTGTTTTGTATAGGCCAAGAAATTTCTTGGGAACAGCATACTAGGCTTTAATAGGTACTAAAGTAATGTAGAGATCGAAAAAGGGGACGCATGATAAGTCCCGTCGCAACTAACACTGTGGGTGGTCGTTGCTTTTGTGACCAAGTGATCTGTGTCGTCCGTGTTCTGTAAAGTTTCGTATTTTTTCCCTGTGTGTGCAGAAGTGTAGTACTATCGTTTGTTTATATAATTTTTCCGTGTTATTTGTTCGTAAATATCGCTGTGGTTGCAAATTTTTGCATTTTTCTGTTCGGATTCTTTGGCGGCAAATTGTGCATGCTGAGCTTAGTGTCACGGTGTTGTTCTCTTGATCACTCGATATCGCTCTTCGATTTTGTAAACTTTCCGCTATCGGTGCAGCTTCAGCTTTTCCGCTCCTGACTGCTAGGAGGGTAACAAGGCTAGGTTGTACAGTAACTCAAATAAGTAATTAACAATCAGTTTCTTATTTTCTCGCGTTTTTCTCCGTCACCCACCCACTTTGATTTGATTTATTTGTGCTCAGTATGTCTCATTGTAAAATTTGCGACAACCTGATCACCGACAATGAGGTTTCGTGTGACGGCATTTGTAACAACGTCTTCCATGCCACATGTCTAAAACAGCCCTCCACCAGACAGGCTAAAGGTACGGACACACCAAAAGAGAAGCGAGCGAAGCGAACACTTTAAAAAATTTGGGTGCCGTACAAATCAATTGAAGTGTCCGAATAGAACGCGACATGAGCGAAGCGTCTACTGCGACAGAATGTTCCCAAATTTTAAATTGTTCGCTTCGCTTCGCTCGCTTCGCTTTTGGTGTGTCCGTACCTTAAATCCTCTGCTTTCACTTGCCAGGAATGTTCGGCTATAAAGCCTTGTCATGTTTTGAGACTGATTATGAACATGATAAATGCTATTTCTAGTGACCAATCTCTTTTAGCGGAAAAAGTGAACAATGCTCTCCATTCAAATGTTCACATAATATCCGAAGATCTCGGCGTCCCTAATACGTAATAATATACATTAGTTTAAATTATACGTATATGTATATCGGATGAGTAAGTTAACGCGCTAATTGGAGTTTAGAAATGGGCGGGGCTTATTCTCTTACCCAAAAAAGTTCTTCAAGGTCGGATGGTCGTATAAAACGTATACGAAATTCATCGGATAAGCATACGCGAAGCGCATCGAATAATTATTCATCGAATTTCGTATAATGGGTACTCGACTTCTCCTCATAATGCGTGCATACAATATTTCGTACATTCAGGATTCGAATTTTTTTTCTGTGTACATTTTTTTTCAGTATATCTGTGGCTGCCAGGTGTATTGAAACCAGCAGCTCAAGATTTAAATCATTTATTATAAGTTTTATTTCACAAACGTGTTGGCCAGGCCAGTCTGCTACAGAAACAAGGAAAAAGGAAGAATACATTTTTAAGTTTATTAGTTGTGCCACACGTACAGTTTTAAGTTTTCCTTTTTTGCCGTCGTCTCTTCATGGCGCTTGGTGATGTCGCCATATCCACCCCCCCCCCCCACCCCCCCCCCCCCCACAATGGTCTGGTTATGAGCAGGAAGTGAGAGTTTTACCGTCCTTGTTGTGTCCTCTTTAGGATTTACAGCCTCATCTATCCGTGTTCTTGTAGGTGTGTTGTCGATTGACTGCGACTTAGGGATCGGATCGGCGGAAGTTCCATGGGCTGGTTTTAGTCTTTCTATGTTAACCGTCCTGTAGTTTCCATTGACGTCTATCTTGAAGATGCGATCGTTGATTCGCTCCACTATCTTGAATGGTCCTGCGTAGGGTGGTTCTAATGGTGCCTTGACATGATCAGCACGAAGAAAGACGTGTTCGCAGCTGTTTAATTCCTTGAGGATGAAAATTTTGTTCTGCTGTGATGTGATGTATGAACGGGTCGAACAGCTCTCATGACTGTTCGAAATCGCTCCACGAAAATCTGTGTATTAGCAGGATGATCCTGGTGAATAAAAAATTCTCCCGGAATCCGAAGAGTTGTCCCGTATAGCATCTCGGTCGGAGACGCCTTAAGGTCTTCTTTGTAAGTTGTGCGAAGACCAAGCATTACTGTAGGCAGAAGTTCAGTCCAAGGAATCGAGGGTTGGCACATCAAAGCGGCTTTAAGCGTACGATGCCACCTCTCGATCATGCCGTTTGTTGCGGGATGATATGGGGTGGTGCGTATTTTGTCTGCTCCGATGAATTGCGCGAGGGCTCTGAAGAGTTCAGATTCAAATTGCGGTCCTTGATCAGTGGTGATAGATATTGGGGTTCCAAAGTTACTAATCCACTGCTGGAAGAAAGATTTTGCTATTGTTTCAGCTGTTGTGTTTTTTAATGGAATCGCAACTGGCCACCTGCTAAACCTGTCGATGATTGTTATTATTAATTCCTTTTACTTGAGGTAGAACTATGATGTCCATGTTTACGTGGTCGAATCTTGCATCAGGTACTCCGATTCCATGTGGAGGTAAACGGTTGTGCCTTTGGATTTTTGCGCGTTGGCAAGAAAGACATTCCCTGGACCACGCGAGAGCATCCCTTCCAAGGCCGGGCCAAATGTAGTTTTGTTTCAGCTGACGGCAAGTAGATCGTCCACTAGGATGAGATAGTCCATGAACCATGTTGAAAGCCGTTTTCCGCAGACCTGCAGGAATGAAAGGTCTAATTGTTCCTCCGCTGGTATCGCAGTAAATTGTCACATTAGGCTCAACAGTACATTGCTGTAACTTCAGTGATGACGAATTTGTGATGAGGTTCCTTAGTTCATCGTCGTTTTCTTGGGCCTCGGAAATATCTTCTGCACTAAGAATTGTGGGTATCTCGATTGACTGAATCCTTGAAAGCGCGTCAGCAACTATGTTCTGGTCGCCCTTTACGTGAATTATGGTGGTCGTAAATTCTGAGATGTATCCTAGTTGTCGAGGTGAAGCTTTTTCCGCTTTCTAGTTGAATGCATAAACCAAAGGCTTGTGATCTGTCCTTATCACGAAATCTCTACATTCTAGTAAATGCTGGAAGTACTTGAGTGCTGCGTAGACGGCAAGTAATTCGCGGTCATATGTGCTGTACTTGGTTTCCGCTTGACTTAATTTTCGCGAAAAAAAATGCGACGGGCATCCAAGTGTTGTTGATCAGCTGATCTATTGACGCTCCAATTGCGACGTCAGAAGCGTCTGTGGTCAAAGACAGCGGTGCAGAGGGTGAAATAAAAGTAGTAGTTGTTACTGTTGCTAGGCTCTCTTTACAACTAATGAAAGCTCTCTCGGCCTCAGTTGTCCATTGGATCTTTCTCTTGTCGTTCTTTCTAGATTCCTTCTAGTAGCTATTCAACGGAGCTTGAAGTTCAGCGGCTTTGGGAAGGCATCTGCGGTAGTAATTTATTGTTCCCAGGAATCGCCTTAACTCCTTTATTGTGTCCGGCTTGGGGAACTTTAGGATATTTTCTACTCGGTCTTTGGGAGGCTTGTAGCCCGTTTTATCAATGACATAACCTAGGTAGATTACTTGATCCTGCCCTAGCTCGCACTTGCTGGGATTGATAGTCAACCCATGCTCTTTCAGTCTTGAGAAAACTATACGCAAATGCTCTCGATGCTGTTGGTGGGAATCAGACATGATCAAGATGTCATCAACGTAACAAAAGAGAAAGTCCAAGTCGCGAAATATGGAGTCGACACATCTTTGAAATGTTTGGGTTGCGTTACGCAAACCGAAAGGCATTACTAAAAATTCGTATAAGCCAAAAGGAATTATAACAGCTGTCTTTTGGATATCCTGCTCTGCCATCGGGATCTGGTGGTAAGCCTTTGTCAGATCCAGTGTCGAAAATACTTGTTTTGTGTGTAGCATTTGAAATAGATCTTGTATTTGGGGCGGTGGATAGCGGCCTGGAGTTGTCTGTGCGTTCAGAGCACGGTAGTCACCGCATGGTCTCCAGTCCCCAGATTTCTTCTGCTGCATGTGCAGAGGACTCGCCCACGGACTACTAGATGGTCTAATTATGCCTTGTTCTAGCATTACATTAATTTCTGACTTTGCTGCCCTTAGTTTTTCTCCTGCCAACCTCCGAGCACGCTGTGCAACTGGTTGTCCTGAAGTAGGTATGTGGTGCGTTATGTGTGTGTCGGAAATTTTTCGAGGTTGTAGGGAAGGTTTAGCAATGTCTATAAATTCACCCATCAGTGCTGTATAACCTGAGTTTGTGATACCTGTTGAAGGAGCATGCCGATTTACGGTGGAGATATTGTAGGCCGTGGTTGAAATAAGTTCTCCCGAAGTTGCAACTGAGGTCAGAGGATCAAGAAGCTTCTGTTTTTTAAGGTCGATTATTATACCATAGTGACTAATAAAGTCAGCTCCTATTATAGGTGACTTGACATCGGCTATGATGAAATACCATTTAAAATCTCGTCGAAGACCTAATTTTAAATTTAGCAGTTGCTGTCCATAGGTATTTATTTGTGATGAATTAGCGGCAAATAATTTATAAGAACTGGGTTTAAGTTTCTTTGAGGAGTATGAACGAAGTATGACAGAAACGACTGATCCCGAATCTATTAAAAATTTGTGGTGGGTTGCCCTGTCAAAAACATGCAGGCGGTATTCTTTGATTGAAAACTGATCTATGCTGTCGCCAACTGCCTCCGTAGACGACAGCTGTTTCAGTTTTCCTGATGAATATTGTTCTTAAAAGTACAGGGCTGTAGACATTTTTCGGCTTTATTCCCGAATTTGCGGTGATAAAAGCACTCTCTGGAAGCTGATGTTGACCGTGGCCGTGGCCTGCGTGGGGCTTCTTTATGGTCTGTTTTAATCTCAGCCAAACTTTTTTCGATGGCTGACAACCTCTCCTCATACGACTGCTGTGGCTTGTAAACCCTGGGTGAGTTCCCGTGACTGACGTGGGTGTCACTCACTGTCATAACTGAAAAATTGGAATTGTTTTCCATTATAGTATCGGCAATGTCTGCCAGGGCCGCAAGCGATGCTTCACTGCGAGCACAAACATGCATACATCTTTCGGCAACAGAGATAGCCATCTGGTCTTAAGTAGTTCGTCCGTAACCCTATTCCTTGCGAGATCTCGCATGTGCCTAAGAAGCTGAGAGGGTTTCCTGTCGCCCAACTCAACCTCGGAGAGGAATTTATGCAACTGTCGTTCGGACGAGTCTGTAAATCTTTTGACAAGATTTTCCTTGAGATTTTTGTATAATTCTGTTTCGGGAGGTTGCCTGATGAGTGATGATGTCGGAGACTTCGGAGATAGCCACCTCATCTAGTGCCTCTACCACAGAATCATACATAGTTTTGTCAGCCCGAATGCCTTTTCGCCTAAAAGTAGCTTCGGTCTGTAGAAACCAGAGATCCGGCCTGCTTTTCCAAAAGTTCGGTAATTTGTATTGCGAGATGGTCGCAACTTCGTCATGCACATGTTGTGTGTTGTCACGCGAAGAAATTCCATTATGCACGCTTACCTGGCTATCCTGATTGTCTGTTTTCATTTGCTGTATCTGCTCCTGAAGCTCACAAATCCTCCGGTTCAGCTCCTCATGGTCAAAATGAAGTTGTGCTTGCGGGATGTCCTGGTTGGCGCTAGGCTGGAGGGGTCCATTTGGCGGCGTGCGCTCAGTCTTGTTTTCCCTTGTTACCTTTTCCTGCTGCATACGTTTTGGAGATTTTTCAGCCTCTTCTTTAGCACTGCTGCGTCGTCGGGGTCACCAATGTGGCTGCCTGGTGTATTGAAACCAGCAGCTCAAGATTTAAATCATTTATTATAAGTTTTATTTCACAAACGTGTTGGCCAGGCTAGTGTGCTACAGAAACAACCCAGTAGGAAAAAGAACGGGCTAAAAAGAAATGATATAACTGCTTCTCGGGCAAGTAGCACTCCTTCCCGACTCGATTCTTTTCCTTCTTCTTTTTTACCCACGACGGGATTGGAGGCAAGGTCTCCGACTTTCGTTTCTCTAATAACCAGGGATAGAAGTAGTTACTCTGAATCAATGGAATAGTCGCTTATGCTGGCTGACTATTATAAGAAGTTTCGCTTCCCCGATAGAAGAAGTTATTCAAAATAAATTAAATAGAAGAAGTTATTCAAAATAAATGGAATAATAGGGCCTATTCTAATAAACTGAGCAAAAGATTTGTCTCAACTTTTATACAGAAAAACCAAACTTGATCTGAATCTAAATAAAAATGAGACTGAGCTGTTGCTCAGCTTATTAAAATATGAGGTACTCATTGAATTAATAAAAATTAAAACAACCTTCACTCTTCGAGAGTGAAAAGACAAAGCGCAGATGCAAGCGCATCGCACGATTACGAAATCTTCTTAAAACACAACTAGTTTTTAGGTAAAACTCATTTACTCCTTACCCACTCGATTCTCAAGAAGCAGGAATATAAGGTAGATACCTGCAGACCCATGCTAGAGGGAATATTGGAAGTGCTTGGAAGCAGTCATATCAGGCTTTCTTAGGGCAATCCCTTGATACATTTCCTACTGGGAAGGAAAAAGGAAGAATACATTTTTAAGTTTATTAGTTGTGCCACACGTACAGTTTTAAGTTTTCCTTTTTTGCCGTCGTCTCTTCATGGCGCTGGAATCGCTTGGAGATGTCGCCACATATCCATTGATATTTCATTCTAAAAATAACTTGTTATTCTGAAATTCTATTTCTAAAATAACAAAACAACGCATTATTTTCGATCAGTTATATTTGAGACTTTCTCACAACAACACAACATTTAATAACTTTTCTTCACAAGTTAATGCGATAAATTAAAATCATCAAATAAGTTTAGAAACGATTCAGTTGTTTAACATTATTATTATAATTCCACAATAGTGTTGTGAACACTTAAGTATGTTATAAAATTGTTTGTGTGATTCTTATTGGTTAATTTTATTTTACAAATTTACCTTCACAGTATCAGTGCTCAACGTATTTACTCAAATAATTGCATATTTAATATCGATTCAGCTATAATAACTGCAAATTCGTACAGTTATTATATGCAGAATATGCAATAAGCTAATAACAGTTAGTATTAACTAATTGTAAATCTAATAAGTTTCCGTTTACTTTTATTAAAAATGATCGTAAATCCACTAAATGTCATTCAATTGCTTCTGTTAAAAGGTTTAATAGAAAATACCCCAATAACACAACAGAAAATTGAATTAAAAAATAGCATCGACAAATGTTTATTGGATGCTATGCATGAATTCAATAATATAGAAGTAGTTGAAGATGAAACATTAGATTTTGAAGAGCCGGAAGCGGAAGATGAAGATTTATAGCAGTGCACAGATGATACTGAAGAATTGGATCACGATTATAAAGCAAAAGCTGTAGAATTTTGGAGAAGTGGAGTAAATAAAAATCTTGAACTGCAGACTGTTCAGAATAGATATCGCAAAGTGCGATCTATAACGCAACTGAAACGCTGGGCCAAGACTCTTAATAAAGGTGGAACATACAGAGAAAAGATAAGAAGGATTTGTTCACTTGTTTTAGAAAATTTTAAAAATGCTATTGATGCTGGGCATACTGTTCATGACAAAGATTTACAGCGATGGGCTTTGCAACCTCAAAAAAAAAAAAAAAAAAATTGGACACGAAGATTTTCGTTTTAAAGCTTCGAAACATTGGTTGAACAATTTTAAAAAATCTCACAGGATAGTAGGAAGAAAAATTAATAAATTTATAACTAAAAAGATAATAGAAAATGCGGAAACTTTAGAAAGTAAAGCTAAAGAATTTTTACATGAAATCAAACAGTTAATTCAGCAAAAAGGAGCGGAAAATGTTTTCAATGCAGATCAGAGCGGTTTTCAGTTAGAAATGCATTCAGGGAGGACATTAGCCGTTGAGGGGGAACGCCAAGTACAATGTTTGGTACAATCTGTGACATCAACTACACACAGTTATACTATTATGCCCACAATATCAGCCGATGGTAGACTTCTGTCACCTCTTTTTATAGTTCTAAAAGAAAAAAGTGGAGAATTTGGACCCATCGTCGAAAAAAGCTTATTCAAACCTAATTATGTTTTCATAATGGCTTCCAAATGCTTTCCAGATTTGGAAATAAGGTAAGAGTTTTATATAATTATAATAATTATATAATTTATTAATTTCTTTAAGATTGTATTCAATCAGTAGTAATATTAATAACGTGTAAATCTTTGGATAATTTATTAGACAAACTTATTGTTGTGACCCAAATTATCAAAATATTATTGTTGGTTGGGTACTACTTTAAGGATTTTTTTTTATTGAAGAATAAAATTGCATAATAGTGCTATGAATTTTAGAACATTTCAAAACATGGCTAAATGAAGTATATTACCCCAATGTTGGCCGAGCCAGTGTATTATTAATAGATTCGTAGACCGGACACTGTCCAGAGGTTGAAAAGGAAACAAGGATACCTAATAAACAAGTTACTATTAAATTAATTCCGGGAGAAACCACAGGCAAGATACAACCCTTAGATGTTTTCGGTTTTCGGATTTGGAAAAATTACGTAAGACATTTTTCTGATAGGGTAATGCTAATGGATGAAGATTTAAATCTACATTTGCGGAATAATATAATAAAACTACAATCATTAAGGGTAGTATGCTGTTCGCGCTAAACGAAATTTTCCATACAAAATTCCGCCTGGCGAAATGAAAAGCTAAAATTCCGCTGCGGAATTTAGCGAAGTGGTACGCTGTTCCTTCGCTAAATGGCTTGCTTCACGGATAAGCCACTAGGAGCGCTGCAAAACTCTCCCCACGATTTTAGCTAGCCTGTGAATGTACATAGCATTTATTCGCGGCGGAATTTTGACATTTGAAGGATTTGCGGCATTTGAATTTGAATTCTTATTGAAATTGTATTTGAAGAACGAAGAGGTAAGTAAGCGATAAAACAAAATAGAAGAATAATTAATAGAATAATAAATAAATATTTGAACAGAGATGGAAAACACTGTAGACGAGGTTTTTTTTGAAGAATATTTAATTAATGAAATACCCAAGAAAAAGCCTTCGAAAAGGAAGACATCCGTGTTTAACACTGGAGAGAGACATTTTTCCAATGCATTTATTGCATCAGGATGCGTGTTCCTTTTTGGAAGCAATTCTGGCTCTATCATCCTGAACAGAGTATGGAAAGTTTTTAGTTCCATATAAAAATTTCCTCTGAAAACGCTAGGATTTTGTACCATGTCGAAGAACTAAATTAAAGTGTAAATTAATATCAAATTATGAAATTTACTAATGTAAACTTGATTCATTTACCTTTTATATATTGACGTTAAACGCTATATTGTGCCAAATGAGAAATCTCTACCATCAATTCTACAAAAAAATTTTCGCGAGTGTTTATCTTCGGTTTTCACGCGTTTTTTTGGAGACTGGTGAAATTTTAGCTTAGCGCGAACAGCGTACTACCCTTTAGTTCATAGTCAACTTTCTTCCCCAAGATACATGAATTTATTCAAATAGTCATGGTACAAGAGTGGCTATACAGATGCAAAACCTGCAAAGTTCGAAAATCCAGTTGAATTCGTCTTTAGATCACAATCTAGTATTCGCTGCGAAATTCCAGGGTGTAAAAATGTAGCAATTTTAAAATGTGCATAGTTGGCCTTGACTTACGAGCGAAGGAAGACGTGTGAAAAAACCAGCTCAGGGGAAAATTTTTTCTTTCAGAAGAAATCTATAGAAAATATCCCCATTGTAGTTAAGCCAACTGGAAGAATCCAATAGCATACACAAATAGGATTGACGGAAGGAAGTCCAATTCACCCAGGCGGTCGGGGATCTTGATTGAAGTACTGGACTACGAAGGAGGATTGGTTGCTTATCGCAACCTCCTGACAGGGAGTTGTTATTTGTTGTTGCCAGGGGTTTCGCGTGCAAATCTTGCACGCACCCCTGTGCGTAGCTCCCGTGGGGCTCTTATGCTTACAGGGACATCCAGAGAAGAAGAAGTTTAGCCCCAAATTTGCAGTGTGTGGCACAAAAGTGCCCCTGCTGTCACTAACAGCCAGCTGCTGTGGGAGATCCCCCAATAAATAAATAAAAAAAAAAAAAGTTTTAGATTAAAGGACCAAAAAGAATCCACTCCTTGAAGAAAACATCTCCAAGATGGCGTCCGGCTCTGCCGACGCCAACTTTTTCTCGGTGCTGGACACACAGCCATCAAAAAGCACCAAACATGCAACAAAGAGACGGAAGCCCTCTCCACTATTCGAGAGCTTCCCGTCTTTACCGAACAAGACAATCACCTTAGAACCCGGCCACAATCATCCCAAATATATTTTAATAGAATCAGTAGACGAAAAAAAACCATTGAAATTCCACAACCACTTCGCGGTGAGAAAGGGTGTAGACGCTGTCTCATCCCGATTCACGCAAGCTAGCACGACACCCTCAACTCAGTAAAAGGCACAGTTTTTTCACCTGACTTCAGGCTGATGACACAGGAGGAAATTTTCGAGGGTCTGAAAAATCAAGGCATCACAGAAGTGATCCAAATCACCCGTCCAGGAGAAGAACCAGGCAAAAGAGTCCCAACTGGTCTGTTAATTTTGACCTTCAATGCATACAAAATCCCATCTCACATTGACGGAGCTTGGTCTAAGCTCCAGGTAAAAGAACACTACCCCACGCCAATGAGATGCAGAAATTGTCAGAAGCTAGGCCATACAGCCAAGTGGTGCAAGGACCTTGTTGCCACCTGTGCTATCTGTGGTAACCCGGCCTCGCACAACACCACAGAATGCAGTAAGAAGTACTGTGTGAACTGCAATACAGATACGCACACATCCGCAAGTAAAGATTGCCCAAAATTCCAAAAGGCGAGGGAAATCTTGAAGATAAAAACAATGCGGAAATGCTCCCTGTATGAGGCAAAAAAGGAATTTTACGCCACATATAAAACTGCAACAGGCCCTACCTATGCGGAAGCACTTACGAACAAGGCTCAAAATAACACCGGTTCCATCACAACCAACAACAACCTAAACACGATCCCGATCAACAGCGCCACCGTCAGCGACAATACCACCATCAGCAACAGCAGCGTCACTAAAACTAATAGTGATGTCAGCAACACGAAACGAAATAATATCACTCGCAGCATCAACAATAGCACCAGCAACCAGGCCAAAGGCAAAAAATCAGCATCCCCATCTCCAACCCGAAAATCAGCTCCCAACAACAAACCTGTAAGTTCCTCCTCTACGTTAACAGTTAATTTGACCCATATTAAAAACACAGACGACGACAACGACAACGACAAACCCACACAAGCAGATTCGCACAACGACACCAGTACAACATCACCACCAAAAACCAAAAACCACTCCCTTTCTCTCACCCCCAACTCAAAAAAGGCAGTTGAATCAATGGTCAAGAGCGTTATTGGCCTATAAAAAAAGAATCCGGAAATCTTATCGCTTTCTGGCCCGCTTCTGAACAAAAAAAAACCACTAATACTTGTGACGCTTCGGATGTGGACATGTACTCCACCCAGTCTGTGTTCACATTCACAAGCGAGGGGGATGATTCCCCTAACTAAATATGCTAAGTATTGATGAATAATGGCTCTGGCTCTGCTTCTCACTCCCCATTCCGGGACTTAACAATCCTGCAATGGAATATAAGAGGTTTGTATAAAAACCGTCCCAGTCTTGAGATCCTCACATACCAATACAAACCTCACATCATTCTCCTTCAGGAAACGCACATCCTATTGGAACAACAGCCTGAACGGCTCCTACATCTATTATGGGTACAATTCCGTGAGAGAGCGCAGGCATGGTGGTGTGGCCATTCTGGTCCACAACTCCCTCTCTGCCGTAGAAACTAATATCAACAGCAATCTGATAGCTTGTGCTGTCTCAGTTAACGCCCCACAAACACTAACATTTGCAAACTTATACCTTGAGAATCCAGTAGAGATAACGACTCAAGATCTTGAGGCTTTGGCTAGCCAGCTGCCCGAAAACACCATCTATGGTGGGGACTTCAATGCGCAAAGCCCTCTATGGGGCTCTGCACGTTGGAGTACCAGAGGACAGCAGGTGGCCGCCTGGATCGAGAGTCAATCTCTCTGTATTCTCAACACAGGATCACCGACACTATTATCTCATACAGGCTCCCATACTGCCATAGACCTCACATTAGCCCCATCCCGCTTAGCCTTACGTCTTGATTGGAGCACCCACGACAACCCAGAGGGTAGTAACCACTACCCGATAATAATAAAAGCTGGGTTCCAGACTGCCGATACTCAACCAGTGATCAGATTTGCTGAACACAAGGCAAACTGGGAAAGATTTAGAGATCTAGTCAAGACAGAGACATCTCACCGCACACAATCCACAAACATTAACAAAGAGGCAGCACAGATTACAAGAATAATCAGAACGGCAGCGGCGGGCAGCATGCCTGCCTCCGGCCCCAAACCTAAGATGCAACCAGTGTGGATGAACTCGCGCACCCTCTCATTCATCAGGGACAAGAATAGGGCCTGGAAAAAATTCCAGCGGCATCCTACCGATGATAACCTGTGTGACTATCGTAGGAAATCGGCACTTTCCAAAAAAGAGAATAAGGAAGCAAAAAAACAATCTTGAGTTACGTTTGCTAACTCAATAGATCCTAACCTTAATCTAGCCGATGCATGGAGTCGAGTCAAAGCTATTTCCGGCAACAGGCCGCCCAGTCTGATTGCCAATTTGACAGTTGAACGCAGGCTCTATACAGACTCCATGAGTATTGCCCAGCAACTGGCCCATTCGTTGACCAGTTACTCTGATGACAGTACCTTTAGCCCAGAACAAAATCGGACAAAGTCCAACTGGTCCATTACGGACAGGCCCTTTTCCCCTGATCCAGAAAGAAACCTGTCATTCCCGATATCTCTTCACGAACTAGGTGTGACGCTTAGTAAGTGTAAGGGATCGGCACCCGGACACGACAAAATCTCTTATCGGATGATAAAAGAAGCCCCTGATTCCTTCAAAGAGAGACTTATCTCTCTTTACAACATGCTCCTGAGGAAAAGCACTTTTCCGCACATATGGAAAAATGCGGTCCTCATCCCAATCCGTAAGAAGACTGTCGTTGCCAATGGCACTATCACTCCTAAGGATCTACGTCCAATATCCCTCTTGCCCTGCCTGTCGCGACTATTCGAAAAAATTATGGGCCATAGACTGTCTTGTCTTTTGGAGAGCACTCTTCCGGGTGGGGTTCACGGATTCAGGAGGTATCGAGGCACCACCTCGCTGCTTCTTGAGCTCGAGAATTCCATAAGGAATGCCTTCAATAAGGGAAGGGAGCTCTATCTACTATCGGCCGACATTGAGAAGGCGTATGATAGAGTAAGATGGGATATTATCGCCGACCAGCTCCAGGTATGGGGCGTTGATGCGCCTTTCATCCACCTGGTTAAAAATTTCCTTTCCTCCCGATCCCTCCAGGTACGAGTCAACGGTTATTCTTCATCACGAAAGGCACTTGAGAATGCCCTTCCCAGTGGCGTAGCTTGCCCTAGACAGGCCCTGTATCAAAATTTATCGGGGGGCCCTTCTACCCGACTGCGGTGAAGTGTAAAAGGAGGGTAAAGATTTTTCACAAAAGAAACGCGCGCATTGCATAAAATAAATATATATTTTTTATAATTACTTACAATTAATGCTCCTAGGAGCCAAGTTAGCAAAACATATATACAATAAAAAACAATTATTGTATATAAACTCTTCTCGCCTTTTTTTCGGTAAACTTATATATGATCGTCTTAGTTTTTCGAGATTTTCTGCTCTATAGACAGTACTGACAAGTCGAGAGCCGTTCTTGGCCCATAGAAGTCCTAAAATAATTTTTGATCAGTTTTCATTTCGAAAAGCTGTTGTAGTTGTAACCGGAAGGGCCAAAAATAGAAAGCCTGCTGTTATTACCTCCGGAAAACTGGATGCAAGGCTATTGAATTTTATCAGTAATAATTCTGCGAGTTCCTTAATGGGATAAATATTCTGAATTTCAGATTTCAAGCATATTTAAAAAGCAATTAATTGTTCATACAGATCAACTGACATATCTTTACTATCCTTAGCAGTCAATTATCCGGTATCATTTTTTATTACTTCGTTTGAAAACGATAAGAGTTTCTCTGATTGTAACACTTCGAACGTATAACTCCGATCACACAGGATCTAAAATCTTTGTTTAGTTTGAGAAATTAATATATCTAAACAGCCATAGTACACATAGATTTTGAAGTAAGATTCCGGGTCTGAAATTCTCTCATCTTCTGATAACTCAACAAAAAAATGTTTCGTTATCTTCCGTCTTTTATTTTTGAAAACAGTTTTTACCGCCCACTCTTTTGCTAGATCTCTAGAGTTCTTTAACAAATCATGGAATGAATTTTGATTTCTTATTTTGCTCAGTCTATTCAAAAGATTACTAAGTAGAATACTGGCTTTCTGTAAGTCATTATTTTCATGCTGTAAGCGATTACGTCTATCGTTCACCGCTTGGATCGTTTTCTTTTATAAGAAAAATCTTAACTATCTGATAAAATATGAAATACCAATTAGTTTTGCGTTAATATTTCAGCTTTCCTTTACTAAAACATAAAAAAATCGGCTGCCTATTCCTGCCTACACAGGGGTTTTAAGAATTGTTTTCACCATAGTTTATGTCATTGAATAGGAAATGTGTATTTTTGATATAGTAACCATAGCATATGTTTTTTTAGAATATTATTCAAAACTAAAAATACTTTTTACCCAATTTAAAGTGACTTTTAGGTATTCTACTAAGAATGTGAATTTTAGTGATCATTCATTTCTTTACAAAATTCAATATTTCGAGTTTATAATTTCTCTTAACCTTTTCATAATTAAAACTGTCATGAAACTAAATGATTAAAAATTACTATAAGCATAAATGAATTTTGTCCTCCTAGATCCTTCAAATAAGACACTGTGCGTCGGGGCCCCTGAAGCCCGGGGGCCCCATATAATTGATACGGCTGATACGGCGGTAGCTACGCCCCTGGCCCTTCCCCAAGGGTCACCGTTTTCAACCTCCCTTTTTAACACTTACCTTGCGTCATTACTCCCAAAATTACAGGACATAGACGGACTAGACTTCTACGTGTACGCCGACAATTTACTTTTGACTACAACGGACAGACGACCGACGGAGGTACTTAGAAGGACTCTGCTGGCTCTGGATATTTGGACAATATCAACAGGGGCTATAATCCCAGCTGTGAAGAACGAATATATTATTTTTTCCCGGAAAAGACTGCCACAGTTCCGAACTCTGGAGATCGGAGATTTGGAGGTCCGAACGTCGGACAAAACCAAGATCCTCGGGTTGGAATTTAATCCAAAGTTAAATTGGAACGGTCACTGTAAAAAAATCGCATCCAAGGTGGGAAAAATCACGAACCTTATTAGGGCAATATCAGCTCGGGGTAATGGCGCCCCTCTTCACGCAACGGTTGAGATTGCGAAAACGCTGATTCGCGGCTACACAAACTATGCCTTACCGGTTTATTCACTAACTGCCGCACAAAATCTGGCAAGAATTCAGATAGCGATTAATAAGGCATTGCGGGCTGCCTTTGGAGCCCTCCCATCCACCCCAAAACACGCCCTCTGGGTAGAATCGGGCCTACCGGATTTCCAAACAATAGCGGAAACTACCATGGCGAAGATGGTAGCAACAACTTGGTTAGACTGGAGGAAGCCCCACCATCACACCCTCAAGGACATACGCGATACCCACCCCCGGCCATGCGGAACCTCTGCCCTGAAAAAGGCCCTTCAGGTTGTTGTCTGCTTGGGATACCCACTTCCGACCCCCTGCGATTCGCCTGAGTACCCTACCAGTATTCAAGACCAGATGCCTTACCTCATCACCTTCACCTCCGGCAGAAAAATAAATATACCCGCTGAGATTCACCAACAACGTCATCTGAGCCGTCTTTCTGGAGTTCTTGACTGGTACAAAATTTATACGGACGGATCCAAGGCCGAGGACAGAGTTGCGGCCGCCCTTATCACATACCTGTGGCAGCCAAAAGTCGTAGTTTGCTCATCGAAGACTAGAGGCGCTGAGGTCAGTAAAGAGCGAAGCTGAATTAAGAGGATTTCAAATATGACGAAATTCACTCCACTTCAAGTTTTCATCCGAGTTAGATTACTGCCATTTTGTGTTTAATTAAAAGAAATAAAAGAAGACTTTTGAGTTTATTATCCAAGTTGTTTAGTTTTAATTTAGCGCCTTGACTCTAGTAGGAAATAAATAAAGCTTAGGTAGCTCAATAACCTAAAGTGGTGACCCCGACAAAGGAGCAACGGTGCTCCCTGAACACTTAAAAATAAAAAGTAAATAACACATTAGTGGAGTGCGTTGTTTTCTGCGAGCAAGGCGCAGAAGCTGGATAAAACTCTAAAAAGCAAAAACTAACCTCATTAAAAACTGTGAAAATCATGTGTGAACCTGATACGACAAGTCGGGACAGCACGGCGGCTGCAGCGACAACTTCAAGAAACTCCACGCTAGACAGCAGGGAGAATCAAAAAGGGAATGCAACAACGCAAATAAGGCTTCCAACCTTTTGGCGTGAGGATCCGGAGCTTTGGTTTCTGCAAATAGAGGCTCGTTTTCACACATGCAGGATGACAGAGGATGAGGATAAATTTTATGCAGTGCTCGCGGAGTTGGACTCAACTGTGCTCACACAAGTATCCAGCGTCATCCGAAACCCACCGAGTACAGATAAGTATACAACCATTAAAAATCAAATTATATCTTGCTATGCAATTTCGAAAGAAAAACAGATAAACAAGCTTTTAACAGAACTGGATTTGGCTGACAAAAAGCCGTCCCAGTTGTTGAGAGAGATGAGGAGCATAGCTCCATCCGATATCGGAGAAGAAGTTATGCGATCGCTGTGGATGAACCGCATGCCAATCAGTGTCAAATGCGTCTTATCAGCCAGTGAGGACGTTAAGCTTGAGAAATTGGCGAACATTGCGGATAAAATTTTAGAAAATAGCAGGGACCGTAAATAACTGTTATTTTTATATTTTTGATGTAAAAAATCAAGTAGTAAGAGTTGTTTGATTTGCATAAAACTTATACATGATACCCAACATGACGAGTACTTTACGATGACATGGTCACTTTTAAATTTTATACTTTTATTATAAAAGTCAAACTTAATAATTATTATAGATTTCAATTTCTTTCAATCAAAAATACTAGTTAAAATTAATTGAAAAAGTTTTAGGTCATTAAAGACACTTATTTTTGTTCTTTATTTTCTCAAGCTGTTCAAAACTGTTATGGAAAGACTTTTATTTTTTAAATCAAAAATAACTATTAAAAAAGACTTTTATTTTTTTCTGTCTTGTATAAAAGTCTTTTTAAGATTTTTATTTTTTCATTTATAAAAGTCTTTGAAGACTTTTATTTTTAAAATATGAAAATAAAAGTCTTTTGCAGAAGATAAGTATAATAATCATCACGATTAGAAAATAACACTATCAAAAAAATCATAACATTGTACTTAATTGTTCAAATTAAGTACAATATTATGATTGCTTTTATAGTGTGACTCCCTAATCGCGATGATTTTTTTGTTTATCTTCTGCAAAAGACTTTTATTTTCATATTTTAAAAATAAAAGTCTTCAAAGACTTTTATTTTTATATTTTATAAATAAAATTCTTCAAAGACTTTTATAAAAAACTGAAAAAATAAAAATCTTCAAAAGACTTTTATATAAGACAGAAAAATATAAAAGTTTTTTTTAACAGTTATTTTTAATTTAAAAAATAAAAGTCCATTGTAAATCATAATTTTTAACAAAAAAAATAAAATTCGTTCATAACAATTTTAAAAGATTTAAACTAATAGTAGGCGAAGATTATAGTTAAAAATAACTTAAAATATTTTTGGTGAAATATAATTGGTTCATTTTGTCTTAAATAATATAAGTTTCAAAGTAATAATTAATTTTAGATTTTTTATATATAACTTATAACAGTTACGATCCCTGGAAAATAGTGATCATAGGAAGGTTATGGCAATGTCTGATAACCCAGCAATGAATAATTCCACACAAAATCGTCTCGGTAGCTTGGAGCAACAAATAGATGCATTATCAACAAAAATGGAACAGTTACAATCCATAATCACAAATCTCAGCAAGCAAATTAAATTGCAAGAACGCAATTCGCCTTCGCGAGAACGTCGGCAACCAGAAGGTGAAAATAAGATATGTTTTTATCATCGTAGGTTTGGAAAAAAATCTACGCGTTGTACATCTCCTTGCAGTTATAAAATGAAGTCACCTTTAAACTAAGTTCGCTGTCAGTTCAAGAGGCAGCACGTGGCAGCGAACCTATCAATTCAAGCCTCAATAAAGAAAATCGTCTGTACATCAGGGATGTTAAAACTGGCCAAGAATTTCTCATTGACACAGGATCATCTTTGTCAATAATTCCAAAGCATCTCGTCCGTGACTTGCAAGCAGGATTTCTTACACTTTTCGCAGCAAATTCAAGTGAAATTAGGACCTATGGTTTTCGAAGCATGGAACTCAACCTTGGCCTCCGAAGATGTTTCAAATGGACATTCGTCATAGCAGACACAAACACCGCCATAATTGGTGCTGATTTTCTCTCTTATTATCACATACTCGTGGATCTAACAAATAAGAGGTTAAGGGATGAGATAACGGGACTATCAGTAGGTGCCAGACTGGGAAAAGCACGTGAGTACGGAGTAACTGCTCTTAATAACAAAATTCAATTTCATGACGTCCTCAATGAATTTCCCAATATCACCGCATCGCACAACAAAGCGATCCGGAAATCTAATAATAATTTAGTGCAACATCACATTTGCACTACAGGCCAACCTGTTGCAGAGCGTCATCGTCGTCTGATGGGTGATAAACTAATGGCCGCAAAAAAATAAATCAAGGAGCTGTTGGAGGCCGGAATTCTTCGAACATCGAGCAGTTCCTGGGCAAGTCCAATTCATCTAGTTCCCAAAAAAACAGGCGGGTGGCGCGTGTGCGGGGACTATAGAAAATTAAATGCACAAACGATACCTGACAGGTATCCGATAGCATACATTCAGGATTTTGCTGAAAATTTTATTGGAAAAACAATTTTCTCAACCTTAGATTTGGCTAAGGCATATTATCAGATACCGATGGCTTCAGAGGACATTGAGAAAACAGCAATAACTACGCCAGTGGGTCTCTTTGAATTTGTCGCCATGCCGTTCGACCTTAAGAATGCGACGCAGACATTCCAGAGATTCGTAGACTCTATATTTAGAGACCTCCCATTTGTTTTTTTGTTATATAGACGATATCATCATCGCATCTCAGGACCCTATTCAGCATCGAGGCCATCTGAAACAGGTTTTCAAAAGATTACAAGAGAACAACCTTAGAATTAATTTAGACAAGTGCATGCTTGGCCAGCCACAGGTAATATATCTTGGCTTTTTGGTCAATGAAAATGGTCTAAGGCCACCGCCAGAACGAGTGGCTGCTTTGAAAAACTACAAGAGGCCAGAAACGTTGTTAGAACTTCGACGATTTTTGGGTATAATAAATTATTACAGGCGTTGTATACCAAGGGCTGCTCACATGCAGGCACCATTGAATTCACTTTTACAGGAATCCAAGAAGAATGATAGAAGACCAGTTCCTTGGACAACGGAGGCTGAGGCAGCATTTGCGTCCTGTAGGGAGAGTCTACTGCACGTAGCACAACTAGCCTTCCCGGATCCAACAGCTAAACTTACACTGACAACAGATGCGTCAGACACAGCGATTGGTGCATCGTTGGAGCAGTCTAGGGGAAATCATGTTCAGCCATTGGGATTCTTTTCGAGGAAATTGTCAACATCAGAAAGGAATTATAGCCCTTATGACCGTGAGTTATTGGCAATTTACGATGCGATTAGATTTTTTAAACACTTGTTGGAGGGAAGGAATTTTTTAATAAGGACAGACCATAAGCCGTTGATTTATGCCTTCACACAGAAACTGGACAAGGCATCACCAAGGCAGTTAAGGCACCTGGACTACATATCACAATTTTCGACACATATAGTGCATATTTCTGGTTCAGAGAATATAGTAGCTGATGCATTGTCTAGAATCAGTGCAATAAGTATGCCCTCCACGATCGAAAATAGAATACTGCAAGCAGAACAAGACAAGGATGAAGAACTGAAACACCTACTGAAGGGGAATTCATCGCTAATTCTGCGAAAAATATTGGTTGAGCCAGGAACAAAAATTTACTGTGATGTGTCAACGGAGTGTATTCGACCTTACATTCCACAAGGATTAAGAAAGCAGATCTTTGATTCAGTTCATGGACTTTCACATCCCAGCGGAAGAGCAACATCCCACCAACTTCGTCAGAAATACATCTGGCCTAGCATCAAAAGCGATGTTCTGAAATGGTGTCGCAACTGCATCGCTTGTCAGCGATCCAAAGTTTATCGTCACCATAGGAACCTTCCTGCAAAAATTGAAGTTCCTGATGAGCGTTTTGCGCATGTCCATTTAGACATAGTAATAATGCCTTTCTATAAATATTACAGGTATTGCTTGACCATGATAGATAGATTTTCTCGATGGCCCGAGGCTGTGCCGCTAAAGGATATTTCGGCAGAAACGATTGCAACCGCATTCTATTCCTCATGGATCTCGCGTTATGGGACACCACACACATTGACCACGGACCAAGGCACACAATTTGAAAGTTGTCTCTTTACAGCATTAACTAACATGCTGGGAACTAAACGTATACACACGTCTCCGTATCACCCCTCGTCAAATGGTTTAGTTGAACGTTGGCATCGCTCATTTAAGGCAGCATTAATGTGCAGAGAAGACATAGCATGGGTGGATCTGCTACCAACGGTTCTTCTGGGACTCCGAACATGTTATAAAGAGGATCTACAAGCATCTGCTGCAGAATATCTGTACGGCGTACCATTGAAGATTCCTGGAGAATTTTTTTTCAACGTAGACATGCCCGCAGAAACGCAGATTTTCCTCGAGAAATTCAGAGAGCACATTCGAGCTATTCGGCCTCGACCTGCAGCGCATCATGCAAAAGGTGAAATGTTTCACCTTACAGACTTGTTCAAATGTTCTCATGCATTTGTGAGAACTGATTCAGTTAAAAAGCCTTTGGAACAACCTTACTCGGGACCCTATAAAATCATTAAAAGAATAGATGACTACAACTTTATTTTAAAAATAAACGAAAAAGAAGTAACACTATCAACGGAACGACTTAAACCAGCTTATATAGCCATTGAAGATAACAAATCCGAGGAGTCAGATAAACAAAATTCGTTTTACGACATGGACCTACAGAATACATGGCTTCAACAGGATCAACCAATAAGGACATACAAAAATAAAAAGACGGTTAGATTCAAAACCCTGGGGAATTTACAGGAAGGGGAGTAGCTGTGGCAGCCAAAAGTCGTAGTTTGCTCATCGAAGACTAGAGGCGCTGAGGTCAGTAAAGAGCGAAGCTGAATTAAGAGGATTTCAAATACGACGAAATTCACTCCACTTCAAGTTTTCATCCGAGTTAGATGACTGCCATTTTGTGTTTAATTAAAAGAAATAAAAGAAGACTTTTGAGTTTATTATCCAAGTTGTTTAGTTTTAATTTAGCGCCTTGACTCTAGTAGGAAATAAATAAAGCTTAGGTAGCTCAATAACCTAAATACCTGCCGAGTACAGAGTCACCTAGTCCTCAAACATTCAAACTTGCTGGTCAAAGCTCCAGCTATGTAGCGGAGGTCTTCGCAATCTATAAAGCTGTGGAGCGTTACCAGATGTGTGGAGAAAAAACTATCATTTTCTGTGATTGCATGGCCGCGATTCAGGCGCTCAACAATCCTGCCCCGAACGAACCACTCCTCTACTTCATCCGCTCAGCAATTATTGCCGCTAAGGGGAAATTAATAGTTGAATGGGTCCCTAGTCATATAGGGATTAGAGGTAATGAACTCGCCGACAAAGCTGCGAAAAACGCCTTAGACAACCATCCAGACGATCCATCCCCAATAACCCCTCCTTTCGTGGGATGCATCGCTAGAGCCAGCAAAAAAGCCATTCGGAGAGTCTTCGATGACGCCTGGCGAGAGAGCTCAACCTTCCTGGCCGACCATTGGGAGTCATCCTACTCACCCAATTACAATAGGGACCTCTCCAGAAGAGATGGCTGCAAAATCTTCAGGATCAGGACAGGGCACACTCTTCTAACCAAAGGGCATATCTTCTTCAGGATTCCCCAAAGAGGATGTGTCCATTGTCAGTGCCCACTCACAATAAAACATATTCCCACCTGCGAGGACACCAAGAGTGCCTACGGGAGGGACCTCCCGCCCCTACCTACACTTTTGGACCCCTCGCAGCCAGACGAGCTCCTTAGATTAATAAATATCCTAAACATAAGTCCCCTTATATAGTAGATAGAATTTTTTACCAGGATTCATTTTATCTTTAGGTTTCAACAAGTCTAAATCCTATTTGTGTTAATCTTTATATTGTTTTTGATTTTAACTTTAAGTTATTTTGTTATCAAATAGTCAATTAATATATATCAGGGTTTTTAAAAAAGAAAAAATTTGTATGTAAGACACTAATGGACGGAAAGAATTATAATATATTCTGATGTAAATATAAATTTAAGTCATGCGCCATATGGGCATAGTTCCCGAGTGCGCTAATACTTCTATGTATTTTAGATTAACTCTATTATATGTGGAGTCAAATAAATAAATAAATAAAATAAAATGTGCATGGTGTAAAAAGTCACTGTGCCTTAAACATTTTTTTGAAAATTACCACTTTTGCTCTAATTATATGGCCTAATTTGATACTTTGTAAAAATTAGTCATATAAATGTAATTATACATAAGTTTAACAATGACAAATAATCATTATGACAATAATAAAAATATTATAATTTAAACAAATTTAATATCTTTACAAATACAACTTAAAGAATGTGTATAAATACTATAGATACAAAAATATATAATTTATAATTTTAATAAAATATGTAAGTGCCCTTACTTTTATCGCAAAAAATTAGTTTTAAAAAATTAAAAAAAAATTTTTTTGTTTGGAGGTAAATTTTAAGCTCTGGTGCAAATCGGGGGTGACTTACCCCCGCTCGTCCTCTTAAGATTGATTATTTTCAAATCTCCTAAAACACGTCAACTGTATTTTTCAATTATCTACTTTATCCAATTATTTTGGCTCAAATTCTAATTAATTTAGGAATTTTTACAGATAAAATATACGCTGAAAAATAGTATTTACCCTCAAAATTACGTAGGGGTTACGGCCTTTTGGGTCCAAATGCCAAAAAAAAAAAAAAAAAAAAAAAAAAAAAAAAAAAGCAATTAAGATAAGTACGTATATTATTATAACATTATATAACCGTATAAATTATACGATAGACTACCCTGTAAACGACAACCGATTCCGACCCGAACGTTTTCACTAAATTTAATTTTTTTTTCCTTCTTTTCTTCTTGTCAACCTATACTCCGATAATTATTCCTCTCCAAAGAATAATTCTCTTTTTCGCAGGGGGAAAATCAACGTACCAAAATCGTTGGTACGTTACATATCGGCATATCTACATATATGATATCCCGATATGTAACTCTAATTACATAAATAAATTTGTGACGCATTAATTGTTGAAATGAAGTACCTCGCAAAAAATGCATTGCTGCCTGAGGTAATTTACACCTGCGTAAACTAACAATGATGTCCAGGTGCCAGCAGTGTTTCCCAACAATTAATGCGGAAGAAAAACAAATGATGCAAAAATGCGATATCGATGCTAACTTCCAAGTAACAATTCCGCGGTGACATTAAGAACTCAAGTAATAAGTAAAGTAGAGTCGTTTTCCATCATCAACAGCGCGCGGACGCGAAGAAAAAGGTCGGGACCGGCTAGTCGGTGAAAAGTTACTTTTAAGTACAGTCGGTACACCATAAGTTTTAGTGCTTAATGTTGAAAGTATATTTAAATAAATGAAGTGTACCCAAATCATCTTTTCATCCGACCACTGACATATAGTATAAGAACTGGACTGCTGATCCCGTACAAAAACTCACATCAAAAGTAAGACCAAATTTTGACCGAATTCTAACTATCTCGCTCTTTCTTAAGTCCGCAGGCAGACAAATTTACAAAAAAAATGTGCAATAGCCAAATGAAGGTGGCGCTATGTATGTGCACTTCTTTTGGTTTTTTCTAGTATCTTCGCGTGTGATACATCTTTTTGATATTCCCAATAGATAAATAAAAGTAAACACATGCTTTTTCCACATCACTTTTACCCACGACAGCCTTTACAAGTTGCCCGCCAACTCATCATTTTCCGTTGCAATCAGCTGTTAGAATAGTTTTACGATGTCCAACAGATGGCTACTTCATTTTGTGATACAACTTTTAGCTTTGGTTGGTATATATGAGAAATATGAAGGTTAGACAAAGGCATTATATATCTATCTCTGTTATTCTTAAGTCCCCAGCTGATTGCCGCGAGGAACATTTTTATGAAAAAACTTAAAATTGAGCGTGATATGAAAGAAATCGGTTCGTGAAAGCTCAATTATTTTTAATTTGTGTCAGTTTAAACATAATTGCACGGTATTTTAGGGCATTTTTAATAGCATAATTTGCTCCATGAGGATTTAGCCTGTGCTAAAAATGGTCTCATTTTTCAGACGACGGTTAGCAGTCCAGTTCTTTCATGTCAGTGCATCCGACTAAACCTCCCATCCGTCCCGTTCGGTCGATACCAGTTGGAAGTGCAGAAGCTACCCTGGAGTCCCTTAGTAATATTAAGAGTATTCCCGCCGGAATATACTTAACAACTGTGTATGGACTAGGGTTGCCAGATTTTTTTTCAGCCTATAAGGGGCAAATGCTTAAATAGGCAAAACAATACGGGACTTTAGTTTTTTATCCGGGACAAATAAAAAACAAAATTATATAGTGACATTCTTTATTTTTTGTTTTACATCACTGAGACCACCATGAGCACAAGAGAAATCTTTATTGCATAAGCGACAGGATGCCTGGTACGGATTTTCTTTGACTTGTTTTAACCAGAAATAGCTATTATCCCAGCTTTGATTATACTTAGTTAGCCTTTTAGCTTTCTTGGAAGGTATTACACTACTACTAGCCTTTTTACCACAGTCACTATCGCTATCACTCAAATCACTCATATTGTAAAATCTTCAATAAATTAATGAATGTCAACTTAAGAGTCGTTTTTAATAATATAAAATAACTGGCGTGTTTACGCAACCGCTGTCTCAAAACAATGACCGATCGATTGACGATTTCTCTCATTAGAAAGAAACAGTAAGAAAGTGAGATATATATTATGCATGAAACAAAAAGGGACAAATAGTTTCATTGTATGGATTAGTGCGCCGAGCGGGAGGGGAAGCAATCAGTGGTCGGTGCCAGCGGCAATCCACTTTACACTACAGACGATCAGCCGAGTCAAAGATAATGTAAACACTACGATTAAAGGAAGTTCGAACGAATTTATGGTTAAATTCGGTGAGCGGAGCACGGTTCGAATACGGGACAGAGTCAGTCCCGCCGGGACATTTTAAACTAAGCCTAAAATACGGGACGTCCCGGGAAATACGGGACGTCTGGCAACGCTAGTATGGACGTCACCTAGCGCAGTTGTTTGTCCAATATTGTACACAGTATTCTTCTGCAATATAACTGAGCGTATGAGCCGGCCTAAACTAAATAAAAGAATCGAGTAGCTAACTGTCCTGCTGTTATAAAGAACTTTGTGTTCTAAAACACTTTACAATTGAATGAGTTTGAACTTAGCTAAAGTAGAAAGCATAGTTGGCTAGGAATAAAGCTTTACTTGGTCGCGAGAAGTTGGCTACTGTTGGCAACAGAAGTACGCCATTCTGCATCTGTGCCAGCCCCACTGACATATAAGAACTGGACTGCTGATCCCGTACAAAAACTCACATCGAAAGTAAGACCAAATTTTGACCGAATTCTAGTTATCTCGCTCTTGCTTAAGTCCCGCAGGCAGACAACTTTACAAGAAAAATGTCCAATAGCCAAATTAAGGTGCGATATGTATGTGCACTTCTAGTATCTTCGCGTGTGATATAGCTTTTTAATACCCCCAATCGATAAATAGAAGTAAACACAATCTTTTTGCACATAACTTTCACCCACGACAGCCTTTATAAGTTGCCCGCCAACTCTCACCACTCATCGCCCTCACCAGATGAGCCAAATTATTTTCCTTTGCAATCAGCTGTTAGAATAGTTTTACGATGTCCAACAGATGGCTACTTTATTTTGTGATACAACTTTTAGCTTTGGTTGGTATATATGAGAAATATGAAGGTTAGACAAAGGCATTATATATCTATCTCTGTTATTCATAAGTCCCTAGCTGATTGCCGCGAGGAACATTTTTATGAAAAAACTTAAAATTGAGCGTGATATGAAGGAAATCGGTTCGTCAAAGTTTAATTATTTTTAACTTCCGTCAGTTTAAACATAATTGTACGATGTTTCAGGGCATTTTTAATAGCATGATTTGCTCCATGAGGATTGAGCCTGTGCTAAAAATTGTCTCATTTTTCAGACGACGGTTAGCAGTCCAGTTCTTTCATGTCAGTGGCCAGCCCTCTGACATCTTCTATGATGTCACCACGTAGGTGACATTTGGATATATAAGTTTTAATCGGTGGATCACTAACTTATAACACAAATAAAATAAGCACAGATCAGGCCTCTGTCAACTGTGCTCAAGGACGAATTTTTATTAACCCCATACGCTACGCGGCGCTGATGGTACTTGTTTGTAGGCGAACGATGGCGGGACTTTTGAAAATAATTTTTTTTCCATATAATATCAGATGGTGGAAAATGTTTTCCACAAATTCTATGATGATCTTTAAGATTTTTTCGATCCAATTCCGAATCCATTTAGTAAAATCCAAAAAATGAAAACTAAATTTACACAACTTCGAAATCACAATTGCAATGACAACCATTCAAATAAGCTGACATTCGCGCTCGTTCATCCTACAAGGACAGTATGCGCTACCTAGCGGAGTAGTTTCCGATGGCGACAGTAAGCACTCACTTTTTTATGAAGGCTTTATAGAGAAGGCCTGCGCCCATAGAGTCCGGAATTTGTGCGGAATTTGCTCGACTCCGGTAAGCTTAAAGCTTTTGACGTCCGGAAACAGAAGTATCGCCCATAGAATCCGGAATTTCTGCGGCAAGCTTTCAACATTTTTGTCATTTTGACTTAAAAGCGTTCAAAGTGGTTTTCATCATGGTTATTGAAAAAAGTAAAGTGCAATTGAAAAGACAACGATGGATATTAGCTGCGTTTTTTTCAATCGGATCAGGATCTGGATCAATCTCTTAACATTGACATACAACAACAACTCGTGATCCACACTTTCATTTGGATTAGAATCAATGATCCGCAAGAAGTGGTTACAAAAAATTCTACGAGAAGTGCTAGTGTCGGATGAATAGTTCGGAAATTTCTAACAGAGTCGCTGCTGTAGTTTTTCTTGTCTGAAGTGATGGCAGCAATGAAATTTGTAGTCGATTGGTTCTGAGCACACAAAGAAAAAGTAATTTATAGTAACAAAATAAATCAAATCGTTTTTCTGATTATGGGATTTAATAAAAAACAAAACTTTGAAGGCTATTTTTGAGTTTTCTTTGACGAAAGCTGTCGTCTAATCCCCAATTCTTATTAGATTAGCAAAAACAGGAATTCCAGCTCCTCAAACCCAAAATCGTGATCCCGGTGATTAATCTGAATCGTTTTTTTCATTTGATCCTGATCCAGAGCCAGATCCAGATGAAAAAAACGCAGCTATTAATAGAGTAATTCAATTTCTATTAATGGGACTTCTACTATTTTATTATTGGAGGAAAGGCGCCGCTTTTGGATGCGAACAATGTACCAGGTTTTAACATATTTTCATGGCTTCTATAAACTACTAATAATTTTACCGCAGGACCGTGACAAACATGGTTTTTTCAAAGTGAATATATAAGTAAAAAGATACTTTCGATTCATACTTTCGGCGCCGACAACTTTGGCAACTTCCTGCCAAGCCTTCTCTTTGAGCAGTTTGTTTCTGTACGACTTCAACTATTTGTCGTACAGGCAATTGTGGCACTGGACAGCCTCAATCAGGCGAAGGGTTTTTTGTGCTAAAATTATTAAATTGGCTGCTTAAATATTATTCGCAAATATTATTATTTTACCTTCCATTACCAAGTTGAGCTCAACCACTTGTCACAATATAAAAAAAACAAACTGTACCGGCGGCAGTTTTAAAACTTGAAGTTTGGCTTCTAGCTAAGGCTCAAACCTTTTAAGCAAAGCTTTGATGCTTTCCTTCCCGCATGTAGTACGGATCAAAAGTTAAGAAATGTTCAACTTTTCAATCCGGCTGCGACTGCGGCAACGCGTTTCTATGGGTGCACCCCCATAAGAAAGCATGTAGTTCAACTTACGTTTTCCGGAGTCGGACGAATTCCGGACTCTATGGGCGCGGGCCTTTATAGGGGCACTGACATGAAAGAACTGGACTGCTAACCGTCGTCTGAAAAATGAGACCATTTTTAGCACAGGCTCAATCCTCATGGAGCAAATTATGCTATTAAAAATGCCCTAAAATACCGTACAATTATGTTTAAACTGACACAAATTAAAAATAATTGATCTTTCGCGAACCGATTTCTTTCATATCACGTTCAATTTTAAGTTTTTTCATAAAAATGTTCCTCGCGGCAATCAGCTGGGGACTTATGAATAACAGAGATAGATATATAATGCCTTTGTCTAACCTTCATATTTCTCATATATACCAACCAAAGCTAAAAGTTGTATCACAAAATGAAGTAGCCATCTGTTGGACATCGTAAAACTATTCTAACAGCTGATTGCAACGGAAAATGATGAGTTGGCGGGCAACTTGTAAAGGCTGTCGTGGGTAAAAGTGATGTGGAAAAAGCATGTGTTTACTTTTATTTATCTATTGGGGGTATCAAAAAGATGTATCACACGCGAAGATACTAGAAAAAACCAAAAGAAGTGCACATACATAGCGCCACCTTCATTTGGCTATTGGACATTTTTTTTGTAAAGTTGTCTGCCTGCGAGAGTTAAGCAAGAGCGAGATAACTAGAATTCGGTCAAAATTTGGTCTTACTTCTGATGTGAGTTTTTGTACGGGATCAGCAGTCCAGTTCTTATATGTCAGTGGATAGAGGGCTGACCGCGACATAATTTACTATACGATATAGGAAAGACAAGGGTCTGCCCATCAGCTTTTTGACACTTTTTGTGACGTATTAATGGACACGTAGTTGGCTAAATCGGGGAAAATGATTTAAATTATTTGGCTATAGCTTCGATAAATTACAACAGGTATAATCATAGCAAGGTAAATTTGCCATATTTTAATATTGTTTTTGTAACGGAGGAATTAAGGTTATTGAGATAAAAAAAAGATTTTACATAAGCTAAATATAAACTGATTAAAATACTTCAAGTAATGACTTAAAAGTGTTAGTATCTAAATGACTAAATGGAGTTGATTTAGTTCAATAACGTTCAAACAACTAATACGAATTGTCGTGTAAAGTTTTCATCTTCCCCAACAATGTAAACAATTTTTAGAAATTGTTGTGAATATGTTCAGAAATGAGGACATTAAGAATAAAAATCGCAAAAATATATCTTTTATTGTACATGATCTAAACTCACAAGAACTTGCAATTGTTTTTATATGCCCTTTTGCTCCCTTCTTCCCTGCCAATACTTAGGTATCTTCAAAATGCTTCTCACCGACTTTGCGTTACCTTTTAAGAATTATTTTATCCATAAAGGTATTTCAAAAATTTCGTTCATCTAAAAATCCACTCTTAACTACTTGGAGCAGTTTTAGTTTTAATTTAATAATTCCATCACGACCTTTTACTTGGCAATTTCAGATCGTAATCTTTAATTTTCTGCAGCAGGGATATTTGCTGAAAAGCTTTTACACTTCATGAAAGAGAACTTTAACACTTTTATTGCAAAAAGTGATAAGTTTATTTTATTTCTTGATTAACCCTTTACAAAAAATAGCGCTTTAAGAAACGTTGTCCACCATGACGTATTTTGGCGTATCCAAATCGCAAAATGGCGAAAAAGCTTTTCGTTTACTCATACCGTATGTTCGCTATTTCGTGATATAATATATATGTCACACGTCAAACAGCGGTTATTTCGCGGGGAAATTAGGCGGTGTTCAGGTGGGTCTACTCAATATTTTTTTAAATTGTTCTCTGCAGAATTATAAAGCATGTTAACAATAAACATCTGGTTTGTATAATAAACGAAAGGCCGTAGTAGCTAGTTTGCTCTATTAAATGTTTTATTGATCATCAAATAAACATGGATTGGAATGCGGTGCTCGCATACAACTACCTGACAAAGGAGCACTTGTCCGGCTTTGATAATTATAAGGTTAATTAAGGTTATTAAGCTAAATATTCATGCGATTAAAGTAGTTAATTTTTTCAGTACAATGCTCGGGACACTTCGCCACTCAGTGTGTATGTTATGCATCCTTTTTGGAACTCTATAGTGCAGGTTTGATTATTTCGAATTTATCTGGTTTAACTTCACAACGTTTTTTTAGTTTTGTCCTTTCTGGCTTGCTCCAAATTTGTTAACATTCCTGGGCTTCCTATGTACGGCCATAAATTTCGCAATTTTGTCATATTACGATTGGAGCTTCCTCGCAAGCTCTGGAATCCCTGGGTATGAACCCATTCCGAACTGGTGCTGGGCAGCTACAGCGGTAAATATATTCTTGGCATACACTTTGGACGGCATTGATGGAAAACAAGCCCGAAGAATACAATTATCTGGTCCACTGGGAGAGTTGTTTGATCATGGGCTTGACTCATATACCGCCGTGTTGATACCCACGTGCTTGTACAGTGTTTTTGGACGTTGTGCGACTTCTGTTTCGCCCATGAGAATGTACTATATTTGCTGGATGGTATTCTTCAATTTTTATGTGTCACATTGGGAAAAGTATAACACGGGAGTGCTCTATTTACCGTGGGGCTATGACTTCAGCATGTGGGGATCAACTGTCCTTTATATAATTACTTGGATAGGAGGCTACGAGATTTGGAAGAGTACTTTACCATTTGGTATACCGATGGGAATGGCATTGGAAACTTTGCTGTATATCAGTGCCATGTCCAATTTACCTATGGTATTTTACAACATTTACAAGTACATACCCCTATATCAACGTTGAATGAACCCGAATAAGTAAAGCTTAATTTTAGGTCTTACAAGTTCAAAACTGGAAAAATGCGGCCTTTTTCAGATGCAGTGAAACCTGTTTATCCGTTCATTACAATTATGATACTACTTTTGGTGTGGGTCAACAAATCACCGTCAAATATTATTGAAAAGGATCCACGCATTTTGTTTCTACTAAGCGGAACAATATTTAGCAACATAAGTGTAAGTGTAATTCTTCCTTATTTTTACAAATATTTAAGATTGATATTCATTTCATAACACAGAATGACTTAACATGTATTAGCGAATGTATCTACTATAGTTAATATTCAAGTATTTAGCGAAATGAAAATTGTAATCTACTTGCATAATTGTAAAATTCCCGACATTTTTACTTGAATATATACACTTACTAGAAAAAGTCTGCGTTCACTCGATGTCGATCGGATAGTAACGTCAAAAAATCAAAAACGAACAGATTTCCAGATTTTAATTCATATATTTATTACATATTTCTTATTAGACACATACAAAATAATTTATTTCGCTTTCACAGTTTTTTAGATAACGGCAGTTTTCACAAAAAACACAAAAATGCGATAGAAAAAGTCTGCGTTCGCTTGTAACAAAAGTGATAAAATATAAGATAATAAAAAAAATCGAAGTTCATTAGTAACTGGTTGGGTATCCTTGTTTCTTCAGGTTTAAAGTTTTATCCAGAGTGGTGCTATTGTTTAGTAGGTGCCTAGTTCTTGTAATCTGTTTTGTTTATTTTTAATAATTTTCAATCATTTTTAATCATAATCATTTTTGTGATTTCAGTTTATTTTACGGTGAATCGTGCCCGGTAAGCGTCTTGTGTGTTTTTTCCTCTTATTTTTCTCCTACTCACCCACTTTGATTGATCAGTATGTCTCTTTGCAAAAACTGCGACAATCTGATCATTGACAACGAGGTTTCTTGTGACTGCGTTTGCAACAACGTCTTTCACACTACTTGCCTAAAACAGCTCTCTACCAGACGGGCTAAATCCTCGGCTTTCACTTGCGAGGAATGTTCAGCTATAAAGCCTTGTCATGTTCTGAGGTTGATTATGAAAATGACTAATTCGATCCCTAGCGATCAATCGCTTTTGGCTGAAAAAGTGAACAGGACTCTCTAGGCGAATGCACATATAATATCCGAAGATCTTGGAGTCCTTAATACAAAATTTGATGGGCTCTTTGGTGCAGTAGAATTATTCACAAGCACCTCTGACGCCATATCATGTAAAACCCGTGATATATTTTCAAATATTTCAAATGTTTCTAGTACCCTTGATGAATTGCACGCGATAACTACTAATACCAATAAAAACCAACCTCTTGTGGAGCTGATAATACGGTGGTCGCCCCTGTAATTGAAGACATAAGTGCGGAAAGTTTATAGTAATGTTAATTCATGGTCTTCTGAGTTTCCAAAGAGCACTGATTTGCTCCGTTCTATTAAGCGTGAGATCGAAACTCTTAAAAGTCCTGCAAATCTGAGCACCAATATCTCAGCCGATAAAACTCTAGTCACGGCTGTTCCTCCTCTTTCTTCTAATGATCCAGTTTCTAACGAGAAGAAATCCGGTCTTCGACAAAAGCGACCAAATAATCTCTCGATTAAAAGGAATTCAGCTAGTAAAGATATTGGAGGTATTAATTCTTGTAAAACCGCTTTCCCATTAGCTTCTGGTTCACAAAATTCGGTACCTACGCCTGACTCAGAGTGCCATTCTGAAACATCTTCTCAAAGAGAGATCAACCCTTCTCTTATGGGAAATGTTGAAGAATCACTAAAAGTAGTCCCCCACCGACGAACCCTATTTATCTCTTGTCTAGATTCAGGAACTTCCTCTGAGGCAATCGTCTCCTACATTAAGGCTCGAAATATTTGTACAAAAAATATCACTTCTCGGAAAATTAATAAAGCTTCAAGTCCAATTGCTTCTTTCATTTTGTATGTGTCTGAGGAATTGGCTTCCATCTTGCTGAATACCTCTTTTTGGCCCTCGGGTGCTTTAGTAAAAAATTTCGTCCCTCGCAGGCCTATCTCCAAAGTTACATCAAGGAATTTGAGTGTCAATCCATCTAATACGATTGCCTCAAAAAACTAAATCCCCAGACTATCTCCTTATATTATCAGAATGTGAGGGGTATCTGGACCAAGACAAGGACTTTATCAGTCGTCCACTACTAGCAATTTTGATATTATCGCGTTAACTGAAACGTGGCTCCATCATGGTTTTCATGATGCAGAGATTTTTGATTCATCCTATCAAGTGTTTCGCAGGGATAGGTTTTATGACTCAGAGGCACGAGGAGGAGGAGTTCTCATAGCCTGCAAAGCTCATCTCAATTACAGCTTGATTTCATCACTCGACCTTTCTGCTTCTTCTGACATTGAGCTAATTAATCTTAAAATAACATTAGCCAGAAATTCTTTATTTATTATGTGTTGCTATATTCCTCCTGATCTAATTAACACCCTTGACAGGAATGGACATAGCATCTATGATATACAAATCTTAAATTTAGAAATCATTATTGATTTAATGAATCCAGATGACGATCTCCTTTTACTGCGTGATTTTAATTTACCCAACGTTCAATGGGTAGCCAATTCTGATGACGATGGCTGCCATTCCTATAATAAACTGAATTTTAGAGAATCTTCATTTCTGGGATCAGTTTTCTCTTCAGGACTCAGTCAGATAAGTTCCATAAAGAATGATATGGGTCGGCAGCTTGATCTTGTATTCTCCTCTGGCTGCAACAATACAATTGTTGATCAAAGTCCAATTTTTCTGACCACTCTGGACAAATTTCATCCGCCTCTCCAAATCGATTATTTTTATAGTCCTGAAAATACTAAAAAATATGTTGCCGTTAGCCACTACGCTTACAATTTTAGGAAGGCAGATACGAACGAACTTTCCAGAAGAATATCCTTCATTGATTTCACTACGCTTTTATCTCATAATGATATTGACAGTGCCTTGTCCAAGTTCTATGCCTTGCTTTTCAATATTTTCGATTCGTGCGTTCCTTACGAGCGCCAGCGTTCCCTTACTTCTTCACCTCCCTGGTTCAATAGCGATCTTCGGAGGCTTAGAAATAACCCTTTACACCCGAGAGAAAAAGGTTGAGAATTTCCCAAAAACCAATTAACTGAGAAATTATCTAGGTGACAACGGAAAATAATAAAAGAAAACCCTGCATTTTGCCATTTTCTGAAAAGCTGCCCTCACGATAGTTAGGCCTGCGTAATTTACAAGTCGGACGATAGTAAATTATACCCGCACTTTCGTGTAGCTTCGGGTGTAAAGGGATATGAAGAATAAATTGTGGAGGGCATATCTTTTGGATAGGAATAACTCTTCGGACGATGAATTCGTTGAATATTATAATAAATTTCGGGTATATTCTATACAATTATATAACGAATACATACAACGAATGACGACTGAATTCTACAGCAATCCGTGCGCATTTTATAAATTTATTAATACTAAAAGAAAAGTGGACGACTACTCTGCTAATATGCAACTAATATGCAATATGAAGGGGTCTCTAGTGACACTCCATCTACAATATGCGATATGTTTGCGTCCTTTTTTGAAAAATCCTTCTCCCCTGACTTTCAACCCGACCTTAATAATTTTAATCACTTAAACCAAAACCCTGTTCCTATGAATTTATCCATCTGTATTACTGCGAATGATGTCCTCAAGCATATCAATGAGCTCCCACTTGATTTCACATCAATTCGCCCATTGCGAAACTATCGTGTATTTCAAAACTTTTTGAATCAATTGTATACTCACAATGTTTTCAAGCGGCTTGTCTCAACAAACTAGCACGGTTTCTCTATCTCCTTGAATTTGTTACCTTTGCTACTGAAGGTTTCCAAAAGAGTCTGCAAACAGATTGTATCTATAATGATTTCAGCAAGGCTTTTGATAAGCTTTCTCATTCCATAATAATCCTTAAATTAGTATCTTTAGGCTTTCCATCGCTGCTTATTAAGTGGATTCGTTCGTATTTGCTCAACAGGACATAACAGGTTTCTTTTCGTCGTACCACCTCGAAGAAGATTTTAGCTACATCAGTAGTCCCGCAGGGTAGTCACTTGGGTCCACTTCTTTTTATTTTATCTATTGATGACATCTCACAACTTCTTAAAAACTGTAAAATCTTAATCTACGCAGACGACATGAAAATATTTTTTTGTACCAAAAATATTAACGACTGGGAGTTATCCTGGATTGCAAATTGGACTTCATTGAGCATATTAACTCTATGGTGACTAAAGCCAACTCTGTGTTGGGTTTCATCAAAAGATGGTCACGTGAATTTTTCAATAGGGCGGTGTTGAAACAGCTTTATTTTTCTTTTGTTAGACCAATTCTTGCATATGCGAGTCAAGTTTGGTCGCCCTATTATCAAGTTCATATTTATTGTATTGAATCTATGCAAAGGAAATTTGTCAGATTCGCTCTTAAAGATTTACCTTGGAGCAATCCAGTTGTTCTCCCCCCTTATAATGATCGTCTGAGGCTTCTTGATATGCACTCTCTGCACAAGCGTCGGGAGATTGCGGACATTGTTTTTGTTCACCGATTATTAATTGGTAATATTGATTCAGCTTCCCTTAAAAGCGAATTCACTTTCAGATTGAACGAGCGTAATCTTAGGGTGGTGTCGCTGCTACAAACAAGTTTATGTAAAAATAATTATAGTTTTTTCCAACCTATTAATCGCATGAGGTTAAATGTGAATAGAAATGCTGATTTGTTTGATTGTCGTGTCAGTAAGCATGCACTAAAGAAAAGTCTGTTTGGTAGTTGTGGTCGCATGTCTACTAACATTGGACCAAATGATGAATAATCAGTCATATGCTACAGATGAATTCTGATATTTTACAAGGCTTTGACTAAGCTGAGGTTCGTCAAAAAAAAAAAAAAAAAAATGATTTTGTATGTGTCTAATGTTTAAGAAATATCTAATAAATAGATGAATTAAAATCTGGAAAATATTTGTTCGTTTTTGATTTTTTTACGTTACTATCCGATTGACAGCGGGTGAACGCAGACTTTTTCTAGTTAGTGTATATCTGCGTTTTTATCGTCTATCCAGAACATAAGGAAATGAGAAAATGAGTAACAGCCAAGATTTAAAACTTTTTTAAAGTAAAAATGTGCAGTTCAAGTTCCATAGATGAAATCATGGCAGTTTGATGCATATTTCCAAAATATCTAATTTTTTTCTGGGTAGCTGTTAGCAGGCTTTCGTTAAGTACAAAATGTTTTATTGTTCTGGATAGACGAAAAACGCAGCTTATAGTGTGAATAATATGCATCTAATTAATTTGAGCCGAAAAAGAATAGCTACTCAAGTAAATTTTCTAAAATGAAATCTGAAAAATTACATCCCCAGGTAATTTTCTACATAATCTTGTAATGAGACTTATTTATTGCTTCTTATTTTTAAATAATTTTACTTGATTTAAAAATCAGTGTGTATTTTTGTAAAAGTTGTTTTTATAACATATGTATTCGTGTATGCATACGATTAAACGGTGATTGGTACCTTAATGCCCAACTATAATGTGCATACCGTTCCACGAAGAAGCATATGCAAACTTTCGATAACACACAATACCTATCTTCGAACCATAATGGGAATAGTCGTTTGCTTCGTCAAGTTTTATTTTCCATATGCAAGGTACGATCTAGAGCGCGTTTGGCATATGTAAAGTGACAATAACCAACAATAGCGAAGAAGAAACGTATGTTTTAATTTTAAATAAGAAAGTTATAATATTTAGGAATTCTGGTTATTTACAAAATTACAAATTTTGTCCCTGATATAAGTAGAAGTACGACCCTAGAACCTATGTTGGAAACGTGATTGGGGAAATATTTTGATGGACTTCAGATTTCCATTGCCGTGGTTGAATCGCTCCGTTTTCCCTTTCTCTATCCAAATAATTTTCTGGACAGTACGGCCCTATCACTTTCAATAGAATGTCACAACACTGTAAAATTATGTTTCTGGTAGTTTCCTTGCCAGGTTTAAAGGACCATGCTAAAGACTGAATTGTTGTTTCTTGTGAAAGAAATCTAAAATATTGAGTTGTCCGGAAAGTAATTTCGTGTTTTCCCAACATAGGATTTAATTGTATTTTTTCGCAGCCAACTTCCCAATTAAACTATTTTGACAGAAAATATAGCAAGGCTTGTTTGTGAAAAATCTTGCTTCATTCTGGGCAATAGTTTTTATTTGGTGCCCTATCAAATATGGAAAGTCGAAAGTAGCATTTTCGGCCTATTTTACTTTTTTACTATCGAAAAGGTAAAAATGCTGTTCAAGCAAGCACAAATTGAAAGAATAGCTGACGATTTTTTTTTATCATTTTAATGGTGTAAAGAGGTAGCTGTATAAATTTCATTGAACCTGAAATTACATCAATACTTTTTGATACAGGTTTATATAAGCGGCTGACGTATAATCCCTCATTACATACGTAGCTAACTTTTTTTATAATTATTATTATCATGTAAACATTTGTTGTACAAATTTTCAAGCGACCTGAAATCACTTTTGAATTTTTTTTTTTCGACATAATTGTCATGTTCTCACAGCCAGGTCCACCACGATTTTGACAGCTGACGCTTGTTTCGATTGATAGTCATATCTAAACTATCGACTGCACACAAAATCAAGCGACCTGAAATCACTGAAAAATGCAACCCTACCTCCCGGACTATATGGGTTCCACATGTTACAGAAAGAAACTTGGGCTGTCGTATTGACGTCTGTGATTCGCTTCTCAAACGTCAAGAAAGTGATCCATTTTTTAAGCAAATCACCACTGGGGACGAGAAATGTTAAACGCAAGAGATCAAGTAAAAGAGATGAACCGGCTCAAAGCACTTCAAAAACCGATATTCAGGTGATGCTGTGTGTTTGTGGGATTTCAAGGGAATCCTTTTTTTTTTTTTTTTTTTTTTTTTTTTAACTTTTACTGGACAATAACATGATCGATTCTGAAGTGTACTGCTTTCAACTGGAAAAATTGTATGATTAACTCAAACAGAAAAGGACAAAATTGATCAATAGAAAAGGTATAGTGCTCCACCAAGATAATGCGAAACCCCATACAAGTTTGGTAGCTCGCCAAATGCTTTTAAAGCTTGGATGTGATGTACTACCACACCCACCATATTCCCCGGATCTGGCACCTTCAGATTATTATTTGCTCCGATCTCTGCAAAATGGTTTAGACGGCAAACCCTTACTTCAAATTAGGACGTCAAAGACTTGGATCAGTTTTTTGCCAGCAGTTTTATTAGCGTGAAATCATATTACTGCTAGAAAGATGGCAAAAGGTATTGGACCAAAGTGGAGAATAAAATCGTCTTTTATTTCACAAAAAAAAAAATTACTTTCGAATAACGCAATAAAATGAAAATTAGGGAAATAACTGACTAGCAGCATTTAAAAACTTACAGTAATGTAAGGCCCAAACGGCATTCTGGATCAATGGGCTCTCTTATTGAGGTCTTCGTAATAAATGACTTGGTTAAATTTAACAACGCATTATACGTTGAACACTTCATTCTGGTGTGAATAAGGAATTGGTTGGAATCGATTTGATCTTTAAAAATATTTTTGTAAATTACGATCCAAATTAATCCTCCTAACAAAACACAAACGTTTCTTCATAGTTTTCATGGTTTTTCTCAATTCGACAAATTTGAATGATTAAGGTTGATTTCAATTACTTCCATTTCGTTTTCTATTATTTTAAGGTGCTATTGGACAGTTTGACAATTCTTTTTTTAAGACATTGACTGTCTGTTCGAAAATTGATGTCTGTTCCTTGAGAAGGTTGTTTAAATTTATTTCATTACTAGCTGAGGTTAACCCACTTTGCTGGGTTTTTTTTGTGTACATCTGTGCAGTTTTTTTTTATATCGAATATAGAAGACGCATATTAACCCATTAATGCGCAAAACGAGGATTTTGTGGACGCAAGTTCAATTGTACGATTCGAATAGAAAATTGGGGCGAATTTCCTCCAAATTTGTACAAAAGGGGTTTTTGGGGGTGCTCTTTCAGAATCTGGCATTTGTTTTGCATAAAAACTTAAAAAACCCTATTATTTTTTGGGTTTTGTCAAAAAAGTGCCGATTTTTTTTGGTAATTTTTCGTCTCAAAGTCAATTATCTTGTCGTTGCTGCTATTGAATGATCATATAACTACCAGAAATCGCGGTCCGAATGTCTACACTTTCTCAAATCATAGTTTTGAATTTTTTTTTTCGCTTTGGTTTTTGCAAAATGGCCACTTTGTACAGCAATGTAATAAAAAAATTCGCGATTTTTTTACACAAAAACGATCAACTTTACAAAAAAAATTTATATGACAAAAAGTGCTTATAATTAGCCAAGGAAAACATAAATTTTTTCAGAAATTTTTTGGACTATTTTTGATCTTTTGGATTTGGCCAATTTTTGAAAAATCCAAAAATGTCCCGAAAAATTCTGAAAAAAATTTACATGTTTTCCTTGGCTAATTATAAGCAATTATAAGCACTTTTTGTCATATAAAATGTATTCGTATAATTGATCCTTTTTGAGTAAAAATATCACCAAGTTTTTTTGTAATGAAATTTGGTGATATTTTTACTCAGAAAGGACGAATTATACGAATAAGTTTTATATGACAAAAAGTGATTATAATTAGCCAAAGAATACATATGAATTTTTTCAGAATTTTTCGGGACATTTTTGGATTTTTCCAAAATTGGCCAAATCCAAAAAACCAAAAATAGTCAAAAAAATTCTGAAAAAATTTACATGTTTTCCTTGGCTAATTATAAGCACTTTTTGTCCTATAATTTTTTTTGTAAAGTTGATCGTTTTTGTGTAAAAAAATCGCGAATTTTTTTATTACATTGCTGTACAAAATGGCCAATTTGCAAAAACGAAAGCGAAAAAAAAAATTCAAAAAATTCAAAACCATGGTTTGAGAAAATGTAGACATTCGGATCGCGATTTCTGGTAGTTATATGATCATACAGTAGCAGCAACGACAAGATAATTGACTTTGAGACGAAAAATTACCAAAAAAGATCGGCACTTTTTTGAAAAAACCCAAAAAATAATAGGGTTTTTGAAGATTTTGTGCAAAATAAATGTCAGATTCTGAAAGAGCACCCCCAAAAACTCCTTATATATGAATTTGGAGGAAATTTGCCCCAATTTTCTATTCGAATCGTACAATTGAACTTGCGTGCACAAAATCCTCGTTTTGCGCATTAATGGGTTAAACAAAAGTGGACCTAGATGGGAGCCCTGCGGGACCCCCGAGGACACCTGGTATTCATTTGAGAGCACTCCCCGAACGCAAACCGATTGAGTACGATCCGTTAGATAACTGCGGAGCCACGACAGTAAACTTCCGAACACGCGATCGAACGCCTTAGCAAAGTCGGTGTATATTGCATCCACCTGGCCTCCCTCATCCAACACTCGTGAGATGTAATTCTTGAAAAGCACTAGGTTCGTAACAACTGATCTTCCACACTTAAAACCATGTTGCTCCTCAACAAGTGCATTCCTACAAGCAAACGACAGCTTATCTGTAATAATGCCTTCGAAAAGCTTCGGAATTGAATCCAATACTGCAACCGGACGATAATTTTTAGCATCTGTTCTCGGTCCTGACTTGAATATGGGTGTAATTTTACTTTTTTTCCACATGGTGGGCATGGACCCAGAAGACAATGACAGATTAAACAACGCGCAAAGAGGACGTGCCAGGGAATGCATACACTTCCTAAGGAAATAGTTTGGTATTCCATCCAAGCCAGGACCAGTGTTAATATTTAACTTGCGTAATGCCGTAAAAACTTCAGCCACAGTGATATGTAACGATGGTAAATTGACTGTCTCCTGAATATCAAAGCTAAGACTAGAGTTAGCGCTGAAGTTGGGTCCAAAAACTGATCTGAATTGACTTGCGAATAATTCAGTTATCTCGTTGTCGGTCGACGCCGTCACAGATTCTCGGTACAAATGGTCAGGTAGGGACCCATCGTTACGTAACCCGGCTACGTAATTCCAGAAGAGTTTAACATTTTGAGGAATTGAATCTTCCAGATTTTTGAGATAGGTCGCGTATGATAGTTTAGTGAGCGATTTACAGAGAGCACGAAGAGTCGAAAAAGCCTCATATGCCACTTGCGACCTCGTTCGCTTGAATTCACGATGAGCAAGCTTCTTCTCAATGACTAATTTCTTAAGTTCAGGAGTAAACCAACTTGGGAACGTCTTGTTACTTGGGCGAGTATATGGAACATAAGTATTAATAACGTGGTATAAAATGTTATAAAGCTTAAAAACCGCGGAATCAATATCATCTAACCGAAACATGGTATCCCAGTCGACACTATTCAAACAATATATAATTTGGTCATAATTTGCACGTTTAAAATCAAAGCCAGGCACCTGAGTAATATTACGAACAGAGCCAACATTAAAGGGTACATTACATAACAAAGCAGGATGATAAGCATCTAATTTAGTGAGAGGTTCAATTGCTAGCTACGTGGTAGTATTACGTAATGAGCAGAAAACTAAATCTAAAGTATTATTACATACGTTAGTGTGAAAATTGACTTGGAATAGATTAAGGTAACTTATTTAGTTCGCCAAAGCATCCGCAGTAGGTCCTCCCCCATCACAAGCAGCTCCCCGATCCTCGTTAGACCAAGCGGCCCTACGTGCACCAAGGGGGATCCGTCCAAAACACAGTTGAAGTTAACCGAGGAAATCTTACGTGAGAAAGACATTACAGAGCATTTGCTCACATTTAAAAGAAGAGAGTTACGTTCACACCAATCCACAAAACGATTTATATCTTCCTGCAATAAGAGGCAGTCGTCGTTACAAGAAATCTCTCGAAAAATCTTAACATCGTCTGCATAGATAAGGAGTTCGGAACTGGTTATAACATTCTGAACGTCGTTAATAAATAAAACGAATAACAATGGACCTAGATGGCTTCCCTGGGGAACGCCTGAAGTCACTAAAATAGGATCGGATATTTCGAAATTAAAAATAACTTGTTGCGATCGTTTAGATATGATTCCACCCATTTGAGAGACCTAGGAGGAACACCTAGAGACAAAAGCTTTGACAAGAGAACTTTGTGAGAGATCTTATCGAATGCCTTACTGAAGTCCGTATAGATACAGTCAGTGATGGGCCAAACTGTCTGGCGAGCTATTGCCAGTAGTGCCTGTGGACCGACATGTTTGTGTTCCTTATGAAGATCGTTCAGTAAGCATTTGGTTAAGTTATGAGAATATGGCAGAAGTATCGGATGTTTGGCTTTATACGATAGGTTAGATGCTTCGAGTCTCCCGCCTACTCTAATAACCTTGTCGCTTTCAATAAATGGTGCCAAACTACTAAGGCTGCCGTCCTTAGATACTTCCCCTCTTTGCTGTAAGTGTTTTAAGTCATCCTTGAAGCCCTCTTGCTGCATTAACCTCACAATTATGAGCTGAGCTTCACACAATTCGCGTGTGTTTATGACGAGAGTCTCTGGAACGCATGAGTTCTGTTTTCTAGAGTTTCTGATAAATCGTAATGCATAGGCTATGATGCGTTGAACTTTGCGGAATGAATTTTTATGATCTATGCATTCAAGAAGCGTTTTTGTTTCTGTACCGACTGAAACTACAGGTACGAATTTCCACCTCATTTCTATGTCACTTTCGACCGTTTTCTTCGCATATACTGGTGGCCACAAATTCTCCGACCCATGCAAAATGTTGGTCCATATAGCCACAACGTGCATGTACCCAGCTTCTCGGGCATTAGCCCTCTTGATAATACGTCAGCTGGATTATCCTTGGATCGAACATGTCTCCATTGCTCAGGAATGAATAGTTGTTGGATTGTCGAAATACTATTCGCCACAAATGTTTGATATGAAGACGATGGAGCATTTATCCATGACAGCACTATCTCGGAATCTGTCCATAGGTAGATTGGGATATTTTTGATGGTGAGATCCTTTTTAAGACGATGTGCGAGTTCTGCGGCTAGTTTCGCTGCGCATAATTCCAAACGTGGCAGAGTGGTTTGCTTAATGGGAGCCACCCGAGATTTTGCACATAGTAGTCGTACTGCAATGACCTGGTTACTATCGACAGATCTCACATAAGCTGCGGCCCCATATGCCTTTTCTGAGGCATCGGCGAAAATATGTAATTGTATCAATTTCGGAATTTTGTGGGCAAGTACATGCCTCCTGAGGAAGGGCAGCGTCCCAATCGCATTTCAGCATCCATAATCGTTGTAGAAAAATTTTGGCTGTTATAACGACTGGTCCCATGATGCCAAGTGGGTCAAAAAGTTGAGATATCTCTGAATATGCTGTGCGCTTTGTTACTCGATGACTGTTGCGTCCTGCTGCTTTTATGCATAAATTATCACTTTTGGGCTGCCATATCAATCCCATGGTTTTGATATGATCTTCTGATTTGCTGCAGAAATCCAATTGTAGCTCCTGATCTTCTTGTGGGATATTTTTCAGCAGACTGGGGTGATTGGCGCACCACTTCCTGAGTTTAAATCCTGCTGAGTACAACAAAGATAGCAGTTGCGATTGCTTTTCCATCGCTATGATTAAATTGTCAGCCCCTGTGAGGACGTCGTCGACATAAAAATTTTGCCTAAGTACTTCCGCCCCCAAAGGGTATTGGTCAGCCTGTTTTTTCGCTAGCATCTTCAAACATCTAATTGCTAAATACGGAGCGCTCGTAGTTCCATATGTTACTGTACAAAGCTCATAGCATCGTAATCGATCAGTAGGGCTGTTTCGCCACCAGATGAGTTGATATTTTCTATCGTCTTCATGAATCTTTATCTGCCGATACATATTTTCGATGTCCGCAGTGAAAACGAATCTGGGCATGCGGAGTCGTAATAAAATTGAGAATACATCATCTTGTATGGTGGGTCCAGTAAATAGTAAATCGTTTAGTGATATGTTGCTGGATGTTTTAGCTGAAGCATCAAATACTACGCGAAGTTTCGTAGTTGTGCTTTCTGGCTTGATAACGCCATGATGTGGCAGAAAAAACTATACGGCGTCTGGACTTCATTGAAATTGATTTCTCTCATGTGGCCTAATCTTATATGTTCTTCCATGAAGCTGATATATTGTCGTCGGAGATCATCATGTGTGCTTAATTTTCTTTCGATAGCCATTAAACGCTGATGTGCAATATTCTTCGATTCTCCTAATTTGTGAGGATCATCTCTGAATGGAAGTCTCACGATAAAACGTCCAGTTTCCTCTCTTCGTGTTGTTTGTATAAAATGTTCTTCACAACGTCTTTCGGCAGTTGTAAGCGCTCTTGTTGGCATTTCTGCATCATCTAGTGACCAGAATTTTTCGATTTGTAGTTTGAACTCTTCATCTTCGGAGCAAATTCCACAGGTTACTTGTAATTCTCGTGACTGGTGTACTGTTCCTGATGCCGTCCACCCGAAGACGGTGTTTTGTAAAATTGGTGATGAATCACCCAATCGGCCTATCGAAAGAGTTGTATAGTATAAACCTGCTCCAATCAATATATCAATATTGTCTGGCTGATTAAACCGTGGGTCTGCTAATTGTATATTAGCTGGTATTTGCCATGCAGAGATATCTATTGTTTGTGAAAGTTGTGGTGAAATAATGCGAGGTAACACATGAGCCTCCAATCTAGTACTGAATCCATTGATTCGTGACTCTAATAGCACATTTACGCGTGTTTGAGCTCTTTGTTTGCGTGAGCCAATGCCTTCGATGCTTAAGGTTTCTGGAGTTCCCGTCAGCCCAAGTTTTTTTACTAGCCTTTCACTTATGAAATTTAATTGTGAGCCATTATCTAGGATGGCTCTGCCCTCAATGCTAGTGCCATGCTGATTGGTCACCTTTATACGGGCTGTGCTCAGTAACACATAGTTGCTAGTTTCCGCCGTCTTCGTGGTTAGTGAAATGGCTTGATCATTTTTCCCGTTTGTTGATCGCGGAGCTTGTGTTTGTGTTGTCCTTTGTTCTGGGGGGCTTCTTTGGCTATGACGTGTGATTTCCGTGTGTAGCAACGTGTTATGCCTTTTTCCACACTTAGAGCAGCTCTAGATGTGCACTGACTGAGGTTGTGATCCGTTTTCAGGCAGTTGAAACAGGCATTAATGCTCTTGACTAACGAAATTCGCTTAGATGGGGACAGTTGCAGCAATTTTTTCCAAGTAAAGAGTGGGTGATTCCCGTTGCATGATGGTCATCCTGAATTGACTGTGCTTGCTAATACTCGTTGGGTAAGCAGTCTCTTGTTTCGGGCTTGGAAGTGTTGCCGAGTGCCTCTAATGATTGGAATCTGTTTTCCAAAAATTCCAAGCATTCCTTTGTAATTGTAATGCACGAGGTTGGCTAAGGGAACATTAGTCGGGGTGCCAGAGGTTCAAAAAATGGGTTATTTCGTTGTTGGACGGAATTTGATGAAAAATGGCAGAAAGGGAAGGTCATTGCCCGTACAGTGACCCATTAAAAAAGTTACAATGAGCGAGGTCGGGAAGGTACTTTGTTATTGCAAAATAACTTTGATAACCCGTTATTTTTCAGTTTTCTTGGAATAACTCGAAAACGAAGCGTTTCAGCGAAAAATATTGAATAGAAAAGTTGTTCAGCTGATGATTTTACGTAGGAATACGGTTTTTTGATTAATTAAAAAATTGTTTTTCCCACCGAAAACCAGCAGAGAAGTAACAAAAATGCAAAAACAATAAGCATTAAAAAATAAAGGAAAAAAACGATTTCCATCGTTGATATTTGGGTTATTGATAGGTATTGGTATTGTTAACCAAATGCACCCGGTCCGGTTTTTCAAAAACAATATGGCGACCTATTGCAACATTGTTAAGTTAAAACTTTGGAACGCTGTAAAATCTGCATGAACAAACGGATCTTGATGAAACAAATTGGAATCGGTAGGTATTAACGGCATCTTTGAGTGTGCCAAATTTCAACAATTTTCAACAATTACTTTTTTTGTTATTAACCAAAAACCATTTGCTGTGCTTCGTAATTTCGTCAATTTACAACATTACAACAATAACAAAATTGCTTTGATTACTCTTAACATCCTACAGTGGTGACTAAAAACGCGAAAATAGCGAGTTTTGATGATTTGATGCATTTTGTTGCAAAGCTTAATGTTGTAAATTGACGAAATTACGAATACACATTGGTTAATAACAAAAAAAGTAATTGTTGAAAATTGTTGAAATTTGGCACACTCAAAGATGCCGTTAATACCTACCGATTCCAAATTGTTTCATCAAGATCCGTTTGTTCATGCAGATTTTACAGCGTTCCAAAGTTTTAACTTAACAATGTTGCAATAGGTCGCCATATTGTTTTTGAAAAACCGGACCGGGTGCATTTGGTTAACAATACCAATACCTATCAATAACCCAAATATCAACGATGGAAATCGTTTTTTTCCTTTATTTTTTAATGCTTATTGTTTTTGCATTTTTGTTACTTCTCTGCTGGTTTTCGGTGGGAAAAACAATTTTTTAATTAATCAAAAAACCGTATTCCTACGTAAAATCATCAGCTGAACAACTTTTCTATTCAATATTTTTCGCTGAAACGCTTCGTTTTCGAGTTATTCCAAGAAAACTGAAAAATAACGGGTTATCAAAGTTATTTTGCAATAACAAAGTACCTTCCCGACCTCGCTCATTGTAACTTTTTTAATGGGTCACTGTACGGGCAATGACCTTCCCTTTCTGCCATTTTTCATCAAATTCCGTCCAACAACGAAATGAAAACCTCTGGCACCCCGACTACATAGAGTATGGGTAATTCTATCTAATTTTTGAAGCTTTGCTTCCTTTGGGACGTTGTGCGGGAGATTCGTTCACAATTTCCGACGGTAACGAAAAAAAGTAACGAAAAAAAGTAATGAAAAAAAGTAACGAAAAAAAGTAACGAAAATCCGACGGTAACGAAAAATTTAAATTTTCAAAATTTTTAAGTTTTTAAATTTTCAAAATTTTTTAAATTTTCGAAATTTTTTAAATTTTCAAAATTTTTTAAATTTTCAAAATTTTTTAAATTTTCAAAATTTTTTAAATTTTCAAAATTTTTTAAATTTTCAAAATTTTTTAAATTTTCAAAATTTTTTAAATTTTCAAAATTTTTTAAATTTTCAAAATTTTTTAAATTTTCAAAATTTTTTAAATTTTCAAAATTTTTTAAATTTCCAAAATTTTTAAATTTTCAAAATTTTTTAAATTTTCAAAATTTTTTAAATTTTCAAAATTTTTTAAATTTTCAAAATTTTTTAAATTTTCAAAATTTTTTAAATTTTCAAAATTTTTTAAATTTTCAAAATTTTTTAAATTTTCAAAATTTTTTAAATTTTCAAAATTTTTTAAATTTTCAAAATTTTTTAAATTTCCAAAATTTTTAAATTTTCAAAATTTTTTAAATTTTCAAAATTTTCAAAATTTTCAAAATTTTCAAAATTTTTTAAATTTTCAAAATTTTTTAAATTTTCAAAATTTTCAAAATTTTTTAAATTTTCAAAATTTTTTAAATTTTCAACATTTTTTAAATTTTCAAAATTTTTTAAATTTCCAAAATTTTTTAAATTTTCAAAATTTTTTAAATTTTCAAAATTTTTTAAATTTTCAAAATTTTTTAAATTTTCAAAATTTTTTAAATTTTCAAAATTTTTTAAATTTCCAAAATTTTTAAATTTTCACAATTTTTTAAATTTTCAAAATTTTTTAAATTTTCAAAATTTTTTAAATTTTCAAAATTTTTTAAATTTTCAAAATTTTTTAAATTTTCAAAATTTTTTAAATTTCCAAAATTTTTTAAATTTTCAAAATTTTTTAAATTTTCAAAATTTTTTAAATTTTCAAAATTTTTTAAATTTTCAAAAGTTTTTAAATTTTCAAACAATTTTACATTTTCAAAATTTTTTAAATTTTCAAAATTTTTTAAATTTTCACAATTTAAAAAATTTCGAAAATTTTTTAAGCTAAGCTTCCATCGGCCAGTCCCGCGACTGCCATGTTTTTTTTTTTTATCAAAATGTGCAGAATGATTGGGTATCAGTTTGTCATATCAATCCCAAGATTGCTCAGTGCCAGTAGACATTCCTGGGTAGTGTCATGGAGCGTCTTTATAGCTATTGCGCTTTCTGTTGTCACTACTGGCTGTGCTAACAATTTGTTTAGCAGCGCGGTGACCAGCAATCTCTTATTTTCATATCTATCACATATCAGCTTCCATGCCGTAACATAATTGACGTCTGATATGGTCAAGTGCCTGATCAATTTTTCTGCTTCACCTGTTAGACTGCCATTCAGATACCACATCTTCTGGCCTGCAGATATGGACTGGTGGTGTACCAATTGGGTGTAGAGATCGCAAAACTGTCTCCACTTGAGGTAATCCCCGTCAAATTTGGGTAGTTCTATTTTTGGAAGTTTGATAGCGGACCTTACACATTCAGTTGTAGTGCCAATTGTATTAGTTGTTTCTTGCTGTTGACATCGACTCAAGCCTTCATGGAGTTGTAGCAATTTGTCTCGAGTCTGTTCTTCAAGATCTAAGTGCTCTTCCATATACTCGAGAAGATAAACCTTACCTACTTGTTCTGTTAACCTTCTGTGTAAATCTTGAATTTGTTCCCACTGATCTCTTATTGCTCTTATCATCAATTCATACGGATTGGTCGACTGCAATGGTGAGTTCAACAATGGCTTGTTGATTAGCCGTTGCAGGCCTTGCATCAAACATGCCTTATGCCGAGCAATTCCGCCTGGCTGATGATCCGTTTCATTCGAAACAGCTGTAGTGTTATCTATCTGTGATTCGTTAATGCCTGAGCTTCCGGATGCTTGCGTCTGATCATGTTGCGGCTGCGTTTGGTTGACCTGATCGTCTGTAGTGAGATCAGCCTTCATTCGGTCCAGAATATCTTGTCGGATTTCCTCGTATCCGGCTTTGATGCCTTCATAGTATCCTTTTGCAAAATATTCGTGATCTAAGTTCTCACCGTGTTTGGTGCGTAATTTGTAATCCGTGGACTCGAAATCGTTCCACAGCTGCTCCAATGTTTTCAAGCGAATGGATAGATACTGCTTGGTTTTGCGAGCAGTGCTATCCTTCTTGTAGTTAATCGCAATTCGCTGAATTTCTTGCCCTGTAGTTTCTTGTCGGGCAGCAAGTTAGTGGAGTTTCATCTTTACGTGCAAAGATCACGTCGGGGTCACCAAAATGGATCCAAATGCTTTTATTTGGAGCGAGCTAAGGTGCTTGTACCTTCGCTCTGTAACGATTTATGATCGTGGTGCAATGTACCACTTCACAATTAACCGCTGGATCATAAATGGATAAATGAAGCAAAAGCTTGCTGAGTTGTTTGCTGAAAAGGAAATTCTGATTAAGAACTCCTTGACTTCTTACTAACTGACCATCCTTTAATCACCCTTATTCTCCTAGTCGTTTTCATACGATACGACTAGCCCAGACACATTTTTAAAGCTGAATTTCTATGTAAAATAGTGTATTGGGTTGTCACGTCGTATGAAAACGACTCACAGAATACGGGTGAATATTTGTCTTCTCTTAAATATAATCAAATTGAACACATATTCGAAATTATTGCATTCATATGTGACAAATTTGCCGATTGCATAATGCTTATTATGCCAAATTGTATGGGGCGCTGACCGGTGATTCGGCGAACGTACGTGCATGGGGCGATGACCCATGCCGGTGCATTGCGCATTCGCGGTAATCCGATCGTGTTTGTCGCGTATGAATGCTGACAAATAATTTTTACAATTGGGTCACTTAGCTAAATAGTTCTTAGATTTTATGTTTTTATATTAAATAGATTAATGTTTTAACTAGTTTAAACAAATACGAAGATCTCTACTGAACCAAGGAGGTGAAGAAGTTAAGGGACGTCGACGTTCATATGGAACGCAAGATTAAACAATTTTAAGAAGGGAGTAGAATTCGGATAAAGCATTGTCGATATTTTCATCGGACAATAATGTAGTAAAATCTATCTATCCTAACGAAATACCTAGTAGGAAGAATCGAAGAGCTCTGCATCAAGAAAACCGTAGTGTAACCAAGTTTCAGTTAATGCCATAATCTCAAAATTACTATTTATGGACGACTGATAAAGAGTCCTAGTCTTAGTCCTGATACTCCTTACATTTTGATAATATAAGGAGATCGTCTGGGGATTCAGTTTTTTGAAGCAATTATCTTCGATGAGTTACCATGTGATTTTGTCGATGTAGGTTTAGCAGCAGGCCTACGGGGGACAACATCTTTAATTAGAGCACTAGAGAGCCAGAAGGAAGTGTCTAACAGAGGGGAAGTTGATTCTTCCGGTACATATAAAATAAAAGATGCAATTGGGCTCGAGTTTTTAATAATTTTCCGACATGTAATACTTTTTGTGGATATATTACAAGCCTGAATATGGGTGAGAATTGCCTCAGACGAGGTTCCAGAATCGAGGTGTGAAATAAATAGGGTACGACGATGGGGAACCAGTTTTAGTAATTCTTCAACATTCCCTGCAGGAGGTGTATTAATCTTTGGTGAAACTGGTGATGCAGAATGGCAGTCTGCAGTGTTTGTTTTGAGGTATCGGACGATGGGGAAAGAGACTTAGAAAAATTTGTATTTTCGATATTTTTACTCTTTGGTGATGAACTACTATTTCTACTTTCCCATCCCCAATAACCAGGGATAGAATGAGTTATTCAAAATAAATAGAATAATAGGGCGTATTCTAATAAACTGAACAAAAGCTCTGTCTCAGTTTTTAAATAGAAAAACCAAACTTGATCTGAATCTAAATAAAAATCGAGACTGAGTTGTTAATTAACAACATCCGTATCTCTCGCGAGAAAAAAAAATAATTTTTGTGGCGGGCGAATAATTAAAAGAAAATATTCACTTTGGTAATGCACTTTATTTCACTGAAGTTAGTAGAGTTTTCAAGTAAAACGGGCAAACAAACTCAGATTAATGAATTTTACAAGTTTTAAATTCTTAATAATCCCGAGAGGTGCGATATTCACCTTTTTACTTCAGACTTTCGACTGACCAATTGATTATTGATTCTTGTTTTTTGAAACGATCGCCGCAGTGCAATCGCGGTAAGAACGCTGAATGCGCGTCTGGCGGGACGGCTGATCGAGCGTTCGCAAGGTAGGTCACGAGGCAGGTCAATATGCGCGAATTATGCTGTTTTGGCATAATTAGGCATTATTGGGCGATTGCATTAAAAAATCACGCGCCGAGTAAATGTGACTAATTACGTTGAATATATACCATTTAAATAACATGTGTATGATGAATGATAAGGAAAATAGGAAATTATATTAGGGGAATTATATTATTGATTTTATATTACGGGTGGCGGGTTCTTGTATTATAACACCCCCACCGTTAGATCGAGGCTCCGACGAGATTTTTGCTACTGTAACATTTTTCTTCCCGCGCACTTTTCTGAATTTTACAACAATTATTACAATAATTATTGTTGCGGATGAAATGAAACAAAGCTGGTATTCTCTCTGAACAAGTCTTTACTCGGCAACGGCTACAGCAAGAAGAAGGAAAGAATGACAGCGAGGCAATCTCGCCGGAAGGGTGGTATGCACTGGTGGTACAGTCCGGTGCAATATTTCATTGCGTTCGTTACATCACTCCTCCCCGATGAAAGTCCTTGCTGCGTACAAATTTGTTACAATTGACTTAATTCATGTGCTTGACTCTGATTTCGTTTACATTATGATTTCAAATAAGATTTTCGTAGATTTACAAGTATGTAGTTTTGTTCAAATTTCTGATTTCATTTCATTATTCATTAAATATTTTTCAATATAAATCGGTTAATTTTGTTATTAGTTTACATAGTTTGAATTTGTAGGCTATGAAAGGATTTTAAAATGGTTGGTAAGTTTAAGTGCTAAATGTTGAATTTAACTTTTAACTTTTTTTCTTGTCAGGTTATTGGTCCTGCCGTAAATACCTCAGAATTCAAGATAAAAGCTGGTTTTAATCTGTCGATTGAGACAACTGAGTCTTTTCCGTTGATTAATATTTTGAAAAATTTGTTATGTTTTTCTAAAACTTCATGCGGTCCGCTGTAGGGTTGTCTTAAACTAGCTCTACAACCTTCTTCCCTGATGGAAACGTGTGAGCAAGAGTGTAAATCTTGGGGGACGAAAATGTCTTTGATTGCGTAATCTTTTGGGCTTAGGTCGAATCTGGGCAATGCTTTCTTTGATTGCTTTCGCTAGATCAGTGGTAGCCGAAATTTGACCTTTATTTTCTGAGATGAGGAATTCGGCGGGGAGTCGGAGGGCTTGGCCGTAAAGGAGGTGGGAAGTAAATGCTTCTCCTTTTCTTCCATGATTGAGGAGCGGATGCCTAGAAGTATCCAGGGTAAGTTGCTATACCAATTTCTAGGATCGTTTGTAGCTCCAATGGTAACCTTTAGGTGTTAGGGGGCCGACAATGTCTAGATGTATGTGTTGAAACCGACCTTGGGGAGTTTTAAAGATTCCGTATTTCGACTTCGTATGTTTTGTAATTTTTGATTTTTGGCATGGAATGCAATTCTTTGCCCATCGGGCTGTATCTGAATTGATGTTGGGCTAAAAATATTTTGACGTGATTAGCTTCCGGGTTCCTCGAATGTTAGGGTGTGACAGGTTATGCATGGAGTCAAATATTGTCCGCCTTAAGATATCTGGAACATAGGGGCGTTTCGTTGAAGTTGATGTTTGACACCAAACATGTTTGTCTTCAACTGGTATGAAGATCTTTTCCAAAACGAATGAACTTTTGGGATTACGATTTTTTACAATATTCTGGAGTTCCTCGTCTTTTTCTTGCTCTTTTGCAAGGACCTCAATGTTTATCTTGTAATGGTCGATTAGGTCGACTTGGGAACGAAAGAGTGTATCAGCAACTATGTTACTTGTCCCCTTTATATAATGGATATCCGTTGTAAATTGCGCGATGTATTCAAGATGGTTGGTTTGACGGGGTGACTTTTCTGTTTCGAGGAAATCGCTTTGGTTAGTGGTTTGTGGTCTGTGAAGACTGTGAAGTCTTTTCCTTCGATGAAGTGTCTGAATTTTTTGATGGACAAATAAATTGCTAATAGTTCCCTGTCAAAGGTGGACTACTTTTTTTCTGCGGCTTTAAGTTTTTTAGAAAAGAAAGTCAAAGGTTCCCATTTTTTGTTGTTGTATTGTTGCAATACTGCGCCTACTCCTTCAATTGAGGAATCGACCCACAAACTTATCTTCGCGTTGGGATTTGGATGGACGAGCATGGTGGCTTCTTGTAAGTTAGTTTTAATTTGGTTGAAAGTGTTTTCGTGATTACGTTCCCAAGTGAATGCTTGACCTGATTTGGTTGTGTTTTGGCCCTTTTTTAATAGTTCGTATAGTGGGGCGGCGGTCGAGGCTATGTTTGGGAGAAAGCGGTGGTAATAATTTACCATTCCTAAGAATCTTTGTAAGCTTTTTACACTATCCAGTGATTTGATTTATATGATTGCCTGTACTCGGCTTTTGGATGGTGAGATACCGTGCTGGTTGACGGAATGACCAAGAAATTCTAATTCGGATACGCCGAATAGGCATTTTATTGGGTTAATGCTTATCCCATACTCGTTGAGTCTACTAAACAAGGTGCGCAGGTGTATTTTATGGTCTACGGGGTTTCCGCTACCGACCAGTATGTAGTCGACGTATACAAAAATGAAATCGAGGCCTGAAAGAACTTGGTTAATAAATCTTTGAAATGATTGAGCGCCGTTTTTAACGCCGAAAGGCATTCTCAAAAACTCAAATAGACCAAAATGTGTCGTTACGGCAGTCTTGTACACGTCCTCAGGTGCCACTGGGATTTGGTGATATGCCCGGACCAAGTCGATTTTAGAAAAGATCGAACAACCATGTAAATTAAGCGACAGGTCTTGCACGTTGGGTAGGGGGTATTTGTCAAAAATCGTGACTGCGTTTAATTGACGATAGTCGCCACAAGGCCTCCAATCTAAAGAACCCTTTTTTGGTACCATGTGTAATGGTGAAGCTACTGACGATGAGGAGGGTTGACAGATTCCTAGTTTGATCATTGATTCGAATTCGTTTTTCGCAATTTTGTATTTTTCGGCGTTAAGTCTCCTTGGCCGTGCAGATGGCAAAGGTCCTCGTGTTACGATTCTGTGAACGATGTCATGTTTAACGTTGACATCGAAACGCGGCGGGGCTTTGAGATTTGGGAACTCGTCTAGAATCGATCCATATTCTCCCTTAAGGGAGTACATTTTTGGAGCGGAATATGCGGATATGCGTGAAACGCAATCTACCTTCGAGTGTTTGTTGATTAACTTCCGTTCCCGAAGATCTACAGCTAAACCGAATTTAAAAAGAAAGTCCGCGCCTAGTATTGCATGGTCCACGGCCGCTATAATGAAATTATGGTCGAATCAATGCTAATTGTTTTGTACCGTAGGTGTTAATTGGGGCTCCATTCGTGGCTTCCAAGACAAAGTCCTTTTTTGGAAAAGCTTTCTTGGGCACGATTTTCACCTCGGCACCTGTATCTATTAAAAAGTGTATATTACTATTTTGATCTGTGATAAATAGACGGCGTGAAATCTGTCCAGCTCTTGCCGCCGCACAAGAACTGCCTAATTTTGGTTTTTTGAACCCCCTTTTGTATCCTTGTTGCAAGGTTGGATACATTTCTTGGCTTGGTCTCCGTAATGCCTATGGTACCAACACGTTTTATGCTGGTCTTTATTATTTGCGTTGGTTCGAGACCTAGAACGAAAACGACTCGGGGTCCGGCTCTGATGTCGGGGTTTGGACTGTCCTAGTTCAATCCTGGAAATTCTTTCGGACAACTTTTCAATGGCTTCATGAAGAGATTTTGAAATACCTGTCGTTTTGGTATTTTGGGTGGCAGATATTTTTGGTTGGCTATTGCAAGAATCGTGGATTTTATCTGCGATCTCGAAAAGTTGTTTTTGGGTGTGTGTTCCCTCTTTTGCGATTAAGCAGGATTGTATAGAAGTAGGAAGTTTATTTAGCCAAAGTTTTCTTAAAAGGGGGGTGTTAACTAAACTGTTCCCAGCTGCTGAAGACTCCATTTGACGATAGAGTTCTGAAGGTTTGGAGTCGCCCAGCTCTATTTTGTGAAGTAGTGCGTCTAACCTTCTCTCTTCTGAGTCTTTGGTGCGGGATAGCAGGATGGTCTTAAGGTTTTCGTACCTATTAAGATTGGGTGGGTTTAGCAGAACATCTTCCACTATTTCCATAGTTTCAGGTTGTAAAGCGGATACTAAATAGTCGTACTTCGTGTTCGACGTGGTGATGTTTCGAATTCGAAATTGTGTCTCAACCTGTAGGAACCAGATCTCCGGCCTGTTGCTCCAAAATGGGGGGATTTTTATTGTTGATATGTAAGGCGTGTTTGGAAGGTTTTGTGGGTTGTGGGAATTCAGAGGGTCGCCGTTGCTGCCACCACTGGCAGGTGACGTGCTAGCATTGCCGGGATTCGGACGTTCTTTAGGCGTAAGTTCTGCCTCGTCATTCGACATGTTACTTATTCCAAAATGTAATGTTTTAGTCCCTCAAGATTAATTGTTTAAATCGTTGTTATATTAAGAGTCTGAGAGTTAATTTGCTATTATATTAAATGTCTGAGAGTACTTACGGCAGGCTGACTTAACCTACGTTAAGCTATGTTATGCTAAGGTGGCTTAGGCTATAATTGACTCGTTGGGCGATGGCTAGCCGCTCGGATGAATATAGCTGGTATGTCTTCAGGTTGCTGTGGAAAACTTTTCCCTATTTCTGGAATCTTCCTTCGCGTGCAGATGGTGTGGGGGCTGCGTTGAAGCAGTCGTTGTGGCAAGCTTCAAGTTTCCGATTTATGGAACCTTCCTTCGCGTGCAGATGGTGTGGGCTGCGTTGAAGCGGTCGCTGTGGCAAGCTTCAAATTCCCTATTTCTGGAATCTTCCTTCGCGTGCGAAGGTAAGAACAAGTCTTTACTCGGCAACGGCTACAGCAAGAAGAAGGAAAGAATGACAGCGAGGCAATCTCGCCGGAAGGGTGGTATGCATTGGTGGTACAGTCCGGTGCAATATTTCATTGCGTTCGTTACACTTATACTTACAATTATTACAGTATTAATGCTTGAATTAATGGTTCCGACTGTGAAATTTTTATTTGACAATTCTTCTATCAATTCTCTATTGTTTATGTGGTTTAGGTACAATTCTTCCAATTCTATTCTATGAACTACCTTTTCATCTTTGGTTTTAGTAACGAAATTTGGCAAAATTATTTTATCGTGTATTTTCGTTCCGAAATTTTCAAAAATTTTATCTTTTAATTCTATTTTACAATCTTTAAATTTAATGAGATAAATACCACTGATGCTTATATTTAATTTATTACAATACTATATTAGTTAGTTGTGTATTTTTTAAACTTTTTGTAATGACAATGCCATCGAGAATTTCCTTTAGTTCTTCTTTTACAAGTATTTGTTTTGTACAGTATGCTTCCTGAGAATTTAGTATGTTTTTGATGCAATTATCAGTGATACGAGCCAAATTTTTCTTTAAATTGTCTTTAACCGGAAACTCGAAAGCATCATTACGCTCATCGGCTAATATTAACTTTTGTTTTAAGAGTAAGGATTTGTTCGCGGAATCGGGGATTGGTTCTGTAAGTATCTTAGAGTATTTTGCATCGGAAAATTTCGGGATTAATAGGACTATTATTATTTGATCTTTGTAAAATCTGACCGTGACTTTAATATTTCTGTAACTTTCCATATCTGAAACCAATTCTAGTTCTTTTTCAGTTAGAATATTTTTAGAGAGCAAGCCGAGCTTTCTCGAAAGCTGTACTTGATCGATGTCGTCGATGTGGTTCTTAAGGAGGTTTATGTCGTGATTAATATTGTAAATGTATTTTATTAATTGCATTTCGTCTTCTAAGGTATTTATTCTCTCAGATAGGTCTTGGTTATACTTGTTAAGGTATTGTACTATTCATTTTTGTTGGTTTCTGATGTGGGAAGTTATATTTTGGATTTGATCGGAAATTTCTTTATTAATTAATATTTGTTTATTATTTTCTCTTACAAGTTTACCGTTATACTCGAAAAGGTTGTCTAATTTTTCTTTAATTTCAATTTCGTCTTTATAATCCATAGTGCCTGCTATATATTTTAAGCCCGTACCTAAAATATAGGCCAGACCCCTTTTTTCTTTAAAGTGAGATTTCATGTTTTCTATTTTCGCTTCTAAGAGCATAAAACTATGGTTTACTGTACTATACATTGGTTCTGTTAATTCTGATTTTGGTTTAAGAGTTAGTATATTATTTTTTATGTGGTCGCTAGTTATTTCGAATTCGGTCGTATTTATTAGGTGTAGTACTTTATTGTAGGACTGGATGATTTTAATGTCTTCGAGCTTCAGCGTGGTATACCCATTATTGTTATTTAAATCGTGTAGTTGGATTTCTTGAGATTCTGCGTAGAACACTGTCAGAATAAACAAGATCAATTTTGCTAGCATTCTGTATCCTGTAATTGAAGGCTGGTTCTTGAATTTGTTCGGGTTAACTTCTATGTGTTAATTATATGTATTATAGTTGTTATTGTATTACTTTCATATTAATAAATGGTCATTATTATTACCATTGTTTAATATTATTGTAGCTTTCTAAGGGTCTAAGATATTTATTACTACTTATTTTATATGTTTACGTATTATATATGTGGGATTAAAATAAAACAACACTACAGTAGAACTCCGATTATCCGAACGCCGATTAACCGAATTGCCAATTATCCGAATCGGTCCTCAGCGTAATATAAAAAATTAAAACGAAGTAATTTTTCAATAAAAACAAGTTTTGTGGGTAATTTTTCAATAAAAACAAGTTTTGTGGGGACGCAAGAATAAAAAAATGCGAGTGACAATTGCCGTGTTCAACTTAATAAAGTTTATTCTATGTGTGACAGTTCGTTTTTCTTTATTACCAGTCTATGTCCGATTATCCGAATTTTCGATTATCCGAATCGACCCCTGTTCGACCCGATTCAGATAATCGGAATTCTACTGTATTTTTATTATTTCACTGGCATCTTTATTTCGGCATCCTTCGATCAAGACTGGTGCTCCTACCTCTTTCGCCTTGCCTTTTACATTCTCACACACTAACGAGGCTGGACTCCCTCTCTCTAATATACGTATGTGTGGGGGCGCGGCATTGCCAGGCTCTCTCGATCCCACATATATATATGATTTTTATTATATTTTGTTAATATTTGTATTGTAATTAATTACTAATAAATTAATTAAACTAGTGTTAAGCTAGCGAGACCGATTTTTAGATTTGATTTTTGGATTTCTTTAGTCCTGAAATTTTTTAGGTTTTCGTATGTGCGCTTTATAATATTTCAGATTGTTTTTGGTGTCGATTACGTGATCTTCGTCGATCTTTTCGGTGTCGATTTTCCGATATTTGGCGTGATTCTTGCCGCCTCTGATTTCCTTGATAAAGTTAGGACCCGATTCTATGGTTACATCTGTTCTGTCCTTATTAAGTTTTTCTATGACTTTTTGTTTTTTCTCTAAAATTCTTTCCCTTAACTCGCTAAATTCGTTCTCGCCTATTTTTCCGTTGACGAAATCTATGGGTTTCTTGTTAGTGGTACTGTGTATTGTATTATTATAAAATCCTATGACTTTAAGAATTTTTTCTTCGACCGTGTCGGTGTGGTTACTATTATCGTGTCTTAAGAGTCGAAGGTGTTCATTAATTGTGTTATGTAGCCTCTCGATATCTGAGTTCGAAGTTTGGTTACTATTAGAAGTGTAATGTATATTAATATTCCCACTATTGAGGAATTCCCGAATGGGAAGAGCTTTGAATCCCAATTCGTTGTCTACTACTATTTTCCCCATGTTTCCGTGTGAACTAAAATATTGAAGAAGAGCTCTTTTAAATTCGGTCCAATTGCGATTATTTATTTTGATAGCTTGCGCAAATTTACTGAACTTATCTATTATAGTCAGAAATAATTGGCCTTTTAAAGTACAGGGTGTCCAATAGGAAGTTGCTAAAACTAAATAAGTGTCTCTTCACTCCATGAATTCAATAGGGATCCCTTTTTCTAAGACGCATACCTGAGGCCCCGCAGTTTTATTCCAGCCGTGGTTGAAGCATGTACGCGCGCGTCAAAATGAGTGAGCTCACCACGGAAGAAAAAGTATATCTTATTGAGTGCTTCTTCTCGAGGGGAAAAATTTATAGTAATGCGTATAGAGTAGGGTTACGTACTCAGAGTTGCCAACGAAAACACTCTGAAAAGGTAAGAATTTACAGGGTCTCCAATAGGAAGTTGCTGAAACTAATCAACTGTCATTTCAAAACACGTGCACAGAATCAGAAAAGCCAAATTGCTTTAAATAGAGGAAACTCTGCGGTTTTAAACGCACATAAACAAAACCCAGTCAAATATTTTTTATGTCAATTTATTACATCGTATAAAAATAACGAAAAAGTACAGTGATTAATGATAGATATTTTCGAAGTGCGAACAGTTAGATTGTGCACAAAAATCAATTCTCTTTTGAAAACTGTGAAAAACTGTGTCCAACATATCGTCCGTAATGCCGCGAACCACTTTCGGGATGGCCGCGATCAGTTCTTTTACTGTGCTGGGGTTTTTAGCGTAACAATGATTTTTATGTAACCCCACAAGAAAAAATCACAAGGGTTCAGGTCCGGTGAGTACGGAGGCCATTCCACTCCGCCTTGAGCAAATTTAGGGTACCCCAGACCGATTACTCGAGTCCCATATACGTGATTAATAGCTTCAAACACCTCATGAGTCCGATGCGGCTTCGCTCTATCTTGCATGAAGTAAAAATGTTTAACCAATCCGCTCTTTTTTGCATAAGGGAAGAATTTCGTTTCCAAAAGCTGTTTGTAACTCTCTCCTGTTACCGTAGATTACAAGAATTGCAAATAAATTCCTTTTACTGAAATCGCTGCCCATGCCGTTACTTTCTGTGGATGAAGGTGCTTCGCTAGCGATATGTTGGGATTTTCCGTTCCCCAAAACCGGTAATTTTGTTTGCTTACGTACCCATTCATCCAAAAATGTGCTTCATCGGAATAAATAATCATTTTCTCATTAAGTTATTCGGCTTCAAACATTCCCGTAATGGTGTTACAAAATTCGATGCGTTTCGTCATGGCATGTTCAGTTAACAATTGATGAGTGCTTATTTTATACGGATGAAACTTTAAAAAATATTTCAAAATGTTGTGTAATGATGATTTGGTTATTTTTAATGCTTGAGTAGCTTTTCGAATCGAATCATTTGGATTTTGTTTGAAATAATTCTCAACTTCGTTGATCATCTCTGGTGTAGTCACCGTAATAGATGGACCTGGTTCAAAAGTCTCTTGACCTTTTTTGTTCAGGTTTCCTGAGTCGAAATGTAATTTTAATATTTTATCTCCCGAGGTCAAACCGATTATTCTTATAATCAATATTGGCTTCGAGTTGGATGAGAATAATATTGCCAATTATTCCATCATATTCTGAATGAAATTGGCAGACAAGCATTTCGATTCTATTCAGAGGGTCACCTAATTCTTCAAATAGCGGTATTGATACTTTCTCTACTATCTCGATTACATGATTCAGAGTTTTAATTTTGAGCGGTTCGTTTAGCTTAATTCCCCATTTGGGGTGACATAGACCGGGGTTTATAATCGATATATAATATATATAATATTATTGTTATTGCCGTTATTATTGTTACTGTTGTTATTAAATTCATTAGTTCCGTAGTTATTGCGATTTTGGTTAAATCTGTAATTATTACTCGAGTTATTATTTGAATGTCCATGTCTATAATTTGGATTGTAATTATTACATATATTGTTATTCTGGGAAGAGGGTCTAGAATTATAGGAGGTTTGTCTATATCCTGTTTGTTCAATATTTGCTGGTCTGAAGGAGTTTCTTTTTTCGGTAGGTGAAGAATTATGACTCTGATTTGTGTTATTATGAGAATTATTTCTGTTATTATTATTTTGATTTCGGCCTTGTCTTGGATAGTTTGTACCTTGTTGAGCGTCCGTTCGCCCGGCGGTGCTAGGATTTCTTTGATTCGGGGTGAAAGGGTTATAAAATGCACGTCCGGATTCGTATAAAATGTTCATTGCTGTTTCTAGATCAGTAGGAGCCCTACAATATAGAATTGAATTAATCGATTCCGGTATTTTACTTTTGAAAATATTTAAAGCCGATTTATATTAGCTCGTAAAATTATTGAAGGGTCTTGGCCACTATTTTCGTGTACGGTCTTAATGTTAACCCTTAACAGTCACACTGGGTGAAATACACCCCAGCGTTTTTTTGAGCGCCAAAATGACCCAGTAAACCAATAGATATGGGTCTAATACCGTCATCTACAATTAGTCAGCGTTAGAAACTTTCATTCCCCGCCGGCAAAATATTTTTGGGACCGTTAGTTTCTACCTGGCAGTTGATCAAAGTAGGCCCCCTCGAATTTTGGGTGTGAGACACCCCAGTGTGACCTATACGTGATTTTTTCGAGTTTTTAGAAAATTTTTTTTTTTACTTCCGAGGAGTTTAATTTGAAGTTGAAGTACATTTTAACAGTTTTTCTTTGTTAGAATTTTTTGAAAAAATTTTAACGTGTATTTTCGCCATAAGATAAGTTGTATTTATACTTGGTGAAAGCCCACTTGCAAGAACGCTATAATATCGTATCTATACGTAAGGACTTAAAAGCTGGAATTGCAAATATTTTGCATTTGCAGGACCGTCTTCCCACCCAAAATGAGCGTCGAAAGCTGGACAGACAAAAAAGATGCGCAATTTGTCCAAGAGGAAGTGATAAGAAGACTAACTCAATGTGTCCATCATGCCTTCAACCGATGTGTGATACGCATAGAGCGTACATGTGCATTGAATGTGTTTTTGGCATAGAATAGTTAACAAATAATGAATAAATTTTTTTTGCTTTTTTAATATGCATTAAATACTATATGAAAAATTTTTTTTTTTATTTTAATAAATTTTTTAATTAATAAATTGCTATTTCTGTGTGTAAATGAGTTCTTCATTTTTTTCATAAAAGTGGTACCTTCAGACTTCAAAATAAATATACTTTTTGAAACGGCAAAAAAACAGAACATACCAGCTGAATGGACATCATTTCAGGATTACAAAACCGCTTGGCAAATTGAAATATCGTAAAAATTAAAAAAGTTACAGTAGTTTTAGTGAAAAAAGTCAGTTTTTCGATTTTTTTTTAAAGAATTTTTTTAACTATCTTAAATTTAATTTTCACATATCTGACACCGTACAGTCTTTTAGAGGAAGACCTAAACTTTAACAGGATATTTTTTTTTTTTTGTTATGCTACCTACAATTTTTTATAAGCTTGTAAACACGCTGGGGTGTGATACACCCCAGAATGACCTGTGCGGGATTTTACTGAGGTGTGACTGATAAGGGTTAAGTCTCCGGAGTATAGATTTGATTTCGTTATAGAAATTTTGACTGTTATTTTTAAACAAGATACTATTTTTAAACAAGATACTATTTTTAATTCGTTTTTGTTTTCAAAGTTTTCTCAAAAACTCTTACGGTTAGAAAAACAACCTATTACGTCCAAGAACACTTGTACACTGCAAGCATGAGTGATCGAAACTGTAGTCACATGACGTAATTCAAGGGTTGGCTACAATCAAGTGTGGGGGCTGTATTGCTCTTTTTACTGCAAGAAGAAGTTGTGCGAGTAGCAGTGCTCCACACAGCTCAAGACGGGGAATGGAGAGCTGTTTGATCGTGGCAACCTTGGTTTTTGCTGCAAATAGATTCGTGGTGATTTCACCAGTGTTGGAAACGCTGCGGCAGTACACAACAGCTGCATAGGCCGACTCCGATGCATCCGAAAAACCGTGAAGCTCATAGTTTCATAGTTTCGAAGTGACTGAGATTGCTTCGAATTTCAGTCCAATTGGTCCGCAGATCTTGCGATATTTGCTGATCCCAAACATAGTTTTTGAGCCAAAGTCGTTGAAGCAATATCTTGAATAATATAGTGATAGGCGCCAAAAATCCAAGAGGATCAAATATGCGACTAGATTCGGAGAGTATGTTTCTCTTGTGGTAGGCGCGTTTAACTGCTGTGTAAGGTTGACTTCAAAGGTAAATACGTCTTCCGATGGTATCCACCTTAAGCCAAGCACCTTGATTGCCTCAGGATGTTCATCTATTTGCAAGGATGATATTCCACTTTCTTCAGGGGGTAGTGTGTTCAAAAATTCTTGTGAGTTGGAAGCCCATTTCCTCAAATGAAATCCTCTGAATTTTAACAGTGTTGCTAATTCCTTGCAATTGAATGGCTTGGTGGGCATTATCAGCTCCCGCCATCAAATCGTCGACATAGAAATTTTCTCTGATAGCACGCTCTGCTAGGGGGAACTGATTCTTGAAGTCAACTGTGAGTTGTGTGATGCCGTTCCATAAGTCACCGTGTTGAGCCAAAGGTGCTGAATTGGTTGTGATGTGTCATGCCTCCATAGTATCCGTTGAAATGTTCTGTCTTGTTTATCCATCACTCTAAATGTCCGGAAGGAGATTAAAATTTGAATTAGATCTCGTTGTGTTTTTGGTCCAACCATTAGTTTTTGATTTAAGGATACTCCCGAGGTAGTTGTAGCTTATCCATCAAAAACCCCACGTAACTTTGTGGTGAGGTTATCGGGCTTAAAAACGGCATGGTGTGGTAGGTGTGCATGCTCGTCGTTGGTGTTAAGGATATTTGCAGGAACAGGTTCTAGGTGCCCAAGTTCAGAGTACTCGCTAATGAATTTGCAGTAATCTCGACTAAGTTCTGGGTTGAACTTGAACCTGCGTTCAAGTGCACTGCATCTACGAAACGCCATATCTAGCGAATCACCTAGAGGAGTAGAATTTTCCTTAAACGGTAAGCGAGTTGTGTAATGTCCAGAGGTGGAATCAACGTAATGGGTTTTGATGAAGTGTGATTCACAGGCTTCTTCTTCTGGTGTGTATGTTGACTCATGTTGGGGAACGTCTTCTACTTCCCAAAATTTACGCAGTGTACTGTCGATGTCAACAATATTTGTGTGGCAGGAAATTAAGGGTGTTGAGTCGGTGATTTGATTAAGGGACCCAGCTATGATGTACCCAAATATTGTGTTTTGTAGAGTTGGGTGATCAAAGAAAGCGATATGCTGACCTGGCCTAAGGATTTGTATGACATGGTCTGCTCCTAGGATAATGTCAATTCTTCCAGGCTTATTGAAATGTGGATCTGCGACTGGAAAGCTCTTCAGATAGGTCAAATTGTCAACATTAAATGATGTTGAGGGTTGAAAGGACGTCAGATTAGACAATATGTATGCTTGAATTCCAATTTGGTGTGACTCTGAGAAGCGTGATGTTAACAACAGTTTAAGTTTACCTCTGTTATCTGGTATTTTAGCTCCTTCTCTCTTAAGCCTAAGTTTCTGAACGCAATCTTCGCTGATGAAGCACGCCTGTGATCCTGAATCTATTAGCACGCGGTAAGGTTTTAGCTTTCCTGTACCATCTTTGACATTTACAAGTGCGATTGGTAAATTGGTATGGACAATCGGCTGCGGTGTGTCTTGAACGATGTCAGTGAATGAATCCTTGAATCACCGATTGCTTGCGAACTGGTAGCACTTGGTTGAGCTTGACTGAATTTAGGTGTGTTAGGATCAAGGCTGATGGAACCTGTGGCTGATTTGACTTTGGGGTCAGTTTTGTACAGGTGTGCGGTAACTTGAATGTCAGATGATGTTTCTTTCAGATGCAGGGTGGAATGGTGTTTCTGTCTACAAAGGTGACATGAGAACTTGGACTCGCATTTCTGTGCCTCCACTCAAAGAATTAAAACACAGTCCCAATTGATTGACGAGTTTATGTCTTCCTGGTGTATCAAGCGTCTTGAAGCGTGGACATTTATACAATGGATGCTGCTCAGTACATTCAGGATATTTCACTGATATCCTGCTGTGAAATGTGCGAAGTGTGGGTTTACTTGAAGATGTGCGCTTGGTAGTCGGTTCAGTAGTCTCCAAGGCAACACATCGGGTGTTGAGAAAGTTTAAGAGGTCTTGCAATGTGGGAAAATCTTTATTTGCAATGCGTTCTGCCCAGTGCTGTCGTGTCTCAGAGTCGGTCTTACTAAGAATAATATGGATAAGCCATGGATCTCTACCCTTAGCTTCGTTCCCTAATGCTGCTATACCTCTCACAATTTCGTCAAATGTGTCGGTAAGCTTCCGTAGTTGTGTTGAAGATGATTGCGAAATTGTAGATTGATTCAAAAACGTGTTTATGTAATCATTCAAAATATGGCGTTTTTTGTCATAGCGAACTAAAAGTTTAGACCAGGCCTCAGCGTAATCCTTCTCTTGTATCTACGGATGACAGGAATAAATCTTTGAACGATGGCCAATCTCTGTATTCGCCCGAGAATGGTTGTATATGAATCTTCGGCAACCGAATTTCCAAAGAAGATTTTTCGTGAGAATTGGAATTATTTGTCACTGCATCAAACAAGTTCATTTGTTCGTCAACAAAACGCGTCATCCTAGAATTAAGATCAGTAACCGCTACATTTTGTGTAGATTGCGAAGCCCTCAATGCATGAAGTTCCCGTTGTAACACGGGTTTTATTGCAAAATATTTATCTTCAATATCCGAAAATTCAGATGTAACTTCTAGTACAAGTAACTTATCGTCTACCGCAATAAATTCGCTGAACTATTTTTCTAAAAATTCTAATCACGTCGTGAGTTCCTCAATCGATTGCTTTTCTGGTGGAATGTTATCTACAAAGTTCTTAAGTTTTGTCATCGTAAGGCTTCGATGACCTCTTTTACCCTTTAATTCAGCTATTTCCGCCATTTGACCTAATAATAAGTTCAGAAGTTGCTAAACGTTTCTAATTCGTATGACTATATCCGCACAGTTATAGAGTTTTTAAATCACCGTTAACGTACACAGTTATTATCGCACTTTCACGAAGTGAAGCAACACTGTCTTGGCACACGTTTTTCGCTAAGCAAATCCGAAAATTTTAAAATGTATGATATTAGTTCACAGGTATGGCATAAAAATTCACTTAAACCACTTGCATTATCATTAAAATTTGTGCGGAAGTCCAATAGCTATTCGAAACCTAATGTAGTACATAAAGTAAATAGTCAGTTATTAAATTCGATTACTTGACTTGTCCTGTTATTTGGTCGCTTCATATGTAAAACTGTTCTTATAATTTTAAAATGGTTATCAGATAGGGCAAATGGGAAGATGTAAATAAATTAAAGAAAAGGGGTTACTTATCAAACAAAAAAAAAGGGTTTTTTTTTATACTTTAGAAAAGTTAAATAAATTAAAACAATGAAATTATTTTATTACCTTCTAAAACATTTTTAAAATATGACTGATTTTGAGGCGTCTACATGGGCTTCTGCCCTTAAGTAGGTTCTTATAAGCTTCTCCAGACCTGATAGCATCGAGTTGATTCATGAGCGATCATGTTTGAACATGTTAGAAATTGCTTGGTTGGTAGAGGTAGCCCTTATCCGTAGCTAAGGCTGATTGGTGGATTCGGGATTACGTGATCTTATTTCCGAGAATCGATTCTGGATTCAACGTGGGTGGTCTTATTTATGTCATGTGGGCTCTTATCAGTGTAATTTAATTCCTAAAGGAGATTATTGTTTATATAAGATTTGAAGGAAACTTTTAAGGTTCTGATTGAAGACTGTGTTGAGTCTCTTTTGACTTAAGTCCCTTGGTGCACTAAGTGTTTCACTAAGTGCGCTCGGGAAAAGGGTGCTACAGTTGGTGCTTGTACCAATGTGGCTATAGAGAGTGACTGGAGTGAACCGAATGAAAGTCCGATGTGCTATGACGACTAATTCATTTATTTCTCCTTACAATATTTATAAGCTCCCACTCGTACAAGTAAAGAGCGGGAGGCCAATATTCTTAGAATTATTTACAAAGTGCTGATTGCGCTTTTACTTGCGCAAGTGCATCGGGCGAGCAGCAGATTCCACGAGTAACATGATCGTCTGCCTGGGCGATTCACGTTTTCGCTGAAGTGAGAACCGTGTGCCTGTGCCCGTTAATGTGCTGGATCAGCGCACATTTCCTTCGGGGAATCTGGTGCACCCGATGCACTTGTTTTGTCGTTGACCCCACATGAGAAAATGCAAAATTATTTTATTTATTTATTTATTATTGAAGATTCATCAAAATACACTGATTACTACATATTTAAGCAAACCTTAAGAAAGCTGACATTTCAACTGACCTTTAGTCAAGTTAAAATCAATATTATGATAATGTAAATTAAAGAGGCGCGACATCGACGAAGTCGGCTCATTCAAACCATAATTTGTGTTGTGGTAAGGAACAAAAAGGAAATCATGATTCCTCAAGGAACGAGAAGGGACTGATATTTTTAGAATATTTAAAAGCTCCGGAGAGTTAATCGTACCCTGAATGCAGTCAAATACAAAGACAGTTCTGGAGATGTTTCGTCTTTCCTCGAAAGACTGGAGTGATAAGAGCCTAAGCCTATCGGTATAAGGCGGTAGTGAATTGGGATTAGCCCAGTGGAGACCACGGAGAGCAAAGTGCAAAAATCTCCGCTGAACAGCCTCAATACGAGAAATATGGATCGCATAAAAAGGCGACCAAACAGGGCAGGCGTACTCCAGTATTGGGCGAACAAATGTACAAAACAGAATTTTAGTAACGTGCGGATCGTCAAATTCCTTGCACCATCTTTTTACAAACCCCAAGGTAGCACTAGCTTTGGCTACTATAGAGTCAATGTGGTCTTCAAAGGACATACGTGAGTTAAAAACAACTCCCAAATCCTTGGTCTTATCAACTCGTGTAAGAGGATGACCGTCCAATTAGTAAGTAAAGTTCAGGAGAACCCTCTTACGAGAAAATTACATAGAAATACACTTACTAATATTGAGATAGAGACAATTGATAGAACACCATTTATAAAAAATGTCTAAGTCAAAATTTAAAAGTTCAGAGTCCATTTCGTTAGATACAAGTCGGAAGATTTTGGCGTCGTCAGCATAGCACAAGATCCTTGAGTTATTTAATATCAGAGATACATCGTTGATGTAAATAATGAAGAGCAAGGGTCCCAGATGGCTGCCCTGAGTTACACCGGAAGTGTTTTTTATTTCGTCAGAAAAAGCTTCGCGAAATTTAACTTGCTGCGTCCGATCAGACAGGTACGAGTTGATCCAATTCACAAAAACAGTGGGAAAACCAAGAACAGATAACTTGTAGATCAAGACACTGTGATTAATTTTGTCAAATGCTTTACTAAAGTCCGTAAAAATGCAGTCGACTTGCATTCCGGCTTCAATGGCGGTAGTGCAATAATTAGTAAACTCAATTAAATTAGTTGTAGTAGATTTACCTTTTACAAAACCGTGTTGGAAGGAGCGGAGAAAAGGTTTGCAATGAAAATATAAGACTTTGCAAACAATCGCTTCGAATATTTTGGCGATAGCGGGCAAATTAGCGATTGTTCGGTAATTAGAAATGTCGCACTTATTACCTTTCTTATGGAGAGGAATAATAACGGATGTTTTCCACTGTTTAGGAAAAGTACCACTACGCAAGGATAAATTAAATAAATAACACAAAACAGAAACGACAGGTAAGCAGCACCGTTTGAAAAAAACAGTAGGAATACCATCTGGACCGTTCGAGAAGTTGTCAGCCAAAGTAAAAATATAATTAGAAATGGATTCCTCGTCAAGTATTAGATTCTTAGTCTGTAAGGAGGTCGGCGCAAGCTTCGTCAGGTGGGAAAAGTCGTCAGGATTGATATCACAGTTTTTATCACAGAAAGCAGCCCTGAAGAAATCCCCAAAGCAGTTGGCTATGTCCGAAGAATGAGCACAATGAGTGTCACCAAATTTCATAGCCGAAGGATACCCATCAGTCTTACGTTTTGAATTCACAAACTTCCAGAACTGCTTAGGTTCGCTACGAAGGGTCGACTGCATTCTGATAGTCATTATAACAATCATTTTGATACAAAATGTATTGGGTACGTAATTTATAATAGGAAGCATAGTCAGCATCGTTCCTTGAGCAACAAAATCTCTTCCATACTTTACTTTTTTGATTTTTAAGGCTTCTCAAAGTATCATTTACCCACGGTTGTAATGAGGCAGATCGCTTAGAAGGAACAAGAGGAACACAATGCTCAAAACAAAGAAAAATACCATTATAAAAGTTTTCTACGGCTTTGTCAATGTCTCGCTCATCCAATACACCAGACCAGTCGTAAGCAGAAAACCAATCGTTAATTTGAACAAAGTCAGCCTTCTTAAGGTCATAACAATAGTTTATAGTTTCAAGATTCGATGTATATGGTATCACAGGATCAAAAGAAAGAAGCAAGTGCAGAGCAGGATGATGTCCAGTCTCGGGAACCAGTGGAGCCAGGCAGCGCTTCACAAGAGTCCCATCCGGGTCAGAAGAAAAAACCAAATCAAGAAACTTGCCGGATTCGTTACATATACCACAAGATTGGGACAGTCCAGCCGTGACGATGTTGTCGATAAAAGAAATCACAAACTGAGGCGAAGAACAAAATACGGGCTGCAGCACGGCGTCCTCTGAGTTGGATTGCCAGCTAATAGTAGGCAAGTTAAAGTCGCCAAGAAGCACCAGTTCATCAGACGGCAACAAAACAGAGTTCAGTCACTCAATGTAAGATGCCAAGGATTCAAACGTGTCAAGAGTAGAGGCAGGAGGTAAATACACGTTAGCGATGTAAACTCTCCTCTGTCGAAGTTGAACAGCCACACAGATCAGTTCCAGATCTCCAGAATCCAGGAAGTCAACCAGCATGCAAGGCAAGTCACGGTGAACGGCGCATAAAACTCCTCCCCCCACAGGGGCGTCAGAAGCAGAGAGATGGCGGTCCGATCCATCATGTGGGATCCAACATTCTCCCCCCCGTTGAAGAGATGCTTCAACCCTCAGCTTATTCTATTAATCCACCTGGATGACAAAGGCAGGGGTTGATACTGATCCCCTAGATGGAGTAGTTCCAGCTGAGTCTGAATGCTCGGTCTTCAGGTGTCTTCGCAGCCCTGTTGATGCCCTTGGTGGCGTATAGGTATAGCTGCGGAATCTCCATAACACATAGATGAGTGTGCAGACCGCTACTGATGATCCGATGTATGCGACAGCGTACTGATGGACGTCCTGGGCTGGCAGGCCCGCCGGTAAATAGCTGGAGTTCATTTGCTGGTGTATTTGCTTCTTTAGGTCCTCCAATTCTGCCGCATGGACATGATATGTAGTTTTATTGATGTGAAGCTGACTTAGTTGCTCTGGGATTATCACCTGGGAGATGTTGCCAGATGGAATATACGAGCTTCTCAGTACAGTAGGGTATATATTGTGCCCCTGAGTAATGACCTGTTTCTGCTTAATGACGCAATTCCCATGCATCCTTAAGATTCCAGATCCATCAAGCTTCTTTGAAGTGACATCGCTGCCACACGCAATTTTGATCGTTTCTAGCTCTTTCACAGAGAATAGCCACTCATTTGGATTGTTGAGTTGTAGCCATTGTGACCCTTCAGAAAATACTTCAACTTTACAGACTTAAGGAAGCATCTTATCGTTTAATAGATCCATCTCACATGAGCTCCGATTTGTACCCCGCTGATATATGGGATGATTTTGTTTACACATGTGATCGTTGTCATGAATAGAGACGCATGTCCGCAACTCTTGGTTGGTGATTGGGTAGTATTGATCTCTGTGCAAGTTAACTACCAGATATGGAGTCGATGGGACTATGTTAATGAAGGTATCGTTGACTAGAAATGGAATCGGCAACACCTTCAAGAGCTCGAATTCTTCTGTGTTTAATAATGGAATGTTTATTTTGAAGATGATTCGTTGCGCTGTGGCTCTTGCAGCCACATCCATTAGAGTGTACAGTTGCAGTATGTTGTCTTCAATCTGGGGAAGCTTCAAGGATGGTCGAAGATGGGCCTTGATAATCACCAGTTGTTGTTTCAGTTGATGGGGTGTAATAAGCTTTGGACTGATGCGTCCATGATGGGAATGACTAAAAACATCTATCCCCGAAGATTGCATGTGTTGGATATTCGATGCCACTAGTAATATCTGAGTGGTCAAGGTAGTGAACAATGTTGATAGCTTCTGCTGACGAAGCTCCTCCTGGATCTTACGAATTCCATTCGTTAGTTCGCTGACCTGAGCCTGCATGGCTTCAAATTGTTTGCTGACTTCTTCTTGTGTTTTCTTTATGATGTTCACACTAGAATCAATTATTGTCGTTTGATTGCGGATTAATTGCAGCAAGTGTTCCTCATTCCTTTTGGTGTCGTCAATGGTTTTCGACATCTTGTCAGCATATTCAGAATCTAATACCCCGAATAGACTGTTGGCAATATTTCCGACTATGTTTAGAACACCTCTCTTTCTTCGTGTAGTTGCGATATTTGTTGTCATTAATTCGTTATTCTCCTCTATCTCTCTGACCAGATGCTGTACTTGCTACACGGTATTTATGCACGGGTCCTCGCCATGCAGTTGTGAGCAGAGACGATTCAAGAATTCCATTCCCTTCAAGAGTTCCTTGAATTCTGTCCAATATCCTGACATGTCATAATATGCAATGATGTTCCATTCATTTGACACTATTCTCGCTGCACCCAGATTCTCGAAGTATATGCCAGGCGGAGACAGAAAAGGAGTCACTTCTACTGGAGTGCCTTGCACCAACGGCATTATTAAACATGTGAGCAGCACTGTTGCAATTGTTGACATTGGTGAAAGTCGGATTCCTTTCCTTGTATTGGAACAATCAACTCGTGCTGTTGAATGTTGCACTTTTGCAGTGGACGTTGTTGGTTCATTTATGCCTGGAGCTTCATTTTCCACTGCAGATATTGGCTCAATTGATTCCTCGACCGGCAGAGGAGCAATCCTTGAAATACTCCTTCGAAAAACTCCCCTAGCTGTGCGTGCATCCACCGCTCTGACTAGTTTATCGGCTCCTTTGTGCACTTTGACCACTCGGGCCAACGGCCACTTCATGGGAGGCAGATTATCCTCTTTCAGTATTGCCATGGTCCCAGGTTTGATGTTCTCGTGTGTAGTCTGCCATTTATGACGTTGTTGAAGTTCATTCAGGTACTCTGTTGACCAGCGTTTCCAGAATTCGTTTTTGATATGTGCCACTAATTTCCACCGACTGAGGAGTGAAAGTTTTGCTGGAGTTGCCTCAAGATGTATTGTGCTTGAAAGAGGCTCTCCAATGATGAAATGTCCGGGCGTAAGTGCACTGAGATCATTTGGGTCCGCTGACATTGGCGTTAGCGGTCTTGAATTCAACACGGCTTCCACCTCGATGTCCACTGTTTCTAATTCCTCGTAGGTCAAAGATGCCGCACCGACAGATTTAACTAACAGTCCCTTTGCTGACTTGACTGCTGCCTCCCAAAGACCCCCGAAATGCGGTGCCCGGGGTGGTATGAAATGGAAGTCTATGCCTCGAGTGTTGCATAGTGACCAGATGCGTTCCTTAGCTTCCTCTGAGTGTATTACATCCTTCAACTCAGCTAGCTTGGCTTGTGCGCCTGTGAAATTCGTGGCATTATCGCAATGAATATGCCTGCAGTGTCCTCGTCTTCCCATGAATCTCTTTAGTGCCCCAATGAAGGCATCTGTGGTCAGTTCTGTGACCAATTCTAGGTGTACCGCCTTTGTGGAGAAGCAGCAGAACACCGCTATGTAAGATTTGTGAGGCCTTTTTCCTCGAATCTTGTAGTGTGTCCAAACTGGACCGCAGAAGTCGACCCCCGCATTGATGAACGGTCGTGCGGGTTGCACACGTTGAGCAGGAAGACTCCCCATCAACTGGGATAGGAGCTTAGGCTTTGACTTGAAACAGATCATGCAGTGTTGTACTACAGATCTTGCGATGGTTTTTCCTTTAAGCGGCCAAAATTTCTGGCGTGTGATCGCCAGTAGCGCCTGCGGCCCGGGATGCTTGTTTTCTTCATGTAGAGATTTCATCAAAAGCTTTGTTACAGGATGCGTGTTTGACAAAACTATTTGATGTTTTGCATCGTATGATACTTTTGCTGCTTCTAGCCTTCCGCCGACCCGAATGATTCCCTGGTCATCGATAAATGGCGTTAAAGACGAGAGCTTGCTATTTTTGTGGGTCTCCCCAATAGTTCTTAGTTGACCCAATTCTTCTTTGAAATCAGATTGTTGCATCTGCTTTATGATGACAACTAGCGCATCTTCTAACTCGCTTGCACTAATTGGTAGGCTGTCTGATGCTGCTTTGCTTGATACAGATGCGGTCCGGTTCTTAGTGATCCTCCAGGCCCTCAACTTGTTTGAGAAACGATTTATATATATAGTACATACTATAATCCTCTGAAGTTTGCGGAATGAGTTTCCGTGATTGATTGTGTCTATTATGTTTTGGGCTTGGCGCTGGGACAATGACGTTAGTACTACACGTGACTCAGGAACGTGCTCCACCTTCGGAATCTGCGCTGTTGGCCAGATTGATTCTTGACCATGAAGGAATGGTGGCCCGTAGAACCAGAGACCGCAATCCTTGAGTCGTCTCGGATTCATGCTCCGGGATAACACGTCTGCGGGATTCTGTTTGGACTTAACGTGACGCCACTGCTGAGGAGTAGTGTGCTCTTGAATAGCAGCCACTCTGTTGGCGACGAATGTGTGTAATGATGATGATGATGAACTGATCCAACACAGTACGATTTCAGAATCCGTCCAATAGTATGTCTGTCCTATATAGCCGGGTAGATCCTTTTGCACCCGCAACGCCAATTCCACTGCTAGTTTAGCAGCACACAGCTCCAGCCTAGGGATCGTGAGTGTCTTTAGAGGAGCTACACGTGATCGTGAACATAATAGCTGCGCTGTGATTTGGTTGTGCTTGTCAATGATACGAAGATACGCCGCAGCACCGTATGCTTTTTCAGACGCATCTGCGAATACATGTAGCTGCATCGATTTTGGTTCCTTGTGAAGGCTTGCATGCCTAGGAATGCTAATGCTAGCTAACGTTTTTAATTCCTCTCGAAATTGTGCCCACTCTGTGTGCAGCTCTAAAGGAAGTGACAAGTCCCAATCCAATTTTAGGCGCCACAATTTTTGCAGGAACATTTTGGCAATCACTGTGGCAGGTCCCAATAATCCGAGCGGGTCAAATAGATGAGCTGCATCAGAACACACAATTCTTTTTGTGACCTTGTTTCGGTCATTCCATGTTGTTTTTATCTTAAATGAATCGGACTTAGGCAGCCATGTAAGACCGAGTGTTTTCACATGAGGCTGTTCCTTGTCCTGAAAGTCGAGTTCCACCTCCATATCCTTCTTTGGAATATCTTGCAGCAACTTGGGGTGATTTGCGCACCATTTCCTTAAGTTAAACCCTGCTGTTTGCAGTAGTTCCTTTACTTGTTTTTGCATTTCCATTGCAGTAGCCATGCTAGCCTGTCATTACATCGTCAACGTAAAAACTGCTTTTCAATACTTCAGAGCCAAGTGGGTGCGACTCTTTGCCTTTGAAGACATTTTACAGCGAGCTATGGAGCTGAAGTTGTCCCATACGTCACCGTGCAGAGTTGATAGCACCTTAATGTTTCCTTGGGATCTTCTCTCCACCAAATCAGATGATATTTCCGATCTTCTTCTTTTAGGCGGATTTGTCGATACATCTTCTCGATGTCCGCCGTGAACACGTACCTTGGCAGTCCGAATCGCAATAGTGTGGTAAATAGTTCCTCCTGAATGACCGGTCCCACATGCAACAACTCATTTAACGATATGTTTGTTGAAGTTTTAGCTGATGCATCGAACACCACTCTTAATTTGGTAGTGGTGCTGTCGGGTTTTATTACTGCATGATGCGGCAGGAAATAGTAGGGTGCTCTGATTGACCTTGCATCAGTGATCTCCATGTGGCCGAGATCTATATATTCCCACATGAATTCGGCATATCTTTGTTTCAGGTCTGGATCCCGAATAAACTTCCTTTCCAGCGCTAGGTACCGCTGTAGGGCTATATCCTTTGATTCTCCCAGCCTACTTTGATTTTCTTTGAATGGGAGACGAACTACAAACCTGCCCTGATAGTCTCGGTATGTTGTCTGATCAAAGAATCTTTCACATTTATTTTCTAATGGCGTGAGAATTCTGCTTGGTGCTTCATCTTGTTCTAATTTCCAGAACTTTTCTAATTGCTGGCTCAACCTTTCATCCTCACTGCAGATGCCGCATAAAGGCATGTCTTGCCTTGATAAGCCGCCCACCTTACTGCACACAATCCACCCTAGCAGGGTGTTTTGAATTATTGGTAAACCGTCATCCAATCTGATTTGGCCGACCGACAGAAGCTGGTGGTATATTTCAGCTCCAATGAGAAAATCGATTCGGTTGGCCCGGTTGAACGCTGGACCCGCTAATTTGATGTTTTGAGGAATTGGCCAGTTTTCTATGTTTAAATCCTTGGTTGGATGCTGTGGAATGATTTTTTGTAGCACAAATGCTTTTAGCCTCGTTGAGAAGCCTGTGGTGTTTGTGCTGAGCTGGACATTTATTCTATGCTGTGTGCGCTGGCCAGCTCCGCCGATTCCTTGTGTGCCTATAGAATCGGGAATCTTTGCAAGATTCAATTCTCTTGCCATTCTTTGAGTGATGAAATTGAGCTGTGACCCTGAATCGAGTATTGCTCTGCATTGGACGCTCCTTCCGTCATTCCCTGTTAATTGAACCATAACTGTGCTTAATAAAACTAGGCCCCTTTGTGTGTTGGGAACCTGGGCTGTCTGTTGCGCCTCAGCGTTTTGTGTGCTTGGTTGAATGGGAATGCGTTGTTTTTGAACATTGTTGTCTGATGAGTACTTTTGCTGCCCTTGGGGCCCTTGATCCAGGTGCAGCAATGTGTTGTGCTTCTTCGCACATTTTGTGCAATTCCTTGCACTGCAAGCTGATCTGTTGTGTCCAGATCCGAGGCAATTGATGCACAGCTTGTTATTTCTCACAATTTCTAACCGACTCTTGGGTGCTAAATTGAGAAATTGTGGGCAAGCATATACAGGGTGTTCAGAGGTGGGAGGTCAATACTGCAGGGGGTGAAAGGTCAGACCGAGACAAGCAAAAAATCGTATGGGTGGGGGGGGGGGGGGGGGGGGGCATCTCGCACCGTTTGGCAGTTACAGGGTGATTCGTAAATCAGGATTTTTCCTTATATGGGAACCGCTCTTGTATTTTTATCTTTTTTTCTACGCATCGCAGCGGCCCCAAACTGATTTCAAAAAATCACCATTTGTAAGCCCTTTCCAAAAAAAGTTTACACCACCCCCCTATCCCCAACCCCTTGGCCACAATCCCCCCTGCAAGTTGAAAAAATTAACTTTTATTTCACGATTTTTCACCTTTCGCCCCACTTTTCTCCGAAATTCATGTTATTAACATAGCTACTTTTTATTTTTTTTAAGTTGCCTATCTAATTACCTTTCCAAAAAGGTGCAACATGCCCAGGTAGGAAAAGGATACGAAAATTTATTTACAAAAATCCTTTTACAGAATATCATGATAATTCGAATTTTTAAGAAATTATACGTAAGTTAACTAAAAAATACATATTGTTCGCTTAAAAACTAATTACAATTAAAACGTTTGTCCTTTAAAAGCTGTTCAAAATGTTCTCCGCTAGTTTCGATGCATGCAAGTAGCCTTCGTTTTATTTCACGTTTGAGGTCTATGGTAGCCAGTCTCTCCCGTATTTTCGTGGCTGCAGTCACAATCCTGGTAACTAATTCTTCTCTGGTGTTGATTGGTCTTGAGTAAACTTGATCTTTCATCATCCCCTATAAGAAAAAGTCCAGTGGAGTAAGGTCCGGTGACCTAGCAGGCCAAGGAATCGGTCCACCTCGTCCAATCCAGCGCTCTGGGTAATTTTCATTTAACCTTGCCCTAACAATGTTCCCAGTATGCGCAGGTGCTCCGTCGAGCTGTAAATAAATTGCGGTTCTGGTGGCCAGGGGGATGTCCTCCAACAGATCCGGAAGGGTATTCTCCAAAAAGTCCGAGTATAGCTGACTATTCAGCACTTGGGGCAAGATGAAGGGTTCTATCAACTGGTTGCCGATGATGCCAGCCCAGACATTGACACTAAATCTTTGCTGGAAGGACCGACACCTGGTCCTATGTGGGTTCACATATGACCAGGTGTGGAGGTTGTGTAAGTTTGTGATGCCATCCCGGGTGAATTGCGATTCATCCGTCCACAGAATTCGGTCTAGAAACCTTCTGTTTTCGATGTCAGACTCGAACAGCCAAGTGCAGAATTGCAATCGTCCGTCGGAATCTCCTTCCCTAGTGCTTGGACCGGGATATGGTGGTATGGATATAGTCCCTCTCGGTTCACAACGGTCCAAACTCTCCCTGAAGACAATCCTGACCTTCGTGCGACCTGCCTGATGCTTATTACAGGGCTGTTCCTGAAGATGTTGAGGATTTGTTGGTCGGGGTCCGCTGAATCGGCCGATTTTCCTGCTCGCGTTTCTGCTCTGGGGGCGGTTACACTTCCGGTTTCTTTTAACCTTCTGAAAGTCCTTGAAAATACCCTTCTGTTGAGTACCCGCCGATTCGGGAATCTCCTTTGGTATTCTCGTACGGCCTCACTATCATTTCCTTCTACTAAACCGTGCACGTAAATTATATCGGCATACTCGTCAACACTGAATTCTGCCATTTTATCTTAATTTTTTCTATTAAACACCCGTTCTTTTCGCTTGCTTCTTCAACTGTGGTCAATGTCCTTTCAAACTCACCCATTTTTATACCATAATTCATAGGAGGTATTAGAAACGGAGCGTCAGGATACTTAGGAGTCAATACTGGATATAATAATCTAATAACACTATTTAACGAGATTACATTTATTATTTTATTACTGTTTTGCTGAAAAAATAAAAATGTATTACCTCTGTTTCCTAAACAAACATTTCCGAACTTGCTGTCATAAAAATTGTTTACTTAACGACTTTTTCCATTATGGTGCAATAAAGTAATTAGGTACCTGTGAGGATGTTTTAATTTCAGGACTTTTGCAACCCTTTTCTACCTGGGCATGTTGCACCTTTTTGGAAAGGTAATTAGATAGGCAACTTAAAAAAAATAAAAAGTAGGTATGTTAATAACATGAATTTCGGAGAAAAGTGGGGCGAAAGGTGAAAAATCGTGAAATAAAAATTAATTTTTTCAACTTCCAGGGGGGATTGTGGCCAAGGGGTTGGGGATAGGGGGGTGGTGTAAACTTTTTTGGAAAGGGCTTCCAAATAGTGATTTTTTGAAATCAGTTTGGGGCCGCTGCGATGCGTAGAAAAAAAAATAAAAATACAAGAGCGGTTCCCATATAAGGAAAAATCCTGATTTACGAATCACCCTGTAACTGCCAAACGGTGCGAGATGCCCCCCCCCCCCCCCCCACCCATACGATTTTTTGCTTGTCTCGGTCTGACCTTTCACCCCCTGCAGTATTGACCTCCCACCTCTGAACACCCTGTATAGTGTCTGCACTTCTCGTGGATTCTCGAGAGATTGCTCAAACAGGACATGTGTTGTCCTGTCAAGTCTCTTCGTTAGTAAATGAACAATGATTGGGTCCCAATCCTTCGTTGGGATACCAAGATTATTTAAGCCTCTAAGGCACTCTTTTGTAGTGTCGTGTAGGTTTTTTATAGCTAATGTACCTTCCTGATGGAGGCTCGGTTGGAACAGCAATTTATTTAGTAGGGCCGTTACAATTATACGCTTATTGTTGTATCGACTGATCAAAGTTTCCCAGGCTGCGATATAGTTTTCTTCTGACACAGTGTAGTGCCGGATGAGTTTTTCTGGTTCACCTGTCAAGTTAGTTTTAAGGTACCACATCTTTTGACAATTTCACATGTTCTGGTTGTGAACCATCTGGGTAAAAAGATCGTGGAACTGGCGCCACTGTAAGTAATCTCCGTTAAAACTAGGTAATGCTATCCTGGGTAGTTTCATTTGCGATGCAGCGACTGTTCCACCATTTGTACTAACTGTATTGATTGATTGTGGCAGTCTGGGTGGCACACCCGACAACTCTTCTAATTTCTGATAAAAAAGAATCGGAATTTCCTGTACTTTGTTTTCTAGGTCGATATACTCGTCTGTGTTGTATCCGACTGTTGTGGGATCTTCACAGAGCTCAAGTATTTGAAAGTGGCCTTCCTCTAATTTAGCCCACTGTCGATTTATTACGTCCAGTTTCACTTGATAGTGGTATTTGGACATTGAGGGCATGGCCTGACTGGTCCTTTCCAGAAATTGGGACAAAGCAGTCAGTCCCCCATGCTGCCTTCTGATGATTTTGGTAAATTCACTCGGGGATGACACTGAAATGTTGTCCATTGCACCCCATTCTTCCGGCAATGTATATGCCAGCTTGTCTGCAATTGTATCCTGTCTGATCGCTGGCTGCGGTCTTTGGATTGCTGGAAATGATGTGCTCAAGTCTTGGCTTGGCTCCACTGAATGTGTTATCTTGGAAGTGCTTGCTTCCGTGCGTATAAATGCATCCATTTTTTCCTTAAATAAGGTTTCATACTTTATCACCAAATGAGATATGGCTGTGTAATAGTTGGTGATAAAGTACTGATTTTCCTGCTCAGGGTCTGCTGATTCACAGGATTTATGACGAGCATCAAACTCGCTCCAGAGTTTTTGTAGCTCCGTGAGTCGTCTCTGATAATAGGATGTAGCTGATTTCCGATTAGCTGGATCTTTGTTGTAATTGTTGATTAGCTGCTGAATCGCCTCTCCAGTGACGTTCTGCTGCCTTGCAAGGGCCTCCATCCTCATGAAATGCGTTGAATATCCGCTTGGCACGAACTTTCACACCGTGTGCTTTATTTGAAAAACTTTAATTCACTTTAAACTATCACGTCGGGGTCACCAAATGTTGAGTCTCTTTTGACTTAAGTCCCTGGTGCACTAAGTGTTTCACTAAGTGCGCTCGGGAAAAGGGCGCTACAGTTGGTGCTTGTACCAATGTGGCTATTGTAGAATAATGATAGAGAGTGACTGGAGTTCTTAACCGAATGAAAGTCCGATGTGCTATGACGACTAATTCATTTATTTCTCCTTACAATATTTATAAGCTCCCACTCGTACAAGTAAAGAGCGGGAGGCCAACATTCTTAGAATTATTGTTGTGGGCAGTATTTAAATAGGAAGCTGGGATATCAAAAAGACTTAGGTATGAAAAATTGTAGGACTGTATTACTCGAGATGTACAGGAAGACTGAGAGGAAAGAAACATTATCGAGTGAGCTCAGCGCTCAGTACAGTTAGTATTTCGTGTACATTCTACGACACCCCAACTTGCTACATCATGATAATCGTAAGTTATTGTATGATTTTATGATGGAGCACATACCATGCCCATACCAGAAATACAAAGTGATAACTTGCTTGCGCTTACAGCCTTTGTTAAACAATCTGCTATGTTAGCATCAGTAGACACATACTTTAAGCGGATCGTTCCATCCAAAACCTTATCGCGTACATAGTGGAATCGGATACTAATGTGTTTAGTGTTCGGGCGATATGCCTCTTCCTTCGCGATGTCCAATGCGCCCTGATTGTCTCCTTGTAGTTGCACGCCGCCGACAGTTTCGAACTGGCTTAAGAACTGGGCTAGCCAAGACGCCTCTTGAGCCGCCGACGTCATAGCCATATACTCGGCTTCTGCCGATGAAAGTGCCACTGTCTTTTGCCTCTTGCAGCTCCAGGATACGGCTCCACCTGCCAACTTGAACACCCATCCAGTACATGAGCGTCGACTGTCCACATCCGATGCCCAGTCCGCATCTACGTAGCCGTTGATTGCTTCTTTCGAGAAGTGATATTTAATTCGATAGTGGGATGTGCCGCGAAGGTAGCGCAAAATTCGCTTAACTGCTGTCCAATGCTGTGTACCATGCTTGGTATTGAATCGACTAACATCACCGACGGCGTACGCCAAATCTGGACGGCTTCCCTGGACGAGGTACAACAGACATCCGACTGCCTCTTGATATGGCACGTCGATTAAAATGTCGTCTCCGTTGATTGTTCTCGCTGATAACTTCTGCGCCACATCGGTTGGTGTCGATACTGCCCTGCATTCAGCCATTCCAAAGCGATCGAGAATTTCCTTCGCATATGCCGACTGGTCTATGGAAATCCCATCGTCCTCATATCGAATTGTCAAGCCGATGCATGTCTTTGCACGTCCCATGTACTTCATATGGAATTTATTCGTAAGTTTCTTGATTAAGTTGTCACGTACCTGTACGCTTTTCCAAAAAATCAGGAAATCGTCCACGTAGATAGCGATTATCAATTCGATGTCTTTCGTATAGTAGACACACGGGTCCAATTTTGATTTAGCAAGCCCAAAAGATTTCAGTGCGTCGTCCAGACACTTGTTCCACTGTCTGCCGCTCTGCTTTAACCCATACATCGCTTTCTTCAATTTACACACGCGGCCGCTACCGTCCTCAAACCCGTCAGGTTGTTGTGTATAGATGTCTTCGTCTAGGTTACCTTGCAGGTACGCGGTTATCGCATCCATTTGGTCTATATTTAGGCCCCGTTGTGCAGCCAATGCAATCAGCAATCGAATGGACGTGTACCGGACGACAGGTGAATATGTCTCTGTATAGTCCATTCCATAATTTTGTGCGCATCCTTTAGCCACCAGGCGCGCCTTGTGACGTATTATGGTACCATCATCCGCTCTCTTAGTTTTGAAGACCCACTTTGTTTTTATCGCTTGCCTGCCAGCTGGTAGGTCGACGAGATCCCACGTTTCATTTTCGTGTAGGGATTTCAGTTCGCTAGCCATCGCGTCCTTCCATTCGGTCGAGTTATGGCTCTCCAAGGCTGCCTCGAGAGTTTGCGGATCTCCTGGTTCACGATCACAAGCCAAATAAGATGATGGGTCAAATCGATCTACTGCACGACGTATTCGGTCCGCCCTGCGTGGTTCGGTGTTTGGTGCTGGCACAGCCACTAAACTTGGTGGCACAAAATCCAGATCGCTAATAACGTCATCGACGGTCGTGTCGGGTGCCTCGCCCGCGACTGGTCCGTCGTTGTCATCCGTCTCACTTGCCCCAACTGAAGCCGAACTTTGGTCATTTTCGTCATCGCTAAACGGGTCGATATTGACAATCGGATTGATTTTTGCCGCTTGAGGTTCAAGAAAGTCTACATCGCGGCTGATGATCACCTTCCTCTTTGTCGGGTCGAAACAGCGTAGGCCCTTCTGAGTATCTGCGTATCCAACGAAAATCATCTCCACGGCTTTTACATCCCATTTACGTCGCTGTGCTTTAGGCACGTGAACCATTACGCGATTCCCAAAAATTTCCAGATTGTGCAAGTCTGGTCGTTGTCCTGACCATACTTCTTCCGGTGTCTTGCCCACAGTCCGGTTCACGGAACGATTCACCAGATACGCTGCGTGGTGGACCGCCTCCGCCCAAAACTCCTTACCGAGTTCCGCGTCCGCCAGCATACATTTTGCACGCTCAACGATTGTCCGATTCATGCGCTCTGCAACACCATTGTGTTCGGGAGTGTACGGAACGGTTGTCTCATGGACTATTCCGGATGTTTCGCAGATCTTCTTCATGGCCGTATTTACGAATTCCGTTCCATTATCGGTTCGTATACGCTTGATTTTCCGATGAGTCTGATTTTCTGCCATCGTCTTGAATGTCCGGAGCACATCAACAACAGCGCATTTTTCTGTAAGGAAAGATACAAATACTTTCCGGGAGAAATCGTCAATTATTGTCGCAAAATATTTTGCCTCACCACCACCAAGAGATTTAGTCTCCATAGGTCCGCACACGTCCATGTGCAACAAATCAAGAACACCAGATGATTTGATTTGAGCGTTCGTTGTGTCGAAAGCTTTACGAGCCGACTTGCCCTTGGCGCAGCTGACGCAGCCGTCCAACGATGCCTTCGTACCGCGGAATTCCAGCCCATTACTTGCATATTTAAGTTTGCACATGCCGCTGTATCCTAGATGGCCCAATCGCCGGTGCCAACTAATGATATCTCCGTGTGTGACCAATATACACCGTATCTGCTTCGCTTCGATCTTGTAGACGCCGCCATGCGCCTTCGCCTTCACGAGCAAATCGTTATTTGCGTTGAAAACCGAGCAACCACTCGCGTCGAATTTAACAGTGTTTTTATTGTTGATCATCTCGCTAACTGATAGGAGATTTGCGCCCAACCCAGGAACGTACAAAACGTTACGCACTAAAATGTCCACGCCATCAATATTTATGTGCGCGGTACCACTGCCGATGACTCTCAACTGTTCATTGTTCGCTACCGATATGTCGGGGTGCGATACTTTACGAAAATCCATCAAAATATCTTCGCGCGGTGTCATATGCCGCGAGGCCCCGCTATCGATAAACCAATCACCGGTTTTTGTCGCACTCATCGCGCTAAATGCATTCGCGAATTTTGCGGTCGAGATTGTATTGTCTTCCTCTTGCTTATTTACACTGGGACACTTTCGTTTGTAATGCCCAATTTTGTTACAGCCAAAACATCTCACTTTGTTTTTATTTGGAGCCTTCCTTTTGTTATGCGTACTCGCAAATGCGGTTTCGGACTTCACTACACTTGTCGGCACGAGATTAAGCAATGAAGACTTTACATTCTCAGTCGTAATTTCTGCACCACTTGCAGTCAAACCCATGATGAACGGTTGGTACTCTGGGCCGAGTTTGCCTAACAGCAACAGGGCAACAACTCGATCGGCGATGATAACTTTCGCAGCTGTACATCTCTTCCAAGCCTCCAGCGTTCGTCCAATGTAATCGTCCATCGACGGGCAATCAGCCAGCTTGACTCCGGTTAAATCCATAAGCGCGGAAACTTCTCTGTCAATTCCGGATTCACTGAAAGATTTTTGGAGCAGCTTCCAAACGTCTAACGGCTTACTCGAATCACTGAAATGATTCATCACATTGCTCTCCGTCGCCAGGACCAGCCAGCCCATGGCTTCCTCGAGTTTATCATTATCCGTCTCGGTGCCTTCTTCAGCGATGCATTTTGCTAATTTTTTAGTCCGCAAGAATGCCAACATGGAACGCCTCCACTCGTTGTAATTTTCTCTACCCTTCAATTTTTCGAACTGGATCTCTTTCGGCATTGTGACCACGTGAAAGGCGACGACCCAATCACAGATTTCCCGATTCCTCACAAATCCACCGGATGATCACTAATTCAGTCTATTTGATGCGGTATTTCTACAACAACACTGGGCCCATAACCTGTTGTGGGCAGTATTTAAATAGGAAGCTGGGATATCAAAAAGACTTAGGTATGAAAAATTGTAGGACTGTATTACTCGAGATGTACAGGAAGACTGAGAGGAAAGAAACATTATCGAGTGAGCTCAGCGCTCAGTACAGTTAGTATTTCGTGTACATTCTACGACAATTATTTACAAAGTGCTGATTGCGCTTTTACTTGCGTAAGTGCATCGGGCGGGCAGCAGATTCCACGAGTAACATGATCGTCTGCCTGGGCGATTCACGTTTTCGCTGAAGTGAGAACCGTGTGCCTGTGCCCGTTAATGTGCTGGATCAGCGCACATTTCCTTCGGGGAATCTGGTGCACCCGATGCACTTGTTTTGTCGTTGACCCCGTTGACAATGCAAAATTAGCTGACTCATGTGGGATCCAACAGACTGATTGGTCTGTAATATTTAACATTCATCAGTTGATCTTAGGTCTCGGTCGCGTAAACATATTAAGACTTAAAAATGTATAATAATGTGGATGTGCTACGCAGCTAAATCTTGGCCAGAGGCAGTGGATTTGGAAAGTGCAATTGGGCGGTTTCGATCCGAGTTTTCTGCATATAATCTGGCTATACTTCAAAATAGAAGATACGACTGCTTGGATGAAAAATATTATAAGGATGAAGAGGAGCAATTCAATAGAGGACTGTGAGTAATAAATATCTAAGCGGCAATGTAAGTTTGGAAGCTTTTTGTGACTTATTAGTGTGCATACGATTTTCGGGCTATGTTTTGTGCTTGAAAGATTTTCTACCTAAGAATCTTCAGTTAAAATACCACATGCCTGATAGTTTTGATAATTTTAATATGCATGACTATATTAATTGTACCGGTTGCGATTTGGGTGAAGAACTTCGCGATTATGTATATTTTGACATACCACTTACTAAAGAAAAAGAAACGCAGATGGAAGACTAAGAGAGAGATAGAAGATAGCTGCTATGAAAGAGGACGCAAGCAAAATCCTCTTCAGTTCCTCGAGTGCCTTTAAATTGAGCTGTTTAAATAGAGGAAATATTTAACAGACCAATATATTGGGGCCTCAATAGCCCGGTTGGTAACGCGACGTGTTTACTGCAAGCCAGCAGGACGCTAGAGGTTGTGGGTTCGATTCCCACGAGAAACCCTGGTCACAAAAAAGTGGTATCACAATGGGCCTGTAATGGCCTAAGTGTGTCTTCGGACAGCCACAACAATCTACATCTACATCTAACAGACCAATTTAAAATGAGTCAACAGCAACAACAGCAACAGCCCAAAACAAAACTGAAGAAAATCATCCCAAACAGCACATACTCAACAATTAACAACATTTAACCCATACATCAAAGTATCTGACATGGTGCAGCAAACAGCTCACGACAAAATATAGAAATCGCGTCGTAGTAGAGTTGCACGATCAGCAAATATTCCTTCCGGCTAGATATGGCCACATTGGAGGAAATTAAGCAGCAGGGCAATTATTACGTAAAAAACTTGGGTCCACTTGGCGACACATTTAACCTCATCTTTACTCAACATAACGGCGCAGAAGGCTTTGATTCATCATACTTTGGCCCAGCCCCTTTTATAATTATTATTAAAAAATAAATGTAACGTAAAGTGGCCTATTTGCAACCGCATTCCTAATTCCGACCACTTTATATTTCTGCTAATAACTTTTTTCCGATGCATGTAAACAAGTCAATGCTTGTTACAATATGCACCTGTATATCTCGTGATATAGTGGTCGAGAATGGCCAGTAATTGATTGCCATTTGTTTAATTTATTGGAGTTATTACTGCAGATGTCCCATTCTTGTATAAAACTTTAGAAAAAATCCTTAAATCTGGCGTATTGATTTTAAGTGTTTTTGCAATAGTTTTAAAGCATTAATTTTAATACTTTACGTTTTTTGCCACGTATTTACTTTTTCGTAGTGTCCAAAATCAATATTTTTTACGAATTTTCATAATTGGTTAACAAAAAACAATAAAATATTGTGGTCGGAAATAGGATAACGGAGTTTAGAGCAAAGTCCTAATACCGACCGGTTGTCGGTATAAGGCAGTTTGTAGAATACTTTAGAGGCTATAGCGGGATAAGGTGGTGAAAATTGCCCCCAGCGGAATCGCTATGACGGGTGGCGCTTTCGATAGGTTGTGTCAAAAGATGCCTCCACGCCAGTTTTTAGCCCTCCAAGTCTACAGTTACCGGTAAAATCGGTTTCGTCCCATTTTTTCGAAAATAAATTCTTATTGCCGCAGTTTTTGTCCAAAAAATCTGAAAATTTCCACAAACCTTTATTTTTATGTTACCAATAATCGTGGATTTTTATAGATTTTTACCTTTAAAATTGGGGTCAAGAGAGCCATTTTAATTTTTCAAATTATTTCTAGGTTAGGAACCCTATTTTTCGCCAAATTTTAACCCATTGTTTTTTAAGTCTTTTTTTCCGTTCTTTCGAATGGCGGAATCAAAATATCGAATTTCAGGGTGCGTCATTCCGAAAAATCGAAAAAACCCTTTTTTTTTTGCATTTTGTCCACTTATTTAAGGCATAACCTCAAAATTCAACGGCGCAATACTTACCCATACAACCAAAAATAGTCCAGGACTCATTTTCAGTTGAAAACATGATGTTTTATGTTTTAAAAATCGAAAAAACTATTTTTTTTCGGTATTTTAACCATTTACTTGATATATAACCTTGAAATTAAAGAGCGCAATGCTCACCCATATGAGCACACACACTCTAGGACTTATTTTTAGGTGAAAACATTCTTTTAGTATCGATTTTTACGTCTCAAAACTCAAAAAAACTAAGTTTTTTGTCCTTTTTACCATATATTTAACCCTTAACTGGTATGGTGGGGGCCGCGCGGCCCCCACGCATGGCGTTTTCTTTGTTTCGCCAATTTGCTACTATTTTGTGATCTCTTGTAATATTTAAGTAAGAAGATTCATATAAATAAAAACTAATTCATTACATAAAACGAGCCTATTATTTATGATTTATGAGCATTTATTCAAGTACATATTTAAAATTTGCTTGCTAGAAGCAAACGTAGTATGGGGGTCGCGCGGCCCCCACGATACCAGTTACGTATGTCAAATTTATGATACCAGTTAAGGGTTAAAGCATAACCACAAAAAGGCCTAATACTTGCCGATACGACAACGTTCAAGGACTCATTCTTAAGTGGAAAAATTGTTGCAGTATCAAATAGTATCAAAAATCAAAATTCCCTTTTCCAATATTTATTTGAGACGTAAACTGAATAGCTAAAATGACAGCGTTCTCCGGCACCCGGGATATTTTTTTGCTAAGGATAGATATCTTTCAAACATTTTTTTTTTCATGTCGTGTGATGTCATATTCTCTCTTAGTGTCGTATTACATTTTGCATTTAAAGCATTAGACTCATGCAACAGATCATTCGAACCAAGAGAATGTTAGCCTATGGCGTTAGCACCTTGATATTCCCATTCGATTATTTAACTATTAATCAGATAAATCAATTTGCGCGATTAAAATTTTTCTTATTCACTTGTAAACTACTAAAACTAAAAACAGTGCATTATATTCAATATGACGGCGGATGATATTTAATGTTCGGAAGAAGTTTTCAAATTCCCCTAAAAGGGAGGAATTTGAAGATCCCAACAAATTATTGTTCCATTCAATGATATTGAGTAACCCAATTATATTGGCTACAGTGGTATCTTGCGCCATACCTGTAACTGTGCTAATGGGTTACGTACTGTCGGCTCTTCCTCCCATATTGCTGCTGTCATTTATTATCTAGCTAATGCTAGATATAAATCAAAGATTATTAGACCATCTAAGATACTCTGAAATATTTTCAACTTCAGATATTAAGTAAGTCATAGAAGAAGATAGTGACGAAGATTGCGAATGTGGAGACGTTATTTACTGCAGAATAAAACATTATTATTTTTTATTAAATACATACTGTTATAACTACGTTTTTATTACTTATATATTTAATAATATATAAATTTTTTTATATTTTGATAGAAATTGGACTGGTTTTTTTGTATCATTGTATATAAACGTTATTCCAGCCTAGATTGAAAATATATCCTTATTTCATGTAAATAAATTAATAATTATATATATGAAGTTTCCCTATGTTTCATGCTTTGTCATGTGTGTTAAGATTCTAGTCGATATTGCAACAATTTTTCCACTTAAGAATGAGTCTTTGAACGTTGTCGTATCGGCAAGTATTAGGCCTTTTTGTGGTTATACTTTAAATATATGGTAAAAATGACAAACAACTTATTTTTTTTTGAGTTTTGAGACGTAATAATCGATACTAAAAGAATGTTTTCACCTATAATTCCTAGAGTGTGTGTGGTCATATGGGTGAGTATTGCGCTCTTTAATTTCAAGGTTATATATCAAGTAAATGGTTAAAATACCGAAAAAAATTGTTTTTTTCGATTTTTAAAACATAAAAATCGATCCTGCAATCATGTTTTCAACTGAAAATGAGTCCTGGACTATTTTTGGTTGTATGGATAAGTATTGCGCCCTTGAATTTTGAGGTTATGCCTTAAATAAGTGGACAAAATGCAAAAAAAAAGGGTTTTTTCGATTTTTCGGAATGACGCACCCTGAAATTCGATATTTTGATTCCGCCATTCGAAAGAACGGAAAAAAAGACTTAACAAACAATGGTTTAAAACTTGGCGAAAAATAGGGTTCCTAACCTAGAAATAATTTGAAAAATTAAAATGGCTCTCTTGACCCCAATTTTAAGGGTAAAAATCTATAAAAATCCACGATTATTGGTAACATAAAAATAAAGGTTTGTGGAAAATTTCAGAATTTTTGGATAAAAACTGCGGCCGTAAGAATTTATTTTCGAAAAAATGGGACGAAACCGATTTTACCGGTAACTGTAGACTTAGAGGGCTAAAAACTGGCGTGGAGGCATCTTTTGACACAACCTATCGAAAGCGCCACCCGTCATAGCGATTCCTCTGGGGGCAATTTTCACCACCTTATCCCGCTATAGCCTTTAAAAAAAAAATATTATTATTGAATATTTGAATTTTCTTTCGTTTTTAATATTCAAATATAAGTGAACAATTATATTCACTTTAAATATGAACAAAAGCATTTGACAAGTTTGCCAACGTTGGCGAAGCGACATTATTCCATTCTCGTAAAACTTGGACTCACGAGAGTTAAAAAATTCCGACAACCACTGTTCCAATGCATCTCGGTCATCAAAAGATTTTCCGCTAATGTGAGCCTGGAACGATCGGAACAAGTGGTAGTCAGAAGGAGACATATCCGGCGAGTATGCAGGATGGGCTAAGGACATCCAGCCTCCATAATTTTTTTTACATGTCATCGAAGCGGTGTGAGGGCGGGCATTGTCGTGGAAGAGATATACATTGCTTTGTTCTCCTTTAAGATTCACGGCTACCTTATCCAGCATATCACAGTAGCGTTCACTACTTATAGTCGTTCCTTGTGGTAATAGTTCCCAGTAGATAATGCCGTGCACATTCCACCAAGCACTCAACATAACCTTGTGTATAGTAATTTTAAATTTAACTGTCGGTACTCCTCTTTGACCCGCGCTAAGCCATTGTCGCTTATTGTTATGGTTAACATAAAGCATCCACTTCTCATCCCCGGTAACCAAATTACGGAGCCAAGCAAAAGTACGATGTGAAGTGAGTAATTGCGTACAAACCGTCACTTGCATCATCCGTTGACCATCCGTCAATTCGTGGGGTACCCATTGACTGTGCCTGTACACTTTACCCATAACTTTCAAATGTCGGGCGATAGTAGTATGGGAGCATCCGAGCTCTTCTTCAAGTTGACGAGTAGTCCTCCTTGGATCTTCCTCGATAAGCTGCGCTAGTCGGTCAACATCAACCTCAACCGACCGCCCTCCGTGAGGTTTATCTTCAAGGTTGTAGTCGCCATTCGAGAAACGTCGAAACCAATCTACTGCTGTATGATAAGAGACCGCATTTTCTCGCATACATTGACATATATTTTGTGCCGCCTGCTTAGCTGTATGCTTCAAACGGAACTCATAAAGTAGAAGGACGCGGATGTCTCGACTTTTCAAATCAAATTTTTCCATAATGCTACTCGCTGCGCTGTCGATTATTGTACTGATGAACTGAGCACGCTCACGGGTATTTATACTCATAGTCACAGAACTTTCTCGAAATTGTAAAAAATTCAACCTAATATTTTGTTTTGTATTACTCATAAAATTGCGTAAGTGCGTTGGTGCAACACTTCGAAAAGAAATAATATGTGATTCGCTCCTTGTAATGTATGTGTATAAACATAGGTCTGTTCGTTGACAATCTTGTGGCACCCCAGTGCGCCCTAGCTGCACTGGTTTTTAAACATCAAATGCCAGCTCTGTGTTTTCTGAGAAACCTGTGGCGCCTAGGTGCGCCTTGGTTTTACCCCAGATAAAATCCGGTGTAAACTCAGGGTTAATGACGAATATATTAAAAGTGGATTTAGCTCTTTTTGCGGGCACAAGAACTTAATTTTAGCATTTTGATGTAAACATTATAAAAAAGAAGTGGTTTTATTTTAGAATTTGTGTGCAAAATGTCAGATGACAGTTCTCCTTTTTAAACCGGTGAGCGTGAGGTGAAAAAAAGTGACGCCAAGTGTGGCAGGGTGCGACATACCCATAATTTAATATACCTATATATACATATATATAAAAATGAAAGTTTGTTTGTTGCTCAATCACGCCTAAACGCTTGCATCGATATTTTTCATTTTTTGTCCGAATGTAGTACATATTCCGACTTAACATATAGGCTAATTATTTCGGATTATTATTATTATTATTGTTAGGGGTGACCCTCATGGTGGGCACTGCGACCAGACGGTCTTTTGTGCCGAAGGCCCTTTACAGTAAAAGACGATCTGCTACCCTAAGGAACGCCAGAAGGTCCTTTACAGAAAATGAACGAGCTTCAGCCGAGTCCAGGAACTCTTGGCCGAAGATCTTTCTTCTTAACCGTGCTAAAGCCGGACAAGCACACAAAATGTGTGATGTAGTTTCGTCGTCTTCAAGACACAGACGACAATCCGTCTCATTTGACAGACCTATTTTATATTTATTTATTTATTTATTTATTTCGATTTCATCAACAAACTGATTACTACATAGCGTACGGAGAGAAAAAATATCAATTTTAACGAAGCTGACCTTTAATTGTATTTCTAGAAAGGTGAAAATCAATGTGTTGAAAGTAAGCATTAAAGGAGCGTGACATTGACGTAATAGCTTCGTTCAATCCGTAATTTGTGTGATGAAAAGGCGTGCGGAAGAAATTATTATGTGTAGTCGATGCAATTTTATCTAAAAGAGAAAAGAACTTGTTAAAAGTTATCGAAAAGAAATATTGAAAGGTTGACTTACCCTGGACTGATGCTACTCGTACATACGTACACGCGCTCGTTAGTAACAATTGTTCATAAAAGTTAAGCGATACACTCCTACTGTGAAAGTGGAAGTCTGATGACCGCGTTCACTTGATGCATCTCTTGCACCATTGTACATTCGATATACCATGCATCAATACATTGCTATTAGATAGCGGTCAACAGACTTGCTACTCGATGCGGGACAATTTTTGTAAAAAGGAGCTTCTTCTGAATAAAGTACTCGAATCGATCAGACGTCTTTTCCTTTGCTCTTCCGTTGCCGGTTACAACTCTCAGAAGTGGGATTTTAACAAAAGTATTTTTTTGAGTTCTGTGAAAGTAAAAAATAAAAAAGTAAAAACTAAGCTGTTTTAAGCGCTTTATTTATTTTACGTAATTATAAAACTCGGACGGCAAATTTTATGATTTTTTGATATGCTGCTTCCGGCGTGAATAGTGTTGTGCGTTAGTTTGTGACCAGGAAAATCTACAATTATTATGGACATCATTGGGAAACTGGTAACTTATTAAATAAAAAGTGCTTTAAAACTGCTTAAACTATATATACTGTAAAATATTATGCAATTTTGTGAAATTTTAAGAATTAAACATTAGATACATTAATTATGGCCAGAGCACGTGCTGAGAAGTTCGTCCAAAATGCAACGGTGCCATTACTTAAAGAAAAATTGGAAGCTTTTGGACTGAGCACAACTGGTATAAAAGCCGTCTTAAAATTACGGCTTGAAGAAGAAATAAAAAAACTTACAAATTATGAGCTCGAGGAGCATTTTGCTGACGATATCCCTGACGCATCCATTAACGGTAACGACGAGAGCAATAGCGATGAATCAAACCTAACATTGCCAGCGCCTATCTTGCGGCCACATTTAGGCGAAAGATCGTGTGATTCCGATGAAGTCTCAGGAGCGCCTATGTTGACTCAATCAGGCGAAAGTTTGCGGGAACCCGCAACAAGTAACCTGCAACAGACGATAGACGAACTTAGTGAAATGATAAAAAAACAAGAAGAAATTTTGGTCTTAAAGAAAAAACTGGCAACTCTGCAATCTGCTAATGTTGAATCAAACAATACACCATTATCATTTAGAGATATCGAGGAGTCATTGCCTTTATTCACCGGGGATGACAATTATCCCATTAAGCAGTGGGTGAGAAGTTTCGAGGAAGCCAGACAGCTTCACGGATGGAATGATCAGAAGGCCTTTATTTACTCAAGAAGGCTACTTAAAGGAACTGCAAAATTGTTTTTACGATCATTGTCTTGCAGAACTTGGAGTGAGCTGAAGACTTCTTTAATAGAAGAATTCCATCACAGTACTACACCGGCTGACGTACATAATACGCTTAGGAATCGGAAGAAACGAAGGGATGAAAATATCCATCAGTATGTACTAAGTATGCAGGAGATCGCTTCACTCGCCTACATCGAGGAGGAGGACTTGATCCAATACATAATTAAGGGGATTCCTGATTCACTTCCCAATAAACAACTGTTGTTCACAGCGAGGCATATTGGTGATCTGAAGCAACTTCTCAGGAAATACGAAAAGATGAGACATACTATGGAGACAGTAAATAATTCAACCCAATCATCGTTGAAAAATTCACGGCAAGAGAAGACTCATACCCAAACATCATTGAAGAATAAGTGCTTCAATTGTAACGAGACGGGCCATACTGTGGCGAGTTGCCCTAAACCTCGAAGGGAGAGAGGAACATGTTTTAGATGTGGAAAACATGGCCACCTTGCAACAAATTGCGAACAACGTCGGGATCCTGCAACGTCATCAACTTCGGGATCATCCTCAAAAACCGTGATGTTACTGCAGAGCAACACCTCTGACGAAATTGCGGTTGGAAATGGATCAACAGGAAGCATAAATAATAAATCCCTAAATATTTCTAATGATTTCTTATCACACTTTCAGTTATTTAATTGTCAGCGAGACAGCTCAAGAGGTTGCAGTTAAATTCGAGGCGAATACTATGCTGGATACTGGAAGTCCAATAAGCTTCATACAGGAATGCTACGTCCCTCCTTACTCTATATCACCCGTGGAACCTGGAGACATGAAGTACATCGGTATCAACGGCAGCCAACTTATTACTTTAGGCAAGGTACAATGTGTTGTCCTTTTTGGATGTGATAGGATAGATTTATATTTATTAGTGGTTAGGAATAATACTATGAAATGCCCCGTAGTCCTAGGTAGGAACTTTTTAAATAAGTCTAACGCTAAATTTATTTTAAATAATAACCCTGACACTAATAAAAATATTGAAAATGACAATTTTCCAATGGAAATTCTAAACATAGATACGTGCTGCGAAAATGACGAACTTAAATTAAATATTAACGAGAATTTGACCCACACTGAAAAAAATCGCGTTCATAAAATTATGGAAAATTCCATTACTCCTAACGGGACTGTTAATGACAACAATATATGTGAAATGAAAATTATACTTACTAACCCGAACAATGTTTTTAACTGCACTCCAAGAAGATTACCGTACGTACATAAAATAGAGCTCCAGAAAATATTAGATGACCTACTAGCTAAAAACATAATTCGCGAAAGCAATTCCCCTTACGCATCACCAATCGTGTTAACTAAGAAAAAGAATGGAGAGCTTAGGTTATGCGTAGACTTTCGGCAGTTAAACAAAATCACGCAAAAAGACAATTATCCTCTGCCTTTAATAGATGATCACTTAGACCGCTTGCGGGGAAAAAAATATTTTTCTTTGCTCGACCTTAAAAGTGGCTTTCACCATGTTAAAATGGCTGGCGACTCTGTAAAATATACTTCATTCGTGACTCCAATGGGACAATTCGAATATCTGTGTATGCCATTCGGATTGAAAAACGCACCATCGGTTTTTCAACGATATATAGATTCTGTGTTCAAGGAACTTGTTGAATCCGGAAAGCTTTTAGTATATATTGACGATCTGCTCATTGCCTCTGAAACCAAGGAGGAACACTTCAACATTTTAGAAGAGGTTGTAAAAATCGTAAGCAAAAATAATTTAAAACTTAGGTTCGATAAATGCCTATTTATGCAGGAGAAAATTACGTACTTAGGATATGAAGTAAGCGCAAAGGGCATAGGACCAAATTCAGCTGGTTTGCGGAGCGTTAAGGAATTTCCTGTACCCAAAAACGTCAAGGAATTGCACTCATTCCTTGGGTTATGTTCATATTTTAGGAAATTCATTAAAGACTTCTCCTTAATTTCAAAACCGCTGTACGATTTAATAAAGCAAAACGTTGATTTTAAGTTCGGGGCAAGTGAGTTAGAAATTTTCGAGCTTTTGAAAAGGAAACTGTTGGAGGCACCTTTGTTGAGTATTTATTCGCCACACGCTGAAACGGAGCTCCATTGCGATGCAAGTGGTTTAGGCTTTGGTGCAATTCTACTGCAACGACAAAACGATAATAAATTTCATCCAGTTTTCTTTTTTTCTAAAAGAGCCACACCAGCTGAATCTAGGTATCATTCATATGAGCTAGAGACACTGGCAATAATTTACGCTCTAAGACGCTTTCGCATATACCTAACCGGAGTCAAGTTCAAAATTGTTACTGACTGTAAGTCGCTAACACTCACCTTGAACAAAAAGCTCTTAAATCCCAGAATATCCCGATGGGCCCTAGAGCTGCAAGAGTTTGATTACTCCATTGAGCACAGAAATTCAGACCGAATGCATCATGTTGATGCATTAAGCAGATGCCATAATATCCTTTTAGTAGAGCCTAATTCACTCGAGTATGCTTTAGCCGCTGCTCAGCATAAAGACGCGGAAGTAAAGAAAATTTTGCAAATACATACTAGAAAAGCAAGAACATCCAGCGTATGAATTAATCAACGGACTAGTTTACGGAAAAATGAATGATAGTGTCGTTTTTTATGTTCCATCTCAAATGGAAAGGAACATTATACAAACACATCATGATGGGTTGTGTCATGTGGGGGTAGATAAATTGTTTGGTCACCTAAGAAAGACTTATTGGTTTCCATCAATGAAAAACAAAATAAAGGATTACATAAAAAACTGCCTTAAGTGCGTTCATTTTTCGGTACCCTCTGGTAAAAAGGAAGGTGTTCTTCACAACATACCAAAGGATGATAAACCGTTTGATACTGTTCACATAGACCACTATGGCCCTCTTCCTTCAGGAGTAAGAAATCTCAAAAAATATGTTTTTCTCGTGGTCGATGGCTTTACAAAATTCGTAAAACTATATCCGGCTAAGAGCACGAATACAAAGGAGGTTATTCAATGTCTGCAATCCTATTTCGAAAATTATAGCAAACCGAATAGGATAGTGTCTGATAGAGGCAGTTGTTTTACATCAGCGGAATTTTCCACTTTTTGTCACGATAACGATATAACGCATATCAAAATTGCCACAAATTCCCCGCAATCAAACGGTCAAGTTGAGAGGCTTAATAGGACACTTACGCCAATGTTATCGAAAGAATGCGAAGTTGAACCGGCCGATTGGACTAAATATTTACATAAAGTCGAATGTGCTATGAATAACACGATTAATAGAAGTACTGGCACAACCCCCAGTATCTTGTTGTTTGGAATTGCTCAGAGGGGAAAAATTAACGATAAAATACGGGATCATCTAGAAAGTAACTTGATAGACGAGGAGCCGCGAAATTTAAAGAAAATAAGAGGAGATGCAAATGAAAATATTGTTCATAGCCAGGATAAAAACAAAAAGCTTTTTGATAAACGACACAAGACACCTCATGAATATAAAATCGGAGATCATGTTTTGATCAAAAATGTAGTTACAACCGCGGGCACTAATAAAAAATTACTCGAGAAATATAAAGGCCCTTATGAGGTCGTAAAAGTTTTGCCGAATGATCGGTATGTAATAAGAGATATCGAAAATCTCCAAATATCGAGAATTCCTTACGAAGGAATATCATCTCCAGATAACATGAAACCATATTTAAATTTTAACAGCACGTATGTATGAGTAATTATTACATAAGTACATATTCAAAATTTGATTACTAATTGTGTATATGAATACTGTTGATATTAGAGTTTGCTATAATCAGTTTGTTATATTGTTATAGGATCTTGAATGTTTAATTTCTTTCTAATTCAAACCATGATAGAACATTAAATACTTTGAATGTAAGTAATTTACTATTTGCGGTCTATTTTAAGACTCTTGTAATTGTCTAAATAAGGACATTCATCGTGAACTATTATAAACCATGTGAATCGTGTACGTATGTATGCCGTTAGCATTTTCAAACTAAAAAAAAAAAAATGAAAAAAAGATACACATTTACCATTAGGCATCAAATCGAGGACGATTTGTCTTCAGGAATGGCCGAGTTGTAGTCGATGCAATTTTATCTAAAAGAGAAAAGAACTTGTTAAAAGTTATCGAAAAGAAATATTGAAAGGTTGACTTACCCTGGACTGATGCTACTCGTACATACGTACACGCGCTCGTTAGTAACAATTGTTCCTAAAAGTTAAGCGATACACTCCTACTGTGAAAGTGGAAGTCTGATGACCGCGTTCACTTGATGCATCTCTTGCACCATTGTACATTCGATATACCATGCATCAATACATTGCTATTAGATAGCGGTCAACAGACTTGCTACTCGATGCGGGACAATTTTTGTAAAAAGGAGCTTCTTCTGAATAAAGTACTCGAATCGATCAGACGTCTTTTCCTTTGCTCTTCCGTTGCCGGTCACATATGTCTTGTAGGGCGAGCCGGAACAGAAATGTCAAAAAGGGAAAGAAGTTCAAGGGAGTTAACGTTTCCTGAAATACAATCAAAGGCAAACACTATTTTAGCAATATTACGGCGTTGCTCGAGGGATTGCAAAGAGATCAATTTAAGTCTGTCCTCATAAGGAGGCAGAATTAGTGGGTCGCACCAAGGAAGGTTTCGAAGAGCAAATCTAAGAAATCTTCGTTGTACTGCCTCAACACGGTTAATGTGTGTCGTCATTGATGGGGACCAAACTGGACTCGCATACTCAAGTATTGGTCTTACAAAAGTACAGAAGAGAGTACGAGTAATATAAGGATCGTTGAACTCCTTAGACCATCGTTTGACAAAGCCCAGGGTTGCACCTGCTTTGCGAACAATGGCGTCAATATGATCCTCAAACGAAAAACGGGCATTTAACCAGACCCCAAGATCTTTCGTTTTTTTTGAGTCTCTGCAGCGAGCAATCGTCAATGGTATAATTAAAAGTTGTGATACTTTTTCTGCGTGAAAAGCACATATACGTACATTTGTCAATATTTAATGGTAAGCGGTTAAGCATACACCACCTGAATACGCTGTCGGAGGTGTTACAACAGGCCCTAAACAAGCTCACGGTATGGAGTGTTAATAGTGGCTTGTGCGTTAACCCGAATAAAACGGAACTTGTACTATTCTCCAGGAAGTACAAGATTCCCTCTTTTAATACACCACTCCTTGGTGGAGTGAGGTTGGAACTCACGGACGAGGTAAAATATCTTGGTCTCGTTATGGATAGGAAGCTGAATTGGAAAGCCAACATTGCTGAAAGAGTACGTAAGGCTACAATAGCCTTGTACTCATGCAAAAGTGCAATCGGCAAAAGATGGGGCTTAGAACCACGCATTGTCCACTGGCTCTTCGTGACAGTGATCAGGCCGATACTGGTATACGGTGTGCTAGTGTGGTGGCCCGCCCTAGAGAGGGCATGCCACCAGAATGCGCTGGATAGGATCCAAAGAATGGCTTCTGTCCTGATCACGGGTGCACTCAGGACAACTCCCACCAAAGCCCTGAATGTCATCCTCCATCTCCTTCCAATGGAACTATTTGGTAAGCAAACTGCTGCCTCCATTGCTGCTAGGCTCAATTCTATACATCCCTGGGCACGCATGGATTATGGTCATTCAAAAATCCTTAGCACTTGTACCCAAGGTTTAGACTATGTTATTCCAAACCCATGTTTCGATATTAAATTCGACTCGCTTATTCCAGCGAGACATGAGTGGGGGGAAGAACTTCTTAGCAAAGCGAATTCGGTGAAGATATTCACCGATGGCTCAAAGCTGAGGGGCAGAGTTGGAGGTGGAATATACTCGGAGCAACTGAGCCTCGAAGCGTCATTTCGGCTGCCAGACCACAGCAGCGTAATTCAGGCGGAGGTCATGGCTATCATGGAAGCCCTCTTATGGCTGCAGGAGAATATGTCTCCTCCCGGAGATATTTCTATCTTTACTGACAGCCAGGCTGCAATTAAATCACTAACGGGTGTGTATACGACATCAAAGGTGGTTGCGGACTGCCGCTCTCTGCTTAATCAAGTAGCGGAGGGGGGGGTTAATATTAGTATAATTTGGGTACCAGGACATAGTGATGTCCCGGGAAATATTAGAGCGGATGAGCTAGCCAGGCAGGGAACGACCCTTCCAGAAAGGGATATCATCCGGCGGATAGGAGCACCGCTCGCCTCCTGTAAAGCAGAGATTATAAGATCGTACTTAAGGATTGCCGAAAATAGGTGGAGAAACGAGAATACTTGTGTGACCACCAGGCAGATCTGGCCAACATTTGACCATAATAGGTCAAAGAACCTGATTACTCTCAGGAGGGAGGCCATTAGTAACGTCGTGGCGGTAATTACGGGGCATTGCCTTGTGGGCAAACATGCCAACAGACTAGGCGTTATCTCCAACGACTTCTGCAGAAGTTGTCAAAATGAGGAGGAGGAGGAAAGCATAACCCACCTCCTGTGCCAATGCCCAGCACTATCTATGTGCAGAAACAGATATCTGGGCGCTTATTTCTTTGATGACTTGTCGGATCTGAGTTCAAAGAACGTCAGAGACATTGAACACTTCATCAAAGGCACGAAGTGGTTCAAGGTTAGCTAGTTTTCTGGGAAAAGCCCTCGTGTGGTATCACAATGGGCCCTTGTGGCCTAAGTGTGCCGTCAGGCAGCCACGGCAACCTAACCTAACCTAAGCATACACCAATTATGAAAAGCATCAATGTCAGAATTTAAAAGAATACAATCCTGCTCGCTAGATATAACCCGAAAAATCTTGGCGTCGTCAGCATAACAGAGAATTCTAGAATTTGGCAAGAACATTGACACATCATTAATGAATATGATGAATAGGAGAGGACCAAGGTGACTGCCCTGAGGTACGCCCGACGTATTAAATATTTCTCTGGATAGCACGCCTCGAAATATGACGCGTTGCGATCGCTGGGACAAGTATGAGCAAAGCCATTTAATAAAAATAGAGGGAAATCCGAGAAGGCTGAGTTTATAGAGCAGAATTCGGTGATTAATTCTGTCAAAAGCCTTATTATAGGTGGTATCTTAGCCCATGGTGGCCAGTTAGGTTTTTCGGATAATTCGTAGGGTTTCAAAATGGTGGATCCAAGATGGCGGCTGAAAATTTTAAATTTGAAGCGATTTTCATGAAAATTGGTAGATAGGGATTTTGCAGAATAGTGATTTCAAATCCGCTGTCCAAATTTAGAAATTCACAATGGCGGATCCAATATGGCGACCAAGATTTCTCGATTTCAACAGATTTTAATGAAAATTTGTACAATGATTGTTTTGAGTTCATTGATTTTGAATATCATCAAAATTTAGAAATCCAATATGGCGGATCCAAAATGGCGACCATATTTTTCGATTTCAACGGATTTTAACCTTTAACTGGTGACATGGAGTCTCACAGGCGTCGCGCGTTCTGCCACCACTGACTGTTATACTGTTTTTTTTTAAATATTTGATAATAAAAGCTGGTTAAATGTATTTAATGTTTTTTATTACATACCAATGGTTAAATATCAACACAATTTTAAAACATCCAAATTGATTTTTATAACAAAAATTGACTTTGAAAGTAGTAGCCTGTGTTATACATTTTTCATGTCCCTGGTTAATGAAAATTAGTACAATGATATCTTCAGGTCACTGATTTTGAATGTTATCAAAATTTACAAATCCAAGATGGCGTACCCAATATGGCGACCCATATTTCTCGATTTCAACGGATTTTAATGAAAATTAGTATAATGAATATCTTGAGGTCACTCATTTTGAATGTTATCAAAATTTGCAAATCCAAGATGGTGGACCCAATATGGAGACCAAAACTTTTCGATTTCAACGGATTTTAATGAAAATTAGTACAATGATTATATTGAGGTCAATGATTTTGAATGTTATTGTAATGTTTATTGTTCCTGAGGGAAAAGAAGTCCGAAAGCTGAGTCTATGGCCAGCTAAAATTCTCGGATTTGAGGCTAACAATGAATGGTGGCCATATACGAACCTTCAGCTTCAGAGAAACAAGCTGTATCAACTTCAGCGTCAGAATTCTGCCTTTATTGAAATTTCTTCAGCTTTTATACAGTTTTTCTAACTAATACAATTACCAATCTCTTTTTCTTTACAAATATACTTAAATTAAAAAATAATGCTTAACTAAACATGTCCTAGAAATAAATCATCTTCTTAGCCGAAATTTAAATTTAACCCTTAGTCAGGCAGGGTGATGAAATTGCTTGCGTAATTTACCTGACCGATATTCTTGAGTCATTCCCTGACCCATAAAACTTTCATCGATGGTAATGACCTGAGTGTAAACAACACTCGAGCTATGGTCATTACTCTGTTTTGCACATGTTGAACTTTTCGGCTCGCGTAGCATGTGCATGTACTTGCGGCATGTGAGCAACGCGACATTGAAATTAAAAGTAATATGAGCATTTTCTTTTTAGAATTTTGCAATTTATCGATACTGATTCTGGGTACAGCGATACGCCGTACATTCTTCCCCTTTTGAAAAGAAAAATTTTTGATTTTTAATTAAAAATTTTGCGTATGACAATTTGTTTTTACAATACTATTATAATGATGCTATCTGCTAACAGTTGGTTATACATAAGATTTTACTTCTGCAGTTTTTCCGAATACTAGTTCGAAAGGAGATAAGTTGGTATCGGAATGCGGAGTTATATTATACGAAAAAGTAAAATATGGTAGCCATTCGTCCCAATTATCATTTTTGCATACCGCTAGTAGGTATTCATTTAGAACCCTATGGTTTCTTTCTATTGCACCCATAGTTTCATGATGGAAAGGTCTTGATGTGACATGATCTATCTTTAAATCTTGCATATCTCTGCGAACACAGAGTTAACAAATTCTGTTCCCAGTCTGTTTTAATTTTTGTGAAAGAACCATATTTCAGAATAATTTTTTCAACCAGAATTTTAGCAATGGTTTTGGCTTCTTTATTCTCCATAGGAAATGCTTCAACATATTTCGATAGTTGGCATTGACATGTTAATATGTATCTGAAATATTTGCTTTGTTGTAAGGGTCCTACGGTGTCCATTTCTATGGTCTCAAAGCTTGTACTAGGCGTGTCTGTTATTACTAAATGTTCTTTGGTGTACTTAACGACTTTGTTGGGTTTGCATTGTTCACAATTGTTTATATAATCTTTTACCATCGTTGCTTGATTTTGTTGATCGTTCTCTTGATTCCTGCGTGTCCTCCAATATGTGGTGTGTCATGAAATTCTTGAATTATTTCTTTTTGCCTTTCTTTGTTACATATTCTCTCAGGCGGTGTATATATGTATAATTAGTTTTAAGTGATATTTTATTTCTCTCTCTTTCAGCTTACTTTGAACTTTATTAAATGTTTCCTTGAATTGCTTTATGTTAATGCGCTCAAATATTTTTTCTTTATCTGATAAAGCTAGCTTTTGTATTCTGTTGTCAATCATTGCAAGTGACAGTTTCTCCAAGATCAACTTTAAGTCTAGATATGGTTTATCACTGTACTCAATTGCAACTTCTTTTCTTCTTATGAATATATTCTTTTTTTCACTATATTTTCTTTTTGGGATATCCTCTTCAATATTTATAAATTTTAACATTTTTATTTTATTGATTTCTGAAATGGAAGCACATTGATGGATGGATAGTTGGCCAGACGATTCTTCCTTGCTTTCATTCTTATCACGTGGTTTTTCGTTGCTTTGGTTCTTTATCATCATTATTTCCTTTGGTCATCTCTTTTAATATTTCCATGTTTATTTCTATACTTGAGAGCGCATCTGCATTTGCGTTCAATGATCCTTTCTTATATACAATTTCAAAGTCATATTCTGAGAGTTCCATTCTTATTCTTGTCATCTTTGATGAGGGGTTCTTGTGGGTGAACAAACTAACTAGTGGTCGGTGATCCGTGACTACTATGAATTTCCGATCATATAGATAAGGTCTGAAATGTCTGATAGCCTAATGTATTCCTAGCAATTCCTTCATGATGACTGGTTTGTTTCAGGGATCGGCTTGCATATGAAATGGGTAAATCTTCTCCAATTTCTCCTTGAGACAATACTGCTCCTAGTGCTTAATTTGATGCATCCGTTGTCAGTATGAATGGTTTTTCGAAATCTGGATACTGCAATACGGGTGGAGTAATTAGTTTATTCTTCAACGTCTGGAAAGCTTTTTCACATTGATCAGACCACACAAATGGTGTATTCTTCTTTGTTAACTGGTTGAGTGGTCTTGCTATTTCCGCAAAGCCTGCAATGAATCTTCTGTAATAATTACAGAAAGCGGTGAATCTTCTTGCTTCATCTGCATTTGTCGGGGTGGGGTAGTTCACGATACTGTCATGTTTCTTCGGGTCTGTTTTTATGCCTTCACTAGTTATTAAGTGACCTAGGTAAACTACTTCTGTTTGTAGAAAATTGCATTTCTGCGGATTTAGCTTCAAATTATACTCGCGTAAACAGTCGAATGTTTTTATTAGGTTTTTATTGTGATGCTGTATATTACGTCCGTGTATGATTATATCATCCACGCAAAGAAATGTCTCTGCATCTAGTCCTGCGAGTGCTATTGATAACATGCGTTGGAAGCTATTAGTGGATATTTTTAGTCCAAACGGTAATCTTTTAAACTGAAAATGTCCCTTGTTCGTTGAAAATGCAGTGAGTGGTCTAGATTCTTCATCCAGTTCTATCTGATGGAAAGAGCTTGTAAGATCCAAAGTTGAGAAATATCTAGCTTTTCCTAAATTATCCAGAATATCATCCAATCGCGTCAACGGAAATTTATCATCCATGATCTTTTTATTAAGTTGCCTAAAATCAACAACCATTCGCCACTTTTTTTCTCCATTAGTGCTCTTCTTGGGTACTACTAGTAGTGGTGAATTATATGGGCTTGTTGAATGTTCAATGATGTCCTCTTTCAGTAATTGCTCCACTTGCCTGTTTATTTCTTCTTGTTGAGTCTGTGAGAGGCGATAATTTTTTATGTACACTGGAGAATCGTCATACATTGATATATCGTCAGTGAAGTTCTAACACTGCGTAAGTCAAAAATGTGCATTTTACAGGAGAGCAAAATAACTGTGTAAGATTTTAGTTATCATATTTGAGGTATAACATTATTAGAAAAAAGTATTTAAAATCAACTTACTGAAGATATTGAATACGTTTTATATGAAAAAAACAATATTTTAAAAATGTTAACGTGACTTTCGCAGTGTTTTGGACTGTTGGCTTGGACTTACGTTCTGTTTCCTAAGAGTTAGTCATTAATAAAAGCCATCATCAATCTTATATATTTTTTAATAAAGAAACATAGATCAATAAAATAAATTGCACAAGTTATATATTACACATAGAAAATAATGTAACTTTCTTTTACCTACGAAACTAAACAAACCTGTGAAATTAGTAACATTCATTTTTAACATTTTCGACATTTTCTCTTAAACAAATTAAGTACTTAAGTAATTCTTAGGTCTTTGGTACCTATATATAATTTTTTATCAGTCGAATCAAAAGTACTACTTACTTAATAATAATGAGATCAAATAGTTATTAATGAGGTAGAGAGTCATAGTAACTGTGGCAGTCAAAAGGAATGACTGCTTTCAGTTCTTGCAAATGGCGCCATTTGCTTTCAGCAATTTTTATTGCGCTTTGGTAAAGCTTTGGTTTGCTAGGTAGGTTCTCAGGGAACATCAACATTTTTCGGCGAGTTCTACCGCGTGGCAACTCTTGATACTCTGCATCAAAGCTTAACTTGTACTTTATTATTCCGTCAGGGTTATACTGCAGCACTTTTAAATCTGTGACAGTAGGGTCGTTGCTCGTTCGACCTGGACGAATAGAGTCATAAATAAAAGTATTTTTTTGACTGTAGTCCTCGAAGAACTCGTAACTCAAATACTCTACTATGTAAGGCTGTTTAGGTCTAACCTCCTTGGAGAGTGCTGCGTACTGAGAGGGCAGGAAGATTTCTTTATTTTTAGTTTTCTGCTCGATTGAACTGTGCACTGCGTCACACTCCATCTGCGTATGGCCCTTTTCTAAGATCTTTTGTTCAATCACGACATTTTTTTCTATCGCTAATTGCAAAAGCGCATTAGCAAGGAATACATTCCTATTTTGTGCCGTACAGCCGTCAGAATAAAGAATAATAGGAACACATTTTTGCTCTAATGTTCTTCTAAGTATGTGTATTATACATGAAATAAATACGGATGCAGTTAGACCAGCGTTAGTTTCATCGAACCAATAGCAGTAGACATCTTTTGTTGCTAGATTAGACATCGTGAAATTATGTACACAAATTTTGGTTTTATAATAAAGAGCACTAGCCTTTAACTGAGGGCACAACTTAACAGCTTGTAGATTATGCGTGAAAACGTGTACATCTCCAGATTTTTGAGCTCTATCTTTATCCATAACTTTTTCATTTCTGGCCATGTTTTTTGATCGTATATGAGCGTTATAAATATCGTCAGTTATATTGCCGACTTTGTGTGAACAGCAAGTGTCGCACTGATCTTTTTTGGGTGTAAACAGACTCAGGTTTAGCTGAAACTCTGCAGAGTGTCCAACGGCTCAGTGCAACTTTCTCAGCTTTTTGACACTCCATGGCGTATAATTTGTATAACGTGGTCTTATCTTCAATGATTGGCTCTAAATATTGTTTTGATGTGCTGGTTCTGCAATAATGCGATGGCATTTTAGGCAACGAAGCAAAAAACTGTTTTAGAAAAGCCATGTCATCTTTCTTGTACATTCGTTCTTCATTAACGCTGTTATTTGATGTGTTTGCTATTCCATGCTCCGCGGAAGCCACCCAGCATCTTACAGTAGACTCCTTCAACCCTAAAGTTTTTAAAAATGTCTGCATACACACCTGAATCCGTCCAATAGATGTACTCAGAAAGTATAGTTTGCTATCAGTCCTTCTAGAATTTACCGTATTTTTAACCTGTTTTTTCTCGCACAATAAGACGTTAGACACAACATACTGTTTCCTTTGCTCCCACGTCATATCTTTCCAGAACTTGGAAAATATATTCTGCCTTTCATCGTCACTCAAGTTTGAACAACCACGGACCTTAGACTTTGTACAAAATGTAGAGGTGCACCTAGGACCCATTTCACGTGCTGGACGAGGTATATCATGAAGTACTTTGAATTTCTCATTTCCTGAAACCTTCCTATCTCTACGATATCCTAAATACTCTTCTCCTTTCATATGTTTAATTTTTGTTATAGATTTGTCCCATTTTTTATAGTCTCCAAACCTCCTTATGCTTCTTTTTCTATTAGAATTTAAATCTCCATACTCATCATCCGACGGTTGCGTTTCTAACGAAGAAGTAGGATTTGCAATAGACGTTGACACAGACGGCTGCTCTTCACCTGAATAAGCAGCTGTCTCATGAGGGAGTGACTGAGGAGCTGGATCTTGTTGCAATATATTTTGCGGCAGTTCTTTAAATGAAGATGGAACTGTTTCTTGTGACAGTTCTTGCACATAATGTAGAGCAATTTCTTCTGTCTCAACTGCAAGTATCACTGGTTCATGCGATAGTTTTTGATTTTTAACTAAAGTCATTTCATCGTTACATACAGGCGGTAGTTCAGGTAGTATTTGAATAGGCAAGTTATTTATGTCTATATTTTCTAACTCCGATAAGGATACATTTCTTAACTTCTGTTTTTTTTAAAGGGACTTTAATCTTCAACTGTTTACATAACTCTAAAATTTCTTCATCATCACTATTACTCGTGGAATCCACATTTTAAGTCCTGAAAGAAAATAAAAGTTATAATAACACTGCGTAACTCTTATCGAAACACTGCGTAAGTCAAACAATTCTCAGTTCGGCGACTTATTATAGGATAATTACGAGAAAAAAAAAACAATTTTTATGTTACATAGCTTAAAAACTAAAAAAAAAAAAAAGTTATTATAATAAAACCACTGAATAATGCATATAATTACCTTTTCTCTGAATAAATCTCACGCAGCACTTAGCAGTTTATGAATTTGTGTGCGACTGACTGACTTACACGGTGTTGGCTCTTCAAGTTTACTTACGCGGTGTCAGTTTTATCGAAATATGCAGTGCTATTGGCTAGCTATCTCGTTTCTGATTGGTCGGAAAAAAACACGCGGTCTTTCTTCATCCAATGGCATCAAAATGTTCAAACCGTCAAAAAATGACTTCCGCACTGTTAGAACTTCACTGACGATATGTTTTTGGTAAAAATTATTCACTGTAAGCTTATCATTCGTTATATAGAAGATATCTGTGTAATTTCTACTCAGTTCATATAAATTTTCCTTAGCTTTTTCATCCAGGTTAGTCACATTCAGTTCATTTTTCAACTGCTTGAATCTTTCCTCATTATCCTTTATATGGCTTATTCTTTTCATGAATGTATAATCACTTAAAGGTTTTAATTTCAACTTCGGTTGTTTTATACTTATGTTTTCTTCCGTAACATTTATAAACTTCACGTGTTTCACACCTTTTGCGGGGATTATTGTATTCGCTATGTGTAACCCGTTTTCTATTTCCTCACTAAGTACTATACTATATTCACTTATGTTAATATTAATGGGTTTTATAATCTGAGTTCGTGCTGGTATTGTAATAAAATCTCGTTCCGGAAATTGAGTCCAAATCGGCAGCTCTATGTCTCTTAATTCTGCACAGATTGTCAACACAAAGATGTCTATTTTGCACTTATGTTTCAAGAAAAAGTCTTTTCCCAGCTGTCCATTTGTTGATATGGGAAAGCGTTCATCCACAACGTGCATTTTATGTTTAAACCTTTCATTTTCTACTTCAAACTCTATTATTATTGTTCCGAGTGTTTCACATTCACCTTTTGTTACACCTTTTATTTTGCACACCTCATTCCTGTCTACTAATTCACTATCTGTACATTCTATCTTAACAATAGAAATATCTGCCCCAGTGTCTATAAACCATGAAGCAGATGGAGTGTCTCGACTATTCAATATTACATAGTTGGATAAAGTGTCAACATCAATACCATAAATTTTTATTGGTTTTGCACTTGATATTCGTCGTCCCGCGACTGGTGGGCTTCGGGGACGGCCTGCGAGTTTTCCGAACTAATATAGTTAATCCTTCTCGGGTTCCTATTTTGTGTTCCCGTTCTAGTGTTCGTGCCCGTTCTTGGCGTATAATTTCAGTTTGATCCATTATTTGTCGATCGGTTTGACTCAAAGTTGTTTCTAGTGAATCTATTCGCTTGATTTTCATTTCTGTAAGCAGCTCTGCTATTGCCATTGGTATTATTGTATGCTTTGCCATACCTGTTGCCTTGATTGTACCGTGGTTGAAAGTTGTTACGGTCTCTGTAGGAATTACTTATTTGCTAGCTAAAAGACTGATTATAATTCAACCTGTTCGGATTGTATCGCATTCTGAAGATGGTTTGCTCTCCAGCCTTTATTTGCTCTGATTCGATCTCTTGAGCTAGGTCTATGGCATCTGCGTAGGTTTTTGGTCGGGCAGCGAAAACAGTGTATTTTATCGAATTCTTGAGCCCAGACTTGAATGTGTTTAGGGCAATTCCATCGTTAATTTTTACAATGACATCCCGATTTTGCTCACCTTGCTCTGCTATTTGCAAACTGTTCAACTCAGTTATCAACGTATCAATTCTAGAAATGTAATTCTGTAGCGTTTTGTCCCCTTGGTGAGTTTTTGTTAACTCATTCTGTATCTTGAGGACATTCTTATGAGGCTTGAAAGCTTTTATGAGGGCTTCCTTGAAGGACTTGAAATCAGTGGGTTGTTGCTCATTTTCAATCCTAATTCGCGCTTTTTAGTCAATTTTGTCTTTATCACGAATTTTATGAGTTTCGCTTTGTTCTGATCTGAACCGATCTCATCATGGAGATATTCGATTAGATTGATGAAATTGTTCATCTGTTGGTGATCCCCATCAAAAGTCGGTATTAGCTTTGTCGCTGTTGAAATGTCAAAATCCATTTTTCTTGTATTGCTAGCTGAATTCCCGCATGAACTTTTCTCCTCCTGCACCGAATTCCCTGTTTCAGTTTCTAATATCGAGCTATCCAGTTTATCTTTACTTGCTTGGGTCTTGCTGAATATTATTGATTCTAATTCCTAAATAAATAAATAAATGATTATCTTGAGGTCAGTTTTTTAATGTTATCAAAAGTAACAAATCTAAGATGGCGGACCCAATATGGCGACCAATATTTCTCGATTTCAACGGATTTTAATGAAAATTGGTACAATGATTATTCTGAGGCCACTAATTTCGAATATTATCAAAATTTCCAAATCCAAGATGGCGACGAACATTTTTCGATTTCAACGGATCTTAATGAAAATTAGTACAATGATTATTCTGAGGCTACTAATTTTAAATATTAGCAAAATTTTCAAATCCAAGATGGCGGATTCAACATGACGACCAGAATGTCTCGATTTCGACGGATTTTAATGAAAATTGGTACAATGATTATTCTGAGGCTACAAGTTTCAAATATTATCAAAATTTGTAAATCAAAGATGGCGGATCCAATATGGAAACCAAATGTCTCTATTTCATCGGGTTTTAATTAAAGTTAGTACAATGATTATTCCGGAGCCACTAATTTCGAACATTATCAAAATTTTCAAATCCAAGATGGCGGCCAACCTTTCTCGATTTCAACGGATTGTAATGGAAATTAGTATAGTCATTATTCTGAGACCACTAATTTTGTATATTATCAAAATTTCTAAATGCAAGAAATGAAAATTAGTACGATGATTATTCTGAGGTCACTAATTTCGAATATTAGCAAATATGGCCAATATGGCGACCAAAATTTCTCGATTTCAACGGATTTAAAATTGGTATAATGATTATTTTAAGGAACTAGCCCAAGATAGAAACGTTTGGAGAGACTTTGTAGACGCCCTATGCTTCCAAAGGGAGTAAGACAGGAAAACAAAAAAAAAGAATTGTTTTGAATATTATTAAGATTTGGAAATTCAAGATGGCGGATCCATAAAGGGGTTTTCAGGTTGAAACAATTTCTAGGATATAACAAACTAGGACATTTGAGAAGTGTTTAATTAGTAAGTATTTACCCAACGCCGGGTGAAACCGGGTAACCCAGCTAGTACCATAATATAGTTCTTATTATTTTTTATTAAATTTTGTTAATTTTACTTTGTAATGTAACGAATTAATTAATGGAATTAAATTAAAGAAGGTTCAATTGAGAAATAATTATTATTTATTCACGTTTGTGTGTTAGAATCAGCCGTAGTAATCATTCTAGAACACTACTCTAGAGAAGTAAACTAATGTTAGAAACTACCCTTATCATTTAGTAGACTATAGTCCATGACCACTTACTGGAGCAATTGGAGCTATAACCCTAGTATCAGGCCTGGTTAAGTGATTTCACTAAGATAATATATCCCTAATAGTTTTGGGACTAACAATTACAGTATTAACAATATATTAATTATGTCGAGACATTTTACAAGAAGGAACAAATACTACACACATTCCCCGTAACTATTGGACTACGCTGAGGAATAATCCTGTTTATTGTATCAGAAGTATTTTTCTTTGCCTCATTTTTCTGAGCATTTTTCCATAGAAGATTATCACCAAATGTAGAACTGGGAACTATATGACCTCCTCAGGGAATTATACCTTTTAATGCATTCCAAATTCCCTTACTAAATACAGCATCTGAACTACTTAATTTTCCACGTTTAACTAAAGATCAGCTCAAGATTTTATTCACAGGCTCGCATCAATTTTCACAGGCTCTATCTTACTTGGCCGAAATAATGGACGATCAAAATAATCTTTCAGTACAATATGTGAAATCATCACCTAATATCATTAAAGTAGAAATAAAATCAAGACATATAAATAACAGTCTATCGTATTTACATTCACTATATTTCCGATAGTACTGATTACAACAGTATTCGTTATTGCTGTGGTTGCCCCAATGGCAACCGTACAGTGGGATACTGTTCACATACAGCAGCTATTATTTATTATCTGTCACATGGACAATATTTGTCTAAAATTGTGCATCCTGCTGAGGTCCTAACTAAATTATTTGTATTCCAGTAGTAATTAGTTACAACAGTGATGATGATTAATATTTTTTGTTTCTGCTATTTTGATTAACACGAAAAATAATAAAAGTGGTGATAATTGTAAATATTGTAAATATTGAGTGATTGTTTTTTCTTTTCTTTTTGAATAATTATTCCAACTCTTTAAAATAATTACCTATGTTCTAACACAAGTTGGTGCAACACTTCGAAAAAAAAAATGTGATGTGGGTCTTATAACAAGGGTATACTATAAGGCGTGAATCACATTTTATTTTTTTTTCGAAGTGTTGCATGAACTTTTTTCTCACGCAGTTTTATGAGTAAAAATAAAAATAAGGAGCATAACATATATTATTTTCGTGATTTTAAGTCTCAGAGAACACGAAAAAAAAAATTATAACTTATTTATTTTTTTTTTTTATATAAAAACTAACTAGAAATTTAATAAAATTATATGATATACTCTGTGTGTAACCTAAAGCCTCGAATTGGTCTCACTTCTCTAGCTTAATTAGTTTTTGAAATTAAAAGGCTTTCAACTGTGATACACAATTGCCGACCAGTTCAAAGAAAATTCGAGAGGAGATGTGAAATAAAAGATTTCAAAAATAGATTTCTAATGTAGTCTATTTAGTTCGGTTAAATCTGACCAATAATTTCACAAACTGATTTTGCTTCCCTTTACTCCCACTTCCAACAGATTTCAAATAGATACTTTCGATTTTGTAACGAACGCGCCGATTGCCAATTAGTAAGTGATTCTTCTCGTCTTCTGATCTTAGGTCCAGTGAACCTTCCCCTCGTTCGAACATTCGCGAAACATTCCATATTTGGTATGTTTCCTAAACATAACTGCATAACTGCAATGTTTTTACATGTCTAGGTAGAAAAACATCGGTACTTCCCCGATGGATCACTTGTCCCTTTTTAAGAAGTTGCAATAACTCTAGTACTTTTACCAAAATCGATCGAGAATCGATCGATTGTATCAATAGAAACTTCATATTGATTGATTGACAGTTCTAATGTAAACAAAGTGAAGTCGATAAAGTAAGGTAAGTACTTCCTAGCATTTTTACATAAAGGTTACGTTTGAAATAAATTAAATTGTGTTCTGTTGGAGAGTGGGTTACATATTTATGGATTTTTTTACATTTCTTCATTTCTTTTAGGAGTTCTAATTCAAATAACAAAAATCAAGCCTCAACATCAGCGACGGATCCCATATCAGATAAGTCATCAGATAAGTCATAAGATCTTTTTCTTTGTGCTGCCCTCTCATTACAGGTGACGACGATGAACTTATAGCGCCCTTGACTCGCTTGGACAGGATTAAGTGTGGGAGTGGGGATTTTTCGATTTAATTAATAATTCGTTTTGTGATATATATAAATCTATATATATATATATATGGGACATTCCACGTCAACCGGGCCACCTAAATGACCAAAAATCATGGAGACCTAGAAAATTGTTTTTGGGCTTAAATTTTTGGTCTATCTTTACTCTTCAGAAATTCACCTGGCGTTTTGAAAAATTCAAAATGGCGGATCCAATATGGCGGCCAACTTTTCAAAAATGAACGAAATTTGAATAAAAAAAATACTATGATATTCTGCATAAAATTCTAAGTAAGAAATGTCTTTTGCAAATTTTTGAATAAAATGGCCGTTTTTGAGAAAAAAATTCATGAATTTTAAACATTTTTATATAGGAAAAAATTCACAATTGGCATATTAGAAAGATTTAAAAAATACTCAGGTGTTAGGAGGTTGCTAGTGATGAATGCAATGTCAAATGTCAAAAAAAAACAAAATGTCGGATCCAATATGGCCAATATGGCCAATATGGATTTCATCAAGATAGAAAATTTTTAAAATTCATGAATTTTTTTCTCAAAAACGGCCATTTTATTCAAAAATTTGCAAAAGGCATTTCTTACTTAGAATTTTATGCAGAATATCATAGTATTTTTTTTATTCAAATTTCGTTCATTTTTGAAAAGTTGGCCGCCATATTGGATCCGCCATTTTGAATTTTTCAAAACGCCAGGTGAATTTCTGAAGAGTAAAGATAGACCAAAAATTTAAGCCCAAAAACAATTTTCTAGGTCTTCATGATTTTTGGTCATTTAGGTGGCCCGGTTGACGTGGAATGTCCCATATGTTTTTTTTTTTTTTTGTGAATCGTTGTTAGTATGTGTTGGCGTTACGAATTGGCAACCGGAAGAATGGAAATTTTCGCGATCGGTCTTTTCACGACGGAATTTTTCGTTTTCAACGTCACGACCCGAACGAGCCCATCTGATCCCGGATGTGTCTCCAATACTCGACCCAGAGCCCATCTGCTAGGTGGTAAATCCTCGTGTTTTATGAGGACTAGATCGTCAATTTTCACGTTCTCGGTTTGAGTTGCCCATTTTGGGCGTTGTTATTCCGAACTCCATCGCTTCCAAAAGCTCTGATAAAGCCTTTGCAGCAACTGCCATCTATCTAGTCGGTTAATATTGAGATCTAATAACGTTGGTTCCGGGGGGGTTATTAACGAGTCTCCGATTAAGAAATGTGCGGGTGTAAGTGGATTTAAGTCCTGAGGATCACTACTTCTTTCGCATAAGGGCCGCGATTTAAACATGCCTCAATCTGCGTCAGCACTGTACTGAATTCCTCGTACGTTAAAGTGTGATTTCCTAACACTCGTTTTAGATGGTGTTTTGTAGAGCGAACGCCAGATTCCCACAATCCACCGAAATGCGGAGAAGCGGGAGGGATAAAATTAAATTTTGTTCCATCCTTTTCGATTGCTTGCGCAATTTCCAAATCCAATTGATTGATCATCTCCTCCTGCAGTTTTGCTAAAGCTTTGCTAGCTCCCACAAAGTTCGTGCCACAGTCACAATAGACTTCACTGCACTTTCCTCTCCTAGCACAAAATCTCCGAAAAGCTGCTATGAAGCCGTCAACGCTCAGATCAGTCACCAGTTCTAAGTGGATTGCCTTAACCGCCATACAAATAAAAACTGCAATATATGCCTTATATTTCCTTGGGTTTCTGCCCTTGTGAGTTTTTAATTCAAAGGGCCCACAGTAGTCGATGCCAGTATGCGCGAAGGGTCGACTCATTCTGACTCGGGGCATTGGCAAGTTTCCCATGAGTTGCGTTTGCACGCTTGCCTTTTGCCTGTAGCACACTAAACATTTATGAATGTGGTATCGGATGGTGTTTTTCGCATTAAGGAGCCAATAAAGCTTTCCGATGGTATTCAACATTAGCTGAAGTCCCCCATGTAGCGTAACTTTGTGGATTTCATCGATAATAAGCTGGGTTAGATGACATTTATCAGGAAGAATTATGGGGTGTTTTTCGTCGAAAGACAGGTCTGCATTTTGGAGACGACCTCCTACTCTTAGCAAATGTTTAGAGTCCAGGAAAGGTTTGAGTTTTAAAAGTCGGCTTTTCCGTCCTACTGGTAAATTCCGTTTAAGCAAACTAAGTTCATCTTGGAAGTGTTGGAGTTGAGCTCGTTTTATAAGGACCTCCAAAGCTTCCTGAAGCTCTGCCACCTTAAGATAGGGAACATTTTCCTTAACAGCTCCTGGTTTTGAATTTCGACCGAATCGCAAGAGACGGGCTGTAACTCGTTGAAGGGTTCTTAATGATGAATACCTTGTCTCCCAGTCTAACGAAATAGCTACATGCACCTTCACACTTTTCCGCATTTCCAGCTGTGTAGTTTGTGTAGCTGCACTCTTTGGCCAAAAAGATTTACTGTTCGATAGCCAATCTGGTCCATTCCACCATAATTTATGATTTAATAGATCCGACGGAAGTACTCCGCGAGAAGCGCAATCGGAGGATAGACACTGTTTTGACTGGTGCGACTTTCGTTTTCGATGTAAGCAGATTTACGTGTCGTTTTCCAGCTTGATCTTTAATGCAAATATAAATAACTGCAGCATACGCGTCTGTGGAGGCATCAGAGAACCCATGGATTTCGACAGATGTATCAGTTTGTTGGAAATGAATCCACCGAGGTATCCTAATCTTCACCAAAACGTTAATTTCTTGCCTATATTTACGCCACTCGTTCTTGATATCTGGATTCACTCTCTCATCCCACTCGAGCTCTGCTTTCCACAGCTTTTGAATCAATATTTTCGCAAGTATCATGGAAGGGGATATCCAGCCTAACGGATCAAACAATTTGGATACTTCTGATAAGATACTTCTTTTTGTCCAGGTTGCAGGTTCTTGATCGAGGTACACCGAATAGGAAAAACAATCGGTAGATGGATTCCAAAGTATTCCTAGTGTGCGCACTGTTGCTTCTTCTTTGACTTGGAGTGGTAGATCAGTTTCTCGATGCGTTGGTGGTACAGCTTGCAGCAATTGCTCGTTATTTGAAGTCCACTTCCGTAACGAAAATCCCCCACCTTCCATCATTTCGATGAGCTGCTCCTGGGATTCTAAAGCTGATTCTATCGTGTCAGCGCCTGAGAGTAAATCATCAACGTAAAAGTCGGAGAGAGTTATTTTCGAAGCGATTGGAAATCTATCTTTTTCGTCTGTTGCCAATTGTTGGATTACTTTCGTTGCCAGATATGGGGCGGACTTCGTTCCAAAAGTTACGGTTAAGAGTTTATAATCCTCGGGTGGTAATTCAGGGTTTTCACGCCAGATGATTCTTTGGTATTCGGTATGGTGATCTCGCATTCTCACTTGGCGATACATCTTTTCGATGTCCGCCGTAAATACAAATTGATGTTTCTTCCAACGAAGTAACAAATTCGCCAACTTATCTTGCAGCACAGGTCCTTTCATGAGTCTGTCATTTAAGGAAACACCACTATAAGTACTCCTTGAAGCGTCGAACACTACACGCAATTTTGTAGTGGAACTACTTTCTTTAATCACTCCGTGATGTGGTAGATAACTACAAGAATATGCTCGAAACTTGTTCTTTTTGCATGAGCTTCTTCGTCAGATGATACCTTGATCATGTGTCCCAATTTCAGGTATTCTTGAATGCAGTTGGTGTAGGCCTCTTTCAAAGAAGGGTTTTTTCTAAATTGAGACTCCAACTGATAAAATCGATTGAGGGCGATGTTGCGAGACCGGCCAAGATAGCTCTTCTCTGTCTCTTCTTTAAAAGGTAGCTCCACTTCGTATCGGCCGCTAGGCAAACGCTTGTATGTATTGGCAAATAAGTCCTCACACATTTGTTCTTCTGCAGTATAAATTTTGTTAATCGAGATTTCCTCTAACTCCCAAAATTTCTTTAATTGATTATTCAATTCGGTATACGTGTGGAAATTATTGATTGTGATTACTTTGGGTTTTACGCCGTCCGTTTTACCAATTAGAACCCAGCCAAATATAGTTTTCTGAGCTGTGGGAGTCCCATTGGTACCTTTAATTAACCCATCTAACATAATTTCCCCATAAACATCAGCTCCAAGTAATAAATCTATTTCATTAGGCTTATAAAACAGAGGGTCAGCTAACTCAAGCTCTTTAATGTGATCCCAATCATGCTGTGTGATGGGACTAGATGGTAAGATATTAGTAAGATCCTTTAAAACTAATCCAGAGACAGCGATAGTTTTATCTCCATGCAAAGGCTTTATTTTAAACCGAGCTTGATGGTTGGATTGACTAATAGAGCTTTTACCAACTCCATTGATCTCAGCATAGATAGATTCCCTTTTGAGCTTCGTTTTCTGAACTACTGCTGCCGTAATAAACGAACTCTGAGAGCCCTGGTCAATTAAAGCCCTCACAACATGCTCTTCCCCAAATGGTGTTACAATTTTTACCAATGCAGTTGCTAAAAGTACTTGATTTCTACAGGTTCCATTAGTGAATAATGATGTAGTTTGGCTTTCGTTATTCGGAATGAATTCGCGAGAAGCTGGGGAAAGAGAGCTTTTAGGAGAAGTTTTCGAAAGCGTGGTTGTAGCAGCTACTGTCGAATTACTAGTTGATTGACCTACGTCTGCGCGTTCTACCGATGATTGAGAGAAGTCTCCACTCCTCCGGTGGAGAAGAGAGTGATGACGTTTCTGACACTGAAAGCATGATTGCTTACTTGGGCAATTCGCTAAAATATGGCCAGAACCAAGGCAATTTATGCAAAGTCCCTTGGACTTTACAATATCTAAGCGTTGCATAGCATTTGCCTCTGAAAATTTAGGGCATTGGCGAATGCTATGATTATTTGAACAGATGATGCATTTTGATTTAGTCGTTAGTCGTCGTCTCTGCCTGCTGAATTGAGCTCGATCTCTACCACCTCGTTTTGCAGAGATAGCCTCCAGAGTACGGAAACGCGTTTGCAAAAAGCTTTTTAATTCTTCCCAAGCCGGTAGATCATTATGTTTGCTCACTTGCTGCTCCCACAACTGATGAGTTTCAGAGGGTAATTTTTGTACAATTAGATACACCAGAATAGGATCCCAGCTATCGATAGTAATATCCAAGTTTTTCAAGGCCTGCAACACCTCCGTGGTAGTATCAAGTAAACTTTTAATTCCTTGACTTGATTCAGTATGTAGTGAACTTTGGGAGAGTAAAACTTTTAAATGGGTGTTAACTAAGACAGGTTTATTATCATATCGCTCAATCAAAAGTTGCCATGCGGAATCGTAATTATTCTCCGTAACTTGAATATGTTTTAGGAGATTTTCAGCTTCCCCGCTGAGATGAAGTTTTAGATATTGCAGCTTTTGAACCGACGATAAGGATTTATTATTATGAACAAGACTTTTAAATAGATCGTGGAACGTTGTCCATTTACGATAATCGCCGCTGAACTTTTCTAAAGCTATTTTCGGTAGCTTTAGAGCATTATGCGATTTTGCCTCCTCAAGGGATTTCGATTGTAGTGGAGAAGATTCTGAACTATTGGGAATTTTTTGTTGGAACGCCTTTTTGAATTGTTCTTCAATGGAAGTATAATTCTCCATGAAAAGGTCTTCGACTTCTGAAAAAATATCGTCTGTAATATAGTTTTGGTGATCCACTCCTGGATTGGAGTAGCTCAGCACAAGAATTTCCATATGACGGGTCTTGAAATTATCCCATAATTTTTGTAATTCAAGAAGCTTTCTCGTATAATAAGATTCTGTGCGTCGGGTTGGACCATCCTTTTTGTAATTTCGGATTGATTTACACATCATATCTCTTTGAGCCATTTGCAGCAGTATTAACTCCTCCATGACGTTCAGCAAATTATATCCACCACCAAGAACAAAGATGGGCTTACCTTGATAAAGAATTTACGCTGATATTCGATGCTGTTGAATATAATATTTCTGTCTTTGCGATTCGCGTACCGTTATTGATACCGAACTGCTACCGGTTTTCTTCTATATGACCGTTATTGATACCGAACTGATACCGGTTTTCTTCTTTATGAACAGAGTTCAAAATTTTCCCGATTTAACTCCCGCAAGTTTAATCACAAAGTGTTCACAATTAATGTTTACTGATTTCACAAATTTTTATCGTTTTCACAACGTTTCTCGAATTATCCGGCTCGAAGGACCAATAAAAGGCTTTCAACTGTGATACACAATTGCCGACCAGTTCAAAGAAAATTCGAGAGGAGATGTGAAATAAAAGATTTCAAAAATAGATTTCTAATGTAGTCTACTTAGTTCGGTTAAATCTGACCAATAATTTCACAAACTGATTTTGCTTCCCTTTACTCCCACTTCCAACAGATTTCAAATAGATACTTTCGATTTTGTAACGAACGCGCCGATTGCCAATTAGTAAGTGATTCTTCTCGTCTTCTGGAGCCTTATTATGAGAAACGAAACGAATTAGAAACGAAACGAAATTCACAAATCCGTATTACGAGAAACGAAATCGTTTCCACAGAAACGGTCGCCACCGTTTCTCGCTTCGATGGCATTTCAGTCATCGTTTCTGTGTCGCCAAGATGTCAGAAAAAATTCAGTAAGTCTTGTTAACATGTAAAGTAGTGCATAAAATTGCAAATTTAATTTTTATGTGTTATATACTACACATATATTTGAAGCGTGCATGGGTTTGATAATTTAATATTTATAGATCGAAAAAAGTAACAAAGGTCAAGCAGTATGAATTTATTGTCCATCACATGGAGAAAAGTGTGGATATAGCTCGAGGTATTGCTAACTCTGCAGAAGGGAAAAGAAAAGCATCCAATTTATGGGAGCAAATTGCAGCAGAATGTAATGCCGAGGGACCTCCTTTAAGAAGTGCTGAAGGATGGAAGAAAGTATGAATGATTATAAAGAATGAAGCACAGTCAGTTTCAAAATGTATGTATTTTTAGGTTTGAAGCGATTACAAATTTTTTATAAAAAAAAAATTACGAAATAATAAAGCACAAATTACGGGGACAGGTGGAGGTCCCTGCAAAATATATCATTTCGCTCCAATGGAAGAGAGAGTGATTGACGTAATGCAAATTAGGGAAGCAGTTGAAGGAATTCCAGGTGCTAAGAGTTTTGGAGCATCTTCTGCAGCTTCCAAGGACCTCGGTAGCGAAAATGAAGAGCTGCTTTTAGAAGAAGCAGAAAAACTTCTTGAGGATAATGTAGATGTGCAGTCAAACAGGGAACCCGAGAGGGAGGCAATAGATTTACCGAAAGAAAATAGGAAAAGGAAACGTGTAAAAGAAAAAGTTGAAGTAAATTCCAAATTGAAAATTTTAAAGCAACGAACCGACTTTCAGAAAGAAGTTCTTAAACAAATATCAACTTCCTTGGAGTCAATTAATTGTGCAACAAAAGAGAACTCAAAATGGATTAAAAAAATTTACAAGATTGAAGAAGAGAAATTAGCCGTTGAAAAAGAGAAGTTGGAAGTGGAAAAACAGAAATTAATTATTAAAAAGGAAAAACTGGAGTTACAAAAAGAACAGAATAATAATAAGACGAAAATAGAAGTTGAAAACCAAAGAAGATACTTGGGTACAATCCAAATTAAGCAGCAGAAATTAAACATTAAGGAGAGACAAATTCAGCTAATGGAAAGGAACACTAGCTGTGAATAGGTATTGCAATATGAAGACTGTTATGTTTTTTGTTTTGTTTTTTAATGAAAATGGTTATATTTATGTTATACATATAGTATGAAGAGTATTTATTTTTGTTTTAATTTTAATATTGCTTTTTAATTAAACATAGCATTCAGAACTTCGTTTCGCAGTCTTCTTCCGTCTTGATCAGCGTTCTCTTCATTGTTAACGTTGTGGGCGTCTTCCTCCAACTCAGTATGGATTGGTTCCACATTGGATACATTGTATCGTATACAAATGTTGTGAAGTGCTGCACATGTGTTTACAATTTGAACTGCTTTCAGTGGTGTGTAGTGAATTTGCCTAGCACCAAGCAAACAGCGAAATCGGTTTTTTAAGGGGGTAGTACACTTCTTAAGGCCTTTTTTTAAAGATTTTTTTTTTCATAGTTAACTTTATTTTGATCTTGCAAACTTTTTATATATGATACAACTAATATTCAAGAATATTAAAAAAAAATTTTTTTTTTTTTTTCTTCATAGGGCCCTAATATGGCTGCCTGAAGGTGACCCCTTTTTAATCTGGCCGGCATGATATCTCGACTCTGGAACGTCTTAAACAAACAATTCAAAGTGCATATTAAAATATAGATCAGTCGCTATCGTTCGAACTAGGATAAAAAATTTTGGTAAAAAAACAAGAAAATGGCGGACTTTTTAATTTTTCGGTCAGTTTTTTTTGCAAAAAATTGTTTAAAAAAAGGGTTAAACATTAACCGATTTTCAAAATCCTAGTTCGGACGAGAACTACACATGTATAGAGTATCCCATAAAAATTTGAGCCCGATCAGACCAATAGTTTTTTCAAAATCATGTCGGCCAGGTCAAAAAACGTGGTTTTGAGAAAAACGCGTTTAAAGTTTTTATTCGATCATTTTAAGGTGCGATAAGCGTAAGGCACCGCTACAAATGTGTCTATAACTTTTTTTATATATCGAATTTCTCAAAACGGTTTTGGGAGAACATTTCTGTGATATATTAGAGCACATTTATGAAATAAAAAAAAAATCGATTTTTTCAAAAAAGAGAAGTGTACTACCCCCTTAATACGCCGATCGTTCTTTCCACTAAATTGCGAGCTCTGGCATGCGTAGTATTAAATCGAGCTTCTCTACTTCCAGCATCTGCATTCCGAAACGGGGTAATAAGCCAGGGTTGTAGCCTGTATCCGGAATCGCCTGTAAAAAACATTTTAATAATTAATTATTGTACATTTTTGTGTATGTAATAATTCTACCTAGAAGCCAATTACTTGTGTTCAGTCCTCTATTTGTACGAAGATGGCGATGAATATCGCTTAGATCCCAGACATGCGAATCGTGCGAGGCTCCTCCAAATCTAGCATCCACTGACAAAATTTTCATTTTATGGTCACATACCTAGAAATATTTAATTTTAGTATTTATATTATAAAAGTGATTTGTGGCATTACAATCATCGTGTTAAGGCTGTGAAATCCCTTTCTATTAAAATAGAGATGCTCGTTCTCAACAGGCTTAATAATTTTAATATGTGTACCATCCACACAGCCGGTAACTCCAGGGAACCCGTATAATTCAAAAAAGTGGTGTTTAGTCATCTTCATTTCATCCTCATTAACTATAAAATTGATCCAAAGCGGGCAAATTTTTGTCTCAAATAAGTTAAGTACTTCGGATAAAACGAAGGACACACTACTTTGGGACATTGCGACATGAAAATCTTGCTCAACGCCTTTTTGATAGCCTCCTTCTGCGAAAAATCTTAAACTTGCGGCTAATTTAACCGCATTAGGAATTGCAGTTGAAATTGTTCTTTCTTCAAAGCAATCTGAAAGCTCGTCCAGTAAATAAGTAAAGGCAACTTTGTTAAGCCGAAAAAGTTGCATAAAACTATAAGAAAATATATTATACCTAGCTTTCAATAAATTTATTTGAAACTCACATTGTTTCCGGTAGCTCCAACGGATTTGGAGAATCTCGAAGTTTTCTTCTGGAAACAGCGACACTATCTTCACTTTCACTTTCCGATGACGAGAAAAACAATTCTACATTTGTTAACACTTTCACAAACTTTAAGACTTTGAAAAACTCCTGTCAATATAAAAGTAAATGACATTTAGAAGCTGTCAAATGTTACATTTCATGCAAACAGCTCCTTTTGGATATGGCAATACTTAAGTAACGAAACGATCGTTTCTTGTGATACGAAAGCGATTTCGTTTCGTTTCTTATTTTCGTTTCGTTTGAGGATTCGTATCGTTTCTCATAATAAGGCTCCTGATCTTAGGTCCAGTGAACCTTCCCCTCGTTCGAACATTCGCGAAACATTCCATATTTGGTATGTTTCCTAAACATAACTGCAATGTTTTTACATGTCTAGGTAGAAAAACATCGGTACTTCCCCGATGGATCACTTGTCCCTTTTTAAGAAGTTGCAATAACTCTAGTACTTTTACCAAAATCGATCGAGAATCGATCGATTGTATCAATAGAAACTTCATATTGATTGATTGACAGTTCTAATGTAAACAAAGTGAAGTCGATAAAGTAAGGTAAGTACTTCCTAGCATTTTTACATAAAGGTTACGTTTGAAATAAATTAAATTGTGTTCTGTTGGAGAGTGGGTTACATATTTATGGATTTTTTTACATTTCTTCATTTCTTTTAGGAGTTCTAATTCAAATAACAAAAATCAAGCCTCAACATCAGCGACGGATCCCATATCAGATAAGTCATCAGTTAAGTCATAAGATCTTTTTCTTTGTGCTGCCCTCTCATTACAGGTGACGACGATGAACTGGCCCAGCAGTCCGGCAGGTGACCGCGATGGTGATGACGACAACGAAACAGAAATATAGTATATGACTTTGAAAAATAGTCATGCGGTTATTTTTTTCCCATATCTCAAGATCAAAGCGAAAGCTGGTCGCGAAATATACATAAATTGAGTTTGTACATCAAGTCAATATTAAAACATAAGTTTCGATATAGGTTCCCATTTGGGGGCTGACTCGTCATATTTATCCGGCTTAACCCTTTTTCCAGCATGGGTTGTATATTTTTCGGAATTTATCCTTCCTTTACACCCAAATGGCTTTCCGATTCCTGATGTGGCCATACAGGCCCAGGTCATAATACTTCCGCCACCATGTTTCACTGTAGTGTCGAGGCAATCCGGACGAAAAGTTTCCTCTTTCCTCCGTCGCAGGAACTGTGCCCCAGTTTGGGCGAAAATCTGTAATGTAAACAAAAAAATGTAAGCAATTAAAAAAAAATTTGTTTTTCTTAATAGAAGAATATTTGTTTTTTTTTTTTTAAGTGAAGAAGAACAGTAGGCATATTTACCTCAATATTTGATTCGTCCGATCATACGACTTTTGCCCAGTCCTCGGCTTTCCAATTTTTATAATTTTTCGCCTATTCAATCCGGTTTTGCTTGTGTCGCAGCTTGGACTTCCAGCTGCGACATGCAGATCATCTGAAATAACAGAAAAAACAAAACACTTGTTTCTAATCTAGATTTGTACAAGAAATAATTAACAAACCTAATCGATGCCTTGGCATTTCCTCCTCGATTTGCAATAACGATGTCTTTGGCATTTCCTCAACGATTTGCAGAACAGCTGTCATTTGAAAGCGACAATTTTTTCTCGATTGCACACAGCGCCATCTGCATCAAAATTGGGAACTAATCATTTTTGAATTATTTGAGAATTTCAATCGCAGCAAATGCTCATGCCAAATTTAATATAAAAGGAGGCGAACTGCGAAGGATATTCATTCCAATTCCGGCATTGTTCGATGTTGGTTTCCCCGCATTTGGCAACGTTCGAATTGAAATCAAGGCAGGTTTCAACCGCCATACACCATATTTGAGCACTTTCAAAGATAGAATTTAGGCAGGTTTCCACCGCCACATATGCCGTAAATAACTCGTAGGTTGCCACCATAAGCTATTTACTGATCCAATACAACAAATATTAAGTTCCGATTTCGGGAATGTTCAGGTGTAGGTTTCCACCATATTTGAGCATTTTCAGAGTTAGAATTTAGGCAGGTTTCCACCGCCACAAATGCCGTAAATAGCTTGTAGGTTTCCACCATAAGTTATTTACTGGTTACAACAAAACATTGAATTCCGATTCTAGGGATGTTCGAGTGCAGGTTTCCACCGTGTTTTAACATTTTTGGAATTAGAGTCTAGGCAGGTATTCACCGCCAGTACGAACCACACATTAGCAATCTTTTTCTACGAAAAATATTGTTGATGCTACGCAAAAGTTAGTGCTGATAGGTTTTTAAAAGAAACAGACTGTTGGTATTCACCACAGTTTTTATATTCATCGGGTTGGCAATATCTCATTTAAATAATAATTTTTTTTCTTCTACAATTCCAGAAAACATCTTATTTAATTTTAATTAATAAGAATTATTTTAAGAAGTCAATTTTTGTTTGTTCATTTTTTATATATATTAATTTGTTAGTTTATTTGTAACTTTGCTTTTTTATATATGTATGTGTTGTTATATTTTTTAGTGAATTAATGTATTTTGTTTGTATTGACGAACTTAATTTTCTTTTTCTTTTTATATATAAAAAAAGTTATGTACCAAGCGTAAACAAGCGTGTTTCAAACCATATGATCCTTGATCCAACATTTTCCTATACTTCTTTCCTTTTAATACTATATTGCAGCTATAAGAGGCTGTAATATAAATGCTACAGGATAGACGCTGTAACATTGGGTCCTTCGAGCCGGATTTATTTGCGGCCAAACACGCTTGTTGAAAACATAACTTATTTCAATTTAGGGAAAAACTTGCAAACTTCAGCAAAATGTTAACTTTATTGAAAAATCAATTCACTTTAAAAGCTTCACTTAAGAGAGCACAAGTAAACTATTCAAAGACAGGCGACATAAGAAAAATCCCTAAGTATTTATCAGGTCGTATAGAACAGATTTCCACGTTCTGGTTAGATTTCCACAAAAATCATCTAGCTATAGAAGCCGCACATGAGCAAACGAACGAAAAGATATTAGAATTTGTTCAAAAGTACAACAACGAAGAAATTTATGATGAATTCGAAAAGACATATTTCGAATTCCTCGGGGAATAAGAGGAACTCCTTTACGAGAGAGGAAATAGTAAGAAATCCGCCGATTCAAATAGAACCCTAAAACAAGTTCAACCTGAAGGGAAGGTTGAAGTGAAACTGCCGTATAGATCTTCCGAAATTCAATGGAAATTACAAGACATTGACATCATTCCATGATATGTTCAGCTCACTCATTCACGAGGGTAACAGAATTCCAGATGTGCAAAAATTGCATTATCTTAAATCGTGTTTGAGTGGCGAGGCTGAACGAATTATTAAACAATTCGATATGGTAGAATCCAACTATGCTGCCGCATGGCAAAGGTTAATTGACTGCTACAATAACAAACGAGTATTGATAACGGCTCAATTAAAAGAACTTTTCAGTCAAACTCCAGTCAAAGGAGAATCACAAAGGGCTTTAAAGGATCTTTTAGACAATACTAAAGAATGCCTTCATAAGCTAAAAGCTTTAGACATTGTTACTTCGGAATGGGATCCGATAATCATTTTTCTATTGGCATTACTAGCTACGGCGTTGGTGACTATTAAGAGCAAAAAGGGAATATCCTCGACACTTCGTGCTCTTATAGATTTGGGCTCCCAAAGTTCATTCATAACAGAAGCTGCACTTCAAGCGTTAGAAATCAAAGGAGAGCCCACATACTTACAGATCGTAGGCCTTGGATCAACCAAGCTGGCAACATCAAAAACGGAGGCTTCATTTACATTATATTCAAACACCACACAGTTTCAATTATCGATGAAGGCATATGCTATTAAAAAGATAACTAATGTCGTTCCTCCTAAAAATATGCCAATAAACGGCTTTAAATACATTAAAGATTTACAATTGGAAGACCCAGAATATTTCAAACTTGGAAATATTGATTTATTACTGGGGGTGAATGTGTTCTCAAAAATAATTCGAAATGGCGTTATACGTGGAGAAAGCGGAACGCTAACGACACAAAACACCGAATTAGGATGGATCTCGTTCGGAGAAATTCCATCATATGAGAATCACAAAAACAACTCTAGTTTTTCGGCTTTTATCAATGAAAGTCCATCACTTGATGAATTGAACACCCAATTACAAAAATTTTGGGAATGTGACCAAATAACTAGCAGGCATTATACAAAGGAAGAGGAAGAATGTGAACAGTTTTATACAAAAGCTGTGACTCGTCTTCCAACAGGATAGTATCAAGTACGTCTTCCTTTCAAGAACAACAGTACACCAAAATTAGGAGATTCAAAAAGACAAGCATTGTCAAGGTTTCTCCAGTTGGAGAAAAAGCTGAAGCAAACACAGGACCTTTATCATGAATACTCCGATTCCATTAACGATTACACGGAACAGGGCCACATGGTTCCAGTACGAAACAAGGAACGTTCGTCTTATCATTGTGACTATTATTACATGCCACATCACGCGGTAATAAAAGAAAGCACAACTACGAAACTCCGTGTAGTGTTCGATGCTTCAGCCAGGTCAAGTAATGGACTAAGTTTGAACGAGCATATGATGACTGGCCCTACCATACAACCCAAGTTGTTTTCAACCCTTTTGAGTTGGCGGAGACACGAATTCACCATGACCGCAGACATTGAAGAAAAGTATAGGATGATTAAGATTCATCCAGAGGATAGAAAATATCAAAGGATTCTATGGAGAGATAGAATATCGACACAAATTGAGGAATTCGAACTGAATACAGTAACTTTTGGTACAACCGCAGCTCCATATCTTGCCATTCGTACGCTTCATCAGTTGGCACAAGATGAGAAGATCACATATCCTCACGCCTCAGAGGTGGTACTGCATGAATTTTATGTTGACGGCTTGCTCAGCGGTGCTGATAGTATACAGGAAGCAAGGGAACTTCAACAAGAATTATTCCTACTGGTGAAATCAGGAGGGTTCTGTTTGCGTAAATGAGCGGCAATTAGCGACAGCCTTCTGAAATACATTCCAGAAGAAAGCAAAGAAATTCAGCTTCCACTAAAACTATATGAGGATAAGCAAATCAAAGCGCTTGGAATACATTGGCATCCGGCCTTGGATTACTTTTCATACGCAATAGATCCAAGGGAATTTAACAAGCCACCGATTTCAAAACAAAATATTCTTTTGGAGATTGCAAAATTATACGATCCTTTGAGTTGGTTGGCTCCCTCAGTTATTGTTGCAAAAATTAAAATGCAACGTTTATGGTTATGTGACATTTCATGGGATGACCCGATTCCTGTGGAACTCGGAGACGAATGGAAGAGGTTTAAAGGCGAGTTATATCATTTCAATAACATCAAAATAACGCGATGGATATACACAAGTTCGTCGCAGATCAATTACCAATTGCACGCTTTCGCTGATGCACCAACAAAGGCATTTGCTGCATCAATATATATCAGAATAATTGATAAGAATCGAAATATACATGTTAATTTGTTGACTGCCAAGACGAAGATATATCCAATCAAACCGGTATCACTACCTCGACTGGAGCTGTGTGCCGCTGTGCTGTTAATTCGGCTTGTCAAGCAAATCAGGATTGATATGGATCTAGAAAACACATTACTATTGCTGGAGTGATTCCAAAATTATTTTTTCGTGGTTGAATAAATCTCCTCATCACTGGCAGACATTTGTAGCCAATCGTGTGGGCGAAGTACAATCTAACAACGGAAATACATGGAGTTATGTCTCTTCAAAGCACAATCCAGCAGATATTGCAACTCGTGGTATACCCCCGAGAAATCTAGCGGAGTGTTCGAACTGGTGGAATGGGCCGGATTGGCTACGAGAAAAAGAAGAAAATTGACATAACGTCCAAACACAGGATATTGAAACGGTAGTCGAAAAAAGGACACTTAAAACAAAAGTTTTTACGGTTGTTCATGACGACATCCTAATAGAAGGTGTTTCGTCATTTGAAAGACTGCTACGCATCACTGCATATTGCCAGAGATTTATAGGCAATTGCAAAAATAAAAACACACGAAGAGTAAAAATCTGACCATCAAGGAATTAATGGCAGCAAAACCTACAATAATCTATTGTGTACAACAAAGAACGTTTCATGAAGAAATTGAACGTTTGAAATCAAACCAATTGATTGCTAAATCTAGCAAAATACTCAAGTTATCTCCATTCTTAGATAACGAAGGGGCTTTACGAGCTGAAGGAAGGCTCACAAATTCAATGCTACCTTTTAACAGCAAATACCCAATTATATTAGCTAAAAAGGAGCATTTAACAGAATTACTTATCGAATACTTCCATAAGCTTTCGTTACATGGTGGACCACAGCTAGTCCTGAGCACTATGAGAATGCATGGGTATTGGATAATTAATGGCATGCACGCCATTAAAAGCAACATACATAAATGCGTGAAATGCATTCGCTATACAAACAAGCCGTTGACGCAATTAATGGGAGAACTACCAGCTGAACGAGTAACTCAAGCTCGACCATTTCAAAACGTTGGTTTGGACTATGCTGTCCAATCAACTTAAAAATGTCATAGAGGATCAAAGGGGTATAGGGGTTACATTAGCGTATTAAAGTCAAAGTCAAACATCTAGGGGTGGTATCTGATCTAACCACTGAGGCTTTCTTGGCCGCCTTCAGGCGTTTCACTGCTAGGAGAGGATTATGCTCCAAAATCTTCTCGGACAACGGTACTACATTTGTGGGCGGTGGAGGGTACTTCGCTCACATTTGAAGAATTAAATACCCTTTTAACACAAATTGAGGCTTGTGTCAATTCAAGACCTCTTACTACAGTGTATGGAGACACACCAAGTTTGGAACCATTAACTCCTGGTCATTTTTTGATAGGCACAGCCTTATTGTCTCCTCCAGAATCAGAAACAAGTAATCAAAGATCCTCTTTGACAGACAGATGGAAACACATTCAACAATTACGACAGAGTTTCTGGAAGAGGTGGAGCAACGAATATCTTTTCGAATTGCAAAAACGACAAAAGTGGAATTCTTTTGGACCGAACTTGGAAATAGGGCAAATTGTAATTTTAAAAGATGAGAAATTGCCACCCCAGAGATGGAGGTTGGGTCGAGTCGAAAAAGTTCATCATGGCAATGATGGAAAAATTCGAGTAGTTACTATAGCAACGGAATTTACCAAAACACAAAGGCTAATTAACAAAATAATTCCTTTATTGACAGAACCAGGTAAAATGCAGGACATTCTGGATGTAAATTTTGATGATGCGATGCAGACTCCACCTCAAACGCCACCACGAGAAGCCAGCCAGATGCAATTGCCGCCTACGCCAGGTAAAATCATCGACTGGAAGAAGATAAGGTCGACGAAGAATGGTCTTGTCAATTGTCTTGACCATTCCCAGTGTCAACCTGGTAGCGTTTTGCCCAGTGCGTCAACCCACGCGACCTCGAATTTAGGCGCCTCAGATTCCGTCCCAACTTCGCAAGCTCTTCAGTTGCCTATTGTGCAGGTCTCTCAACAAAAAGAGCGGGAAAACTTTGCCACGGGGACCAAACTGGACCATCCACCCAAACGGCATCACGAGAGTGACGTCCGGGCGCTGGCATTGTATTTAGTAAATAGGGACATCAGCCGTTGTGCAGCCAGGCCAACCACGGGACGACCACCACCAAGGATGAAGGAGATGAGGGTTTGCGACCTCATGACGCAAACATGATTCCCATTAAGACGCAAACATGATTCCCATTAAGGAGATAAGGGAGTCGACGCGAAAGCGTCACACTGTCTTCCTGGAAGAGGGAGGAAAAGTACGGCTGACCATGAGAGGGACCAAATTAATATGGTACAACCTTACTAAAGACTGGTGAGTATTATCGTTGAGGGGGTAGAATTCTTCGGCTTCCAGCTGCGACATGCAGATCATCTGAAACAACAGAAAAAACAAAACACTTGTTTCTAATCTAGATTTGTACAAGAAATAATTAACAAACCTAATCGATGCCTTGGCATTTCCTCCTCGATTTGCAATAACGATGCCTTTGGCATTTCCTCAGCGATTTACAATGACAGAACAGCTGTCATTTGAAAGCGACAATTTTTTCTCGATTGCACACAGCGCCATCTGCATCAAAATTGAGAACTAATCATTTTTGAATTATTTGAGAATTTCAATCGCAGAAATCCTTGCTCATGCTAAATTTAGTATAAAAGGAGGCGAACTGCGAAGGATATTCATTCCAATTCCGGCATTGTTCGATGTTGGTTTCCCCGCATTTGGTAACGTGAGAATTCGAATCAAGGCAGGTTTCAACCGCCAGGTAGGTTTCAACCACCATACACCATAAATAACTTGTAGGTTTCCACCATGAGCTATTTATTGGTTACAACAAAACATAAAGTTCCGATTTCGGGAATGTTCAGGTGTAGGTTTCCACCATATTTGAGCATTTTCAAAGTTAGAACTTAGGCAGGTTTCCACCGCCACATACACCGTAAATAACGCCATTACGAACCACACATTAGCAATCTTTTTCTACGAAAAATATTGTTGATGATACGCAAAAGTTAGTGCTGAGAGGTTTTTAAAAGAAACAGGCTGTTGGTATTCACCACAGCTTTTATATTCATCGGGTTGGCAATTTCTCATTTAAATAATAATTTTTTTTCTTCTACAATTCCAGAACACATCTTATTTAATTTTAATTAATAAGAATTATTTTAAGAAGTCAATTTTTGTTTGTTCATTTTTTATGTATATTAATTTGTTAGTTTATTTGTAACTTTGCTTTTTTATATATGTGTTGTTATATTTTTTAGTGAATTGATGTATCTTGTTTATATTGAAGAACTTTATTTTATTTTTATTTTTATGAATAAAAAAAGTTATGCACCAAACGTAAACAAGCGTGTTTCAAACCATATGATCCTTGATCCAACATTTTCCTATACTTCTTTCCTTTCAATACTATATTGCAGCTATAAGAGGCTGTAATATAAATGCTACAGGATAGACGCTGTAACAGCTTGTTTCGCTCAGAAAACCATGGATTTTTACTTGCCTTGCAACCACGTAGTCCTGCGCTTATAAGTCGTCTTCTAACTGTTACTGCAGAGAAACTAGCTCCCGCTTCATCCTGAAGATCTGCAGCGAGATCTTTCGATATTTTTCTGCGGTTCCGAAGAGACATCAATATTAAAAGACGATTCTGCCTTGTTGTGGTGGCACGCTTTCGTCCGGTTCTGGGCTTATTTTCGAAGGATTTAGTCTCCTTACACCTTTTGAGTGATGTTTGTACAGAACAATGTGAGCACTATATTTTTTTTGCAATAGCTGTTTGACCAACACCTTTTGCGTCCAAAATAATTATTTCTGACCTTAAAGACTGGCTTAGTTCTTTAATTGTTGCCATTTTATCACCTTTAACACTTCCTTATTAAAAACTTAATACCAATTTTGAAAATAACTTGAAACCGTTTCTAAATTGCAATTTATCGCATCTGAAGCGTCTCCAAGGGGCAGTTGGTAATGAAAAACACCAAGAGACACTTTATTTGAGCTATATGGCTCACTCTTTATTGTTAACAGACAATTGTACATCCAATCACACACCGAACGCAAAGTCTGAATGGCCGCGTCGTGGTATCAGGACTTGCTTTCTGACAGCCCGAGCGCGCTGGGTGGCGGATGCCGGAACCTCGTGAAGCAGGGCTGCCACAACCACTCCCCCTCCAGTGAGCTGGTTCGGAGAGGAAGGGAACGAAACCGTCCTTCTAGGGGTTACCGATACCTGTGGCGTTGAAACAAGTTGAGGTTGAGTTGATGGGGCCGTGCCCGGGTTGATAAGGAAGGCCGGCTTGAGGCGGTCCACTGAGATAGCCTTCTCGACCCCATTGATGCGAATGATGAAGACTCGATCATTGACCCGCTTGATCACCTCATGTGGTCCAGAGTATGGAGGGTCAAGTGGTCGCCTGATAGCGTCTATCCTGAGAAAAACGTGCGAGCACGTGTGAAGGTCCTTGAGGATGAAACAGCGCGGTCGCGTATGATGAGCAGTTGGTGTAGGTCGCAGTTTCCTGATGTGCTCACGAAATTTTTCCAGAAAGGTACTAGGGTTGGCCGTCTGATTTGTGGTGACAAAGAATTCACCGGGAATTCTTAGACTAGTACCATAGGAAAGCTGTGCCGGAGAGGCATTAAGATCTTCTTTAATACAAGTTCGAAGGCCGAGCAGAACCGTTGGAAGTAGATCAGGCCACGGCGCTGGAGAATGGAACATGAGGGCGGCCTTGACGGTACGATGCCATCTCTCAATGAGGCCATTGGACTGAGGTCGGTAGGGTGTTGTGTGGATTTTGCTGGCTCCTATCATGTTTGCGAGAGCTGTAAATAACTTGGACTCGAATTGAGTTCCTTGATCGGTTGTAATAGTGAGAGGAGTACCGTACTGAGCAATCCAGTGCCCATAGAAAGCAGTAGCCACCGTGTCAGCCTCCATGTTGGCAAGAGGCACAGCGACAGGCCACCTCGAAAATCTATCGATCATAGTGAGGCAGTAGCGAAGACCCCTGACACTAGGAAGCTCGATGAGATCCAAGTGCACATGGTCGAACCGATTGCCAGGTACATCAATGTGCATCGGCGCAATGCGGTAGTGTCGCTGCACTTTAGACCTCTGGCACGCAAGGCACTCACGCGACCAGCGCAGGGCATCACGCCTGATACCAGGCCAGATGAACCTCTCCTTGAGAAGACGGGTCGTAGCTCGGCCGCTAGGATGAGCGGGGCCATGGACGATGTCGAAAGCACATCTACGTAAAGAAAGTGGAATGAATGGTCGAATCCGACCTGTGGAAATATTGCAATAGAGGGGGCACTCCTCAACAACGAGCTCTTGCGGCTTAAGTGCTGACTGATCTTTTATCTGCTCCAACTCCTCATCATCCTGTTGAGCTTCATAAATTGTCTCTGCATTTAACACTTGTGGCATGGAAATTGCGTTAATGCGCGAAAGTGCGTCTGCAACAATGTTGTTTTCACCGCTGATATGAATAATTTCAGTAGTGAACTGAGAGATGAAACTCAGCTGATGCAGCTGTCGAGGCGAAGCCTTGTCCAGTCGTTGTGAGAAGGCGTAGACAAGAGGCCGGTGATCAGTCCTGACAACGAAGGGGCGACCCTCGAGGGTGTGCCTAAAAAAGGACTTGGCCAAAAAAATACCCAGAATCGCCAGCAACGAAATGTATACCAATGTGTTCAGTAAGTTGAACATATCACGTCACCAAAAAATCAGCCTTCTAAACCATGTACATAGTATAGGAGTTATGAGCCTAAATAAGATAATTGGAATCATAGTAGTTACATTCATTTTTATTGAGTTTTTTTGAATATATCACTATTACAGTGTTATTAAACGATGATATATTTTATTATAGTATATATTATATTTATAAAGACAGAAATATATAATAATAATTATTATATAATTATATATATATATACAGGGTGTCCAAAAATACCCGGCCACCTCTTCTAAATCAGGCAAAAACATTTTTTCGTCAAGGCGATTACTCCATTTAAGTAAAATGGATATGCTCTATCGACTGGCGCTATACCTACTTCCGGTCTGAATATTCCACTTCCGGTAGGAGGTGGAGGCAAGAAAGTCCCCATCTAAACCCAGCATGCATAAGTTATGGCGTATAATGTGAATTCGCTTTAAAAAAACTCAATTCCGCTGTTAAACGGACTACTTCCTGTCTGAATACTCCACTTCCGGTAGGGAGCGGAGGCGATAAAAACCCCATTTAAACCCAGTGTATAATTATGAAGTCGAAGAGATTATCAAAGGTGATGCACCTTGATATTGATATTGATTATTCTACGGTGATACACCTAGAATATCTAGTTTTGAACGAAGGTAAGCGAAGGTGATGCACCTAGCTTACTTGAAGTCGGAATAAAAACGCTGTTTTCGGGCTGTAAAAACCAACTACTTTATTGTTCCCAATCAATCGACTTAAATAATAATAAATTGCTTAACTTATAAAAACGTGACTTACTTAGGTGCTAACGGTGCAAGTGCATACCATAAAAAGTGCAATCTAGCATATTACAAAAGTGCAACTAACTCTACAGGTGGATGAACTCATGACGCAGCTGAATTAAGTGCTGTGTAACTATGGGGATTTAACATTCTCCCCGCCTTGAACGAATGTTCAATGCTATACTTCTACACTAAAATCTAAATTATGTGTTGTTCTGGGAGCTGGTACCGGAGATGTCTTCAGTGTCTTCTCCTTAATCTGTTTTGCAATCAGGTATATGATGATAGCCGTTATCAAAGCTGCACATAGGTATCCAACTATGGAATTATGCATATGATAGTTGTGTATTTTTGCTGGGAGTTCTACCTGTTGCGCGACCAGTTGTTCATGGATGCGATTGAGTGCTTCTTGTTGACTTTGGTATTCCACAGACGCGTTCCTGTCGATGATCTATCTCTGAGTTGTAAAGTTGGCCATGGAGATATTGGGCAGCAAACTAAATTGACTGTAGGAAGCCTCTATTTCTTTCATGTACGTGTTTTGACCTTGTATCGTGAAGGACTTTTCTTTGACAATACAGTTTGGCTTTAACCTTAGCAAACCCGAGCACCTTAGCTGTATTGCTTTCAGTTGATTTCCGCACACAGCGCTAAGTAAGGTATCTCTTTTAGCGGCAAATATCCATTGGTTTTTGTCGGATAGTTGGGTAAGGATTGGACTAGTCTCTGATTCCTTCAACTGGCAATCTGATGTCTTTGATATATTGTTGAAGAGACTAAGTTCACACGCTGCGACATTAGCTCCTCGATGATATATCGGATGTTGCTGATCACATATATAATCCTTATAGGTCGCAATTTCCTTACACTTCGATAACTCGTGTTCAAACAGTAGGTAGTAAGTGTCCCGATGGTGGTTGACTGCTAGGTAATCTTCGTGAATTTTTACCTCTAGAAGTGTCTTGTTTACTAGAAATGGTACTGGAAGTACTCGAAATAAATTGTATTTTTCCAACTCAACAAGTGGGAGTTTAATCCTAAAGATCACCTTTTTATTCACGATGCGTGCTTCGGCTGTCATTAGATGATACATATACATAACATTGTACTCCGTGGGTAACCTACGAGATGGTGATAAGTAGCTTCTGATTTTAGTTATTTCCTGATGCAGTTGGTGAGGCGTTAATAGTAGCGGACTGATTTTTCCATGATGGGCATCCGTTAGTACGTCAATTATGGACGTTTGTATTCGTTGTAAGCTCATGTGTATGAGCGTCATTTGGACCGATAACGATATGAAGATTTGATACAGTCTTTGCTGCAGAAGACCGCCTGTGTTCGTGTGAATACGGCGCTCTAATTCGGTCAATTGGTTTTCTAGGCTGTGAAACTTTTTCTCCGCGGCTACCTGGTCTCGTTTTATTATATTAACCGTTGAGTCTATGATGGATGTCTCATTTTTGAGTAGTGACACGAGGTGGCCTTCATTTTGTTTTACTTCTTCTATTGTTTTTGCCATATTTTCGGCATACTCGCTATCTAGGACTCCAAATAGGGAGCTAGCGATATTTCCCACAAGATTAAATGCTCCTATTTTTGCTCTGTTCTGGGTGGAGTTATTCCACAAGAGCTCGTTTTCAATCTCTAATTCTTCTCTGATGTGAGTGAGCTGGAGAACAATTTCAGAGCACGTACTATCCAAGGCAATTTGTTTGCACAAGTGTTCTAATATGCCCGTTCCATTAACTAGTATGACGTATTCCCTCCAGTAGTATGTGAGATCATAGTAGACAATTAAATTCCAATCAGTTGATGTGAGACTTACTGACCCTATTTGGTCAAAATGAATAGCTGGTTGTGCCGGAAATTGGCTAACTTCAATTGTGTCGGCTTTAGCAAACGGCAAAATTAGGCAAGCCGCGAGTAAGGCTATCATACTCATGCCTCCTACTCTACGCCTCTTTGGGTTTGGTGATTCCCTGTCTTCGCCCTTTTTGTACGTTGAGGTTATGGAATGATCTGTTGTAGCGCTGTTGTCTTCGCTTGCTGGTGTGTGAATTAGTTCCGGGGTGTCTTCATTGTCACTATCTTCTTTAGGGATGCTCGATTCTTCTACGTCCTCTTGACATGGCAGAGGTGCGAGTTTGTGAATCGGTCGACGTAAAATGCCGCTTTTCGTCTTAATTTCTGCTACTCGGGTAGCTCCGTCTTCACCTTCGAATGTCTTGATCACTCTGCCCAAGGGCCACTTCATAACCGGTACATTGTCTTCCTTCAAAACCACTAGTTCATTTAGTTTAATATTCCGGCAACGGTGTTTCCACTTTGACCGACACTGCAATTCATTCAGATATTCTCGAGACCAACGCTTCCAGAATTCTTCCTTCAGATGCGTGATGATTTTCCAACTTTTTGTTAAGCTTGTCCTTAACGGCTCTGCTCGCGCATCAATCGAGGATGTCAATGGTTCGCCAATTAAAAAATGGCCTGGTGTAAGTGCACCGAGATCGTTCGGATCATTTGACATTTCCGTGAGCGGTCGGGAGTTCAAAATGGCCTCTATTTCGATTATTATGGTTTCCAATTCTTCATAGGTAAGACTTGCTGCGGTAACGCTCCTTTGCATTAGATATTTTGCAGACTTCACAGCGGCCTCCCAAAGTCCGCCGAAATGTGGTGCTCTGGGTGGAATAAATTGGAAATGGATACCTTTGCTTGTACAAACTCTCTTTATTTTTTCTTCAGCAGCAGGTTTATATATGGAGTGTTTGAGGTCTTCCAACTGGTTCCTTGCCCCCACAAAATTGGTAGCGTTGTCACAATAAAGGTTTGTACAACGTCCTCGTCTGCCAATAAATCTCTTGAGCGCTGCTATGAAGGCATCTGTTGTTAAGTCACTGACTACTTCAAAGTGCACCGCTTTAGTCGCAAAGCAGCAGAATACCGCAATGTATCCCTTTGTTGGTCTTTTTCCCCGTAGCCGATAATGAATCGAGAATGGTCCACAGAAATCTACACCCGAATTTACAAATGGTCGAGCCGGCTGTACTCTTGTGGCGGGTAAATTTCCCATGATCTGTGTCATCATCTTGGGCTTGGCTTTGGCGCAGCGAAAGCAATGATGTACCACGGTCCGGGCTAACTGCTTTCCCTTTATTATCCAGTAACGTTGTCGAGAAAGATTCAGTAGTGTCTGTTGTCCCACATGTCTGTTCTCCTTATGTATGTCTTCCAAGAGCAATTTTGTAAGAGGGTGAGCGTATGGCAGCACCACTTGATGCCGTACATCATAAGGCAGTTCTGCGGCTGATAACCGTCCTCCAACGCGAATGATTCTTTGATCATCTATAAAGGGAGTCAGCTCCGCCAATGAACTGTTTTTACTCAATTCCTTGTTATGCTTCAATTGGTTTAGTTCTTCCGGAAAACCTTCTGATTTCATTTCCCTTATAATAATCTTCAAGGCGTCATTTATTTCTACGGGAGTCAATGCCAATCCCTCGCGTGGTTGCCTTTGATCCTTACTCTTGGTGGTGAGGAATGTCTTAAATCGGAGCACATACGCCAAGATCCTTTGAAGTCTCTTGAAGGAGTTATGGTGATTGATTCGCTCCAGCACCTCTTTGGCGCTGGCTGATCTCGCCGCTATGCTCACTGGCAATGCTATGCGCTTTTTCTCTAATTCACATGAAGCCTTTTTGCAGTATGGCGCCGGCCATAATGACTCTTTTCCGTGCAGGAATAATGGCCCATAAAACCATATATTGCTCTCCTTTAATTTTTCCGATGTTATGCCTCGTGACAGCAAGTCTGCAGGATTTTCTGCTGATTTTACATGTCGCCATTGGTGTGTAACGGTTATAGTTTGAATCACCGCAATTCTGTTCGCGACAAATGTTTTATAAGATGACGACGACGCATTGATCCAGGCCAACACGATTTCGGAATCAGTCCAAAAATAAGTTTGTGCTTCATGGAGATTTAGGTCCTCCTTTATGCGTTTAGTTAGTTTGGTGGCTAATTCCGCTGCGCACAGTTCTAACCGTGGAAGAGTGGGCCTTTTTAGAGGTGCAACCTTGGACTTGGCGCACAGCAATCGAACAGTAATGATTCCTTGTGCGTTTTTGGACCGAACATAAATTGCTGCACCGTATGCTTCTTCGGAGGCATCTGCAAAGGCATGAAGTTGTATATCTTTCGACGCTGCTTGCATAAATACATGTCGTTGTATCGGTATGTTGTTAAGATGTGCTAATTCTTGCTTGTACTTTGTCCATTTTACCTACAATTCTTGTGGAAGTTCTGTATCCCAGTCAAGTTGAAGAAGCCACAATTTTTGTAAAAACATCTTGGCTGTGATAACCACTGGAGCCATAATTCCAAGTGGATCAAATAACTTTGCTATGTCAGACGTAACGGTCCTCTTACTGAGCCTTTGCCCTTCCGCTAAGTTGATTTTTATACAAAAGTGATCCGACTTCGGAAGCCATGTCAAGCCTAGTGTTTTTACTGATTCCTCACGTTCGCTATTGAAATCCAGTTGTAGCTCTTGATCTTCAGCTTGAATTCGTTGCAGTAATCTGGGATGATTTGCACACCATTTCCGTAAGTTGAAACCGCCTTCTTCCAGTAGCTTGATTAGTTCCTCTTGAATTTGGAGTGCTTCACTTAAGCTGTTGGACCCGGACATAACGTCATCCATGTAGAAGTCCTGGCGTAGTATCTTAGCCCCTAATGGGTATATTGACGACCGCTCTTCCGCCAGTCTTTGTAAGCACCTTGTAGCTAGGTATGGGGCTGATGCGGTGCCATATGTAACTGTATTGAGCATGTAGCACTGAATGCTCTCCGAGGGATGATTCCTCCAAAGTATTAGTTGGAATGCCCTGTCCTTTTCGTCAATTAATATCTGTCGGCACATTTTTTGGATGTCAGCCGTAAACACATAACGAGGCATCCTGAATCTTAGCAGAATTGAGAATAATTCATCTTGAATTGTTGGTCCCACACAAAGAATATCATTCAACGAAAGGTTGCTAGAGGTCTTTGCTGATGCATCAAAGACTACTCGAAGTTTCGTTGTGGTGCTATCAGGCTTGAGCACACAATGATGCGGTAAAAAATAGCATGTTGATTTTATTGTGTCTAAATCAACAGCTTGCATATGGCCCAGCTTTAAATATTCATCCATGAAGGCCGTATATTGCTTTCGTAATTCTTCCGATCTTTGCAACCTTTTTTCCAAAGCTGCGAATCTTCGTAGAGCTATATCCTTAGAGTCCCCTAATTTCTGCGGATCTTCCATAAATGGTAGTTTCACAATGAATCTTCCTGTGTCATTTCTTCGAACTGTTTGAGTGAAAATGGTTTCACAGCGTCTTTCTAGTGGAGAAAGAACTGGTTCTCCAGCCTCTACCTCTTCCAGTTGCCAAAACTTCTCTATTTTTTGGCTAAGGGTCTCGTCCTCCGTGCATATCGCACATGCAGGGGCCACTTGTGATAGCTCATTAATTTTTCCTATCACTACCCAGCCAAAAACTGTATTTTGCAATGTTGGAAGCTTCTCTCCCAAACTTATCTGTCCGGTTGAAAGAATGTGTGGGTAGAATTCAGCACCTAAGAGAAGGTCAATTCGAGCCGGTTGATTGAAGTTTGGGTCCGCGAGGTCTATATTCTGTGGAATGGCCCATGATGAAATGTCAATTGGAATTGTTGGTTGATATGCTATTATTTGTGGCAATACAAAGGCTTCCAGCCTTTGCGAGAACTTATTGACTCTAGATTGCATGAGCACGTTTATTCTATTCCGCGACTGTTGTGTACTATTCCCGATTGCATAGATGCTTAAGCAATCGTTGCTACCACTCAGTCCTAGACGTTTCACTAATCTTTCCGTTGCCAAGTTGACCTGTGATCCGGAGTCTAAGAGCCCTGCATTCTACAATGTTTCCTTGTTTATTAACCAATCTCAATATTACTGTCCCCAATAATATATATTTTTGTTGCTTCTTGTTTGTTATTGCAGCGACTGTAGGTGGTTCCTCAATGCCTTCTTGATTTGCAAACGAGTTGTTCGATATCTTTGGTGCAATTTCCTTGTCCTTCTGTTTTGTTAAATGTACCAAGGTATTGTGCTGTTTGCCACATTTCGTGCACCCGCGTGCTGTGCAGTCGTTGGTACTGTGTCCGTCCTTAAGGCAATTAACACATCGGTTGTTTTTTCGCAGTATCGTCAGCCTTTCACTGGGGCTTAATTTTAAAAATTTGGGGCTTGCGAAAAGGGGATGGTTCCCTTTGCACGCTATGCACGTTGCTCTTGAGGGTTGTGTTATAGATGTTAAGGTAGCCTTTCGGCCAAAATGTTTTCGCTGGTCTTCTGGTGTCTTAGATTTGTTTCCTAAAGCCTCCAAGGCCTGGAAACGATTTTGTAAAAATTCCAAAAATCCCTTAAGTGTTTGAAGCTCTCTCGGATTTTTTAGAGACTGCTCGTAAAGAGTGTGTGTCGTTTTGTCTAGTTTCCTGACTAGCAGATGTAATAAAATTGGGTCCCAGTTCTGAGTCGATACATTAATGTTTTCTAGTCCCATGATACATTCACGTGTGGTGTCATGCAAGGCCTTTATGTTGTTAGCAGATGCATTCTCCGCGTGATTTGCTTGTGATAGCAATTTGTTTATCAGGGCTGCCACGATTAATCTTGGGTTCTCGTACCGCTCGCATAGGATTTCCCAGGCTGCAGTGTAGTTCTCTTCTGTTAAGGAAAAGTGCCGAATAATTTTTTCTGCTTCTCCCCCAACATTCATTTTAAGGTACCAAATCTTTTGAATATTCGCTATCGGTTGCTTGGGTTACATTCCTTTAAATAGGTCTCCAAACTGTCGCCATTTTAAGTAGTCTCCATCAAATCGCGGAAGACTTATTTTTGGCAACTTCACAGCCGAACTTATATTTGACTGTTCTGACCCTGGCTCTGCGGAGATCTTTGCTCTTAATTTTATTTTGTAGTTTTGAACATCTTCTTCCAGTTGTGTGTATTCTTCGAAATTGAAGCCAATGGCATTTATATCTTCTACCAGTTCGTTAAGCGTTACATATTGTGTCTCCACCTCAGACCAATATTGTTCTAAATTCTGTAGCTTAACTTGATCAAATTGTTTGGGTTGGTTTTCAAACATGATGCTATTCAGGAGTCGTTTTAGTGTTAGACTGGTGCATCTGTGTCTTCTTAATAGTTTTGTGATCTCCTGCGCGACAGGAAAATCATCCATCTTCGCTGCATTAGTTTCCTTGAGTTGTTCTGAGACTTCAGTTACAACTTTAAAAGCACCCGATGGCATTGGATTGTTTTGTTTTTGCTTCACACTTTTTGATATGTGAGCCTCCGACGTCTCTTCTGCCTTAAATGAGGCAATTTGTTTCTCAAAATGCTGCCTGTATTCTTCATACAGCTCGCAGATTTTTGAATAATAATCTTGAACGAAGTAAGGGTGTTTCATTCATTATCATTCTCTTCAAATACGCTCCAAATTTGCTCGAGTCTTCTTAGACGCTCTTCATAGTACGCCAATGTTTTTCGCTCGGTTGAATCTTTTTTGTAATTAGAGACTATTTTTGTATCTCTTTTCCCAACGCCTCTTGCTCCGCGGCTAATGTTTCGAGTGAACTTGCCATGTTAGTCGCTGCTGTGCTGTGTTCGTTGTTTGTCTCGGGGTCACCAAATGTTTAATTATGAAGTCGAAGAGATTATCAAAGGTAATGCACCTTGATATTAATATTGATTATTCTACGGTGATATACCTAGAATATCTAGTTTTGAACGAAGGTAAGCGAAGGTGATGCACCTAGCTTACTTGAAGTCGGAATAAAAACGCTGTTTTCGGGCTGTAAAAACCAACTACTTTATTGTTCCCAATCAATCGACTTAAATAATAATAAATTGCTTAACTTATAAAAAGGTGACTTACTTAGGTGCTAACGGTGCAAGTGCATACCATAAAAAGTTCAATCTAGCATATTACAAAAGTGCAATTAACTCTACAGGTGGATGAACTCATGACGCAGCTGAATTCGTCGCGAATTAAGTGCTGTGTAACTATGGGGATTTAACACCCAGCACGCACAACTTATAACGTAGAATGTGAATTCACTGTAAAATATTGCAATTCCGGAGTTAAAGATCTACTTCCAGCTAGAACAACTTCAAAGGTCATGTAGAGGGCGAAAACGTTATTTTTTTGAAAAATATATCGAATGAAAGTTGCGTATTTTTCATCGTGGAATCCGAATTCGAGGTCAAAACGTACCCATCTATTTAAAAAAATATATACTTCCGGTCTAAATAACGCACTTCCGGTCGAGATCGGAAGCTGAAAATAGCGCCAGTCGATAGAGCGTATCCATTTTACTTAAATGGAGTAGGGGAGACCGGGGATAGTTGACCAAATTTCAGTTTAGATGCTTATATGTTTTTTGTTTTAGTGTATATTATTGTAAAAACCAATAAATTTGATAGGTACACTATTAAGCTATAAAAACAAATGACAAAAGTTTCGCAATCAGTTATAATATAGAGTACAAGCATGATCTGGTGGAATATGAAATTTGAGTCAACCTACCCCAGACATGGGGTAGGTTGACTTGTCACTGGGAGTAAGTCGACCTACAAATTAAATAGGGCAAGATCTACGGATATATAAAATTAAAATAACAAGAAGTAATTGAAATAACATTTTCTTCATTCAAACAAATAATTATCAATTCTATGACAATTTTGTTAATTTTAATTATTTGGTAACAGTCTTAACTGATATAATTATTATAATTATATGATTTAAAAGAATAGATACATCATTTATGAGATCGGATTATGAAACCAGTCTTCTAAATCAGAGGTGCAATATTTACATTAAACAAACAATAGATTGCCATTTACACATTTTGTATGGGACTAGGTAGTCAACCAGCCCCGGAACACTTTGCAATTTTTACACACGTGTCATAACCTCAAAACTGCAGCGAAATTGAAAAGAATGATATGTAACATAAAGATTAACAATCAAACTTTTATTTTAAATTATTTGCAAATGAACAATAACAAGTATGTAGGCGTCATTACAAATAATATAACAAGGAAAAAAATTACTTAAGTGTATTCTTTTTCAATATTATGCTCTTTCTCCCGAACTACGTGCGTACGCGATGCCGCATTCGAGACAACTGAGGGGGAGGAGGTAACGGTTTCTCACGCCTAGTTGGATGATGCAACACTTTTGAACTAGTCGAGTTTTTCACAATTAGTCAACCTACCCCTATGGTCAACTATCCCCGGTCTCCCCTAATCGCCTTGGCGAAAAAAATGTTTTTGCCTGATTTAGAAGAGGTTGCCGGGTATTTTTGGACACCCTGTATATATATATATAATTATATAATAATTATTATTATATATTTTTGTCTTTATAAATATAATATATACTATAATAAAATATATCATCGTTTAATAACACTGTAATAGTGATATATTAAATAAAACTCAATAAAAATGAATGTAACTATTATGATTCCAATTATCTTATTTAGGCTCATAACTCCTATACTACAAGGTTTAGAAGGCTGATTTTTTGGTGACGTGATATGTTCAACTTACTGAACACATTGTTATACATTTCGTTGCTGGCGATTCTGGGTATTTTCTCTATGAATTTTTGGCCAAGTCCTTTGATACCTGCAAAGACGGCGAGAAGCTCACGGTCTGGGGTGCTGTAACGTGTCTCCGCTGGGCTTAACTTGCGGGAAAAAAAAAACCGAGAGGTTTCCAGGTATCGCCCTCTAACTGTTCCAGAGCAGCACCCATGGCAAGATCAGAGGCATCCGTCGAAAGAGCCAGCGGCGCGGATGGTGACAGAAATGAGGCTCCAACAGCCGCAGCAATGCTGCTCTTGCATTTTTCCAGGGCAGCCTCAGAATGAGGGGTCCAGTCAATATTGCGTTTGTCCCGCTTCTTTGCACCCTTGAGGAAACCGTTGAGAGGCGCCTGTAATTCAGCTGCATGAGGAATGCACCGACGGTAATAATTAAGCATTCCTAAAAAGCGTCGGAGATCAGATATTGACTCCGGCTTTGGGTACGACAGAATAGCTTGGATTTTGTCCGGTGGTGGGCTGTAACCCTGCTTATTTACAGTATAGCCCAGGAAAAGTACCTCATCCTTGCTGAACTGGCATTTCCCAGGGTTGATAGTCAGGTAATTGTCGGGAAGAATTGAGAAGATGGTCTCCACGTGCTGCTCAGGGTCCTTAGAGAAAATGACAATGTCATCTACATATGTACGATACAGCAAAGGGTATGTCTCTCAATAAAGCCCGCATCACACGAGGCGAGTTTACTTGCTAGATTGTTTGTTGGGACCTCTGCTGGCAACCAAGCTGGTTGCGGAGGTAGAAAATGACGTCTCTGCGGGCTCTGTTGCTTGAGCGCATGCGAGAATTTACGGATAGAGCATGTGCTATTTTCTGGGTTAGATTTGCTGCTGGATTCGAATGAGAGCCAATCGAGAAGCAGTATTTTATCACGTGGCCATTTTTGTTTATATTGGAGCTGTCATTACGCACGCAACAAAACCAGATAACTTTAAAATCCAGCTTCAAAACTTGCACCGTGTGAAGCCAAGCGTGAAAAAAGCTATCATGACATCTAGCGTCATTGCACGCTTCAAATCTAGCTACTAAATCGAGCAAAGATTCCAGCGCGTAATCTTGCCTCGTGTGATGCGGGCTTAAGTTATCCATATGCCGCTGGAACGTCTGAGTAGCGTTGCATAAGCCAGGCGGCATACCCACAAACTCGAAAAGCCCGAAGGGCGTTGTAACAGAAGTCTTGTGAATGTCCTCTACAGCAACAGGGATCTGGTGGTAAGCACGCACCAGATCGATTGTTGAGAAGACGCAACGTCAGTGACACTGTTGCAGCACGTCCTCAATGTATGGGATGGGATAGCGATCCGGAACAGTCTGTTTAGTTAGCCGTCTAAAATCACCGGTAGTGCGCCAGCCTCCCAGTTTCTTGGGTACCATATGTACCGAGCTGGCCCACTGACTGCTCGACGGCCGAACAATACAATGATGTAGTAGTAGTTAGTACAATTCCCTGCGTTATTTCTTTTATTTCTTCTACGTCTTTAATTTCTTTGTTACACTCTGCTTCTCTTGAGTGTATTATATTTATAATGCAATTGTCTGTTAATGGTACTAGGTTCTTTTTTTGGTTGTCTTTTACAGGATATTCAAAAATGTTTTTATATTCGTCTACCAGAATCTCGTTTGTATGTAGGGATAGGGATTTGTTGGTGGGATCCGGGACGGGTTCTATTAGAATTTTTGAATATTTTAAGTCTGAGGGTTGAGGGATTAGTAAGGTTATTAAAATGGTGTCTCTGTATATAGCAACTGCTACTTTTATATCATGGTAACTGTCAATATCTGTAACGTATTTCAATTCTTCCGTGTTTAGAATATTTTTCGAAAGTATTCCTAATTTGCTTGAAAATAGCACCTGTTCGATGTCGTCTACATGATTTCTGAGCAACAGTATGTCGTGGTTTATGTGGAATGAGTACTGCATGAATTTGACTTCGTCTTCCAAGGTTATTAATGTATTAAACATTTCGTTGGTGAAGTTATTTAGATAGGTTTGTATTCTATTCTGTTGTTCGTTTATGTGAGTAGTGATATTTCGTATTTGGTCGGACAGTTCTTTGTTGATTGATACCTGTTTGTTACTTTGTTCTACAAGCCTACCAGTATTTCTATAAAGTTCATCTAGTTTTTCTTTAATCTCTATTTCATCATCGTGGTCCATTGTGCCAGCGATGTATTTCAGTCCAGTACCTAACATATTGATAAGGCCTCTTTCTTGCCGCTTTTGATGGTAGTGTGGCTTGATATTCTCTATTTTAGCCTCAAGTAAGGAAAGACTCTGGTTGAGGGTACTATACATGGGGCCAATAAGATAAGATTTAGGTTTCAGTGATAAAATGTTTGTTTTTATGTAATTTTTTGAAGTTTCGAGGTCAGTAACGTTAACTATGTGTATTATTTTGCGATAATTCTTAATAATTCTGATATTTTCTAATTCTAAAGTCATGTATCCGTTATTGTTGTTCAGGTCATGTATTATTATCTCTTGGGTCTTGTATGCTGTCATCGTAGTCATGATAATCAATGTCGTAGTCAGTATCGTCCTGTTCATTGTGCGTCCCTGTAAAAAGAGAAGAAGGGAAAATGATTTTTTTTTTTCTCTTCTATGTTTGTGGTTTCGGCTTATGTATTTCGATTTTTCTTTATTTCTATGGTTGGGCTGTTGGCATTTTGGAACTTTTTCCTAGTTTTTACGTGTGCTCTATAATATTTATTTTGGTTTTTTGAGTCTATAATATGATTTTCATCTATTTTAATTGAATCTATTTCCTGAATTTAGAGTGGTTCTTTCCACCTCGTATTTCTTTAACCCCTTAACCTACGATTTAATTTCCAACAGAGCAGGCCAAATTCAACCATGCAGTAGACAACAAATCGGCCCCAAATTGGGCGCCCTATGATATGCAAAGACATGTGTAACATACAAATGGTTTATAAGTAGACACCGGATTATATGCAAATGCATATTCTGTATTTACCTTTCGGGTCGAATCCAAATCTAAGTCTGATCTGTTGGTTTTTTAAATATTTAATTTAATTATTTATAAAATATAGCTGTGTGCGCATAGGACTATCACAACACATGAATTAGAAAAAAAACTTTTTGCCCTTCTGTCCTACGAGCAACACGCGCCTAACTCTATGTTATAATTTTTGCCCTAAACGACTCACCACGAGTGAGGCTCGATGTTATCGTTTTTGGCCCAATCGAGCGACCACGAGTGAGGCTCGATGTTTTCGTTTTTGGCCCAATCGAGCGACCACGAGTGAGACTCGATGTTGTAGGTTAAGGGGTTAATGAAATTTTTCCCTGTCTCTATACCGTCTTTTCTGTTTTTGTTGAGTCTGTCTATTGTCTTTTGCTTTTTTCTTAATATTTCGTCGTAAATGTTGCTGTATTCGTCTTGATGTATCGTACCGTTTATAAAGTCTATTGGCTTTTTTCCAGTGGTCGAATGGATGGTATTGTTATAGTATCCTATTATCTTTAAAATTTTACTTTCAACGGTTTCATTACTTGTTGTTTCGTCATGTTTTAAGAGCCTTATGTGTTCATTAATTGTGTTATGGTATGGTTACTATTAGATGTGAAATGGATTTCAATGTTTTGAGTTTCTAGGAATTCCTTTAACAGTTGAGCTTTAAATCCTAATTCGTTATCTGTAATAATTTTGTCAACTTTCCCGAATTGACTGAAATAGTGAGATAGTACGCGTTTAAATTCCGTCCAGTTTCGACCTAGTATTCTCATGGCGAAAGCGTGTTTAGAAAATTTATCGATCATCGTTACAAATAATTGTTTCTCTAACGTATAGAAAACATCTACATGTATAATTTCTCTAGGCTTATTAGGAGTCTCGGTTAATTTGAACAAGGGTTTGGGTGGTTTACGTTCGTATTTTTCTGCGTTGCATACATCGCAATTTTTTGCCTTAGTTCTTTAAATACTTCCTCGATACCACGGTGGTTATTTCTGAGGTGTTCTTCTCTTATGAGTTCCATTAGTCTATTTTCCTCCATTATGTCTTCTAGTAGGGTATTGCATCTAATTATTTTAAATTTTGGATTGTTCGAAAAATGTAGAGTAAATGTGGTTTCAATGGTTTTGAAAAAGTCTTCATCGTGAATGAGGACCGCATTGAGACCATTGGGGTTGAAATGTTGTTTTAGAAGAGTGATAGCTGATTATTCGTCTAGAGATTTTGCGAAAATTGTGGTGCGATTTTTGTCAAACACTTTTTGCTTTTTCATTCGTAGTGAACCTGTGCTTGATTTATTAATTATGATTTGAGTTTTAAATAAATTAATGGGAGTTTTACTGGAAAGGATAGCTGAGACTTCTTCTGCCATGTGTGACTCTTGATTTTCGATACGTGATAACGCATCAGCATTACTGTTTTTCGTACCCTTCTTATATTTTATCACGTAGTCGTATTCTGACAACTTCAGCCTCCATCTAACGAGTTTAGAGTTTGGCTCTTTAACTGAGAACAACCACGTTAATGGTTTGTGGTCAGTTTCAGTAACGAATTTTCTACCAAAAAGATATGGCCTAAAGTATTTTGTGGCCCAAACGACGGCAAGCAATTCCTTTTCGATCGTACTATAATTTATTTCATGGTCGTTCAGGGTACGGCTCGCATAGCAAATCGGGTGATTTTCTTGCGAGAGCATCGCCCCTAATGCAAACTGGCTTGCGTCTGTCGTCAGTGTAAAAATTTTATTGAGATCAGGATAGTGTAAAATGGGTTCGTTGATGAGGAGAGTTTTCAGGGTCTCAAAATTGCGCTGGTAATCTGGATCAGCTGTATTTATTTTAGCTCCTTTCTTGAGGTACTTGGTCACAGGCTTCGCGATTAGGGAATAATCCTTTATGAATTTTCGGTAGTAGCCTGTCAACCCTAGGAATTGTTTGATGTTCTTGGGGGTCTTGGGTAAGGGAAATGATTTGACACACTCAACCTTTTTGGGATTTGGCCTAATACCTTCTTGAGTAACGATGTGTCCTAAAAACTCGGTTTCCTTCTTTAGAAACTCAGTTTTATCAAGCTGAACCTTTAAATTTGCTTCGACCAGTTTTCTGAATATTTTACTCAGTGAATCTAAATGTTCTTGAAGGGAAGTTGAATATACGATAATATCATCTAAGTAGACGAGACAGATTTTGTTGATGTGTTCTCGCAGGACGTTATTCATAAGACGCTGAATCGTGGCTGGTGCTGTCTTCAGCCCGAACGGCATACGTAGGAATTCGTAGTGTCCGTTTTCCACTGTAAAAGCAGTCTTATGGATATCTTTTTCATCGATCTCTATCTGGTGAAAACCTTTGGCGAGGTCTAGGGTGGTAAAATACTGGCATCTTCCCAGTTTTTCCAATATCTCGTCTATATTGGGGATCGGATACTTATCATCGATGGTTACTTCATTTAACCTTCGATAGTCGATCACGATTCTCCATTTCTGTTTACCGCTGGAGTCCAACTTCTTAGGGACAATCCAAACGGGTGCAGAGTAAGGGGAGTTATTATGCCAGATGATACCGTTTTTCAACATCTCTTCAATTTGTGATTCAACCTCTTCTTTGTGCACATAGGGATATCTATAAGATTTAACATGGATAGGTTTGTCGTCTATTGTGCGTATTTGGTGTTTAATGGCGTTAGTAAAACTTAAATTGTTATTTTCGTCGTGGAATATATTCGCGTACTTTTTTATAAGTTTGAATAGTCCACGTTTTTCCTCATCATTAAGGTGATAATCGCGAATTTGATCGAATAGTGACTTTTGTGTTTTCGGTTCTATTATATTAAAGTTTTCGTCGTTTACGAATACTGTTTGTAACGGCTCTATAGTAAATATTCTTTTTTGGTCGTCTATAATTTCTATTTTGGCGTTTATTTGATAGTTTCCAACATTATAAATTTCCTCTTTAATTGCAAATTTACCGTCTGGAGACTTTCTTTCTTTGAGAAATGCGAGCCCTTCTTTTTGTAACACTTTTACAGGCAATTCTAGATTCCCTTTGTGTTGTACTTGATACTCTTGTATATTGGGTTTTAACTCAAAATGTAAGTCTATCTTTTCGGATATGCATAAGGCTTTCTTCTCGAAATCTAATTTTGCTTTTAAGTCGATTAAGATATTATTACCGATGAGACCGTCATAGTTCTCGTGAAAATTATGAATGTAAAAATCTATCTTGTGTTTGGGATCACCTAATTCTTTAAAAAGTGGAATGCTAGCAAATTGGTCGATATTTACTTCACTACTAAGGGTTTTTACTTTTACTGGAGATTTAAGAGAAAATATATATTTAGGGTGGCATAGTCCCGGGTTTATTATTGAATGGGTGGCTCCTGAGTCGATGATGAATCGTAGGGGCCTTATGGTTCCTTGAATTAAGATATATGGAAGCTGGGCTCTGAGGCCTCTTGCCGAAAATTTACTGGTTGTAACGATTGATTTGAATCGCGAGTTTCTCTATTCTGAACTGAATCAACCATATCGACTTCCATGGGTTCTGGTCTCGATCTGTTTTCGCTATTATTAGAGTTTGGTTGGCTGTTCTGAAGGTTATTGGATCGATTATAGTTGTTTCCATTATTGTTCGAGTAGGTAGGGTAGTTGTAGTTAGGCCTATAGTTATTGTAATTCGGATTATAATTATTAGAAGAGCTGGGGTTTCTATTTTGCTGAGAGTTTGGGTTATCATTGTTCGTATTGTTGGGGAAATTGTAATTAGGCCTGTAGTTGTTGTGATTTGGATTGTAATTATTGTTTGGGTAGTTATTGGGGTATCTATTCTGTTGAAAATCTCGTGGCCTTTGTCGTTGGTTTTCAGTGGGTTTAGGAGAGGAGTTTCGGTTTTGAGGGTTCTATGAATTTGTCTGTCTGTTATTTGAGAAATTATTATTACGGTTTCCTAGCAAATTTCTGTTCTGGGGGTTATGGTTTCTGAATTGGGGTGGTATGTAGGATGTACAGCCACATTCGTGTAAAATGTTTATACTATCTTCTAAACTGTTAGGGTTTCTACAATGTAAAGTGGATTTCATGGGCTCCGGAAGCTTGTTTTTGAAAAGCAAGAGGGCAGACATTTTATTCGCTTCGATAGTACTACTCACTGTTGCTACGTCCGCGGCTTCTTGTTTTGTTTTGGTGTTGAGTCTTCTCAGAACACCTTTAATTTCATTATAAAAATCAATACTATTGGTTTTGAATCTTACAGCTCTCATTTCGTCGAACAGCTCTTCTATGGTGAGCCTGTCGCCGAAGTTATGTACGAGGATGGTCCTTATTTCGGCCCATGAGGTAACGTGGGCATTAATATCGATTACCTCTCTGGCTTTACCTTTGAGTTTGGCCTTTATATGATCGGAAAGTATACTCTGTGATAATGCGTCGTATGTTCTTAGTAAAGGATGTATCTTGTCAATTATATCTATGAAATTTTGGAGTTCTAAATAATCTCCACGATATTCTGGAAGCTTTGAAATATATTTGAGAGGTTCAGTCTTAAGAGACAACATTCTGGGCTGAAGGATGGGATCAGGTTGAGATTCTCGATCAAAAAAATTGTTAATGATACCGGAAATTTCCCTAGATTGATTCCTTGCCTGTTCTAGACGTTCAATTAAATTTTTCTGTTCAGACATAATATGTCATATCTGATACAATTATAAAATTTATTTTGAAATTGAATATATAATCCTAAAACGCTTAAATTTAAAAGAAAAAAAATTTTAGCTGGGTTTCTGACCTTCTGATGGATTTGGTGAATTGTTGGTCTTCTGCTTGTGTTGAGGTGAAGTCCTGAAGAAGTTTCCCCGGTGGAGTCGTCCGAACGATGAATATGCTGATGGATGATGGATGCCCTGTTGAATTGTTTTCTGTTGACTGAGGAGTTTCCGCTCTATCGTTGAATCAATATGTTGTTTTATTATTTATTTATTTTTGCCTGTTCTCACGGTTTGTTAAATTCTTTTTTTTTTTTAGCATAAGTTGTAATTTCACTTTTATTCGTACCGAATCTTCGCGGCACGATCTTTTGATAATTTTATTTTTATTTGCACGGTTTTTTTTTCGTTTATACCGAATCTTCTGGGCACAATATTTTCGTTTATACCGAATCTTCTCGGCAAAATTTTTTTTTCGTTTATTCCGAATCTTCTCGGCAAAATTTTTTTCGGTCGAGGCTGCGTAAACCGAATCTGTTCGGCGGAGCACTTTACCGTGGATTGCGCGTTCAAGTATTTAAATACGCACGAGTGTTCGAGTCGCTCGCGACACGCAATCCTACCGACTGCGCCAGTAAAAACGTCGGAGGATCCGATCGGCAAAAAAAATAAGTAAATTAAAACACTGGGTTTTAATGTTCACTTAACAACTTCTTTATTATAAAAAAAAACTTTCTGAGGTTTACCCTTTTTCCTGAATCTCTTATGTTCACTTAACTACTTCTTTATTACAGAACTTTTTGATTACAAAAAGAACTTGTTTCACAGATTTTACTATTAATATTCACTACTTTTTAGACAACCTTCTTTTTTGGACTTCGCGAACAGACTGACTCTGAAAAGTTCTTAGGAGTTTTGAGGTGAAAAGCTAGATAGGGTAAACTGCTGATCTAGTGGCGGAATTTCACCTGGGTGGGTTCAGGTGCAGACGCTATTCCGCGAAATTTGTCGGGTCACTTGGATTTTAATGGGAATGGAAGCTCGTGCAAGTTGCACCATAGGTAAATGAACGGGAGACGTGTGGGAAAGGCTGAAATGGGTTGGGGACATGTGGGAAAGGCGTGATATATATTTGATATGATGTTAGGGGATGCTGGGATCGTAACAGTTAGCCTGGAAAATGGATTCAATTTGAAAGAACCACAGCTCTGGGTTAGTCCTCCAGAATGGTGGCACTCTGCAATGGAGCCTCCGCCGCTGCGACCGGAGCACGTTCCTCGTTGGCGGTCGGGGGTGCCATGCTGCCACACATCTAACACCAAACCATAAATGAGCGAAAATTTGAAAAACTAGCTCGTTTTTATAGTTACTGGGATTTTACGACTGGCAAACCCCATCATTAAACTGGCGACAGGTGGGTTTGAATACCTACCATGTTAAATTTGTCTGGAATCCATTCAGACTCCATACAGGGTGTCCAGGAAGTAGTGCGCCAATATTAAGGGGATGGTAGCTTGGGTCATGACCTACCAGAATGTCAAAATATGACCTCAGTGAAAACCTCACCGTTTTTGAGATACATTTTGGTTTTTATGAAAAATTAAATTTTCACTACCTTTTGTCAGATTATTGACTAGTAGGTACACATAAAAACCATGTTATCATTTTTTTTTTTTGCTGAAATATTCTAGATAAGTTGCCCTACCTGGTAAGCATGTCATGTTTTATTACTGACACATGACCGTCGCAAAAAAAAAATAATTAAATTTTTTTTTGCTGCTAAAAATTTTTTGACTCTACTTTGACCTTCACTGGTGAAAACAAAATGTACTAGGCAGTGATGGGAAAGCAATTCAAAAAATTGCTTAATTAAGGGGGTACATGGGTTTCAAAATTTGAAAAAATCGATTTTTTTTTCATTTTAAAGTATATTATAACAAGAGTATTTTCTCAAAGTTTCAAATCGATCGGAGCAAAACTTTAAGAGAGCGAGCGATTTCCCCCACTAAGCTCTACCACCTGCTCGAACCGTATATTCACAACGCTGATTTCTTCTTCATTTCCAGTCGAAAAGAGAAGCATGGAATGTAGAAGGGGAATATGTCTGTTGCTGGAATACACACACACACACTCATATATATATATTAGGGTGCTTTTTTTTCGCGACTATTTTTTTTTTTTCAGTCCCACCTCGAAATTTTGTGCCTAATACCTAAACATACATTCCCTGAAAATTGGAGCCCAAAAAAATAATATTTAGTACTAGACCAAGACGCATAAAGATTTCCCATATAAAATACACGTGAAGTTTGATTATTTTTCTTCAAATCTCTACAACTCAGAGGTATTTTATGGCACAATCTTGGGCAATGGTAGGGTTTCTTCAGAATTGAATGCTCTACAAAAGTGTCCATTGCGGTGTAACCCTAACTCCCACCAGCGAGGTAGTACGGGTCAGTAACCCCAATTTTTCCACGAAATTCTCGCTTTTTGCCCCTATCTCGTAAACAACAAGAGGTACAGAAAAAGTGAATATGACAAACTTGTAGCAAATTCAATTTCCTACAAAAAAGTTTTGAACACCAAATTGCTAACATCGATATTTCTTGAGATATTGGACTTTGAAGTTGAGGTAGTGTTTCTACAATTTAGCTCAATAATACATGAAACTTCCACACTACCTCAACTTCAAAGCCCAATATCTCAAGAAATATCGATGTTAGCGACTTGGTGTTCAAGAACTTTTTGGAGGAAATTGAATTTCCTACAAGTTTGTAATATTCACTTTTTCTGTACCTCTTGTTGTTTACGAGATAGGGGTAAAAAGCGAGAATTTCGTGGAAAAATTAGGGTCAATAACCCGTACTACCTCGCTGGTGGGAGTTAGGGTTACATCGCAATGGACACTTTTGTAGAGCATTCAATTCTGAAGAAACCCTACCATTGCCCAAGATTATGCCATAAAATGCCTCTGAGTTGTAGAGATTTGAAGAAAAATAATCAAAGTTCACGTGTACTTTATATGGGAAATCTTTATGCGTCTTGGTCTAGTACTAAATATTTTTTTTTGGGCTCCAATTTTCAGGGAATGTATGTTTAGGTATTAGCCACAAAATTTCGAGGTGGGACTGAAAAAAAAAAAATAGTCGCGAAAAAAAAGCACCCTAATATATATATATAGATATATATATATAGTTACTTTTGAATTTTATACGTTGTATCTCGTATATGTCTTTATTTCAAATTTAAACTTCAAACGCGTTTTTCTCGAAAACACATTTTTTAAGTCGGTAGTTACGATTACTTAAAAACTATTCCACCGATCATCCTAATATTTTGCATACTTCTTCTACATAGTATTCTCTAGGGGGTGAACGAAGGATTTTCTTTTTGGTGCATTACTTATGTGGCAAAATATATTGATTTTTTATACCGAAAAATGATTTTTTAGCGCCCAACGCCGCCAAAAATTCAAATTTCGATTCTTTAACAAATCCTTCGTTCACCCCCGAGCTATACACGTATACTACAAGAAAAATTTTTTTTTTGTTTCAGATAAATCTAAAGCAAGATATCATGCCTACCGCATTTTCACCAAGTTTTCGAAAAATAGCCACTAGAGGGTCAATTTTCAAAATTTTCAAACAAAAATTTCACAAAATATTGTTCAAATGTTGCTTTTTTCAATAAAAAATAGTTTCAATATAATTGTATTTATTGCACCATTAAAAAATGTGTCCAACGTTTAGTCATTTAAGACCCATGTACCCCCTTAATGCAGATTTCAGAAAAGTATAACATCACTCATGTTATTCATGAATAACGAGATATTGCTCAATGGGCATGCTTACCAGGAAGGGCAGCTTATCTAGAACGTCTATGGACGAACTTCCCAGAAGAATATCTTCCATTGACTTCACTACACTTTTATCTCATGATAAAATTGACAATGCTTTGTCCACGTTCTACGCATTAATCTTCAACATTTTTTAATCTTGGGTCCCTTACGAACGGCAGCGTTCCCTTATTTCATCACCTCCTTGGTTCAATAGCGATCTGCGGAGGCTTAGAAATAGGAAAAATAAGTTGTGGAAGGCAAATCTTTTGGATAGGGATAACTCTTACAAGGAAACGTTCTCAAGTGTGTCTCACCGATTTTGATGAAATTGAAATATGTTGTAGAGCATCGCAAAATAAGAGACACGTATTTTTTTTTATCTGCGGATATGCAAGTTTAGGGGGTGAATACCACCCCTAAAGTTTACCCCCAAAAACAGTTTTTCTTAAATATCTCAAGTTCTAATGAATTTTTTCGAATAAAACAAAATGGAAATGATGTCTCGTAAATATACTAACCTTTTGTAAGTAATCCGGTCTCCGGGGGTTGCAACCCTTATTTTTTATTTCGAAATAAATTATATTTTTGCGTCACAAAAATAACAGTGTTAGTTCAAAATCATTGACAAATATTTTTTTACATACGATTTTGAAAAACAAAATTGACCTGTTTTTGCGTTTTCCTGAAAAAAAACTTCTCAAGGGGGTAAACTACCTCTAGCACTAACACATCATGTATATACTTTCAGACATCAGTTTTTTTTTCGTGAAAACCAATATTTAGGGGTTTTTGGAGTAGCTGACGATTTTTAAAAACAAAATTGACCTGTTTTTGCGTTTTCCTGAAAAAAGCTCCTCAAGGGGGTAAACTACCCCTAGTACTAACACATTATGTATATACTTTCAGACATCAGTTTTTTTTCGTGAAAACCAGTATTAAGGGGTTTTTGGAGTCGCTGATTACGAATCTGATGTCAGATTTGAAAAATTCAACATGGCGGACGGATTTTTGAAAAATACATATATTTTTATAAAAAGAACTATAAATAAAAGTTTTTGAGGTCGCTGATTACGAATCTGATGTTAGATTTAACAAATTCAAAATGGCGGGTCCAACATGGCGGACGAATTTTTGAAAAATACATAAATTTTTATAAAAAGATCTATAAATAAAGTTTTTTGAGGTTGCTGATTACGAATCTGATATTAAATTTCAAAAATTCAAAATGGCGGATCCAACATGGTGAACAAACTTTTGGAAAATACATCAATTTTTATTAAAAATAATAAAAAAAATTTTAAATTATAGTTTTAATACATTGGATCTAAATCGAAATTACGTTCTTCAATCTCATAAAAAAGTTACCATGTATTTTTTTTTTTCTAATGCCATAATTGTAGTGAGCTATAAATTCCAAACCTCAAGTTACATGTTATAAATCTTAAACCTAATACATAAACCCAAAACTTATGCTTCATAGCCTCAAATTGTAGCCAGATCGAAGGCCAATATTTCAAAATAAAATATGCTAATCGAAGTGTTCGCCGTTTGCTTGGTATTTAACTTCAAACGAGATTATCATACATTTAAAAAATCTGTAATATTGCTGATGGATATACATTTCTCTACATTCTATGTACACACATATATGCGTGGTCTACCTCTGACGCGTTCTTTACAATAAACTGTGCTCTTTGAGAACTAATAGCAAACGAATTTGTAACTAATGTTAAACAGAGCGCTTTAACAGCTGGAGTGCAAAATATATATAATTCTGATCAAAGCGGTTTCCAGTTGGAAATCCATGCGGGAAGAATTTTGGCTATTGAAGGAGAGCAGAACGTGCAATGTATGGTGCAATCAATTTCAGCAACTACTCATAGCTATACTATTCAGCCACTAATATCTGGGGAAGGAAAACTTTTATCACCATTATATTTGGTTTTGAAAGAGCCAATTGGACATTTTGGTCCTATAGTAGAAAAAAATGTATTCAGACTTGACAATATTCATGTAGATTCTTCAAAATCAGAAAAACTAACTACAGGTAACATACATTTATAATTATATGGGACATTATTATAAAATATTAATATTTCATTGTACACTTCAGATCACTTCAAAACATGGTATAAAAATATTTATCTTCCTAACGTTGGATACCATTTGATCCTTTTATTTGATTCGTGGAGCGGCCATTGTGACAAAATTATAGAACAAAATACTCCATCGAATAAAATAGTAGAAGTGAAAAAAATACCTACCGGTACTACAGGCAACATACAACCATTGGATGTATTTGGTTTCCGAATATGGAAAAATTACGTTCGACACTTCTCGGATAGCGTTATATTAATGAATTCGGATCTTAATTTACATTTAAGAAATAATATCATTAAATTGCAGTCATTAGTTCATAATCAACTCTCTTCGCCACGGTATATAAATCTATTTAAGTACTCATGGTATAAAGGTACCAATGAAAAGCCTGGACATTTTGAGAACCCTGTCGATTTTAGTTTTGGGAATTCTAGCAATACTAGATGTGAAGTGCAAGGCTGTAGAAAAGTTGCTATAATTTGATGTTCCTGGTGTAAAAAATCATTATGTTTAAAGCATTATTTTGAAGACTATCATCATTGTACACATTTTCACAGATGAATGCAGTTATGTATGAATGTTTTATATATATGGGACATTCCACGTCAACCGGGCCACCTAAATGACCAAAAATCATGGAGACCTAGAAAATTGTTTTTGGGCTCAAATTTTTGGTCTATCTTTACTCTTCAGAAATTGACCTGGCGTTTTGAAAAATTCAAAATGGCGGATCCAATATGGCGGCCAACTTTTCAAAAATGAACGAATTTGAATAAAAAAAATACTATGATATTCTGCATAAAATTCTAAGTAAGAAATGTCTATTGTAAATTTTTGAATAAAATTGCCGTTTTGGAGAAAAAAAGTCATGAATTTTAAAAATATTCTACCTTGATGTAATCCATATTGGCCATATTGGATCCAACATTTTGAATTTTTTTGACATCTGACGTTGCATTCATCACTAGCAACCTCCTAACACCTGAGTATTTTTTAAATCTTTCTAATATGCCAATTGTCAATTTTTTCCTATATAAGACCGAAATTTAGGATTTCATCAAGATAGAAAATTTTTAAAAATTCATGAATTTTTTTCTCAAAAACGGCAATTTTATTCAAAAATTTGCAAAAGACATTTCTTACTTAGAATTTTATGCAGAATATCATAGTATTTTTTTTATTCAAATTTCGTTCATTTTTGAAAAGTTGGCCGCCATATTGGATCCGCCATTTTGAATTTTTCAAAACGCCAGGTCAATTTCTGAAGAGTAAAGATAGACCAAAAATTTGAGCCCAAAAACAATTTTCTAGGTCTCCATGATTTTTGGTCATTTAGGTGGCCCGGTTGACGTGGAATGTCCCATATATAATTTCATAAATCTGACTTTGAATTTACAAATTGATTCATAATTAACGATATCAATAACCCCTGTTTATTAGTTTTTATCAAAATTGTAATACTTTTAAAACATATGTGCGCGATAATGAATCTATCATTTTTAATTATTCATTTACGATTGTAAATCCGTAATCAGCGAGCTCAAAAACTTTTCTTTATTGTTTTTTTAAAAAAAATTGATGTATTTTTCAAAAGTTTGTTCACCATGATGGATCCGCCATTTTGAATTTTTGAAATTTAACATCAGATTCGTAATCAGCGACCTCAAAAACCTTTATTTATAGATCTTTTTATAAAAATTTATGTATTTTTCAAAAATTCGTCCGCCATGTTGGACCCGCCATTTTGAATTTGTTAAATCTAACATCAGATTCGTAATCAGCGACCTCAAAAACGTTTATTTATAGTTCTTTTTATAAAAATATAAGTATTTTTCAAAAATCCGTCCGCCATGTTGGATCCGCCATTTTGAATTTTTCAAATCTGACATCAGATTCGTAATCAGCGACTCCAAAAACCCCTTAATTATTCTAGATAAGTTGCCCTACCTGGTAAGCGTGTCATGTTTTATTACTGACACATGACCGTCGCAAAAAAAAATAATGAAATTTTTTTTTGCTGCTAAAAATTTTTTGACTCTACTTTGACCTTCACTGGTGAAAACAAAATGTACTAGGCAGTGATGGGAAAGCAATTCAAAAAATTGCTTAATTAAGGGGGTACATGGGTTTCAAAATTTGAAAAAATCGATTTTTTTTTTTCATTTTAAAGTATATTATCACAAGAGTATTTTCTCAAAGTTTCAAATCAATCGGAGCAAAACTTTAAGAGAGCGAGCGATTTCTCCCACTAAGCTCTACCACCTGCTCGAACCGTATATTCACAACGCTGATTTCTTCTTCATTTCCAGTCGAAAAGAGAAGCATGGAATGTAGAAGAGGAATATGTCTGTTGCTGGAATACACACACACACACTCATATATATATATATATAGATATATATATATATAGTTACTTTTGAATTTTATACGTTGTATCTCGTATATGTCTTCATTTCAAATTTAAACTTCAAACGCGTTTTTCTCGAAAACACATTTTTTAAGTCGGTAGTTACGATTACTTAAAAACTATTCCACCGATCATCCTAATATTTTGCATACTTCTTCTACATAGTATTCTCTAGGGGGTGAACGAAGGATTTTCTTTTTGGTGCATTACTTATGTGGCAAAATATATTGATTTTTTATACCGAAAAATGATTTTTTAGCGCCCAACGCCGCCAAAAATTCAAATTTCGATTCTTTAACAAATCCTTCGTTCACCCCCGAGCTATACACGTATACTACAAGAAAAAATTTTTTTTTTGTTTCAGATAAATCTAAAGCAAGATATCATGCCTACCGCATTTTCACCAAGTTTTCGAAAAATAGCCACTAGAGGGTCAATTTTCAAAATTTTCAAACAAAAATTTCACAAAATATTGTTCAAATGTTGCTTTTTTCAATAAAAAATAGTTTCAATATAATTGTATTTATTGCACCATTAAAAAATGTGTCCAACGTTTAGTCATTTAAGACCCATGTACCCCCTTAATGCAGATTTCAGAAAAGTATAACATCACTCATGTTATTCATGAATAACGAGATATTGCTCAATGGGCATGCTTACCAGGAAGGGCAGCTTATCTAGAACGTCTATGGACGAACTTCCCAGAAGAATATCTTCCATTGACTTCACTACACTTTTATCTCATGATAAAATTGACAATGCTTTGTCCACGTTCTACGCATTAATCTTCAACATTTTTTAATCTTGGGTCCCTTACGAACGGCAGCGTTCCCTTATTTCATCACCTCCTTGGTTCAATAGCGATCTGCGGAGGCTTAGAAATAGGAAAAATAAGTTGTGGAAGGCAAATCTTTTGGATAGGGATAACTCTTACAAGGAAACGTTCTCAAGTGTGTCTCACCGATTTTGATGAAATTGAAATATGTTGTAGAGCATCGCAAAATAAGAGACACGTATTTTTTTTTATCTGCGGATATGCAAGTTTAGGGGGTGAATACCACCCCTAAAGTTTACCCCCAAAAACAGTTTTTCTTAAATATCTCAAGTTCTAATGAATTTTTTCGAATAAAACAAAATGGAAATGATGTCTCGTAAATATACTAACCTTTTGTAAGTAATCCGGTCTCCGGGGGTTGCAACCCTTATTTTTTATTTCGAAATAAATTATATTTTTGCGTCACAAAAATAACAGTGTTAGTTCAAAATCATTGACAAATATTTTTTTACATACGATTTTGAAAAACAAAATTGACCTGTTTTTGCGTTTTCCTGAAAAAAACTTCTCAAGGGGGTAAACTACCTCTAGCACTAACACATCATGTATATACTTTCAGACATCAGTTTTTTTTTTCGTGAAAACCAATATTTAGGGGTTTTTGGAGTAGCTGACGATTTTTAAAAACAAAATTGACCTGTTTTTGCGTTTTCCTGAAAAAAGCTCCTCAAGGGGGTAAACTACCCCTAGTACTAACACATTATGTATATACTTTCAGACATCAGTTTTTTTTCGTGAAAACCAGTATTAAGGGGTTTTTGGAGTCGCTGATTACGAATCTGATGTCAGATTTGAAAAATTCAACATGGCGGACGGATTTTTGAAAAATACATATATTTTTATAAAAAGAACTATAAATAAAAGTTTTTGAGGTCGCTGATTACGAATCTGATGTTAGATTTAACAAATTCAAAATGGCGGGTCCAACATGGCGGACGAATTTTTGAAAAATACATAAATTTTTATAAAAAGATCTATAAATAAAGTTTTTTGAGGTTGCTGATTACGAATCTGATATTAAATTTCAAAAATTTAAAATGGCGGATCCAACATGGTGAACAAACTTTTGAAAAATACATCAATTTTTATTAAAAATAATAAAAAAAATTTTAAATTATAGTTTTAATACATTGGATCTAAATCGAAATTACGTTCTTCAATCTCATAAAAAAGTTACCATGTATTTTTTTTTTTCTAATGCCATAATTGTAGTGAGCTATAAATTCCAAACCTCAAGTTACATGTTATAAATCTTAAACCTAATACATAAACCCAAAACTTATGCTTCATAGCCTCAAATTGTAGCCAGATCGAAGGCCAATATTTCAAAATAAAATATGCTAATCGAAGTGTTCGCCGTTTGCTTGGTATTTAACTTCAAACGAGATTATCATACATTTAAAAAATCTGTAATATTGCTGATGGATATACATTTCTCTACATTCTATGTACACACATATATGCGTGGTCTACCTCTGACGCGTTCTTTACAATAAACTGTGCTCTTTGAGAACTAATAGCAAACGAATTTGTAACTAATGTTAAACAGAGCGCTTTAACAGCTGGAGTGCAAAATATATATAATTCTGATCAAAGCGGTTTCCAGTTGGAAATCCATGCGGGAAGAATTTTGGCTATTGAAGGAGAGCAGAACGTGCAATGTATGGTGCAATCAATTTCAGCAACTACTCATAGCTATACTATTCAGCCACTAATATCTGGGGAAGGAAAACTTTTATCACCATTATATTTGGTTTTGAAAGAGCCAATTGGACATTTTGGTCCTATAGTAGAAAAAAATGTATTCAGACTTGACAATATTCATGTAGATTCTTCAAAATCAGAAAAACTAACTACAGGTAACATACATTTATAATTATATGGGACATTATTATAAAATATTAATATTTCATTGTACACTTCAGATCACTTCAAAACATGGTATAAAAATATTTATCTTCCTAACGTTGGATACCATTTGATCCTTTTATTTGATTCGTGGAGCGGCCATTGTGACAAAATTATAGAACAAAATACTCCATCGAATAAAATAGTAGAAGTGAAAAAAATACCTACCGGTACTACAGGCAACATACAACCATTGGATGTATTTGGTTTCCGAATATGGAAAAATTACGTTCGACACTTCTCGGATAGCGTTATATTAATGAATTCGGATCTTAATTTACATTTAAGAAATAATATCATTAAATTGCAGTCATTAGTTCATAATCAACTCTCTTCGCCACGGTATATAAATCTATTTAAGTACTCATGGTATAAAGGTACCAATGAAAAGCCTGGACATTTTGAGAACCCTGTCGATTTTAGTTTTGGGAATTCTAGCAATACTAGATGTGAAGTGCAAGGCTGTAGAAAAGTTGCTATAATTTGATGTTCCTGGTGTAAAAAATCATTATGTTTAAAGCATTATTTTGAAGACTATCATCATTGTACACATTTTCACAGATGAATGCAGTTATGTATGAATGTTTTATATATATGGGACATTCCACGTCAACCGGGCCACCTAAATGACCAAAAATCATGGAGACCTAGAAAATTGTTTTTGGGCTCAAATGTTTGGTCTATCTTTATTCTTCAGAAATTGACCTGGCGTTTTGAAAAATTCAAAATGGCGGATCCAATATGGCGGCCAACTTTTCAAAAATGAACGAATTTGAATAAAAAAAATACTATGATATTCTGCATAAAATTCTAAGTAAGAAATGTCTATTGTAAATTTTTGAATAAAATTGCCGTTTTGGAGAAAAAAAGTCATGAATTTTAAAAATATTCTACCTTGATGTAATCCATATTGGCCATATTGGATCCAACATTTTGAATTTTTTTGACATCTGACGTTGCATTCATCACTAGCAACCTCCTAACACCTGAGTATTTTTTAAATCTTTCTAATATGCCAATTGTCAATTTTTTCCTATATAAGACCGAAATTTAGGATTTCATCAAGATAGAAAATTTTTAAAAATTCATGAATTTTTTTCTTAAAAACGGCAATTTTATTCAAAAATTTGCAAAAGACATTTCTTACTTAGAATTTTATGCAGAATATCATAGTATTTTTTTTATTCAAATTTCGTTCATTTTTGAAAAGTTGGCCGCCATATTGGATCCGCCATTTTGAATTTTTCAAAACGCCAGGTCAATTTCTGAAGAGTAAAGATAGACCAAAAATTTGAGCCCAAAAACAATTTTCTAGGTCTCCATGATTTTTGGTCATTTAGGTGGCCCGGTTGACGTGGAATGTCCCATATATATAATTTTATAAATCTGACTTTGAATTTACAAATTGATTCATAATTAACGATATCAATAACCCCTGTTTATTAGTTTTTATCAAAATTGTAATACTTTTAAAACATATGTGCGCGATAATGAATCTATCATTTTTAATTATTCATTTACGATTGTAAATCCGTAATCAGCGAGCTCAAAAACTTTTCTTTATTGTTTTTTTAATAAAAATTGATGTCTTTTTCAAAAGTTTGTTCACCATGATGGATCCGCCATTTTGAATTTTTGAAATTTAACATCAGATTCGTAATCAGCGACCTCAAAAACCTTTATTTATAGTTCTTTTTATAAAAATTGATGTATTTTTCAAAAATCCGTCCGCCATGTTGGATCCGCCATTTTGAATTTTTCAAATCTGACATCAGATTCGGAATCAGCGACTCCAAAAACCCCAAAATACTGGTTTTCACGAAAAAAACTGATGTCTGAAAGTATATACATGATGTGTTAGTGCTAGGGGTAGTTTACCCTCTTGAGAAGCTTTTTTCAGGCAAAAACAGGTCAATTTTGTTTTTCAAAATCGTATGTAAAAAAATATTTGTCAATGATTTTGAACTAACACTGTTATTTTTGTGACGCAAAAATATAATTTATTCCGAAATAAAAAATAAGGGTTGCAACTCCCGGGGACCGGATTACTTACCAAAGGTTAGTATATTTACGAGACATCATTTCCATTTTGTTTGATTCGAAAAAATTCATTAGAACTTGAGATATTTAAGATATACTGTTTTTGGGGGTAAACTTTAGGGGTGGTTTTCACCCCCTAAACTTGTATATCCGCAGATAAAAAAAAATACGTGTCTCTTATTTTGCGATGCTTTCCAACATATTTCAATTTCATCAAAATCGGTGAGACACACTTGAGAACGTTTCCTTGTTAGTACAATGAATTTGTTATACACACAGTTATATAAAGATTACGTAAAACGAATGACAACTGAATTCTACAATAAGCCGCGAGCATTTTATAAATTTATTAACTCTAAAAGAAAAGTGGACGACTAATATGCAATATGAAGGAGTTTCCAATGACACTCCATCTGCAATATGCGATATGTTTACTTCCTTTTTCAAAAAATCATTCGCCCCTGAATTTAAACCCGATCTTAACAATTTTAACCACTTAAACAAAAATCCTATTCCTATTAATTTATCCATTTGTATTACTCCTAATGATGTCCTCAAGCATATAGGTCATTGATATGCTCTTGATTTTACATCAGGACCTGATGGTATTCCGCCAGCTATTCTTAAGGCTTGCTGTAATGAACTAGTTATGCCTTTAACATTAATTTTTAAAAAGTCTCTTAATACTGGACAATTTCCTGTGCTCTGGAAGAACTCCCTTATTATTCCTATTCATAAAAAGGGTAACAAAAATGAGGTATGTAACTACAGACCTATTACAAAACTCTCGTGTATCCCAAAACTTTTTGAGTCAATTATACACTCACAATTGTCTACTGTCTGCAAGCGCCTCATCTCGACAAACCAGCACGGTTTTCTTCCGGGCGGTCTACTTCTACGAATCTCCTCGAACTTGTTACCTTTGTTACCGAAGGCTTTCAAAATGGCTTGCAAACAGATTGCATCTATACTGACTTCAGCAAGGATTTCGATAAGCTATCTCATTCCGTAATAATCCTTAAATTAGTAAATCTAGGCTTTCCACCTCTGCTTATTAACTGGATTCGTCCTTACTTACTCGATAGGACATATCAAGTTTCTTTTCGTCGCTCCACCTCGAACAAGATATCAGCTACGTCGGGAGTCCCGCAGGGTAGTCATTTAGGTCCACTTCTTTTTATTTTATCTATTGATGACATCTCACAACTCCTTCAAACCTGTAAAATCTTAATCTATGTAGACGACATGAAAATATTCTTTTGTACGAGAAATATTAGCTACTGGCACGCGGTTCAAAATTACCTAAACATATTCCACTTGTGGTGTACACACAATAATTTGGATATAATATTGGTAAATGCGAAATCATGACTTTTTGTAGAAGTCATAATCCCCTGCGTTTTGATTATACCTTATCAAACCATGTTCTACGACATGTTCAATCTGTCCGTGACTTGGGGGTTATCCTGGATTGCACGTCTACTAACATCAGACCAAATGATAAATAATCAGTCATATGCTACAGATTAATTCTGTTGTTTTACAAAGCTTTGACTAAGCTGATGGTCTGTTAAAAAAAAAAAAAAAAAAAATATATATATATATATATATTAGGGTGCTTTTTTTTCGTGACTATTTTTTTTTTCAGTCCCACCTCGAAATTTTGTGACAAATATCTAAACAAAAATTTCCTGAAAATTGGAGCCCTTAATATTAATATTAAGTACTAGACCAAGGCGTATAAAGATTTCCCATATAAAATACACGTAAACTTTGATTATTTTTCTTCAAAATTCTACAGTAACCCCAATTTTTCCACGAAATTCTCGCTTTTTGCCCCTATCTCGTAAACAACAAGAGGTACAGAAAAAGTGAATATGACAAACTTGTAGCAAATTCAATTTCCTACAAAAAAGTTCTGAACACCAAATTGCTAACTTCGATATTTCTTGAGATATTGGGCTTTGAAGTTGAGGTAGTGTTTCTACAATTTAGCTCAATAATACATGAAACTTCCACACTACCTCAACTTCAAAGCCCAGTTAGTACAGTCAATCTGTAACGAAAAAATAGGGTGTCTCCGAAAAATGACATACCGAAATTTGACTTGATGAATCGTTAGGGGGGCATATAATGAAGTTAATGTTAAATTCCCGAAGTCCCCCCTCCCCCTGTTTTTGAGAAAATCCAAAAAAATTTTGAAATGCGTTTTTCTCGGAATCTATGGGTTTTGGTGAAAAGTTTATTTAACAAAAAATGTAGAGGACGTTGTTAACTACATTTTATGTCATTGAAGTGACGTCATCCGACTTGAAATACAAAAAGTAGGTGGCGCTAAAGTATCAAAAAATGTTTTTTTTGCTATTTTCATTAAGAAATAATGGTTTTTTTGCAATTATGTAAATGAGAAAGTTGTTCGTCACAAAATCAGCTACAACTTTTATTTAAACTATTTTTTTTATAAAACTTACCGTTTTCGAGCTGGAGCTTGCCGATGTGTACAAATTATACATTAACTGCTGCGCCAATGCGTGTTTGTCATAAATTGTATAGAAAGATTATTTTCGGAATAATAAATTTTAAGAGAGCAAAGTTTGGACGCCTTTACTCTACGAAACTCACATACCAACTGAAAAATGTACGTTTCGTAGTGGATGAGGCAGATGTTAGAAACCGGTCTTTTGTCCAAACTATGCCGACTTGCCGGGCGAAAGTAACAAAAGAACCGTTAACTACGCTGCGTTGCATCTTTTCACCTACAGCTCGAAAACGGTAAGTTTTATAAAAAAATAGTTTGAATAAAAGTTGTAGCTGATTTTGTGAAGAACAACTTTCTCATTTACATAATTGCAAAAAAACCATTATTTTTTAATTAAAATAGCAAAAAAACACTTTTTTGATACTTTAGCGCCACCTACTTTTTGTATTGTATTGTAATGACATAAAATGTAGTTAACAACGTCCTCTACATTTTTTGTTAAATAAACTTTTCACCAAAACCCATAGATTCCGAGAAAAACGCATTTCAAAATTTTTTTGGATTTTCTCAAAAACAGGGGGATTGGGGACTTCGGGAATTTGACATTAACTTCATTATATGCCCCCCTAACGATTCATCAAGTCGAATTTCGGTATGTCATTTTTCGGAGGCTCACTTACAGATTGACTGTACTAAATATCTCAAGAAATATCGATGTTAGCGATTTGGTGTTCAAGAACTTTTTGGAGGGAATTGAATTTGCTACAAGTTTATAATATTCACTTTTTCTGTACCTCTTGTTATTTACGAGATAGGAAAAATTGGGGTCAATGACCCGTACTACCTCGCTGGTGGGAGTTAGGGTTACACCGCAATAGACACTTTTGTAGAGCATTCAATTCTGAAGAAATCTTACCATTGACCAAGATTATACCATAAAATGCCTCTGAGCTGTAGAGTTTTGAAGAAAAATAATCAAAGTTTACGTGTATTTTATATGGGAAATCTTTATACGCCTTGGTCTAGTACTTAATATTAAAATTAAGGGCTCCAATTTTCAGGGAATTGTTGTTTAGGTATTTGCCACAAAATTTCGAGGTGGGACTGAAAAAAAAAATAGTCACAAAAACAAGCACCCTAATATATATATATATATAGGCTGTATAATATGTAAAAAATATCGTTCATATTTTCCCAGTATTATTCCCTGGCCCTCCTAAGCTCTATAAAATAGATTGTAACACAAACAAAAAGTTAGTTATGAGTGGCATCTGGCGACGGGGGTTTGAGTCTTGGTCATAGAGTGGTCCGTGATACACGTCCGTGATATCCGGCCCCTCATAATATATGTACATTTCTAACCGTGCTAGCCGACACATTAATGCCTAAATCTCTTCAGAGCTCTGCAGCAACTTTTGGCGCACTAATTCTGGGATTATCCCTTACTTTTCTTAAAATTAAACGTCGGTTATGATCATTGAGGGCTCGGGGGCGACCACTTCTATGTTTATTTTTAACAGTTTTTCTTTGTGAATATCTATCCACGATGCCTTGTACTGTTGATTTGGGTAGTAATATTAGTAATTAGTTAGTAATATTCGCAATATCTCCTAATTATTTACACTGATTATGTAATTTAATGATAATTTTCTTCTCATCTTCACTCGCTTCCTTCCTTTTTGGACCCATTTTCATTAATTTTTCACTTAAAATGCACAACGATAACACTAAAAACAACAGAGTCACCTAAAAACTTCTCTCTTAGTAACTGCCTACTACGTACTCTGAAAAGTAATGAAAATGTAACGGGACTTCCCCAATAAATTTCTTACAAGGAGAGTACCAAACTTGGGAATCACAGATTCCGTTGATTTTTATAAATGTTCTAGAGTAGTCTCCCCTCAATAACTGGGTAAAATGGTAAGACGCACTTCGCTTTCATTTTCGAGAAAAATGAGTTTAAAGTTCAAATCCACCGGCTCAGTTTCTCTCCAAATTTATTTTTATTAAATAATTTGTTATTTTAATCAATAAATAATTCAAATGGTGAAGTTATTTAATATTAAATTTATTATATATCTGATATGTTTATATATTTTTTTGTCAATTTTAATGGATTTTTATTATTTTATTTTATTGTTAACAATAATAACAAAATATTAAACATTTTTAATTCTAATAATACTCGTTATTATTATTATTGGGAATTTTTAACGTTAATAAATTTTGTCAGGAATATACATTTTCAGTTATTATACGCTCCTGCGGTGCAGGACCCATCTTTTCCTAATTTTACCTGCTCCGACATCTACTACCTGGGCAAAGGGACGTACATAGCTCATTAAAAAAAAAAAAAAAAATCCATTAAAATTGACAAAAAAATATATAAACCTATCAGATATATAATAAATTTAATATTAAATAACTTCACCATTTGAATTATTTATTAATTAAAATAACAAATTATTTAATAAAAATAAATTTGGAAAAAAAAAAAAATCGAGTGGATTTGAACTTTAAACTCATTTTTCTCAAAAATGAAAGCGAAGTGCGCGTTACCATTTTACACAGTTATTGAGGGGAGACTACTCTACAACATATATAAAAATCAACGGAATCTGTGATTCCCAAGTTTGGTACTCTCCTTGTTAGAATCGTACGAAGACTTTTTGCGCGTCTCACATGGAGGATTTATTTTTCGCGGAATTTTTAACTACAACTGGATTATTTCCTTTGTTCTTTTGTAGTGGATTATAATTCTCTAAGTTCAAAAGTATTAAGTAGTATGAAGAATTATTAAAATAGTTATAAAATTTCGGTGAAACATTGGTTTTCATTAAAAACTAACAATCGTACGTAGACATTTTACATTCACTGTATTGTGGTGTGACGAAGCTTTAGCAGTACTCTGGTAGTGTATCTACGTTGTCCCGGTTGTGTTCCTATGAAGTGAACCTCTTCGTAACGGCAGTATCAGTCTCGTAGAGAATTAAGAGAACCCTGGGAGCAGCCGAAATGCTTTAACTCCATGCAGCAGCTATTACAGCCTTAACACGTTCCCTGCCACGTGTACCGTTGTCGGTACACGCTGAACCTCATTTGTACGCCAAGCTGAATTTTTGAATTTAAAATGTTTCCGTCTAAAATTTAATTTGTGGTAAAACTGTTTCATGTGACGTAATGATGTTTACAGTAATTTTTGAGTATATCTATCTGTGTATCTATAATTATGAAAATAATATACGTTCTCTCAAAAACAAGAAAAAAATATGTATTTATAGAAAATTATTAAAGTGGTTACCGTGCGCCGAAAATGGTACACGTGGCCTAGAAATGACACCTTCTCATAAACAGCATGACAGGGAACGTGTTAACTCCAAAGCTAAATTAGATAAGTCAATAGGAGCAGCTAAACAGCTTTGACTCCTTCAATCAAAAGATTTTGGCTTGACTGATCTTACTTTATTGAATTGCTTAGCCTATTTATACAAAAATATTCTTACATCTACAGTTCCTATTGGCTAACAGATATTGCTTAATAACCTATCAATACTTTTGTAATGCTTTACCCGAAGTCCCATAATTGGTGCATTCACCCTGCAACGTAAGGGAATTCCACTTACTGCCGATTCGGGCTGATGCTGCGCTAAACACTTCTCCCTGACCGCTGCCTTAGGCGCCAGATGCCAGATCTGAATATCATTCTCCCTCTAGGTAGCGCGCAAAAACCTTCAGTTTAGCGATAAAAATCCTCTAGATTGTTTTCGAATGATCTAATAGGTGTCGCTACTTTACATTACCGGGAAAATTTCAATTATTTAAAATGATTATTTATTCTTTATATGAAGGATGATAGAATTAAAAACAGCTGGATGATTAAATAACAAAAAAATGACATATTTTATTTATCAAACCATAAATTTCATATTTGTTTAAATAATTTTATATATATATATACAGGGTGTTCAGAGGTAAGAGGTCAATACTGCAGGGGGTGAAAGGTCAGACCGAGACAAGCAAAAAATCGTATGGGTGGGGGGGGGGGGGGGGCATCTCTCACCGTTTGGCAGTTACAGGGTGATTCGTAAATCAGGATTTTGCCTTATATGGGAACCGCTCTTGTATTTTTATCTTTTTTTCTACGCATCGCAGCGGCCCCAAACTGATTTCAAAAAATCACTATTTGGAAGCCTTTTCCAAAAAAGTTTACACCACCCCCCTAACCCCAACCCCTTGGCCGCAATCCCCCCTGCAAGTTGAAAAAATTAACTTTTATTTCACGATTTTTCACCTTTCGCCCCACTTTTCTCCGAAATTCATGTTATTAACATACCTACTTTTTATTTTTTTTAAGTTGCCTATCTAATTACCTTTCCATAAAGGTGCAACATGCCCAGGTAGAAAAGCGTTGCAAAAGTCCTGAAATTAAAACATCCTCACAGGTACCTAATTACTTTATTGCACCATAATGGAAAAAGTCGTTAAGTAAACAATTTTTATGACAGCAAGTTCGGAAATGTTTGTTTAGGAAACAGAGGTAATAAATTTTTTGTATTTCAGCAAAACAGTAATAAAATAATAAATGTAATCTCGTTAAATAGCGTTATTAGATTATTATATCCAGTATTGACTACTAAGTATCCTCACGCTCCGTTTCTAATACCTCCTATGAATTATGGTATAAAAATGGGTGAGTTTGAAAGGACATTGACCACAGTTGAAGAAGGAAGTGAAAAGAACGGGTGTTTAATAGAAAAAATTAAGATAAAATGGCAGAATTCAGTGTTGACGAGTATGCCGATATAATTTACGTGCACGGTTTAGTAGAAGGAAATGATAGTGAGGCCGTACGAGAATACCAAAGGAGATTTCCGAATCGGCGGGTACTCAACAGAAGGGTATTTTCAAGGACTTTCAGAAGGTTAAAAGAAACCGGAAGTGTAACCGCCCCCAGAGCAGAAACGCGAGCAGGAAAATCGGCCGATTCAGCGGACCCCAACCAACAAATCCTCAACATCGTCAGGAACAGCCCTGTAATAAGCATCAGGCAGGTCGCACGAAGGTCAGGATTGTCTTCAGGGAGAGTTTGGACCGTTGTGAACCGAGAAGGACTACACCCATACCACCATATCCCGGTCCAAGCACTAGGGAAGGAGATTCCGAAGGACGATTGCAATTCTGCACTTGGCTGTTCGAGTCTGACATCGAAAACAGAAGGTTTCTAGACCGAATTCTGTGGACGGATGAATCGCAATTCACCCGGGATGGCATCACAAACTTACACAACCTCCACACCTGGTCAGATGTGAACCCACATAGGACCAGGTGTCGGTCCTTCCAGCAAAGGTTTAGTGTCAATGTCTGGGGTGGCATCATCGGCAACCAGTTGATAGAACCCTTCATCTTGCCCCAAGTGCTGAATAGTCAGCTATACTCGGACTTTTTGGAGAATATCCTTCCGGATCTGTTGGAGGACATCCCCCTGGCCACCAGAAGCGCAATTTATTTACAGCTCGACGGAGCACCTGCGCATACTGGGAACATTGTTAGGGCAAGGTTAAATGAAAATTACCCAGAGCGCTGGATTGGACGAGGTGGACCGATTCCTTGGCCTGCTAGGTCACCGGACCTTACTCCACGGGACTTTTTCTTATAGGGAATGATGAAAGATGAAGTTTACTCAACACCAATCAACACCAGAGAAGAATTAGTTACCAGGATTGTGACTGCAGCCACGAAAATACGGGAGAGACTGGCTACCATAGACCTCAAACGTGAAATAAAACGAAGGCTACTTGCATGCATCGAAACTAGCGGAGAACATTTTGAACAGCTTTTAAAGGACAAACGTTTTAATTGTAATTAGTTTTTAAGCGAACAAAATGTATTTTTTAGTAAACTTAAGTATAATTTCCTACAAATTCGAATTATCATGATATTCTGTAAAAGGATTTTTGTAAATAAATTTTCGTATCCTTTTCTTACCTGGGCATGTTGCACCTTTTTGGAAAGGTAATTAGATAGGCAACTTAAAAAAAATAAAAAGTAGGTATGTTAATAACATGAATTTCGGAGAAAAGTGGGGCGAAAAGTGAAAAATCGTGAAATAAAAGTTAATTTTTTCAACTTCCAGGGGGGATTGCGGCCAAGGGGTTGGGGATAGGGGGGTGGTGTAAACTTTTTTGGAAAGGGCTTCCAAATAGTGATTTTTGGAAATCAGTTTGGGGCCGCTGCGATGCGTAGAAAAAAAGATAAAAATACAAGAGCGGTTCCCATATAAGGAAAAATCCTGATTTACGAATCACCCTGTAACTGCCAAACGGTGCGAGATGCCCCCCCCCCACCCATACGATTTTTTGCTTGTCTCGGTCTGACCTTTCACCCCCTGCAGTATTGACCTCTTACCTCTGAACACCCTGTATATATAATATATATCATAAACTTATATTAATCATCAACTAATTCATCTAAGATATAATTATCATAAATTTCTGTACAGTCGGAGTCTTTGTGCATTGCGTAAATATTATCGGATCTGAACAAACTTAACATACTATTAGAAGGTTGAAAAGTAACACAAGTTTCTCTTCTTACATGCTTCATACAATGACGAACGAGTAAAATTCTTTGTCGCTGTTAACTTTCTTCATGTGCTCTGGAACAACAATTTTCTTCAATAAACTTCGATAAAGTCCAGCCAGATCATCGAACATAAGCAATACATTGGGTTGTTTTGCTTGAAAAACGGAATTTATTCTGCATACCTCGTCGAGGATGTAATAAATATACGTCAAGTAAAATTTATTCGTCGTATCGGAGTACATTTGGTAGAGTATTTCAGCGGTGTAACATCTTTCCTTTATTCTTCCTGATTCAAAATGCTGGCATAATGGTTCCCACTGCTCCAATATTTTTCCAATGATGTCTCTTCTAGCTAACCACCTTGTCATGCTGAGATTCGATAGTTTCAAAGGGTTTTGGTCATGGTTTAATGCTTTATAAATTGTTTCGTATTCTAATCTCCTCTTGTGTGACTGGGAAAACCAAGAACAAGTTTCTTTCACCATGAAATCCAAGTTTCTTGGTAGCGTTTCAGAAGCTTTGGATGCTGCTAAATGCAGTGAATGGCAAATACATCGATTCATAATTAAATGATCTCCAGCTTCTTTTCTTAATAATGTGGTAACAGAATGATGTTCGCCCACCATCGTATTCGCTCCATCAACACCAATGCCACAAAGATTTTTTACATTCAGTCCATCGTTTTTTAAAGCACTTAATAATGTGTTTGTAATACCTATCGCATCACAAGTATCTAATGGTAGAAGACAATACATTGTATCCACGATAGTTTTCTTCTTAATACTCCAATATCTAATCATAGCCCCTAAGCACTTTACATTGGAACAATCGTTGCTTTCATCGATTATTAAACTAAATGAAGAGTCTCCTATGTCTTCAATTAATTCTTTTTTCAACTCTGGAGCTAAAATTTCTGTAATTAAGCCTGTGCATTTTGTTCGGTGAAGTTTCACGTTTAAGTGTTCATCATCTAATGTCTTCAATAATTCACCAAGATGATCGATGCATTTAATAGCAGTATGTTCTGCAATAAACATAGCTAGTTTCAATTCCTTTATCTGTAATTCCCTTTTTCAGGAACTTTCATAAACTTTGCGATTTGGGTGAGCGACTGCGATGCTTTCATATTATTTTCATGCTTTTTTGTTTTTGCATGATCACTCAAATCTTTCTTTCGAGCTGTTATGCTCACCTAGAAAAAAGAACAGTTACTGACGTTAGCCAAAAAACTAATATCTATATAAAATGATTATAACTAATATTTTTTGACGATCAAAACTAATTTTGAATCTATTATCATTTAAATATACCATAAATACCTTGCACGCTTTACAGAAGCCTCGAAAGACATCTTCTTCACATGAAGTGAGCCATCCTTTAAACAATTCTTCAGCCTCCCACGATTGTTTATATCGTTGAGCATATTGTTTATATTTTAAAAAAGACATCACTATTTATATTAATGTACTTTTTTACTTCACTATAATCTTTCACAATATTTTGACTAACGTCCACTTTCTCTGAAAGTTTTCCGAAGAATAACAAATTTTTGCGCCGCGCGATTATATTTAAATACGGCCCAGCCCTATAAGAGGGGATGGTCAAATAAAGCTTGAAAAAATTTTTAAACATAACAGCGGAAAAATCCCGGCGTCGTCGCGGCATATCCCTAAATGATCTTATTACTTTATGGACGTGCCCTAAAAATTTCGAGTACTCGAAGATAGATTGGAAACATCGGATGTCACGTTTAATACTCATGTCACAAGCTGTGCTAAAATTTCAAGAAAATTTTCTGAAGGATTAAAAAATAGGTTGATCACATACAAATACAAGGGATAAGAAAAGGAAAGGAATATGCTTCGTACCCGGTCCCTTAATTATTTTATTGGCGTACCCTAAAATACTTGCAACGCTTGAGGATTAAGTTTCGAGTACAATAGCATACTTATGTTCTTTTCATTCTCTTGTGGCATCGTTTTGGATTGTACAGTATTTATGTATTGATCAGCCAAAACCTCTCAAAAACCTCTAAATATTTATGACGGGAAAAAACCTCAAAAAATCCTTCAGCATCTCAAAAAACCTTCAGTTTTAGCGGGAAACCTCTAGATCTGGCATCACTGGGCGCCGGTGAGCTATGCTCCCTCATGTTGTTTACATTGTTTGAAACGTGAGCATCTCCCCTGCTATGTGGGTCAGAGCTCGGCTGTGCTGCCTGGCAGTGAGCTATGCGTAATGTGGTAGGTCGGGGTCTTAAGTGCTGTGTTATGTTTTCGTTATTTTTGATTGTTACACTTTAACTTTTGGTGACTTGGGTAGATTTCTTAATATGTTATATCACACCTTCCCCCTTTGGGCGAAAAAAAAAAATTAAAATTTTTTTTTTTTTTTTTTTTTATATATATATATAATTATAAGTAATCGCTATGCAAATCCCACAGAGGTAATCAAAGTTACCTGTTCGTGGGCTTGGTATAAAATAGTAGAACTTACAGACTAAAAGTAAAGTTAATTACAAATTAATATAAGACCTTAACATAGATCAACCATAGAATTTTTATATTATTATCATAGTTAAATTTCTACTAATACAGTCAAATATAATTAATACATATAGTTTAAATTCAAATTTAATGCAACCCATTTCTTTAATTTTGTTTTTCTTATACCTTCATTGCTTAGGACTTTAAGTTCATTCGGAAGCAAATTAAAAACATTTATTACTCTTATTATGCTATTTTTGTTACTTACAGCTTTAACCATTTTTGGTAGTTGAGTTCTGTTCCTAGTGATACTGTTCGAATTCATAAATTTTTCTTTTAGTTCATTGTAGAAATACATTAATGATTCTAAAGAGAAAAACTTATCTAAATTCAAGGGTTTGTTACAAGCATTGAATTTATTTTTGTTTACAATTTTTAAAAGTTTATTTTGGTGATTTTGCAAAAGTTTTAAATAATTTGAATATGCTCCTCCCCATGCAATAATCCCGTAGTTTCTAATACTATGAAAAAATGCATAGTATAGCATCATAAGAGTTTCTGTACCCATGACCTTAGAGAGCTTGTGAAAAATATAAATCAAATATTTCGTTTTGTTTAAGACGTACTCAATGTGTTTGTCCCATTTCATATTATAATCAAAAATAATTCCCAAATACCTACATGATTCTACTTTTTTAATACTTTTTCCATTTATAGAAATATCTAAAAATTCCGGAACACTAGCAGTAATTCCCGAAAGTCATGTAAACAGTTTTTTCTATATTTAGTGAGAGTTTATTTAGTGCCAACCAGTTACTTACATCCCTGAGATAGTTATTCATATTGACTTCGACTTCACTCCAATTTTTACCAGTCGATAAGATAGCCGTGTCATCGGCAAATGAAATTATTATATCTTCAGGCATAGTATTTAACAGATCATTGACGTATAATACGAATAATAGTGGTCCTAAAACCGTTCCCTGTGGAACTCCCACATGCACCTCACAGTAATCACTTATAACACCGTTGACTTTTACACGTTGATATCTGTTTTGTAAATAGGAGGTCATTAGTTGATGAGCACTACCTCTAATACCATAATTATATAATTTGTCTAATAAAATCTTATGATTAACAGTATCAAACGCTTTTGCTAGATCTAAAAATGTAACTGCTGTTGGTGCACTTTTATCAAATCTGTCATATATTATATTGGTTATATAATTTAAAGCATCCCTAGCACCCAATTTTTTCATAAAGCCATACCGTCTTTTTGTTATTATGTTATGAATTTTAATAAATTCCAAAATTCTATGGTAAATAACTTTTTCAAGAATCTTAGCTATGTTAGATATCAACGAAATTGGTCTGTAATTAGTCATATTATGCTTTTCTCTAGCTTTATGAATCGGTTTAATATCAGCTTTTTTTAGAGCTTCAGGCCAAATTGCTCTTTCTATACATAAATTTATCATATGTACAAGTGGTTCTACAATAAATTTAGCTAAAGTGATAACGGTTCTGGCATTAATATCATCAACTCCACTACTTTTAATTTTCATATTTTTGATAATGTTCAACACCTCAATTTTGTTCGTCGGTGATAAGAAAATTGTTTTAGGATTAATCGCAGGTAGTTTTATCTGAATATTAGGTGGTTGTTGAATCTTACTGCTTAGTTCATTACCCACATTACTAAAATAAGTATTGAAACAGTTAGCAATTTTATATGGATCTAGTACTTTCAATTTTTTATCATCATAAATATAGTTTATATAACCACACTTTTTAGTATTTTTACCAAGTTTATCGTTTATAAATGACCATAGATTTTTGGAATTGTTAACGTTCATTTCAACTTGTTTTTTATCATACATAATTTTGGCTTCTTTTATTACCTTATCAAGCATTTTCACATAAGTTTTATATTCAGTCTTAAGTTGTAAATTGTTTGGCTCAATTTTCCAAATACTATACAGGGTGTTCAGAGGTGGGAGGTCAATACTGCAGGGCGTGAAAGGTCAGACCGAGACAAGCAAAAAATCGTATGGGTGGGGGGGGGGGGGGGGGGCATCTTGCACCGTTTGGCAGTTACAGGGTTATTCGTAAATCAGGATTTTGCCTTATATGGGAACCGCTCTTGTATTTTTATCATTTTTTCTACGAATCGCAGCGGCCCCAAACTGATTTCAAAAAATCACTATTTCGAAGCCCTTTCCACAAAAGTTTACACCAGCCCCCTATCCCCCACCCCTTGGCCACAATCCCCCCTGGAAGTTGAAAAAATTAACTTTTATTTCACGATTTTTCACCTTTCGCCCCACTTTTCTCCGAAATTCATGTTATTAACATACCTACTTTTTATTTTTTTTAAGTTGCCTATCTAATTACCTTTCCAAAAAGGTGCAACATGCTCAGGTAGAAAAGGGTTGCAAAAGTCCTGAAATTAAAACATCCTCACTGGTACCTAATTACTTTATTGCACCATAATGGAAAAAGTCGTTAAGTAAACAATTTTTATGACAGCAAGTTCGGAAATGTTTGTTTAGGAAACAGAGGTAGTACATTTTTATTATTTCAGCAAAACAGTAATAAAGTAATAAATGTAATCTCGTTAAATAGCGTTATTAGTTTATTATATCCAGTATTGACTCTTAAGTATCCTGACGCTCCGTTTCTAATACCTCCTATGAATTATGGTATAAAAATGGGTAAGTTTGAAAGGACATTGACCACAGTTGAAGAAGCAAGCGATAAGAACGGGTGTTTAATAGAAAAAATTAAGATAAAATGGCAGAATTCAGTGTTGACGAGTATGCCGATATAATTTACGTGTACGGTTTAGTAGAAGGAAATGATAGTGAGGCCGTACGAGAATACCAAGGGAGATTCCCGAATCGGCGGGTACCCAACAGAAGGGTATTTTCAAGGACTTTCAGAAGGTTAAAAGAAACCGGAAGTGTAACCACCCCCAGAGCAGAAACGCTAGCAGGAAAATCGGCCGATTCAGCGGACCCCGACCAACAAATCCTCAACATCGTCAGGAACAACCCTGTAATAAGCATCAGGCAGGTCGCACGAAGGTCAGGATTGTCTTCAGGGAGAGTTTGGACCGTTGTGAACCGAGAGGGACTACATCCATACCACCATATCCCGGTCCAAGCACTAGGGAAGGAGATTCCGAAGGACGATTGCAATTCTGCACTTGGCTGTTCGAATCTGACATTGAAAACAGAAGGTTTCTAGACCGAATTCTGTGGACGGATGAATCGCAATTCACCCGGGATGGCATCACAAACTTGCACAACCTCCACACCTGGTCAGATGTGAGCCCACATAGGACAAGGGTTGGTCCCTCCAGCAAAGATTTAGTGTCAATGTCTGGGCTGGCATCATCGGCAACCAGTTGATAGGACCCTTCATCTTTCCCCAAGTGCTGAATAGTCAGCTATATTCGGACTTTTTGGAGAATATCCTTCCGGATCTGTTGGAGGACATCCCCCTGGCCACCAGAAGCGCAATTTATTTACAGCACGACGGAGTACCTGCGCATACTGGGAACATTGTTAGGGCAAGGTTGAATGAACATTACCCAGAGCGCTGGATTAGACGAGGTGGACCGATTCCTTGGCCTGCTAGGTCACCGGACCTTACTCCACTGGACTTTTTCTTATGGGGAATGATGAAAGATGAAGTTTACTCAAGAAAAATCAACACCAGAGAAGAATTAGTTACCAGGATTGGGACTGCAGCCACGAAAATACGGGAGAGACTGGCCACCATAGACCTCAAACGCGAAATAAGACGAAGGCTACTTGCATGCATCGAAACTGGCGGAGAATATTTTGAACAGCTTTTGAAGGACATACGTTTTAATTGTAATTAGTTTTTAAGCGAACAAAATGTATTTTTTAGTTAACTTAAGTATAATTTCTTAAAAATTCGAATTGTCATGATATTCTGTAAAAGGATTTTTGTAAATAAATTTTCGTGTCCTTTTCCTATCTGGGCATGTTGCACCTTTTTGGAAAGGTAATTAGATAGGCAACTTAAAAAAAATAAAAAGTAGGTATGTTAATAACATGAATTTCGGAGAAAAGTGGGGCGAAAGGTGAAAAATCGTGAAATAAAAGTTAATTTTTTCAACTTCCAGGGGGGATTGCGGCCAAGGGGTGGGGGATAGGGGGGTGGTGTAAACTTTTTTGGAAAGGGCTTCCAAATAGTGATTTTTTGGTTTGGGGCCGCTGCGATGCGTAGAAAAAAAGATAAAAATACAAGAGCGGTTCCCATATAAGGGAAAATCCTGATTTACGAATCACCCTGTAACTGCCAAACGGTGCAAGATGCCCCCCCCCCCCCCCCCCCCCCCCCCCACCCATACGATTTTTTGCTTGTCTCGGTCTGACCTTTCACCCCCTGCAGTATTGACCTCCCACCTCTGAACACCCTGTATAGATTTTCTTTTTTAGCACAAGACGTCAAAATACCTTTTGTAATCCAACGACTACGAGGAGCAGTCGCCGATTGCTTTTTGGTATTAATCCTAGCTAAGCTAATACATTCAGTTATTAGTTTAATAAGTGATTCAGTAGCTGTATTTGGGTCATATATTGGTAATATCGAATCTCAACATATTGCCTCCGCTAGTTTACTTAATTTATTATAGTTAATAGGTTTAGGTATTTTTCCATTCAGTCTGCTTTTAATTTTGTTTATTATTAAGAAGAGAGGGTAGTGATCATTAAATAAAGTTGCCAATTTTAACCTTTTCGCGTTAATAGAGTTAGTTTTAATAAATATATTATCAATACATGTGCCCTGTTCACAGTTTTCTTCAGATGGTCTTGTAATTGTATGAAACCCAGGCACAAATCCCTGTTCTAAGCAGTTATTTAAATGTTCTTGACTATAAATATCATTTTTGAGTATATCGATATTGAAGTCGCCAATCAAGAAGTGATTTTTGACTTTTTTTTTAAATTCATATATGTTTTTAATTCAGCAATAAATTCCGTTTTTGGTAGGTCATGAGCCCTATATACTGCTGATATTTCCATAACATTATTATTTTCTAGCTTAATTTGAGAATTACTTAAGTACATTTAATCTCCCCATTTTAATATTGTTTGTATTTCCATTAATGGAATCCTTAATAAATATTACCACGCCATCTGTGATATTAACATCACCATTATTATAATATATTTTGTAACCAGCTAATTTAAAGAATTCATAATGCTCTAATTTTCTGGTTTCAGTACAAACTATAATACAAGGTTTTACCTCAAGGCTCTCAATGAAAACTTGCAGTTTATAAAAATTAGCATTTAAACTTCTGATGTTGACATACATAACTAGATCGTGATTATTCCTTATCCGTCGATTGAGGGCGTTGAGGTTATGACAAATTATTTCTTCTTTTATAAATTCACTTTGAAGGCTATTAATATGTATAATCAATACTCTGATCTATATTGCTGCGACATGTTGTTTATTTTGCAGTCTTGTTTTAATGGTTGATCTCTGGAGGCTTGTTACCTGTGGTGAACTCGTCTTTTTGGAACTAGTCGATCACTCTCTTGATGTTAGTTTATTAATCCTTTTCTTGTCAGATGGCATATAGCGGCGAATATACTTTGGTAATTCAGGAATGCATGGATAATCAGTATCAGCTATTATTTGGTTTAGTTTTTTTTTTTAAGTATTTCACAACATTGAATATCAGATGCAACGTGAGCAGTATTATATTTTTGTCCATATTTTTCATTCGCGTAGGTGCAATTGGCACACTTATAAAGATTTGTATCTACTACACTACACTCATCAGCAGAATGCTTACCAGCACAGTAAATACATACAGCTGCATTATTACGGCATTTACTTGCTTTATGATTGTGACCTGCACATTTATTACAGAGCGAGACGTTGAAATCATCGTAAGCTCTGCAACTGTGATAGCCGACGTAAACTCTATACTTGTTATTAGCAATGTGTTCATAGAGATCTTTCGTAACCTCTATTATTGCACTTCTGGTCTTATTCGCACTTTTAAAAGTATGAAGAACTTTACACTTCTGTTCTGTTTGAAAGAAATTGCGATAATTTATGTCACTCTCTAGCTCATCATCACTAACATCATTGGAAATACCAATAATTTTAAGCTTAGGGTTGTTTGGCTGTTGAATTTTTACTTCAAAATCTTGACCAAGCTTTTTTTGTAGTATTTTACTTGTTTCTGACACATCATCACTGTTAACACTTTTAATTATAGTCCCATTTTTATTAGTATCAAACACATTCTTAAACGGTATTTTTATTTCATTTTGTAGAATCGTGGTAACACAATTAAATGTACCTTCCTTGTCTATTTTATCTGAAGTAGGAACAATTTTTATATCTGGAATTTTCACTATTTTATTTGATTTAAATTTAGTAACTTCTGCATATGATTTTTTATTATTTTTCATTAATTCAATAGTATCACATAGTAGCTCATTTTTATGTTTCAACTCTTTATTTAATTGTCTTAATAAGATATTTTCTGTAATATACTCCTTGACGTTCTTGTCCTCACCTTCCAAATTTGTTAGAGAGACGTTATTCCTTGTTCTAGATAACGTTAAATTAACTTCTTGTTGCAGTTTTTCTTGCGCCAAAACAAATGCATTTTCTTTAATTTCAGCAATTAACAGATTAACATCATCACTAAGCACGATGTCTTTTTTGTTAGAGGTTAGTTTACGGTGCGAGTTGCAGATTACAAATATGTCACTAAGAATTTTAGTATTTTTTAATCTGTTAAAATCACTTAGGTGATAAACTTCCTCACAAACTATACAAACGACAATCTCAACATTTTGTTTAGGATGACACTTTAAAGATTTGCCAGCAGATTTATCAGGCGGCTCCCTTCTGTCCGCCATGTTCGTATATATATATATGCTTTTTTTTCGCGACTTTTTTTTTTTTTCAGTCCCACCTCGAAATTTTGTGGCTAATACCTAAACAAACATTCCCTGAAAATTGGAGCCCTTAAAAATAATATTTAGTACTAGACCAAGACGCATAAAGATTTCCCATATAAAATACACGTGAACTTTGATTATTTTTCTTCAAATCTCTACAACTCAGAGGCATTTTATGATACAATCTTGGGCAATGGTAGGGTTTCTTCAGAATTGAATGCTCTACAAAAGTGTCCATTGCGGTGTAACCCTAACTCCCACCAGCGAGGTAGTACGGGTCAGTAACCCCAATTTGTCCATGAAATTCTCGCTTTTTACCCCTATCTCGTAAACAACAAGAGGTACAGAAAAAGTGAATATGACGAACTTGTAGCAAATTCAATTTCCTCCAAAAAGTTCTTGAACACCAAATCGGTAACATCGATATTTCTTGAGATATTGGGTTTTCAAGTTGAGGTAGTGTTTCTACAATTTAGCTCAATAATCCATGACAATTCCACACTCACTTATCATTATTAATGGAGTTTGAGATTCCTGTGACTTGACTTCTTCCTCCTCAAGAGTCGACTCCTGGCGACTTTTCACAAGACCGATATTTCTAGTTCCAGCTTTCCCAGTTCCTTGCCGACGGAAAAGGTAAGTACAGACTGCCATCAGGATGACTATGATTACGACATCTGTTGTGATATTACTGAACCACTTCAGTTGAGTTTTGTATTTTATTTCATCGATCTTCCGGATATTGTTGATGTTTCCCGCATGTAGGTCTTCCAGGCGGAACCGTCTGTTGATTACTGCTATAGTGATGTTCCTCTCGGCAGTTGGGAGCAACTTCTCGTAGTACGTCTGTACAGAATTCTCAAACCGCAGTTTCCCAATTAAAACATTACAATTTTTAAATTTAATTACATTATTTTTCCTTATCTGCAAAATTTCTGGTTGACTACAATTATTAATCAGTGTCGTTTCCTCTAAGTTCTTTGTTATTACAATTCCATCTGTTACAACTTTAATTTCTTCTGTTATATTCTTATGGTACTTACATTTCATTACTTTATTATTCAACAAATTTGAAATACATTGGTCTTCATATGGAACAAGTTTCTTTTTGAGAATGTGTCTCTTATCCAAATCTGCAAAAACATTGTTGTCGCAAGCTATTACCCTACTTACATCTGTGCTTATTTCTAGTGAATCATTTTTATTTGGAATTTTCTCAATCAATACTCTAAAATAAGAGCCGTTTACAAAATACGGTATAGATACCACAAACATTACAAGGTCATCTTTTTTTAATACAAAATTCTTTATATATGGCAACATTTCTACAGTTACATTGTTTTGTTTGCTTTCCTCTATAGTCAGAATATCCTTTGCCAAAATTTCTAGTTTGCTAGCCAAAATGATTTCCTTTATATTTACAATTTGCCTTGCGAAGATGTTTATATTTTCATTAGTTTCGGTGACCACCATAAAAAATTCAAGCTTATTATACATTATATTAATGCTTTCCTTAACTTTATTCAATTCTTTAGTTACTTTTTCTTGCGCGGTATTGATATGATCGGTAGTTTTCTTGATTTGATCCGAAATCTGTTTATTAATTTGAATTTGATCATTCAGATTGTTAATAATTTGCCTATTGTTCTTCTCAACTATATTAAAATGTTTTTGAATTTCCTCGCGATCTTCGGCATCCATTACACCGGCCACAAATTTCAGACCGCTACCCAATACATTGATCAAACCCCTTCTAACTATATGATGTGGGAAGATGTTACTAAAACTTTCTTTCAAATGATAAAGATTGTACATCGTGCTTGGGGGAATATGGAATTGCCCCTGCATCAACAATAGATTGTTTTCTATTTTCTGAATACTTTCATCGTACTGGGTCATTTATTTATTTATTTATTGGCGAATTCATCAACAAATCTGATTACTTACAAGGAAAGCATAATAACAAAATCCCGGCAGCAAGAAGTTAACCTCAACGAAGCTGACCCTTAACTTTATCTCTCGAAAAATGAAAATCAATTAATGAAGAATGAGAGTTGAAGGCGCGTGACATTGACGTGAATGGTTCGTTCATGCCGTAATTCGTTCGATGGTAAGGCACATGGAGAAAGTCATGCTCTCTTACTGTACGAGCAGGGACGGAAATATTGAATAAGGCAACGGCCTCGGGCGAATTGATTTTACCTACTAAACAGTCCTGAGTAAATACAATTTTAGCGGCGATGCGACGTTGTTCCAAAGATTGTGAATTAAGTAGCTTCAGACGATCAGCAAGGGATTGTCCCAGGCAAGATCGCGAAGAGCAAATCTGAGAAATCTCCGCTGGACCGCCTCAATGCGAGAAATGTGGGCCTCGTAAAACGGAGACCAAATCAGACTGGCGTACTCAAGGATAGGCCTAACGAAGGTATAAAAAAGAGTCCTGGTGATATAGGGATCATTAAACTCCTTCGACCAGCGCTTAACAAAGCCCAGGGTCTCACCAGCTTTACCCACTATCGCGTCGATGTGATCTTCAAAAGAAAACTGGCTGTTAAGCCAGACACCCAGATCCTTCGTCTTGTCAAGTTTTTGTAACGAGCATCCGTCGATAGAGTAAGCAAATGAAACAATACTTTTCTTGCGTGAAAAACACATATAGGTGCATTTGACAATGTTAAGGGGAAGATGATTAGATAAGCACCATTTGTGAAAAGTATCCAGGTCAGAATTTAATAAATTACAGTCATGCTCAGTATTTGTTACGCGAAAGATCTTGGCGTCATCGGCATAACAAAGAATTCTTGAATTGGGCATTAACAAAGAAAGATCATTTAAATAAATGATGAACAGAAGCGGACCTAAATGACTGCCCTGAGGTACACCGGATGTAATAAAAATTTCCCTTGATAAACAATTACGAAATGAGACCCGCAGAGAACGATTAGACAAATAAGATGAAAGCCACTTCGTAAAAAGCAGCGGAAAGCCGTAATGCGATAATTTATCAAGCAGAATTGTGTGATTAATTCGGTCGAAAGCCTTACTGAAGTCAGTGAAAATGCAATCAACTTGCTTACCCTTTTCAATATTTGATAAACAGAAGGAGAAAAATGCCAAAAGATTAGTGGTGGTAGATTTCCCCTTGAGGAAGCCGTGTTGGAATGAATGAAGAAAGGGCTTGCAGTGAAAATACAAAGTGTCACAGATCATTGACTCGAAAAGTTTAGCCACACAACACAAATTAGCGATAGGTCTGTAATTCGAAATATCACACTTGGAACCCTTTTTGTGTAGGGGCAAAATGGTGGAAAGTTTCCAAGGTGTAGGGAAAACGCCACAAGACAAGGATAAATTAAATAAATAACAAAGAATAGGGGCCAGCGACTCGCAGGATCGCTTAATGAGAGCAGCAGGAATTCCATCTGGCCCGCAAGCGAAACTATCAGTTAAGCTCGATATTTTGGAAAGAAGCTTAACTTCGTCAACTGGTAAATCCTTAACACCTAAAGAAGTCGGCGGAAGCGTCGTCAAGTACAAGAAATCCTTATAACTAGTATCACAGACATCGATATCACAGTTAACGGGCAGGAAAGCAGACTCAAAGAAATCACCAAAGAGATCAGAAATCACTTGTGGATCGTCAGAATTGGTATCGCCGAAACTAAGTGATGCGGGATAACCATCGGAACCACGCTTGGAGTTAACAAAATTCCAAAACCGTCTTGGATTATCGCGCAAAGAACTCTTCGTATTGTTCAAGTAGATTTTGTAGGATGATTCCAGCTCTTCAATGAACTGGGTTCGAAGAGAAAAGTAGGCGTCATAATCCGCGTCGTCCCTAGAGAGGCTGAACTTTTTCCAGGCCTTACATTTTAGGTTCTTTAAACGTGTCAAATCGCCATTAAACCACGGAGGAGCGGTACGCGAGCCGCAAGACTTGCGGACTGGGACACAGTGAAGAAAGCAACAAGACAAAATATTATAAAAATTATTGACAGCCAGATCAATGTCACGCTCCTCAACGACAAAGCTCCAATCCTGAGAAGAGAGCCATTGATTAATTAAATTAAAGTCAGCATTTTTGAAGTTATAACAGAAATCAATGGGAACAAGAGAATTTAAATCAAACGGATCGGTAGTCAAAGAAACATTAATAGCAGGATGGTGTCCAGTCTCGGATAAGAGAGGTGTCGGGCAGCGTGATGTAGCCGTACAGTCCGGATTCGACGAAAAGATTAGGTCCAGAAATTTATCGTTGGCATTAGCAATGCTGCAGGTCTGTGATAGTCCGGAAGCCAACAAATTGTCAATAAAAGTAGCAGCATAATGCGGAGCACTGGCGAGAGAGGGGGAGAGAATATTCTCGTCCGATGAGCGTGTCCAGGAGACTGATGGTAAGTTAAAGTCACCAAAGAGTAGGAACTCGTCGTGTGTCCTCATTAAGCCAGCGATCCTGTCGACTTGGATGGCTAGTTGATCATAAGAACCAGACGAAGATTTGGGTGGGACGCAGACAACAGCCACATATACACATCTCCTCGGAAGAGTCATGGCAATACATAGAATTTCGGTATCGCTGGAGTCTGGGAGATCGATACGGCGACATGGAATGTCGCTCCGAACAGCAAGCAACACGCCTCCCCCGACAGGGGCGCTGATAGAAGAACCATGACGATCTCGGCGAAAAACAACGTAGCCAGGACAGCAAAGTTCAGCATCCGAAAACTCACCACATAGCCAGGTTTCTGTGAGGCAAATAGCGTCAAAAAAGAGGTCAGCAGATTTTAAATAAAGTTGCGTCGTCTTGAATCGTAGTCCACTTACGTTGCCGTAGTAGAACGAGATATCGTTGGAGAGGTTTTTGAAGATGCTGGCAATTTTTTCGATTTAGCGTTGCGATTGTTCACAAATTCGCGAACAATACAGTTCTGCGGCCATATATTAGGAGCAGTCACCGCAGAAAAAAGTTCCTCAGGCACAAGGACTTTGAATGAGGAACAAAAGGATATCTGGCCTCGCTGAGGTGAAACGCGCTTGCAAGCCACCAAACCCCTTGAATTGCTCACATTACTAGTAATGTGCTCAATGATCTCGTCCTCAGTGGTATCCGGATGAACACGGGAGATGAAAACCTGCCGTGGAACCCTGGCTGGTCGAAGAGACGATGGGACGCAAGATATGTTGGGAGGTGCAGGAGGGCCAACGAGAGGTGCCGCGGCCGTAGAAATATTGGAAGGCGGCATTGTCAAAGTCGACCTCATTAGCCGACGACCAGCTCCCTGCGCACGACGCCGTCGACTGGAGGACGGTTTAGGCTCCGGCATTGCATCACGCTGTGCAGCCGGGTTGGGCGGAGAGTCATCTGGAACATTATCCACGCCGGAAACAACGGGCGGCTCGGCAATTGTGCAAGCAGGCAGGGTGGCAGGTCCGCTAAAATCGACTACTGCGACGGAGGAATTGCACAACGAAAGGGATCCAATGTCCGCGGCGATATAACCAATCCGCTCCGAGTTAGCAGAAACTGCAGCAGAAAAAGAACCAAGATCATTCTTTACTTGTCGGACGCTGCGACGAATGTCCTCAACGATTGGCATAACAGTGGCCGGTAAATCCGAATTTGAAGCAGCAAAATGAATGTCTTCAATCGACGATGATATAAGCCCGACCTTGGAGGAGAGTTCGAGAGTTTTGCCGTGAAGAATCTCGAAATTAGATTCAGCTGCAGTGATAGTGGATAGAATTTTCTCCACTTTATCGTTAAGTGATGTCAGATCTTCAAAAATAGCCTGCAGATTACCCCAGTTTGAGACGATCGACTGAAGTTTGTTGCCCAAAAGATGCTGCTCGTTAAAGATGGAATCCGTAATTGTAGCCATCATTTTCAGAACATGACACGGCTTGATCGCGGAGCATTCTTCGCAAGTAAAATGTTTAGGAGCAGTAGAAGACCTTGTAATACGCGTAACACATGTGGCATGAACAGATTTCTTGCAAATGCCATCGCACTCGATCAGTTGACCCGAGAGCTTGCCGTTGCATATTTTACAAGCCATCTTGTCAAGAATTAAAAATCAAAATCAAAACGAAAAATAACACGACGGCATAAAAAATAGAATAAATAAATAAATAACACACGTAAAAGTCAAAGAAAAGTGCGTTGATCGATGATGAAGAAATTCAGGACGGTAACACTCCTAAAAGCTCGTGGGCATTAAATATTAGTCGCCACTGTCAAAAGGTCACAAGGCATGCATACCTTGAGGCGCAAAGCAGAAAAAGCGCCGCACCGGAGACAACAACCAAAAATCAAGAAATGTCCAATGAATATGACCACCACTGCCGAAATAGCTGGATCAATTGTAAGAAGCGGTATATGTATACTAACCGCTGGGCGACACACGATTGCACACAAATCCGAGCGAAATTAAATTAATTGGATAAGATAGGCACAAATTCACAAATGATCCAATGAGACAATTAAGCAATCAAATATAGCGAAAGAGTATATCACAGGCACACGTAAAGAATATCACAGGCGATGAAGCTATCACAATGCAACGACAAGTCAGCAAAACCGATCACAGGTCAAAAACTTCGATTAGGCTAATTTCACTTAATGTACAAGACCAGAGATTAAAAACAGTCGTAATTAGACTCATTAAAACCAATTGGCCAGCACTAGCACCGCAGGCCAGGTTAATGATGTGCATTATTCTTTTGTAGTTATTAATTACTTTAAGTTCTGATTCTCTTACTAAAATGTATCCGTTACCAGAGGGAATTTCGTTGATCTCTACCGATGGTTTCGCCAGCACAAAACACGTAAGCAACAGCACCATGAACACACCTGGAATAAAGTGTTAATTTTGACGTTTCAGTTTTCTTCTAAATTGGTTAATATAACGAGGAAAATGTTCCCCATTAATTTGAATATGGCTTTCTCCCTTTTCTTCTACCGTAACGTTTTTATGATAAGGTTCGAGCTTCGCAGTCCTATTAAGTTTAAGATAGCTAGAAGGTTCATCTATGAATCTGCCCCAATTCTTCGTTTCGATGTTTTTCTCTTTTCTTTTGACAAGAGTCTGGTGTATTGCTGGGTATTCCTCGGATTTTATTGTTCCGTTTAGGAAATCTATCGGTTTTCTACCAGTTGAAGTATGTGTAGTTTCGTTATAAACTTTAAGAGCTCTAATAATTGGGTCTCCGTCGATTGGAATTCGTTCTTCTTTTTCCACAACACCGGAAATACGTAAATGTTCATTTAACGTGCCATGAAATCTTTCAATTTCTGCATTACTGGTGTGATTGTTAGGAGTAGCAAAATGAATACTAATTCCTTCGTTGTTTAGGAAGTTTGTGAAGCTCAAACTACTGAGACCTTTTTCCCTATCTGTTATTATCTTAGCAGGTTTTCCAAATGAGCCCAAGTATTTCATGAGTCCATCCCTTAAGTCTGACCAGTTTCTAGATTGCACCGGTATAATTTGTGCATGTTTTGAAAATTTGTCTATAATAGTTAGATACGGTTTCCCTTTACTGGGGAACCAAATGTCCATATGCACAATTTCTAAGGGTTTACGTGGAGTTTCAGTGATTTTGAAGGGAATCTTCAAAGGGTGTCTCTCGTACTTAGCACTGTTACAAATATGCCAATTAGTAATGACCCTTTGTACCTCCAATTTCAATTTTGGAAAGTAGATTTCTTTTCTTAATTCAGTAAACGTATCATTTATACCTCTTTGGTTTGTTTTCATATGTTGATCCAATATTCGCTCCTGGAGTTCCGGAAGACTCTCAATATCCCTCAACACAAAAGAGCATTTGTTTAATTTTAGCAAGTTATTTTTCGAGAAGTGTTTCAAATAAGTATTCTGAAATATGTTATAGATACCCCTATATAATATATATAATACCCTATACCCTATATAATACCATCGAAATGATCATGAAAGTTCATCTCGAGGAATTCGATTTTTTCTGTGGAATCAAACTCCGTAAATGAGTCTATGGTAATTTTCGTGTCACACTGGAAAACATTTTTAAGTGTTTTAATATTTGTTGGGTTAATCTTGCTCTTATATATAGGGTTACAAATTCCCGTGTTAATGATACTTGTAGTAGCGCCTGAATCTATAATGAATCTTAGAGATCTCCCTCTGGACTGGATTCTTATATAAGGTAAGTATTGTTTAGTTCCGAGGCCGCTAATCGAAAATTTTCCACATTAATTTCGCTGTCGTTTTCCACGGTGTTAATTCTCACATTTGTTGACGAATCAACTTCCATAGGTTCTACTCTATTACTCACGGCGTTGCTACGCTGAGCACTCCTAGATACATTGAATTCCCTAATGTTTTGGTTAGTAAAGTTATTTCTGGGATTATTCTGATTATTGTGATTAGAAAAATTATTTCTAAAATTATTGTTTTGACCAAACCTCCCATAGTTGTTAGTAAAACGATTCTGTTGATTAATACCGTCAATATTATTATTATCACGAGTATAGTAGTTATTTTGATTATTTGTTCTTGGGAATTGGGTAGAATTACTAGGTATATTGTAGCGAATTGTTGAATTTTTTACATTGGGTTGTCTATTTTTACTCCGCGTATTTTTTAACGGGTTAAAGTAGGCGTAATTTCCCTCAAAGAGAATGTTCAAAGCGTCTTCCAGGTTTTCTGGATTTCTGCTAAACAAAATCGAACGCATAGGCTCGGGAACCTTTTCTTTAAACACTTTAAGAGCAGTTAGGCTGTTGGCCTTAACATCAAACTCAGCCCCCGCATTGGGTTGGTCTTTCGATTTGTTGTTTAGCCGTCTTAAAATACTTTTAATCCGATTATATAAATCTACGCTATTTGTATCGAAAGTTACCGCGCTTAATTCATCATAAATTTGAAACTTAGTTTTTCTGTCACCAAAACTATTCACAAGTACCGATTTAATTTCTGGCCAAGTTTTTACGTGATTATTTATTTCAATATTTTCCCTAGCCTTTCCACGTAATTTGGTTTTAATTCTATTTAATAACAATTTCTGACTATTCGTGTCATATTTTAAAAGTATGGGTACAATATCTTCCTTTTGGTTATTCTTGCCTTTCTTAATGCCACAGTTCGTCACTTTATTAAAAAATCGCCACAGTTCGTTACTTTATTAACAAATCGCCACAGTTCGTTACTTTATTAACAATTCGCCACAGTTCGTTATTTTATTAACAAATCGTCACAGTCCGTCACTTTATTAACAAATCGCCACAGTCCGTCAGTTTATTAACAAATCAAAAAATTTTTTTCTTCGAGTTTTCGTGCCCGGCAGAAATTGTAATTGTATTGCTTTAGCAACGGACTTTATTATTTTCCATTTTCATGGGATAAAGCCGTTTTCACGTTTAAAACTTTCGGTATTTCGCACTCTTTATCACTGGATCCCTTTGCTTGGGATCCTACCAACTGCGCCAGTTAAATTGGTCGAACCCGAAATTACCAAAAAAAAACTACAATAAATTTTCACAATTTTATTAATTAACAACTCTTTTAACAAAAAATGATTTTAATACGACGGACTTAGAACGACGATTTGGAATGACAACTGATTGGACTTAGTGTGAATTAACGACTGACTAACTGTACCGACAAAGCTGAGTACAGAGTCATGATTTTCTAGATGCAATTGCTTTGCATTCCTGCACGAAACAACTCCTTTAATGGGATCGATTCATTAAAGGAGGAAACAATAAATTTGTTTTTAATAAAACCGACTTCTTTTCTTCTAAATAAAACAATATATTTGTTTTTAGAATTTTATTATACCGAGCCGGTCGAAAGACAAAATTATACTACTTATTACATTCAATTTTACCATCGAGATCGAATCGGAAGTAGTGCTGCCTAATCGATTTTATTGTGGCGTGATCGCTTGGGTCAAGCGAACGACCGAGTAGCGGGAGTTGGGAAATTTGAGGATTACTCGTGTCAGCGTCGCGTCGCTATTGAGAAATTAAAAGTTGAAAGGTTTGGGGTATTTGGGGTGTATGACCCCCCCTCCGTTAAGATTGATGTCCTCCTGGACATCATTATTACTTCCCGTTTTTGTTATATTTATGTTCTTCTGATTCGATCTCGATTTGACAATATAATATGTAGCCAAACAGATAATTTTTAACAGTATGATTGAAGTTAATACATAGTTTCCTAATCTATTATATGTTGTTTCATTCTTTATTTCCTTAATTTCATCAATATTTTCTATTGTTCTTAAATGTAATTCGTTCTGGCTTAATGTTTTATTCACACCTGTTATTTCTAAATAGTTTGGTATTATTATATGTTGAGAATATGTACTTTGTTTCTACATTTTGGAATTTCATTTCTCCTATTTCTATCGTACAATTGTTATAGTTAATTATATAATTGTTGTTAAGTTTATATTCCAGGTCATTACAGGTGCTTTTTAGTTTTAAATTATTTGAATTTTTTACAAGTAACGTTTGCTTCTAATTTCTCAATCTCAAATTTAGTATTTATCTGTTTTTGACAATTTTTTAAGTTATCATCAATAAGGCCTTGAATACATTTATCTGTCTTCTTTAATTTTCTAAAATACCGTTGGCTATCGTCCAGATAGCTTATGTTTTTGAACACTATTAAGTTCTCATCTTTTATAACTATTTCTTCGAACTGCGCGCTTGGAACTGGAATTAATTTGTATTTCTTGGCCTTTTCTTCATCAAACTGGGGAATCGCTATTACAAATATCAGTTTTGCATCTACTTTTAGTAAGGAACTTTTGATTTCTCCTATTTTGTTGATATCTATGATATAGGAATCTATTTCTCCTGGGGTGAGGAAAGATCTTCCCATAATATTGTATTTAGCAAACATCACATTGTCTTGAATTTTGTTAACTTCGTTGTCTAGGATGTTTAAGTCAGTGAGGGTCTGGATATAGTGTAATTGTTTAATAGTGTTTCTATTTACCCTAATTGAATTGTTTAGAAGGCTAGCAGTGATTTGTTGATTTTTAATAATCCTTTCTTTGAGTAACTCCAAGTTATTTTTACAGACCATCAGCTTAGTCAAAGCTTTGTAAAATAACAGAATTAATCTGTAGCTTATGAATGATTAATTATTCATCATTTGGTCCGATGTTAGTAGACATGCGACCACAACCACCAAACAGACTATTCTTTAGTGCATGCTTACTGACACGAACATCAAACAAATCAGCATTCTTATTCACATTTAACCTCATCCGGTTAATAGGCTGGAAAAAGCTATAGTTATTCTTACATAAACTAGTTTGCAGAAGTGAAACCACCCTAAGATTACGCTCGTTCAATCTGAAAGTGAATTCGCTTTTAAGGGAGGCTGAATCAATATTACCAATTAATAATTGGTGAACAAAAACAATGTCTGCGATCTCCCGACGCTTGAGCAGAGAGTGCATATCGAGGAGCCTCAAACGATCATTATAAGGAGGGAGAAGAACTGGATTGCTCCAAGGTAAATCCTTAAGAGCAAATCTGACAAATTTTCTTTGCACAGATTCGACGCAGTCAATATGGACTTGGTAATAGGGCGACTAAACTTGACTTGCATATTCGAGAATTGGCCTAACAAAAGAAAAGTAAAGCTGTTTTAAGACAGTTCTATTGGAAAATTCACGGGACCATCTTTTGATGAATCCCAGCATAGAGCTGGCTTTAGCCACCGTACAGTTGATATGCTCAACGAAGTCTAATTTGCAATCCGGAATAACTCCCAAGTCACGGACAGATGATTCGATAAGGTATAATCAGACGTCATCAGGAGTAATGCAGATGGATAAATTAATAGGAATAGGGTTTTTGTTTAAGTGACTAAAATTATTAAGATCAGGTATAAATTCAGGGGAGAATGATTTTTCGAAAAAGGATGCAAACATATCGCATATTGTAGATGGAATGTCACTTGAAACTCCTTCATATTGCATATTAGCAGGGTAGTCGTCCACTTTTCTTTTAGAGTTAATAAATTTATAAAATGCGCGCGGATTGTTGTAGAATTCAGTTGTCATTCGTTTTACGTAATCGTTATATAACTGTGTGGAATAATTCTGAAATTTATTATAACATTCAACAAATTCATCGTACGAAAAGTTATTCCTCTCCAAAACATATGCCTTCCACAGCTTATTTTTCCTATTTCTAAGCCTCCGAAGATCGCTATTGAACCAGGGAGGTGATGAAGTAAGGGAACGCTGCCGTTCGTAAGGGACGCAAGATTCAAAAATGTTGAGGAGTAAGGCGTAGAACGTGGACAAGGCATTGTCAATGTTATCGTTGGATAAGAGTGTAGTGAAGTCAATGGAAGATATTCTTCTGGAAAGTTCGTCCATATCCGCCTTCCTGAAACTATAAGCGTAGTCGCTAACATTAATATGTTTAGTATTTTCAGGACTATGAAAATAATCGATTTGGAGAGGCGGATGATATTTGTCAAGAGTAGAAAGAAGAATTGGACTGTGATCAACAATTGTATTGTTGCAGTCAGTGGAAAATACAAGATCAAGCTGCCGACCCATATCATTCTGTATGGAACTAATCTGATTGAGACCGAAAGAGAAAACCGATCCCAAAAATGAAGACTCTTTAGAACTTAATTTATTAAAGGGATGGCAGCCATCGTCAGCAGAATTGGCTACCCATTGAACGTTGGGTATGTTGAAATCACCCAATAAAAGGAGATCGTCGTCTGGATTCATTAAGTTATTAATGAATTCCAATCTTGAAATTAATATATCATACATACTATATCCAGTGGCGGACTAAGCCCGGCAGAGGCCCGGGGCGGCAAAGCTGAATGAGGCCCCCCAGTTTTAGAAAAAATGTAGTTTTACAAGCTTTTTATTCACTTCACATTTGTATGTATAAATAAGTGTTTATGTTTATTTCGTTAAAATCTGGCAAGTGAAATTTAAATTCGAATTAAATTATTTAGTCTAAATAAACATACATACCTACAATATGGAATGGATATGGATGAGGAAAATAAAATACGAATCGATCGAAAAAAAAAAAAAAAAAAATTAGATAAAATAAGTCAAAGATAGTTTTTTTTTATTTTTTGTAGCGTGTTATATGTGTTTTCATGCCTTCAAGTATTGAAGTATAAGCGATATACAGGGTAACGATTCACTGAAGTCCCATTTTATTATAAATTGAAGGATTTCTTGGGCTCTCCATTTGGCAGCAACGTCCATACTCGTATCGGTGGCTTTTACATGCCTGCGGTACCTTTTTATTTCTTGGGAAACTTGCTCCTTGTCAAATTCATCATAAATTTGTATCAGATTGTCAACTGCTACAGCTAGAGCGTCATCTGAAGCTTCTAGCATAAACTTTATTTCAATAATTTGGAAAATATTATTGATTTGTGTCATGGCCCCGTATCGTGTCGACAATTCTTGTATAAATCGGTCTATGCATTCATATGATCTGCATCAATATCAACGTAATGAAATTTAATATATTTTAAATGAGACCAATGTTTATTTTTCGACGTAAATAGAATGTAGTGAATGTAAATGTAGGCGTACAAGAGTGAATTATTTGCTGGGGAAGTACCCGCTACAAAGACGGGAATTCCCCCAGCGTATTGGACGCGTTCAGTTAAAAGAATATTAGTACCGCGTAAAAAGTCTAGATGGCTGTAGTGTTTTGATCTTGATCAAATTATGTAGGTTCTAAACACATTTTTAAAGTCTTGTTTAGGATTTGATCAGGGGAACGCGAAGGCATTTGGGGGCCCCCCAAGACCGGAGGCCCGGGGCGGGCCGCCCCTTCCGCCCCCCTGTTAGTCCGCCACTGACTATATCCGTCCCTGTCAATGGTATTGATTAGATCAGGGGGAATATAACAACACATAATAAATAAAGAAGTTCTGGCTAATTTTACTTTGAGAGTAATTAGCTCAATATCAGAAGAAGCAGATAGGTCGGGTGGTGAAATCAAGCTGCAATTGAGGTGAGTTTTGCAAGCTATGAGAACTCCTCCTCCTCGCGCCTCCGAATCAGTAAACCTATCCCTACGAAATACTTGATAGGATGAATCAAAAATCTCAGCATCCCGAAAACCATGATGTAACCACGTTTCGGTTAACGCGATAATGTCGAAATTACTAGTAGTGGATGACTGATAAAGAGTCCTAGTCTTGGTCCTGATACCCCTTACATTTTGATAATATAAGGAGATCGTCTGCGGATTTAGTTTTTTGAAACAATATTAGATGGTTTGGCACTCGAGTTTCTAGGCTTGAATGTTGGCCCACGAGGGACGAAATTCTTTATTAAAGTACCCGAGGGCCAAAAAGAAGAATTTAGCAAAGTCGGAGCCAATTCATCAGGCACATGTAAAATAAAGGATGCAATAGGGCTTACAGCTTTATTAATTTTTCGACAAGATATATTTTGTATGCAAGTATTTCGAGCCTGAATGTGGGAAAGGATTGCCTTAGAAGAAGTTTCTGAGGCAAGTCGAGAAATAAATAGGGTTCGTCGATGGGGGACCACTTTTAGTGCTTCCGCAACATCACCCATAACAGGAAGGTTAATCTCTGCTTGGGAAGATGTTTCAGAATGGGACTCGTGTATCGCGGGAATAGAGTTCTGAGCCGCAGAAACCAATGGGGAAGGGATATTAGAAGAAGTGATATCAATAACAGAATTCTTTTTATTTTTATTTTTAATTGAGCGATTATTTGGTCGCTTTTGTCGTAAATCAGATTTTTTTACGTTAGACACTACATTATTTGTAGAGGGAGGAGGAGGAGGAACTTCCGTGACCGGGATCACATCAATTGAAATATCGGGTCTCTGATTTTCGTCAGTTTTAAGAGTTTTAAGACTTTCAATCTCACTTTTAATTGAAAGGAGTAACTCAGTACTCTTTGAAAACTCAGAAGACCATGAGTTAATATTATTATTAACTTTTCGGACGTGATATTTAATATCATCAATGACAGGACCGACTACTGCACTATCAGCAACACAAGAGGTGGGCATTGAGTTAGTAAACACCGCATGTAACTCTTCGAGAGTGCTCGAAACGTTTGTGATCTTTGAAAATATGTCACGGGTTTTACATAGTATCGCTTCAGAAGTACTAGTGAATAATTCGACCGCACTGAATAGTTTATCAATTTTCGTATTGAGGACGCCGAGATCTTCGGATATTATGTTAACATTCGAATGCAGAGCATTGTTCACTTTTTCCGCTAATAGAGATTGGTCACTAGAAATAGCATTTGTCATGTTCATAATCAATCGCAAAACATGACAAGGCTTTATAGCCGAACATTCATCGCAGGTAAAAGCAGAGGATTTAGCCCGTCTGGTGGAGGGCTGTTTTAGACATGTGGCGTGAAAGACGTTGTTACAAACGCCGTCACATGAAACCTCATTGTCGGTGATCAGGTTGTCGCAAATTTTACAATGAGACATACTGAGCACAAATGAATCAGTGGGTGGGTGGCGGAGAAAAAAGCGAGAAAATGAGAAATTGATTTTTAATGATTTACTTGATTGACTGTACAGCCAAGTCTTGTTAGCCTACTTTATGGCTGATTAGGAATGGCAGTCAGGAGGGGAAAAAACCGAAGCTGCGCCTATAGCGGAAAGTTTCTCGCAGAATTAAAGAGCGATATCGTCGAGAGGTCAAGAGAACACCGTGACACCACACCAAGCTCACCTTGCACTACTTGCCGCTAAAAAAAATACAAAAGATAAATGCAAAAATCCTAAACCACAGTGATATTCGGGATCAAGCAACACGGAAAAATTAAATAGGCAAACGAAAGCACTTCACTTGATGCACTCGGGGAAAAAATACAAAGCACAATAGAACACGGAAAACAAAAATCACTAGATCACAGAAGCGATGACCACCCACAGAGTTAGTTGCGACGGGACTGTTAGCTTGCAAATCAGTATTAATTTTGATCTGTTTGTTTATATTATTTACAGAGTTGTAATTATTAATATCTATGGATTTTAAATGCTCTTCTAATTCTTTTCGATTGACACTATCCATGGTATCGAAGATCCATTTAAGAATCGTTCCGCCTAAGTTTACCAGCAGCTCGTTTCTGTAATTTCGATTGAGAATATTCTCTATTAAATGACGTCACAAATATTGGTCGTCTTTAAATCGACTGAGCTAAGTTGATTTATTTTCGGATGTACCAGTAAAGAAAGGCATCGTGAATTGAATCAGGTGAAAATTAACGTTCGAATTTGAAACAGAATCTCAAGAGAGGAGAATATAAAAACACAGTGATAGAGAATGACGTCAAAGTGACGTCAAATAGAGAATTTGAATAGAGTTAAAAGTTACAGAAACGAGCTGCAGACCTCTCTTTTGCCTGTGAGGGATAAGCGTTGCTATGTTATGTCTCGTTTTAGTTATGATTGTCTCCAATTGTCTTAGCGTGGTATCGTCTTCGTGAGGGTCAAATGTTTGATTAACACTAGTCTCGATGTCCGTTAATGTCTGTGTGATTTCGTCTGTGTCTATTAGATGTAGTATTTTGTCGTAACTTTTAATTATGTGTAAATCGTCCAACCGTATCAGTGTGAATCCTGCTTGTGTGTCAATTTTGTCTATGTTCATTGCCCCGTGAGTCAGTTGTACTGTCAGCGTTAGTAGTAGGAGGATTACCTGAAAAATATTTGAATTTACGTTTAATGCGTACTGGGTGGATTTTGCGATTTCTTAGATCAACCAATTGATTGCACTGTGCTTTTGTTTTTATCTCAACATATCTGGGTTCGGTCTTATGTCTTTCTATCTTAGGATTTTGAACCAGCACTTCTTCATTATTCTCGAAATTAGTTTCTTATCTATTGTTATTCAGTTTCTCAATATTTCTAACTTTCTTACCATGAATCCTATCTCTAATCTTATCTATTTAATTACCTTATTTAGCAAAAAGTCTATTGGTTTTGTCTTAGTTGTAGAGTGGATAGTATTGTTGTAATATTCAACTGCTTTGAGTATTTTTTCCTCTGGAGAGAGCTTGACTTTTTCTGCTTCGAGGATGCGGAGATGTTCGTTCAATGTACCATGGGCCCTCTCTATGTCCGAATTTCCCGTATGAGATCTAGGAGAAGTAAGGTGGATTTGAATGCCCTCTTGTCTGCCGAATTCCCGCATGTTAAGGTTATCGAACTCATTATCAAGCACTAGCTTATTGGGTTTCCCAAAAATTGAAAACCGGTATTTTAATTTTTCAATAATCGAAATACTATTTCTGTCGTACAATTTTGAGGCTATTAGGTGTTTTGTGAACTTATCAACTGTAGTGAGGAAAGTCTCTTTATGGCAGTAAAATATATCGCCATGTACTATCTCGTTAGGCGAATTTGGAGTTTCCGATATGTTAAATTTGTGTTTACTTGGATGTCTGTCGTACTTGGCCAGATTACATGTTTTACAGTTATTACAATATCTGTGAATTAATTGTTTTAGTTTAGGGTAGAAGTACTTATTTTTCAACTCCCAGTAATTTTCGTCAATTCCTCTGTGGTTCGTTTCTTTGTGAATTCTTTCAATAATCTTTAAAATTTCGTCTTCATTCTCTATGTCTTTGGCACAAAGAGTACATTTAATAAATCTAATATTTTTATTATTACTGAACAATTCTATTAATTTTTTCTGTAGCAAGTTATATTTTGAGTCTTCTAGACTAGAAAAGATTCCGGTAACACCTTTTCCTATTTCTTGTCTCAGTAAATCATTCAGGTAATTTTGGTTGTGCAAGTCTTCTTCTGTAATGAATATTTGTTTATATTTTCTATATTTGATAGTTATTTCCGCAGTTTTTCCTTGAACCAAATGTATTTGTTTATAGTATTTATTTATAATATTATCGACAATGGGAATGCGATCGTTTAGGTCCTCCTCGCTACTGTGAATCGTAGGTCTATCGCTATCACATTCTTTGACTTCATTTATCTCATGAGTATCATTATTAATACGGCTGAGGAAGTCTGCGACTTTATTGTCTTTACGCTTTAAGTATTCTATTTCGAAGTCGAATTCATTTAATTTTATTCGCCACCTCTGCAGCTTCGAGTTTGGTTCTTTTAGAGAACTTAGCCAGGCCAAAGGCTGGTGATCGGTCCTGATGGTAAATTTCTGTCCGAAGAGGTAGGGTCTGAAGTACTTCGTAGCCCAAACTATTGCTAAGAGTTCTTTCTCTATAGTAGAATACCGTATCTCGTGCTCATTCAGGGTTCTGCTAGCAAAACACACTGGGTGGTTTTCTTGTGATAAAACTGCAACTATCGCAAATTGGCTAGCATCTGTAGTGAGGGTAAACTTCTTCTTGAAATCTGGATATTTCAAAACTGGATACTCTGTAATAAGTTGTTTTAGCTTTCGAAACGCTTCTACATATATACATTGGATCATTTTCGTTGATCTTCTTATCCTTCTTTAAATAGTAGGTCATAGGTTGCGCTACTTTCGGATAGTCCTTCATGAACTTTCTGTAATATTCCGTGATGCCTAAAAAACTTTTGATTGGTTTTCTAGTTCTCGGGATTTGAAGACTCTTTATGACTTCAATTTCCTTTTCATTAGGCTTGATGCCTTCACTTGTTAGGGTATGCCCTAAATAATCCGTTTCTTTGGAGAAGAAATTACACTTATCAATTTGGATTTTGAGATTATATTCTCTTAATCTTTCAAATATTTTACAGATTGAGTCAACGTGTTCCTGGAGGGAGGTGGTAAATATTAATATATCGTCAAGATATACCACGCAGATCTTGTTAATGTAGTCTCTAAGGACATAGTTCATCATTCTTTGGAATGTTGCCGGGCGTTCTTGAGCCCAAATGGCATTCTTACATATTCATAGTGACCCTGGGGGGTTGAGAACGCTGTTCTAGTTCTATCTTTCTCGTCGACAAGGATTTGATGGAAACCCTTGGCGAGGTCTAACGTGGTAAAATACTGAGAACGGCCTAGTTTGTCGAAAATCGACTCGATGTTTGGTATCGGGAATTTATCATCCACCGTTACATCGCTGAGCCGTCTGTAGTCGACGACTATCCTCCATTTTTGTTTCCATGAATTATCGAATTTAGGTCAACAATCCATGAAAATTCGACACTACCTCAAATTCAAAGCCCAATATCTAAAGAAATATCGATGTTAGTTATTTGGTGTTCAGAACTTTTTTACAGGAAATTGAATTTCCTATAAGTTTGTTTTATTCATTTTTTCTGTAGCTCTTGTTATTTATGAGATAGGGGCAAAAAGCGAGAATTTGATGGAAAAATTGAGTTTAGTGACCCGTACTACCTCGCTGGTGGGAGTTAGGATTACGCCGCAATGGACACTCTAGTAGTACTTTATCACCTATTTTTAAAATTAATGGGTTGCAATCACGACTGCTAGTCTGTGTTCGCGTTTTTTTTGAAGATTCAAGATATTGTTTCGCTTTTGTTAAGGCTTTTTGTAGCCTGAACTTCATTTCTTTGCTATCTAAGTCATGGTTATAAATAGGTTCTGGTTGCTTTGACAGTAGTTCCAGTGGTATACTTGCTTTTTTAGCAAAACCCAATTCAAAAGGTGTATATCCACGTACCGTATTTGGAGTTGTAATGTAGCAGAATGTGTAATATGGTATCCATGTATCCCAGTTATCTCTGTTGTCATTCATAAAACACCTTATGTATCTCATTTATGGTTCCTTTCCAGAGCTCCTATTGTCTCCGGGTGTGCAGCTGTTGCAAAAATTTGCTGAATTTTCAGGATGTTGCTTATTTCAGCAAAGATTTGGTTTTTGTATTCTGTTCCCAGATCTGTTTTAATTTTACTCATTGGACCATAAGTTAATACGAACCCGTTAATTATTGCTTGGGCAATGGTATTTGCTTCATTATCCTTTGTTGGGATTATTGTAACGTATTTACTAAGGTCACACTGCATTGTTACTGCATATCTGTTACCATTAGCTGTTTTAGTGAACGGTCCAACAGTGTCGATGGACACTACATCAAAAACTTTTACTGGTGTCGTTGTGATTTCCATTCGCTCTTTATTATGTTTTTGATGCTTGTTTTTAGCACAAGCTTCGCAGCTGCTTACGTATTTCGCTATGGTTTTCTTCATTCTTCTCCATTTGTAGATTTCTTTTAATTTTTGGTACATTCTGGATTGTTCTAAGTGTCCTCCTGTTGGCGTAGAGTGGTGATTGTATAATATTTCGTCTATTTTGCTTTTCTCTGTTATGTGTTTTTGTAGTTTATATATCATTATTCTTGTCTCTTTCAATATTTTGTTTCCTAGGATTTTAAATGTGGTTATGCTAATAATTTTAAATATTTCACTTTCTGAAGAAAGCTTCAGACTTGTCTGAATTTGTTTATATTTCCTACTGTCCAATTCTTCGAATGCCTGCGCTAAAGCAGGTTCTACTAATTGGTTGTTATTTGTATTTATATACCGCTTATATAATATTTCTTTTCTGTGCACTATATTCATTTCGATTCTTATTTGTTTATTGCTGCAGCTTACAGTTTTAAATTCTAGTTCCGGTAAGTGAGTAACTTCGCTTGGGGATAGTGCTTCTACAACGCACAGTTGATCAATCTGTGGATGAATGTTGCTAATCTCCGTTACTCTGTTTGTTCTGTTTTTTGTTTGTTGTGTTTAGCGAGGTTATTGTTCCTGCCACAAACACGCCTGGTTGAATTTCTTGTCATTCTAGTCTTTATGAATTTTACCATAGTATTTCTATGGTCTGCTGCTGTGAGTTCCTCAAGCAGTTCCATAGATTCTATGAATGCTTCAGTTTCCTCGTGTTTCCCATCGTATTTTGGGATCAAAGAGGTTGCCGTTTTTATATCAAAAGCCATAGCTGTTCGATTTTTGCTCGTTTATCAGCGTGAGAATATTATTTACCAGGTTTCTTATTTGTGTATACTGCTCTCTTAGTTTGAGGACTATTGCGTCTTCTGAAGCAAAGAAGTTATTCACCTTATCTTCGTTTTCTTGTAGTATTCTTAGGGTATATCCCCTGCTCTTGCTTTTGTTATAATTATTTAATATTTTTTGTAAGTCTTCTTTTATCTCGCTTAGTCTGTCCATCCGTTGTGAGTCCATCTACGTGAGATGCGTACTTATTTAGCGAAATTTCGAAAATGTTTAGCTAATTCTTGTAGTAATAGTACTATAATACCGGCCTGTATGGCCATAATGGCAAATAGCACAATCAAGGACAAGAAAATTGCAATAGATTCCCGCTTTGCTTATTATAACCTAGCGGTGAACTAAAATATATCTCTTTCTAAACTATTATTACTGCTGGTTCACCTAAATATTTTCTTTTTAACCCCTTTTTGTGATTCTTGTATAACAAGTAAATGAATTCAGCTAATTTTATCACCGCAATTATCAGAAGAAGTAAGAGAATTTCTTTGTTTTCAATACTAACTGTGTCTTCTATAGTTAAATTATTAACTATTTGTCCGTTGTTGTCTGAATTCTTTGACTGCATCTTTCCCATTGTACAGTTTTTCCTTAGTTAATTTAGATAAGACATTAAAATTGATTTATTAAGATTTATCTAACTTTAATAATATTTTATATAATTAATCTTACAATATTTGATTCTACATTAGTTAATTGCTTTTTTTTTTTTTATAGTATTAAGCTGTTTCTTTGCCCGTCTGATAAGTTCGTTGTATTTCGCTACCTCCTCGTCTGATTTAACAACTTCTAATAATTCCTTACCTTTCTTAATCTCTTGTTTGACGCGGTTTCTCTTGCCTTCTCGTGCTAGTTTTATTTTATGTGGTTCTATTTTCTTCAGAATTAAAAGTCTTCTCAGAAGAGTATTATTTCATGTGGATCAACTGTCCGCCGTTTGTCTGGAAATTTTGCAGACTCTACGGGAAAATCATTTAAAGCAGGGCTGCAAAATTCAGTTAAACGTGCAATAATTTCTTTGCGGTTGCAACGAAACGTTTGGTTTACATAATTTCGTTTATTTGCTTTTTGGGTATGTGTGCACACGCCAAGGAATAGTTTCGTTTCGTTTCGAATTTCTTTGCAGGGAGTTTATTAAACGAAACAAAGCGAATTTCCTAATAACGAGGTTTATGTGCACAGAAACCAGGTCTGCAAAATTAAATTAAACGGTTGCAACGAAACGTTTGGTTTACACAAATTCGTTTATTTGCTTTTTGGGTATATGTGCACACGCTAAGGAATAATTTCGTTTCGTTTCGAATTTCTTTGCAGAGAGTTTATTAAACGAAACAAAGCGAATTTCCTAACAACGAGGTTTATGTACAGAAACTGATTTTACACTGCACTGAAACTGTATCAGTGCCGGCCTTAGGCTTTGCACGTTTAGTAGGGCAAACTTTTCCTCGGCTTACGAGTGATAGCTGCAGTTGGCAAATATATACAATATGTCTAAAGCCCCCATCGCGAATTTCTAAGAAAAAATTTATTCGAAAATACACAAAAAAATGGGAAACGGCTCTCCCCCAAGGGGGAACACAAAAATACCTCGGGAAGTAAAAAAAAAAATGCTTCAAAACGCATGTTTCTCTCCCTTGCCTTCGTCTTACATATATTTTTACTCAATTTTGCAGTTCTACAAACTTATTCTTCTGAGAAATTTTAATATGTTCCTAATTAATTTGGCGCCCTAAATCGACCGGCGCCCTCGGGGTTTCAGGGTTTCAAAATGGCGGATCCAAAATGACGGCTGATTTCAGCGGATTTTAATGAAAATTTGTAAATTGTTGTTTTGAGGTAACTGATTTTGAATATTATCAACATTTAGAAATCCAAGATGGCGACCAATATTTCTCGATTTCAACGGATTTTAATGAAAATTAGTTCAGTGATTATCTTGAGGTCACTGGTTTTGAATGTTATCAAAATTTACAAATCCAAGATGGCGGACCCAATATGGCGACCAATATTTCTCGATTTCAGCGGATTTTAATGAAAATTAGTACAATGATTATCTTGAGGTCACTGATTTTGAATGTTATCAAAATTTACAAATTCAAGATGGCGGTTCCAATATGGCGACCAATATTTCTCGATTTCAACGGATTGTAATGAAAATTAGTACAATGATTATCTTGAGGTCACTGATTTTGAATGTTATCGAGAAATTTTTGTCGCCATATTGGGTCCGCCATCTTGGATCTAAAAATTGTGATAATATTCAAAATTAGTGGGTCCATAAAAATCACACTACTTTTCATTAAAATCCGTTGAAATCAAGAAATTTTGGTCGCCATATTGGATCCGCCAACTTGAATTTGAAAATGTTGCTAATATTCGAAATTAGTGGTCTCAGAATAATCATTGTACTAATTTTCATTAAAACCTCTTGAGATCGAAACATTTTGGTCTACATATTGGACCAGTCATCTTGGATTTGCAAATTTTGATAATATTCGAAATTAGCAGCCTAAGAATAATCATTGTACCAATTTTCATCAAAATCGGTCGAAATCGAGACATTCTGATCATGTTGGATCCGCCATCTTGAATTTACAGATTTTGATAATATTCAAAATTATTGGCCTCAGAATAATTATAATACTAATTTCCATTAAAATCCATTGAAGTCGAGAAATCTTGGTCGACATCTTGGATTTGTAAATTTCGATAATATTTGAAATTAGTTGCTTCAGAATAACCATTGTACTAATTTTCATTAAAATCCGTTGTAATCAAGACATTTTAGTCGTCACCATCTTGGATTTGTAAATTTTGATTATATTCAAAATCAGTGACCTCAAAACAATCATTGTCCTAATTTTCATTAAAGTCTGTTGAAATCGAGAAATATTGGTCGCCATATTGGATCCGCCATCTTGGATTTGTAAATTTTGATAACATTCAAAAGCAGTGACCTCAAGATAATCACTGAACTAATTTTCATTAAAATCCGTTGAAATCGAGGAATATTGGTCGCCATGTTGGATCCGCCATCTTGGATTTCTAAATGTTGATAATATTCAAAATCAGTTACCTCAAAACAACAATTTACAAATTTTCATTAAAATCCGCTGAAATCAGCCGCCATTTTGGATCCGCCATTTTGAAACCCGAAAACAAATTAGCCTATATGTTAAGTTGGAGTATGTACTACCGTCACACAAAAAATGAAAAATATCGATGCAAGCGTTTAGGCGTGAGTGAGCAACAAACAAACAAACAAACATTCATTTTTATATACATATAGGGATGATGTGGAACTTACCTTCAAAGGTTGGCCACAATTGTTTATTTTGCAAACTGATTTGCTCTTCGCTTACAATACAAGGTCACGTCTACCAACTGCAGTCGCCTTTCGCATGTCACCTACTGGCATGCGTGATTGCAAATGTGACCGCAAAGGCAACCGCGCCTCGATCAGCACACGTCCCAAAATCAAAGACAGGGAATAGAGCCGGGACGAAGAATGAGGCCAGCTCTGAGCTGTATATACAGTGAAGAGCAAAAGTGGAAAAATGATTCCACTTTTACTTTTAAATATTTACTACCAAGAAACGGTAAGGCTGACGGAAATGAAAAGAATATTGTTATTAACCCTTTTAGCTGTATATTCAAAATATATTGTTTTTATTTTTTATTTCACTTAAGTACTAAGAAAAAATTACATTAATATCGGAAAAGTCCACTTTTCCACTTTTGCACCCTCAATATTTGGTCCAATATTCTTTTGATTTTTCAACTGCCTGTATTCGGGAAGGCATGGATTCGTGCAGCTTAGAAATAAATGACAAGGGAATGGATGTCCAGACGTCCTGCACGCATTCGCAGAGGTCGTTTATTCCTAACGGTGGTACACTGTACTCGGCCAGTTTCCTTTTCATGTAAGCCCAGACGTGCTCTAACCTGGGCTCAAGGCCACTTCAAAATTGAAAAGGACTGGTTCTCGAGCCAATGCCGCACAATTTTGGCAGTGTGTTTGGGGTCTCCGTCTTGTTGGAAAATTACCTTCGAGGTGCGAATTCCACTCAAACGCATTTTCTTGCAAAATTTGCAAATATTGCTCCTTGCGCATAATTCCTTTGACTCTAACCAAAGGCCCAGCACCCTTAGGAGTTATACAACCCCAAACCATTAATGAACCACCGCCATGTTTCATTGTTGCCTTCACACTTGCCGGATTAAAGTTTTCGTTTGGACGGCTCCAGTACCACGATCTTCCTTCTGATTCGTACCGGCAGAACTTTGACTCGTTGGACCAAATTACTTGAAAGTGAACTATTAGAAATAATTACAAGACCTATTTTTTAAGAACTATCTTGATTCCAATCCTCCAGAGTCCAGTTATTATGAGCTTCAGCAAACCTCTTATGTGCTAAAATATTTTTAGGAGAGAGAGCAGGCTTCTTCTTTTTTTCCTTAGGCTCTAGGCCAATTCTTTTTAATGCTCTACGACAGGTCCATTTACTGGCTTCATTACCTGTCTGTTGAGCAGCTTGTTGAGGAGTTTTGGCTATTCCAGCTACCACACATCGAGCCATTTCCCGGGCAGTTCGAACAGAAATTTTCACGGGGCGATCATTTTTAGGTTTTGGAAATTGCTCGCTCGCACTTTTTTGAATTTTTTGTACTGTAATATGCGATATTTTACATTTCTCAGCAATATCTCTTGAAGATTTGCCTTTACGAGAAAGTTCAAGGACCTTTTCCTTAATGTGCACTGTAATTGGCTTCATGGTAAGTTTTGAATGAAAACTCTTATTAAGGTGCAGATTTTCGCAATTTTTTTTCACCTTCTTTGAAAGACTACTTATCGCACTCGATTGGCTTGCACACAGCTTTCTGAGATAGCGGTAAATAAGAAACGATGACGTACGCCGAGTGTGGTGCAAAAGTGGAAAAGTGGACTTTGTCGATATTAGTGTATTTTTTCCTAGTATTTAAATGAAGTAAAAAGTAAAAACAATATATTTTGAATATACAGCTATAAGTGTTAATAACAATATTCTTTTCATTTCCGTCAGCCTTACCGTTTCTTGGTAATGAATATTTAAAAGCAAAAATGGAATCATGTTTCCACTTTTGCTCTTCACTGTAGTTTCAGTGCAGTGTAAAATCAGTTTCTGTACATAAACCTTGTTATTAGGAAATTCGCTTTGTTTCGTTTAATAAACTCCTTGCAAAGAAATTCGAAACGAAACTATTCAGTTTCTGTACATAAACCTCGTTATTAGGAAATTCGCTTTGTTTCGTTTAATAAACTCCCTGCAAAGAAATTCGAAACGAAACGAAACTATTCCTTAGCATGTGCACACATATCCAAAAAGCAAATAAACGAAATTATGTAAACCAAACGTTTCATTGCACTCAAACACACTCCGCTTCATTTTTGTTTAGTTCATGTGCACTGAAACACACACTGGTTTACGTTTGATAAGTTTATGTGCACTGAAACCCTCCGTTTGATACTTGTTTAGTTTATGTGCACTGAAACGTAGGTATATTTTTGTTCTTTCAGTTTCGTTTAGTTACTTTTTGCAGCCCTGATTTAAAGTGATTTCCCTTGAGTTCTTGGAATGAAATGTTTTATGTTGCATATTTAAATTATCAGCGAATGTAACTCTTCCTTCGTTAAAATAAGGATTCTCCTGAATCCGGTTTACAACTTTTACTTTTAATTTTCTTTGTTTACAATAATAATAAAAAAGGGCAATTATTATCATTATGACAATTATAGTGGTAAAAGTAATTCCAGAATAGCTAATTATTTTATAATATTTTAATTCTTGAATTTCTTTCATATTTTCCTCTGCTTTCAATACAATTTCTTTGAATTTAAGATTACTATAATCTTCAGGTTTGTATTCCAAATTTGGTATAACATATTTATTTTTTATCTCTCTTATGTTGTTGTAATAGGTTTTGTTATCCAAATTAACAATACAATTATAAAACTTAATAAAGTAATTACCTTTTAGATTGAATTTCCTTTCATCACAATTTGAAGTCAACATTACATTATTAGCCAATTGAATTAACATAGAGGAATCATCAATATTATAAATGTCAGTATTACAGTCTATAATATTTTTACAATTTTTATTGACAAAACAATGTTTTAGTTTATTTAACTGATGGAGGGCTTTATTTTCATCGTATTCGTAATATTTATTTTGATGTTCAATTGCTATTGTTACTTTGGAATATATTTGGCTACAAGTACCTTCATTCGATAAGGGTATAATAAATTTTTTATTAACTGAAATCATTTGAAAAGGTATTTTTATAAGAAATATCATTTTATTTGCCGTTGTTCTAGAGAATCCAACTTTTAAATTCTTAATTTTATATGAATCGATTTGATATTCACGAATTTCTTCGTGAGTTAGTAAGGATGGATGAATAATATTAAGGTTGGAGAGAATAATTTTGTCTTGTAGTTCGCTAATAATTTTGTCTGTTTCCTGTATTGTTAGTCTAATGTCAAATGTCGCAATCTTAAGTCTGTTTTTGTCGGTTTCGTTTTTTAAAAAGTTTTGTATTAGTTCTCTGTCAGTCAGGATAGCGTTATACAATTCGTTGATTGATTCATTAAAATTGTTATTGATCTGTACCTGTTTGTTTAGAGTAGATATTAAGTTATGATTATTGGTGTCGATGATTTCTAAGTGTTGGTTTATAGTTTGTCTGTCTTCGTCATCCATTGTTCCTGAAATCCATTTGTTGATTGTACCTATGAAATTAAATAATCCTCGTTTTTGTATGGTATGGTGTCCGTTTTGTAGCGTTGTTAACTTGTCTTGTAGTTTTTCTATATCCGTCATTAAGGAACCACTGATGTTTTGAGGGAATACTAATGTACTTTTTGTTAATTCTTCTATTATGTTTTCGATATTCTGTAAGTCGATAATGTGTAAGGAGTAATTGTATGTTTCGGGTATTAAAATTTCTTTTTCATGTATAATGGTATAGCCTGAATTTGATTCAATTTTCTCCACTTGTAACTGCGCTGTTGCTGTCGATCGGAGCATCACTAGTATGAGGAATATTATTGCCATTTTCTAAAAATTTAAAGGGACGCTTGTTTCCGTTGTAGGCAATTGTAGTTTGTTTCCCTAGTAGGCAACCTGTTGTAGACAATGTATCTGTAAACCGCGGAGGGTTGAGTGGGAGGTAGGAGCAGAAGGGTGGTATTACTGGGATTGAGCCCTTACCGTTGGTCGGGGGAACTCAATATGGGAGACTTGGGAATAAAACTGTTTCGGCTCGCTTCTTAACACGGACACAGTTTTATTGATACTCTTATGTTCTATATATACAAAATTAATTTGCTTATTCGGAATATGTTGTCAATGTTATCGGTTGTTGTTGTTGATCGTTGATACTTCCATTTGACCATGGAGATGATTCCTGCGATGATCAATATTGCTGTGATTGAGATCCCTGCTCCGATGGCTTGATGGTGAATGACCTTCAACTGTTGTCCTACAGTCAGCTCTTCTCCTTGGATTTTCAAGGCCTGATAGGTTTGTTCTGAAGGTTTTATTACTGGTTCTGCGTCAGTTGAGATCGAGATCATGTTGGTAGTCGACCATGTTGAATTTACAGGTATGGGCTTTATGAAGGATGTAACAACAGGAGCCCTCACATTGTACTCAGATTTAAGCGTGCTTAATTTAGTTTGCAATATACATTCTTGAGGGATTTTGATAATTCCGGTTCCATTTAACAAGAGATCTTCTCTGACTCCACTACACTGTAGAGCGGCTGTAATTGGTTTGTTGGCTATGAATAACCAGGTGTTAGCCATATAAAGGTGTTTCCACAGTGTATTAGTCAACGTGAACCGTTGTACATGACACTTGTTTCCTTCATGCCTGTGGTACAGGTTGCCAATAATGCAGTTTGGGTAAGCATCTATGCGTCTTACTACTGGTGGCATGCAAAGAAAATTTTGTTGTTTTATCTTAATGCATTTATCCATTTCTTGGTCTGTCAGTGTGAAGTAGCTCTGAATGTTGTAGTTTATGGCTACTATGGGTGATTCCAAGTCTAGAATGGCATATTGGCTGTCTTTTTCTTTTTGAGGTATTGCAGTGCACTTTATTAAGTTATACTTAGATAGTTCTGCTATGTTCAGGTAGGCGAATATTTTAATTTCTTCTGAAGAAAATTCCATTTCCAAATCGGTGTGTTGGTATGGTAGTATATCTAAGGTGCTGCCTATTTTAGCGTGTGCCTTTTTGATTGTATTTGAAATTTCCACAGGTTTTAGAAAATTTAGTATTCTTCCGTGTTGGAAATATACATTTATGATCTTTTCATATTTTGTTTTTAATTCTTCTATATAATTGAGTGCTGAATGATATGCCGCTAGAAAGTGGATGTTACGCTTATTCTTGTCTGGCCCTGTGAACCATTTCTGCATTTGTCTGATTGAGTCTAAGCCAATGTTTAATTTTTCTGCAAACGAGTTTAGCTTTCTTGTGATTCTTGCCTCTGTTTCGTTGACCGTTGCGATTGTAGTAAGCATTATGTTTGTCTGATGATTTACTGTCTGGAGTAGCAATCTCTGGTTGTGATCTAAATCGTCGATATTTTTGTATACCTCATCATTTATTCCAAATACTGTCTCGAGAAGCTTTCCTAAAAAGCCCCTTTTGGTTCTCTTTAATGAATTGATATACAAGACCTCAATACATTTCTGTACTTCTGTTCTGGTTTCGTCTATGTGGTATATTAATCCTTGACAGTGTGTTTCATCAGAAATCTTGCTGATTTCGTTGCACAGTGTATTAATTTGTTGCATTGTTCTATTCATATTGTTGTCATCAGCTGATATCTCAGTAATTGGTATTTTGAGCTCAATTCGGAAAGTCCCTCTTTTTATTTGGGCATCACCAATTTGTTCCACGTATATACCCGACTGAGGATACTTTATGGAATAGTTGTGTCCGAGACAGGTAATTATGTTAAATAAAAACAAGATGATGGAAAACATTATTTGGAGTGATGTTGTTGTATTCCTTAAATTTTTCGGATTCTGGTTGTCTATTCGTTTTCTTTTAACTCCTAGCTCTGTAAGTTCCTGGAGTGGAGGCCTTATGGGTATGTTGGAGATTGAATGTGTGTGTATGATACTTGAACTGGTTCAGGTTTTGATGTTGTTTCCTGATTGCTATCATAGTCATGTCCTTCTACCGGTAGGGGACAGACTTTTGTTATTGGCCGTTTTATTGTATGATTTCCCTTATACCGTAATGTCACTACTCTTATGAGGTTATCAGATCCTGGATGCACTTCCGTGACCCTTGCCAAAGGCCAGCTAGTTGGTGGTGATGCTTCATCTTTAATTAATACTACTTGGCCCACCTTAATATTGTCTGTTTTGTGTGTCCATTTGGATCGTTGTTGTAGTTGTTTTAAATCGTCCGTTGTCCAGGCCTGCCAGAAGTCTTTATTCATTTTTTGAATATGTTGCCACCGGGAGAGTATATGCTGTTTTTCGTTATATATTTTTGGATCCCGGGGAGCTAGAAGTTGTTCTCCTACCAGAAAGTGTCCTGGTGTAAGAATGTTTAGATCTGTGGGGTCTTCAGTAATCGCGCACAGAGGTCGTGAGTTTAGACAAGCTTCAATCTGGCACAGCAGTGTTGACATTTCTTCGTACGTGAAGGTGTTTTCACCTATGATTCTCTTTAGGTGGTATTTCATGGACTTTACCCCAGCTTCCCATATTCCTCCGAAATGAGGAGCTGCGGGGGGGATAAAGTACCATGTTGTGCCCCTCATTGCTAATGTTGATGATGCATCTTGAATTTCGTTCTGTAGGGTCTTCAGGTCTTGGTTCAGTGTTTTGTTGGCGCTGACAAATGTTGTTGCATTGTCACTATAGATATCTGTGCAAGTACCTCTTCTTGCAATAAATCGTTTATATGCCGCAAGAAAATGTGCTGTTGTTAAGCCACTGACTATTTCTAGATGTATAGCCTTTGTGGCAAGGCATATGAATACAGCGATGTAGCCTTTGTAGCTCTTTATTCCTCTTCCTTTGGATGCTCTCAGTAATATCGGCCCGTCATAGTCTATTCCGGTATGCCTGAATGGTTTTGATGGTGTAACTCTTGGTATAGGTAAGTTGCCCATTTGTTGAACTGGATTTTGTCCTTTGAATCGAGCACAGCGAACGCATTTGCCTAGTATATTTTTAACTGCATTTTTTCCTCTTATGATCCAAAATTTCTTGCGAGTGAAGGCTAAAGTGATCTGATTTGAACCATGGAGTGTGGCCTCATGTGCTTCCTCTATAATTAGTTTTGTTATATGATGATTTGATGGCAAGATTAGAGGATGTTTTTCACTGAACGTTAAGTTGGAGTTGCTCAGTCTGCCTCCTACTCTTATGAGTCCTTCTGAGTCCATGAACGGATTAAGGGCTGCAATGTGGCTTTTCCGGGATAATGGTAGGTTTTTTGTAATGTTTCCAACGTCAGATGCAAATTCGTTTTGTTGAACTATGCGGATTATGGCCTTAAGTGCATTGGACATCTCGGATGCTGTTATGTGCGTATTTTTAACTGTTTCCTTACGACATATTTGGATGAATCTACGGACGTATGACCATATTCGTAAGAGCCTTGACAATCTTGAATATTTACTTATTGTTTCTTCGAGGCTGTTTACCCTGAGTGTGTTTCCGCATATTAATTGGCGTTTCATTTCTTCTGTCGTTGAGACTTAGTGTTTTGGTGAAATTGGCCACTTTTCTTTTGGCTCTGGAAGCCATGCTGGTCCGTGCCACCATATCGTTAAATCACGAAGTTTGGATGCGTTAACTCCTCTAGAGGCAGCATCTGCTGGATTGTCCTCCGAACGGACGTGATACCAGATGTTTGGTTGTGTTACCTCCCTGATTTCTGCTACCTTGTTGGCAACAAAGGTTTTCCATTTTTCTGGACCCCCTTTGATCCAAGCTAGCGTGATGGTTGAGTCTGTACAAGCGTATGTTGTGACATTTGGGAGGTCCATGATACGTTTTACTTCCTGTAATAACCGTGCCAAAAGTGCTGCTCCGCACAGTTCCAATCTAGGGAGCGTTTTCTTTAATTTAATAGGTGCTACTTTTGTTTTGGCTGTCAAGAGCGTTGTTTTAATTTTGCCGTCTTTTGTTATGCTTCTACTGTATACGGTGGCTGCATACGCGCTTTCCGAAGCGTCGCAAAATCCGTGGAGCTCCATTTCTATATTTCATTGCGTATGGTGATTCCATCGCGGCACTGATATAGTCTCGATTTGCGGAAGTTCTTCCTGAAATTTTTCCCACATTTTTAATATATTTGGTTGGATTTCATCGTCCCAGGAGCTTTCTTCTTTCTCCTGCATTAGTATTTTTGCTGTAATTGTTATAGGTGAGAGCCACCCGAGAGGGTCAAATATTTTTGCGATGTTCGAGAGCATGTTCCTTTTTGTGGGTGTCTTCGTATCTGAGGACTTAACTTTAAATTGAAAGGTGTCGGTTGTAGGTGATGAGTATACTCCTAAAGTTTTGATGGATTCCCCATTGCTATTACTTATTTCAATAGGCTCTTGTTCTTTTAACTCATCTGGTATGACTTTAAGTAGGTCTTTACTGTTAGAGGACCATTTCCGTAGGTTGAATCAGCTGGAGCATGATGGTTCCGTTTCCGAAAATCTCCATAATATTTTTTGCAGATTTTGTTGTTGTTCGTCAATTTGTATCATGCGATACATTTTTTCTATGTTTGCCTTAAACACGTATTTATGGGATCGCCAGCGGAGGAGAATGTGAATGTCAAAGAGATTTTGTTGAAGTCGCGGACCTATGTGCATTACGTCGTTCAGGCTTAGTCCGCTGCTTGTTTCCGCGGATGCGTCGAATACAACTCGCAGTTTCGTTGTAGTTCTATCTGTTTTTATTACTGGCTGATGAGGTAAGTAGTATGAAATGTGATCGGTAGTATTTTTAATTAATTTCATGTGTCCTAATTTTAAATATTCTTCCATGAATTTGTTGTATTCTGTTCTTAAAGTTGGGTTTTTTCGAAGCCTTCTTTCAAGCTGAAGAAACCTTGCCATTGCCAATTTGCGTGACTCACCAATTTCTGATACATTACTTTTGAGCGGCATTGTCACAGTGTAGGTGCCGTTCTTGTTTCTGATATGTGTTTCCTTGTAGTGTTTTTGAACAATTTTTTCCTCGTCGGATAACGCGGAATTTGTTGGAATTTCTTCCATTTCCCAGAATTTTGATAGTTGTTCACTAAGGCTGGTTGTAGCAATCATACTTACAATGTGCTGTTTGGAGTTTTCTTCTTTATTCTTAATTTTTCCGGTGAGGATCCAGCCGAATGTTGTTTTCTGTGCTAATAATTCATCTTTAATTTTCATTATGTTTTCTAAAATAATGGATCCATATACATCTGCGCCGAGTAATATATCAATCGGGCCTGGGGTGTTGTTGTGGCTTTTGCAAGATATTCGGGATCAGGCATTGAAAACAAGCTATTGCACGCGTACCTCTTTATTCTATCTTCTTCTTATAAAAAAGTCCCGACACATTTGACATTTTTGATGTGTGTCCTTTTATTGACGGCAGCGACACACAGTGGTACCGACTGGAGTTACAACAGGTGTCGAACGTTGGGTCTGCTTATATGAGGTTTTGGTGTTCCCATGTCCCTATTGATGAGACTTGTTCGGTGGGTAACATTTGCGTTAGGTTGGTTAATACTAAAGCCTCTAGAGCTAGAGATTGATTTGATGGAAATCGGGGAAATATAGTCAATAAAACTTGGCCTTTAGAAGTACTTGTTTTTGTATTTCCCACACCTGAAATTGCAATTTCAACTTTGTTTTTCGGTAACCCGAGTGCCTGAACTGCCTTTTCTGTTATGAAAGAGGCTCGTGAGCCTGGGTTGATTAGAACACGCAATAGCTCATATGTGCCCGTTGCTGTTTGTGCTCTTACCAGTGCCGTAGCTGGTGATTTTTCGACCTGTGTCGCTGGCAGTTGTTTTATTTTCTTTTTTTTATTGTTTTGTTAGTTGACACCGTATGCGATGATACTCCAGTTTTTGGCTCAGCTGAAATTGAATTGCTTTGTTGCAAGTGCAGTAAAGTGTGGTGGAACTTTTTGCACTTGATGCATCGTTGTTTACTTAAGCATTTTATGTCTTCTTTATGATTCAAGCAATTAGGACAGAGTTTGTTGTTTTTTACAAATTTGTTCCGGTCGTTGACATTCTCCGCCAGAAATTTCGTGCATTTGTATATTGAATGTGCCCCACTGCAGTATTTGCACTTTAGTTCTGTTGCGTGGAATGATTTAGTGAGTGGTTTTTGTGAGTTAGATTTATTGTTTTCCTTTTGTTCTTTCATATTTTCAAGAGACTGGAACCGAGTTTCTATGAACTTTGGGAATTCCTCTAAGTTAGGGATTTCCCGTGGCTCTTTATTGTGTTGTTCGTATCCTCGCCGCGTCTCGCGGTCTATCCTTTTTAGAAGGTAGAATACGATAATCGGACCCCAATTGTTTGTGTTGACGCCTAAGTTTGGCTGTAGAAGTATAAAAACGTATAATTTGGCATAAATCATATTTGCAAATCCCAAGGAAAATATCGTGCATAATATCTACGGAAAAATTTTCAACTTGAAAATTTTCAAGAGTATTGAAAAGACAGTTTTTCCTTATGCCAGTTTCAATATTTCCTTCTAAATTTGATGAAAAGTCTTCTTTGTTTCTTAGAAGTGCAGAATTTTCTTTCAGTGTGTAGACAGTCTGGCTTTTATCCATTTTACAAAACCGGCAAAAATAGTTAGCACTGACAGATTTTGAAAATCCTAACAAAGAGTTTATCCCAAGATTGTCACCAATAACTGAGCCCAATACGAAATACACTCTAAAATCTCCTTCTTTTGTGGATATTATAAGTCCATCCGATTCTAGTCTCTTTAATACTTTTACAAGTTCATGAATACAAGAGTCATTTCCAAAGCATTTCACGTACTTTGATTTAATAATCATTGCTACAAAAATTTTGTTTAAATTTGAATGGCAGTAATCAGGAAGGGTGGGGAAGCTATAGTAAAAAGCCGACAAGGAGTTACTCCCTGCATGTGAACCTAATGGGTCATCAACATGAAAATCATCGTTATACAGGAAAAAAGGAATAACAATTTTACGTTGGTATTTGTTTGAAATACGCCGCCAGAGTTCCCCGCTTAAAAAGTTACAGTATTCTTTTCTAGAAATTTGAAATCTCATGTTTTCCATAACTATTTGAAGAACAGAAGGAAGTTGGAAAAATTCTTTTATTTGAAATTCAATAGGCATCAATAATCCTTTTGACACTATGGGATTCAACACAATGCTACCTTTTTTCATAACTGGACCTATTTCATTGTTGATAACGAAGGAGGTAGGATGTTCATATAATTTGGTTTTTGTTAAGAATTTAAGGAGTTTATACTCAGTATTGACATTGAGGAGAAAATTACAAACAGAATTTCTGTGATTTTCTGAAGGAATGATATGAAGAAGGAGTTTATCTAATAATTGAATAATTTCCATTACTTGCAACCTGGACAGATTACATTTTGCTCCCAATGCAAGTATGAATTTTAAAATTGCTCTTTCTTGTGTAGAGTATTGATTGCTAGATTCATCAGAGACGTAATTATCGCTGTTTTCAATACGAGAAATTTCAGATTCAGAGAACTCGTTAATTTCGCCTACTTGAGTTTGGAAAGAGCTGGACTCTTTATTGAATAATGGGTATTCAGAATTTGACTTTAAATCAAAACTCTTATTATTGTCAGTTTGGAGAATGTAATGTTTTCTATTTGTATGTTTTTTAAAAGAGTTCGCAGATTGAAATGTTTGGTAACAGTCCTTTACCCCACATTTGAACTCATTACAAAACGGTTGATGCATGAAAAGTTCTAATGTGAAGACAGAGTACTGATACGTTATTAAACTCATTTTTGCAGTAGTAACAGGGCAACATGTTGCATGTATACAGGGTGTTCAGAGGTAAGAGGTCAATACTGCAGGGGGTGAAAGGTCAGACCGAGACAAGCAAAAAATCGTATGGGTGGGGGGGGGGGGGGGGCATCTCGCACCGTTTGGCAGTTACAGGGTGATTCGTAAATCAGGATTTTGCCTTATATGGGAACCGCTCTTGTATTTTTATCTTTTTTTCTACGCATCGCAGCGGCCCCAAACTGATTTCAAAAAATCACTATTTAGAAGTCCTTTCCAAAAAAGTTACACCACCCCCCTATCCCCAACCCCTTGGCCACAATCCCCCCTGGAATTTGAAAAAATTAACTTTTATTTCACGATTTTTCACCTTTCGCACCACTTTTCTCCGAAATTCATGTTATTAACATACCCACTTTTTATTTGTTTTAAGTTGCCTATCTAATTACCTTTCCAAAAAGGTGCAACATGCCCAGGTAGAAAAGGTTTGCAAAAGTCCTGAAATTAAAACATCCTCACAGGTACCTAATTACTTTATTGCACCATAATGAAAAAAATCGTTAAGTAAACAATTTTTATGACAGCAAGTTCGGAAATGTTTGTTTAGGAAACAGAGGTAGTACATTTTTATTATTTCAGCAAAACAGTAATAAAATAATAAATGTAATCTCGTTAAATAGCGTTATTAGTTTATTATATCCAGTATTGACTCTTAAGTATCCTGACGCTCCGTTTCTAATACCTCCTATGAATTATGGTATAAAAATGGGTAAGTTTGAAAGGACATTGACCACAGTTGAAGAAGCAAGCGATAAAACGGGGTGTTTAATAGAAAAAATTAAGATAAAATGGCAGAATTCAGTGTTGACGAGTATGCCGATATAATTTACGTGTACGGTTTAGTAGAAGGAAATGATAGTGAGGCCGTACGAGAATACCAAAGGAGATTCCCGAATCGGCGGGTACTCAACAGAAGGGTATTTTCAAGGACTTTCAGAAGGTTAAAAGAAACCGGAAGTGTAACCGCCCCCAGAGCAGAAACGCGAGCAGGAAAATCGGCCGATTCAGCGGACCCCGACCAACAAATCCTCAACATCGTCAGGAACAGCCCTGTAATAAGCATCAGGCAGGTCGCACGAAGGTCAGGATTGTCTTCAGGCAGAGTTTGGACCGTTGTGAACCGAGAGGGACTACATCCATACCACCATATCCCGGTCCAAGCACTACAGGAAGGAGATTCCGAAAGACGATTGCAATTCTGCACTTGGCTGTTCGAATCTGACATTGAAAACAGAAGGTTTCTAGACCGAATTCTGTGGACGGATGAATCGCAATTCACCCGGGATGGCATCACAAACTTGCACAACCTCCACACCTGGTCAGATGTGAGCCCACATAGGACAAGGGTCGGTCCTTCCAGCAAAGATTTAGTGTCAATATCTGGGCTGGCATCATCGGCAATTAGTTGATAGGACCCTTCATCTTGCCCCAAGTGCTGAATAGTCAGCTATACTCGGACTTTTTGGAGAATATCCTTCCGGATCTGTTAGAGGACATCCCCCTGGCCACCAGAAGCGCAATTTATTTACAGCTCGACGGAGCACCTGCGCATACTGGGAAGATTGTTAGGGCAAGGTTGAATGAACATTACCCAGAGCGCTGGATTGGACGAGGTGGACCGATTCCTTGGCCTGCTAGGTCACCGGACCTTACTCCACTGGACTTTTTCTTATAGGGAATGATGAAAGATGAAGTTTACTCAAGACCAATCAACACCAGAGAAGAATTAGTTACCAGGATTGTGACTGCAGCCACGAAAATACGGGAGAGACTGGCTACCATAGACCTCAAACGTGAAATAAAACGAAGGCTACTTGCATGCATCGAAACTAGCGGAGAACATTTTGAACAGCTTTTAAAGGACATACGTTTTAATTGTAATTAGTTTTCAAGCGAACAAAATGTATTTTTTAGTAAACTTAAGTATAATTTCCTAAAAATTCGAATTATCATGATATTCTGTAAAAGGATTTTTGTAAATAAATTTTCGTATCCTTTTCCTACCTGAGCATGTTGCACCTTTTTGGAAAGGTAATTAGATAGGCAACTTAAGAAAAATAAAAAGTGGGTATGTTAATAACATGAATTTCGGAAAAAAGTGGGGCGAAAAGTGAAAAATCGTGAAATAAAAGTTAATTTTTTCAACTTCCAGGGGGGATTGTGGCCAAAGGGTTGGGGATAGGGGGGTGTTGTAAACTTTTTTGGAAAGGGCTTCCAAATAGTGATTTTTGAAATCAGTTTGGGGCCGCTGCGATGCGTAGAAAAAAAGATAAAAATACAAGAGCGGTTCCCATATAAGGCAAAATCCTGATTTACGAATCACCCTGTAACTGCCAAACGGTGCGAGATGCCCCCCCCCCCACCCATACGATTTTTTGCTTGTCTCGGTCTGACCTTTCACCCCCTGCAGTATTGACCTCTTACCTCTGAACACCCTGTATATGGTATGTATCTGATAATAATCTACAGGTCTTACAAAATAAAATAATATTAAAAAAATTAAAATGAATTATGCAAGTCAACATAAATATTTGAATTTAATCCTCTCTTTTAACTTTTTAATAAGAATACTATATTAAATCTAGGTTTTGATTTTAAACTTGTACACTATGTGTGGACTTTTTGCAATAGTCAACCTCAGATAACAGACCTGATACAGCGGAAACAGACTTATCGTATTTTGTTTGTATTTTATAAAAACACTTTTGCAAAAACAGCCAAGTGTTATAAGACTCTCGTGGATAAGTTAAGTTAAATACATGAAAAACCTTAAAACACAAATCAATGGCAGCTAGTACCGTTGTTTGTGTATATAAAATATCATCAACAGATACAAAGAATTTAGCTGGTTTTTGATGTTTATCTTTTAAAATAACCACTATTGCTTGTAATGTTGTGACGCGACTTTTGTTTTCTTTTCTTAAAATATCTAACTTATTCTTAATTTCATTTTCACCTTCAACGAATAAAAACTTACTATTTATGGAATCCTGAATAGAAGGTTTCCAGTATGTGTTTTCCTGCTCTTTGAGCTTAATTTTTCCTCCAGGTGGAAGTAAACGGTGAAGGCATTGTAATATTTTTATATTTTTTAAATCTGAAACATAAAGGACAGCTTTAAAATTATTCTACCATATATACTAATTCATACTTTCACAGTCAGAATCTTCAGGTAGACCTTTTTTACCACTTCTTTTTGCTACTTCCAGTATTTTCGTACTTTTAATGTCCCAATTTGATAATAAATTGAAGGATATATCTTCATAGACGTGAAATCTATTTCAATCTGTAAAGCATTTGAATTTAATAAATTTTACTGTGAATAAAACATAAAACTAGTTTCTTACCAGTCTATGACCATAAGAGTGTCTGAATAAAGGCCACTGTCTTACAATTGTAGCGATGGTATCGTCTTTACAGGCATCTATTTCATGTTGTCTACGAGAACTAGTACTTTTCCATTTTTCTTCGACTGTTGGCCAAGGACTTTGATTGTAAAATAGCAAAGTCTTTTCTGCGCTGTCTTCTGAAAATTTAACTGCAATTTTAAAAATAGTCAAATCGCTTCTTGTAAATACAAGACAGTTTTTACCTCCCGATTGTGGTGTATCGTTTACATCTGAACGGGCTTTTTTATAAACTCTATTTGTTCGTTCAATTAAACCTTTTTCTCTTAGTTTTCGGAGATTATTATTATACTTATTGTACAATGCACCTCTGGGATGACTATTTTCGGTCCTTTCTATGAAGTATGATGTCTGGAAAATCGATAAAACTGTGATATCAACTTAAAATAAATGAGTTATCAAAGTACTGTGTCTTCGTTTGGAAATATCGATATAATTTGATCCACAATACTGCGAAATTCATTCGTCCCCAAAATAATTTCCAGTTTAATGCAGTGGTCAACAATTGCAGATATAATATTTTTCCTGTGGTACTCGTTCAAGTTATTGTTTTTAGTGTAGTATGTAATTGCGTGTTGGGCATTGTAATTACTTTCTAATATACTTTTCACATTCTAAAAGTTAATTATATAATTAAAAGACAATGATAAATATACTCAAAAAAAAATTACAAGGCTTTGTGGTGGGGTAGGAGGGTTCGAATCAGAAGTCGAAGATAACGATCTTCTAAATTTTAAGGGAAATGCTGGCAAAGGTGAAGTTGGCGCCGAAGTCCCACTCTCGAAATCCTTCTTAAACCAGTCACTAACTGTAGAGCTTAAGGAAAGTGTTTCTGCAATTGAGATTGGGGTATGGCCCTAAACCAACAATAGATGTCAACAAACTCTATTAATAAAAATTAATTTAATTTACTTCTTTAACTCTCCATTCAGCTAATCGTCTTTTAAATTTAATCCGAATACCAATTACTGGAATTAGGTTATTTATATCACTTTCTGATATATGTATTAACGATTCTTGATCTATGCGGTGCTCTGGGAGTAATAATAAATTATAGAAAATACAATATGATTTAACCTTTACCTTGGAAAATTGCATGGAGATCGTTATAAAGGTCCGACGTTTTTAATAAATTATCTACATCATAATCAAAATTAAACGAGGTCTGTAGCCTGGCACAACTGCTTAGTAAGTTAGAATCATTAAATTCTTCGGAATTATTATTGTTCGATGGCTGTGCCAGTTTGCTTGCTACGTTGGTGACGTCTTCCAACAAAGTATAAGCAACACTTTGTGTTGGGAGAAAAATCACTTCCTGTATAGCTGCATTCTCCTCTTCTTCTTGATTATAAGTCATTAATGAATCTTGCGCTTCTGCCATACCAAAGAGTATCTATTAACAAGAGGGGACACTCGTGACGTTTTTCCTTATCTTTCTTCGACCTTGGTACCGTTACAGGAATGAAATGGGAATTTGTGCTAGAAATAGATAGTAATAAAGAAGTCATTAGCGAGAGAGAGAAAAAAATTTGAGATGGAAATTGGAACACTTCTACAGGGTGCACCTCACAAAAATGTTTTATCACAAAATTTTTCTATAAATGCATAATGTGTAACACTTTCTTACTATTGTCATATTGTTTCAGATTTTTGTTAAAATATAAATTTATGCTCTAATAAACAATTTTTTTTTTTTTTTTTTTTATGGAGGGGAAATCCATTTACGGACGAAGTGTCGGATTCCTACCCTAAAGGGGTATACTACCGACTAAAACCCCTCTCTCTAGCGCCAAGTTATATATACAAATATATACAGGGTGTTCAGAGGTGGGAGGTCAATACTGAAGGGGGTGAAAGGTCAGACCGAGACAAGCAAAAAATCGTATGGGTGGGGGGGGGGGCATCTCGCACCGTTTGGCAGTTACAGGGTGATTCGTAAATCAGGATTTTGCCATATATGGGAACCGCTCTTGTATTTTTATCTTTTTTTCTACGCATCGCAGCGGCCCCAAACTGATTTCAAAAAATCACTATTTGGAAGCCCTTTCCAAAAAAGTTTACACCACTCCCCTATCCCCAACCCCTTGGCCGCAATCCCCCCTGGAAGTTGAAAAAATTAACTTTTATTTCACGATTTTTCACCTTTCGCCCCACTTTTCTCTGAAATTCATGTTATTAACATACCTACTTTTTATTTTTTTTAAGTTGCCTATCTAATTACCTTTCCAAAAAGGTGCAACATGCCCAGGTAGGAAAAGGACACGAAAATTTATTTACAAAAATCCTTTTACAGAATATCATGATAATTCGAATTTTTAAGAAATTATACTTAACTTAACTAAAAAATACATTTTGTTCGCTTAAAAACTAATTACAATTAAAACGTTTGTCCTTTAAAAGCTGTTCAAAATGTTCTCCGCTAGTTTCGATGCATGCAAGTAGCCTTCGTTTTATTTCACGTTTGAGGTCTATGGTAGCCAGTCTCTCCCGTATTTTCGTGGCTGCAGCCACAATCCTTTTAACTAATTCTTCTCTGGTGTTGATTGGTCTTGAGTAAACTTCATCTGTCATCATTCCCCATAAGAAAAAGTCCAATAGAGTAAGGTCCGGTGACCTAGCAGGCCAAGGAATCGGTCCACCTCGTCCAATCCAGCGCTCTGGGTAATGCTCATTCAACCTTGCCCTAACAATGTTCGCAGTATGCGCAGGTGCTCCGTCGAGCTGTAAATAAATTGCGCTTCTGGTGGCCAGGGGGATGTCCTTCAACAGATCCGGAAGGGTATTCTCCAAAAAGTCCGAATATAGCTGACTATTCAGCACTTGGGGCAAGATGAAGGGTCCTATCAACTGGTTGCCGATGATGCCAGCCCAGACATTGACACTAAATCTTTGCTGGAAGGACCGACACATGGTCCTGTGTGGGTTCACATCTGACCAGGTGTGGAGGTTGTGGAAGTTTGTGATGCCATCCCGGGTGAATTGCGATTCATCCGTCCACAGAATTCGGTCTAGAAACCTTCTGTTTTCGATGTCAGACTCGAACAGCCAAGTGCAAATTGCAATCGTCTTTCGGAATCTCCTTCCTGTAGTGCTTGGACCGGGATATGGTGGTATGGATGTAGTCCCTCTCGGTTCACAACGGTCCAAACTCTCCCTGAAGACAATCCTGACCTTCATGCGACCTGCCTGATGCTTATTACAGGGCTGTTCCTGACGATGTTGAGGATTTGTTGGTCGGGGTCCGCTGAATCGGCCGATTTTCCTGCGCGCGTTTCTGCTCTGGGGGCGGTTACACTTCCGGTTTCTTTTGACCTTCTGAAAGTCCTTCAAAATACCCTTCTGTCGGGTACACTTCGATTCGGGAATCTCCTTTCATATTGTCGTAAGGCCTCACTATCATTTCCTTCTACTAAACCGTACCCGTAAATTATATCGGCATACTCGTCAACACTGCATTCTGCCATTTTATCTTAATTTTTTCTATTAAACACCCGGTTTTATCGCTTGCTTCTTCAACTGTGGTCAATGTCCTTTCAAACTTACCCATTTTTATACCATAATTCATAGGAGGTATTAGAAACGGAGCGTCAGGATACTTAAGAGTCAATACTGGATATAATAAACTAATAACGCTATTTAACGAGATTACATTTATTATTTTATTACTGTTTTGCTGAAATAATAAAAATGTGTTACCTCTGTTTCCTAAACAAACATTTCCGAACTTGCTGTCATAAAAATTGTTTACTTAACGACTTTTTCCATTATGGTGCAATAAAGTAATTAGGTACCTGTGAGGATGTTTTAATTTCAGGACTTTTGCAAGCCTTTTCTACCTGGGCATGTTGCACCTTTTTGGAAAGGTAATTAGATAGGCAACTTAAAAAAAATAAAAAGTAGGTATGTTAATAACATGAATTTCGGAGAAAAGTGGGGCGAAATGTGAAAAATCGTGAAATAAAAGTTAATTTTTTCAACTTCCAGGGGGGATTGTGGCCAAGGGGTTGGGGATAGGGGGGTGGTGTAAACTTTTTTGGAAAGGGCTTCCAAATAGTGATTTTTTGAAATCAGTTTGGGGCCGCTGCGATGCGTAGAAAAAAAGATAAAAATACAAGAGTGGTTCCCATATAAGGCAAAATCCTGATTTACGAATCACCCTGTAACTGCCAAACGGTGAGAGATGCCCCCCCCCACCCATACGATTTTTTGCTTGTCTCGGTCTGACCTTTCACCCCCTTCAGTATTGACCACCCACCTCTGAACACCCTGTATATACAGCCATATATTTGTATATATATAGCGCCAAGATATCACAATAAATAACAAACAGTAAATAGCAAAAAACACAAAAGTTATTATAAAAATTATCTACAAATGCCTAACGGTTAACATTTTATTCCTATTGTCATATTGCTTTACGTTTTTGTTAAAATTTTTAATTGTACTATAAACTCGCGCTCTAATAAATAATCGAATAATATACTCTTTATTTTGAAGATTACAACAATTATAATTAAATTCATCTTTCAGTATTTCAAGCAATTTAAATTCAATATTATCTTGTACGGAAATATCATTAAAATTATTACAAAATGCAAATTCTAAATTTTTTAAAGCATTCATGAAATCGGCAGAAGGCCTTATTAATTGCGCGTTCTCATATTCCTTAAAATTCAAAAATACTGAAGAAGAAGTTTCCTCAATAATTAATTCTGCTTGGCACTGATGGTGTTCTCTATGTTTTTTTAAAAGCCAACCGCCGAAGTAATAGAGAGCATTTTCACCAATAAAATTTAAGGTTTTATAATCTGAATCTATAACGAACTCACTACGCGTAGATTCTTTCTGTCGATTCGAAACTTCGTTAAATAAACGCATATCAACATCTGGTAATTGCAGATTGCCAGTTGGCTCACAATTACCAGATGTTGTTATGCCTTCCATATACTTTATTGAAAATGATTTTTTAAACGCGCATGAAAACTGAAACGGAGTTAATAATTTACTATTCCCACCACGTTTACGCAATATACCGAATGTATTCTCTAATGCGTCTTGGTTTAAATTTCGCGTTAAAATAAACAAAATATTGGCACGTTTTAATTCAGCATGTAACTCTATTAAAGCATTTATATTCTGAACCCAACCTTTCAAAAATTTAATCGAATTAGTTACATTTTTTACCCCGTCAAAAAAAGCTATTCCTTGTAGAAAATTTTTTGATTTATTTAAAAATTCTAATTGATCGTCTGTACCAAAAAACGGTCTTCTTAATACTTTAATTTCATTAAATTTTGATGAATTGAAAATGTCGAAAAGATTATCTATATTTTCTATTACTTCGGCGGTATTTACGGTAGTGGAAGAGGCGGCATTACTGCTTGCAAGAGCGTACAAGCCACTCGCGACGGTTGCACTAATAACTTGCCCAGCTAATTTTACACGCATTTTTTGGAAATTGTTGGGATATATGTGTTCATAACTTAATTTGGGAGCTGCTCTAATTTCATTTTGCTTATCTAATAAATAAAAATTTACTATATCTGTCCAACTAGCCTTTTTAAAATTATCGAAAATAATATTATATTTCATGAAGTTATTCCTAAATGATTTTAATAAATGAGGACTATCGTACATATAATATATTTTAAGAGAATTAAAATTAAAATAAGGTCTATCAATTGAGATACCTAATAGTCGATTAAGGGTGAGAAAATTGCCTCCTTGATCAGATATTATAAGCCGCGGTTTCATATCTATTTCTAATAATTTCTCTATACATTTAAAGATAATCGATTTTAATATTTTAGCTGAGCAAGGATTGTTTACGAAATAATAACCTACTAAATGGTGATAATTATGGGTAAGACCTCTCACCATGATAACAATCGCGTACTTTGCAGGTAATCTACTTTTATAGTCGCCATAGTCTTCTAACCCTATAATTTGACCTTTTCCCTTACTAAAAAATAAATTACTTTTTAATGATATTTCGTCCAAACATATTACAGAATGTTTTGATATTTCCGGTAGATTTTGAGTTTTTAATCTAAATGCATTAAAAAGCATATTATGCAACCCGGGGCCAGATGGCCAGTCTTTTACAAACCTCAATAATGTCCTTTTGGAAGGTAGGTTCATGTTTTTTGCTAAAAACTGATACGCTGATGGCGCTACAAAATATATACCTAAACAAAATTTCTTAAAATCTGTAGAATACCTCAATCCTTGACGATCATGGTGTAGGTTTTTTATATGGCTCTCCACTATGCGTGCCAATTCTTCGGGCAAAATGCGTCTCGTTCTTTCGATGTAAATCGTATCGCTTTCTCTCTCTTTCCTAAATTCCGTGTTTTGTCTTCTTAGTTCTTCACATTCTTGCCTCAATTTCTTGATTTCATCTTCAGCATTTTGCGCAAGGCTCCTTGTTTGAGTAGACTTATGCGTTGTGGGGAAAAATAATGACTCATTGTTGTCATTAGAAGTTCCAGGTAATTTATCCACAACGTCTTCATTCTCATTTCCAGCAATTTCTGTAACTATAAGATTACGAATTCATAATATTTATTTATCTTAATATGCTTTATATTTTTCTCATACCTTTTGGACTTTCTGGAGGAACAACCTGGATATCTTCTAAAATGGTGACCCTTTTAGCAAAAACAATTTCACTCACTTTAATTGGGATCGCCTTGCGTTTCAGTCGTACTTTCGTGTTCCCAAACATATCACAAGAGAAATGTTTCTCACAAACGCGGTAATCTCCCGAAATTTTCGCATTGATTAAGTCAATTTTATTCAAATTGGTTAACCAAATCTCCCTCCTGTAATAGATATAAGTTAGATAACACATAATTAATAAGAGTGAAGGTTAATTAACAAATTAAATAATACTTGAATCGGTTAATTAAGAAAAAAAATAATTTCATTGAAGCTTAATTTTACAGAAAATAGCCAAATATCGGGTCAGTCCATAAGTTCGTATGTATTTTGTACGTATGAAAAACAAGAAAAAATTATATATTATTTATTATAAATTATGTATTATCCATCATGTGATTTGACACGTGACATGACATGTGACGTGACATGTAACATGATATGTGCTGTGACATGCGACTTGACATGCGACGTGACGTGTGAAATAGCATGTGGCATGACATACGACATATATGGTATGTGCCAATTGTCACAAGTTGGATTCTTCATCTGATGTGATATTTGCTTCAATGTATATCACTATATGTGGCTTGTGACATGATTTCGCAACATAAAAAAATCACATATCACCATGTGTGACATGTGAATATGTCAGGGATCGAAAATAACAAATATTTTCAATTTTTCAAACCAAAAAATCATGTAGACTTTTTGGGAAAATTGGTTCAAATGTAGCAATATGATTCTTATGGCCTGAACTTTAAAAATGTTATGTACTCTTTAAATTTTTGATTTTTGTCATAAAAATTAAAAACAAAAATAAATTTCGCATTTCAAAATAAGGGTATTATTTTTATTTTTAAAATCCCAATTAAAATAAATAAAAAATATGATTTTTATTTTTAAAATCAAAAACACAGATCAGAATATGGTTTTTATTATAAAAATAAAAAGTTTTTTTAAATTTCTAAAATCAGAAAATAATTATTAAAATCTAAAATAACAATCAAGAAGTGATTTTTATTTTTAAATTCAGATAGTGATTTATATTTTTAAAATTTGAAATAAAGTCATTTTCCGATTTTTTTAAAAATAAAATCATTTTTTGATTTTTATTTGTGATTTTAAAAATTAAAGTCATTTTCTGATTTTAAAATAAAAATCATATTCCGATTTTAAGTTTTGATTTTAAAAATAAAAATCATTTCTTTGAATTTTATTTTTGATTTTGAAAGCAAAAATTACTTTCTGATTTTTAATTTTGATTTTAAAAATAAAAATCACTTTCTCATTTTTATTTTGGATTTTAAAAATATAAATCACTTTCCGACTTTTATTTCTGATTTTAAAAATAAAAATCTTTTTCTGATTTTAGAAAGAAAAATCATACTCTGATTTTTGTTTTTTATTTGAAAAATAAAAATCAAAACATTAATTTTATTTTTGTCTAGAAAAATAACAGTCAGGAAATAATTTTTTTGATCTTATTTTTACCGACATCATATAATTTGGATCAGAGTATTGTATACCTCTTTAGTAATAAGAAAACATCTAACCTGTTATCATAAATTAATGTCTAATTCATTATTACAAATTAATATCTAATCCATTACTAAAAATAAATATTTAACCCATTTTAACACACTATCGTCGAGCAACAGCGTGAGTTCAAATCACACGTCAAGCGGGCTATCTATCATTCGTGAAAAAATTCACTTTTTAGAAAGCAAGTAAGATTTTTCAAACTAATAGTAGAAACAATGCAGAGTAAGTTGCATCACAAAATGCTTTCTCTACACATTCCCTACCCGCCAGTCTGCGGGAAAGGTACAAGGTATTAATATCCCACCCGCCGATCTGCATAACGAGTATTAATACCCGACCCGCCAATTGGCGCCACTCTTAATGAAAGATATTAATACCCTTTCCGACTTGTTAATTGCTGAGAACTTTTTATTACCCTTTTCGCATTAAATTTACCTGGGAAATAGTAGCTACCTAAATTTTCCTATTACCCTTACATCGATTCTCACTAGCCTCGTCAATTTACAAATTAATACCTAACCCATTATTACATTAATACCTCATGCATTTAATGGAAGGAAAATCGAGACCTCCACTTATGTTCAGGAAGTGGTCAAAGAGAGGTCTCTCTTCAACTTTTTCGTGATCGTAAAAAGAGGCCTTGTCTGCAATGACGCTAACGTTAAAATCATGCCAAAAGAAGACAACCTGGAGGTATCAGATCTCTTTTAGGAGACATCCAAGTTTAATCTTTGGGAAATTTAATTTAAAATATTATAACGCACTTATTGTAACAACCTCCTTCAACGCTTTATAGAAACATAATGTTCACTTGTTTTTTCACTGCTCCGAAACTGTACCTCTTCGGTAAAAAAAAACAAAAAAACCCGGAAGGTAAACAAAAATACGCGAAACTTAAACTCATATTGCCATCCCTTTGTCATCCCTTAGGATTTTACTCTTCAGATCGCGTAATAAAGAAATAAAACGAACGAAGAGCGAGACTTAAACTCATATTGTCATCAATTTGTCCTCCCTTAGGATTTTACTCTTGAGATCGCAACACTCCCTTATACCTCTTAGAGGGAGGCATCCCAATTTTTCCTACTGGGGAGTCTGCGCGTGCGCTCGTAGGCAGCTCGGTCTGCCGGCCGGGCCACTACGCCACATCGGCCCGTGGCACTCTTCGCATAAGGACCGTGGGCCGATAGATCGGCCCGCTAGCACTAAAAGGGTACCCTGACTCCAACAAAATTCTACAAATTTGTTAATATATATACTTGCGAAAATTCGTGACTTGTGTTTTTTCTTAAACAACCGATTCGTTATAACGCCGAAAATTTTCAGATTTGAAATTCAATTACATGACTATTACTTATATTTTAAAATTGCACCAACCTTTGTCTATTCTTCGGTAATTTGTAGAACTTCAAATCTGGATAATCTTCTTTTTCACAGCCACACACCAAACACTTAAAGTAATGCTTACCCATTATTAATTTTAAACAAAAACGTGACAGTCGGGACAGAAGCTATGCTTCAACTGACGCGTCCTACGCAACTCCCGCCAGTCGTGTGCCGCAAGGAGAGGGAATTTAAGGGTTACGTCTTCGCTTTTTACAGCGAGTCCAGCCCGCCTAACGTCCGATAAGAAGCGTAGATTCAAAAATATTTTGGGGGGAAAGGGGTGAACTTAAAAAATAAGTAAAAATATGTGGCAATAGCAGTCATGGAACGCTTGCATACAAAATTTAAATGGAGAAAATCGGTTATGATTTGGAGGAGTTGTGGGCCAGAACGTAGAAACATAATTTTTTAGAGATGGCTACCTTAAAAAATCATTCGGGGGGAAAGGGGTGAACGGAAAAAATTAATATAAGTACACGAAGATGGCACCCAAGGGGGGCTTGCATACAAAATTTAAATGAAGAAAATCGGTTTTGATTTGGAGGAGTTGTGGGCCAGAACGTAGAAACATAATTTTTTAGAGATGGCTAACTTAAAAAATCATTCGGGGGGAAAGGGGTGAACGGAAAAAATTAATATAAGTACACGAAGATGGCACCCAAGGGGGGCTTGCATACAAAATTTAAATGAAGAAAATCGGTTTTGATTTGGAGGAGTTGTGGGCCAGAACGTAGAAACATAATTTTTTAGAGATGGCTACCTTAAAAAATCATTCGGGGGGAAAGGGGTGAACGGAAAAAATAAATATAAGTACACGAAGATGGCACCCAAGGGGGGCTTGCATACCGAATTTAAATGAAGAAAATCGGTTTTGATTTGGAGGAGTTGTGGGCCAGAACGTAGAAACATAATTTTTTAGAGATGGCTACCTTAAAAAATCATTCGGGGGGAAAGGGGTGAACGGAAAAAATTAATATAAGTACACGAAGATGGCACCCAAGGGGGGCTTGCATACAAAATTTAAATGAAGAAAATCGGTTTTGATTTGGAGGAGTTGTGGGCCAGAACGTAGAAACATAATTTTTTAGAGATGGCTACCTTAAGAAATCATTCGGGGGGAAAGGGGTGAACGGAAAAAATAAATATAAGTACACGAAGATGGCACCCAAGGGGGGCTTGCATACAAAATTTAAATGGAGAAAATCGGTTATTATTTAGAGGAGTTCTGAGCCAGAATGCAGAAAAGTAATTTTAAATTGAAGGGAAATGGGATGAAAAAAATCAAAAGGAAAAAAAAAAAAAGTTTTTAAAAAAAGAGGGAAAAGTGTTAAAAGCTTAGTCCTGGGGAGTGGGCGGTTTTTGGAAAATATTAAAAATTGGAAAAATGTCCGCTCAATGTTCTAGTTATATGGAAAATTATTGAGATTGCATGAAAATGAATAGTTTAAGAGTAAAAAATTCATATATAGGGTATGTTTGTATTTTTTTCAAATTTCCCGACGAATAAAAAAAAAGTTAATAATAGTAGAAAAATCTAGATAATTTTCGTCTATAGAAAAAAAAATTTCCGATTTTTTGAGCCATAAATGATAAAAATTGAATCGTTGGTTCCTGAGTTACAAAGGATAACGTAAAAAATAGCGTAGCTTCAACAAAATACATATTTAATTAATTGTATTTAAAAATACACTTTGTTATTTGAAAACATAAAATCATGCAGATTTACGATTGAATCAAGCCCACCCGGTACTTTTCGTAAGCGAGCAGCACACAAAAGAAATTCCGCTCGGGACCGCGATTAAAAACGCCCAATGAAAAAATGTAAACAATCTCGTCCGTATTCATGCTCGGTGTGTGCTGCCTGCCTCTTCTCCCTTCTCCGATTCGGCATTTCCCTATAACTTAACATTGCGAGGAGAGGTAAACTTGAGCGGCGTAGTACTGGTGCCCGGCTCGGGACCGCTTTTAAAAAAGCGTTCATAAAAAAAGCTTCAGTTTATAGCTTACGCTGTAAAAGCTGTCTGTGAGAACTTTTTGGTGACTATTTCTCTCTCCACATTTCGTATAGGTATTTACAGAGGTAGTAGCCCTGAGCTGCTTTATCTAATGGGAAATTTTGCTGGGTGTATTTGCGAGAGCTTGCATATGAGTTGGAATTTTGAGAGGGTATTAAAGTGTCCCTTCTTGTTGAAATAGATATTCTTTGGCCATACTGCTATATACCTACTTAAATACGGACTCAGTATTTCAAAACATGCACGGAAAGAAAAGATTAGAAGTTTCGCCTAAAGCAATAGCGAAAATCACCTAAACCAAATGAGTGATTTTCAGCCTCCTAATCAAATTAGGTGCGGCACCCAATTTCAATTAGGTGAAACTGTCTACTGCAATTTATCTAAAAATGTAGACAATTCACCTATTTAACTAGGAAAGAATTAGTTGAAATACCTATATATAAGTAGGATATTTGCCTAATTTATTTGGCAATGTAACTATTCTAATTACCTAAAGAATTAGTTGGTTTTCTTATATATTTCGGTGTTTTGCATTTTTAGAATTGGGTGAACTAAACAATCTTTTAGCTAAAGAAATAGGAAAAGTGCCTAAAGTTGTAGGTGATTTTTGACATTAAGTTTGGGTAGAATAGCTACTATAATAGGAAAATTTACTAAATTATTAAGCAATATTGCTATTCCAGTTACCTAAATCATTAGCTATATTTCCTAAATATTTTTGTGTTGTGTGCTTGTAGAATTAGGTAATTAAAATCTCATTTCAACTAAATAAATAGAAGAAGTATTAAAGATTTTATTATACATCCATATTATTGTACCTATGGAAATATTATACCACTATATATCAAATTATTAAGAAATCTGAGTAAACAGATAAAAAGAAATATTAAATAAAAACAAACTTTTTTTCAAGACATTCTTTATTTATATGACCATTCTATTGTATGTATTTTACAAAAAACCGTTGTAGACAATAAAAACTGATCTTATATAAATGGCGGTTTAATTTTAATAACGAGTTTTTTATTAGGTAGACTTATTAAATGAACTGGAGGGTATCGTATAATGGATGGATCAATTATGTCTAAAAGATTGTATTTTCTTCTGTGTACATTGTAACAGAGATAATGTGAATTAAAACTCTCTACATGTACCTCCTCGCAAGCAAAGAATATTGATTCATTCTTACAACACATAATATGATGTACCAAAAAAAATTTAAATTCATTTGAATTCCTAGTAATGATAACATCACTAATTTTTATTAGAGTATTACAGATCAGAAATTCTTTTAAGCAAATTACATTTTCAAAATCACTGATTTTCCATGAAGTTGAACTGTTAAGATTTAATTGGTCGCTTAGATTGACAACAATATCTGAATTTCTGGGTATCTTCTCTGATTTATTCGACTTTTTATACAACTGATATGAATAATTTAGCTGCAGCTTAATTGATAAGCTTAAGTTAATGTTTTTTCTAGAAGTAATAACACCAGCATAACTCTTGAGTTCCTTATGTTTAGCTTCTAGCCGCATAGCCCACAGACGTTTCAATGGTCCTAGCCTTCTTATGGCTGTAGGGTAGTGTAAAATAAAATGATGTTTCGGTAGTAATGGTACATTGAAAAGTTGTAAATACATTTCGTGATGACACTGTATTATATTTGCAAATTCACATATTTTTTCTTCATTGAATGAAGGAGATAAACTGTATTCAACTAAATGGGTAAGTGATAATAACAGTTTCCATACCTGGTCCTCTTTTGGGACAAAGTCTCCAATGAATATGGGAAGATAGTGCATAAAACATTGCATCTCGCTTGCAGACATTTTGAATTTTTTGTTTAATATGTGTGATAATGAAATTTCTATTGATAAGTTTTTTAAGTCAGAATGATTGTAATTAAAAGTCAATTTTCTGTTATTAAGCATTTCTAAACTAAAATAATGCTTTTCCATTAAAAAATATTTAAGAATGTAACTAAGTTCACAATGACAAATACCTTCAAACAGGTCATGCATTATATCAACGGTACTACAATCTGTGACTTTAAAAGAGTTAATTTTTTTAAAAATACAAAATTCTTTTACACCGGTGTGGGAAATATTCGAAACAGATATATCGTCAAGATAATTCGATTCATCCCTTAAAAGATATTCATTTTCTCTACTTTGGGTTTGTGTAACGGTCTTGTGACATTTGCAAATCCTGCAAAAGTGATTCGCTGAAAAGGATTTTGTGAATCCTAAGATCCCATTTAAACCTAAATTATCTCCTGTAATAGTTGCTAAAATTAGGTGAACCGTTTTGGAAATGCCATCCAAATTAATATTTATACCGATTTCTTCTACATTTTTTAATTCAGTGCAAAGAAGTCCATAATTTACAAAAGTTCCAAACTGTATACTTGATGACTTTGTAAGAAAAGTAACAAAAATATTTTCTAGCTTTGATGAATGTTCATAATCAGTTAAAGGAAAAGTTAAGTAGAAAGCTGAAATTTTATTAACACCACTTTTCGAGCCCAATGGATTATTAATCTCAAAGTCATCTTGATATAACAGGTAAGGAAGTACAATCTTATCAGAAAAATGTTTAACTTTTTCCTTCCATACGGTTCCCTGGCATATATTAGAAATTTCATTTTGCTTTTCCAGCTGTTCTAATTTAATTAGCATGCTATCTAAAATATTTGGAAGCTCTAGATATCTTCTAATGTTTTCCTTGAAAGGTAGTAAGCATCCCTTAGTTGGGATACTTGAAACGTATTCTGTGGTTATTGAATCATCAATTATAAATTCCTGTGGCTCGGTGTACAAATCTTTTTCTTTCATATATTTTTTAAGTTTATACTCAGAATCAAAATAATCAAACTGTTTCTTAAAATCTTGTAATTTGGATATTAGGTCCTGTTTAATTTCATTGGTGATTTCTCTATTTAGCTCATTTACAAGAAAAGAAATTATAGGGTCAATAATTAAACCTTTAACGTTAGTTACAATTTCAGACGCGGTTGCTCTAGTTATAGACATTTTTCCGTAAATATTAAGCACAAAGCCCAAGATATCAATATTATCGAAATCGACTTGTTCACTAAATGTTTTGACATTTACTTTTTCAACAAATTTTGATTGATAAGATTGGTTAGATTTGTCATTGCTGATTAGATCATCTAATGTGGTAGGATAAGAAATACTTTGCTGTGGTATCTCAGGAGAGTTATTTTTATGTTGTTTAGTTATATGCTTCTTAAAAGAGTAAATAGATTGAAACGTCTGCGGGCAATTGCTACATTTCAATGTAGACTCAGTTGAAACGTTATGTCTAAGTTTTAAGTGGTTAATATAGATATTAACGTTTTCAAAAGATTTGTGACAAAGAAAGCATTGATATACGTTTTTTTCCATGACAGAAGGTAGTTTGATATATTAAGAATTAGAAAATTATATAATATTAAGATTTATGATAAAATATATATATATAGTTATACATATATGTATGTATGATTTTCTTCCATAGAGAGTTTGATATATTAAGAATTAGATAATTATATAATATTAAGATTTATGACAAAAGATATATACATAGTTATACATATATGTATGTATGATTTTCTTCCATTAGGTATAGGCGGTAATTTCTTCCATAGAGAGTTAGCAAATTATATGAGATATTATTATAGCTATATATTATGCTATTTATAGATTAAATTTTTGTGATAAAGAAATCTTATATGTATAAATATATGTTTTTCTGTATTATGGAGGATGACTTGAAGACTTTTAAGAATATTATAGGCATGTGGAAATAAATAATTCAAAACATGCTCACGTCATAGTCGATAGTAGGGAGACAAGTGCCGGTGTCCGTTTTCCAGTGAGTGGGATCTCGTAAAAATATTCCTCGATGAAATTCCACACTTGCTTGCATTGACAATCGAATTCGAGATTTAGGACTTGGTGTAGTTGAAAAGCCACAGAGAGGGCTTTCAAAAAACTTTCACACTTGTATAGTGTACCATCAAAATATACTAGAAATTGATGTAAATCATGTACATCCTGGCCAACAACAATTATGGAAGGTTGTAGTGTTGTCTCTTTGATCATATATTCCTGTTTTCTAATATTTAAAGTTGACTGTATGAAGCTTTGATGCTAAGAAATGGGTAATTAGTTTAAATTATGATAGGGTTATTGAATTTTTTATTCTTACCGTAACATGTATTGCAAACGCTTGTTGGGCATCGAGTATACTTGGTTTCCACTGCTTCTTTGAAGCTCCCTTCAATTTAATTGTCTGCGGAATCAGAACAGCGTTCAGAAGAATAGTCAAAACGTAATTTTTATAATCTGCAATATTTTATAATTGTGTAAGCATTAAGAATAATCTGAAATTTGTTGTTATACTTTCGTTTGTAGTTTCATCCAATGACGATAACAGTGTTTTGTTTTGAAGATCCTTTACATCAGTTTTATAAACAGTGATGATTTTCTTAGCAAATATTTCCCACTTCGAAAACAGTAACAAATTTTTCGAAGGAAATAGTCTATCGAAGTCCAGCTCGATCTATAATTGAATTATTTTTAAAATGGATCTACTAAATTTAAAGAAAATTAAAATCATACCAAAGTTTTTCCAATTTGTTGCCTTAAAATAGGCCACTCTGAAAAAATGTCTGTTTTGCAGGGGTTTAAGATAGATTTACGCCGTTTATTGAAAGTTGCATTCCATTTATCAATAACGATTGATTCAGGAGAAACATTGTTTTTAAGCCATATATAGTGGCTTTCTTCTTCACTTGAATATTCTTCTGCAAAAGTTGTGAAAATGTTCCTATCATTAAAATTTATTATAACCTTCATGCGTTACTATGGTATATTTCATAAATAATTTATAATTTATTGAAATTAAATATTATTTATTTAAATTAAATATGTAATATAATAGTTTATTTTTTGTATTTATAAATAATACCATAGCAACACATTTTTTTATTTATAAACAATATCGTAGCAACGCAAATCATCGTAAAATGCATGTATCATGGAATGCAATTTTAAAAACTATGTTCTAAATCTTCCTGACATCGGTACAAACATAGCTTGTAACTTTGAGCTCAATTAGTTCATTAATTTATATGTCTATAAGCCTCATACAAACGGACATTCATTTTCATATGTGTAAATAGATAGATTGTAAGACATAAACATTAGATAAAGTGGTTTCTAATAACGTGAAAACTGAATAACATTACTCACCTAAAATATCTGAAGCTGTCTCTTCCGATAACCAGGAATGTTTTCGTTTTAGTTTATACCGGCTTTGCAAAATACCAGATTTCTGATATTTTTTGCAAAGTCCGTAATATTTTTCGGCTTGCTGACCGCGTTGTCCTCTATTTCCAAGGTATATTTCCTTTAATTATGATGAAAGCTATAGTCGTAGTTACTTTATCAACACACCAAAAATTACCTCACTTTCAGTTGGAAATAACGTCTTAATTTGTGAAACGGCCACTGTATAATCTGCTTCTATAATTTGTCTTCCCAAATTGATCCAGTATTCCGTGACAATCTTTAGAATATATTGCCGGTCTTGCTTTGTTAAGCGTTGCTCCTTATTATAACATTCAATTATATTTTTGCCACGAATGCTGCTATTTAAGCTTTGTTCTAAATTCTGATAAAAAAAGAATAAGCGAATACTTCTAATTCTTCTTACTAATATATTTTGATATGTTTCGTTTGAAACGATGAGACAAAATTAGACAATGACTTGAATTCGATAACTCATCTATTTAAACAAAATATTGGAAGAATTTTGTAAAGTAAGAATTATTATTGACATTTTTAAGGGGACCCGGTAGTCTAGAATTTTTGAAAAATCGATTTTGTTTTTTATATTTCGAAAGTACAGTATTTCAAGAATGTCTATTGTTAAATTTTTGTAGTGATACTAACGGTATTTTAGATTCTACAGCATTTTTAGCAGGTTGCGAACAGTGGCCCCGCCTCATGAGTGGAATCTTTAAACTCATTTATCTCGAAACTACAGTTTTCTGATCTGCGGGATAAATAAAACAAAAAGTATGCATCCGAATCATCCCAAGTTTTAATACATATGCTATTCAGTACACCAGTGACTATGGCCCGTACCAAAATCAAATTTGTATGTTAATAAATTCTTATTTTTTATGTGAAAAAAGTAACGAAAAATGGCCTGTTTTCGGTATTCAAATTTTCAAAAGTGCGCCATTTTGTCAAAATAATTTGTAATTTTTTAATTTTGCTACGGGTCATAGCGACACTCTTATAGATTAGTATTCTTTTTGTTTTATATTTTTCAGACAAGTGGAATCGCCAATACAATATATCTACAAAATTTAAAAATCGTATTTCATTACTTTCACCTTCAAAAATAATCCTAAAAATGCCTTAATTTCACGGGTTCTAGACCACCGGGTCCCCTTAAGGGGGGAACCCAGTTTAGACCGATCGAAAAATCGTCTTTTTTTTTATTGCATGAATCGTTAGTATAACTATTCAAGAATATGTGGTCAAAATTTCAAAGCAAAATTCCCATTAGTTCGAATGCAATGAGCACTTAAGTGACAGCCCGTCGGTTCTGTGAAGAAGCGCACGGTAATTATAACGGAGCGGTCGCCCAGGCCCTTCTTTTCCAGCTACCTGCCTCAATACCGCTGTGCTATTGAATAATAGAAAGAGGAGAGTTTCGGCAGATGTTATTGTTTGGCATTGGGTAGAACGTTCTCGAACGTTTACGATATTTCGACAGAGCGTCGAGTCTGGTTAGTTGAGCTCCGGCTTTCTTACATTTTATTTCAAACGCGTTTTTCTCGAAACGACTTTTTTTCGACTTGCGTACATTCTAGCTCAAAAAGTTATTGATCAATCGTTCTGAAATTTGGTGTAGATATTCTTTATTCAATTCCACGAAACATGAACCAAATTCGGGGATTATATTGTTATTAAAAATATATTTTTTTATGCAAGAAAGATGAAAAAATATAGTATAAAAACATGACATTGTGTTCAAACACCTCAAAAACATGCAATTTTCAATTTGTTTGATCAAAATTAGGTTCATATTCTTAGAAAATATGTTTTTAATGAAAAAAAAAAAATCCTGATGATTACAGATAAAAATTGCGACGTCAGGGATGTACGCAAGCCAAATGCTCGGATGGCAATCGCCCATGGACTGCACGCGGTAATTCCACTATTTCCGGCGGAAATCGTTTGAAAAAATTTTAAAGTCTACTTGAAAACATAATTAAAATATCCTACAAGTTTAAACAATTTGTGATTATTCCTTCCTGGTTAAAAAAAATCCTGAAAAACACCAAAATTTCGACCTCATAAACTGGGTTCCCCCCTTAAGTTCAAAACCTAACAATATTTTTAATATTCGTGAATAAAAATTTAAGCAATAATTAATTTTTATTTAATGAAATTATAATACTTTCTCCCAAATCCTGAATAAATTATTTAGTTATCACAAAATCAATCAAGAAAAAGGGTATTTTTGGGCTTTCTTTTTTCTAAAGATATATATAAATAAAAAGAAAATTATACCAGAAAAGGTTCATTCGATGATGTAAAACTGTTGGTGCTTTTAATAGATGTGGGAGTTGGTGAACTTGGTATATGACTAATCCAATTGTCGATTGTGCTTGTTAAAGATAAAGTATCAGAAATTGTAGGTATATACCCCTAAAAGAAAATCCTTAACATATTTATAATGTTGGATCAATATTTACAATTTACATTTTGTTGGCGCCATTCAAAAAGTCGAGTTCGAAATTTTATTCTTAATCCAAATTTATCATCTGTTATAAGCCTGTTAATATCTTCAATATACAAATTTTTTAAAACATCCACATCTATGCCTTTTCCTGTATAAATTTTAATTGAAGAAGAAAAAGAACAGTCCGTAAGTAAGTAAATATATTTCGATTTGAGAACGGTTTCGAAAACACTTTGTAGTAGGGAAGAAAAGAAAAGTAATGAACAAAATACCACCTACCACTGTTTTCGAGATGTCCATAAAACTAATTTACAATTTACAACAAAAACAACGTTACGTACAAATTAAATGCCTTTTGAATTAGATTTCCCTTTTGCAAAATATTTCTATTGACTGAAAATGTTCCTTATACAAAAAACAGTAAACATGTAGTAATAAATACTTTAAATGCATTTCCGTATTAGTTTTGTTTTAAAAATAGACAGTTCTCAAATCGAAAAACTTCGGATGTAATAGACGTGCCGTGCCGCCAACTGTACTAATCGTTGTAGACTTACTTGTAAAATCTATAGTAAGTTCCTCGCAACCCCATTCTATTAGGAGCGATTTTGTTACTGAACACAGCGGAGAGAAATTTTCTGAAGGAATGGTAGTCTCCTCCATTAAAAACAATAAGCGCGTACTCCTTTAAAAAAACGATTAGGTATATGAATATCTTTTCGCTATAACTACAACTACGTAGTGAAATCGAGGGCTGGCTAACATGAACCTTAACAAATGAAATAACAAATAACTTTGGGAGAAAAAAAAAAAAAAAAAAAAAAAATTAAATAAAAAAAGGTTTGTACCTGGCAAAATATAATATTTTGATTTTATTTACAGCAAACCACTGGCACTTAACGCAATTATTTCATTAAACATTTATTTATTTAGTTTAAACTACGCAGACACAATACAATTACTCAAAAGTCACACTCCTCCCGGACAAGGTAAAACAAGACTTAACTGCACTGCACAAGGTTCACGAATGCGTCCGATGAAATGAGGCAAAAGTTATTCCGAAGCAATGCTGCCAAATTCTCGGGCCAATTCAAGCAGTCTTGACTTGACACAACCATAAAACTAAAAATTTCTTCGAATAAAGGCGCGAAAGGAGAAGCAAAGCGCAAGTACGAAAAGTACGAAAGAAGTAGGCGAAGTAGCTAATCTTATTTGATTGAGATCACCTAAAACTTTAGTAAATTCACCTAAATTATAAAATGATGAACTATAGTCGAAATGCCAATTTATTTAGTCTGATTGCCTAAAGGTTTGGGTAATTTCAATTGGTTATTTTGCCTAAAGTTTTAGAAGATATTTCTTACCTATTACATTAGGAGAAATATCCACAATTTTAGTGAAATCACCTAATATTTGTTAATTTTTGTTACCTAATTGCAAATAGGAAAATCGCCTAATGAAGTTTTTTCAAACAACTAATTGTTTAGTGAATTGAGCTATTTCTTTAAGATTTTCGCCGAATTTTGTTTCACCTAATTTACATTAGGCGAAATTACTACACTTGTTTTTTCCGTGTGGCAATTATAAAACTAAATTTTGAATGACATATGGTAACAAACTAAAATAGCTGATTATTAGAAACTAATATCTAAGCGAATTATTATTTTTTGTAATTTGCACAAAATAAATGTAAAAGAAAGCTAAGATAAAAATGGTTAAATGCAATTCACGGACACGATGTACTTTAATAGTATTTTTGTTTCCGCATATAGATATGGAAATGACAACATAGAAAAGTATAAAAATTAAAAATAAATCTCTGTAAGTTTGAAATTACTGAATTTCTTGAGTTTTCTTTGCAGGCGGACTGAACACATTACATGCGGGGCGTCGCGACTAATTAGTTATGAAAAAATTACAGCATAAAATGTTATAATTTTCAAGATATTACATGCGGGAAGGGTACCAATACCTTTTACGGCGACTAATCATTACTGCGGGAGAGGTATTTTTACCGTTTACATAGTATGATGGTTACCGTCTGGTAAAATGTATTATCCCTTTGCACTCGGGCCCGTTTTAGTATGGGGAAACCTACAACTGATAATGATTACATACGCATTTTCTTTCTGCAATAACATCCTGATATTATTTTAATTATAACTGCTTACACAGGCAACAGTTAAAAAACAACGCAAATAAAACCTTATCGCGACTCTCAGTCGCTTCTCGAGCTGCATCAATATATTGAGTGGCGACTGAGAGTCGTCATAAGGTTTTATTTGGGTTATTTTTTAACTGCCGCCTGTGGCCTCGAGCGCAAAGGGTTAATACTTTACCTGACAGTAACCATCATACTATGTAAACGGTAAAAATACCTCTCCCGCAAATAACGATCAGTCGCCGTAAAAGGTATTGATACCTTTCCCGCATGTAATGTGTTATGAAATACAGTGATGCATATAAAAGAACAACAATTATAGACTGCGATAAAAAATGAAAAGTTTAAGAAAGTACGATTGCATTTAGATCCAGACCGATCAATCGAAATTTTCAAGTCTATTATAATTCGCTCTAAAGGTATCAAAATATAAAAGAAAACCACTTACCTGAATCTTTTGCTGAATTCAAAACACACTTAAAGAAATAAACACTTTCAGTTTTCACTTCTGAGGGATGTTAGTTGAACTTTAACTTCACTGCATAGAACTTTGCGCATCTGAACTGCGTGACACATTCTCAATAGCCATTACCCAACTGGGGAACTGCGACACAATCACAAAATCTACTACCTGCCTCCACACGCAGTCAAATCCGTATCTTTGCTCTAAGAAAGAAAGAGGTATATTTGCTTCTCATTTCTGTACTTGACTGATTGGTACTCCCAGAACCGTTATACTTGACATTGCACGATATAAGGCTAGCATTTTAAAAGCAAAGACTTGATGTAGAATATATCACATTGCTTATTTGAAAATAAAAAAAAGATTTTAAAATCTAGGAATAGTAGCTGTAATTTATACAACTGGGAATTTTATATTTTATTATTTACAAATGTAAAAAAGCAGTAAATTTTACAATCAGATTTTAATAAATACCAGTGAATTATTATTCGGCCGAGCAGTAGATTTTAAAATTAAATACGTAATTTCAATTATCTTTAAGCATATATTAAAATTATGGTTGTAGATCAGAACATTTCCGTAAAATTATGACAAGTTTTAGATTTTAAAATTTCATTTTGTAAATTTTACAATGTTTCCTCTCTGTGTAGCGACTAACATATGTTATCATTCCTAGAAAAGTTTCTAGCTCCTTTTTGTTCTTAGGAGTAGGCATTTCAGCTATTGCCTTAACTCTGTCTTGATCTATGCTTATGCCTTGAGCCGAAAGTTTATGACCTGTGTACGTTACTTCTTTCTTTGCAAAGTTACATTTATTGGAATTAAATTTCAGGCCTATGTCTCTTGCCCTTTGCAATACATTTTTTAAACGAAAATCTTGTTCTTTCTTATCTCTGCCCACACTATGAGGTCATCTATATACAGGGTGTTCAGAGGTGGGAGGTCAATACTGAAGGGGGTGAAAGGTCAGACCGAGACAAGCAAAAAATCGTATGGGTGGGGGGGGGCATCTCTCACCGTTTGGCAGTTACAGGGTGATTCGTAAATCAGGATTTTGCCATATATGGGAACCGCTCTTGTATTTTTATCTTTTTTTCTACGCATCGCAGCGGCCCCAAACTGATTTCAAAAAATCACTATTTGGAAGCCCTTTCCAAAAAAGTTTACACCACCCCCCTATCCCCAACCCCTTGGCCGCAATCCCCCCTGGAAGTTGAAAAAATTAACTTTTATTTCACGATTTTTCACCTTTCGCCCCACTTTTCTCTGAAATTCATGTTATTAACATACCTACTTTTTATTTTTTTTAAGTTGCCTATCTAATTACCTTTCCAAAAAGGTGCAACATGCCCAGGTAGGAAAAGGATACGAAAATTTATTTACAAAAATCCTTTTACAGAATATCATGATAATTCGAATTTTTAAGAAATTATACTTAAGTTAACTAAAAAATACATTTTGTTCGCTTAAAAACTAATTACAATTAAAACGTTTGTCCTTTAAAAGCTGTTCAAAATGTTCTCCGCTAGTTTCGATGCATGCAAGTAGCCTTGGTCTTATTTCACGTTTCAGGTCCATGGTAACCAGTCTCTCCCGTATTTTCGTGGCTGCAGTCCCAATCCTGGTAACTAATTCTTGTCTGGTGTTGATTTTTCTTGAGTAAACATCATCTTTCATCATTCCCTATAAGAAAAAGTCCAGTGGACTAAGGTCCGGTGACCTAGCAGGCCAAGGAATCGGTCCACCTCGTCCAAACCAGCGCTCTGGGTAATATTCATTTAACCTTGCCCTAACAATGTTCCCAGTATGCGCAGGTGCTCCGTCGTGCTGTAAATAAATTGCACTTCTGGTGGCCAGGGGGATGTCCTCCAACAGATCCAGAAGGGTATTCTCCAAAAAGTCCGAATATAGCTGACTATTCAGCACTTGGGGCAAGATGAAGGGTTCTATCAACTGGTTGCCGATGATGCCAGCCCAGACATTGACACTAAATCTTTGCTGGAAGGACCGACACCTTGTCCTATGTGGGTTCACATCTGACCAGGTGTGGAGGTTGTGCAAGTTTGTGATGCCATCCCGGGTGAATTGCGATTCATCCGTCCACAGAATTCGGTCTAGAAACCTTCTGTTTTCGATGTCAGACTCGAACAGCCAAGTGCAAATTGCAATCGTCTTTCGGAATCTCCTTCCTGTAGTGCTTGGACCGGGATATGGTGGTATGGATGTAGTCCCTCTCGGTTCACAACGGTTCAAACTCTCCCTGAAGACAATCCTGACCTTCGTGCGACCTGCCTGATGCTTATTACAGGGCTGTTCCTGACGATGTTGAGGATTTGTTGGTCGGCGTCCGCTGAATCGGCCGATTTTCCTGCTCGCGTTTCTGCTCTGGGGGCGGTTACACTTCCGGTTTCTTTTAACCTTCTGAAAGTCCTTCAAAATACCCTTCTGTCGGGTACACGTCGATTCGGGAATCTCCTTTGGTATTGTCGTAAGGCCTCACTATCATTTCCTTCTACTAAACCGTACCCGTAAATTATATCGACATACTCGTCAACACTGCATTCTGCCATTTTATCTTAATTTTTTCTATTAAACACCCGGTTTTATCGCTTGCTTCTTCAACTGTGGTCAATGTCCTTTCAAACTTACCCATTTTTATACCATAATTCATAGGAGGTATTAGAAACGGAGCGTCAGGATACTTAAGAGTCAATACTGGATATAATAAACTAATAACGCTATTTAACGAGATTACATTTATTATTTTATTACTGTTTTGCTGAAATAATAAAAATGTACTACCTTTGTTTCCTAAACAAATATTTCCGAACTTGCTGTCATAAAATTTGTTTACTTAACGACTTTTTCCATTATGGTGCAATAAAGTAATTAGGTACCTGTGAGGATGTTTTAATTTCAGGACTTTTGCAACCCTTTTCTACCTGGGCATGTTGCACCTTTGTGGAAAGGTAATTAGATAGGCAACTTAAAAAAAATAAAAAGGAGGTATGTTAATAACATGAATTTCGGAGAAAAGTGGGGCGAAAGGTGAAAAATCGTGAAATAAAAGTTAATTTTTTCAAATTCCAGGGGGGATTGTGGCCAAGGGGTTGGGGATAGGGGGGTGGTGTAAACTCTTTTGGAAAGGGCTTCCAAATAGTGATTTTTTGAAATCAGTTTGGGGCCGCTGCGATGCGTAGAAAAAAAGATAAAAATACAAGAGCGGTTCCCATATAAGGCAAAATCCTGATTTACGAATCACCCTGTAACTGCCAAACGGTGCGAGATGCCCCCCCCCCCCCCCCCCACCCATACGATTTTTTGCTTGTCTCGGTCTGACCTTTCACCCCCTTCAGTATTGACCTCCCACCTCTGAACACCCTGTATACCTCAACGCCCTCTATATCATTGAAATTTTTATACATAATGTCTTGAAAGACTTCGGTGGCCGAATTTATACCATAAGCCAGCCTATTAAATTTATATTTACCAAAAGGCGTATTAAATGTAAGCAAGTCTGAGCTTTCGTTTGAAATTTTTACCTGCCAAAATACTTGATTGGCGTCTAAGGTACTAAAAACAGTTGCCCCCGGCATGCGAACTTATTTCCTCAAAGGTGGGAATATGACGATGTTCTTTTAAGATGCACTGATTTAAATTATGTGGGTCTAAACAAATTCTAATTTGACCATCCTTTTCTTTGCTAAAACAAGAGGATTGATCCATTTAGTAGGATAGTCTACTTTACTTATTATACTACTTTTTTCCATTTCATTTAATTTTTTCTTTAAAGTTGGCATTAAAGACAGAGCTACTTTTCTACAAGGTTCAACAGTGCCAAGTGCATTTTTGTCTACCTCAATATGATATTCATAATTTTTAATGAGGCATATCATATGCCCTCAAAAACATCACTGAACTCTTTTATAATTTTTTGACAATTATAACTTTCATCTGCGGTGAAGTTATAAATTCTTTTAATCAGTTTTAGTTTTTTAATAGTTTTTCTACCTACTATAGTAGGTTGATTTTTAGTTTTTACGACTGTAAATTCTAATGGATTCTCATCGCGATTTTCAAACTTACAATTCAACGTGCATGTGCCTAAAACATCGATTTTACTGCCACCATATGCTTTTGGAGGTGGTAAAAAACTTTTGTTTATCTTTACACTATTATCGATATTTTGCAGAATATCAATTGAAATAGCACTACAGTTCGCACCAGAGTCTAACAATACAGTTGCACTTTTATCATTGATTTTAATCATATCAACAAAATCAAAGGATTTTGATTCATTACAGTCATCGGCAGATTTATCATTATTATCAGTGTTATATATCGTGCTAATGAACAATGAGTCACAAACATCGTCATCCCGGCTTATACCTACAGTATTTACATTTTTTTTTTTTTTTTACATACTTTTTTAAAATGATTCTTACCACCACATGTGTCACAAGTCTTTCCATACGCAGGACATTGCCTATATTGGTGTTGCATTCCACATCTCGAACACGTGCGATATTGTTGATTGCTGCTGTAGTGCTGCTGTTGTCGTTGCTGTGTGTGTGTTTTGTGCGTCGGTGTTGTACTTGTTCCCGCTTGATTTTGCTTCTTTTTTTGTTGTGAATTCCATCGTCCATCTTTGCCGTTATTTTGAGAGTTTCTTATGGCATTAACCTCTTCCTTGTTTGCTGTATTTTGTACCATTTTTACCTGAATTTCCGACAATTCCTCTGCATGACATATTTGAACACATTTTGCCAAAGTCAAATCTTCCTCTTTTAATAAACGTCTTTTCACATGAGTGTCTTTAATGCCACACACAATTTGGTCCTTAATGAGTCTATCTTTTAAAGCACCGAAATTGCAAGTGGAAGCCAATTTTTTTAGCGCTGTTACATATTCTGTGAAATTCTCATCTTCGTGTTGCACACGTGAAAAGAAGACATAACTTTCCACAGTTTCATTTGTTTTAGGCATACACAGCTCTTCAAAAGCCGCTAGAACACTTTTGGTTTCTTTCTTTTCCTTTTCACTTAGGGTAAAAGTGTTATATTTTTCCCTTGTTTCTTCACCAATTATATGCAGAAGGACGGCAACCTGTCTTTCCGGACTTGCTGAAGAAAGGTCTACCGCCTTGGAATAAATTTCAAAATTTTGTCGCCACTTTTTCCATTTTTCACTACTGTTCCCTTCAAAGGAAAGTGGATTTGGTGGTTTCAAACCAGCTTCCATTGTTTACTATTCTCACCCACGAGACACAGAGAGTTTAGATGCCTTTTTCGCTTTATTAGTTTTTAACCGGCTGCGCCATGTTAAGGTTATATGGTGGATAGGTTTAAAGTAATAACACAAATATGAGTGTACCAAATATATTCATTATACGCAAGTGCTCTGCTTGACAGGTTGTGCTCAACTGAGCTTGTTAAGGTTATGATGAGTACACATACACAAAGCAACACGCCTTGCATACATGTTTACAAAGCATACATGACACTCGTGAGCAAATTTGCGATGCAACTAGATTGGCCTAACTCTATGATCTGTTTGTTTTTACAAATTGTTAACTTATTACTAGTTGAGCATTTTTCTTTAATCGCGTATATTTTATCTTCACATTGTAACAAACTTTCATGAATTATTTTAGTTATGAGATTTCCTCTCTTTACAGGTTTTATTAGCAAAGTTTTACAATTTCTTATTTCAGTGCTTGGTATACTTGCAATATACAATAAAGTAGTATTACTAGAGGCAATTTTTATCTCTGCAAAATCAATGGCTTCTTCAAGATTTAAATAGGGTACATTATTTTTTTCGAAAAGTTCTTTAACAATATTGAGCTCGCTATTTGACAGAATGAATGAGTTTACTATTCCAGCTTTTGCCCAGTGTAAGGCGTAATCTACGTTAACTATTTCTTCTTTTATTAAATCTAACTTCTTTTTAATATTAACGACAATTCTGTTCTTAAAATCTTCACTCGCTTTAGCCATATTTATAATATTATTCGTTATATTTGTAATTTCGTTGATTCGATCGATCATCGATTTATTAATTATTATTTGCTTATTATTATTTTCTAGTACGTTATTAATTTTCGCCTTTAGGATTAAAAAATCTTCGTGGTCTGGGCTTCCGGCCAGCCATTTCCACGCGGTTCCAAGAAAATTGAGTGATCTTTTCGGCCTCGTTTTAGGTTTTACATCCCGATTCTGAAGCAGGTCTGTGTTCTGTCACAAAACGAAATAGTCACAAAATTAGATTGGAGAAAATTTTTGTGACTTTTCGCATTCTGGGCCTCCATCACAATTTTGACAGATCACAAAAAGGTCATTACTTGCGATGCATGTAATAGTCGGTCATAGCGATGGAGTTGATGGTAATATTTTTATTATACCTCTTGGGAGAAGAATATAAAAGGTAGCTTTTTGTTACTTTTCATACCAAACTTGTAAAATTAGAAATATTTATTCAACAGGTTATATAGGAGACGTTCACTTCGAATCTTGCGCGACAAATCAAACCCATTTGGTGTGGATGACAATATCTTTATAAAGTTTTTTTGGCTTCCGAAAGCAGTGTGCAGAGACCTGCTTTTTGAATTAAAGCGGTATGACAATCAACTATCAAACATTCCGCTTGAATTACGAGTAATTCAACACAATTTGTTACCACTGACAACATTTAAAAAGAACAAAATATTGCAGGCATTATCAGCGTTGAATTTTTTAGGACATGGGTCGTACCAAAAATCTGTGGCAAGCAATTACTTGTTGCCAATGAGCCAACCAACAGTTTCTAGAAATATTAATGCATTTTGCAAGCTAGTCGTAAATAAAAAAGCCAAAATGATTTCATTTGTACACACAGAAGATAAAATTTCGACTGCGAAGGAAGAGTAAGGCTCTAATGTGCATTAATATTAACGAAATTATATGAAACTATGCTTTCAGGTTTTTCAGAAAATTCGGCATAAAAAATGCAATTGGCGCAATAGATTGCACTCATATAGCCATAACAGCACCTGCAGTTTTTGATGAAGTAAGGCCTGCTCACTTATATATGAATCGCAAAGGTTTTTACAGCCTTAACGTTGAAGCCGTAAGATATGAAAAAATATTTAAAGATAAATTATGCAAACTTCTTGTAATATTCCTAGATATCTGACTCAAATTTAAAGTTTCTTTCATTGAATGCCAGATATCCTGGATCATGCCACGATTCAGGTATATGGGTTTCAAAACCTGCTCGAATAACTTTGATCAACTCATATAACCCCCTAAGACCAACTTGGCTTCTTGGAGATGCAGGTTATCCTTTAGAGCCGTGGTTATTAACACCAATCGCTGAATCTTCATCAGAGCAGCAAATTAGATTTAATTATCTACATTCAAGGGCCCGTAATTGTATCGAAAGAACTTTCGGCGTTCTGAAATCGCGTTTTCGATGCTTGCATCGTGAAAGGACTTTGCACTATGCTCCAAAAAAAGCAGCACTAATTACATATTGCTGTGGAATCTTACACAATATATTACTGGCAAAGGGAATAGAATTCGAAGTCGAAGACGTATCAGAGGAACCTCTACATAATCAGGAGAATGAGAGCGTAGAAGCAGGAGATTACTTCAATGAGGGTAGACGAATAAGAAACTTATACATACAAGCTTTATAAAAGCTTTATTCAAACATAACAGAACTTCGAAATATAAAAAAAAAATTCAACTCTACAGGTGTTTGAATCCGATCGAATCGAATCGAAAAGAGGTTTCAAAAGCCCTTTTTGGGCAAAAATTCTATAATAAAAAACTTAAAAACTCTCACATAAAGGTTACTGAAATGAGGATGTTTTTCCAAAAAGGGCTTTTGAAACCTCTTCGATCGGATTCAAATATAGGACGGATTATTTATTTGCAGACAGTTTGTCAAGGGCTTTGCCCATTAAAGCAAATCCTTCGCCAACTTTTAATAAATCGTCGGTCAGTTTTTCTTCCAACCTTAGCCTTCCTTCCGATGTCCGCTTTTCTCTTTCCTCTTTTTCTTCTAACATTGAAGTTAGTTTTTGCAGAACATCTGTAGAAGCATATTTTCTTTTACGTACAGGTGTTTTGGACGTTGCTGGCGAAGGATCTGTTGCATCTTCTGCTGATGCTGTTTCTGCTATATAGTCATATGAGGAGCTGTCCTCATTTAATGACAAATCGTTTTCTGTTTCTCCAAACCATAAAACAGGGATTTCCTCCTCTCCGAGTACACTGACTCGGCCAAAAAAGTTTAATGCCCTTTCTTCTAAGCTGTTTATATTGTCTTCACTTGAAGGCCCCCCGCCAGTCAACATCTTTTCGCATTTGCTCTTCCGAGCACGGCTTTTTAATTGGTTTTTCCAATGTTGTAATGCCTTTAATTGCAAATTTTAATTTAAAATCCTATTAGACTAACATCATGTTAAACTAAACTGTTTTCCACTCATTTGGGGTTCGTGTTGGTCCCTTTAGCGCATTCAATTTTGCTGCAAGTTCACTCCACTTCCCTTGTATATATTGTGGATCTGTAGGGCAAATCTTGCCTGTTTTAAATTCGGCATTATTTTGCAAAAATGCCAAATACAATTCGAGTTGTTCTTTGGTCGTTCGTTTTCTGCCGCCGCCACCCTCCATTCTTCATTTAACTTGTATGTAGTCAACGAAAGATATTCAGCCGGTTGTTTGACAGACCCTTCTTCTTGTTTTAAAGTACACATTTAATTCTCCGTCCTAATGAGGAGAGTTTTTGAGACACATCTTGTGACTGTAATGCCAGAATATAAAATTACAGTTTAGTCACAAGATGTATCACAAAAATTTAGTCACAAATCATTGTGACCTGTGACTAGTCATAACGACAGAATCGGGGTGTTAGTCTATTCAGTAAGGATATGATTTGCGCGGTTTCGTGAGTGAGAAATGGGTACATAGGATGGCCCTTATCAACGTCATTCGCAACTCTTTTTTTTCAGTTCTTCGAGTGTGTTTTCATAGGATTCCATGTCGATTACGTGAATTAGTTTAAGTGCTCCTGTCTGTATTTTTGCTATTCCGGTATTCAGAGTTATAGCCTTTGAGTTTGAATAGTCTAAAATCTGAACCTCTGTGAGGCAGTAGGCTATAGAGAATCTGTAAGGGGAAAATGTTAACTTTTAATATTGACTTTATGTACTACTTTGCCTGATTCTGTGAGGATGGTCTTAGAGTGATTTTCTTTAACTATTTCTTTCCTGTATCTAGGCGATAATTTCGAACCTACACGTTTGTTCAGCTTTACGAAGATAGTTTGTCCGGGGGAATAGTCTTTAATCGGTTGCCTTTTCTTATTATGATTGCTAATATCCATGTTTTGCTTCTCTCTGAGTCTAGTTATATTTTCCTGCCTTGCCTTATCGAAATCTTCGGGATTAACGCTTACGTTCCTACCAAAGAAGACTTCGAGTGGTCTTTTGCCTGTGGTAGAGTGAATTGAGAAATTATACTCATAGACTGCCGTGTCTAATAGTTCTGGGAAAGTTCTTCTTACACCATCCACTTTAAGACTTCTTAGAATTTCCGAGAGTGTGGAATGAAATCTCGAGCATGAAACTGATGGAAGCGGAATTTAAAGATTTTTCGTTATCTATAACCACTATTTCAGGGACGGCAAAAGAAAACAAAATTTCGTGAAGAGGGGTTTTTATGTCTTCAATAGATTTTGACTTGAGTATCTTAGCCTGCGCGTACTTTGAAAATTTATCGACCGCTGTCAGGATTACTTTTTTCTCTGTGAGGTAAATGTCGATATGTAAAATTTCTCCTGGATATTGGGGAATGGGTGTTTCTTTGAGGACCGGTTTATTGGGATGTCTATCATACTTTTGCTCCTTGCATACTGCGCATTGCTTAACTATTTCATTGACTCTAAAGTTCATTCTGGGAAAATAGAATCTTTCTATTAGTTGCAGTTTTTTTTTCTCGAGCATTGCGATGTGCTCTCCTATAGACCTTTATCATCTCTTCATTCTGTCGCTCGGTACTTTGAAGATCTTCTACTTGGGTTTGTGTGAAACGGATTTTAAAATTTCTGAAATGTGCGGGGTATATTTCCTGGATTTTACCTTGTTTTGTTAGTTGACACCGTATGCGATGATACTCCAGTTTTTGGCTCAGCTGAAATTGAATTGCTTTGTTGCAAGTGCAGTAAGGTGTGGTGGAACTTTTTGCACTTGACGCATCGTTGTTTACTTAAGCACTTTATGTCTTCTTTATGATTCAAGCAATTAGGACAGAGTTTGTTGTTTTTTACAAATTTGTTCCGGTCGTTGACATTCTCCGCCAGAAATTTCGTGCATTTGTATATTGAATGTGCCCCACTGCAGTATTTGCACTTTAGTTCTGTTGCGTGGAATGATTTAGTGAGTGGTTTTTGTGAATTGGACTTATTGTTTTCCTTTTGTTCTTTCATATTTTCAAGAGACTGGAACCGAGTTTCTATGAACTTTAGGAATTCCTCTAAGTTAGGGATTTCCCGTGGCTCTTTATTGGTTTGTTCGTATCCTCGACGCGTCTCTCGGTCTATCCTTTTTAGGAGGTAGAATACGATTATCGGCCCTAATTGTTTGTGTTGACGCCTAAGTTCTCAATGGCGTGTAGGCATTCACGCGTAGTGTCATGAATGTATTTCCGCCCGAGTTTTCAGTGTTTTGGTTTGGTTGATTAAATAGTACCTCTAACTGATTAAGCAATAGAGCTCTTTTATTGTTGTATCTTTCATTGATGAGCTCCCATGCGGCTGGATAGTTTGCATCAGAGATGTCTAGGTGTTTTATTAATTTTGCCGCTTCGCCCTTTAAATTTGTTTTTAAATATTGCAACTTTTCCGCGTTGCATAATCGTTTGTTTTCATGAATTGTTTTAGTAAAAATATCCCTAAAGGCCGGCCAATCGTTATAATTTCCCTCGAATGAGGGAATTGTTTGTCGTGGTAACTTTATCCACGAATTCTCGGTTGTTTGTGTCTTTCCTTCTTCCTGATACTTGTGTAGAAGTATCATTGTTTCTTGGTATAGTAGTTCTAAATTTTCGTACTCTCCTGTTTGGAAGTAAGGATGTTCGAATTCAATTTCGGCTTCATATATTTCTTCATGAAGCTCCGTTATGCGATTGAATTCTTCTGTTAAGTGCAGTCTTGGCCTTTTTTATTATTATTATTAATATCTTCTATTTGTCCCGGTGTAGCTAAGTTTTTTAGTTGGCTTACCGTTTTCGATGTTGCCGTTGTGGCTAAGTTTTTTAGTTGGCTTACCGTTTTCGATGTTCCCGGTGTGGAGTCCTCTTGTTGCTCTTCTTGGTTTTCCGGTTTGTTGCCTGAAGCTCCCGAATTTTGTGTATCCTTGGGTTTATTTGTTTCCGCTGAATCCAATGCTTCCGTTGAATCCGATGAACCTGTTTCCAGTGTTTGTTACGCATTAACAGAAGTCTTATTGCTTCTTCATACGTGTTTTCTACTTGTTCGTAGAAATTGTTTTGTAGATATTTGTGGTCAGCTGGTAGGTTGTGCTCCAAAATTGGAACTCCGTCCAGAATTGATTGAGTTGCTGCTTCTTCTCAGCTACGTACTTGGAGGTTCTCCGATTGGATCCATCTTTCCTGATGTTGATTAGAGCTTTGGAGACCATTTCTCCAAGCTGTTTTTGCTCCGATAGAAGATCTTGTAGTTCCTCTATGGCTGGTTTCGTTTCGCTCGAAGGACCAATGTTTCCGTTGTAGGAAATTATTCAGTTGTAGATAATGTAGCTGTAAACCGTGGAGGGTTGAGTAGGAAGTTAATAGTAGGAAGGTGGTGTTTCTGGGAATGAGCCCTTACCGTTGGTCGGGGGAACTCAATGTGGGAGACTTGGGATTCAAACTGTTTCGGCTCGCTTCTTAACACGGACTCTCCTTTATTGATAATCTTATGCTCTATATATACAAAATTTATTTGCTTATTCTAAATGCACTTTGAGCGCGTACTACAATTAATCGCTTATATTGTTACTTGTGGTCAATGCACCTTAAGTGCGCTAACCGACGCTGGCTAAATGGTGCTGACGCATAGGTCACGGGCGCCGGGTTTGCTGACTAGCTCGCGTGCCGTCGTGACCTAATTATTCATATGTTCAAGCCTGAACAGGCTGCGATGTAGAATGTCCATTCGAAAGAACGTCTGAGTCCAAAATCGAGTTTGAATCTTCGTTGGCCAAATGTAGGAATGACAGTGTCAATTGCGGCGTAAAGTTTAAGATTTCCTGGAGTTTGACTCTGAGAAAAAGATGATGAAAGCAATGACAATTCTGCACCAGTGTCAACCAAAAATTTTGATTTTGCCATCGTGTACCGCCCAAATGCATGATGGCGTGCTTAGTTTTCCGATGATTCTTGTAGTTAGCCCCAAGAACAGGGTGGAACGCAGTTGCGCGCTGCAGCTTTATATTTCTTGTGTATAAAGCATAATCCTTTTTTGTTTTGTTGGATTTTGAATTATCGGAATTAACACTGATATTATACCTGTTTTCTGAACTGCGACTCCTAGATCTAGATACGGACCGCTTCGAAAGTAATCTATTTACTATGAACGTCAATTGTTGAACCTGCGCGATGAGGGCGCCAATTTTAGCTTGAAGATCCGGGGATGATGCAATTGACGATTTGCCTTTTACCTCCGATATTTGATATTGAGGACTGGACTCCATAATTTTGTCAGCAATCGCGGCGATTTCTTCGATTTTAGTTTCCGAACAGAAGGCTAAAATTGTACGAACGGAACCAGGCAACTGTTCCAAGAATAGAGTTTTTAACACGGTATCATTACACTGCCCGGCCGACGAATTAACTAATTGCTGCAAAAACTGTGAAGGTTTTTTATCACCTAAAACTTGCCCCTTGAGTAACCTTCGAAGCTTGGTTTCGTCAGAATCTGCAAAGGCTTTAATGATACGTTCTTTAGCCCTATCATATTTGTCCTTGTCCGCGATCTCTTTACTTTTAATGATGTGAGTGATAAATGGCATGATTCGATGGTCAGCGTGTGAAAGCAAATAATCGAATTTAGTTTTGGCGTTAGTTATATTGTGAATGTTAAAAGTAGCCTCGATTTGACAGAACCACAGCTCAGGATCGCTAATCCAAAATTCCGGCAGCTTCGAAATGCGCGCCACGCAAATGTCCGAAATCTCTTTATTGCCCGAAGCCTCTCCGTCGACCGACATCATGTTTTTTAGAAAGTTTTTCAGGAAACGTGTGATCAACCGGAACGCTCAGGAAACGCGCCGAGTCCTGTTCGGACAAGATTGTCCGTGACGCGAGATAAACCAAACACCGGTAGCGAAGATGATGCAAGCGCACTTAATTATGATTTCACCACATGCACTTTTCCTTAGAGTTGCTGCATTCAACAAAGCACGAAACACCAAAGAAGAATTTTTCGGCCCGTCGGGGTCACCAATGTGGGATCTGGTGCAAGGGTGAGAGTTAATTGAAAGTCCGTTTTGGAGAAAAACAATTTATTCAACTTTCACAACTAGAGGTTCACAACTGACTGCGTTTAAACCGAAAGAAAGAGTGTTGCTTGGTGCCGGAATATGATGAGGGTAGTGAGTGATACTAAAGTTTCCAGTTCAATAGTGGCCTTCTCTACAGCTTCTGTAGTGATTTTGTTGACTAGGAGTTTGAGATTTTCCAATTTGCTGTCTACGAATAAAAATTGGCTTTTTATGTCGTGCCTCGATCTATTGAGCACGTTGGTTGTGGTTTCTAAAATCGTGGTTTGGTTTTTTTATGAGGGATAAGAGGTAATTTTCATCATTTTTAAGATTGGCTATTTTGTTATCGTACTCTAGAGCATCATCTTCGCTGAGAGTGCCAAATAAAGTTTTACTCAAAGTACCCACTGCATTGAAGAGACCTCTTCGGGAGCGAAGACATTTGATTGGCTTCAATAATTGTTCCTTACTCTTTATGTCCGACATGAGTGTATGTATTATCTGCGTGATTTCCTTGTAAAGGGCAATTCTGTCATCCGTGTGTTGATTAGGCGGCATATCTCATTTATATCCGCAGAGAGTTCATATAACCGTGTAGACTCGAATCGTAAATTCTCTAAATCGTAGTATACGATAACCTTCCATTCGTTGCTGTATAGACTCACTTTTCCCATTTCCTCGAAGTTAATGCCAGAGTTTGTTTTGGAAGTGGTAACATTTACCTTGTCGTTAGTGTTTGCACTTGGTAGTAAAGCGAGCCATATTAGTACCCATATTTTCCTGAAACAAAAGTGCGTATTATAATGTATATCTTTTGCTACTCTCTAAATAGTTTTAGGTTCTTGTTGTGTACTGTTTTGGTTTTATTCCCTTGTTTGATGGTAGTGTTTTCAGTGGAGTTTATCTTCACGACCTCGAAGGGTTCCATCTACAAGGGTGAGAATTTATCTTTCTTGGTGTTATTCTTTAATAAAACCTTTTCTCCCACTTTGAAAGTTTTAGGCAGAGAGACTTTGTCATAATATTGTTTAGACTTCTCTTTTTTATTTATAAGTGTTTCCCTCGCTATTTTGTACCCATGTGTCAGACGGGCCTTTGATTGTTTTGAGTAATTATCATAATTGTTACATACTTTCGGATCCGATCTGATGGAGCTAGGGATTTCAGCTGGGAAACCATATAGGAGTTCATGGGGTGAGAAGTTAGTGCTCGAATGTGGGGTGGTATTATACACGAACATTGCGTATGGTATCCAGGTGTCCCATGTTGCAATATCCCGGTTCACATAATGTCTTAGATATTCTGAAAGAGTTCGACGGCTCCTCTCTAATGCTCCATTTGTTTGCGGATGATAAGGCGTGGTTTGAATCTTCCGTATTTTAAGGAGTGTACACACTTCAGCGAATACTTTGCTTAAAAAATTGGTGCCTTGATCAGTCAGAATTGCTTCTGGAATATATAACATTTGCTACATAAGCTTCCGTAATTGTGTGTGCTTCAGTGCTCGCGAGAGGAATAGCTTCGGAAAATTTAGTCAAATCATCCTACAATGTCAAGATTTACTTATTTCCATTATAACTTGTGGGCAGTGGCCCCACAATATCTAGGAAGATTTTTTCAAATGGCTTAGTGCTGGTTGTAGTTATTTTCATGGGTATCTTCGTGTTCCTAGATAATTTATTTGATTGACAAGAGGCACATTTCTTTATGGCGTTTTCTAGGTCCTTGTTTAGGCTTGGCCAGTTGTATTTGGTCCGGATTCTTACGATAGTGCGCTGTATGCCTTGGTGACTGGTGATAGGTTTTTATCACCTCCTCTATTTCTTTAGGATCTGTTAGTTGCTTTATTTCCGAAATATAGCAAGTAATTTGCATTTTCCGGGATTTGGCGAACATAAACGCTGTTATGTTTTTTATCATTGAGAGTGTTATTGGGTCGGATGGGGGTACGGACAAATGAATATGCGAGATGTTTTGTTGTTCGCAGTATTCAGAAAAGTACGTGAGGGCTTCGATTAACTGTAAGTAATCTTTCCTCGTTCTCAGGGGTATACTTACTTGGGAGGCCAAGTAGATGCGATTGTTGCTGGTTTTCGTTATCACCGTTTGTTGATCTAATTTATTTTTTAGATCGGGTATCATCTCTGAAAGTGGCTGTTCCTCTAAATTGTTTCTGTTTATCAAAAAAAACTTGGTCGACTCTTTGGTCGAATGTATAGAGTTCCTGTTGAGACTTAGGACAGGCTCGTCAGCAGGACGAATCCACGTCAAATATTCGTTGTATAATTGGCTGGAATCGCCTGAGATCGATGATTCTTCATTACCTGGGAGTTTAGCATCACGAGACTGGCTTCTGGTGACCATATTAACGAATTTCTCGTTGGTATCGATTTCATTTGTCTCTGGAACAATTCTGCTTAAGGCATCAGCGTTGGTATTCAGCTTTCCTTGCTTATACTCAATGCTGTAGTCGTACTCTTCCAGGCGTATTCTGCATCTCATCAGTCTTGAGGAGCAATCCTTCAGGGGCTTATGATCGGTGATAATGTTCCCCATATAAATATGGTCGGAATTGCTTGACTGCATAAACTATCGCCAACAGCTCTTTTTCGATCGTGGAATACCTTGTTTCGGCACAGTTTAGGGTCCTGCTTGCGTAACAGATGGGGAGATTTTCTCCTGCCTTAACCTGTGACAACACGGCTCCTACAGCGAGGTCGCTGGCGTTTGTTGTGACGTGAAATTCCTTATCATACTCCAGATAGGATAGTATTGGGGCTGTTATAAGTTTTTCTTTCAAAGATTTAAATGATTCGTCGCAGAAGTAGTCCCATTGAAAAGGAGCGTGCTTTTTTAGCAGGGCCGTTAAGGGTTTAGCCAATTTGGCGAAATTTGGAATAAAGCGATGATAATATCCCACAAATCCAAGGAAAGATTTGATGTCCTTGGCCTTCTTTGGAGTGGGATACGTTTTCACTACCTTTATTTTTTCGGGATCTGGGTGTATCCCGTCTGTACCAACGATGTGGCCTAAATAAGAGATCTCTTTTTGGAGGAAATGACATTTGTCCGGCTGAAGCTTAAGTTTACTAGCTTTCAGCCGCTCAAACACTTCAATTAATTGTGCATTGTGATCCTTTAGATTATATCCGTATATGACGATGTCGTCTAACAAGGGAACATTCCCAACCCGAAATCTCCGATTTTGATGAAACTTGGCAGAAATGTTACCTTTAGTGAGACATTTAAAAATACGTTTTCAAACCCTGCTGTAATTCGGTCCTTGGGGGGGAAACCCCCCTCCAAAGATCAAAGATGGGCCGTTTTCGGGTCGCTTAATGACGCATTATCTCCCGTTAAGTTGACTATTTTTTAGATTTGAGAACGCAAGCTTTTTAAGGAAGGTCTAAAAGCTCAGACTCAGAAAAGCTATAAATTATATATACTTCCTTTGGAGCCTCTCACTATAAATCGCTTGCAAATATGTTGAATTTCCCAAAAAAACTTCATATGCATAAACTCATTTTTCGTTAGGTGTTCGCTTTGCTTCCAATTTAAATCTTTATTTTTCGCAATGGTGAGTCTACAGTCACCATTCCAGGAACCAAAAAGTTTCACAGCTTCATTCCAACAACCGGAGGCCTTCTTATAAAGAGGACCAGTTCTGCCATAGATTCCCATTGTAAAATTGTTAAAATTACTAAATAAACAGTTCTTGTGTTGCTATAATGTTGTTTTATAATGTTTTAACTGTTTAATCACAGTGATATAAACAAGCCATTTTGTTTGACGCACACCAACCGATCTAAGCAAGCGCTACATAATGACGCCCCTTGCGACGCGTGTGTACATTAATCAATCTAGCTCGTAAACTAATAGAGATCCCATTTTAAATTTTCTAGTGTACTTTTATTATTCTTTAAGCTATATATTGAAAGAAAAAAAAAATGGTCGAAGTGACTGTAATTCTGGTTTGAAAAGTTTACTTCCGGTTTTAGATATGAAAAAAAATAACTTTTCAATATTTTTTTTACTGTCAAAAAGAACAGTATATTTTTAACATGTATCGCTATGTTAAATATTTTATAGTAAATTTGTTATATTCGAAAAATTACTTTCAATAAATTGTAGTACCAATCAACGACCATTCTTTAGAAACCTATAACTTGGTAAATATACACTATACAAAAAAAATATTTTGCGTACACATTCATACCTACTAGAAGTACAAATGGGCCGAATGTGGTAGATTTTCAGAACCTCACTTTTTTTTCCCTGTCCGCTTCACGTGAAATATCCCTTATGTGACACAAGTTTAAGGCTATCTAGGTTAATGTTGGTTAAAGACAAGGGAGATAATTGGAGATATTCGTGGGAGAAATTCAATTTACTTTGTTTACAGCAATCGTCATCGATTATATTAAGGGACGGGATAACAGATTGGAATTCGGTGGTTACAATGTAACTGGGAACTAATCGGTTCGAATTCATATACGCTTCGCAAGTATTGTTGAGTGTTAGAATATTTGTACCTATAATATTCAAATCTATTATTCCCTTGACGTGATCGCACAGGTTTGTTAACGGTTTACTCTGGGAACTAATTAGGATCCAACTGTTAAATTTTAGAGCATGTATTATTTCGAGATCTCCTTACAACATCTTAGTGTTGCAGTTTTTCGGGATTTTACTAGAATATTTCATGAAAAGATTTATTTCACAGTTAGTATTTTGGCTTGTAGGGTAAATAATGTTGTTTTTACATAAAAAGTGTTCGTTGGTTAATAGTTTACATTGGTTTATATCATGTATGATGCTATAGCTCATCCTCATGTGGTTACTTGAAATTGCAAGATAATTGGAAGTTGGTTGAATGTATGCGTAACTAGTGCCATGCTCTTTATGTGGGATAGGTAAAGGAACGGGTTTATATATATTAAAATAAACGTCTTGACTCAGAGGAAGGTTCAATATGAAAACCAAATTCGAATTTTTGAGGTATACTTGGAGATTAATGATACCAAACAATATGTGAGCATGTTCTAGATTACATGGAACTGGGAAGTTCAAACCCTTTGGCAAAAATTGTATATTAGTATTTAATTCAGTTACAAGTTGGATAGGAGTGATAACTATAGGGTGAAAGGTATTTCTCTTAGCGAAGAGCACAGCGTTAATGATGTTATCTATTTCTTCATTAACTTCGTTTGACAAGTAAGTGAGCAAACCAATATGTTGTGTAATGACTTCCTTCACTTGTAAGAGGCTGATTGAATTGGAAATAGTTTCGCTAAATTTATTTATTTTATTAATATTTTCATTTAAGTATTTTTCATGAACTCTCAATTGACTAATAGTTTCGTTAAAATTCGCAATAGTGCTCTTTATTACATGAACTTGATCTTTCATTAAATTAAGGCTTATGTGTTCGTTATCAGCAAATTGGTTTATTGCGTTCTCGAAATATTTGGGGTTTGGGAAAACACCAAGAGTTATAGTTAGAAACGCTTTATTAACAGTGCTTACATGTATCAGTTTCGAGTGCGTGTCAGCGTGTGACTGACTGTTTGAGGATTTCTACACCGCAGCTGAGGCGGCTCGACGGAGAAGACTCGAGGCACGAGTTTCTGTTTCCTTCTCCTGCGTGGCGCTAGGGGCGCTAAAGGAGCCGCCACATCCACTCCCCCCCCAGTGAGCTGGTCAGGTTGATCTGCGAACGAGATGTGTCTCGATGAGGACTGAGTGGCAGGAGCAGGTGTAGCTGGAGATTCGGCCGTCGTAAAGGTGTCAGCTTCCTGTGTCGAGGGCTGGCGTGATCCAGGATTTGTAGTCGGCATTGGTGTCTCCGATGGCTCCTGGAGCACGGCAGGTTGGGTTGCGGGGTTAGAATCGGTGTCCGAAGTGCTGGGGTCAGCGACCTCCAGATAAGCCGGAACCAGTTGATCGACTGTGATTTCTTTGGGCACACCTGCGACATCGATGATGAAGGTTCGATGATCGGTGCGCTGTATGACTTTGTGGGGTCCTGTGTAGGGTGGCTCAAGCGGCTTGCGCACACTATCAACTCGCTTGAAGACGTGCGTGCAGGTTTGCAGCTCTTTGAAAGTAAACGGAGCGGGTGTCGAGTGTCTCGAAGCCCGTACAGGTCGGATAGCCTGGAAGAGATGTTTGAGACTTTTTGCAAAAATGGATTGGTTTGCCTGAGGAGTCTCCGTGACGAAGAAGTGACCAGGTAGTCTCAGGGTAGTACCGTAGATCATCTCTGCTGGTGAGGCTTGTAGGTCTTCCTTGAAAGCAGAGCGCAGGCCTAGCAGAACCATCGGAAGAGCCTCCGTCCATGCTTGTGGGCAGCATCTGAGTGCGGCCTTGAGGGTCCGATGAAAGCGCTCGACCATCCCGTTGGATTGCGGGTGATAGGACGTGGTGTGGCAAAGTTTGGCTCCGAGGATTTTTGCCAGTTCCCCGAAGAGCTCGGACTCAAATTGGCGTCCTCTGTCCGAGGTAATAAACAAGGGGGTTCCGTAGTGGCTGACCCAGCCATCCATGATAGCCTTGGCCACCGTTGCGGCCGTGATATTGGGCAGTGGAATGGCGAGTGGCCATCTGGAGAATCTGTCTATCACGGTGAGACAGTATTGCATGCCGTTGACTAGAGGTAGCTTGATTAGGTCGACGTGTATGTGGTCAAACCTGTTGTCCGGTTCCGTGAATTTGCCAAGAGCTTCTCGGTTATGACGTGCAACTTTGGAGCGCTGGCACGGCTCGCACTGTTTGGCCCAACGCAGTGCGTCTTTGCGAGCACCTGGCCAGATGTATTTGCGCGTGAGGGCTCTGGCAGTGGCTCTGCCTCCAGGGTGAGCGAGGCCGTGGACCACGTCGAAGGCCTGTCGTCGAAGACACGCAGGTACGTAAGGACGTACTTCTCCAGTGGAAACGTCACAGAAAAGGTGGAAACCATCATTCTGGATCTGTAGGAGTTGTAATGCTGTATTGCCTTGCAGCAGGTCCTGAAGCTGTGTGTCAGTGGCCTGGGCTTGGGCTAGCGAGGGCGTATCTAGGACTGTCGGCATCGAGATGGTGGCTGTGTCTGCTTCTGCAGCACTGATGGCGGAGTCGAAATTCGAGTTGCTGGAGGTGACTGCTACGTCTGCGCCGGCCTGTGAAGGGGCGCTGTTGTCACAGCTGATCCTGGACAACGCATCTGCGACTACGTTGTTCGTGCCCTTTGAATAGGCCAACTTCCCATTGAATCGCAAAATGTAATCCAGTTGGCGGGCTTGGCGAGGAGAGGCTTTGTCCGAGCGTTGCTCTGGGGCAAAGATCAGTGGGCGGTGGTCCGTGCAGATGATGAAGGAGCGACCTTCGAGAATGCGCTCGAAATGCTTGATCGCTTCATAAATGGCCAGAAGTTCCCGGTCGTAGGTGCTGTAGCGCCGCTGTGTTTCGGTGAGCTTCTGTGAGAAGAAACCGAGCGGTCGCCAGATTCTGTCCGAGCCTTGCTGCTCCAGGACTGCACCTATGGCCACGTCCGAGGCATCCGTTCTGAGCGCGAGCTGCGCTTTGGGATGAAGAAAGGTTGTGAGGGAAGCCCCAGCGATGCTGGCTTTACAGCGCTGGAAAGCCTTTTCAGCTTCTGGAGTCCATTTGATTGAAGCTTTTTTGGTCAGGCCATGGAGAAGGTCGTGTAGAGGCGCTTGCAGTTGAGCAGCTCGTGGAATGCATCTGCGGTAATAATTTACCATGCCAAGGAAGCGACGTAGTTCTGTAGCTGTAGCTGGCTTAGCGCTTCGCTGGATGGCATCCACTTTCGCCGGCGGCGGCTTGAAACCATCTTTGCTGACTTGATAGCCTAAAAAGAGAGCCTGCGGTTTGCCAAAAGTGCATTTGCGAGCATTTACCTTGAGTTTAGCGTTGCGCAGTGTTTCCAGCAGTTGCCTCAGATGACGTAAGTGCTCCTCGTGGTTTTGGGATGCAACGAGGATGTCATCGATGTACACTTTCGCAAAGGGGAGCTTGCGCAAGATGTGGTTCATCGTCCGCTGAGTGGATTGCGTTGCATTGCGCAGTCCAAGAGAGGTCCCCAGGAATTCGTAAAGGCCAAAGGGGGTGGTAACAGCCGTCTTCTCGATGTCCTCGTTGGCAATCGGGATCTGGTAGAAGGCTTTCTGCAGATCTATCGCAGAGAAGACGTTGCCGCAGCTCTCCTGGAGAAGGTCCTCTATGACCGGAAGGGGGTAACGGTCCGGGATGGTACAGGCATTGAGGCGCCTGTAGTCACCGGTGACACGCCACGAGTTGTCACCCTTCTCGACCATATGCAAAGGGCTGGCCCATTGGCTGCTGGAAGGGCGGATAATGCCTTTGTCGAGCAATTCCGCGAAGGCCTTTTTGGCAATGCTAAGTTTCTCACCCGACAGTCGTCGAGGACGTTCAAAAACTGGTGGGCCGGTCGTTGTGATGGTGTGTTTCACCGGTAAATCAGGGACTTGGATAGGCGTGGAGCTGGGCTCGAACACGTCCTTGAACTCTTCAAGCAAAGCAGCATATTTCCTGGCTGTTACGTCATCCTGTCTGACAGGGGCAATGGTGGAGATGGCATACGACACTGCAGGAACCATGACTCCTCTTACCTCCAGGCCGGTGGTCTGGTCCATGAGGCATCCCCGCCGCAGATTTGGCAAGAGTCCATGTCTGGCGAGGAAATCTGCGCCCAGGATGGCATTGGAAACATCTGCAATGATGAGGTCACAGGGATAGTCTCTCCTGAGACCCAGGCTCAGCGTGAGTTGCTGCTTCCCGTAGGTGGTAATCGCTGAATGATTGGCAGCGTGCAGAACAAGAGGTTGTCGCTGCTTGACTTCCTTGGCCTGTGCTCGAGGAAGTAATGACACAACAGAGCCTGTATCAATGAGAAAATTGATGTTAGTGCTTGGATCTCGAATGTGCAGGCGGTTTTCGCTGGAAGTACGGCCAATCTCCGCCACCTGCCGAGAGACTGGCCGGGCTAGTTTCCCGAGTTGGCACGGAAAGTGCATCCTTCCGCGCAGTTCCTGGCGTCTGCACCGAATTTGGTGTGATAGTAGCACCACTCCGGGGTTAAGTTGTTGCGCTGGTAGCTGTTGCGGTTGTAAGAGCGGTTTCTGCTCTGTGAGCGATCCCGTCGTCTGCTGCCGTTGTTCCTGTTGGCACTGCTGCTGTTAGACCGTGGTGCGTTGGCCCTCGTGACAGCAAGCAGCTGAGCCATGGTTGCTTGCAGGGCCGCAAGCTGTTGCGATATGGAGTCCGAAATGGCATTTACCTGTGTGCCCTGGGGCAGAAGCTTGTCCGCAGCTTCCAGGAAGGCTTCAGTTGTTGTGGCTTCAGGCTTGAAGGCTTTCAGATAAGTCTGAGCTGGCTCTGGCATCTTAGAGAGCCAGAGGACTTTGAGAGCTTTGTCATCCATGCCCGTCACCAGAGTCTTCATCTTCCTCCAGAGCATGGAGGGTTTGAGGTCGCCTAGTTCCATGCTGGTGAGGAGCCTAAGGAGTTTATCATCTTCAGACTCTGAGAAGCGCTTGAGGATGGCTTCCTTGAGCGTTTTGTATTTTTCTTTAGCCGGTGGAGGGTCAATGACATCAATGAGATCGGCCATCGTCTCTGAGTCAAGCGCCGCAATCACATGGCTAAATTTGGCTACATCGTCCGTGATTCCGCGGCAGGCGAAGGCAGCTTCTACCTGAGTAAACCATAGAGCAGGCTTGGTGCGCCAAAAGTCATTGCGAATGACTTGTTGTGACATGTCGTCGTCCTCTGCGTTCGAATTGTGCTTTGGGGATGTCTCGGCTGCACGACACTTGATTTCAGAATTATCGTCCGCGGCCGATGGGAGCGACAGTGGCTTGAGGTGGCCGTCAGTTCGCTCAAAGACGCCCTGATCAAGGGGAGACAAGAAATTTGCGCCGTCTATGCCAAGCGAGGCACGCAGTTGCGTGCTATTGAGGGGCGGCTCGAAAAACTCGTCACTAACCTTAAAATCGCACTCTGCCTTGAAAGTGTCTTCGTCGGTCTCACTGCAAGAGGAAAATAGTGAAGGAGGTTGCTCGAATTCGTGGCTGTCGACTGGATTGGGGCTGTGCCTCCCAAGTAAGGCGCCGTGGGCCTCCAGAGTCTCGGTGAGCGGAGTAGCCGGTATGCCAAGGAGACGAAGCGATTGTCGTGTCGCTTCACGCTTAGGAGAGAAAGCTCGTGCTCTTCCCCTCGGATGCTTGCCGGTCATGCCACGCAAAACGTGGGCCGCATTGAGGTTAGGTAACCACGTGGGGCGAAGAATCTCCGAATTAGTTCTCTTTTGTAGTTCAAGTTCACGAAAACTATGAGTTATTGCGTCTCTGCACAGCAATCACGATTTTGGTCCTGCGGTACCTGCACCAACAGCGTGGAAAAGAAAGTCACACGCGCGAAGGGGTCACCACTTTGGGGTTTGGGAAAACACCAAGAGTTATAGTTAGAAACGCTTTATTAACAGTGCTTACATGTATCAGTTTCGAGTGCGTGTCAGCGTGTGACTGACTGTTTGAGGATTTCTACACCGCAGCTGAGGCGGCTCGACGGAGAAGACTCGAGGCACGAGTTTCTGTTTCCTTCTCCTGCGTGGCGCTAGGGGCGCTAAAGGAGCCGCCACAAATATTCCGCATCGTTTGAATCGAGGGTACCGAAAACTGTTTTAAAAAGTGATCCTATACCGTTAAACCAACCACGTCTTTGTCGTGTGTGTCCGATTAAATTTAACTTAACAACTTAATTTGGAGTGAGGGAATTTGGGTAGAAATTACATTAAGGGATTGTCTACAATAATATGTGTCTGAAGAATCTTTGAGATTGCTGCACAGGTCAAGCGATTTAAGGTAAGTACTCTTAACTAATTCTAACTTGCTAGAGTAAATAGACATATTTAGGTAACAATTTTCCATGTAGAGGAGTGAAATTTAACATTACCAAGGTTCTCGAAGTAAATTCCGCTGTTGTTTCCTAATTTCTCCAACCCATAGTCAGTCGCGATGGTTATTTTACATCTGAAAAATTTATATAGAGGGTTTAATCCGGTTTCTGTGGACTCTCGTTTCCTTATTTTTAATCTTAATAGTAACATTTTGATTATCACGGACCTTTAAAATTTCAAATGGACCCTTATAATTAGGGGCAAGTTTATGAGACTTGTTATTTTGTAAATAAATCATGTCACCTATTTTATAATCAGGATTATGAAATTTTTTATCATATCTACTCTTGGATTTTTGTTTTGATTCGAGAATATTTCCTCTGGCTATCGTGTGCGAGGTGTATAATCTGTTTTTAAGTTGATCAATGTAATTATCATAGGTATATTTAAGTTCGGGTTCCTTATTAAAAGAACTAGGAATTTTAGGTTTATTACCAAATATTAGTTCGAAAGGAGTGAACTTGGTTGTGCTGTGGACCGAAGAATTGTATGAAAACATAGCGGTCGGTATCCAATTATCCCAATTATTTAATGTAGGATTGAGATAATGTTTCAAGTAATCCTTTAGAGTAGAATGAGACCTCTCGAGAGCTCCATTACTTTGGGGTGAAATGCGGTCGTGTGTAATTGTTTAATATTTAAAATTTTAGAAAACTCTTTTAACACATTGGACATAAAATCTGCGCCTTGATCTGATAGAATGGAACCGGGAATTCCAAAGTAGCTTATGAAATTTAGGAGTGTTTCGGCTATCGTAACTGCTTCGTGATTTGAGGCAGGATATGCAAGTGAGTATTTAGTCAAATCATCTTGCATGATGATGACAAACCTGTTACCTTTCTCTGTGAAGGGGTTTGTCGCGGTGGAAGTAATTTCCATAGGGGCCTTAAATGTTTTCCTCACTGTCTTGTTCTTTTGACAAGACTCACATGATTTCACGTATGTCTTGATTTCCGACTTCATTTTCGGCCAGTAATACATGGATTTGATCCTATTGTATGTTCTATGGAATCCGCCGTGACCAGAGAGAGGATCGTCATGATTTTCCTTTAGAATTGCAGGAATATCGTCCCTTAGAGGCGTTACTATTTTACCTGAATAGATAGTTATTTTGATTTTCGTGTTCCGGAAGATATATTGGATCATGCCCTTTAGTTTAGAATACTTAAATTGATTTACTGAGTCTTCAAAATTTGGCAATGAAATAGATTCGATTTTGTCTTTGATCAGCTTATCTTTTAGGCTCTGAATGGAATAAAAAAAATCTTTATAGAGTGGTTTTTCCCAGTGATTTTGTTTAATGAAGCAGTGGTAAATGTTTTTCCCTGTTTTTACATTGATTGATTTAAAATTAGAATAAATTTCGTGAGACAGATTTTCTAGAATTTCTTTGATTTGTGATAGGGATTTGAGTCCGAAGCAATATTTATTGGTCTCGTCTAAATCAACACTAGTAATATAAGCTATATTCTCCTGTGCCTTGGTTAAATGGGATTCACTCTCTTCGAAATAGAATACTTTCGGCGTAAGAGAGTTGTAGAAGAATTTCGTGTAGTCTTCAAAAGTATCTTTGCTCAATGACCTGGTAAGATTTATGTCTGTGGTTGATATTTTTTTGCCTTGGGATAGGATTGCACCTATCGCGAAACCTGAAGCATCGGTCGTTATTAGGAATTCCTGAGTAAAATCGGGATAAATGAGAATAGGATCCTGTAAAAGTTTATTTCTAAGAAGATTGAAGGCTTCCTCCTGTTCGAAGCTCCATTCGAAACGTTCTTCAATAGAGAAGTTAGGGGTTTGAATAATTTGCTGAAGCCTTTAATAAATCTTCGGTAATAACCTACTAGACCTAGGAATGATTTGATATCCTTGGGAGACGTTGGACGTGGAAATTCTTGAATTATTTTTAATTTTCTCTGGGTTTGACTTCACACCTTCACTAGAGATTATGTGTCCCAAATAGGCGACTTCCTTACGGAGGAATTCGCATTTATCGGGCTGTTTGAGATTACTAGCCTCTAATCGCTCGAAGACCTTCGTGAGTTTTTCCTCGTGGTCTTTTAAAGACGAAGAGTATACGACGACATCATCGAGGTATACGAAATCAGTCGAGGTTAATCCGGACAAGACAGAATTCATTAATCGTTGAAATGTCGCTGGGGCATTTTTCAATCCGAAAGGCATGCGATTGAATTCGTAATGTCCTGAGGGAACGGAAAAAGCAGTTTTGCTTTTATCGACTTCGGAAACCTCGATCTGATGGAATCCAGATGTGAGATCTAGTGTAGTAAAGTAGGTACTGTGACCTAGTTGATCTAATATCTCATTGATATTAGGGAGCGGATAGGAATCTCCAATGGTGACGTTATTTAGTTTCCGGTAGCCAATTACGATTCTCCACTTCTGTTTACCAGAAGCATCGACCTTCTTTGGTACGACCCATAGCGGAGATGACCACGGTGATATTGAGGGCTTTATTATGTTTTGGTCCAACATTTGCTTAATTTGAATATTGACTTTGTGGAGGACCAGGTATTAGAAAAACTGCCCTCGCACATTTATATAAAACACTTTATTTCAATTATTTATTTCAATAAACACAGTCCTAGGGCCGTCCGCCCGCCTCGACGTACTAGCGAGAAGAGAAAGAAAAGTCACGACGATTCTGGCTTTCTTGATTGTCAAATTTCACATCTTGGCGGCGCGAGTGTTGCATTGCAGGAGGTTAAGGGTGAGGTGACACTGTGCCAACTCAGGCTGTCAGCCCCTTCCAAAATAGCAGTTATTTTGATTAAATATTATAAATTTTATTTCTTCGCATGTCAAAACGAACGTTCCGGGGTTTTGGTTTCACATTATCATTTTTTAGCATGTGGGCAGGTTTCAAGCGGTCAACTGAAATTGTAGATTGTTTTCCATTTATTTCGACTATGAAGTTTTTTCGTAACCATTTAATTACTTTAAATGGTCCGTCATACGGGTTTGAAAGTCCAAGTCTCAGTCTGTCGATTCTCACAAATACGTGTGTACATTTGTCTAAGTCTTTCGGGATGAAAATATCGTTATCTATTTTTTGTCTAGGCGGAGTGGGAATTAGGTTCTGCATCGTTTCTCTAAGCTTTGATATGAAGTTATCGGATGGAGTTGTGTCTACTGATGTACTTGTAAATATGTCTGCCGGTAACTTGAGATTTTGTCCGTAGGTAAGCTCTGCCGGGGATGCAGCTAGGTCTTCTCGGACAGCTGTGCGAATTCCTAATAGGACCAAAGGAAGTTCGTCACTCCAATGCTTCGTATTTGCGCGTGCTTTAACCCTTTATAGCCTCATGTGACATTTCTGTAACAAACCTCAAAAATCCCGCCAGAATACGCACCAAATGTATTTAGTTCATTCAAATCGGCGCCACTTTGCTGTCACATATTATTGAACAATGTAGTATCCACGGAAATCATCATAGACAGCGTAAACTGTTAACAGTTAATCGATTAGAATTTCGCCCGTAATTGAAGGTGACAAGTTGAAATTCGAGCAAATTTTAAATTTTACAAAAAAAATACAAAAAGTGTGTAAAATTGTGTTATTTTCTTGGAAACCTATAGAGAAGTGAATGAATATGTTCCTTCCATACCAAATTATTTTTTTTTGTTTACGTTTAACTCAATTTTACAGTAATGTTACACTCCCTTAAATGTGAAATAAATTATTAATAATACATATTTTTTTAATTTCTGAGAAATATGTATTTTTTATTTCCCTAAAGCTGTCAATTTTTAACATAATTTTAATGTTTTATGATCTTGGGCTATAAAGGGTTAAGAGCTGTTAAGGTGTCTGTGAAACCGCTCGACGAGACCATTGCTCGAGGGATGGTAAGGGGAAGTGTGGATTCGATGTGTTCCAAGCAGTCGATTTAATTCTTCAAATAATGCGGATTCAAACTGCGTCCCCGGATCTGTTGTAATTATTTGTGGAACTCCGAAACGACTAACGAACTCGCTAACGAAGGTCTTCGCTATTGTTTGTGCTGTCATGTCCGGTATGGCATATGCTTCTGGCCACCGTGTGAATCTATCGACAATAGTTAGCATGTATTTGTTTTCGTTTGACGGAGGTAGGGGTCCCGTGAGGTCCATGTGGACGTGTTCGAACCGACCGGCTGGTATTTCGAATTGGCCTAGAGGTGATTTGGTATGTTTTTGAATTTTTGCCTTCTGGCAGTTGATGTAGGTTCTGGCCCATTGGCCTGTAAGAGAGTTCATTCTTGGCCAGAAGAATTTTTGGGCTATCATTTTTCTAGTTGTCCTAATGCCTGGGTGACATATGCCGTTTTGAGAATCGAATATTTTCCTTCTCATAGGTTCAGGTATGTAAGGTCGTATCTGATTCTTGGATACTTCGCAATAGATTGGTTTATTGAAGTTGGGGAGTTCGACTAGCTTGAGTTGGAGCTTTGACTGTCCATTTCGTTTTAGTAGCGTTTTTAGTTCTTCATCCGATTCCTGCAGTTGTGCAAATAAAGTCAAGTCTTGACCAGTAAGTGTGATACTGTTGATTTCATTTGAACGTGATAATGAATCCGCGACCACGTTTTCTCGACCCTTAACATATCTAATGTCTGATGTGAATTGTGATATATAGTCTAACTGATTTGCCTGCCGTGGGCTTCGATCTGTTTTCGTTGTCAATGCGGTTGTCAACGGTTTGTGGTCTGTGTAAACCACGAAGTCTCGTCCTTCTAGGAGATACCGGAAATGCTTTATAGAAGCACAAATTGCTAATAGTTCTTTGTCAAATGCAGAGTATTTCATTTCTGCTGGTGGCAGTTTTTTGGAAAAGAATGAAAGAGGTTCCCAAACACCATTGTTCAACTGCTGAAGCACGGCTCCAATAGCTGTGTTGGAAGCATCGGTAGAAAGTCCGTACTTGGTGTTGTTCATTGGGAATGAAAGAAGTGTTGCCTCAGACAGTGCATGCTTAGTTTGTTCGAAAGCTTTTTTACATGTGTCAGGCCAAGAGAAATTTTGTTTGCCTTTGCGTTGCTTGCTCATCGTAGCAAGGAGTGTATAAATTGGGGCAATCAATTCGGCCAAGCGAGGAACGAAACGGTGGTAGTAATTCACCATGCCCAAGAAACGTTGGGCTGTCCGTATGTTCGCGGGTTGTGGGAAATTTTCGATCGCGCGTACTTTTTCTATAAGAGGTTTAACACCGTTTGCATTTATTTGGTGGCCTAAGAATTCTATTTCAGGGACTCCGAAAGGGCATTTTGACAATTTTATACTAAGTCCGTTTTCATCAAGACGTTCGAATAGTAATCTCAAATGTTTCTTGTGTTCCTGCTCCGCTGAAACGTTTGAGTTGCGTTTCTAAGGCCGTTTGGCATTCTTAAGAACTCATAAAGCCCAAAAAGCGTTGTTAGTGCCGTTTTAAAAACATCCGCAGGGGCAACAGGTATCTGATGGTACGCGCGTACTAAATCGACTTTCGAAAATATATTACATCCTCGTAAATTCATGGAGAAATTGTGGATGTGCGGGATCGGGTATTGGTCAGGAATTGTGACCGCGTTTAGTAACCTGTAGTCGCCACAAGGGCGCCACTCGTTGGCATCTTTTTTAGGTACCATATGCAATGGTGATGCAACTCGGGAGTTGGAAGGTCGACATATGCCAAGTTCTACCATGTGGTCAAACTCTTTTTTTGCTATTTTGTGCTTCATCGGTTCTAATCTGCGTGGACGGACTAACGGAAGTGGGCCTGAATTTCGGATGTAATGTAGAACATTGTGTTTCACAGCACTATTAAATTTAAACTCTTGAGTAAGATTCGGAAAATTATTTAAGATTTTCTAATACTCGCTATTTAAACTAAGCTTGTGAGGGTTTGGCGTCTTGGATTGTAGCAATAAGGCGTCCACTTTAAGAGATGTTTTTGGATCGATGAGCCGTCGTTTTTTTAAGTCGATTAGTAACCCGAACTTCGATAAAAAATCGGCTCCAATTATGGGCTTTTGAACGGAGGCAATTAAAAAAGTATGTACAAAGTCGCGCCTAAGTCCTAAACTAAGTGTGAGTGTTTTTGAGCCGAAGGTATTAATTGTCGAGCTATTTGCGGCCAAAAGAATATAATCTAAATTATCTTCTTTTTGTTTAAATACTGAAGCAGGTTTTATAGATATCTCTGCGCCTGAATCTATTAAAAAAGTTAATTCTGTTAAGGGATCTGTAATGAAAAGTCTTCGTTTAGTACAGTAATTGTTGACTGTTGACACAACTGCAGGAATGTTTAGTTTTTTGAATTAGCAGAAGTGGTACTTTTATGTGAATGAAAGTTACAAGGTGAGCGGCAATTTCGTGCTCTTTCCCCAAACTTATTATGATAATAACAACGATCAGCATTTCGCCTGCGATTTTCACTTCTATCTCGTTGGTTTTTTTGTAAATTTCGATCGCGTGAGTTGGCACGTTTTTGAGGGTATCGGTGTCTATATGTTTGGGGGCGACGCGAGGATTTGTCAATTACCGTTTTTGCTATGCTTTCGATTAAGGATTCTAAATTGCTGGCATGAAGACATGCTTGCGAAACCTGCTCAACGCTGCTCGTGGAGCTTCTTAACTTTTCGTAGGCCTTATCGGCGGCAAGAAGAAGCTTACCGATGTAGTGGTCGTCAACTATAAAAATAATAGCACTGACATCACTTGGCAATGAGCGTAACCAAAAGCTTTTGATTAGGTTTTTGTCCTTGACGGAGCACTGCACTGCCAATTCTTCGATAACTCTGAAATGCGCGGAGGGTGTTCGATCACCCATAGTATTAATTCGCAATAATTGTTCAAGCTTCGCACGGTCGCTAGATTTATTTCGTAATATGATTGCCTCTTTAATGGCCGTATAGGGGTTGTCAGGTCTAGTTCTTATAATGTCAGCTACCAATTCGATCTGTTTAGTCGGTAATTTTGAAACTACATAGTCGAAACGTCTGGTCTCCGATATGATTTTGGCTGTTGAAAATGTCGCTTCGACTTGTGTGAACCACCACTCCGGATTGTTGGCCCAAAAATCGGGTAAAATTAGATTTGTCGCGCTGATCCCGATTGTTTGTAAATTCTGTACTACATTTTGGTCAGTTTTTGCAGTCGATGGGCCTTCATCGTCGGACATGATAATATGGTTTTATTAATAAAGAATATAGGTTAAAAATATAAAGCAATGCAGGCGATACGGCCTAACAATAATTAATAATTTCTGAATTCAGTTTTACTACTACTTACTAACTACGTACTACTATTTGGATGGCGTCTGGTAACGGTTCTTCGTCTTCAGCTACTGGGCTTCTTGTCGATTGCTGGCACGATGCTGCGTGTGCTAACTGTAGTTGAGTCAATGATTGGCGATGGCTAAAGATGCTGAGTCGGTTGATTTTAGCTCATTTAGCTGACTCGCTGGTTGAAAATTGTTGTTATGCTACGGGTAACAGCTACTTCAATGTTGTTTTGCCACTTTGATTTTATGTGGTGGTCCGTGAGGATTATGCTCCTTTGATAAATAATTGGTTAGCGAGGCGGCGCTTAAGAGTTGGCGGTGCGGCGCTTAAGAGTTGGCGGTGCAGCGCTTGCCGAGTTTTTTTTTTTTTTTTTAGAACCACTTCACACTTCGTTGATTGTTCAGCGTAGTGAAATACTATTCGGGGTCACCAATATGTGGAGGACCAGGTATTAGAAAAACTGCCCTCGCACATTTATATAAAACACTTTATTTCAATTATTTATTTCAATAAACACAGTCCTAGGGCCGTCCGCCCGCCTCGACGTACTAGCGAGAAGAGAAAGAAAAGTCACGACGATTCTGGCTTTCTTGATTGTCAAATTTCACATCTTGGCGGCGCGAGTGTTGCATTGCAGGAGGTTAAGGGTGAGGTGACACTGTGCCAACTCAGGCTGTCAGCCCCTTCCAAAATAGCAGTTATTTTGATTAAATATTATAAATTTTATTTCTTCGCATGTCAAAACGAACGTTCCGGGGTTTTGGTTTCACATTATCATTTTTTAGCATGTGGGCAGGTTTCAAGCGGTCAACTGAAATTGTAGATTGTTTTCCATTTATTTCGACTATGAAGTTTTTTCGTAACCGTTTAATTACTTTAAATGGTCCGTCATACGGGTTTGAAAGTCCAAGTCTCAGTCTGTCGATTCTCACAAATACGTGTGTACATTTGTCTAAGTCTTTCGGGATGAAAATATCGTTATCTATTTTTTGTCTAGGCGGAGTGGGAATTAGGTTCTGCATCGTTTCTCTAAGCTTTGATATGAAGTTATCGGATGGAGTTGTGTCTACTGATGTACTTGTAAATATGTCTGCCGGTAACTTGAGATTTTGTCCGTAGGTAAGCTCTGCCGGGGATGCAGCTAGGTCTTCTCGGACAGCTGTGCGAATTCCTAATAGGACCAAAGGAAGTTCGTCACTCCAATGCTTCGTATTTGCGCGTGCTTTAACCCTTTATAGCCTCATGTGACATTTCTGTAACAAACCTCAAAAATCCCGCCAGAATACGCACCAAATGTATTTAGTTCATTCAAATCGGCGCCACTTTGCTGTCACATATTATTGAACAATGTAGTATCCACGGAAATCATCATAGACAGCGTAAACTGTTAACAGTTAATCGATTAGAATTTCGCCCGTAATTGAAGGTGACAAGTTGAAATTCGAGCAAATTTTAAATTTTACAAAAAAAATACAAAAAGTGTGTAAAATTGTGTTATTTTCTTGGAAACCTATAGAGAAGTGAATGAATATGTTCCTTCCATACCAAATTATTTTTTTTTGTTTACGTTTAACTCAATTTTACAGTAATGTTACACTCCCTTAAATGTGAAATAAATTATTAATAATACATATTTTTTTAATTTCTGAGAAATATGTATTTTTTATTTCCCTAAAGCTGTCAATTTTTAACATAATTTTAATGTTTTATGATCTTGGGCTATAAAGGGTTAAGAGCTGTTAAGGTGTCTGTGAAACCGCTCGACGAGACCATTGCTCGAGGGATGGTAAGGGGAAGTGTGGATTCGATGTGTTCCAAGCAGTCGATTTAATTCTTCAAATAATGCGGATTCAAACTGCGTCCCCGGATCTGTTGTAATTATTTGTGGAACTCCGAAACGACTAACGAACTCGCTAACGAAGGTCTTCGCTATTATTTGTGCTGTCATGTCCGGTATGGCATATGCTTCTGGCCACCGTGTGAATCTATCGACAATAGTTAGCATGTATTTGTTTTCGTTTGACGGAGGTAGGGGTCCCGTGAGGTCCATGTGGACGTGTTCGAACCGACCGGCTGGTATTTCGAATTGGCCTAGAGGTGATTTGGTATGTTTTTGAATTTTTGCCTTCTGGCAGTTGATGCAGGTTCTGGCCCATTGGCCTGTAAGAGAGTTCATTATTGGCCAGAAGAATTTTTGGGCTATCATTTTTCTAGTTGTCCTAATGCCTGGGTGACATATGCCGTTTTGAGAATCGAATATTTTCCTTCTCATAGGTTCAGGTATGTAAGGTCGTATCTGATTCTTGGATACTTCGCAATAGATTGGTTTATTGAAGTTGGGGATTTCGACTAGCTTGAGTTGGAGCTTTGACTGTCCATTTCGTTTTAGTAGCGTTTTTAGTTCTTCATCCGATTCCTGCAGTTGTGCCAATAAAGTCAAGTCTTGACCAGTAAGTGTGATACTGTTGATTTCATTTGAACGTGATAATGAATCCGCGACCACGTTTTCTCGACCCTTAACATATCTAATGTCTGATGTGAATTGTGATATATAGTCTAACTGATTTGCCTGCCGTGGGCTTCGATCTGTTTTCGTTGTCAATGCGGTTGTCAACGGTTTGTGGTCTGTGTAAACCACGAAGTCTCGTCCTTCTAGGAGATACCGGAAATGCTTTATAGAAGCACAAATTGCTAATAGTTCTTTGTCAAATGCAGAGTATTTCATTTCTGCTGGTTGCAGTTTTTTGGAAAAGAATGAAAGAGGTTCCCAAACACCATTGTTCAACTGCTGAAGCACGGCTCCAATAGCTGTGTTGGAAGCATCGGTAGAAAGTGCGTACTTGGTGTTGTTCATTGGGAATGAAAGAAGTGTTGCCTCAGACAGTGCATGCTTAGTTTGTTCGAAAGCTTTTTTACATGTGTCAGGCCAAGAGAAATTTTGTTTGCCTTTGCGTTGCTTGCTCATCGTAGCAAGGAGTGTATAAATTGGGGCAATCAATTCGGCCAAGCGAGGAACGAAACGGTGGTAGTAATTCACCATGCCTAAGAAACGTTGGGCTGTCCGTATGTTCGCGGGTTGTGGGAAATTTTCGATCGCGCGTACTTTTTCTATAAGAGGTTTAACACCGTTTGCATTTATTTGGTGGCCTAAGAATTCTATTTCAGGGACTCCGAAAGGGCATTTTGACAATTTTATACTAAGTCCGTTTTCATCAAGACGTTCGAATAGTAATCTCAAATGTTTCTTGTGTTCCTGCTCCGCTGAAACGTTTGAGTTGCGTTTCTAAGGCCGTTTGGCATTCTTAAGAACTCATAAAGCCCAAAAGGCGTTGTTAGTGCCGTTTTAAAAACATCCGCAGGGGCAACAGGTATCTGATGGTACGCGCGTACTAAATCGACTTTCGAAAATATATTACATCCTCGTAAATTCATGGAGAAATTGTGGATGTGCGGGATCGGGTATTGGTCAGGAATTGTGACCGCGTTTAGTAACCTGTAGTCGCCACAACGGCGCCACTCGTTGGCATCTTTTTTAGGTACCATATGCAATGGTGATGCAACTCGGGAGTTGGAAGGTCGACATATGCCAAGTTCTACCATGTGGTCAAACTCTTTTTTTGCTATTTTGTGCTTCATCGGTTCTAATCTGCGTGGACGGACTAACGGAAGTGGGCCTGAATTTCGGATGTAATGTAGAACATTGTGTTTCACAGCACTATTAAATTTAAACTCTTGAGTAAGATTCGGAAAATTATTTAAGATTTTCTAATACTCGCTATTTAAACTAAGCTTGTGAGGGTTTGGCGTCTTGGATTGTAGCAATAAGGCGTCCACTTTAAGAGATGTTTTTGGATCGATGAGCCGTCGTTTTTTTAAGTCGATTAGTAACCCGAACTTCGATAAAAAATCGGCTCCAATTATGGGCTTTTGAACGGAGGCAATTAAAAAAGTATGTACAAAGTCGCGCCTAAGTCCTAAACTAAGTGTGAGTGTTTTTGAGCCGAAGGTATTAATTGTCGAGCTATTTGCGGCCAAAAGAATATAATCTAAATTATCTTCTTTTTGTTTAAATACTGAAGCAGGTTTTATAGATATCTCTGCGCCTGAATCTATTAAAAAAGTTAATTCTGTTAAGGGATCTGTAATGAAAAGTCTTCGTTTAGTACAGTAATTGTTGACTGTTGACACAACTGCAGGAATGTTTAGTTTTTTGAATTAGCGGAAGTGGTACTTTTATGTGAATGAAAGTTACAAGGTGAGCGGCAATTTCGTGCTCTTTCCCCAAACTTATTATGATAATAACAACGATCAGCATTTCGCCTGCGATTTTCACTTCTATCTCGTTGGTTTTTTTGTAAACTTCGATCGCGTGAGTTGGCACGTTTTTGAGGGTATCGGTGTCTATATGTTTGGGGGCGACGCGAGGATTTATCAATTACCGTTTTTGCTATGCTTTCGATTAAGGATTCTAAATTGCTGGGATGAAGACATGCTTGCGAAACCTGCTCAACGCTGCTCGTGGAGCTTCTTAACTTTTCGTAGGCCTTATCGGCGGCAAGAAGAAGCTTACCGATGTAGTGGTCGTCAACTATAGAAATAATAGCACTGACATCACTTGGCAATGAGCGTAACCAAAAGCTTTTGATTAGGTTTTTGTCCTTGACGGAGCACTGCACTGCCAATTCTTCGATAACTCTGAAATGCGCGGAGGGTGTTCAATCACCCATAGTATTAATTCGCAATAATTGTTCAAGCTTCGCACGGTCGCTAGATTTATTTCGTAATATGATTGCCTCTTTAATGGCCGTATAGGGGTTGTCAGGTCTAGTTCTTATAATGTCAGCTACCAATTCGATCTGTTTAGTAGGTAATTTTGAAACTACATAGTCGAAACGTCTGATCTCCGATATGATTTTGGCTGTTGAAAATGTCGCTTCGACTTGTGTGAACCACCACTCCGGATTGTTGGCCCAAAAATCGGGTAAAATTAGATTTGTCGCGCTGATCCCGATTGTTTGTAAATTCTGTACTACATTTTGGTCAGTTTTTGCAGTCGATGGGCCTTCATCGTCGGACATGATAATATGGTTTTATTAATAAAGAATATAGGTTAAAAATATAAAGCAATGCAGGCGATACGGCCTAACAATAATTAATAATTTCTGAATTCAGTTTTACTACTACTTACTAACTACGTACTACTATTTGGATGGCGTCTGGTAACGGTTCTTCGTCTTCAGCTACTGGGCTTCTTGTCGATTGCTGGCACGATGCTGCGTGTGCTAACTGTAGTTGAGTCAATGATTGGCGATGGCTAAAGATGCTGAGTCGGTTGATTTTAGCTCATTTAGCTGACTCGCTGGTTGAAAATTGTTGTTATGCTACGGGTAACAGCTACTTCAATGTTGTTTTGCCACTTTGATTTTATGTGGTGGTCCGTGAGGATTATGCTCCTTTGATAAATAATTGGTTAGCGAGGCGGCGCTTAAGAGTTGGCGGTGCGGCGCTTAAGAGTTGGCGGTGCGGCGCTTAAGAGTTGGCGGTGCGGCGCTTGGACATTAACGGTGCGGTATTTGAAAGTTAGCGGTGCAGCGCTTGCCGAGTTTTTTTTTTTTTGTTTTAGAACCACTTCACACTTCGTTGATTGTTCAGCGTAGTGAAATACTATTCGGGGTCACCAATATGTGGAGGACCAGGTATTAGAAAAACTGCCCTCGCACATTTATATAAAACACTTTATTTCAATTATTTATTTCAATAAACACAGTCCTAGGGCCGTCCGCAAGCCTCGACGTACCAGCGAGAAGAGAAAGAAAATTCACGATAATTCTGGCTTTCTTGATTGTCAAATTTCACATCTTGGCGGCGCGAGTGTTGCATTGCAGGAGGTTAAGGGTGAGGTGACACTGTGCCAACTCAGGCTGTCAGCTGAGATGGCAAAGAGTCAGCTCAACTTCTTCCTTGTGACACTCGGGGTATCTATAAGTTTTACTTGTTATTGGAGGCGAATTGCCTGTATCGATGTAGTGTTTTAAAGAAGAAGTGGACGTTAAAATATCGCCTTCAAGGTAAAATATTTTATTGAATTTTGTGCAAATACGCTCAATGCTTTCCTTTTCTTCGGAATTCAGATGATCCATCCGGATTTTGGATTTAAGAAGTGTATTACGATCTAGCGTGAAATCTGGATTGGTTTCAAATTTGTATATTTCATTTGTAACGGGCAAAAGGTTCACTTTTGCATTAGTAATTAGGACTCTATTTTCAAGAGTATTAACCCTCAGGGGGTACACTTACGGGGATTACTTATCTAGGTACACTGGGTATGTCATACCCCTGCATCTTGAACTATTAATTTCCTTGCATTGAAGCGATGGATTTACAAAATTTTTTTTCTATCGATTCGTCAGACGGTGTAGAATACGAATATAATCATGATAAACTTTTTTCCCCGCTATAGTAGCACTCTGTTCAATCGACTGTTGGAGAAGGGCAAAGCATTAAATTAAGTGCTCGGGTGTACTATACCCAGTGTACCTCCTGAGGGTTAATAACTGTGGCATAAGCCTTGTTATTGGGAAGTACAGACGTAATGGCTCGACTGAGGTAGACGCCATCGAGGATTTTTGCATCAGGTATGATACCTTCTTTAATCTCCGGGTTTAGTACTTCTATTTCAATTAGGGACTCTGATCGAGCCGGCAAAATTATTTGATTGGAAACCAGGGACCGTAACCGTTATGATATTTTCGGTAAAAATCAGATCTAAAAAATTATTTCCTGACTGTTATTTTTCTGGACAACAATAAAAATTATGTTTTGATTTTTATTTTTAAAATCTATATACAGGGTGTTCAGAGGTGGGTGGTCAATACTGAAAGGGGTGAAAGGTCAGACCGAGACAAGCAAAAAATCGTATGGGTGGGGGGGGGGGGGGGGCATCTCGCACCGTTTGGCAGTTACAGGGTGATTCGTAAATCAGGATTTTGCCTTATATGGGAACCGCTCTTGTATTTTTATCTTTTTTTCTACGCATCGCAGTGGCCCCAAACTGATTTCAAAAAATCACTATTTGGAAGTTTACACCACCCCCCTATCCCCAACCCCTTGGCCACAATCCCCCCTGGAAGTTGAAAAAATTAACTTTTATTTCACGATTTTTCTCCTTTCGCCCCACTTTTCTCCGAAATTCATGTTATTAACATACCTACTTTTTATTTTTTTTAAGTTGCCTATCTAATTACCTTACCAAAAAGGTGCAACATGCCCAGGTAGGAAAAGGATACGAAAATTTATTTACAAAAATCCTTTTACAGAATATCATGATAATTCGAATTTTTAGGAAATTATACTTAAGTTTACTAAAAAATACATTTTGTTCGCTTAAAAACTAATTACAATTAAAACGTATGTCCTTTAAAAGCTGTTCAAAATGTTCTCCGCTAGTTTCGATTCATGCAAGTAGCCTTCGTTTTATTTCACGTTTGAGGTCTATGGTAGCCAGTCTCTCCCGTATTTTCGTGGCTGCAGTCCCAATCCTGGTAACTAATTCTTCCCTGGTGTTGATTGGTCTTGAGTAAACTTCATCTTTCATCATTCCCCATAAGAAAAAGTCCAGTGGGGTAAGGTCCGGTGACCTAGCAGGCCAAAGAATCGGTCCACCTCGTCCAATCCAGCGCTCTGAGTAATGTTCATTCAACCTTGCCCTAACAATGTTCCCAGTATGCGCAGGTGCTCCGTCGAGCTGTAAATAAATTGCGCTTCTGGTGGCCAGGGGGATGTCCTTCAACAGATCCGGAAGGGTATTCTCCAAAAAGTCCGAGTATAGCTGACTATTTAGCACTTGGGGCAAGATGAAGGGTCCTATCAACTGGATGCCGATGATGCCAGCCCAGACATTGACACTAAATCTTTGCTGGAAGGACCGACACCTTGTCCTATGTGGGTTCACATCTGACCAGGTGTGGAGGTTGTGGAAGTTTGTGATGCCATCCCGGGTGAATTGCGATTCATCCGTCCACAGAATTCGGTCTAGAAACCTTCTGTTTTTTATGTCAGACTCGAACAGCCAAGTGCAAATTGCAATCGTCTTTCGGAATCTCCTTCCTGTAGTGCTTGGACCGGGATATGGTGGTATGGATGTAGTCCCTCTCGGTTCACAACGGTCCAAACTCTCCCTGAAGACAATCCTGACCTTCGTGCGACCTGCCTGATGCTTATTACAGGGCTGTTCCTGACGATGTTGAGGATTTGTTGGTCAGGGTCCGCTGAATCGGCCGATTTTCCTGCTCGCGTTTCTGCTCTGGGGGTGGTTACACTTCCGGTTTCTTTTAACCTTCTGAAAGTCCTTGAAAATACCTTTCTTTTGGGTACATGCCGATTCGGGAATCTCCTTTGGTATTCTCGTACGGCCTTACTATCACTTCCTTCTACTAAACCGTACACGTAAATTATATCGGCATACCCGTCAACACTGAATTCTGCCATTTTATCTTAATTTTTTCTATTAAACACCCGGTTTTATCGATTGCTTCTTCAACTGTGGTCAATGTCCTTTCAAACTTACCCATTTTTATACCATAATTCATAGGAGGTATTAGAAACGGAGCGTCAGGATACTTAAGAGTCAATGCTGGATATAATAAACTTATAACGCTATTTAACGAGATTACATTTATTATTTTATTACTGTTTTGCTGAAATAATAAAAATGTACTACCTCTGTTTCCTAAACAAACATTTCCGAACTTGAATCATAAAAATTGTTTACTTAACGACTTTTTCCATTATAGTGCAATAAAGTAATTAGGTACCTGTGAGGATGTTTTAATTTCAGGACTTTTGCAACCCTTTTCTACCTGGGCATGTTGCAGCTTTTTGGTAAGGTAATTAGATAGGCAACTTAAAAAAAATAAAAAGTAGGTATGTTAATAACATGAATTTCGGAGAAAAGTGGGGCGAAAGGAGAAAAATCGTGAAATAAAAGTTAATTTTTTCAACTTCCAGGGGGGATTGTGGCCAAGGGGTTGGGGATAGGGGGGTGGTGTAAACTTTTTTGGAAATGGCTTCCAAATAGTGATTTTTTTAAATCAGTTTGGGGCCGCTGCGATGCGTAGAAAAAAAGATAAAAATACAAGAGCGGTTCCCATATAAGGCAAAATCCTGATTTACGAATCACCCTGTAACTGCCAAACGGTGCGAGATGCCCCCCCCCCCCCCACCCATACGATTTTTTGCTTGTCTCGGTCTGACCTTTCACCCCTTTCAGTATTGACCACCCACCTCTGAACACCCTGTATATAAAAATTCAGAAATAAAAATCAGAAAATGATTTTTATTATAAAAATCAGACTATGATTTTTATTTTTAAAATCAAAAATAAAAATCAGAAAATGATTTTTATTATAAAAATCAGAAATAAAAATCAGAATATGATTTTTATTTTAAAAAATCAGAAATAAAAATCAGAAATTGATTTTTATTTTTATAATCAGAAATAAAAATCGGAAAGTGATTTTTATTTTTAAAAACAAAAATAAAAATTAGAAAGTGATTTTTATTTTTAAAATCAAGAATAAAAATCAGAATATGATTTTTACTTTTAAAATCAAAAATAAGAATCAGGAAATAATTTTTATTTTTAAAATCAAAACTAACAATCAGAATATGATTTTTATTTTTAAAATCAGAAAATAATTTTTATTTTGAAAATCAGAAATAAAAATCACAAAATGATTTTTATTTAAAAAAAAAAAAACGCGCTAAGCTAAATATTTTACGGCAATGGGAGCGCTATCTGTTGAATGTGATAGCAATGCACCCAATACTAAACATTGATCATGCCGGACACCTCTGGAAAACATTTTTCTGATTTTTATTTTAGATTTTAAAAATAAAAATCATATTCTGATTTTTATTTTTGATTTTTATAATAAAAATCATTTTTTAATTTTTATTTTTGATTTTAGAAATAAAAATCATAATCTGATTTTTATTCTTGATTTTAAAAATAAAAATCACTTTCTGATTTTTATTTTTGATTTTAAAAATAAAAATCACTTTCCGATTTTTATTTCTGATTTTTTAAAATAAAAATCAATTTCTGATTTTTATTTCTGATTTTTTAAAATAAAAATCATATTCTGATTTTTATTTCTGATTTTTATAATAAAAATCATTTTCTGATTTTTATTTCTGATTTTAAAAATAAAAATCATAGTCTGATTTTTATTTCTGATTTTTAATATAAAAATCATTTTCTGATTTTTATTTCTGATTTTAAAAATAAAAATCATTTTCTGATTTTTATTTTTGATTTTAAAAATAAAAATGCGAAAATAATTTTTTTCTGTTGATCTTTTTCGAAAAAATCACAAATTTAAAAAGCACATAAAATTCTTAAAGCTCAGGCCATAAGAATCATAATGCTACATTTAAACCAATTTTCCCACAAATTTGTCTACATGATTTTTTGGTTGGAAAAATTGAAAATAATTGTTATTTTCGGTCCCTGTTAGAAACATTATCGTTAAAGAAAAATGGGGTTTTAATGTGATTCTCATTATTTACCTTGAGGATTAGGACATTAGATTCGTAGCCTAATGTAGATTTGTATTTTTCTAGGAAGTCGTTACCTAGAATACCGTCATACGGTATATTTGAGCAATAATATGGAACTTATGTTCGATTTTGATGTCATTTATTGACATAGGCAGATTGGAGTAACCGATTGTTTTGATAGGGTTTTTATTTTCATCGATCCATCTTAATGTAAGGATTTCATCGTCGTAGTACAAGGTCTTGGGATTCAGGGATTTGAATTTAATGACTGAGACATTGGCACCGCTGTCAACTAACAATTTAAAAATTTTGGAATTTGAATTTAAACAGGCCAATTTAACGTGGATGGTATTTGAATTTGTTAATATTAATCGATGTTCATCGCAGCGAAATGGCTTAACTCCCGAAGGACTGCTGCTGGTGCATCGAGAGTTCTGATGTTTCCCTGTTTCTTATCTGCCTCGGAGTTTTTGTTAATTTCGGTAGGTTTTCCTTGAGTTCTATTCCTTTCGTTTGCTTTTTTCCTTTTTTCACATTCATAAATGTTGTGTCCTTTCGTTTTGCAGTATTTACATACCTTTTCACCAATGGAATTCAATAATAATTTGGAAGATGGTTTATTTTGCGCTGCGTTATTGGGAGATTTCTTGTAACAATTAAGAAGTGTATGTCCCGCACGTTTACAATTATTGCAAAATTTAGCTGACTTCTTTTGGTTAAGCAACAGGGCTACCTTTTCTTCTTCAATGGCTGTATTAAATGCTTCATTTAAATTAGAGATTTCTCTTGCTCGAAGCATTTGGCTGATTTCGGGCTTTGTATTAAGGATAAAAGTATGTAAGGCAAGGTCGTTCATTGAGGCTATACGACCTGACAACTCCTCTGTTGGGTGTTTTCCTTGTTGTATCGAGGTCAGTACTCGTTTAAGGGATGTTTCGACGCGGCACATATATTGTGAAACCGTTTGACTTGACAACTGGCGACAACTCAACAGTTCCATTAGTAGATGACCATGGGTTTTTTTATCTGAGTACATGCTTTTTAGGTAATCCTTTAAATGCGGACCAAGTACGGAAAATGTGGTTAGCGCAAGCGGATTCTGCCTTTCCAGTTAATTGTGCTTTTGTATACGCTAATAAAATTGGTTGTTGCTCGACACTTGAAAGGTTAAACGCGGAGTCGCAATTATTTAGGAAGGGAATTAATTTTTCTCGATCTCCGTCAAAAGGCTTAATAAATTTGAATAGGGTGTTTATATCTATGGCATTCATCGCACTCCGACGCTCTTCACTCCCGAAGCGCGGATCATTACGGTGTGACGGACCGGGAATTGGTTCGGCTGCAGGGGTAAAAGAAGGGACTGGAAGAGTTTCCTTTTCTTCAGACATATCTGATTGCGATTGCGATCTTGTCGTAGGCATTTTATAATTCTATTGTGTTATAATCGACCACGATTTTAATTAGAGAGTTTCGTTTACAATATTGTCTATATTACATGAAATTTCTTTTATCACAATTTATAATTTATTTTTTTTTTGGTTTTAAGAATAGTGTAGTAAACTAGGGAAAATACTAATTTCGAAAGATAACTTTAGATATTAGGATACCAAGACTCACAATTCTAATAATATTACGGTGACGGTTAGCTTCATATTGATTTCAGGAAAAGATGCGTTGAGCTGGAGATTTGACGGCTTCTTCCTTCGATTGGGGGTTGAGATAAACGACGATGATGTTTATAGATGATTGCAAATTGCAAATCGAGTTCACTGCACTGAGGATTCACAATTGGGTTGTTGTTAACCAGGACTAGTTGCTCAAAATTTAATTGACTTATCTTTTTCCTTTTGACCGGAACTTATTATTCACAGTTTGTAGAATCTCTTAACCGGAACCTTTTATTCGTGGTCTTATTAGATTTTACAACCAGAACTTTTATTCACAGTCTTTACAGAATTAAGTCTCGTTATTAATTTGGCAATCCCACTTCTGACACCAAAATATCCCTGTTACTGAATGGGTTGGAAGGGATCGTTGATTGCCAAAAACGAATTATTTTCATGAATCAATTTATTAAGCAGTGTTAGTCAACGGTCACAATACAGAATTTACAAAGAATAATTGTAAACACTTTACAAGAATAACTTTTATTACTTTACTGAAGATTAACTTTAAAACACTTTACAAGAATAACTTTTATTACTTTACTGAAGATTGACTTTAAACACTTTACAAGAACAACTTTTATTACTTTACTGAAAATTGACCTTAAAACACTTTGCAAGAATAACTTTTATTACTTTACTGAAAATTGACTTTAAACACTTTACAAGAACAACTTTTATTACTTTACTGAAGATTACAAAATTTCTACCTTTCTCTCCTGGATTCAGTGCAAGACTGACTTATTTAAAATTAAGCTACTTGTTTGCCGGTACAGGTAACGAAATGCAACCGGCTGACAAATCATTTTTATCACGCGGCTCAGTGTGATCGCGCGTAAGTTGACCCACCAGACGCAGGGGTCTTATAGCAAAAAATTGGATGATTGTGGGAACTCGTGCAGGTAAAATTGGGTGTAAGCGAAAATAATTGGGTGACTGTGGGAATTCAATTGTTGCTAAGTTCAAAATTTTATAGTTGCAACGTGAGGATGTAGGCACGTGTATGAGGTTGGGAAATAGGTATGGCGATGAAATTGGGAAAGCTATGTGGGAACGTAACAATGTTACCAATTCTAAATGAACGGCACGTATAGCTGCACACGTAACAAGCATGATGTACACCTTCCTGGTTGACTGACTATTTTTGTCGTCTCTAACATAAAGGGGGCCAAAATCTACGCCGAGAGCTTCCAAGGGTCGCGCGAATTGCAAACTATCCCTTGGTAAAAGCGCAAAAGGTTGAAGAGCAGGTTCAGTTTTAATATAGACGACGTTCGTTGCAATTGCAACGGTTGATTTTGAGTCAAGGCTATGACTTCCTTCTGGTAGTGCATTCCTTGTGTGGATTTGATCCATAATCTCTCTGCTCTTTGCATCTCGCAGGCTAAAAGAAATTTCGATTCTGCACGGAGACCTCGTATACCATCAATGAATCGCAAAGCTTAAGCGGTAACTCGCAATAATTTCCTGTAGTTACTAATCTTTTCCAGCTTTATAAACGATTCCGGTGGATTCTCGTTCTCTTCTGATGTCTGTAAGGAAGCAGAACAAAGAGTATTTATTACAAAACATACTTCAGGCCAGTCATCTGCGGAGCGTTTGAGCCAGAGAGGACCCGGAATCCATAGCTCCGAACGAAGTAGATCGTTCCTCTTAATGCCTCTAGTTTGCATATCGGCCGGATTCTCAATTCCAGGGCAATGTCTCCAGTACATTGAAGACGTAAATCTTCGAATTTCCATGACTCGATGCGAGATGTACGGCTTAAATTTGTTGGTATCGCTGCTAATCCAATGCAAGGCGATTCGTGAATCGGACCAAAGATAGACGCAATCAAACTCGATGTTCACATTCTACTTAATATAGTTGGCTAATCTTGCCGCTAAAAGTGCGGCTGTTAATTCGAGCTTTACCCAAGTTAGATCTGACGACGTTTTCAACAGTGCTACTCTATTTTTCGAACACAAGAAATTTACGGTCATTGTGTCGTCGTTATTTCCGCTCCTTGTATAGGCCACTACATCATATGCGCTCATGCTAGCGTCAGCGAACAGATGCAGTTCTCGTTTTGATACATCGTTTGCTGAAAATATGTATCTAGGAACTTCAATATCTTCCAAAAATTTTACCTGAGCGGTGAAAACGTTCCATATCGTGTCAAGTTCCGCGGGCAATTGCTCATCCCAGCCGAGTTTTCGCTTCCAAACCTCTTGGAATAAAATTTTTAACCTTATGACGTAGGGTCCCAATAAGCCTATCAGGTCGTAAATGCTAGTGATGAATCGCAGCAAATTCCTCTTTGTGGCGCGTTGATGTGACAATTGCGTAACCCTTTTAACGTCAACCGCTATATAGACACTGGAATGATTCCAGATGATGCCCAAAACCTTTTGGGTTTCAGGGGGCTTGTCGTTAAATAAATCTCTAACTGCAGAATTATTACAATTCAATTTCCGAATTTTTATAGATGCCTATTTTAAAATTTCGTTCGCTTCATTATGGATTTTCGTGGCGGCTTTCGTATCAGCAACATTAGTAATGAGGTCATCCATATAGAATGAGTTCAAAAGTATCCTACACGTTTCAGGAAAGTTGTTTAGACTCTCAGAGAACAATTTCTGCAAGGCTGCGCACAGCAGGAAGGGGCTGCATGAAATTCCAAATGTCACCCTGGTTATTCGATAAACCACAACTTGTGGTAGCTGATTGATGTTTTCTGCTTCTTTATCGAACCAATAAAATCGATGAAAATCACGATCAGCAGATGCCAGTAAAAGTTGCAAGAATGCCTTTTCGATATCGGCGACTAAGGCTATCTCACCAGTACTAAAATTGAGCAGAACTGATAGCACATCTGGTAATAAATTTGGACCGGGTGATAATGATGCGTTTAACGATAGGTTTCCATGGGTGTGCGCAGATCCATCGAACACAATCCTCAATTTCGTGGTCGTGCTTTCGTCCTTCAATACGGGATGATGCGGCATATAGTACGAATTCTCGGGAATCATGTCGTCGGTGACCTTTTCTGCAATACCCGAAGAAATGAGATCCCACATAGCAGCCTCATATCTGAAGAACATTGGCGGTTGCTTTGACAGCTTATGAATAAGTTTCCTGAAACGAGTAAGAGCAGCGTCTTGGAAAGAATCCACAGTTATACCTGGTGTCTGCCATAATAAAGAACCTTCCAGTCGATTCCCGACTCTTCTTATATATTGATTAAAGTCCACAACTTGCTTTGTTGTATTTTCCGCCTTTATGCCGATAATTCCAAGTCCCAGAATCATGTTTCATCCCCTGACATGACGCTAGAGGCAGCACTACATAGAGATGAATTAATAGCCGTTCGTTTACATTCGTCGAAAACGGGACCTTGTAACAACCATCCGAACAGTGAGTGCACAGCAACGGAATCTGACGTTAAGCGGATAATTTCTCCTGTAATAATTCGCCAGTAGTAATCCGATCCGACTAAAAGGCTTAAGCCAACTTCTTCTAAATTGCAACTGGGTGAATCCGCCAAACAGAGACCCTCTAGGAGCGGACAGGTAGAGTTGGGAGCTGGCAATACGTCTACACAAATGTTTGGCACTACCACCGCATGGTCATCATGCTTGGCCTTTAATATAACACGGACGCTTTCAAAAATTTGGGATTGGGTTTGCACTGCCGAAAGGAAGAATGCGCATATTGAAGCGATCAACTATTTCTAATTGCAACTTGCTGGCGGCTGACTGGGTAATGTAAGATCGCTGGCTGCCACCGTCCAATATTACTCTCATCGACATAGATTTCCTTGTAGTTGGATTCGTCTGTAGGTATACATCTGATGCAGGCATAATAGGAGAACACAAATTCGTTGCAGGGCTTGGTGGTGGTAATTTTTGCACTTTATTCGAATAGTCGGGTTTCTTGTATTGCAACTCGGACGATGGTTACATACATTGCTGAGGGTCGTGATTGTCTGCCTTGCAGAAACAGCACTTTCGGTTTAACTCAGATGTAAAAAGTCCCGTAGTAGTTTTGGGTGCCGTTGGATTTGTCCGCGTATGTGTCAGAGCTTGATTTATATGTAGGTGACCTGTGCTTTCAAGCGAATCTACCTCTCTTTTCAGGAATTTCAATATTTCGCGCACTTGTCGGTCACCGCTATATCCTACTGATGAAGTTTCGTCGCCAAACAGGGAATCTATGTCTGCTTCGCGTGAAGCCGTATCTTGCCCTTCGTTTTTGTCTTGAATGATGGACCGATCATCAGTTTCACCTTGGTGGGACCGATAGAAGTCGACGACCAAATCGTTTGGCATGCAGCGAAGTAATTGCAATTTCAACATCACTGAATATTGGGAAGTAGGAACTCCCAGTGCGGTGAGCGACCTCGTGTTGGCTGTAACACTATTATATAATCGACGAAGACCGTTAACATCATGTTTTGACGTCGCTGGTGTTAAACACATTAGTTGTTGCATCATGAAATCGATCAATTTCTCCTTATCTCCATATTCTTCCTGCAACATGGAAATTGCCGCCTGATAGTTCTCTTCGAATGGGATGACTCCAGCGATAGAATTAGCGGCATTCCCTTTTAAATGAAGCTGGAGATAGTTGAACCTTTCAGCCCCGTTAAGATCTGTCTGTTCGTGTAGAGAAGTGCGAAAAACTTCCCAAAATGTAACCCATTCCTTGAAATCTCCCGCAAAGGTTTTCAGAGTCAATTTTGGAAATTTTGAGGCAGACGGTTTTTTATCATTAGCACTATTGCCAGGAGAATTGGCGCTATGCGGTGTTTCACGATGTTGACATTCTCGAAGCTTCGCCAAACGTTGCTTCAGGCGGGCCAAAACACTCACAGCTTTACCCTCGTATTCGACGATAGACTCCGCTTCCCTTTTGAGATCGTCTGGTCTATTTATTTATTTATTTATTTATTTCGATTTCATCAACAAACTAATTACTACATAGCATACGGAGAGAAAAATATCTATTTTAACGAAGCTGACTTTTAATTGTGTTTCTAGAAAGATGAAAATCAATGTGTTGAAAGTAGGCATTGAAAGAGCGTGACATTGACGTAATAGCTTCGTTCAACCCGTAATTTATGTCATGAATAGGCGTGCGGAAGAAATTATAATGTCTTGTAGGGCGAGCCGGAACAGAAATGTCAACGAGGGAGAGTTCAGGGGAGTTAACGTTTCCTGAAACACAATCAAAGGCAAACACTATTTTAGCGATATTGCGGCGTTGCTCGATTGATTGTAAAGAGATCAATTTAAGTCTGTCCTCATAAGGAGGCAGAATTAGTGGGTCGCACCAAGGAAGGTTTCGAAGAGCAAATCTAAGAAATCTTCGTTGTACTGCCTCAACACGGTTACTGTGTGTAGTCATTGAAGGAGACCAAACTGGACTCGCATACTCAAGTATTGGTCTTACAAAAGTACAGAAGAGAGTACGAGTAATATAAGGATCGTTGAACTCCTTAGACCAGCGTTTGACAAAGCCCAGGGTGGCACCTGCTTTGCAAACAATGGCGTCAATATGATCCTCAAACGAAACACGGCAATTTAACCAGACCCCAAGATCTTTCGTTTTGTTGAGTCTCTGCAGCGAGCAATCGTCAATGGTATAATTAAAAGTTATGCTACTTTTTCGGCGTGAAAAACACATATACTTACATTTGTCAATATTTAATGGTAAGCGGTTAAGCACACACCAATTATGAAAAGCATAATTGACACATCATTAATGAATATGATGAAAAGGAGAGGACCCAGGTGATTACCCTGAGGTACGCCTGAAGTATTGAATATTTCCCTGGACAGCACGCCTCGAAATATGACGCGTTGCGACCGCTGGGACAAGTAAGAGCAAAGCCATTTAATAAAAAGAGAGGGAAATCCGAGAAGGCTGAGTTTATAGAGCAGAATTCGGTGATTAATTCTGTCAAAAGCCTTGCTGAAATCTGTAAAAATACAGTCCACCTGTTTACCCTTTTCAATATTAGAAATGCAGTAATTGGAAAAATCCAGCAAATTGGCTGTAGTAGATTTCCCTTTGAGAAAGCCGTGCTGAAAAGATTGCAAAAAAGGCTTACAATGAAAATAAAAAGTATCACAAATCAGTGACTCGAAGATTTTAGCTACACAACATAGATTAGCAATAGGACGATAACTCGATATATTTTGTTTTGAACCTTTTTTTGTGTAGTGGAATTATCGTCGACATTTTCCAAGATATCGGAAAGACACCACAGGAAAGAGACAAGTTGAATAAATAACATAAAATAGGAACAAGAGGTGCGGCACAACGTTTAATACAAAAGGCAGATATGCCATCAGGTCCATTAGAAGAACTATCAGCTAAGTTCGATATTAAACTCGAAATCTTAGCCTCGTCAATAAAAGGCGGAAGCGTCGTCAACTGAGGAAAAGTGTTAAAACTATTATCACAGGTGTCGCTATCACAGTCTGCAAGAAAAGCAGTTTCAAAAAAATCACCAAAGAGATTAGAAATCTTCTGAGGATCGTCACTAGTAACATCACCCAGAGTAAGCAGAGACAGGTAACCATCAGAACCGCGCTTTGAATTAATGAATTTGAAGAAACGCTTGGGATTCTCCCGCAAGGAATGTTTCGCATCGTCAAGAAAGGAGTTATAGGAAGACTCCAATTCAGTGATATACTGTTTGCGAAGGGAGCAGTAGGACGCTTAATCGATTTCGTCCCTTGAGACGCAAAATTTCTTCCAAGCCTTATTTTTCTTGTTTTTTGTATGTTTAAGAGCAGCGTTTGTCCAGAGTGAATTATTTTGTGAGCCGCGAGACTTTGTGACTCGGACGCAATGTAAGAAACACGTAGCGAGTATGGTGTAATAAGAGTTTACAGATACGTCAACGTCACGCTCTTCAAGAACAGTGCTCCAGTCACAAGTCAAGAGCCAATTATTAAGAATTGAAAAATCAGCCTTTTTAAAATTGTAACAAAGCTCGGAGGGAATAACACAATTCGAAAAGAATGGATCCGATGACAAAACAACATGAAGAGCAGGATGGTGTCCAGTCTCGGCGACAATGGGGGTCGAGCAATGTTTGACGGTTGATCCATTGAAAAGATTAAGTCTAGAAATCGACCATTATCGTTTGCAATATCGCAAGTTTGCGTCAGGCCAGAAGATAATAATTCGTCGATGAAGAGGGATGCATGTTGTGGGGCGGTGGCAAAAGAGGGTGAAACGCAGCCATCATCGGACGAAGGGAGCCAATTAACCGACAGCAGATTGAAATCTCCAAAAACCACAAGCTCGTCGTGCAGATCCAAATTTCCAGCAATCGAGTCAGTACTAGTGGCTAGACTCTTGTAAGTCTCAGGTGGAGCCCTGGGAGGAACGTAAACCACGACAAGATAGATCTTCCTGTGCTGAAACGTCATAGCCACGCAAAGCAGTTCCAGTTCGTCAGAAACGGGAGCATCGACTCGGCGACATGGGATATAGCTCCGAATCGCGCATAGTACTCGTCCGCCAACCGGAGTGTCGAGCGCAGCGCCATGACGATCACGACGGAAAACCGAATAACCTGGGCAAAAGAGTTCAGCATCGGAAATGTCGCTGCATAACCATGTTTCTGATAGGCATATGGCGTCAAACGAGAAATCAGCAGAACTTTTATAAAGCTGCGTCGTCTTAGAACGTAAGCCCGTTACGTTCGCGTAGTAGAAAGGGAGCTCGTTGATACGTTTTTTGTCGTTGGAGTTGCAGACATTTTGCCAATGCGAGAGTGAGTGAATTCACGGACAATACAGTTATTTGGCCAGATGCGAGGAGATACCACGGCAGCGAACAGGTCCTCAGGAACCAAAACCTTAAAAGATGCATAAAACGAGACACCACTTTGCCTCCTTCGAACCTCTGTGGAAGCAGCCAAATTTTGTTGAGGCAGAGTGGTGTTGCCCTCAGCGATCAGCTCCGAATCCGGCTTAGAATGCTCGCAGTTAGAAGGTGGAGCAGATGTCTCGACAGAAGTCACTTTCTCGGATGAAGAGCTGTCTATTCGAGATCGCAAATCGATCATCAGGGACCCAATTAGTCCTGCATTGGAGGAAACAGCCGAAGAAATAGTTGAAAACTCATTCCTGACCTGCTTTAGATTGGACTTAATCTTGTCCATAACAAGCTTGATCGGCATTGATTCTGAACTGACCGAAGAGCCCGAGACCGAACAAGAGATCGAGGAATGAAGATCATCGACCGTAGAAGTCAATATCGATACTTTATTAGTAATTTGATGCGTTTTCTCTAGTAACAGAGTGGTATTGGAGTTAGTCGTCGTAATTAAATCGATAAGCTTGTCAAGTTTACTATTATTATCATTTATGTCGTCCGACAGGGCTTGAAAGCATAAAAAATTTGAAGAGAATTGGTTAAGTTTGTCAAGAGTGAGTGAGTGGTCAGTGGATAGCGAATCGATAAATGTCCGCAAAAAACGCAAAATGTGGCAGGGCTTCACTTCGAGACAGTCATTACAAGTAGTGATCTTCGAATTTGGGCTCCTAGTACTGCGCTTTAAGCAGCGGGAATTAAAAGTGCTGCCGCAGATTCCGTCACACACAACGTCCTCTGCGGAAGTAGCAGAGTTGCAAATTTTACACAATTCCATTATAACCGATTCGAGTTGTTATGAAACGATTTGTGTTTATAATAATAAAAGTCAATAGTCAAGAGAGATAAAATGTAAAAGATAAAAGACGGACGGGTCTAATGGAGCCACGAACCTCAGCATTGGCGGAAACAAGGCTAACGTGGGTTGCAGAAATTCTTTCGATGTAAACCATTAATTCTTCCTCAATATTGTCAAAATTGGAAGCGTTAGCAGCGTTAATAATTGAAGTTTCACCAGATAAGTACTCAGATGCGGCGTTTGCCAATTTTGTAAGCTGGCAATGATATACACCACGCGTTATCGTATCCATACTTCAATCTGCGTTATCACGTTCTTATCAATTTTCGCGACCGACTTTTCCTTTCGTTAGATAAATTTTCCGTCCCGGGTTTCGGCACCAATGTCGAAAAAGATGAAGCAAAACACTGAATTGGAAGGAAAGGTCGTTTTACAGAAAGACGTAATCGTTTGGCTAATTCGTGTATTTCGATTGAGTTCCAAGAAGAGACTGTTCTCTAATAGTAATGCAAGAAAAAATACAACTTCAATAGGAATACGATACATGTGCATGTGCAATGTTACACAATGAAAGAGTTATTCGGAAATATTTTCCACAATAACTTCACTGGCTGACTTTACTTCTATCCACTTTGAATAGTAATCAATTACTACAAGATATGGGCGGTTGCCAAAATCAAAAAGATCGCATGCAACTTTATTGAACGATAATTCAGGAATTTCATGGGGAATCAAAGGTAAATTACAGTTTGAATTTTGATACTTTTGACAAATTCTACAGTTGAAAATATATTGTTCTATGTCGTTATATATGCCTGGCCAATAAACTAGAAGTTTGGCAGCCTCTCTGGTTTTTGATATTCCCATGTGACCTGCATGTAATTTGTAAAGTATTTCACTTCTCATTTAACGAGGAATAATAACCCTATTTTGATAAAACATTACACCGTTTTCATTATAAATTTCATGCTTTAAAGGCCAATATTTTTTTTCTAAAAAAGGGACTTTATTTAATTCACAAGGTCATCCGTTATTATAAAATTCAATTAACGTCTTAGTTTCTTCATCTTCTTTTGTTTCTTTTTCAATTTCACTTAATTTTTTATCGGAAATATTTACGGAATGAACAGTGTCACTTAGCTCTGAATCAACTTCTTCGTTAATTTCGGCCTGGTAAGCTCTTCATAGTGTATCTGCCAATAACATTTCCTTCCCTGGCATATATTTCACTTTCAAGTCATATATAAGTAACTTTAATTTAATTCTTTGCAGCCTACTTGAATGGGCCTCGCTTACCAATTTACTAAAAATAGGAACAAGCGACTTATGATCAGTTAATACAGTGACTGGCTTCCCATAGATATACTGATGAAATTTCTTACATGCGAATAAAATTGCAAGCATTTCTTTTTCCACTTGGGCATAACGCTTTTCCGTCTCTGTGAGAGCTTTCGACGCGTAATATACGGACTTGTTGTTTTGAATAAGTGTGCTACCTAGTCCGTTTTGAGAGGCGTCGGTTTGAATAACTATTGGGCCATTTTCATCGAAATTTTGTAATACAGGTGCGGACGATACTATTCTTTTTAATCTACTAAATGCTTCTGATTGGACCTGTAACCACATAAATTTAATATTATTTTTCAGTAATTCTCGCAAGGGCGCTGTAGTTTCCGATATTTTAGGAATAAAATTTCTAAGATAGTTTACCACACCCAAAAAACGTTGGAGTTCTTCTTTTTCTCGCGGTTCGGGCATTTTTTGAATTGCTTTAATTCGGTCAGGATCAATTTTAATCCTTTCCTTGGAGAAAATATAACCTAAGTATTTAACTTCCTGAAGTCGATATTGGAGTTTTTTCGGGTTGAATTTAATTGATAGTTGCTTTGCTCGATCAGTAACACGTCTCAAATTTATATCATGTTCTGCTTGGGTTTTACCAAAAATCAATAAATCGTCAAAATAAATATATTAAATGTTCCCGGCAAATCTCCAAAATATATTGTATTTAATTTTTGAAGGAGTTCATTCGTAGCATTCGTAGAAATTTATAACAGCCATAGGGTTTACTAAAAGAACAAAGCTCGGTACTTGCCTCATCTAGTGCTACTTGCCAGAAACCGTCCTTTAGATCCATAACCGTAAAATATTGCATATTATTAATTCGAGCTGATAAATCTTCAAGTTTAGGAATTTCGAAAGTTTCCCTTAATATGTTAGCATTTAATTTCCGTGGATCTAAGCAAAGGCGAACGCTTTTATCCAGATTATGGACCCAATTTGTGGGCTTAGGACTTTTAGCAATTATTCCCATTTTTGCCATTTCGTTTAGCTTTACTTTAATTTTTTCTTTTAGAGCATTCGGAAGTCTACGCGGGGGTTTTGTTATTGGCTATACTTCTGATTTTAGATAGATTTTACATTTTTCAGGACAGCAAACCCAAGCCTTGAAAAATTTCTAGATTTTGTTGAATAAAAGATTCTTTACTTTTATTGATTAATATAGAATCAACTTCCTCTGACCGTTTAAAAATGCCCAATGTTTCGCAAGTTTTCAATCCAAGAATAGGAAAGGCATTTACTCGAGCAACAATAAAATAATTTTTTATATTCCTTCCTTTATATACAAAACAAAGATCCATGGCACCCACAACATTCAGTCTGTGTTCTCCATATGCTTCTAATTTCATTAATATCGGCTTTAATTTGCGAAATTTAGAGAAATGTTTTTCGAAAAGTGTGCACATCAACCTCTGATCCTGAATCAATTTTAAAATCAATCTCACAACTGGAAAATTTTATTTTTTCAAACCAACCTCCAGTATTACTATCTATAGACGTTATGTAAACGGTATCAATATGTAGACGATCAAGATCTACTTCCTCAGTATTATCTAAAATCTCATTAACAGCAGATTTATTCTCATCATGGGCGGAGTTACGGGGGGGCATGGGGGGCATTGCCCCCCCAAGATTTCAGACGGAAAATCGGAAAATTAGTTCACTGTTCGTTTTTACTATACTTGATAAAAAGTCTGCCCCCCCAATGGATGACTTCTAATTCCGCCCATGATTCTCATTCTTATTACAGTAATGACTCGCTAATTCGGACCACCTTTAATCCGGATATCACGCTAATCCGGACCAGCAAATTTGTATCATTATGTATTCTACAGTCCGGATCACTTTTTGAAAGTGTTTTCTGTAATCCGGATTTCCTAAAATTTCAGAACAAAAAAAAAAATTAACTTCCATTAAACAAAAATAAACAGACTTCAAATACTAGGTCTGTTCGTTGGCATGAAAACCTGTGGCACCCCAGGGCGCACTGGTGCGCCCTGAGAACTGTCAAAAAGCACGGGGCAGCCCAGTGCTTTTTACTCCAGCGAACAGCTTATTAAAAAGGAGAACTGTCATCTGGCCTTTTACACAAAAATTATGAAATAAAACCACTACTTTTTCATAATGTTGACATCGAAATGCTCAAATTAAGTTCTTGTCCCCGCAACAAGAGTTAATTCCACTTTAAATACCGTATCTGTTAACAATTAAACTGATAACCGTCATTTACCCTGAGTTTTTATCTGGGGTAAAACCAGGGTGCACCAGGGCGCCCCAGGTTTCTCAAAAAACACAGAACTGTCACTTGACGTTTAAAAACCAGTGCAGATAGGGCGCACTGGGGTGCTACAGGATTGCCAACGAACAGACCTACTGAGTTCATAACTAAAAAATAAATAATAATTCGAAACTTCCATTGTAAAAATAATTTTTTCTTATTTTATTTTTAATAAATGGAGTTAATTACATATTTTTGTTTATACATTTTGCGTATTAATTCTGCTTCCCTGATTTTTCACTAATCCGGATCACCCCTTGCAATAATTAATCCGGATTAAAGAGTCATTGCTGTATTTGTTATTTTTTTAAAAACTGAAGAAACATGATTTAATTTACCGCATTTGTTACAAATTTTGCCGTATGCAGGACAAGAATTTAACTTATGACTACATATATGAGCATTTAGTACATAGTCGGGGTGCCAGAGGTTCAAAAAATGGGTTATTTCGTTGTTGGACGGAATTTGATGAAAAATGGCAGAAAGGGAAGGTCATTGCCCGTACAGTGACCCATTAAAAAAGTTAGAATGAGCGATGTCGGGAAGGTACTTTGTTATTGCAAAATAACTTTGATAACCCGTTATTTTTCAGTTTTCTTGGAATAACTCGAAAACGAAGCGTTTCAGCGAAAAATATTAAATACAAAAGTTGTTCAGCTGATGATTTTACGTAGGAATACGGTTTTTTGATTAATTAAAAAATTGTTTTTCCGACCGAAAACCAGCAGAAAAGTAACAAAAATGCAAAAACAATAAGCATTAAAAAATAAAGGAAAAAAACTATTTCCATCGTTGATATTTGGGTTATTGATAGGTATTGGTATTGTTAACCAAATGCACCCGGTCCGGTTTTTCAAAAACAATATGGCGACCTATAGCAAAATTGTTAAGTTAAAACTTTGGAACGCTGTAAATTCTGCATGAACAAACGGATCTTGATGAAACAAATTGGAATCGGTAGGTATTAACGGCATCTTTGAGTGTGCCAAATTTCAAAATTTTTCAACAATTACTTTTTTTGTTATTAACCAAAAACCATTTGCTGTGCTTCGTAATTTCGTCAATTTACAACATTACAACAATAACAAAATGCATTTGATTACTCTTAACATCCTACAGTGGCGACTAAAAACGCGAAAATAGCGAGTTTTGATGATTTGATGCATTTTGTTGCAAAGCTTAATGTTGTAAATTGACGAAATTACGAATACACATTGGTTAATAACAAAAAAAGTAATTGTTGAAAAATTTTGAAATTTGGCACACTCAAAGATGCCGTTAATACCTACCGATTCCAATTTGTTTCATCAAGATCCGTTTGTTCATGCAGAATTTACAGCGTTCCAAAGTTTTAACTTAACAATTTTGCTATAGGTCGCCATATTGTTTTTGAAAAACCGGACCGGGTGCATTTGGTTAACAATACCAATACCTATCAATAACCCAAATATCAACGATGGAAATAGTTTTTTTCCTTTATTTTTTAATGCTTATTGTTTTTGCATTTTTGTTACTTTTCTGCTGGTTTTCGGTCGGAAAAACAATTTTTTAATTAATCAAAAAACCGTATTCCTACGTAAAATCATCAGCTGAACAACTTTTGTATTTAATATTTTTCGCTGAAACGCTTCGTTTTCGAATTATTCCAAAAAAACTGAAAAATAACGGGTTATCAAAGTTATTTTGCAATAACAAAGTACCTTCCCGACATCGCTCATTCTAACTTTTTTAATGGGTCACTGTACGGGCAATGACCTTCCCTTTCTGCCATTTTTCATCAAATTCCGTCCAACAACGAAATGAAAACCTCTGGCACCCCGACTAACAGTACTTTATCAATCTGTTAGTTTTCGCAGTGTTAGCTGAAGTTGAGCTAGCGGAACCCTTCCGTCTGATTGAAGTTAGCCCGGCGCTGTTAGATTTTCGGCCTGTTAACGATGTAAACCGTTTTACTGCATGTACTGGCTGGGTTTGTTGAAGCTCTTTTGCTTGCTGATGTGTAAACTCTGATACACGACACAAGTCAATAGCCGTCGATAATTTGAGATCACTTGTTCTGAGTAATTTCTCTTGTACATTGGGATCACTAATACCAAGAACGATGCGATCCCGTACCATTTGGTTATTATTATTATAGGCTCATTGGTATTTGTAAAGTCGCATTTTTTAACTTGATTAGAAATGTCCGTTAAGAAACTATCGATTCGCCTTGCTGCTTTCTCGTATGAAATTTAAATCGTTCAAAAATTAAGTAATTTTTTGGTTGGCAATACGAATCAAAAGCACTTATAACTTTATTATATTAAGGGGGGGGGGGGTAAGGGTTTCAGCGTGAAAAAAACACTTTTCTTTCCGATTTTTTTTTAGAAATATGGATTGAGCAAAGTTATTGAAACCTTTTGTACATTATTAAGTATGATGTCGATAATACTCAGTAATTTTTTTATGCGAAAATATCGACAAACAAGCCGGTAACGGAGCTTTTCCAAGAACGTCTTTGGAAATAGACGATTTGCGGTGTACACTGTATCTCAGCTGGAAATTATCCGAAATTAAAAACCTTTAAAATTTAGTCAGAGTATCATTCAATCCTCCCCCCTACGTTCTCTGATTATTATTTTTTTCATTTATAAATTTTTGGTGGTCATTTAAAGTAAAAACTGCTATTTTTTACGAAAAATTTCGTCATTTTGTAAGTGGAAACCCCCCTTAATGTAAAAAAAAAATTTAAAACTCAACGTAGGGGGGAGGTATTTTATATATAGAAAGTGTGTACCAAGTTTGAAATGAATCAGTAATGTAGTTTTTAAATAGCAGTGTACACGGACTTTTAAAAAGTGGTTTTGAAAAAGTTCAGTCACCGGCTTGTCTGTCGATATTTTTGCATAAAAAAATTACCGAGTATTGCTGAAATCATACTTAATAATATACAAAAGATTTCAATAAATTTGCTCAAACCATATTTCTAAAAAAAAATCGCAAAAAAAGTGTTTCTTTTTCATGCTGAAAACCTTACCCCCCCCTTAAGTCTTCTCGGCTTCTTTTAAATTTAGTGTCTTTAATATTTCAAGTGCTTTTTCTCCCATTAAGTTCAATAACATGGCGATTTTCACTTGGTCGGTCAACTCCTCATTTTTAGTAGGGGCCATCACAAAAATTTCGAATTGCTTTTTAAATTTTGTCCACACGTTGCTAACATTACCTTCAAAGGTAAGTGGACCAGGGGCACGAAATGACTGCGACACGCTCATGTTGATAGAAAAATTTAACTTACAGTTTCTTCCTTTTATTTCAGTTCAATCAGTCTAGTTAATTACGTGCTTTTCACTTTTTACTAATCTCCGAACACTTCATATTTAGTTTAACGGTTAAACTTTAACCATTATTTATTTATTTAGATCATTTAAAATACTTCGGCTGCGCCATGTTCTATTTTTAGGTTGTTTTATTTTAAGGGATCACACTAAACAACTCCTTTAATGGGATCGATTCATTAAAGGAAAGAAACAATAAATTTGTTTTTAATAAAACCAACTTCTTTTCTTCTAAATAAAACAATATATTTGTTTTTAGAATTTTATTATACCGAGCCGGTCGAAAGACAAAATTATACTACTTATTACATTCAATTTTACCATCGAGATCGAATCGGAAAGAAGTGCTGCCTAATCGATTTTATTGTGGCGTGATCGCTTGGGTCAAGCGAACGACCGAGTAGCGGAAGTTGGGAAATTTGAGGATTACTCATGTCAGCGTCGCGTCGCGATTGAGAAATTAAAAGTTGAAAGGTTTAGGGTATTTGGGGTGTATGACCCCCCTTCCGTTAAGATTGATGTCCTCCTGGACATCATTATTACTTCCCGTTTTTGTTATATTTATATTCTTCTGATTGGATCTCGATTTGACAATATAATATGTAGCCAAACAGATAATTTTTAACAGTATGATTGAAGTTAATACATAGTTTCCTAATCTATTATATGTTGTTTCATTCTTTATTTCCTTAATTTCATCAATATTTTCTATTGTTCTTAAATGTAATTCGTTCAGGCTTAATGTTTTATTCACACTTGTTATTTCTAAATATATTAGTTTGGTATTATTATATGTTGAGAATACTTTGTTTCTACATTTTGGAATTTCATTTCTCCTATTTCTATCGTACAATTGTTATAGTTAATTATATAATTGTTGTTAAGTTTATATTCCAGGTCATTACAGGTGCTTTTTAGTTTTAAATTATTTGAATTTTTTACAAGTAACATGTTTGCTTCTAATTCCTCAATCTCAAATTTAGTATTTATCTGTTTTTGACAATTTTTTAAGTTATCATCAATAATGCCTTGAATACATTTATCTGTCTTCTTTAATTTTCTAAAATACCGTTGGTTGTCGTCCAGATAGCTTATGTTTTTGAACACTATTAAGTTCTCATCTTTTATAACTATTTCTTCGAACTGCGAGTTTGGAACTGGAATTTATTTGTATTTCTTGGCCTTTTCTTCATCAAACTGGGCAATCGCTATTACAAATATCAGTTTTGCATCTACTTTTAGTAAGGAACTTGTTAGAGGCGGTGGAAATAAAAGAATGGTGATTCGCACAACAATGGTTTATTAAGAAAGTAAAAAGGTTACAAGCGTTGCACGCGCGTTCCGCAGGCTTCAGCAGAAGAAGGGAAAGTGCGTGTCCATCCCCAAGTTGACGTTTTACCGCAGTGTAAGTGTGGCATTGCCACAACGACTCCGGACACGCTTATATGAGCGATTTTGATCTCTGACACTTCCCCTCGAGTCAGGAGTCGTCAAATCTGCTCCTGCAACACCGTCAAGTCCCGCCGATCTCATGCACCAACTATGCTTCAACCCGGGCAAGGGCTTGGTCAGAAAATCCGCAACCTGATCCTTCGTCGCGATATAACTGACGCTAAATGATCCATTCCTTAGTGCGTCCCTCACAAAGTGATGACGAATGTCAATGTGCTTGCTCCTGGAATGAAAAACAGCATTTCCAGCCAATCCAACAGCACCTCTATTATCGCAGAAAATCTCCAATTCAGCCAAACCATCAAATCCCAACTCGCGCAGAAAACGCTGAAGGTAAATGGCCTCCTTTGCGCACTCAGATAAGGCCATATACTCAGCTTCGGTGGTGGAGAGGGCCACTGTTCTTTGCTTTCTGGAATCCCAAGATATCGGGCCCCCACTCAGCTCAAACAGATATCCCGTGTATGATCTCCTGTCAACGGCACAGTTTCCCCAGTCGGCGTCAACAAAGCCCCTCATTCGCCCAGAGCCTCCAGCGTATGTTATTCCAATATTCGATGTACCCTTCAAATACCTGAGAACCCGCTTAGCAGCCTTCCAGTGCTCCGATCCATAGCAATTATTAAATTGACCCAAACTGCTGACAGCGTAAGCTATATCAGGTCTTGTACATGTTGACAAATAAGTCAAAGCTCCAACGAGTTCACGAAAAGGGAACCTTAGATCCTCGATGCCCTGGCTCTGATACTTTCCTAATTTCGTTCCAGCATCAACTGGAGTGCAGACAGGCTTGCAATCAGCCATGTTAAAACGTGCAAGAAGCTCCTTGACATATCCTTGCTGATGAATCGTGATGCAACCACTGCCTTGCATGATTTCGATTCCCAAACAGCACTCTGCCACTCCAATATTCCTTAATTCGAAGTGATTTCCCAACTCTAATCCAAGTTTTGTGATTCTTTCCTCGCTTCGGGATGCAACCAAAATATCGTCCACATATGTCGCTATCAGCATTGCGTTCTCTCCCGAACCAATCCGGAACAAACACGGGTCAGATCTAGTGGGAGTAGCTCCTAGTCCCCTTAAGGTCTCATCCAGCTTCTTATGCCAGCTTCTGCCCGCCTGGCGCAATCCATATAAAGGTTTTTTGTAACAAACATACCTTATTCCCCATTTGAAACTCCTTCAGGTTTTCTCTGGCCATTTTACCAATGGGACTATCACCTTCTGACTCGATAATTCCCAGTAGAATTCTCTCGAAGTCACCCGGGGGCTCCATATGAATCTCCTCCTCCAATTCCCCGTTCAAGAATGCAGTAGCGACATCAAACTGTCTAACTTTCATCCCAGACTTCGCCGCTAATGACATTACAAGGCGAATAGTACCCACCCGAGCCACGGGGGCAAATGTCTCCGAGAAGTGAACTCCCGGCTGCTGACTAAATCCCTGCGCCACCAATCTTGCCTTTCTTCTGTCAAGCTTTCCATCAGGCCGCAACTTGTTACGCAGGACCATACGACATCCGATGACTTTCTCCCGTTCAGGTCGATTTACAAGAACCCAAGTTTTATTTTTCAAAACAGATTTAATTTCAGCCATTACAGCCTGAAACCATTCGCCAGCATCAGGACCCGCCATTGCCTCCCTCATTGGAACCTCGGAAACAAAACATTCAACAGCTTCACCGATTTCTGCCTGCTCACAAGCAACGGCATACCATATTTGCTTGGTCTTCCCCTTGAGTTCGTTCTCAGAATCCTTGGCCTGCCTCGACCTCTGTTCAAACACGAAAACCGACCTTCACCAGCATCGTTCAACAATTCAGCCCGATCAAGAGCATTACCCCGTACATCCTCGGCATCAAACCCACGGAAATCCTCCTCCAAATCCAAGCTCAATGTAATTACTTGATCATCGCACGGCAGATCGCACTCCAACTCAACGTGGCGATCCATTTGGGCAGATTCCTCATGCTCCACTCCAATCTCGGGAACAGTATCTCCTCTGTCAGCCCTAAAATCGTCCTCGAAGAACCTGACGTCGCGACTGATGATCACCTTCTTAGCGCTATTCGACCAAACGCGATAAGCCTTTGATTCCAACGAGTATCCGAGGAACACTCCTTCTTGAACTCGCTGGTCAAACTTCCCCTTTCCAGGAACTCGGTCCAGGTAGAACACTCGACTACCAAACACCCTTAAATGCGAAATATCAGGAGGCGATGCCTCATACGGTGAGAGGCCATCCAGACTCTTAGTCGGCAAACGATTTCGCAGATAATTGGCCGTGCTCACAGCCTCAGCCCAAAATGAATCCGGAAGTCCCGATTCCATTAGCATACATCTGGCCGTATCGAGAAGTGTACGGTTTTTTCTTTCGGCGATACCGTTCTGCTCAGGGTTATATGGAACGGTTAACCTTCGACCGATTCCCCGTTGTTTCAAATAATCGTCGAAATCCCGGTTGACGTACTCGCAACCGTTATCAGACTGCAGGTATTTTATCTTCCTGCCTTGCTGGTTCTCCACGAAAGCCACATAGTCCCTCGTTACTTTGAAAACCTTGGACTTTGATTTCAAAAACCTTACCTCGCACCATCTTGAGGCGTTATCGACGAACTCCAGAAAATACTTAGCGCCGCCCAAAGAATCCGTCCTCATTGGTCCACACACGTCCGTGTGTATTATCTCCAAAATTTCCGACTTTCGGTTTGACGTCTCGGGAAAAGCCGACCTTGACATCTTCCCCTTGAGACATACGTCACAACCCGATTCCCTCACGGCATTTGTCAGCTCAACACCGGTCATAACACCCTTTTGCACGGCGTTCTTAATGTCTTTTGCACTCGCGTGCCCGAGCCGCCTGTGCAACAATTCTATCGGAATTTTAGCCCGTCCCGACGACGCCATATTACACACGTCATTTTTACTCTCACGCAAATAGTACAAGTCACCGATGCGTTCAGCGCAAAGAACCACACAATTGTCCGAGTCCAATACCGATGCTTATCGAAACCCACAGTGTACCCGCGATCCGTGATTCTTCCCACCGACAACAAGTTCATCCTACGGCTCGGAACACACAATGTCCTATCTAAAGAAACGTTTTTTCTTTTACCTTCAACATCCCCAAGGAGCTTCACTCTTCCTTCGCCAGTAATGGAGGTTATTGCCTCATTTGCAAGATTAAGCACGCCGCGTTTTGTTCCGTTCATGTTTTCGAAACATTCAATTCTGTTACACAAATGTGAAGTCGCGCCGCTGTCAAGATACCACCTTTGATCAGAAACGTCGAACCCGGTACGTGTGCCCGACACATCAGACTACCCAGACAAATGTTCTCAGCGCACTGTGCAGCTGGTCCGTTCTGGCAATCCTTAGCCTTATGCCCCAGTGCCCTGCATCTGAAGCAACGAATTTTTGACTCGTCCTTTTTAAATGTTTCTTTCTTTTCGATTTTTACGACTGTAGGTTTCTTTTTTAACCGTCGCGACCCGCCGATTCCGCCCGCAAACATGGCATCCGACGCACCATCGCGCACATTGTCCCCCCGAGCCTCACTCTCCTCAATTATTTTGATGCGAAGCGCCTCGGGTGTAGGCAAAACGTCACGCGACTCGATCGCGCATCGAAAATTCTCGAACCGTCCAGGCAAACTGTACAATAACATAATTGCCAACAGATCCGCGTTTATTTCGATGCTCATCTCGGCCAATTTGTCGACCGTGTCGAAGAAAACATCCAAATGCGCACGCACATCGCCGTTATCCGTCATTTTGGACAGAGTTAATTTCTTCAACAAAGATGCCTTCCGAGCCGGCCCCGATGACTGGTGAACATTTCGCAACTTAATCCAGACCGCGTGAGAAGTTTCGCAATTCTTTATTTGCTTGAGTTCGCTGGGACTTACGGATAATATAATATCCGATTTGGCTTTATTGTCACTTTTAATCCAAGCCAACACTTCCTTTTCCCGCTCGACATTTCCCGCTTCCAGCAATGGTCGTCTCGCATTTCCATTGACGAACTCCCACAGGTCTGCTTTCACCAGAATAGCCTGCATTTGCAGCTTCCACGTATCGTAGTTGCTTTTATTAAGCAACTCGATTCGCGCACCAGAATTCATGCTGCAAGTTATACTCTGTCCAGTGTCCTTACAGGAAATTTCAACCCGATACGCGTCCCGACGCTTCCCGGAAAAAATGGGCATAACTCCTTTATTGAGCCTTTCTCACTAAGTCAATTAATCCAATTCAAACCACATTAATTCGCGACACCTGGGCATTTACGATCCCTGGGCCCATAACCTGTTAGAGGCGGTGGAAATAAAAGAATGGTGATTCGCATAACAATGGTTTATTAAGAAAGTAAAAAGGTTACAAGCGTTGCACGCGCGTTCCGCACGCTTCAGCAGAAGAAGGAAAAGTGCGCGTCCATCCTCAAGTTGACGTTTTACCGCAGTGTAAGTGTGGCATTGCCACAACGACTCCGGACACGCTTATATGAGCGATTTTGATCTCTGACAGAACTTTTGATTTCTCCTATTTTGTTGATATCTATGTTATAGGAGTCTATTTCTCCTGGGGTGAGGAAAGATATTCCCATAATATTGTATTTAGCAAACATCACATTGTCTTGAATTTTGTTAACTTCGTTGTCTAGGATGTTTAAGGGGGGATATACATTTAGAACAAGAAAAAAAACTCATTTTTGAACATTTTTTTTCAAGGGGAAGTTTTTATTCAAATTAATCGAAACTTTTTTACAATTATAAGTGTATCCATGTAGTATACAAAAATATTTTTTTTTAATTTTTTTCAACAAAATGGCGGCCGTTAAATGGTGTTGAAAAGGTCGTTGTATTTTGCTTGTGCCGGCTCTCCTGGTCGCAATTTTGATCAGAAATCAAAAATTCAAAAAAATTTACATTAATTACATTCACAGTTAGTGGATGAATTGAAAAAAAGTGAAAAAAAAAAATTTGCACTTTTGGCGTAACTTTTTCGAAAAAATCAACATTTTCTCCGTCATTTTATCACATTATTCCATATTTAATAAAAAAATATTACAATAATTTTTAATTCATATAGAAGGTAATACTATAATAAAGAAATCCTATAAGTTTCAGCTCAATCGGATAATTAGTTTTCGAGTTATTACCGGCATAAACTCCGAAAATGCTGTTTTGAGAAAAACGCGATGAAAGTTTTAATTATCGAAAAATCGTACTTACATTTTAATCAGCAATCCCGGGAACGATGAAAAAAAAAAACACTTGGAGTTCGAATTTCGAAAAAAGGGTTTCAGGAGCGTATTCTACGGGAAATTTACTAACTTTTTATGCAAAAAAAAAAAATTGAATTTTTTGGTCGTTCTAAATGTATATCCCCCCTTAAGTCAGTGAGGGTCTGGATATAGTGTAATTGTTTAATAGTGTTTCTATTTAGCCTAATTGAATTGTTTAGAAGGCTAGCAGTGATTTGTTGATTTTTAATAATCCTTTCTTTGAGTAACTCCAAGTTAGCTTGCAAATCAGTATTAATTTTGATCTGTTTGTTTATACACTCTGTTTCAAAGTTATAACCGCACCTGTCGTTATACTGCTATTAGCAAAATGCAAGATCGGTAAATAAAATGAGTGTTACTATTAGTTGCACTCTTATTACCTCTTTATATTTACCAAAAAATATTCGAGATAATAACGGTGCATTCAATGTTTGTTCATTTTCAAATGTAAAAAATGCTGAAATCGATGTTTCATTATTATAACCGCACCGAAGGCTCGTCATGAAATAATAAAAAATCTTCACAAAATTTAACAAAAATAGAAAATCAATAATTTATTGCTCCTCCCTTATTTGACACAATTTCAAAAACTCTATTCGGCATTGAATCAATATAAGGTTTCAACATTTCGGGAGTCAAAAGACTCCAGGATATTTGAATTGTGTTTTTTAATTCTTCCACTGTGTTGAATTGTCGATTGTCAGCATAAACTTTCTTCACTAACCAACCCCAGATATTCTCCATTGGATTAGCATCCGGAGCACGTGCTGGCCAACCGAGCAAATTGACATCATTTCTTGCAAACCATTCTTTAGTGGAAGCGCTGACATGAATCCGGGCGTTATCTTGTTGAAAAAGTAAATTGTTCTCCGAAAATCGGCGCATATATGAAGTTAGTTTTTCTTCCAGAACTGACTGATATTCGGAACTGTTCATTCGGCAGGATGGAAACGCCAGATCTACAGTTCCATGAGCGCTGAAAGCACCCCATACCATCAAGGAACCACCGCCGAAATTTCTTCGCGAGAAATAACGCGGTTCCTTGCGCAGATCTCGCCAGTACCCATTGAGACCATCTGGTCCATCAAGATTAAATTTCTTCTCATCAGAAAAAACCACCTAAAGAAAAAAAAAGTGGTGTATTAGGGCTTTCAAGACACTTACGAAGCTTCAAAAATTATTCTAACTTGATGCCAGTCCTGGGCCATATGATTTCGAGCAAAAGAAAGTCGCGCTTCTTTGTGTTTTTGGTCCAGGCGAGGTGCTTTCTTCATGGTCTCTCTGATAATGTTTGGAGATTCTTTTAGAGCCCGCCAAATGGTGGATTTTGATGCCGAAACATTTAATTGACGCTTGATCGTCAACACGGATGAGGTGGAATTCGATTCGGCACGGCAAATTCTCCTCACTTCTGTGTCACGTAGCACTCGTTTTCGTCCTTTATAAGTCCTGTTACCATAACTGTCCTTTTTATTTAAATAATTTCTGACGACACGGTCGGATCTATTGATTTGCCGAGCAATATCCCTTTTTGATAGACCTTGACTCCAAAAAGCGTCTATTGACCCTTTTTCACGATCGGAAAGTATTGTTCCACGTGGCATTATTATTATCACTAGAACATATCCAAAGAAATTGTTCAAAAATCCTTTAAAATGCCTTTAAGTACTTACCTCATTCACTGCGGTTATAAGACTGAAACAACGAATTTTTCGTTCTTATCACTTTAACACGTAGTACATTTAATGAACCGTTATTTTCCCGAATATTTTTTGGTAAATGTAAAGACGTAATAAGAATGCAACTAATAGTGCCACTCATTTTGTTTACTGCTCTTGTATTTTGCCAATAGCCAGTGCCGGTTTTAGCACTACCAGCGCCCTGGGCGAGATTTCAACGGCGCCCCCTATCTGCCATTGAAATCCATACGAAAAAAAGGCAAGAGATATAATGAAATAATCATTTATTAAAAAAACTAACAAAATTTTACTTTTCTAGCCTTTCTATCGGCAAACTCTTTTATTAAGACATCAAAATCTATGTTTTCCGCAATTTCATTTTCGATTGACAAAGTTGCTAAGTTTGTCAATCTAGACTGAGATATTGTCGATCGCAGATAGGTTTTTATCAGCTTAAGCTTAGAAAAACTCCTTTCCCCACTAGCCACAGTTACAGGTATAGTGATCAATATTCGCAATGCTATCCATACATTTCGATACAGCTCTTGTAAGTTGCGATCTTTGATAAAATTTAAAATAAAGACAGGAGTAAACACATTCTGATCCGGCAAAAAAGATTTTAGACTTATGAGTTCATCGCACAACATACAACCATCTATATCTGATTTAGAGTCTACAGTTAATTTCAATTGGAGATCACTACAGAGTTTGAGAAGGTCTGGTTTTTCTGGAATCTTTTTTATATTGTACAAAAAAGACCAAGATTCCGAGTATTCATTTAACTGTTCAAATCTTTCACTGAGTGAATTTATGGTAGTGTCCAAAAGACAGTTGAAAAATTCAACTTCAAATTTCTTTTCTGGAGAAGTTATAGGCTCATCGCGACCAGTTTCACCAGCTTGGCGTTTAACACGTCGAATTCTTGTTGTCGCTCTAAACACAGGCTCAATTTCTAGTTCTTCAGCCAACTCCTTCGCAGTTAAAATGGCGCTTTTGAAGCCTGTATTTCTATATTCTTCCAAGAAAGCGCAGCATTTTTTCAACATTTCTGTGCATTTACCGAGATCCATGTCTACTGATTGTAGAGATTTACTGACGACATTTATTTGAAAAAGTATATCATACCAAACAACCAATGAAACTAAGAAACTGAAATCTTTTAACTGTTCGGCTAGAGTAGTAGCTTCATGAGAGACTTGAACATAAGTTTTCTGAGTTTCAATAGCCAAAGTAATTAAAGCGTCATGAATGGCACTAATTTGATAACGAACTGCTTTAACACTGCTTAATCTTGCTTCCCAACGTGTGTCACTGAGCTTTTTTATAGTATATAATCCCAAGTGATCGGTTAGAATTTTCCATCGTTGAACAGAAGCTGAAAACAATGTGAACAACCTCTGAAGTGTCCCGAACAAAGTGACTGATTTTACAGACGACTTAGCGGCATCGCATAGTACAAGATTGTAGCTATGACAGCCACACGGTACATAAATAGCTAAGGGATTTAGGTCCAGAATTTTCCTTTGAACTCCAATATTTTTCCTTTCATATTCGCCCCGTTGTCATAACCCTGACCCCTACAATTGTTCAATTCTAGTTCGTGTTTATTTAAAACATTAATAATAACTTCAGTCAGTCTTTCACCAGTCGACTCATTGACAGGTACAAATTCTATGAAATGCTCTTTTATTGATATTTTATCGTCATCTGATGATAGGTCAACAAATCGTATTGTCAGTGAAAGTTGTTCTACATGACTAATGTCCGAGGTGCAGTCAGCTATAACTGAATAATATTTAGATTTCTTTGCGCGTGATATGATTTCTGACTTCACTTTTTCACCCATCAGCTCTATCAATTCATTTTGAATGTCTTTTCCGCAGTAGTGGTCTGAAACATCACCCTTCATAGCTAATCGCAAGTGCTCCTGCATAACTGGATCAAATTTGGCTAGTAATTGTACTAAGCCCAAGAACTTCCCGTTATGTGGCGTGTATAGTTTGTCTGAAGTACCTCTGAACGCCATATTGTTTTCAGCTAAATAAAGCGTTATATGCATCAATCTAGACAAAACATTATTCCATCTTGTAGTTTCTTTTCTAATCAAATGTTGTTCTTGGCAATCTATTGTTTTTCCTGTTTTTAATCGCAGTTCAGCATCAATCCATGAAAGGTAAAACTTTTTATGAGAAGTACTATTCTCATGAACTTTTAACATTTCAGACAAGTGTTTCCAGTTGTTATATCCTTCAGATACTAAACTCGACGTCGAGCTACTATCAAATAGCCGGCAACAAAAACAATAAACGCGATCTTTAGAAACGGAGTATATTAACCAGCGACGTTGAATTGTTTCATTGTTTGCAAGTTTTTTTATGAAATGGGAATTAGAGAAATGTCGCCCTGTATCATTCTTTGGATAACTATCAACGTGAGTTCGCACTGGGCCAGTAGCTATTATATGATCAATAGTTTTGCTATTCCGAGTGAGTGGCCAAGTAGCTGGATCCAATATATTCGTGACAACAGTACTAACGTCATCAAGAGCTTGTACTTGTTGTACATCATCAATGGCGTCATCCTGAGCACCATCTGTAATTGTAGCACAACCTATCTCATCACTTCGGGAAACTTCGTCCACAATCTCTTCAACAGCTACCTGATATGACTTGTCAGACAGAGTCTCCGCTATCGATACACGCGTTTGTATTCCAGATGTAGATGCCACTTTCAGGTCTTGATTTTTTGTTGTAATATATTTATCTATATTCATAAACTTTTTGGTTTTTTTAAATTCCTTTTCTTTTTCGGCTTTCCGTTTTCTATATTTTGACCCTGATGGTTTTTTTTTGACAGGATCAACCTGTTCAGACATTTTGTACTAATCAATAAATTAGTACAATTTCAAAAAAATCTGCAACAAATTAAATCTCTATAAGTCCAACCATTTCTAAAAATAAATAAATTACAGTAAAACTTCGTTATAACGATCTTGAGCAAGCAGACTAAATGTTACCTCTTTATTATACTAAGTATAGATAGTTAAATAATATATAAATTTGTACTTACCTAATTAAATAATCCGGTAAAAAACAAATACCTACTTTCACACTACGTGTATTTCAACTTTTTAGATAAAACTAATGTCACTCGGTAGTCGAAACGAACAGTGAAGAATATTACCACCGCAACGTAGCTTGGGCCCTCTGATCACTACGTCTGTTTGTTTTAAAATAATTCGAATAAGTGTTAAGTGCGTGCACCGATGTAATGAATGAGTTGAGTGTGTCCCACTTCGTCAAAAATAACACCAACTCTTTCTATCAAAAATGTTAAAAAGAGATATATACAGGAGAGCCTCGAATTACGTCGTTTTCGAGACCGGGAAAACGCGACGTATATCGAATCTAACACAAATGTAGTCCATTTCGGGTAGTAAGAATGAAGAACGAAGGAAATTCGCAGAAATGTTCATGCACAAAATAAAAGATGCCCACGTAAATCGAAATTTTGCCGACGTAAATCGATACTGGGAATTAAAAAGTAAGACAACATAAATTGAAACGGCTTAAATCGAGGCGAAGTAAATCGAGGCCCACCTGCAATTTGTTTTGTTCATGGTCGGGGATTCCCGGTAAAATGAACAGCAGTGCTCAGACCTAACACTGCATTCCATTCTAGTGCTGCCATCATAACGATTTTGTAGCTAGATTTAGGGAATTTACAGGCGGGCCTCGATTTACCTCGCTTCGATTTAAGTCGTTTCGATTTATGTTGCCTTACTTTTTAATTCCCAGTTTCGATTTACATGAGCAAAATTTCGATTTACGTCGGCATCTTTTTTTTTTTTTGTGCATGAACATTTCTGCGAATTTCCTTCGTTCTTCATTCGTACTATCCGAAATGGACTACATTTGTGTTAGATTCGATATACGTCGTTTCGGTTTACGTCGCGTTTTCCCGGTCCCGAAAACGACGTAAATCGAGGCTCGCCTGTACTAGTAAGTGGGACTCGCTCAATGCAAAAGCATATGTAAGCAAGCAGACTAAATGTTACCTCTTTATTATACTAAGTATAGATAGTTAAATAATATATAAATTTGTACTTACCTAATTAAATAATCCGGTAAAAAACAAATACCTACTTTCACACTACGTGTATTTCAACTTTTTAGATAAAACTAATGTCACTCGGTAGTCGAAACGAACAGTGAAGAATATTACCACCGCAACGTAGCTTGGGCCCTCTGATCACTACGTCTGTTTGTTTTAAAATAATTCGAATAAGTGTTAAGTGCGTGCACCGATGTAATGAATGAGTTGAGTGTGTCCCACTTCGTCAAAAATAACACCAACTCTTTCTATCAAAAATGTTAAAAAGAGATATATACAGGAGAGCCTCGAATTACGTCGTTTTCGAGACCGGGAAAACGCGACGTATATCGAATCTAACACAAATGTAGTCCATTTCGGGTAGTAAGAATGAAGAACGAAGGAAATTCGCAGAAATGTTCATGCACAAAATAAAAGATGCCCACGTAAATCGAAATTTTGCCGACGTAAATCGATACTGGGAATTAAAAAGTAAGACAACATAAATTGAAACGGCTTAAATCGAGGCGAAGTAAATCGAGGCCCACCTGCAATTTGTTTTGTTCATGGTCGGGGATTCCCGGTAAAATGAACAGCAGTGCTCAGACCTAACACTGCATTCCATTCTAGTGCTGCCATCATAACGATTTTGTAGCTAGATTTAGGGAATTTACAGGCGGGCCTCGATTTACCTCGCTTCGATTTAAGTCGTTTCGATTTATGTTGCCTTACTTTTTAATTCCCAGTTTCGATTTACATGAGCAAAATTTCGATTTACGTCGGCATCTTTTTTTTTTTTTGTGCATGAACATTTCTGCGAATTTCCTTCGTTCTTCATTCGTACTATCCGAAATGGACTACATTTGTGTTAGATTCGATATACGTCGTTTCGGTTTACGTCGCGTTTTCCCGGTCCCGAAAACGACGTAAATCGAGGCTCGCCTGTACTAGTAAGTGGGACTCGCTCAATGCAAAAGCATATGTAAAGGGGCGCCTACGGCGGGCGCCCCTTCAAGTCTGGCGCCCTGGGCGGTCGCCCAACCGCGCCCTACCCTAACGCCGCTACTGCCAATAGCAGTATAACGACAGGTGCGGTTATAACTTTGAAACAGAGTGTATTATTTACAGAGTTGTAATTATTAATATCTATGGATTTTAAATGCTCTTCTAATTCTTTTCGATCGACACTATCTATGGTACCGAAGATCCATTTAAGAATCGTTCCGCCTAAGTTTACCAGACCTCTCTTTTGCCTTTGAGGGATAATCGTTGCTATGTTATGTCTCGTTTTAGTTATGATTGGCTTAGCGTGGTATCGTCTTCGTGAGGGTCAAATGTTTGATTAACACTAGTCTCGATGTCCGTTAATGTCTGTGTGATTTCGTCTGTGTCTATTAGATGTAGTATTTTGTCGTAATTTTTAATTACCCAGCGGGAACCGGAATCATACAATAAGCAATGAAAAAGCAATATTTCGGAAGCATAATTTGCTTACTCTCCGTTTACCTGTCTGTATCTTTTTAGTATGGGCATGTCATTGGAGGGAAGCAGTTTTAGAGCTTTCTGCCCAAGTGCTTCTTTAGAAGATTATTTATTAGCAGTTAGGACTATCTGAGGAAGTTCTTCTTTAGAAGATTATTAGCTGATTTTTATGCTTACGTCGGAAGAAATTGTCGAAGAGGACAAAAACAAAAGAGAGAAGTTTACAGGGAATATTAAATCATTGCTGGCTTTGATTAGAGCGCTATATGGACGAAATAATAAAAAAATTATCGCAACGCAAATCGGATCAATCACATCACTAACAGCTCCTCGAGCACCTAAACGAAAATGAAGTGAAATGTTCCATCAGAAAGATTTCATAACGAAATGATGTCATCCCTACTGCATGAAAACACAAGCATCTTCCTTTTTCATTCGCAGAGTGCATAATCGGAATAAAGCTTTAAAATCTTCCTAACTAGATTTTTAAGATATTGGAAGGAAGATCTTCAAATTTGCTTCTGAGGAAGAATCAGAATTTTTTCCCGCTGGGTATTTGTACATCGTCCAACCGTATCAGTGTGAATCCTGCTTGTGTGTCAATTTTGTCTATGTTCATTGCCCCGTGAGTCAGTTGTACTGTCAGCGTTAGTAGTAGGAGGATTACCTGAAAAATATTTGAATTTACGTTTAATGCGTACTGGGTGGATTTTGCGATTTCTTAGATCAACTAATTGATTGCCCTGTGCTTTTGTTTTTATCTCAACATATCTGGGTTCGATCTTATGTCTTTCTATCTTAGGATTTTGAACCAGCACTTCTTCATTATTCTCGAATTTAGTTTCTTGTCTATTGTTATTCAGTTTCTCAATATTTCTAACTTTCTTACCATGAATCCTATCTTTAATCTTATCTATTTCTATTACCCTATTAAGCAAAAAGTCTATTGGTTTGGTCTTAGTTGTAGAGTGGATAGTATTGTTGTAATATTCAACTGTTTGGAGTACTTTTTCCTCTGGAGAGAGCTTGACTTTTTCTGCTTCGAGGATGCGGAGATGTTCGTTCAATGTACCATGGGCCCTTTCTATGTCCGAATTTCCCGTATGAGATCTGGGAGAAGTAAAGTGGATTTGAATGCCGTCTTGTCTGCCGAATTCCCGCATGTTAAGGTTATCGAACTCATTATCAAGCACTAGCTTATTGGGTTTCCCAAAAATTGAAAACCGGTATTTTAATTTTTCAATAATCGAAATACTATTCCTGTCGTACAATTTTGAGGCTATTAGGTGTTTTGTGATCTTATCAATTGTAGTGAGGAAAGTCTCTTTATGGCAGTAAAATATATCGCCATGTACTATCTCGTTAGGCGAATTTGGAGTTTCCGATATGTTAAATTTGTGTTTACTTGGATGTCTGTCGTACTTGGCCAGATTACATGTTTTACAGTTATTACAATATCTGTGAATTAATTGTTTTAGTTTAGGGTAGAAGTACTTATTTTTCAACTCCCAGTAATTTTCATCAATTCCTCTGTGGTTCGTTTCTTTATGAATTCTTTCAATAATCTTTAAAATTTCGTCTTCATTCTCTATGTCTTTGGCACAAAGAGTACATTTAATAAATCTAATATTCTTATTATTACTGAACAATTCTATCAATTTTTTCTGTAGCAAGTTATATTTTGAGTCTTCTAGACTAGAAAAGATTCCGGTAACACCTTTTCCTATTTCTCGTCTCAGTAAATCATTCAGGTAATTTTGGTTGTGCAATTCTTCTTCTGTAATGAATATTTGTTTATATTTTCTATATTTGATAGTTATTTCCGCAGTTTTTCCTTGAACCAAATGTATTTGTTTATAGTATTTATATATAATAGTATCGACAATGGGAATGTGATCGTTTAGGTCCTCCTCGCTACTGTGAATCGTAGCTCTATCGCTATCACATTCTTTGACTTCATTTATCTCATGAGTATCATTATTAACCCCTAACTGGTATCGTAAATTTGACATACGTAACTGGTATCGTGGGGGCCGCGCGGCCCCCATACTACGTTTGCTTCTAGCAAACAAATTTTAAATATGTACTTGAATAAATGCTCATAAATCATAAATAATAGGCTCGTTTTATGTAATCAATTAGTTTTTATTTATATAAATCTTCTTACTTAAATATTACAAGAGATCACAAAAGAGTAGCAAATTTTTGGAAACAAAGAAAACGTCATGCGTGGGGGCCGCGCGGCCCCCACCATACCAGTTAAGGGTTAATACGGCTGAGGAAGTCTGCGACCTTATTGTCTTTACCCTTTAAGTATTCTATTCCGAAGTCGAATTCATTTAATTTTATTCGCCACCTCTGCAGCTTCGAGTTTGGTTCTTTTAGAGAACTTAGCCAGGCCAAAGGCTGGTGATCGGTCCTGATGGTAAATTTCTGTCCGAAGAGGTAGGGTCTGAAGTACTTCGGAGCCCAAACTATTGCTAAGAGTTCTTTCTCTATAGTAGAATACCGTATCTCGTGCTCATTCAGGGTTCTGCTAGCAAAACACACTGGGTGGTTTTCTTGTGATAAAACTGCACCTATCTATCGCAAATTGGCTAGCATCTGTAGTGAGGGTAAACTTCTTCTTGAAATCTGGATATTTCAAAACTGGATACTCTGTGATAAGTTGTTTTAGCTTTCGAAACGCTTCTATATAGGTACATTGGATCATTTTCGTTGATCTTCTTATCCTTCTTTAAATAGTAGGTCATAGGTTGCGCTACTTTCGCATAGTCCTTCATGAACTCTCTGTAATATCCCGTGATGCCTAAAAAATTTTTATTGCTTTTCTAGTTCTCGGGATTTGAAGACTCTTTATGACTTCAATTTTCTTTTCATTAGGCTTGATGCCTTCACTTATTAAGGTATGCCCTAAATAATCCGTTTCTTTGGAGAAGAAATTACACTTATCAATTTGGATCTTGAGATTATATTCTCTTAATCTTTCAAATATTTTACAGATTGAGTCAACGTGTTCCTGGAGGGAGGTGCTAAATATTAATATATCGTCAAGATATACCACGCAGATCTTGTTAATGTAGTCTCTAAGGACATAGTTCATCATTCTTTGGAATGTTGCCGGGGCGTTCTTGAGCCCAAATGGCATTCTTACATATTCATAGTGACCCTGGGGGGTTGAGAACGCTGTTCTAGTTCTATCTTTCTCGTCGACAAGGATTTGATGGAAACCCTTGGCGAAGTCTAACGTGGTAAAATACTGAGAACGGCCTAGTTTGTCGAAAATCGACTCGATGTTTGGTATCGGGAATTTATCATCCACCGTTACATCGTTGAGCCGTCTGTAGTCGACGACTACCCTCCATTTTTGTTTCCCTGAATTATGGAGTTTTTTGGGTACTACCCAAATTGGGGAATTGTAAGCTGAATTGCTGGGCTGAATTATTCCCTATTTTAACATTTCTTTAATCTGCTTCTCTACTTCCTCCTCATGTATTTTGGGAAATCTGTAGATTTTTGAGTAAATTGGTTGACTATGTTTAGTTATTATTTGATGTTTAGCCGTTGTTACACTAGTCAATTCCTGCCCTTCGCGGAAGACTAGGTCTTGATTTTTCTTTATTATTTCTTTTAAACAAGAAAATTCTTCTGGGTTTAGATAATCGGTTTTCAAGTGGTCTAACAACTGAGTAACATTTAAGTCGTTAGTTTCTAATTGAAAAACTTCTTTGTAAGGACAAGCATCCCTAAAATTGGTCGTTCTACCCTTGATTTCTATATTTCCCTCCTCTAAGTTAATCTTAGCTCCTACGGGTTTAAGTATGTTTTGCCCTATAATTGTGTCAAAGTTCTTGTTTTTTAGATCTAATAGTTTCCAGCTCATTGTAGCTAGGTGATTAAATTCTTCGGGTACTTCGGTTATTAGTTCTTCAGTTATTGTGTGTTTGCCTGCCAATGTTACTAAGTGTATCGGTTCTAGTAAGGTGTGGAAAAAGTGTTTCGTCTAAAATAGAAGTTCCGGCCCCTGTGTCTATCAGGCAATCTAGTTTAGTCCCGTTAACGGTAAACTCAACTATTGGTAGTGGATTGTCCGAGGCTGTATATGAAAATTTTCCTGAACTTCAGCGTGGTCAATATCCATTGGTTCGGGGGCATTATCATTTATATTATTTCTAAATCTATCACTATTATTGCTCCTAAAACCGTTGTTATGTTGTTGTTGGGGATTCCTATAATCGTTCCGATCGTAACTAGTATTGCTTGAGTTTTGTGGCCTGTTAAAATTATTGCGGTTATTATTGTTATTAGAGTTGCTTGGGTTTTGTGATCTGTTGAAATTATTGCGATTATTATTATAATTACCATTATTTGAGTTTTGTGGTCTGCTAAAATTGTTACGATTATTATTACTAGCATTATTTGAGTGGTTTTGTGGTCTGTTCATATTATCTGAATTATAAAACCTTCTATCATGTCTAGAACGTGTATTTCTGAATGAATCTGGCTCTTTTTTTTCATTCGACAAATCAATCCCAGTCTGAACTAATTCAAAATATGCTTCCTCGAGAGTCTTCACGTCTTTTACTCTAAGATACATGCTATCTGAACGCGGAAGTTTGTTTAGAAATTTTTCTAGTATGCTATGTTCATTATTTGTTGGCTTAAAACCTATTGGCTTTTCACTGTCTAAGCTATATTTAAAATTCAACTTATCTAAAATTTTTGATAAATCCTTATAGTACTGACTTACATTTATAAATTTAATGGAGTCTGCTTGTTCTTTGAGTCGAAGGTAAGTTTCCTATACCCCAAATGATTTGATCAGTTGAGTTTTTATGGCATCCCAAATCACGGTCGGAGACTGTAGTCTTCTGATGGATTTTACTGCATCACCTTGTATCTTCGTGAGAAGTATCCTGAGTATATAGCTTTTGATTCCCTCATCTTCCGTCAGGCCACAGAGAGTCTCGACCTCTTGGATGTAATGTGACAATTCGTAAGTTCCGTCACCCTTAAAAACAGGCACTGCTCTAGCTTCATTTATAAGGTCTTTCACCGTAATCGTGTTAACAGCAATTTTTTTTTTTTTTTTTTTTTTTTTTTTTATGAATTCACCAGAGTGATTTACTCACTTTTCGGGTTCTTATTGAGCTAACAGTTCACTAGATGTTCGAAACAAACTTCTAATAGAGTAATTAATTCACTTTATGTTTGCTGTGAGTCGAGCTCTTCTGATTCACTTTATGGGTTCTTATTGAACTAACACTGTCGGCATTCCTACCGACTGCGCCAAACAACTCCTTTAATGGGATCGATTCATTAAAGGAGAGAAACAATAAATTTGTTTTTAATAAAACCGACTTCTTTTCTTCTAGATAAACCAATATATTTGTTTTTAGAATTTTATTATACCGAGCCGGTCGAAAGACAAAATTATACTACTTATTACATTCAATTTTACCATCGAGATCGAATCGGAAAGAAGTGCTGTCTAATCGATTTTATTGTGGCGTGATCGCTTGGATCAAGCGAACGACCGAGTAGCGGAAGTTGGGAAATTTGAGGATTACTCGTGTCAGCGTCGCGTCGCGATTGAGAAATTAAAAGTTGAAAGGTTTGGGGAATTTGGGGTGTATGACCTCCGTGCTGGGCCGTAGATAACGGCGATTTAATTAAAAGCCGCCGAATATGGGTATCTAAAATACGTTCCAATGTTTTTAGTACGAAGGAGGCTAGACTAATCGGTCTAAAGTCTTTTGCCAGTTCGTGGCCCCGTTTACCTGCCTTCGGAATAAAAACCACCCTAACACGCTTCCACGTATCGGGGATGTGACGTAGCTGTATACAGCTTCTAAAGAACGAAACCAGCCATGGAACCACACTACCTTGCAGTTTCTGCAACATAATGGGCAATATACCGTCAGGTCCTGGTGATTTGTAAGGCGAGAAGCTGTTAATTGCAGTTGTAGTATTTTCTTTGTTAATAATGTGTTCAAGGTCATTCCAGGGAATCTGTTGCACATCCCGAGAACTCGGAATTTCTGTGCACTTATTCGAACACCCCGGAAAAAGTGTATTCATTAAAAGCTCAACAGATTCCGCAGAAGATTCCGTCCATGTTCCATCCGGCCTTTTCACGAAAGACGGATATACATGTTCCTTTGATAGAATCTTACTAAGTCTAGCAGAATCTCTGATACTTTCAATGGAGTGACAGTAGTTTTTCCAAGCTTCTTGCCTGGCATTTTTTATGGCCTTTTTGTAAATCTTAAGGCAGTCCTTATAAGGCTGCCAAAATGTGTGCCTATAGCAGATGTTAAAGACTTCTCTGGTCATCTTCCTGAGATCAGACAAGTCTTCATTCCACCACGGTGGAAGTGTCTTTTTGCCACGTCTAACAGGACAAGAGGCCTTATAGGCCGAATTCATGGCCTTTTCAAATTTATCAACGCTCGCGTCCAGCTTTCCTACTGAATCGAACAAAGGAGATGGCAAAGCTGGAAGTTTCCTTTTAAAAATGCAACTGAACTTCTTCCAGTCGGTTTTTTTAGGGTTTCTAAAAGGCTTAGGTGTCTCAGCCTGGAGATTCACACTAAAGAGGATCCAGTTGTGATCTGAAAACGAATTCAGATCGGATACTCTCCAATTTTCCACCCTAAAGACACTGTTGTCGGAGAGTAAGGTGAGATCCAGTACCTCCCTCCAACCCTCGAATTTCCCTGTGCTTGGAAACGTGAAGGTCGGAGCAGAGCCCACATTACATACAACTAAATTAGAATTAATAATAAAGTCGAAGAGTAACTCACCACTTTCGTTCGTCATCGTGCTTCCCCATAGGGTATTTCGCGCATTTGCATCACAGCCCACCAGCAGAATCGCCTTATTTGAGGAGATGACGTTATAAACGTTGGAGAATTCGTCGGGTGGCGCAGGTTTGTCATGAGACATGTAGACAGATGAGATATACAGATCTCCTCTGTCTGCATTTTCCAATTTAATCACTGTTAAATCGTTCGAGCTAAAATTTGGACACATAAAAACTTTTACGTGTTTCTTAACTAAAATGCATGTCCTTGGCTTACCTTGCTTCCGATTTTTTGTTTTGTAAAAAATATTGTAATTCCCGTCTTGGAGTCCCATAAACTTTGAGCCTCTAATCCAGGGTTCCTGTATTAAAGCCAGTTCGATGTTTTCCTCCCTTAGGAAAACTAGCAGGTTATCCGAGGCACATTTCGAGTGCTGGAGGTTAACCTGTACAACCTTCATTATTATACTGCTGTTGAGTTGCACCAATTTCCATACCTTCCAGCATATCGTTGGCCCCGTCGATTGGGTCCACGTCGCCGTCATGGTTATTTGAGCGGAAGACTTTAAGCTTGGCATGCCTGATGCCAAACCTAAGCTTAAACTCTGTCTTTCCGAGTGCCTCCTGGCACTCCTCATTTATGAGGAGCAGGAAGGACATGCAGTTCTTCTGCGGCTCCTCAGCCTTGATAACTGCCCAGTCATCCATTGGAACCGCAGGGTTGTGGATTTTCAGGCATTTAAGGAGCTTTGACCCATCCAGCTTCATGTTGGGCAACCAAATGCGAGCCCTCGGTCTCCTCGGGATATCCTTAGCAGGGATAAGCTTGAGCTTCAAGCCATCCCAGGCATCGCTAATCTTAGCAACACACGAGCTAAGGAATTCTTTAGAAAATTGATCTTCGCATTTGATTACCCTACAATCTCTGACTACTTCAGAGGAGTCGAAGCAGGGTAGCGCTCCTCCCTGGCTAGTGAGTATGTGGTCCATCACCATCTTGGAGAACTTAGCACTTTTAATCTCCAAACGAAGAATTGTTAAAAAAAAATTAACTATTTAAACAACGACTGCGGAGGATCTTGCCAAAAAAAAGGTGAACTAAGAAAAGACGAATAATTCTACTTCAAATAAATAAATTTTATTCACCGAGAAAGCCTTTTAACAAAATGGTATTTTAGTATGAACAAAACCGAAAAATACTTTTATTAAACTCAAAATATTCTTATCCTGAAAACGAACCGTGATTGACTGCCCGGTCGAAAGAGAACTTTTCCGACAGGTCGAGAGCCGTTCACCTGAGGCAACGTGACATTTTTGCTTACGTAGTGTAGCGACGGGCTCAGGTGATAAAGGTGCAATTGCACTAGTGCGCTGACCGGCGTGTCGCGACCTGTGGGAAAATATTTCACAATTTCTATGGAAATTTAGGTTGTGAGGAAATAGAATTATTATTTTTTAGGTTTACATTACGGGCTCAGCTATAACCTATATATTAGGTTGTGGGGAAATAGAATTATTATTTTTTAGGTTTAAATTACGGGCTCAGCTATAACACCCCCACTGTTAGTCTGAGGCTCCGTCGAAGTAATTTTTACATCAGTTCGGTTTTGTTTTACAATTTTTACATTTTTCTTTTTAAATTTCAGGATAATTACAATTATGATAATGTTTATTACTACGCATACATTTGTGCCTAAAGTAACGGAACTATACTTCTTACTTCTTAATGATACATTATCTATTAACTCTCTATTTTTAATATGCTTTAAATACAATTCTTCTAATTTTATATTTCCTTTAACTTCTTTTACTTTTACTTTTGTGACAAAATTAGGAAGAATAATTTTATCGTGGATTTTCATTTCGTAATTTTCATATGTTACATTCTGCAGTTCTATCTGACAATTTTTGAATTTTACTAAAAAATTTCCAGTCAGCTTGAAGTTTAATTTGTTACAATTATGGACTAGGGTAGTGTCATTTAAATTTTTTGTAATTATGATACCTTCTATTATTTCTTTTATTTGTTGCTCTTCTAGAACTTGTTTTTTACAATATGTTTCTTTTGAATTAATTATGTTCTGAATACAATTACTTTTTAAGGGGACTAAATTTTTCTTGAGATTTTCTTTGACTGGGTATTCGTAAGCCGTGTTGTATTCATCTACAAGGATTTCGCGGTGGTCTAAAAATAAGGACTTCTTTGAAGAATCGGGGATCGGTTCTACAATTACTTTAGAAAATGTTTGGTCGGAGAATTGGGGTATGAAAAGGATGATTATAATTTGGTCTGTGTAGGACGCAACCGTAATTTTTATTCCACTGTAATTTGCAAAGTTTGGGATTAGTTCTAATTCCTTGGGTGTCAGGATATTTTTCGAAAGCAACCCCAGTCTACTAAGAAAAAGGACCTGTTCGATGTCATTCACGTGATTTCGGAGGAGGAGGATATCGTGGTGAATATGATACACGTACTGCATAAGTTTCATTTCGTCTTCCAGGGTTATAACTCTTTCGCGTATATCAAGGTCAATTTTATTTAAATGCTTTTCTATAGATTTTTGTTAGTTCCTTATGTGTGAGGTAATGTTTTGAATTTGGTCCGAAATTTCTTTGTTTATCGAGACTTTTCTATTGTTTCCTTCGATTAGTTTTTTATTTGACGTGAAAAGTTGATCTAGTTTTTCTTTAATTTGTTCTTCATCAGAATGGTCCATAGTTCCGGCTATGTATTTTAGTCCTGTTCCTAAAATGTTTACAAGTCCACGTTTTTGTTTGGAGTGCGGTATCATTTTTCTATCTTTGCCTCTAAAAGAATAAGACTTTGTTTAACCGTACTGTACATGGGGCCTATTAGTTCCGATTTGGGTTTAAGTCCTATAAAATTTTCTTTGATATGGTCTTTTGTTATTTCGATTTCCGTGACGTTTATTATATGTAATACTTGACTATAGGTTTTTATTATTTTAACTTTATCGACACTGAGGGTAACATAACCATTATTATTGTTTAAGTCCTGCAGATGTAATTCTTGTGCCTTGAGTGGTAATAACAGGCTCATTGTTGCAATTAATATTAACGGTGGTACTGCTGTCATGATGGTCCTGGAATTTTAGATTAACTTTAGAGATTTGGGTTGTAGTTGTTTATTATTTTCGTGAGATTGTTATTTGTTATTTCGCTTAGTTACTATTTATTATCTAGTTATTATTATTATATATATTTTTTTTATTTTTTTTTATTATTGTTTCTTTATTATTTAGACCTCTTTAATTTAGCCTTTATTATAGGATTATTCCTATCTTGATAGTTCTTAGGTTTTCTGACGTGTGTCTTATAATATTTTAAATTGTTCTTAGCATCTAAGACGTGTTCGCTATCTAGTCGCCTGGCTTCTATTCTCGAATACTTCGAGTGGTTCTTCCCACCTCGAACTTCCCTAATATATTGCGGACCTGAATCTATTTCTATGTCGGTTCTATTACTGTTAAGTTTATCTATTGTTTTTACTTTCCTTTGTATGATTCGCTCTCGTATTGAGTCGTAATCGCTTTCGTTTACCTTACCTGCTATAAAGTCTGAGGGTCTTTTATTTGTTGTGCTATGGATGGTAAAATTATAAAAACCGATTAATTTTCATATTTTCTCCTCTACTGTTTCTGATTCATTATTATCAGAGTGTTTGAGGAGACGCAGGTGCTCATTTATTGTATTGTGCAGGCGTTCCACATCCGAATTCGAAGTGTGACTTCTGTTAGAAGTGTAATGGATCTGGATTTTTCGGCTGTTAAGGAAATCTTGAATAGGTAGGTAGTGCTTGGAATCCTAGTTCATTGTCAACAATTATTTTGCAAATGTTGCCATGAATGCTAAGGTATTGTAGGAGGGCACGGCGAAATTCGGTTCAGGTGCGACCGTTGATTTTGATCGCCTGGGCAAATTTTGTAAATTTGTCAATTATAGTTAGGAATAGCTGACCCTTTAGACTATAGAACACATCAATGTGTACTATTTCGTTCGGTTTATTGAGCGTTTCTGAAATTTTGTATTTTATTTTTAGTGGGTTTCTTTCATATTTTTCTAACGAACATACCTCACAATTGTTTATAAGTTGAGTTACCCTAAGTTTTAATTTAGGGTTATAGATTGCAAGTTTTAGCTCTTTAAACACTTCATCAATACCTCTATGGTTGTTTCGTAAGTGTTCCTTCTTGATCAACTCATATAACTTAGTTTCGTCAGTAATGTCTTCTAAGCACGTATGGAAACGTATCACTCTGAAGTTCTTATTGTTAGAAAAGTGGTTGGTGTATATGGTTTCTAAGGTTTTGAAAAAAGAGTCATCTTTGATTAAAACGGCGTTTAACGTTTTACCGTTAAAATGATTTTTCAGTAAGGTAATAACAGTTGCTTCGTCTAGTGACTTTATATATGTTACCGTTCGGGTTTTATCGAATATGGCCTGTTTTTTCATTTTTAATGACCCTGTATTTTATTTGTTTATTATAATTTGTGTTTTAAAAACGTTAAGGGCTGAAGTTGTATCGGGTATGACAGGATTTTCTGTTAATAAATTTAATTCCGGGTTTGGTATTCGGGAAAGCGTATCGGCGTAGCTATTCTCTTTTCCTTTCTTGTATATAATTTGGTAATCAAATTCGGACAATTTTAATCGCCCTCTGATGAGTTTCGAATTGGGTTCCTTAATCGAGAACAGCCAAGTTAGTGGTTTATGGTCTGTTTCAATTATGAATTTACGGCCAAAGAGGTATGGGCGGAAGTATTTCGTAGCCCATACTATTGCTAAGCATTCCTTTTCTATAGTGCTATAATTTATTTCGTGCTCGTTAAGTGTGCGGCTAGCATAGCACACTGGGTGATCTTCCTGAGAGAGCACAGCACCGAGTGCATATTGATTATCGTCAGTAGTTAAGGTGAAGGGTTTTTGAAAATCAGGGTAGCGAAGAATGGGGTCATTTTTTAGTTTAATTTAGCTCCTTTCTTTAGGAATTTTGTCATTGGCTTCGCGATTTTAGAGTAGTCTCGGATGAATTTACGGTAGTATCCGGTGAGACCTAAGAACTGTTTTATTTCTTTGGCTGTTTTGGGAATAGAGAAATCCTTAACGCAGGCTATCTTTTTAGGGTTAGGTTTAATACCATTCTGCGTTACGATATGCACCAGAAACTCAGTTTCCTTCTTCAAAAATTCGGACTTATCGAGCTGGACTTTGAGCTTGACATCTCGTAGTCTTTTGAATATTTTTTCGGGGGAATCTAGATGCTCGTGCAGCGACATGGAAAATATAATAATATCATCGAGATATACTAAACATATCATAGCACATCATACATTAAGCGTTGGAAAGTTGCTGGGGCTGTTTTAAGCCCGAATGGCATACGGAGAAATTCGTAGTGGCCGTTCTCAATACTAAACGCTGTTTTGTGGACATCTGACTCTTGGATTTCAATCTGATGAAATCCTTTGGCCAGATCCAAAGTTGTAAAGTATTGGCACTTTCCTAGCTTGTCAAGTATTTCGTCGATATTCGGTATCGGATATTTGTCGTCGATCGTAACTTCGTTAAGTTTACGATAATCGATGACAAGTCTCCATTTTGCTTTGCCACTGGCATCGGCCTTCTAGGCACGATCCATATGGGTGCGGAATACGGCGAGTTACTCGGTCTGATGATATTATTAGCTAGCATCTCTTGGATCTGCTTTTGCACTTCATCTTTATGTATGTAGGGATATCGATACGTTTTACACTGTATCGGAATATCGTTCGTCATGCGTATTCTATGTTTTATCGCACTAGTGAATGACAAATTGGCGTTTTCTTGATGAAATACTTTGGCGTATTTTTTTACTAATTTTGTTAACCCGTTCCGTTCTTCGGAATTTAAGTGTTCGATCGTCAATTGATCGAGAAGGGGTTCATTTTCATTCGTTTCCAGAATGCAAAAGTTTTTCTTGTCGACTATTTCGACCTGTAACGGTTGGGAGGAAGTTAGTTTTAGATTTTTGTCTACGAGAAAGACCTGTGCTTTAATTTGGAAGTTTTCAATATTATAAATTACTTCTTTCACTACGTACGAGTTATCTTTAGCTCGTAATTCGTGGAGGTGTCCAAGACCTTCTTTATATTTTACAGGAAAACTCATTTCGATAGTCGCTTCGCTATCTTTATTACGCGAGTCGAAATTCAATTTTAATGTATTTTTTCCCGAGGTGAAAACCTTATTTTTGTAGTCTATAGTGGCTTCCAATTTACTCAATATATTATTGCCTATCAAACCATGATAGTCTGAGTGGAATTGGCATATTAGTAACTCTATTTTTTGTGAGGGGTCACCTAATTCTTCGAACAAAGGTATCACTGCTTTTTTGTGTATTTGTACAGTGTGGTTGAGGGTTTTTATGTTGAGGGTGACGCGACTCTTTTGTCTCGTCAGTGTTTGGAGTCAAGCGTTTCGCTCAACTCGTGGTAAAGAATTCTCTTAAGTGTTTCACTTAAGTGAGATTTGAATGGTTGCTGCTGGTTCTTGTACCAGAACAACTACGATAATTACGTGAGGCGCAGTGAAAGAACGTTTAAGAACGACTCTACTTTATTTTTAAAAACCTGGCCTTAAATAGCCTTATAATTACAAATACAAATATAATCAATAATAAAACAACAATACAAATTACAATCAATAATAGCTAAAATAATGAGGTCAATAAATTTTTTGCTGTTTGCCTAATATTGCACACTATGCACATTTACCCCGGGAGCCGGTACGACGACGTCGCGATTGTTTTTTGTGGTGTCGTGTGTCGCGCCCGGTGCGCCCCTTTTGCTGATGCAAAATGTTCTCGGGGCAATGTACTGAGTGTGTTTATTGGGGACGCAGTGGATGACCTGAGTGCACATGAGCATTTGCATGTCATGCGCATTCCAGAGATCCAACAGGGTTCCGGTAAGTTTTCTATCCACTTGGGGTGGCAAAGATTCGGGTTAATAATCGAGTGGGTTGCCCCAGTATCGATTATGAATTTAAGGGGAATAGTTTTGGACTTAAAAATTAGATAGGGTATGCTGGCTCCTGATTGAAAATTTTGGGCTATGGTTGCTGGAGTTCCTGAAGTAGGTACTCGGAATTGCTCTGTTGTTATTTGATTGGGTATGTGCCAGGTCTACTTCCATAGGTTCCGGTCTATTGTTAATACTAGTATTGTTATTGTAATTATTATTATTATTAAACCTTGGGTTATTGAAGTTGTTAGAATTTTGATTATAATGATTATTATTCTGGTTAGATCTGAAATTTGTACAATTCTGGTTATATCTAGGATAATTGCTTGCATAATTATTATTAGAATTTGTTGGGTAGTTATTATTATTATTATAATTTGTAGGATTATAGTATGCCGCATTATTAGAATTACTATTCGGAAATGAATTCCGTGTCGAAAACTGGGATTGTCTGTTGCTTGAGTTACCTGCTGAAGTAAATGGCCTTCTGGAATTATTTGTGTTATTGTTACTAGTATGGGCATTTTGCCTCTCGTTGTGGTGTCTATTAGGTCGAGGTCCCTGTTCGCTTCTATTAGTTTTCGATAGATTTCTATTATTATTTTCAAACGGGTTGAAAAAATCGTGTCCCGATTTATAAAGGAAGTTCATTGCGCTTTCTAAGTCCGGTGGTGCTCTACAGTAAAGGAGAGACTTCATGGGTTCTGGTATTTTATTTTTAAAGATGTGTAACGCTGAATTAGTATTTGCCTTTAAAATGAGCGAGAGGTTTTGCGAGTCCAAATTGTTTTCTTGGCTGGTTTTTATGTTGAGACGTCTGAGAACTGCTCTGATTTCATTATAAAAATTTTGACTAGTTGTTTTGAAGGTTACACTTCTCAACTCATCGAAAAGTTGATCAGCAGATTTTCTATCTCCGAAATTGTTGTTAAGTAAGGCTTTCATTTCTGCCCATGATTTTATATGGTAATTGATCTCGATCACCTCTCGAGCTCTTCCTTTTAATTTCGACTTGATGGTATCTGAGAAGACTAATTGCGATAATTCATCGTAGCCTTGTAAGATGGGGTGATTTCTGTCAATCAGGTCTATAAAATTCTGTATAGTTAGGGTTGCCGTCGAATTCAGGTAATTTATTTAAATATTTCATAGGATTTATGGTTATTGAAGGAGGGTTTGCGCGAAGAGGGTTTGAGGGAGGATCTGTGCACAGAGAAAAGTTTATTATAAAAATTACTATGGAGCTATTGTAACTGCGGATCAGTCAGGACACCATTTAAATATTATTATATTTTATTATAATTTGTACAATAGACATTATTATTTTTACTACAGGTCCATTGTAATTTTTAAATTACTATGGCACCATTGTAAAAATTTCTTGATGCGTATATTCTTCAGGGCTTTTCACTTATGACCGCACAAAGTATAATTTACATTGTACCATTGTAAATTTTATTTTAACCTTCAGCTGTTCCCGCATTACAATGGGTTATAGTAAAAACTACAAGATTTCCCTGGTAAAATTTACTTTAAACTTTTCTCCGTGTGTTAATCGCGTTTATTCTACTCCGCATATTCTCCAAAGAAGCTCTCAAATTATCGCCTAACCTATTTAAATCGTTTTCTTCGGCCATTGTGTTATATATGTCTTTATTTAAGATTTGGGAAAATTTTAATCTCCTTTTACACTTTTGGTTTACACACTAACGCACTAGTTGAAATCTTTTGTTCTCAAGGGTATTTACATTTGTTGATTAGTTGGTTTATAGTTCGTGTCACTGCTACTTAATTTATATGTTTCAATTAAAAACTATGCTACTGTATCCCTAGTACAAATACAAATACAAAAAGAAAGAAATTTACTTGGAACGGTAGTATCGGCAGCGTCTAAGGTGGTCCTTTCGGCAGATGAGTCGTCGGGGCACTTTCCAAGGGCAGCTTGTGGGCACTTGACACAGGGTTGTCACGGCACAGCATGAGATGCTCGGTACGGCACAGCACGGGATGCTCGGTACGGCACAGCACGGGATGCTCGGTACGGCACAGCACGGGATGCTCGTTAAGGCACAGCACAATTTTTTTTTCTCCTATCGTTTAATTGGCGATCCTCTCCGAATTTGTTATTTATCGCGAATCTTTTCGCGAGTGTTCGATTGCGCATAAAGTATTAAAATACGCGTGTGTGTTTATTTTCGGCCGCACTTTCCTGCACTTAACCTCCACGAGAATACACTTGTGGTGCTCCTTGCAGAATCGCAGAATTTACGGCACTCCTCAAGTGAATCTTCACCAGGAATATAACAATAGTGTTTAAAAAGCACTTCTGGACACTATCCACTACGAACTTAAGAGGGTAGTACACTTCTTAAGGCCTTTTTTTAAAGATTATTTTTTTTATTATTAACTTTATTTTGATCTTGCAAACTTTTTATATATGATACAACTAACATTCAAGAATATAATTTTTTCTTCATAGGGCCCTAATATGGCTGCCTGAAGGTGACCCCTTTTTAATCTGGCCGACATGATATCTCGACTCTGGAACGTCTGAAACAAAAAATTCAAAGTGCATATTAAAATATAGATCAGTCGCTATCGCTCGAACTAGGATAACAAATTTTGGTAAAAAAGAAACAAAATGGCGGACTTTTTAATTTTTCGGTCATTTTTTTTTGCAAAAAATTGTTTAAAAAAAGGGTTAAACATTAACCGATTTTCAAAATCCTAGTTCGGGCGAGAACTACACATGTATAGAGTATCCCATAAAAATTTGAGCCTGATCAGACCAATAGTTTCTTCAAAATCATGTCGGCCAGGTCAAAAAACGTGGTTTTGAGAAAAACGCGTTTAAAGTTTTTTTTCTGTGCTGTGCGCCGCTCGGTAACTATGTATTGTATCTCTATTTATATATACTTCTCGGTCTTTCCGACCTATATAATATAATTTTTACTATCTCTGGAGGTATATATTACACGAATTTGATGTTTTTAGAAAATCGATTTTTTCAAAAAAAAAAAAGAAGTGTACTACCCTAAGTACTTGCTAAGTAATTTTAAGGAAAAACTCTAAAAATTTCGCGGACTGATTATAACAAACGTGGCTGTCACTTAGCAGATCATTGCCATTGTAATTTCAATGAGTACTTTAGGAAACACAACAGTCTCATTCATTATGCCCAGCAAGGATATATGTAGAGGTCCTACCTACATAACTTTCAGGTTGTATAATACTAATATGGAATTTATAGCCACAAAATAGCCTAGGAAACATCATCTTGATTTTGAAAGAACTCATCAGTGATATGCCACTCAATATGGTACTCAATTATTTTCCTCTCTGTATTTTATAACCTATAACCATCGCACGATTTAAACGAATCGATAGACACCTCATTGATTAAAATCCATCTAGCCGTTGGGATGCTTCGAAGGTATAACGAATCCTACATACATACATACATACCTAGACACGCGTGAAAAAAAAAAAACCCTGTCTTTGCTATCGTGCAGTCGCGTAAAAATTGAGTGAATTGAACAGAAACCTCTAAAAATCATTTTTAGAAAGCAACTTTAGTTTAGATGCTGCCGCTAAGTTTTTGCCAAGCTTACATTGTTCTCATACACACATGTCTTACATATATTCTTTAACATCAATAATTTATCATTATTACAGAGTCAATAGACTTGTATTATAATATTATTGTGAATTTGTACTCATCAATCGTCGTATAATTAGCATGTTCCTCGAATACTTTTAATCCTTCTTGTTTTTTAACTTGCTTTTGAGCTACTTTGAATGTTTTATATATGCGTTTTCTTAATTGCTATCAGATTTCTTTCTGCGAGTAATTTTGTTCATTTAAAGTATATTCAGTTAATACGTGATTGTACCAAAGTTTTTTTTTTAAAACCTTATCTTGTGAAAGTTTTACAGATATAAGCCGCTTAGTTTTGAAAGCGGTGTAAGTTCACTTGTTGAGAACATTGCATTAGGATAACCTACACATTATGATTTAACTGGAAAAGTTTAAAAGTATGTGTTAAAAAAGTGGACTTATATTGTAGTATACCACTTTCAAAAATAACCGCTGGTAAATTAATGTTTTTCAATTATTCTAAATGTTCTATAAATTGCAATTCTTTTTTGGCTCCAATATTCATTATCAAATTATTCGTAAAAATTGCTTTTGCTGTTTCTTTAGAACGTGTTAGTAATAGGTCCATATAATAATTTATTTGAGAAGATGTAACCTTCTTACTGTTTTCTATTATATTTTAAGTCAATTAGTTTAATTACCATTTATTTATTCTAATACATATATTGTGTTATTTTTGTTCTCCCCAAAGAAATGTTTACATTTATTTTAAAAGCTCTCTAATCCTAGAGTATTAAGACATTATTATTATTTCACTTATAAATTGAAACCTTTTCCTAAAATTTGAATCAATTATCTTTGTAATATGTTCTTAAGTTAATAATAAATATAACGTAAACCAAGACATATATTCGGTAATATGTCTTGGTTTACGTTATATTTTATATGACCTCTTGTTATTTTATATTCGGTTATATTAATTAAATACATATATTATTTTGCTAACGTTTTTTTATATATTTTCCCCTTTCCTGCTTTTATTTTTATTGAACTATTTATTAGAACCTTGTATTGCTGTTGCTAAATTAGGAATTATGCATAGCCTCTGTTGTGTTAAAATCTTGTTATTACAAAAAATAGACTCGCCTCCAAAAAAGTATTAAATAATTTTACTTAAAAATACGTTGCTACTACTTTCAGTATCAAATCTTACGATTTTACCAAATGTTTGAAAACAGCCCGTAAACTTGGCAGATATTAACCCAGTCACTCAGTAACGATGACAACTAGTTTGTACTGTGTATTCCTGCCCATCCGGGCATTTTATACGTATCCATTAGGGTGCTTTTTTCTTCTCGACTTTTTTTTTCTAGTCCCACATCGAAATTTTGTGGGAAATGCCTAAACAAAAATTCCCTGAAAATTGGAGGCCTTAATATTAATATTAAGTACTAGACCAAGGCGTATAAAGATTTCCCGTATAAAATACACGTAAACTTTGATTTTTTTTTCTTCAAAAATCTAAAGCTCAGAGGCATTTTATGGTATAATCTTGGTCAATGATAGGGTTTCTTCAGAATTGAATGCTCTACAAAAGTGTCTGTCGAAAATTAAATTGGTCTGCGTATTGGCTGAACGGTAGCTTACTCTAAATTTCCTATGAACTACTTTGCTACATAGTAACTGTTATATACTCAATACTGTCAATATTGTCTCTTCTCATTTTATTGTATAACCAGTCTTCTCTGAACTGCGAACCAAGGAGGTTAAATAAAGAATTTTACTAAAGAACGTCCGGTCTATCATTCTATATTTCAAATCTGGTGCCGAAACCCGGGAAGGATGAATCGGGATCTAAGAACACCTTAAATCGGGAACTAGTGAAGAGAGCTTAGTTTCGAGAAAGTCTTAACGGAACGAAAAGTTGATAGACGCAAATTTTAACGAAAAGTAAATTGTTAAAGTAGAGAAGAATCAATAACGGGATCGAAATGAAAATCGCGTCGCGAACAACTATCCGTGGTCATGTTACCAAATTAACAAATAATATTGCTGAATATCTGGGATCTCTCCAGATTCCTGAAGACTCAGATAAGCTGGAGGAGATCGACGAGGAATTGTCTGTGTTATTGGAACGCTTATCTACGGCCCACGATAACCTTCAAAAGGCGAATGAAGCGGTGCGCTCCTCAATTAAGGAAGAGGACTTCGAAACGGAGGCCAGAGCTACCGCGGAGTATTCGAATAAGGCCATATCAGCAATAGCGAGACTTAAATCGCGCTTAAAGAAGGTAAAGAGAGTTCAAGACCGTCTAGCTTCATCACACCCATATAACGGAGATGATACAGTTATCCAAGCCCATAGCTCGCGAGATCGGAGCACGCCTGCTTATGCTACTAAGCTCCAAAAACTCCAATTAAGAAAATTTTCAGGAGATTTCAAAGGCTGGATACCATTTTGGGAACAATTTAGGACTATGGTCCACGAGAATAGTTCGTTGTCAGCAGTTGATAAATTCAACTATCTCGAAGCTGCATTAACGGGAAAGGCAGCTGAAAGTATTAGTGGATTCACTCCGTCAGAATCCTGTTACAAGAGCGCAATAGCACTGCTGAAAGAAGAGTATGGTCATCCTGCTAAAATTATCGACAACGCAATGCAAGGTTTGTTATCTCTTAAATCTGTTACTCATAAATCTGACGCGATTGGATTAAGAAAGCTATATAATTCAGTAGTGGCTGCCACACGCTCTTTAAAACACCTTGGTATATCATCTTCAAATTATTTTTTAATGTTAAGGGGCATTCTACTGCGCTATTTGCCGAGTGAACTAAGAGTCGAATTTTACCGCTATGCCGACGACACGGATGAAGCGGAAGAATCGCACACCAAGAAAATGATAGCGCTGAGAGCGATTCGATTTCGGTGGCTACTGCTTCATCGTCGTTAAGCTGTGTTGGTGACCAAGCAGTTAAATCCATACTGAAATTTCTAAAGAGAGAGGTCGAGTCTTTAGAAAAGGCAGCAGAGTCAAAACCTACAGTAAGTCCTCCCAAAAATAACCTAAAGCCTATAAGAACAGCTGTGGGTCTATTCACTAGTGTTGCCGACAATCGCTGCTTTTTCTGCAAGTCTACAGAACACGGTGTTACCGAGTGCCTCTCCTCGAAATCGCTTAGTGAACGAAAAGCCCTACTCAAACAGGATGGGCGATGTTTTAGGTGTTGCAAACGAGGGCATAATTCGAAAAATTGCAAAGCGAAGAATTTATTTTGCAAAAAATGCAAGAGTCGGCATGCCACAAGCGTATGCGATCCTAGTTATATACCCAAAGGGCAAGCTCAGAGTGATAAGTGCGAAAAGACCAACACAAGCCTAGCTAACGAAACGGTAACTCCTCAGAATACCTTAAATCTGCATGCAGCCGCTCAAAAATCCAATGACGTCTATTTACAAACGGCTCGTGTGTTCGCCACAAGCGATCACTCCTCTAAATTTAAATCTTTGTTCGTCCGGATTATAATTGACGGTGGAAGTCAACTTACTTTCATAAAGGAGAGCATATCTAGAAAACTAAATTTACCTAAAGTCGGAGTGTGCAGTTTAAGCGTTATCCCTTTTGGCAGTACAGCTCAAAATTCAAGTAAAACTTACAACCGAGTGAGAGTAACACTCATTAGCCAGTATGATAACAATGCAAAGATTCAGTTGGATGCGTTGGAGGTGCCAGACATTTGTGCGGATGTAATTCCGCCGCCTAAATCATCGAATGCATTGTGCGCGCATATGAAGCTAGCTGATTCTCAAGTGGAATGCGGCGAGATCGAAGGCGGAATAAGTATGCTTATTGGAGGGGATACGTACTGGGAAGTAGTGACAGGCACAATTCAGCGTTTATCGAAAGGTCTAGTGGCGGTTGAGACAATTTTCGGGTGGACATTTCAAGGTACTTCTGTTGACCATTCCCCAATTGTTAGTACGAATCGGGTCACATCTCTTAACGTGTGCGTGTGCGAGGAAAACATTACAAAATTCTGGGACTTAGACCTTCTAGGCATTACCTGTAACGAAAGGAGGGACTATGGTGCGGAAATTGATATTAAAAAGGTTAACGGTCGCTATTCAGTCACTCTTCCATGGAAGAACAATTCGTCGGAACTTTGTGATAATAAAGCCATAGCCCTGTCTCGTTTGTTTACCTTGGTTAGACGTTTAATTCGCGATGGTAAATTAGAACAATACGACGCGAGTATGCGAGAAATGATCAAAAACGGTTTCGCTGAAAAGGTTTCAGATGACAGCATTGGTAATCGCGTGTGTTATTTGCCTCACCGAGCCGTATATCGCGACGATAAAGAGACTGCTAAATTGAGGATAGTCTTCGACGCATCGGCGCGAGCTCCAAATAAGTTGTCCTTAAACGATTGTCTAGAAGTTGGGGAAAACTTCCTTCCTGATATCCTGAAAATATTACTACAATTCCGTTGTGGGGCTATAGCCTTGATCGCCGACATTGAAAAGGCTTTGTTGCAGATCTTATTAAACCCAGCTGATAGGAACAGTCATCGGTTCCTATGGTTTTCAGAAAAGGTGAGCACCAGTGCGGAGCTTCCTGCAATTGCATCGTTTAGAATGACGCTAGTGACATTTGGGGTTACTTGCAGTCCGTTTCTCTTGGATATAACTATTGGGAAAATGATTCATGATAGCAAAGAACTATATCCAGAAAGTGCATCGAAAATCGAGAATTCCTTGTATATGGATGATTTGATCTTGAGCTGCAAGGATGAGTCGGAAGCTATCAGGATTTATAAGGAAGGACGCGCAATATTTGAAAGTGGCGGTATGAATCTGCGTAAATGGGCCTCAAATGACGAACGTGTGCGACTTCAAATCAACGCATCAGATTCTCAAATAAAAAAGGTCTTGGGACAACTCTGGTCCCTTTCCTCTGATGAGCTTTTGATCGACTTGGACAGCTTGAAGAATGAAGTAGAAACGTGCTCATTATCGCCAACGAAACGAAAGGTACTTAAGTTGATTTCAAAGGTATTTGATCCCTTGGGAATTCTAGGTCCATGGGTTGTTAGACTTAAAATTATATTCCAAGATCTTTGGCGGAAGCATTACAGCTGGGACGATGAGCTACCTACCGACATGAAGAAACTCATTTGCAAGTGGTGCTGCAATATTGACGAACTGGCAGTGTTGGCAATTCCAAGATGCATACTCAGTGCTCAAGAAACAACTTGTCGTGAACTGCACGTGTTTGCTGATGCTAGTCCACAAGCTTATGGTGTTGTAGCATTTTTGCGAGAAATATTGCTTAATGGGGAAATAACCACTCACTTCATGTGCTCTAAAAACAGAATAGCACCTCTAAAAGGCGATCCTTCAAACGAACTCACATTACCCAAACTTGAATTAACCGCCTGTTTACTTGCAGCCCGCTTATTTGCTTATCTACGAAAGAACCTAAGTGTAAAGTTTGATAAGGAATTCTTATGGACCGACTCCAAAATTGCCCTTTTTTGGATTATCAATTCCAAGCGACGGAATGTACCATACATCGACAATCGAGTGAAAGAGATAAGATTACTCTCTAATATTGATCTTTGGAATTACTGCCCAGGATTGGATAACCCGGCGGATCTAGTTACAAGAGGCCTGCGCGCGAACGGTCTTTCTAAATCAACACTCTGGCGGAACGGACCGAATTGGCTGAAGGAAGACATTAGCAGTTGGCCAATTGTCATTACAGAAGAGGAATCCGCAATATTATCGCTCATGGTTGAGCAAGAAGCAGAAAATTCATCTGAGAACGAATCTGCAATTCTTGATCCAGAAATATATAGTTCTTGGAAACGACTCATACGTGTAACCGCATTTACTCTACGAGCAGCTGAAAAATTTAGGCGGCAGCCTTCGCTAGTAGACGGCTTAACAGCAGAGGAAATTCAACGAGCTTCTAATTCCAGAATCTTAACACTTAATCCCATTTTAGATGAAAAATCTGGATTGCTTAAAGTAGAAAGCCGCCTGCAATTTCTATCTGCGGAGGACAATGTGATTCAGCCTATTATCTTACCGAAATGCTATGTAACGAAACTAATTATCACGGACATGCATGAAAACCTATTTCATTCGGGCGCAGCGGCGGTTTTAACGCGTCTTCGTGACAAATATTGGATAATACGCGGTCGCCAATTGGCGCGCTCAATTATTAAGGCATGCTATTTATGCAAGGTCTTAAGAGGTAAATCGATATCACAGCCCTTTGCACCATTACCCAGAGACCGAATTCATTTGTCAAGGCCGTTTGAGGTTACTGGCATGGATTTCGCAGGACCTTTATACATAGTTGAAGAAACGAAGCGGAGGAAAGTCTACATCTTATTATTCACCTGTGCGGTGTGAAAAGGAGAACCAGCCACATTCACTTAATGCTAAGGAGCTGCGAAAAAATTGGAAGGAACGCCTAAAAGCAACATCTACCTTTAAGAAGCGATGGTACAAGGAATACGTCTTACAATTGAGGACATTACATCACAGCAATCCGCGAAATTCAGCGGAATTGACCGTAGGGGACGTCGTTTTGCTACAAGATCCTGCTTTACCACGAACACTATGGCATTTAGCTCTCGTCGAGGAGGTTTTTCTGTCAGCCTGTCAGATAAAATTAGCGAATGGATCCAAACTCAGAAGGCCAGTTCAACTTCTTTATCCTCTGGAAATAACGTCTAATTCAGGCCGGCCGGAAGATGTCGAAAATTAAATTGGTCTGCGTATTGGCTGAACGGTAGCTTACTCTAAATTTCCTATGAACTACTTTGCTACATAGTAACTGTTATAGGGGAGAAGTGGCATGAAGGAGCCAGGTTTTGAAAGAGCCACTTACATTATTTTGGTAGTTTAGTAACGGATTTGGTTGGTAATTTTATTTTTAAGTGGCACCAATGATTTCCCGTCACCCACAAACATTTGACAGTTCGCCGAAAGCAACGGACGCCGGCACATTGAGTCAAAGTTTTTGGTACCAAAAAGTAAGTATTTTGCTTCATTTAACTTGTTTTTTGGTATTTTATTGTAAACAAATATAGGCAAATGGATTGTAGATTGAGTTTGTACATATATTTGAGTTTGCAGCTGCGTAAAAACTGAGTCGCAAAAGTTTTGATATTGTTGTTATTTTGAGGGTTATACAGGGTGTTCAGAGGTAAGAGGTCAATACTGCAGGGGGTGAAAGGTCAGACCGAGACAAGCAAAAAATCGTATGGGTGGGGGGGGGCATCTCGCACCGTTTGGCAGTTACAGGGTGATTCGTAAATCAGGATTTTGCCTTATATGGGAACCGCTCTTGTATTTTTATCTTTTTTTCTACGCATCGCAGCGGCCCCAAACTGATTTCAAAAAATCACTATGTGGAAGCCCTTTCCAAAAAAGTTTACACCAACCCTCTATCCCCAACCCCTTGGCCACAATCCCCCCTGGAAATTGAAAAAATTAACTTTTATTTCACGATTTTTCACCTTTCGCCCCACTTTTCTCCGAAATTCATGTTATTAACATACCTACTTTTTATTTTTTTTAAGTTGCCTATCTAATTACCTTTCCAAAAAGGTGCAACATGCCCAGGTACAAAGGGGTTGCAAAAGTCCTGAAATTAAAACATACTCACAGGAACCTAATTACTTTATTGCACCATAATGGAAAAAGTCGTTAAGTAAACAATTTTTATGACAGCAAGTTCGGAAATGTTTGTTTAGGAAACAGAGGTAGTACATTTTTATTATTTCAGCAAAACAGTAATAAAATAATAAATGTAATCTCGTTAAATAGCGTTATTAGTTTATTATATCCAGCATTGACTCTTAAGTATCCTGACGCTCCGTTTCTAATACCTCCTATGAATTATGGTATAAAAATGGGTAAGTTTGAAAGGACATTGACTACAGTTGAAGAAGGAAGTGAAAAGAACGGGTGTTTAATAGAAAAAATTAAGATAAAATGGCAGAATTCAGTGTTGAAGAGTCTGCCGATATAATTTACGTGTACGGTTTAGTAGATGGAAGTGATAGTAAGGCCGTACGAGAATACCAAAGGAGATTCCCGAATCGGCATGTACCCAAAAGAAAGGTATTTTCAAGGGCTTTCAGAAGGTTAAAAGAAACCGGAAGTGTAACCGCCCCCAGAGCAGAAACGCGAGCAGGAAAATCGGCCGATTCAGCGGACCCTGACCAACAAATCCTCAACATCGTCAGGAACAGCCCTGTAATAAGCATCAGGCAGGTCGCACGAAGGTCAGGATTGTCTTCAGGGAGAGTTTGGACCGTTGTGAACCGAGAGGGACTACATCCATACCACCATATCCCGGTCCAAGCACTACAGGAAGGAGATTCCGAAAGACGATTGCAATTTGCACTTGGCTGTTCGAGTCTGACATAAAAAACAGAAGGTTTCTAGACCGAATTCTGTGGACGGATGAATCGCAATTCACCCGGGATGGCATCACAAACTTCCACAACCTCCACACCTGGTCAGATGTGAACCCACATAGGACAAGGTGTCGGTCCTTCCAGCAAAGATTTAGTGTCAATATCTGGGCTGGCATCATCGGCAACCAGTTGATAGTACCCTTCATCTTGCCCCAAGTGCTGAATAGTCAGCTATACTCGGACTTTTTGGAGAATACCCTTCCGGATCTGTTGAAGGACATCCCCCTGGCCTCCAGAAGCGCAATTTATTTACAGCTCGACGGAGCACCTGCGCATACTGGGAACATTGTTAGGGCAAGGTTGAATGAACATTACTCAGAGCGCTGGATTGGACGAGGTGGACCGATTCTTTGGCCTGCTAGGTCACCGGACCTTACCCCACTGGACTTTTTCTTATGGGGAATGATGAAAGATGAAGTTTACTCAAGACCAATTAACACCAGGGAAGAATTAGTTACCAGGATTGGGACTGCAGCCACGAAAATACGGGAGAGACTGGCTACCATAGACCTCAAACGTGAAATAAAACGAAGGCTACTTGCATGAATCGAAACTAGCGGAGAACATTTTGAACAGCTTTTAAAGGACATACGTTTTAATTGTAATTAGTTTTTAAGCGAACAAAATGTATTTTTTAGTAAACTTAAGTATAATTTCCTAAAAATTCGAATTATCATGATATTCTGTAAAAGGATTTTTGTAAATAAATTTTCGTATCCTTTTCCTACCTGGGCATGTTGCACCTTTTTGGAAAGGTAATTAGATAGGCAACTTAAAAAAAATAAAAAGTAGGTATGTTAATAACATGAATTTCGGAGAAAAGTGGGGCGAAAGGAGAAAAATCGTGAAATAAAAGTTAATTTTTTCAACTTCCAGGGGGGATTGTGGCCAAGGGGTTGGGGATAGGGGGGTGGTGTAAACTTTTTTGGAAAGGGCTTCCACATAGTGATTTTTTGAAATCAGTTTCGGGCCGCTGCGATGCGTAGAAAAAAAGATAAAAATACAAGAGCGGTTCCCATATAAGGCAAAATCCTGATTTACGAATCACCCTGTAACTGCCAAACGGTGCGAGATGCCCCCCGCCCCCCCCCCCCCATACGATTTTTTGCTTGTCTCGGTCTGATCTTTCATCCCCTGCAGTATTGACCTCTTACCTCTGAACACCCTGTATATTTTAAAGAATAAGTTATGAAACAGCCGGGTGAATGGGTCTTAAAAGAGCTGGCTTGATGATATTTTTACTCAAAAAGGATCAATTCTACGAATAAATTTTACATGGTAAAAAGTGTTTATAATCAGCCAAAGAACACGTGTGAATTTTTTCAGAATTTTTTGGGACATTTTTGGATTTTTCAAAAATTGGCCAAATCCAAAAAACCAAAAATAGTCCAAACAATTCTGAAAAAAATTTACATGTTTTCCTTTGAAGGAAGCACTTTTTGTCATATAAATTTTTTTTGTAAAGTTGATCCTTTTCCTGTAAAAAAATCGCGAAGGTTTTTATTACATTGCTGTACAAAATGGCCATTTTGCAAAAACCAAAGCGAAAAAAAAAATTCAAAGCCATGGTTTGAGAAAGTGTATACATTCGGACCGTGATTTCTGGTGGTTATATGATCATTTTTGCATAATTTTCACAATTACACTTTATAATACAGACTGGCTCTTTCATAACTTTTAGTAGCTCTTTCAATACCGAAATGTTATGAAAGAGCCAAAAGACACATCTTTTAAAAATGAAAATTTTGTTGATTTTTTTATAGTATTTAAGGTTTTTTCCTATGAAATTACCTACTTTAATAAATGAATAATAATTGAAGAAAAAAAAATCATCATTTCTTTCATTAAAAGTATATATTTTTGCTCCGTTTAGTAAACTGGCTCTTTCATGCCACTTCTCCCCTATACTCAATACTGTCAATATTGTCTCTTCTCATTTTATTGTATAACCAGTCTTCTCTGAACTGCGAACCAAGGAGGTTAAATAAAGAATTTTACTAAAGAACGTCCGGTCTATCATTCCATATTTCAAAGTGTCCATTGTAGCGTAACCCTAACTCCCACCAGCGAGGTAGTACGGGTCACTAACCCAATTTTTTCATCAAATTCTCGTTTTTTTGCCCCTATCTTGTAAATAACAAGAGCTACAGAAAAAATGTAAATAGCAAACATGTAGGAAATTCAATTATCTCCAAAAAGTTCTAGAACACCAAATCGCGAACATCGATATTTCTTGAGATATTGGGCTTTGAAGTTGAGGTAGTGTGGAATTTTAATAGATTATTGAGCTAAATTGTAGAAACATTTGGATTTGGTGTTCTAGAACTTTTGACCAAGATTATACCATAAAATGCCTCTGAGCTGTAGAGTTTTGAAGAAAAATATCAAAGTTTACGTGTATTTTATACAGGAAATCTTTATGCGCCTTTATTAATATTAAGGGCTCCAATTTTCAGGGAATTTTTGTTTAGGTATTTCCCATGAAATTTCGAGATGGGACTGAAAAAAAACATAGTCGCGAAATAAAAAGCACCCTAATATCCATGTACCCTTCGACAAGCATACGTAGTGATGAGCAAAACAAAACCAAGGCCAATACTAGCAAGCTTATGATAGTCTTGGTATTGGTCTCCAGTGCAAACTCAGTCTTGATCTTGCATCAGTAGACTTACAATTAATCTTGGCTTTGGTCTCGTCTGTCAACTCTTGGTATCGTTTGCAAGATTCTTGCGGGTTTAGATTTCCACACTTAAATATTTTGGATAACTTATTTACTCGTATTTAGTAGATTCTTATAAGCGAGTTAATTACTTTCAGCTTTTTACTCAGCTTAAGCAGTCATAAGAAAAAATAAAAATTATGGAAAATGATAAAGTTTATTGTACCTAAACTACGTAATACGGTCCATGAGTTCTTAGCCTCATAGAGTAAATGGAGTGCGTTCGAAAAAATCTTCATGTTCGTAACAGTGAAAAATCTCAACAAGCTCTATACAAGTGTCAAGTTGCTACTATAACCCGTTTAATTGTAACAAAGCAAAAAAACCTTTTTTAAAAAAAGCTTTTATTTAAATGCTCTAAAAAGAAGAAAATAACATTTTCCTTTAAAATTTTAACTATCAACTTATAGCCTCATTATACACAATTTATATGATCATAAAAGCTTGTCGCGAGGTTTGCGTAAGTACCTATAAGTATTTAATTAAACTGAAATTAAAAAAAAATTAAACTTAGCAGATTAAGTTACTCAATTAAATAGGTACTAGTTTATTTACACAAGTAAATCGCGCGACAAGCTTTTATGATCATATAAATTGTGTATAATGAGGCTATAAGTTGATAGTTAAAACTTTAAAGGAACATTTTATTTTCTTCTTTTTAGAGCATTTAAATAAAGGCTTTTTTTAAAAAAAGGTTTTTTGCTTTTAATTTATTTTTTACTTTTTAGTTATCGCTGGCTAGGTTTCTGAGTCTGTTCATCTCATTCAACGCATCAATGTTGCAAGGTCGTTTGCCGATTAATTTCGAACAGTCTAGCTCTTCAATAACATAAATTTCATAAGGGCATTGAAACGATACATGAAATGTCTACTTACCTTGACTTGGGTGTTTGGAAAAATGCGCCACTTATTTCAGCTTGGAGCTTACTTGTGCCTGACGAAACACAGTTCCGGGTTTGATTTTGGAGTTGTCCTTCTCCCAGACAGGTTGCAGACCAATGCTGATGACGCCCATCTCGCCAAATCACACAAGCCAAAGTTAATCAACCGATGTTACAGGCTCAAAAAATTCTACCTCAAGAATAATCGAGGTCTCTACACAAAATTTCAGGTGGATTAGAGCAACGGAGCTTATAATCACCATCTTTTTTTAATCTGCATTTTTATTCTCAGCGAACCCTTTAATTTAATACCCATACTATAGGAAAGCATAAAAAACTTCAAAAGTCCGCCATATTGCATTAAGAGTGATGTCAGAAAATTTTTCTAATTATTCTCGGCAAGCCCTTTCCATATTGCAGAAGTGCATAAAAAATAACTATTCCGCCATCTTGCATGTTCCTCCATATTGGATTTAGAATGACTTCACATTATTTTTCGAGTTACTCTCAACAAGCCCTTTCATTTGATACCCATATTGTAGAAGTGCATAACAAATAACTATTCCGCCATCTTGGATGTTCCGCCATATTGGATTTAGAATGACGTCACATTATTTTTCGAGTTACTCTCAACAAGCCCTTTCATTTGATACCCATATTGTAGAAATGCATTAAAAATAACTCCTTCCGCCATCTTGGATGGTCCGCCATATTGGATTTAGAATGACGTCACACTGCTTATCGTATATTTGCCCCCAAACTAAACGTGTATAGAAAATTTCAGCTCAATCGGTTGAAGATATCTGCTTCAAAATTGAGTAGCAAGATTCCACCCGAACAAACATACATACATACAGTGCAAGTTAAATAAAAGCTTTTAAAATATCTCAAGTTGAATATCACGCTCTTATAAAGTTTTTGTCTAAAGAAGGTTTAACGCCAACACAAATCAAAGAGAGAATGGAAGCTCTTTACGGTGACTCATGTCCATCATTTTCAACAATAAAAAATTGGTCTAAGTTGTTTCGCTAGGGATGGGAATAAAAACAAAAGAAATTACAGCACAGACCGGCATTTCTAAAACAAGTGTTCTAATGATCCTACATTAGTATTTAAGTATGACAAATATTTGTGCAAGGTGTGTGCCTCGAATTCTTAGCGCAGTGCAAAAGCAGCGGGGATTAGAATGTTTTGAGCAATTTTTGGAGCTTTACCGTGAGAACAAAAAGGAATAATTCAATCAATTGGGACGAGGGATGAAACTACTCTTCAATGGAATGGTATCGGAAAGGAGAACCTATGGGAGAACATCCCCCATATAGTCCTGACTTGGCCCCGTCTGACTATTTTTTGTTCTAAAAGGTCAAGGCTGATTATCCTAAAGGCCCGCGCCCATAGAGTCCGGAATTCGTCCGACTCCGGCAAACGTAAGTTGAACTACATGCTTTCTTATGGGAGTGCACCCATAGAAACGCGTTGCCGCAGTCGCAGCCGTATTGAAATTTGAACATTTCTTAACTTTTGATCCGTACTACATGCGGCAAGGAAAGCTTCAAAGCTTTGCTTAAAAGGTGTGAGCCTTAGCTAGAAGTCAAACTTCAAGTTTATAGAAAAATGAAAATATGTTAATACCTGATACATTGGTCGCACCCAAAAGCGGCGCCTTTCCTCCAATAATAAAATAGTAGAAGTCCCATTAATTGAAATTAAATTACTCTATTAATATACATCGTTGTCTTTTAAATTGGCCTTTTTCAATAACCATGATGAGAACCACTTTGAGCGCTTTTAAGTCAAAATGACAAAAATGTTGAAAGCTTGTCGCAGAAATTCCGGATTCTATGGGCGCGGGTTTGTTTGCCGTACGGCAAAAGCTTTAAGCTTGCCGGAGTCGGACGAATTCCGCACGAATTCCGGACTCTATGGGCGCGAGCCTTAATAGTTGAAATAAATAACTTTTATAAATTTCGTAAAAAATATCCGAAAAATTGTGATTTTTTTGGAATTCAAAACCCACGTAACCCCTTAAGTGACAGAAAATTTAACAGCAACTATAAAATTAAACCAGCAGTTACCACCATTTTGACTCCACAGGTGCATAATTTCTTACAGTAGCTTACAAGCTTTAATCAGACGTTCTGAAAAGTGTGTGGAATTACGGGGAGAATATATTAAAAAACAAAAAACATTTTTTTTATTTACGCTTTCCTTCTATGTCAGGCTGAGAACTCATGGCCTGCTCTACGTAATTATTGAAATAATTCCTTATTTCCTTGTTTTGTTGAAGATTAATCGATGTGAAATTCATTTTGTCGAAGCTGTTTATCAATTGTACCTGAAAAAATCTTAGAGTTGACGACGAGATCCTGGGACCTTCAGATTCGGAGTTTTGAACGCTAACCATTGCATTGTTTTGATAAATTATTATTATATAATAAAAGAAACAACTTAATAAAATAATATTTTTTGATTTGGATCAGCAAATTAGAAAAAAAAAGTGCCTGGAGTATAATTTACCCTGGTGTACCTTATAGTAGCGTCGCGCAACGGTAGACAGAAGTGAACACTTGTACTAATAAAATTAGAGAAAAAAAATTAATTAATAAACTATTAAAATTGATAAGATTTGACAATTCTATATATTTTTTTTTCATTCAAATTATATTATTTTTCTATAAATAGAAATAATATATTTAATCGAACATTAAATTGATTGATTGATTGAATTTTAATACATTTATTTTATACAAATCGTCGAATATAAATATTCATAATTGAAAATATTACATATAATGTTTTATAATAGAAGTAATGTCATAATGTCAGTCGATATATCGTATAATGAACAGTATTACAGTTTACGTTCAACTAATAATTTAATTCAGATTAGACAATATGATAACTAAATTATTCAAATATAAGCACTGTTTGTGTTATTGCAACGACTTTTAACAAATTATACAATCGGCTTATGATAACTAAAGTACGAGACAAATGTATTTGGTGTGATAATTTCTAAAAATCTTGAGAAGAGAACATCAATAGTTGTTCCTCCTCTAGAAATTTGCCAGCGCCTCCTTCTGATTAAACGGCACTTGTTCACTCAATATATTTCACGAAGTCAACACAAACGTTGACTCGTTCATCAATCTATCTTGGCTTAATTATTAAATCCGTTGAAATCGAGAAATATTGGATCCGCCATTTTGGATTTGCAAATTTTGATAATATTCAATTTGGCAAATGGCTTCACAACAATCATCGTACCAATTTTCATTAAAATCCGCCAAAATCGAGAAATACAGGCCGCCATATTGAATCCGCCATCCTGGATTTACAAATTTTGATAGAATTCAAGATAAGTACCAATTTTCATTAAAATCCGTTGAAATCGAGAAATCTTGGTCGTCATCTTGGAATTGCAAATTTTGATAATACTCAAATTCAGTGGCCTCAAGATAATCATTGTACCAGTTTACATTAACACTGCGCTACAGTGAACCCTTCGATTTCCACCGCACATTTTTCACAACGCGAATGATATTGTTTAAGTAGTAAATTATATCTACGGTAACGGTTTAAAGATTTCACATACTGTTAAGTTTAAAAGTATAAAATTTTTTTTTTTATTTATAACAGAAAAAGAAAAACGTGTCACTAAAGTGAAAGTGGGTGATTTACCCGATCGGTCGTGCACCGATTTACTTTAATCTTTTAAGGACAGGAGTGGTTGATATATGGACCAGCCAGAGGACACATAATATTTGATGTTTTTCAGAGAGAATGTAATGCGCTAAATATCCTTGACCTTGAAAATAGCGGTATTCAATGTCAAATTTTGTCTGCTATTTAGCCCTGAAAGTTGGCAGACCTACATTTTTTGATGCGCTAAATATGGGAAACATAGTGTAAAAATTCCTGGAAGCATCCTTGACCTTGAAAATTGCTATTTCAAAGTCAAAGTTTTGTTTGCTATTTCGCCCTGAAAGTTGGCATACCTACCTTTTTTTATGTACTGATTACGAAAAATATAATTCCACGAATCGCGAAACTCATCTGCAAGGTGAATTCAAGGTCAAACATTGATATTTTCACGATTTTTTCCGTATTCAGCCCCACAAATTACCTAGAAAATACTTTCAAACCGTCGCGTCAAATTTTTTACAAGGGACTTTCCGTTGCGGACGGGCCTGGTCGATATATCGACCAGCAAGGAGGGGAGGGACTCCACATAAGAAGTTCATTGAATTTATTTATAATATTCATGTCTAATAAAATATCAATTTTAACGTAATTTTCCCCGTCCTTTGAAGGTTAAAGTGGGGAGATCTCCCCCATCGGTAGGCTAAGTGTTAAAATCCATTGAGATTGATAAATATTGGCCGCCATATTACATTCGCCATCTTGAATTTAGAAATCTCGATAATATTCAAAATTAGTAGCCTCAAAATAATCATTGTACCAATTTTCAATAAAATCGAGGAATATGGGCTGCCATCTTGGATTTGCAAATTTTGATAATACTCAAATTCAGTGTAACAATTTTTCACCCCGGAAATGGAAAGAGAGGGGAATTTGACGACCAAATAAGGCCTTTACCTCAAGGTCAAAAGCACTTGCTACCTTTAGCAATAGCCAGGAGCAACGACGTAGACATAGTAGATCAAAGAACAAGATCGTGGAAAAAAGTAAAATTTCCTCCTCATCCATTCCAGTGGTAGTAAATGTGGGTTCCCGTTGGCAAAGTCTTTGACCTTGAGGACCCGTTGGAAAAAGTCTTTGACTTGAAGGTCAGGTTCAAATCACGAAGCGAAGGTCAAAACTTAAATTTGCTCCCCTCTTCATTGCCGTGATTTAAAATATGGGTTACCATTGGAAAAAGGATTTGATGAAATAACCTTGACCTTTGACCTTCATCTTGAGGTTAAGGCCTTATTTGGTCGTCAAATTCCCCTGTCTTTCCATTTCCGGGATCAAAGGTGGGGATTAACGTTTAAATTTCTGAAGTTACCCTCAAATGACCTTGAAGGTTAATATCAAGGTCAAGCTCAAGGTAACATTTATTAGACCCCCTCGAAACCTTGAAACTTTTGTCTGAAACTTCTGAATAAATTTTCTATAATAGTTTGCAAGTGTTAAAAATGACTGAACTTGTCTTACAGTTCAAGGAATGGGAAAATCTTGGACGCACGCTGTTTTACTGGGATCTGGTAGTATTCCTTCACTGGAACACTTATGACCGAGGTAGATTACTTCTTTTTGGAGAAATTGGAATTTCTCCGTTGTAATTTTAGGTTGTTCCCACGAAGTCTATCGAAGACTTGTGGGATCTACCAGAACTTAATGGTATCCACCGGTCAGATCGAGGATAGTAAAATACCGTGAGGGGCCTAATTGATAGAAAATATCCTCGATTCAGGCAAGAGTGAAAGCATCGCCGACGGTTTTTTCGTTTAACTTACGAAAATCGGTGACTACTCTCCATTTTTTCTCTCCCGGTTTTTTATGCTCACTCTCCAATGGGGAAACTAACTTCGAACTAACCAACCAAAATGCTGCTACCTTTTCCTTCCCATTGCAAAATGAATTTCCCGTCTCTCTCGGATTTTGGTTGGCATGGTCTAACTTTTCGTTTGTAATGGTTAAACCAATTGAATTGCCGCATGAAATTCAGCCGATTTCTAATAGTGGTTCTGAGCCTAGATTTGTACATATTCAGTACCGGCTAAAACTCAAATCTTAAGAAATAATTGAGGTTAAAGTGTTTAAAAAATTGGCGCCGAAAGTGAAGAAACATTTTTAAGTGGAAATGACATTTATTTGATGTGTGTAAAAGAGGATGAAATTTATAAACATTTTTGTTCATAAATTACGAAATATAAATTTCTTCCTGTTCCATTTCACTCCCGATCAAAGCAGAACGTTTTACATTTCACATCTACATTGATAAAGCAAGGGCTTTTGCTTAGCGGTACTATATCGTTGTCGAGCATTTCTCTCAGTAGCTGGTTGATTACTTCACGTTGTGTTTCTGCCCAATGGGAAATGGAAGCATCCAACCATGCATACCGAAGCCCTCTCTGGAAGCAGGGAATCCATGACCCTCCGTGTCCTCTTCCATATATTTTTAACATAGGCATGTCCGCGGAACGAAGGAGAACAAATTATATTCCCTTCCTCTTCGTAGTACCTAGAATCAATTCAGAAGGCATCATAAGTAGAGAAGCTATGGGGGCTCTAGCGTATTTTCTTATGTGATTTTACATAGGGGTCTAAAATTACAAAATGGTCCCAAAAGCTCTTCGTCTACGTCTAGGAGCTGTTTCAAGGTAAATGACGTCATCAAATTTCTGCGTGGGTTTGCGTCTGGGGTGCCACCTGGCGGCGGGGGTCTGAGTCTTGGATCATGATCATGTAGTGGTTACCTCTGCCCCTCCCCGCTGTAAGCTTTACCGCTGCCCCTCTCCTCCCCGCTGAAAGCTTTACCCCGCTTCCCCTAGCTTCGCTGCGATCTGCACCCGAGTATGAGTCATGCAGGTGACTTTGTTTATGTTAAGTGTGTTCTTATCTCTGTAGTTTATGCTGATGTCTTCGCTGCGATATGTACCCGAGTATGAGTAATCTTTGCAGGTGGCTTTATTTATGTTAAGTGGGTTCTTATCAGCTTAGCTTATGCTGGATGGCTTTCACTGCGATCTGTACCTGAGTATGAATAATCTATGCAGGTGGCTTTGTTTATGTTAAGCGGGTTTTTATCAGCTTAGTTTATGCTGATGGCTTTCGTTGCGATCTGTACCCGAGTATGAGTAATCTATGCAGGTGGCTTTGTTTATGTTAAGTGGGTTCTCATCAGCTTTGTTTATGCTGAGGATGCTCTTATCTCCAGGCGGGATAGCATTGAGTTGATTCATGAGCGATCATGTCTGAACATGTTAGGAATGGCTTGGTTGGTAGAGGTAGCCCTTATCAATAGCTTTGATGGATTCGGGATCACGTGATCTTATTTTTGAGAACTGACTCGGGATTCAACGTTGGTGGTCTTATTTTTTATTTTTTTTCGATTTACTTCGCATATATAAATATCTGTCTCAATGAAAATTAGCCATTTATTTGGTGTCAGTCGTGAGTGATGGAGAGTGGCAATAAACCGCTCATATAAAAGGTGAAGGATTAGACTTATCAGTTGTAAAAAGGATTCAAAGGATTAAAAATAAATAATTATCAAGTTCAAAAAGGACGAAAAGAAGAAATTATTAAAGTTGAAAGAACTAAAGAGAAATAAAAAATGGTGCGAGTGAGTGAAACTGTTAAAAAAGTGAGGTTAACCTTCATAAATGCTCAAAATGATGCACAACTAATAGAGCATGGTATCAAAGAGTGCTCCACGCATTTAAGATCTCTTCGAAAAGCGTTGAAAAGCAAAATTTCGTCAATGGCATCCATCTTGTACAAGGCTACCGTACCCAGCTGGAAGGTTTGAAATTGAGGACAGGTGCCGGATATAAAAATAAACACCCCAATCGAGCAAATTATGCTAGCACTCGAGTTAAATGGGAAGATGTACAACCTGCCTTTAATGATCGGTGAGTAAAACTTTAATATATTTAGGTATAAGAACAGTTAAGTATATCGTTTTTGATTTTAGGATTAGGACAGGTGCTATTATTATCATCAAGCATAATGAACCGAAGGAGTTCCTAATTGATTGCACTGGACTTTTCCGACGACGCATCAATAACGCCTTGAAAGAGGAAGCCGCTCTCAAGGTCAACGGCGTATTCTGCGGTGAATTTATAATTATCAGGGCGGGTGAGGAGGTATTAGAATTTAAATACATGAGCACAAGGAACGCTCCCATCTACCGAGACACTCATATTAACCCCTGGTTTAAGCAAAATGTCGAGGAGCCAATATTGTAGAAACTGGAAGAATTCAAAGAAAAGGACAGTGGTTGGGCTTTGTCAGCTATCATCAACTTGGCCATTAACATCAACAAGTTCACGCCTCAGCCGGGATCATCCTATATTGAATTACCCAAGTAAATTGAAAATAAAAAAGCCTCAATCAATGTTCAGAACGCAGATAATGCTTGCTTTGCCTGGGCAGTGACGTCAGCTTTATACCCAGCTAATAAAGATCCTCAGTGTGTGACAAAGTACCCTCACTCTTTCAACGTTCTGAACCTCAAAGACATTACATTCCCAATGACCATAAAACAGATTCCCAGGTTTGAGAGGCACCGCCTACCAACAGAACACCAAAAGGAACTTAGATTTAAGAATTATAGGAATAAGGTAGAAGGGCCGTTAGTCATTTACGCAGACTTAAAATGTTTGTTAGTAGAGTGTAGGGATAAAAAGAAGTATCAAAATCATATTCCGTGTAGTGTAGGCTTTTATTCGAAATGGTCGTATGACCCCACGCTATCGTTTTTCAATTGCAATCGCGGTGATAATTGTATCGAGTGGTTTGTGCGCGAGTTGAACGAGTTGGCGGAAAATTTAGAATCAGTTTTTCTTTGCCCTTTACCCATGGATCCGATGACTGCCAAGGAGATGGAGCTCTCTGAGGCCGCAACGCTCTGTCATATATGTGATTCATTCACTGAGGATGATAAAAAGGTGCGCGACCACTGCCACCTAACAGGTAAGTATCGAGGTCCAGCACATGAGGGATGCAATGTTAACTTCCAAGGTAGTCACACTGTAGTGAAGTCCCCTATTCAGCACTTTGTCACGTTTAGCTCAACGTGAGCCACGGTCATATTTTTGCGGACCTCTCAGTTTTTTTCTTATCGCTAAGCCCACGCGCTTCACCCAAGCATCCGGCGCGACGGTCTTTTCGCTGACGCCGCGAGCTCCGATTTCCAACCGCCGAATTCCTGACTACTCTAGGCAGAAAGCTTTCCCTCGGGGAGTTGAGTTTGATTCCGACTTTAGCCGCGCTTACATCGTTTGCCTTAACTCTCCTAAAACGTTTGTCTTAATTCGTCTTAAAACATTATCTTATTTTCGTCTTGAAATATTGTCGTATTTTCGTTGTCGTATTTTCGTCTTGAAACATTGTCGTATTTTCGTCTTGAAACATTGTCGTATTTTCGTTATCGCACTTTTCGTCTTGAAACATTGTCGTATTTTCGTTGTCGTACTTTTGTCTTGAAACATTGTCGAATCTTGTCTCTAAACGATTTTAATTAATAAAGTCTCTTAACAATCACCCGCCGTGTATCGATTTCCAACCCCTTTGCCAACCCCGAAACTTACTACAACGTAAATTTGGTGCCAGGTGTGGGGTTGTTGCAAAATACCGGTTTGGTGGCAATAATACCAAGCGGAAACAGTACTAGCGGTTGCGGGTAATATCAATCGAACGTGCGGTTAACCCCGGAAATTTAATTTTGTCTATTTAACGGGAGTGATTGGCAAGAGCACGCGATTGACAACAGAGACAGGATGAGGACAGGCATCCCCAACCCATTAGTCGGCTCATCTCCGAGGCAGCGCGGGAAGGAAGACGAGGACCCAGCACAGGAAGCTCCTGCGAGACGAGAGGACATCATTCAAGTAAGACCTGCTGCTGTTAGCCTTCACCCTGCAGATCTTCAGTTCCTGCCGTTAGCCAGCTAAAAAACATATTTTAGCATTTTTTTTTAGCAGTATTGTGGAAAAATTCTAGCACCTTTTTTTTTTAAGCAGCATTGTAACAATATTCTAGCTCTTGTATAGTAGTATTGTGAAAATATTTGAGCATTTTGTTGTATCGCGGAAAGTTGTGAAAAGGGATAACAAGAGAGGAAGAGACCCTAGATTCCGAAAGAAATTCTACGTCATATGGACCTACTAAATCTTTAAATAATTCCACGTCGTCCACAAATACTAAATTCTTGAAAGAAAATTCTACGTCTTACGGACATACTAAATCTTTAAATAATTCTACGTCTTATGGACCTACTAAACCTTTAAATACTTCTACGTCGTCTACAAATACTAAACCCTTGAAAGGAAACTCTACGTCTTATGGAACTACTAAATCTTTAAATAATTCTACGTCGTCCACAAATACTAAATCCTTGAAGGGAAATTCTACGTCTTATGGACCTACTAAATTTTTAAATAATTCTACTAATACTTCTAATAGGGGTACCGGTTAATTCGTGGGTTTTTTTTTTGAAAAAATGGTTACAAATTTAATATTCAAAGTATTGTCCATCGCTAGCTATAACCTTTTCCCATTTTTCTGGCAATTCACGAATACCCTTTCTGAAAAATTCGGCCGGCTTCTCCGCTATCCACGATCCAATTTTTGACTTCTTCATAATTGGAGAAGTGCTGGTCAGCCAGGCCATGTTGCATTGATCGGAAGAGATAGTAATCGGATGGCACAAGGTCTGGACTATACGGCGGGTGGGGTAGGACATCCCATTTGAGCGTTTCAAGGTAGGTTTTGACGACCTGTGCAACATGTGGCCGAGCATTGTCCTGTTGCAAAATTACCTTGCTGTGCCTTTGTTCATATTCCGGCCGTTTTTCGCGCAGTGCTCGGCTCAAACGCATCAATTGTCGTCGGTAGACTTCCCCTGTGATCGTTTCATTCGGTTGCAACAGCTCATAATAGATCACACCCAGCTGGTCCCACCAAATACACAGCATAACCTTCAGGCCATGAATATTCTGAACGGCCGTCGATGATGATGCATGGCCGGGGTATCCATACGTTGCCCGACGTTTTGGATTATCGTAATGGACCCACTTTTCATCGCCAGTGACAATTCGATGCAAAAAACTTTTTCTTTTGTGTCGTTGAAGCAGTTGTTCACACGCGAAAAATCGCCGTTCGACGTCTCTTGGCTTCAATTCATACGGCACCCAATGGCCTACCTTCCGGATCATCCCCATTGCTTTTAGACGATCGGAAATGGTTTGTTGAGCGACGCCAAGTGATTTTGCAAGTTCTTCTTGCGTTTGGGATGGATCTTGGTCGAGCAGTGTCTCCAATTCGTGGTCTTCAAACTTTTTTGGCTGTCCGGGCCGTTCATCGTCCTCCAAGTCAAAATTGCCACTTTTAAACCATGCAAACCACTTCTGGCACGTACGCTCAGCTAGAGCATGCACACCATACACTTCCACCAAAATACGATGACTTTCGGCAGCCTTTTTCTTCATATTGAAGTAATGAAGAAGTACTCCCCGCAAAAACACTTTATTCGGCACAAGATCAGTGACGGATTAACCCTTAATCAAATTAAGCAATTGCCTAGGGCATCACGTCTGGGGGGGCACCAGAAGAAGCACAAAAAAAAATCCGTCCTTAGGGCATCACGTCTCACTCTCACGTCACCAAAAACCACACCAAAAAAAGTTTCTAGGACTAATTTGAAAATTCGCGCGTTTTAAGTTGACATAAGGTTTGTTCGTTTGGTTGAAAAAATGTGGCACCCCAGGGCGGCCTGAGAACTGTCAAAAAACATGGGGCATCCCAATGCTTTTCACTCCAGCGAAGAGCTTATTAAAAAGGAGAACCGTCATCTGGCCTTTTACACAAAAATTATAAAATAAAACCACTACTTTTTATAATGTTCACATCGAAATGATAAAATTAAGTTCTTGTGCCCGCAACAAGAGTTAATTCCACTTTAAATACCGTATCTGTTGACAATTAAACTGATAACCGTCATTTTTATCTGGGGTAAAACCAGGGTGCACCAGGGCGATCCAGGTTTCTCAAAAAAACACAGAACTGGCATTTGACGTTTAAAAACCAGTGCATTTAAGGCGCACTGGTGCGCACTGGGGTGCCACAGGATTGCCAACGAACAGACCTATAGAGTCCGACCTAGAGTCATAACCCCACTCCCGCTTGCCCACTCGCTGCCCGCTAGTGCATTCGGCAATTCGAATGCACCGGAATTGCGATCAGCCAATCACAAAAAAATCATAAATTGCTCAGCGGAACGTACTTTTTCAAAATTAAAAATATTAAAAAATGAAAAAAAGACAAAGATGATACAAGAAAGGCTCTATAATTTATCGATATTATACATAGAGTCCGATATGTTCAAAACGTTAGACGTTAACCCATTAATGTCTGAATAACAAAAAATTTTACGGCAACTTCGAGGCCCTAACTTTTATCGAAGGGTCAATTATCATCTAGACCAACTTTTCTAGACGTATTTTGAGTCGCCTGACACGATCCAACCAAAAAAAAGTGAAAAGAAATTATTATTATTGTTTTTGTGCAATATTATGTAAATAAATACCTTTTTCACGTAATTTTTTTCGAAAAAACGACAGATTTAGTGGAGAAAAAGCAACTTTTTACTGCAATAAAGTGCATAAAACGTATTATTAGTACTTAATCTTCAAAAATATGCAGGCATTTTTTTCGTTAAAAATATTAGGCTGCATAAAAATTGCAACATTGTAAATTATCTTCTACGCATATTTGCGTTACTTTAGATCACTTTTTTTATCTCACTATGGTCGACTATTCCCAAAAATGTATATACACTAGTTTTAAGGGTCACTGATTACGAATTTGCTATCAGATTTTCGTAATTCAAAATGGCGGATCCAAGATGGCGAACAATTTTTGGCAAAATTCTCAATTTCTTCGAAAAAAAAGTGGGTATTCGGAGTTTTTGGGGTCACTGATTACTGATTAAATGCATATTTTTTAAGTTTATGTCGTAATAACACGTTTTATGTACTTTATCGCAGTAAAAAGTTGCTTTTTCCCGACTAAATCAGTCGTTTTTCGAAAAAAAATGACGTGAAGAAGGTATTTATTTACATAATATTGCACAAAAACAATAATAATAATTTTTTTTCACTTTTTTTTTTGGTTGGATCGTGTCGGGAGACTTAAAATACGTCTAGAAAAGTTGGTCTCGATGAGAATTGACCACCCCTTCGATAAAACTTAGCGCCTCGAAGTTGCCGTACAATTTTTTGTTATTCAGGCATTAATGGGTTAATACTATCTTGCGTGAATTCAATGCCCGAAAAAGCCGCAAGGCGCATTTCAATAAATAAATAAATTATGCTTTGGTTTTTATTGTTGTCGCACCTACTCCACACTAAGGTACGTAACATCTCATCATCTTATTTTACAAAAAACTAATGTTTTTAGGCGGTAAAGGTTTAAAGACTGATTCTAGTTGACATACGGATAGGGGGGCCCATAGGCGTGGATTGCTTAGGACATCAAGTAGTCTTAATCCGTCACTGCACAAGATTCGACATTTTCAGAGTAAAAAAAAGTATTGTTGTTTACGCTTCAGCTAAATGACACATACTGATTCTGAAACTATATGACAGTAGCTTCCCAACACATATATGGAAAGGTGAAAGGTGAAAAACTGGAATATAAAACAAGTTAGAAAACCGCACGAATTAACCGGTACCCCTATTAATAATTCAAATACTAAATCCTTGAAAGGAAATCCTACGTCCTATGGACATGCTAAGTCTTTAAATAATCCTACGTCGTCCACAGATCCTCGAAAATAAACCTTACGTCTTATGAATGTACTAAATCGCCCGATGACGCTACGTCGTCTAAAATTACTAAACCCTCAAACGTGAGTCATACATCGTCTGGAGATGATGCACCATTAAAATGTTATTCTAAGTCGTGTGAAATTACAAAATCTTTGTACAATTCCAAATCTAATAATACTACTCCGAAGGAAACTACATCGAGTACTTCAAAATCCAACGTCCCAAGTCGTGTGTATAACGTAAAATTGAGCCAACTGCGCATATCCGATAGTATAGAATTGAAAAGCCTATTCGGAGTTAACGCGTCGAATAAATTTTTAATTGATAGCGGAAGCGATATAAGCTCTATCAAGGTAAACAAACTCCACGGAAATTCACTGGTGCACAAGGTGTACCCGCTGTATTGAAATGTATTACTGAGGAAGAACAAGTCACATTAGGTTTATTTTACGGTAAAATAATTTTGGGAAAACATTTTGTATTCCACCCATTCCACGTCGTGAAGAAAAATTTCCCTTTGATAAATGATGGACTGTTGGGGAAGGATTTCCTTGATAAATTCCAGGCCACACTCGACTTTCAGACTTAGACACTGACTCTAAACCTTTTCAGAGATCTCGTAAAATTTGATCTCTCTCCTTCTCTTAACAAGGTGACCGTTCCAGCTAGAAGTGAAACCGTTGCTCGGGTAAGAACACACATTAAGGAGGAATGCTTATGTCTGTCGCAGCAATTAGACAATGGACTCATAGTAGGGAATTGTCTTTCGGAACTTCGAAACAATACTTGCCTAGTTACCATTATAAACCCTAACGAAGAAGATACTACTCTTGATTTAGAAAACATCAAAATAGAAGCCCTCGCTGACTATCACCCTTGTGTATAGAGCTCTATACACAAGGCTATCACGTATACCATCTTAAGGGGAGGTTCTCATCTAGAACGTCAAAAAGTAGGTAAAGTTCGTGATTTTTTTGAAGGCAAATGACAAGACATAGGGAAATGATATTTGGCATTATCTTTTATTGTATATTTATCTGTACGAAAAAATTTTTTTATTCAAAAAAAAAACAAAATGGCGCCCGTTATTCAACTTCTCCGGAGGCATGTTTTTCGAAAATGGCCCAGCTGCGTACAATTTAGGGGTCGCAGATTGGTCTGAAATCAAATAATGATGACATTATTATAAACTAGAATAAATTTGTCTCAGAAAGAGCGGACGACTTTCAAAAAAAATTTAAAATTGACGGAATGGCGCGATTTTGAAATTTTAAGGCCGTTTTCGGCCGTTTTTTTTCATAGTTTATCACTTACAAAAAGGAGATAATGTTACAATTTTCAAAATGTGCTCCGCTCTTTCTATGAAGAAAATTGTTTACTTTAATATGCACGGAACTAGAAGTTGATCGGTTGAACCGTTTTTGAGTTATCTTGTACGCAAATTTGAAAAATCTTGAAAAACAAAGTTCCGAGATAATCGTGATTGAACTGCACGGCACAGGCTGAGCGCCCTGCTACGATCATGACACCGCCACAATCAATGGGCTGTAGAATCCGTTCTAGTGCTCGGATCGACTAAATATTTTAAAGCAACATTCTAGACATATTAAACTTTAATAATATGAAATAAAAAAAAAATCGAAAATTTCAAGATTCTAGATGAGAACCTCCCCTTAAATCAAATTCATTCTACGGTACAGATGATTATTCTAAAATGAAGAAATTACGAGAAGTAATCAAATTGGATCACGTGAGCGAAGACGAGAGGGATTCCGTTATGAGGATCTGTATAGAGTATATTGACCTTTTTCTTCTGGAAGGAGAAAACCTATCCTACACGCAGTGCCGGTTTTAGCACTACCAGCGCCCTGGGCGAGATTTCTACGGCGCCCCCTATCTGCCATTGAAACAGTAGGTAATGGGTCAGTTACCTACTTGAAACGCATACGAAAAAAAGGCAAGGGATATAATGAAATAACCATTTATTAAAAAAACTAATAAAATTTCTTTTCCTTTCTATCGGCAAACTCTTTTATTAAGACATCAAGGTCTATGTTTTCCGCAATTTCATTTTCGATTGACAAAATTGCTAAGTTTGTCAATCTAGATTGAGATATTGTGGATCGCAGATAGGTTTTTATCAGCTAAAGCTTAGAAAAACTCCTTTCCCCACTAGCCACAGTTACAAGTATAGTGATCAATATTCGCAATGCTATCCATTCATGTGGATACAGACAGCTCTTGTAAGTTGCGATCTTTGATAAAATTTAAAATAAAGACAGAATTAACCAAATTCTGATCAGGCAAAAAAGATTTTAGACTTATGAGTTCATCGCACAACATACAACCATCTATACCTGATTTAGAGTCTACAGTTAATTTCAATTGGAGATCACTACAGAGTTTGAGAAGGTCTAGTTTTTCCGGAATCTTTTTTATATTGTACAAAAAAGACCGAGATTCCCAGTATTCATTTAACTGTTCAAATCTTTCATTGAGTGAATTTATGGTAGTGTCCAAAAGACAATTGAAAAATTCAACTTCAAATTTCTTTTCTGGAGAAGTTATAGGCTCATCGCGAGTAGTTTCACCAGCTTGGCGTTTAACACGTCGAATTCTTGTCGTCGTTCTAAACATAGGTTCAATTCCAACTCCTTCGCAGTTAACCCATTAATGGGCGATTTCCTTCCAAATTCGTATACAGGGGTTGTTTTGGGGTTTTTTTTTTCAAAAACCAAAGCAAAAAAAGTATTTCAAAACCATGGTTTGAGGAAGTTTAGACATTCGGACGGCGATTTCTGGTGGTTATATAATCATTTAATATCAGCAACTTCAAGATAATCGACTTTAAAAAGAAAAATGACCAAAAAAATCAGCACTTTTTTTTAAAAAACACAAAAAATAATAGGGTTTTTGAAGCTTTTAGACAAAACAAATGCCGGATTCTGAAAGAACATCCCCAAAAACCTCCTGTATACGAATTTGGAAGAAAATCGCCCAAATTTGCTATTCGAATCGTGCAATTGAACTTGCATGCACAAAACCTCGTTTTCCTCATTAATGGGTTAAAATGGCGCTTTTGAAGCCTGTTTTTCTATATTCTTCCAAGAAAGCGCAGTATTTTTTCAACATTTCTGTGCATTTACCGAGATCCATGTCTATTGATTGTAGAGATTTACTAATGACATTTATTTGAAAAAGTATATCATACCAAACAACCAATGAAACCGAACACTGCATTCCATTCTAGTGTTGCCGTCATAACGATTTTGTAACTAGATTTACTAATAAGTAGGACTTGCTCAATGAACAAGCGGATATAAAGGGGGGCCTGCGGCGCCCCTTCAAATCTGGCGCCCTGGGCGGTCGCCCAACCGCGCCCTACCCTAACGCCGCTACTGCCTACACGGAAACAGTTTCCCATAATATTCCGACTACCGGTGTGGAACCCATATATGTGAGACCTTATCGGTTGCCAGAAGCACATCGTAATGAAGTAAATACTCAAGTCAATAAGATGCTTGAGGATGGTATTATACAACCCTCTAAAAGTCCCTGGAATTTTCCTCTAGTAGTTGTCCCCAAAAAACCCGATGCCGATGGAAATAAGCGATGGCGAATAGCTGTTGACTTTCGCAAGCTTAATGATCAGACGGTAGGTGACGCCTACGACAGGTATTTTTCGACTCTCGACCTTGCGAGTGGATTCCACCAGATCCAGCTTAGTCCCAATGATCGGGAGAAGACAGCGTTTTCAACCCCTTTAGGACACTGCGAATTTAACCTATTAATGCCTGAATAACAAAAAATTTTACGACAACTTCGAGGCGCTAACTTTTATCGAAGGGGTGGTCAATTCTCATCGAGACCAACTTTTCTAGACGTATGTTGAGTCGCCCGACACGATCCAATCAAAAAAAAATTGAAAAAAAAAAAATTATTATTATTGTTTTTTTGCAATATTACGTAAATAAATACCTTTTCACGTCATTTTTTTCGAAAAAACGACAGATTTAGTGGGGAAAAAGCAACTTTTTACTGCAATAAAGTGCATAAAACGTGTTATCAGTACTTAAACTTAAAAAATATGCAGGCATTTTTTTCGTCAAAAATATTAGGCTGCATAAAAATTGCAACAATGTAGCACATATTTGCATTACTTTCGATCACATTTTTTATCTCACTATGTTCGACTATTCCCAAAAATGTATATACACTAGTTTTAAGGGTCACTGATTACGAATTTTCTATCAGATTTTCGTAATTCAAAATGGCTGATCCAAGATGGCGAACAATTTTTGGCAAAATTCTCAATTTCTTCGAAATAAAAGTGGGTATTCGGAGTTTTTGGGATCACTGATTACTGATTAAATGCCTACATATTTTTGAAGTTTAAGTCCTAATAACACGTTTTATGTACTTTATTGCAGTAAAAAGTTGCTATTTCCCGACTAAATCAGTCGTTTTTCGAAAAAAAAAATTGCGTGAAAAAGGTATTTATTTACATAATATTGCACAAAAACAATAATAATAATTTTTTTTCCCACTTGTTTTTTGGTTGAATCGTATCGGGCGACTCAAAATACGTCTAGAAAAGTTGGTCTCGATGAGAATTGACCACCCCTTCGATAAAAGTTAGCGCCTCGAAGTTGCCGTAAAATTTTTTGTTATTCAGGCATTAATGGGTTAAGAGAATGCCATTCGGACTGAAGGGAGCTCCGGCTACCATCCAACGGTTAATAAATAACGTCCTAGCCGGTCTCCAAGGTTATAAGGCGTTCGTCTATATGGATGATATCGTTATTTATGGTAAAACCTTAAATGAGCATAACTCTAAATTGTCAGAGGTATTTCATCGTTTGCGCATAATTTAAAGCTTCAGCCAGCAAAATGCGATTTTTTGAGAACAGATCTCACCTATTTGGGCCATGTAATCAGCCAGAGCGGCATAAGTCCCGATCCAAGGAAGATCGACAGTGTCCAAACTTTCCTACTCCTCAGAACCCTAAACAAATCAAAATGTTTCTCGGTCTTGCTGGGTATTATAGGAAATTCATAAAGGATTTCGCTAAAATATCCAAGCCATTAACTAATATACTTAAGAAGGAGCAAAATTTTAGCTGGACTGCTAACTGCACCGAATCTTTTAATCTCTTAAATCCTCTTTTACAGTGTCCCGATTTCTCGAAAACTTTATCCTCACCACTGATCCTAGTGGAGTAGCAATAGGTTCCGTGTTGTCACAAGGCGAAATGGGTCAAGATCTCCCAATCGCTTATGCCTCTCGGACACTAGGAAAGGCCAAGATGAATTATTCGACTACTGATAAGGAATTACTTGCCGTAGTGTGGTCAGTGAAACATTTTCGACCTTACCTTTTTGGAAAAAAATTCACCGTAATTACGGATCACAAACCACTTATCAATCTCTTCAACTGTAAGGATACAAGGTCACGAATGATGAGATGGCGATTGCTACTTGAGGAGTTCGATTTCCAAATTATCTATAAAAGCGGTAAGCTAAATTCCAACGCAGACTTCTTCAGTCGTATCTATAAAATGAACTTAAGACCCAGAATTAGAGGAAGTCCGTATATCTCGAGTAACCATAAACCCAAAACCTCGAACCATAAAATTCCTAAGCTGCCTAACGACGCTCAAATCCAACCTTATTTACAAGCAAGGGAACTCGAACACGTAGATGACGTTAAGGAAATAGACTCTACTATTATCACTAATACTTCCATTTCTGACTCCAACGAAGATTTACCTTCGGATCCACACGTTGGAATTTTCATAAATAAAAACCTGGATGCTGACAACGATATCTCCGAATACTTGTACGAAAAAAACCTTCTAAAGGGACTAAAATTTCTAAACCAACATGTGACTGAAATCATTCCTCACGACAAGGGAGACCAGCGGATTATATACCTGGTTACAAATGAAGCTTCAAATGCAGCTACGTATAAAGATTTTTTTGCAACTCTCATTAAACCGCGAATATACCTCCAAAAGAACGACGTCACAACTATATCCATTCTAAATCCTGAGCGATTTAAGTCTTATCGACATCTAAAATACGAAGATCTACGCATAATGCTCCGATACGTATTCAAAGGAACTAATATATTTGTAAGGGTCTACCATAATAACTTTAAGAATCTCTCCCCCGAAGAGATCTGAAAAATCTTGCATGAATTTCACACTGCATCTTCAGGCGGACATCCTGGAGTCAATCGCACCTACAAGCGTATACGATTATATCACAAGTGGAGGAATATGTACCAAGACATTAAGAAATTTGTACAGAAATGCGACAAATGCCAACGCAATAAAATAATCCGATATACACTCGAGCCAATGGTAATAACTACTACCGCAAAAATTCCATTCGAGAAAATATCCCTTGATATCGTTGGACCATATCCCACGACTCGCGATAGCAATAAATATTTACTAACTTTCACCGACGATCTAACCAAGTTTTGTGATGCCATCCCAATCCCTAACCAGGAGGCATCCACTATTGCCGAAAAATTCGGCACCGAGATAGTACTGATATATGGCACACAGTGCCGGATCAAGCCAGCGCGGGGCCCGTAGCAAATGTGACGGGCGGGGCCCTTGAGTTGCATTACCTATTAAAATTTATGATGTAAATAAACCAAAACATTTAGGAAAAGGCTTTTCTGATTTAACGCAAGCGAATTTAGAAATAACACTCGTCAAATCAATATTTCTAAGGTCATTTTCTATACTCATTATAGTGAGGTCATTCAAACGTTCTTGTCCCATTGTGTTCCTTAAGGTACTATTACCGTCTAGAATTTTCAAAAAAAAATTTTTTTTTTTTTTTTTACATTTTTAGATTCTTTATACCTTCAATAATAACTGTCTAAAATATTAAATCAAAATCAGTGCCGAGATATAACGACTCAATTGAAGCGCGCTCTCGGCTCGCCGCAGGTGTTCACGCAGCTTTACACGCGTTTTTCTCGAGTTTAGGTTTTTTTAACTGGCGGACAGTTAATCTCCGAATCTACTGGGCCGATTTTAATAAACTTTGAAGCATTTTGTTCGTTTTTATATCCTTTGTGATAGTTTACCACAATTTGACCAAAAAAAAAATATATAAAATTTTTAGTCTGAAAAAATTTCGAAAAAAAGGCGATTTTTGAAAAAAAATTTCAAATATCCGCCATTTTTTTATTTTTAATGATTTTTCAATTTTTCTGGCATGGTTTTCTGGTTTCAGCATGAAAAAAAAACCTTTTTTTGCGATTTTTTTTAGAAATATAGTTTGAGCTTTATTGAAATCTTTTATATATTATTAAGTATGATTTCAGCAATACTCAGTAATTTTTTTATGCGAAAGTATCGACAGACAAGCCGGTGACTGAGCTTTTTCAAAACCACTTTTTAAAAGTCCGTGTACACTACTATTTAAAAACTACATTACTGATTCATTTCAAACTTGGTACACACTTACTATTTATAAAATACCTCCCCCCAACGTTGAGTTTTAAATTTTTTTTTTTACATTAAGGGGGTTTTCCACTTACAAAATGGTGAAATTTCTCGTAAAAAATAGCAGTTTTTACTTTAAATTACCACCAAAAATTTAAAAATGAAAAAAATAATAATCAGAGAACATTGGCGGGAGGATTGAATGATACTCTGACTAAATGTTAAAGGTTTTTAATTTCGAATAATTTCCAGCTGAGATACAGTGTACACCGCAAATCGTCTATTTCCAAAGACGTTCTTGGAAAAGATCCGTCACCGGCTTGTTTGTCGATATTTTCGCATTAATAATATACAAAAGGTTTCAATAACCTTGCTCAATCCATATTTCTAAAAAAACATCGGAAAAATAAGTGTTTTTTTCACGCTGAAACCCGGGGTTTTGCCAGCGCTCACTGAGAATTGCTACTATGTGTGTGTGACTTAGTGGGTGGCTTACATATTTTTAATTTGTAGTTTTTTTGGCCGAAGGCGCGGGGCCCCCCAAAGCGCGGGGCCCGTAGCATTTGCTGCCTCCTGCTACATGGCTAATCCGGCACTGATGGCACACCCAAATACGTCTTAACTGACCAAGGTCAGAACTTCCTAAGTCACGTATTTAACCCTTTCAGACACAAAAATCAGGCGTTTGAGATAAAAATCTGAATTTTTGCTTATACACAAATATGACACTAATAAACACGAATATGCAAAAACAATTAAGGTAGGATGCCTCACCTGGCCACTAGGTGATGTCCCATATATGGGACATGCCTTTTTTTTGCGCGTGGCGGCCAATCAAAACGTATTTTTTTACACTTTTCTGCATAAATTGTTTAAAAAATAGTTAAATAGTACTTACCGATTTTTGTTAAAACTCGATCTTAAAAAAAAAAACAGTCTTTATATGAGCACTAAGGACCACTTGTTTACTGCCGCACAATATAATTTCACAAAAAAGGCACTGAACCATGTGAAATGGTCAGAGTTCGGTACAAAACTTATTTTTGTAAAGTTTAAAAGCTACTTTATTAACAGAGTTGCTAACCATTGCAGATTTAATATTGGTGTCTACGTTAAATAGCTTTAAAATCAGTGACAACTTTTGTCCAATATATTGGACATTGTGTCTGAAAGGGTTAAGGACGTATGTAAATGATTAAAAATAAGAAAGATACAAACCACAGCCTACAGACCACAGTCTAATGGATCTTGTGAACGTAGTCATAGAAGTTTCGTTGAATATTTGCGATGCTTCATTAACAAATCTCAGGACGACTGGGACCATCGGATAAAGTTTGCAGTTTTTGTCCATAATACAACACCCTGTACCTCAACGTGTTACACCCCTTTCGAATTGATATATGGTCACAAAGCCGAACTACCTACTTCCTTAACGCGGACACCTGAACTATCTTATAATTACGACCTCTACTCTAACGAACTCAAGGTAAGGCTACAGCATTCCCATCAGATTGCCAAGGAAAATCTTTTACAAAGCAAAACTTCATCTAAAACTCAGTACGATAAAAGATCGAAACCTGCATCTTTTAAGGAGAATGACTTAGTGCTGATGAAAGGAGGGGTAGCACCCAAAGGGAAGTGGAAGAAACTCTTATCAGCCTGGTCTGGCCCTTATAAGATAGTGTCTACAGAGGGCGTTAACTCTACCATTCTAGCTAAGAATAAATTAGTGAGAGTCCACAATAATAGATTAAAATCATACACCGTCTAGTCGGTTCGATACACCCTTGTCAACACCTCTAATCGACGTTCTATTTTCAGGATGATATCCCGCTTAACAATTTTCATGTACGTAATGGTATTGGCCTTGGTAAATCTATGTCGACCCGAACCCAATGACCAATCGTTCCAAATAACAGACGTAACAAATAAACCAGGACTATATTTTGAGCATGCTGGACAACTCAGACTTAGGAACGATAAATGGAAGTTACTGATTTCCTCTAATTTAAGCGATTACAAATATCAATTCAAGCAAATTCAACAACTAGGACAAAAGTTAAAGGGAGCGTGCGATACTCTATCCAACTTGGAACTTAACCCGCATGAATGCGATAATTATCTTAAACAAGCGAGTAGATCTATAACAAACTTGGGATTACAAAACAAAGCTATAAGCAGCCTTTAAGGTATCAGTACGAACATAATTCAAAAACTTAAAATTCTTAATATTGTCGGTAAAACCTCGAAATTTCTCTTTGGTACACTGGACGAAGAAAATGCCGAATTTTATAATCAGCAACTCCAAAGTTTAACCGAAGATCAAAACCACATTCATTCTCTCATTAAATTGCAAACGACGATATACGAATCCTCCTTAACCCAGCTCAATTCTACGATGTCTTACGTGGTAGAATTGGACAAAAGGTTGGAAAAAACCTTCTTTAAAATCAATCAAATCGTTAACGCTACTAATAAGCAATCAATTATAAATGACTCTATCCTAAATATGTCAGCAACATTCATTACTTTCGTTATGCTTCTCGAAGAAACGCGCTCATGCAGACACATCTAATGGATATCATTGCACACGCCATACAAGGCAAATTACACCCATATATCATAGATTCTGAAAATATGTTGGAAGAATTGAGCATCTCGACCGCGGAATACGATTGCCAATATCAGCGAACTTGAAATCGGTAGAATCTATAAAATTACGGACATATACGTATTCTACTCCAACGAGAAACTTAATTTCCTGCTTGTTATTCTTTTGGTGTCTACCACATTGTTCGACATATATAAGACTAGCTGGGTTACTCGATTTCACCCGGCGTTGGGTAAATACTTACTAATTAAACACTTCTCAAATGTTCTAGTTTGTTATATCCTAGAAATTGTTTCAACCCGAAAACCCCTTTATGGATACGCTATCTTGAAATACCAAATCTTAATAATATTAAAAATTAGTGGCCTTAAAATAATCATTGTACCCATTTTCATTCAAATCCGTTGAAATATTGGTCGCCATATTGGTTCCGCCATCTTGGATTTGTAAATTTTGATAACATTCAAAATCAGTGACCTCAAGATATTAATTGTACTAATTTTCATTAAAATCCGTTGAAATATTGGTCGCCATTTCGGATCCGCCATCTTGGATTTCTAAATTTTGATAATATTCAAAATCAATGACCCCAAAACATTCATTGTACTAATTTTCATTAAAATCCGTTGAAATCAGGAAATCTTAGTCGCCATATCGGATTCGCCATCTCGAATTTCTAAATTTGGACAGCGGATTTTAAATCCCCATCCCGCAAAACCCTTATATACCAATTTTCATGAAAATCGCTTCAAATTTAAAATTTTCAGCCGCCATTTTGAAACTCTACAAAGTATCCTATATCTACAAATCTTTCTTCTTTATAATATTAGTGTAGATAACTAGCATTCTTAGGCATATAAAACAAAATGTATACTCTCTTATTATTCCTCACAAACCATTTATAGTTATTGACGATCTGAAGCAACACTTTTTCACCTTGAACGATTATGATTTAGACAGATGTAATAAGGTAAATAGTGAAAAAACCTATAATTGTAACCAAAATTATCCTATACTAATTATCCAAATGGACAACAGTTGTGAGATAAACATGCTGATTAATAGCAACGTACACTATGCAAACTGTAAAAAACATGTAATGACCTTAGACAAGTCAATATTCTTAGCATTAGCAGAACATAATTCATGGATCTTTGTAGCTCCTGTCAAAGAAAATATTGTAATAAATTGTAACCAAAATACTATTTCAGAAGCGATACAAAACGTAGGCATACTCAAAATAAATCCCAAATGTAAAGCTTATTCAAAATTTTCTATTTTAAGCTCGAAATCGACGTATAGCAGTAACACCACTCTTAGCTATTTCTCCAATGTGGATTATAGTGACGAGTATAGTGGATTATATGACGAGTTAGACAATAACAACATAATTCCTGTCATAAGCCTGTTAAATAGCACTAACTTTAGGACTTTTAACGTCCAGGAGCAAATAGAGAACCTCAGAGAGATAAGTCATAATGTAGATGTACTCATAAACGAGAATGCTAGAAGAAAACATGTAAACAAAATCCCAGTCTTACAGGTCATGTCGATATATGTACTAATATTCATAATTGCCCTTAGTCTTATAATGTTTAAAATTTATAAGAAATATTGTAAAAATCTTTGTAAAAAAAGGAGCGACAACGGGAAACGAGACATCGAAATACATACGGTAAACAATGAGCGAATTGAAGAAGAGGCTCCGGTAGCAAAACCTAGGTTTGAAAATTGTTCCAACCCTAGGTACAATTTTCAACCATAAGGAGGGGCATGTAGTGAAGTCCCCTATTCAGCACTTTGTCACGTTTAGCTCAACGTGAGCCACGGTCATATTTTTGCGGACCTCTCAGTTTTTTTCTTATCACTAAGCCCACGCGCTTCACCCAAGCATCCGGCGCGACGGTCTTTTCGCTGACGCCGCGAGCTCCGATTTCCGCCGAATACCTGACTACTCGAGGCAGAAAACTTTCCCTCGGGGAGTTGAGTTTGATTCCGACTTTAGCCGCGCTTACATCGTTTGCCTTAACTCTCCTAAAACGTTTGTCTTAATTCATCTTAAAACATTATCTTATTTTCGTCTTGAAACATTGTCGTATTTTCGTTGTCGTATTTTCGTCTTGAAACATTGTCGTATTTTCGTCTTGAAACATTGTCGTATTTTCGTTGTCGTACTTTTGTCTTGAAACATTGTCGAATCTTATCTCTAAACGATTTTAATTAATAAAGTCTCTTAACAATCACCCGCCATGTATCGATTTGCAACCCCTTTGCCAACCCCGAAACTTACTACAACAACACAATCCCTGTTATTTTCCACAACCTTAGCGGCTACGATTCCCATTTCATAATTAAAAATATAGCTTCCGATCTCCAAGGTCGCATTGATCTCCTCCTAATTAACAAAGAACGATATATTTCCTTTACCAAATATTTAGATGAATACCCTATTAAATTCCGATTCATTGATTCCTTTAGATTCATGGGAAGTAGCCTAGATACCCTTTCCTCTTATTTAACCTCTTATCACATTTTAAAATTTTAAAATCCCAGTTTCAACATTTATCTGAATCGCAGTTTAAACTGTTAGCACGTAGGAGTATACCCTTACGATTATTTCAATAGTACATCCAAATTTCTAGAGACCAAACTTCCCGATATTACCCAATAGCACAATAAATTAAATGATTGCGATATTAGCCAAGAAAATTATGCGCATGCTTGCAATGTATGGAATGAGTTCGATATTCAAAATCTGGGTGAAAACTCAGATTTATATCTAAAGACAGATGTCTTACTCTTGCCGGATGTTTTCGAACAATTCCGTGCAAGCTGCCACCAAACCTATAGACTTGACCCCGCGCATTACTATACGCTTCCAGGTTATACTTGGGACGCTATGCTAAAGCATACCAGCGTTACCCTGGAGCTTTTGACTGATATATGTAGATATGCTCATGTTTGTTGAGAAAGGCATTCGAGGTGGCCTTAGTCAGTGCTCCAAATGATACTCAAAGGCCAACAATAAATATATGTCTAGCTATAATCCCTCTGAGCCTTCAGTTTTTCTAATATACGACGATTTTAACAACTAATATGGTTGGGCAATGTCTCAACTTCTACCCCACAGTATCTTCAAGTGGGTTGAAAATGTAGGCAACTTTAAGGTTGAAGATATAGCTGATGATTCACCCATCGGCTACATTTTAGAAGTGGATCTAGAATATCCTCAAGAAATTCACGACATCCATAAAGACCTCCCTTTTTGCCCCGAACATTGAGCACCTTCTGGTTCAAAACAAAACAAACTTTTGGCCACACTGTACAACAAAACCAAGTATGTCTTACACTACCGTAATTTGGAACAAGCTCTCCTTCACGGATTAAAATTAAATAAAATTCACGAGTTTCTGCAATTCAATCTGTCTACATAGCTCAAGCCCTACATAGATCTAAATATCAGCTTTCGAGCATTATTCAAAAATGATTTCGATAAAAATCTCTGCAAGCTCATGAACAATGCCGTGTTTGGTAAGACTATGGAGAACGTTCGGAAACATAGCATTGTCAAGCTGGTAAGCAGGTGGCTGGGGCGCTACGGTGTTGAAGCTCTCATTTCCAAGCCCGAATTCAAGGCCTCAACAATTTTCAATGAGAACCTGGTAGCTATCGAACTCAACAAGACTGAGATTTATTTCAATAAGGTATGTGTATTCTCGACTTGGCTAAGACTACAATTTATGATTTCCATTATAACTATATGATCCCTCAATTTAATTCCAACTGTACAGTTTGCTATACAGATACAGATTCCCTCATTTATGAAGTTACCTGTCCCGATTTGTATGAAATAATTAAACGTTACTGTACTGCCATACCCATTTTGACACAAGTGCCTATCCATCCAATAACATCTGGAGCATCCCTCTAGTTAGTCAATAAAAACGTGCTGGGCCTCATGAAGGATGAAAATAACGGCCGCATAATGACAGAGTTTGTAGGCCTACGATCAAAGATGTATGCGGTCCGGGTAGATAGTAAAAACAAAACTAAAAAATCCAAAGGAGTTAAAAGAAGCGTTGTTAAAAATAGAATAACTTTTGATGATTACTTAGAATGTTTGAATAATAATACCGAAAAATTTGTTTCTCTCTCAGCTGTAGAGTTTTGAAGAAAAATAATCAAAGTTTACTTGTATTTTATATGGGAAATCTTTATACGCCTTGGTCTAGTACTTAATATTAATATTAAGGGCTCCAATTTTCAGGGAATTTTTGGTTAGGTATTTGCCACAAAATTTCGAGATAGGACTGGAAAAACAAAGTAGTCGCAAAAAAAAAGTACCCTAATATACATATAAAGAATACAGGGAAAGAACGATCAAAGTCAGTTGAGGAGTTTTAGAAGAAAAATCAAATTTTAAGTAAGAAGACTAATAATTATTGTCAAAAGTACTATGTAAATGTAGTTTTAGCTTAAAAACATTGCTTACATATTTGCAACACTATTTAACAATATTTATTAAAAATATATATATTTATAGTTATATTATTCTAAATTATCTTCATTAAGTCAGAGATACAAATTATATTAATGATCAAAGTCAAGACTAAAAAAGTTGAAAAGGATCAAAGTCATCTAATTACACAGGTCAACAAAATTAAACTTTTTTTTTGAGTCTGAGTTATGAATGCAATTTTCTTGTTGCTTGTGTCCAAAGGGAAGGTAAAAGTGCCATTGTTTTGTTAAAACTTTGCTTTTGTGAAGGAAAAATTGTCATTCGTTGGAATAGTTTGAATCTAAATTACAACTAAATGCGTTCTGCGATATTTTGCCAAAAAGTACGTTATATTAGAGGAAACAGTATAGGTACTTTTTTGTATTGGGTTCCAAAGTAGTGAATCAAATATGGCGTCCGAACACTTGCAATTTTATGGGATTTTTTATCAAAATGAATCAAAGAGGTTTTAGGGTCGCTGATACTAAGTCTATTATCAAAATATATATTAAAGACGGCGGATCTAATATAGCAACCAAAAATTTCAAAAATGTCTGCCTCCAAAAGATTTACAAGGAAATGAAAACAACAATTATGATGATTGGTAATTTTTAATTTGCTGCCCTGGGTACAAAAGCAAATTTTTTTGAAAATCATGTCGATTTTCTTCACTTGTGAGACGAAAGCAATGAGGAATGACCGCATATTAATTAGAATCAAAAACCGTGTCGACTTGTGTTATCTAAGTGTGGAAGGTTAGTATAATAATTCTGGGCATTTGTTGAACAAAACTGTTTTAAAAGTTGTAAATCAGTATACAGAGCTTTTTTTAACTGGTATTGGTCTGTGACTTTGATCTTTTTTAACTTTTACGGTGTGGACTTTGATCAAACATAACTTTTTTGCCAAAAATGACATCTCATTTTTAGGGGTTTAGAACGTTGTTAGCCTTTTTTATGATTCGGACCAGATAAGTTTCGCGTCTAAAGAACTAGATGACGGTACTAACTCAAAACATGGTTTTAGGGTGACTTTGATCATTCTTTTCCTGGACTCTTCATATATATATATAGTATATACAGGGTGTTCAGAGGTGGGAGGGAAATATTGCAGGGAATGAAAGGTCAGACCGAGACAAGCAAAAAATCGTATGGGTGGGGGGAGGGGGTTATCTCGCACCTTTCGGCAGTTACAGGGTGATTCGTAAATCAGGATGTTGGTTTACAGTGTGTCCAACAGGAAATTGCGAAAACTAATGGGTCACAATTTTTTAACAAATGGAGAGATCGGTAAAATGTAAATACTTTTTAATAAAGGAAAGTCGTCATTTTTATTACAAAAAAATTAAAACTATTTAATACAAAACAATTAATTTAAAAAAGTAGTGAAGAACGTTAGTTACTAATGATATATATTTTCTATATTTTAACCATCTAATTTGCCACAAATATCCGTATGCTTTCTAAAACTATTAAAAACATGTTCTAACGTTTCATTTGAAATGCCATTGACGATCTTCCCAATGTCTTTAATAAATTCCTCAACTGTTTTTTGGTTATTTTCATAGTAGAGATCTTTAATGTAGCCCCATAAAAAGCAATCACATTAAGGGGTTATTCTACCTTTTCGAGGCAAAAAAACAGTAATAATTTCAAATTGTTATAAAAAAAAACGACAAAAGGAATCGATCTAAAATTAAACATGGTTCTTTATTAATAAAAAAATCTACATTTTTCATGCAAAAAAAAAAATATTAAAACCAAATGGCGGCTGCACTGGCCCATTGCTGCAGCGCGAAAAAATGTTCACAGCCAATTGCGCGACGTAGTACCCAGGTCGTCCAAGTGATCTGTAAGTAATTTAACAAAAATAAATCATTAGTTCTAACGAAAATCTACGGAACCCCTCTCAAATTAGACATCTGTATTCAATTTTGAAAATTTGGGGGTACTTTTTTCGATGAAAAAAATGCCCAAAATCGAGTACGCTATGTTTAAAGGTTTGTCAAATTGCGAAAAATTGATATTTATGTCTAATTTTAGGGGCGCTCCGTAGATTTTCGTTAGAACTAATGATTTATTTTTGTTAAATTACTAACAGATCACTTGGACGACCTGGGTACTATGTCGCGCAATTGGCTGTGAAATTTTTTTCGCGCTGCAGCAATGGGCCAGTGCAGCCGCCATTTTGTTTTAATTTTTTTTTTTTTTCATGAAAAATGTCAAATTTTTTTATTAATAAACAACCATGTTTAATTTTAGATCGATTCCTTTTGTCGTTTTCTTTTTATAACAATTTGAAATTATTACTGTTTTTTTGCCTCGAAAAGGTAGAAAAACCCCTTAAGTGAGATCTGACGAGTAAGGTGGCTATTCTATTCCTGTTCCCCTAGCAAAGCGTGGGTGCCCTAGGCCAATAACTCGATCGCCATAAAATTTATTGATGATACTTCTTGTGTGCGATGAGGTGCTGCTCCGTCTTGAAAAAAAAAAAAAAAAGATTTAACGCGGCTCCTCTTTTTCGTATGAGAAAGGATTTGGTCTCTAACATCCCTTTGTACTTCTCTCCGGCGACAGAAGATTCAACGAAATGCAGGTAGATACCTTTTATGTAGATGGTTCACATTTCAAAAATATATATTATTAATAATTCAGGTTTTTCACTATATTTTTAAATTAATGGTTTGTATTAAATAGATTTAATTTTTTTATAATAAAATGGACATGAAATAAAAATGACGACTTTCCTTTATTAAAAAGTATTTACATTTAACCAATCTCTCCATTTGTTAAAAAATTGTGACCCATTAGTTTTCGCAATTTCCTATTGGACACCCTGTATATGGAAACCGCTCTTGTATTTTTATCTTTTTTTCTACGCATCGCAGCGGCCCCACACTGATACCAAAAAATTACTATTTCGAAGCCCTTTCTAAAATGGTCAACACTGCCCCCTATGCCCAACCCCTTGGCCACAATCACCCCAGAAAGTTGAAAAAAATAACTTTTATTTCACGATTTTCCAACTTTCGCCCCACTTTTCTCTGAAATTTATGTTATTAACATACCTACTTTTTTTTTAAGGTTACCTATCCAATTACCTTTCCAAAAAGGTCAACGTGCGCAGGTAGGAAAAGGATACGAAAATTTATTTACAAAAATCCTTTTACAGAATATCATGACAATTCGAATTTTTAAGAAATTATACTTAAGTTAACTAAAAAATACATTATGTTCGCTTAAAAACTAGTTACAATTAAAACTTATGTCCTACAAAAGCAGTTAAAAATGTTCTCCGCCAGTTTCGATGCATGCAAGTAGCCTTCGTCTTATTTCGCGTTTGAGGTCTATGGTAGCCAGTCTCTCCCGTATTTTCGTGGCTGCAGTCCCAATCCTGGTAACTAATTCTTCTCTGGTGTTGATTGGTCTTGAGTACACTTCATCTTCCATCATTCCCATAAGAAAAAGTCCAGTGGAGTAAGGTCCGGTGACCTAGCAGGCCAAGGAATCGGTCCACCTCGTCCAATTCAGCCTCTGGGTAATGTTCACTGAACCTTGCCCTAACAATGTTCCCAGTATGCGCAGGTGCTCTGTCGTGCTGTAAATACATTGCGCTTCTGGAGGCCAGGGGATGTCCTCCAACAGACCCGGAAGGGTATTCTCCAAAAAGTCCGAATATAGCTGACTATTCAGCACTTGGGGCAAGATGAAGGGTCCTATCAACTGGTTGCCGATGATGCCAGCCCAGACATTGACACTAAATCTTTGCTGGAAGGACCAACACCTTGTCCTATGTGGGTTCATATCTGACTAGGTGTGAAGGTTGTGGAAGTTTGTGATGCCATCCCGGGTGAATTGCGATTCATCCGTCCACAGAATTCGGTCTAGAAACCTTCTGTTTTCGATGTCAGATTCGAGCAGCCAAGTGCAAATTGCAATCGTCTTTCGGAATCTCCTTCCTGTAGTGCTTGGACCGGGATATGGTGGTATGAATGTAGTCCCTCTCGGTTCACAACGGTCCAAACTCTCCCTGAAGACAATCCTAACCGTCGCGTCGTACGACCTGCCTGATGCTTATTTCAGAGCTGTTCCTGACTATGTTGAGGATTTGTTGGTCGGTGTCCGCTGAATCGGCCGATGTTCCTGATCGCGTTCCTGCTCTGGGGGCGGTTACACTTCCAGTTTCTTTTAACCTTCTGAAAGTCCTTGAAAATACCCTTCTGTCGGGTACACGCCGATTCGGGAATCTCCTTTGGTATTCTCGTACGGCCTCACTATCATTTCCGTCTACTAAACCGTACACGTAAATTATATCGGCATACTCTTCAACACTGAATTCTGCCATTTTATTTTAATTTTTTCTATTAAACTCCCGTTCTTATCGCTTGCTTCTTCAACTGTGGTCAATGTTCTTTCAAACTTACCCATTCTTATACCATAAATCATAGGAGGTATTAGAAACGGAGCGTCAGGATACTTAGGAGTCAATACTGGATATAATAAACTAATAACGCTATTTAACGAGATTACCTTTATTATTTTATTACTGTTTTGCTGTAATAATAAAAATGTATTACCTGTGTTTCCTAAACAAACATTTCCGAACTTACTGTCATAAAAATTTTTTACTTAACGACTTTTTTTATTATGGTGCAATAAAGTAATTGGGTACCTGTGAGGATCTTTTAATTTCAGGACTTTTGCAACCCCTTTCTACCTGGGCATGTTGCACCTTTTTGGAAAGGTAATTAGATAGGCAACTTAAAAAAATAAAAAGTAGGTATGTTAATAACATGAATTTGGGTGAAAAGTGGGGCGAAAGGTGAAAAATTGTGAAACAAAAGATAATTTTTTCAACTTCCAGGGGGGATTGTGGCCAAGGGGTTGGGGATAGGGGGGTGGTGTTGACCTTTTTGGAAAGGGCTTCGAAATAGTGATTTTTTGGGGCCGCTGCGACGCGTAGAAAAAAAGATAAAAATACGAGCGGTTTCCATATACAGGGTGTCCAATAGGAAATTGCGAAAACTAATGGGTCACAATTTTTTAACAAATGGAGAGATTGGTTAAATGTAAATACTTTTTAATAAAGGAAAGTCGTCATTTTTATTTCATGCCCATTTTATTATAAAAAAATTAAATCTATTTAATACAAACCATTAATTTAAAAATATAGTGAAAAACGTGAATTATTTATTAACAATATATATTTTTGAAATGTGAACCATCTACATAAAAGGTATCTACCTGCATTTCGTTGAATCTTCTGTCGCCGGAGAGAAGTACAAAAGGATGTTAGAGACTAAATCCTTTCTCATACGAAAAAGAGGAGCCGCGTTAAATCTTTTTTTTTTTTTATTCAAGACGGAGCAGCACCTCATCGCACACAAGAAGTATCATCAATAAATTTTATGGCGATCGAGTTATTGGCCTAGGGCACCCACGCTTTGCGATACGTAGAAAAAAAGATAAAAATACAAGAGCGGTTCCCATATAAGGCAAAATCCTGATTTACGAATCACCCTGTAACTGCCGAACGGTGCGAGATCCCCCCCCCCCCCCCCCCCCCCCCCCATACGATTTTTTGCTTGGCTTGGTCTGACCTTTAACCTCCTGCAACATTTCCCTCCCACCTCTGAACACCCTGTATATATTAGGGAAAGTTAAGTATCTACAACTCTAACTTGTTGAAAAAATATTGAAAAGACTAGAGATACAATTTATATCAAGTGGCTAGGGCTCTTGTCGCAATATAACTCTTAGGGAAATGCGACGGAAATGTTATAACTTAAAATAAAAACACATTTTTGTAACGTTTTCAAACTTTGTTTTCTTTTCAAGCCCCTTTAAAAAATCTCGTATTGCATATTATTTCTCGATGATGTTCGCTCAATAGGGACTCCAAGATTTTACTGGTATTGTGAATTCTTCGTTGAAATTGAAGCCTATCGACAGCACATTCACATATGTCATTCTCCTTTACGTCTACTCTGTAGGCACACATGCATGACGTGTACTTCCGGTGTTAGTAGAAATCGAGCCCTTTTCTGCATTCTCTACAGTTTTTAGAATACATATACCTACAAAAACTTCCTTTAGGAACTCAACTAATCTGATAAGAACCCACATAACATGAATAAGTTCATCCTCGTTGAATCCAGAATCAATCCTATGAAATAAGATCACGTGATCCCGAATCCACCAATCAGAGCATTAGTTACTGATAAGGGCTATTTCTACCAGCCAATCAATTCCTAACATGTTCAGACATGATCGCTCATGAATTAACTTGACACTGCCTGCTTAGAGATAAGAGCATCGTCAGCATGAACTACTGATAAGAAACCACTTAACCCTTTCAGACACAAAAATCAGGCGTTTGAGATAAAAATCTGAATTTTTGCTTATAGACAAATATGACACTAATAAACACGAATATGCAAAAACAATTAAGGTAGGATGCCTCACCTGGCCACCAGGTGATGTCCCATATATGGGACATGCCTTTTTTTTGCGCGTGGCGGCCAATCAAAACGTATTTTTTTTCACTTTTCTGCATAAATTGTTTAAAAAATAGTTAAAGAGTATTTACCGATTTTTGTTAAAACTCGATCTTAAAAAAAAAAAACAACCTTTATATGAGCACTAAGGACCACTTGTTTACTGCCGCATAATATAATTTCATAAAAAAGGCACTGAACCATGTGAAATGGTCAGAGTTCGTTACAAAACTTATTTTTGTAAAGTTTAAAAGCTACTTTATTAATAGAGTTGCCAACCATTGCAGATTTAATATTGGTGTCTACGTTAAATAGCTTTAAAATCAGTGACAACTTTTGTCCAATATATTGGACATTGTGTCTGAAAGGGTTAATATAAACAAGGCCACCTACATAGATGACTCATACTTGGGTACAGATCGTAGCAAATCCATGGGAAGGGGTAAAGCTTTCCCCGCCGGAGCTTTTATGACGTCACTGACCTTGAAACTGCTCCTAGACGTAGAGAAAGAGTTTTTGGAGCCGTTTTATGTGAATTTAGACCGCTTTGTAAAATCCCGTAAGAAAATGCGCCAGAACTCTCATAGCTTATCTACTTGGGGAGTATTTTGGAAGTCATAATTAATTCTAACATCATTAATATTTAAAAACAAATATAGACTTTTGCATTTATGTAATAAATATATTGAGATGTATATATTTTCTTTACTTTTCTTTACAGTGTCGATTAATCGTTTCACAAATGTCTAACACTAAATGTGATCTGTTCAACTGGATGACTCCTATTTATATCGTTTGTATTCTAATCAGTTTATACGTACCACTTTTTGAGAGGCTTATTCTTTATTTATTGTGCATTTTTACAACATTAGCGCATTGGCATTATGGGACGAGAGTGGTTCAACAAATGTGTAAACATTTTAACAGAGTTTGTTTTAGTGTTGAGACGTCTAGAGTCCGATATAAAAATTAAATACCAAATGCTATATGACTAATACCTAATGAATAAATTCTTATTGCATTATTTTAGACAAAATTAAGAAGTTATTTACATCGACCCGTTCAAATCTTTAATTTGCTTTGACTACTAATTAAATGTTCAACTTTGCATGTAAAATGTATTTAATTATGTTGAAGAAAAGCAGAAGAAATTTGTTGGTAAATATACTATTTCAAATGTGCTATAAAAAGAATTTAGTCTTTTGAAAGAGTCTGCGGGGTATGTTCATGCCAAGTTCTTTAAAAGAATCTCAGAAGTATGTTCATATTTCCTGCGACATAATATTGGATAGTGGCCAAAACAGGTATGTAAATAATGCAGAGTTTTTAATTTCAGCCTTCACGAATTCCAGATAATTATTTGAACCTGTATTGCATGCTATTGGATATCATTTATGAAATAGTCGAATTTATAGATTATTAGTTTTTTTTTTTTGATTCCGCACCACAAACGGAAAATGTAACTTCCTCCAGCTCTAACAGGTGAGTGCAGCTCTCGTCCTAGGATCGTAAAATTTTAAACGAATACTGATTTTCCTGTTTCCTGCGAACATAACTTTAAAAAATAATATCACAAATTTGGAAATTAACTATTCAGAAACGCACCTTTTGGTATCCTTTTCTTGAAATTTTATCACATTCGACAACTAAGCAACTAATATTGCAAGAAGAAGTTTGCCAATCAATTTAGTGTCTTGGCTTATTTTGAGAATCACTTAAGGTGCTTTCAATTCAGTGTTGAACAATTCTCCATCCTTATATGTTTATTTATTTAGAAGCTTCATACAGTACACTAAGTTAATTACACTGAGATGTCGAAGTATAAGGTTATGTGCAAAAATGAGAAGAAAAAAAATAGAAAGGGACAGAATCAAAATATAAATATTTATTACTAATAGCATGCCAAGTTTAATTTGGTAGAGACAGCTCTTTTGAAACTAATTTCTGATTACTCTAGTTATCGGTAATTCGTTGAATAGAAATTTGAAATTACCGACTTTCGTGTGACGTATTATAGGTTACGAATCACGTATCGCATTATTCATGTGATATATGACATAATTGTATGTTATATGTAACAAAACACATGTAACAAATTGCATAAAACGTGTTTGCACATACGGATATACGACACATATAACATATGTTGCTTACAAGAATATTGCGAGAAGCGCATATCACAGTTCCTATATGACATGTCACATGCAATGAATATGAGATTTGTGACTAAACGAAGCACATATTCACATGTCACATATGATGATTTTTTTCTGATTTGTGACAAATCACATATTACGTTGAAGCACATATCACATGTTCCTCATGATATTTTACATATGTATAATGATATGTGATATATGATATATGACAAATAGTGTGAGTTTTATATTGTGTATCATACAACATACACATCAAATATCACATATGGCATCGGCACATAATGACTGACGCACAACAGATGACATGCCACGAAATATGACATGACATGTAACATGACACGCGACATGATATATGACACGGCATGTTACATATGACATGACATTACATGAATAATACGATACGTGAAATGTAACATTTTCGTGTGATAAATGGGTATTTTCAAATTACTAGTGTAATCAGAAATTTCTGACAGAAAATCACCGACTAGTTGAGTATTCTCGAATTTACGGCCCACGGATTACTAATTGCTAGAGTAATCCGAAATTTCTCGCAGAAAATTACCGACTAGTTGAGTATTTTCTAAGTTCTTACCGATTGCTTAGATAAGATAGAAATTAGCAAATATACATATTAATAATTGGAAATTAATTTACTAAAATTTTAATTATTATCATCGAAAATATTGACGGAACCACTTAGGAATTGCCGACAGCTTTACAATAGGTCTACAGGGCGCGCAATTTCTATAAGCGCACGTCTGATTTTCAAGTGAAATTCACAATTCATTAAAATAAAGCGATATAGTAACAAAATTTCTTTAGAGGACAATTGTTAAAGTTTATAACTATTCATAAAAGCAATTAAACAATTCCAAATATCAGTCAATGCGTGAATGCAATAGATCAATCTTTCCAAATTGATCTTAGAGTGCGCAGTTTCTTTTTGTAGTATTACTAGTTAAACGCAAAGTAATTTTGCAACTTTTTGGGAAACAATTCATGTGAGTTTCATATTTATTGTCCAACTCTAGCTTAATTTTATATAATTGCTGTTATTTCTTAAGATTTATTGTAATGCCCCGTAGAAAGCTCCTTGACAACGACGATCGTATCAGAATCCGTGCGTTTAGGGAATCTGGCTTTGGTATAATAGAAATTGCAAAGAGAATTGGACGTTCAGAATGTGTGGTGCGAAATTTTATTCAAAAGGACAATCGTAATGGATTATGGGATCATCTAAGAGAGAACACCAAAGTTTCCAATCAAAATATTGGGAACATAAGAGAAGAAGTTATGAAAAAAAGTTAAGTGCAGCTCAAATTATAGCGGAATTACAACTCTCAATTAAAGGAATAACAATCCAACAAATTTTGAAGGACACTACTTATATTAAATGTAAGAAACCGGCCAAATCTCTCCAACTGCAACAGCATCATAAAAATGCGCGCCTAGATTTTGCTAGAGGTCACATGAACTGGGACGAAAAGTGGCAAAACGTTATTTTTTCTTACGGAAAACAGTTTAATTTAGATAGCCCAGATGGATTGAGTACATATTGGCATGATTTAAGGAAGCCCGATTCGCCTTGTCTAAGTAGTAATTTTGGTGTTGGTAATTTAATGTTATGGGGTGCCTTTTCTTATCAAGGAAAGTTATCTTTACGCTTTGTTCCCACCCGAATGAACTCTGCCATATATACAGACCTGCTGGAGGAATCTCTTATTCCATATTTAAAAGACAATATGGAAAAAGATTTGATTTTTCAACAGAATAACGCCGCTGTGCATTCTTCTGCCGAAACAAGACGATGGTTTAGTGAAAGAAATATTCCTGTAATGGAGTGGCCATCACGTAGCCCGGATTTAAATCCAATGGAGAACATTTGGGGAATCATGGCACGAAGAGTTTACGCAAATGGTGGACAATTTTCTTCGTTATCTCAACTGAAAGCCGATATTTTGAAATGCTGGAATGATATTGATGAACATTTGTTTAAAAAGTTAATAAATTCGATGTCTAACAGGTTTTTTCAAGTTATAACTAACAAAGGAGGTAAAACACAATACTTAGAAAATATAAAAAAATTTTCTTTTCATCAAGCTTTTCAAATAAAGACTATAATATAAAGTGGGTTTATAGAAATTGCGCAGCCAAAGAGACTCTTAATTAAATTTATTTTTATTATAAAGTAATTACTTACTTTAATGAATGTTTTATATTATTTAATTAATATTTACCAATGGGGAATTTATGCAATATAATCGGTTTTGAAAAATAAAAAGTCGTTTTCTTTAAACATGAATAAAACTGGCTGCGCGTCTAGAAATTGCGCACACTGTATAGTTGTCGACCAAATTTTTTTCCCCTTTTTGAATGTTAGGAAAAAAAATTACGATTTTCAAACTGCTGGAAATATTCCTGAAGGCAAGGACTCGTTAAATAAAAAAAGTAACGGTTCTGAGAGACTTGTGAAACATTTCGAATTATGCTGGGGATTCCGTCCATTTATCCAGCTGATCAACAAATTTAAATAACATAGTCATTAATATGTGACACATTAATATCACAGAAAGATAATGAAGACAGACAAGACAATAAATATGAATAGTTGATACTAGGCATCATTGCAAATTTTAAAAGAATTAGAAAAAAAAGAGCGAAATAATTAGATATCACAGACGGATCATGATTACTGTTGTTAGGAGATGACATATCATACAATTGGGAAAGCTGTCACTTTTCCGCTTAAAATTAGTGAACCTCCAGAATAGTTTCGGAGAATTTTTAATGTTAGTCTCCAGCAATGTTCATAAAGAGCTCATCAATCAATAGCGCCAAGTTCAAATTTTAGTTTTACAAATTGATTAATAGAAAAATAAAAAACTAAATCTGCATTATACTGAACAAAGTTATCAAAAAAGCTGTCCACATCAATGACGGATGATCTGAAACTTCATTAAAAAAATAGATCCACAGAGCGGGAGACATAAGTACCATGATCCTTGTTGACAAATATTTGATCCAGGATCCTGTTACGGTAGTTGTTAACACCATTTACTTGCTTCTGACCGCATGAAGCCAGTAGATCGATTGTGTCTCGTCCAACCACAGAAGAAATTCGTAGGTAATGCAAATACCTTTGTCATCAGGAGCCACCCAAGAGACTGAAGGCAAATTGAAGTCAGCGAGGACAATCAGTCTGTCTTGTGAATTGCGCATATCGAAAACGTAGTCAATACACGTCATATAATCATCATAGGTAATATTGCTAGGTGCGGACAGATGTACAGAACCATTACATACAGCAAGGAAGAGAATAGCTTGATCCTTGCATAAAGAAACTCTAATTTTCCAAATCCATAGACGTTAATATGCTCAGCTTGCAGATAATTTTTTATTGCAACAAGTACACCCCATCCAAAACGCCTTTGAAACTGATATTGATGCCTATCACGCCGTACAACATATTACACAGCTCCACAAAAAAAATCGAAAAAAATTTGATCTGACGTCTGACCATACCTACTATATGTTTTTGAGGTCACTGAATCCGAATCCGAGGTCTATTTAACTCCATCACGTCAGGATTTTTCATAGCCTCAAAATTTTAGCTTAAAAACGAGAATAATCCACAAAAAAAATCGAAAAAATTTGATCTGACGTCTGACCATACCTACTATATGTTTATGAGGTCACTGAATCCGAATCCGAGGTCTATTTAACTCCATCACGTCAGGATTTTTCATAACCTCAAAATTTTAGCTTAAAAACGAGAATAATCCACAAAAAAATCGAAAAAATTTGATCTAACGTCTGACCATACTGACTATATATTTTCGAGGTCGCTGAATCTGAATTCCAGGTTTATCAACCCCTATTACTTTAAGGTTTTACATAACCTACAAATTTTAGTCCAAACACCAAAATAATCCCTTCAATTTTTAATCCCTTTATTGCTTAAAAGAAAAAAAACCGGTCACTATTTTAGCCTTTTCACTAAAACCTATAAATCCCATAAGCTGTTATCTTACATACTCATTAACCCCAAGACCTCGCTACCCAACGATCATGAGCCGCGTATGCCAGTATTTCTGGACATTTGCACTGTATCGTCATATCGGTAGAACGTGAGAAAATAAATGTTGTTGTAATCCTGTGACCAAAAACTCCAATAACCTTGAAACTCAGCTACTCGAAATTCTATTTGTAATAAGATACATTATCCCCAAATACTGCAAATCCATCGATCAGAAATGGCTTGATCGGTAATTTCAAAAATTGGCTCTTACTTTAAATAGACATAACATCAGAAATCCATCTTCGTGAAACATCATAACTTTAAAATTTAACAACCCCATACACCGTTAACCGTAAATAAGTTATTTCATATCCCAATGATTGTGATGAGCATATGCCTGTAATGTAATTCTGAAAATGTGATTTGGATGGGCAAATTGATAGAATCTAAGCTGTCATATTTAACTATCAGTATCTTATGGACAGATTTTCGAAAAAATATATTTCTTTGAAAAAAAAATATAATTCATGATGTTTTGTTTATCTGAAAATACCGCCCAAATTATCAAAATTTTTGGCAGACGAGACTCAATGGGTTTCCAAGTTAAGGAGTTGTATGATTCATGAGTTAAAAGAATGAAGACAAAATAATTACTGGTTTTTTTTTATTTATAGAGAAATGAGAGACTGTAGAGATAATTACAGTTTGTGGACTAAATGTTTGTGGTTATGTACATTTCTAAAGCATTGGAGCTAAATAGACCTCGGGTTTGGATTCAGCGACCTTAAAAATATATGATAAGTATAGTTATACTTCAGATCAAATTAGTTAGATTTTTTTTGTGGATTATTCTCGTTTTTAGGCCAAAATTTTGAGGTTATGAAAAATCGTTAAGTATAGGGGTTAAATGGACCTCGGGATTAAATTCAGCGACCTCGACAACATATAGTATGTATACTCAGACGTCAGATCAAATTTTTTCGATTTTTTTGTGGATTATTCTCGTTTTTATGCTACAATTTTGAGGTTATGAAGAATCCTGACGTGATGGAGTTAAATAGACCTCGGATTCGGATTAAGTGACCTCAAAAACATATAGTAGGTATGGTCAGACGTAAGATCAAATTTTTTCGATTTTTTTTGTGGATTATTCTCGTTTTTTTTTTTTTTTTTTTTTTTTTTTTTTTTTTTTTACAGACCATCAGCTTAGTCAAAGCTTTGTAAAATAACAGAATTAATCTGTAGCTTATGACTGATTATTCATCATTTGGTCCGATGTTAGTAGACATGCGACCACAACCACCAAACAGACTATTCTTTAGTGCATGCTTACTGACACGAACATCAAACAAATCAGCATTCTTATTCACATTTAACCTCATCCGGTTAATAGGCTGGAAAAAGCTATAGTTATTCTTACATAAACTAGTTTGCAGAAGTGAAACCACCCTAAGATTACGCTCGTTCAATCTGAAAGTGAATTCGCTTTTAAGGGAGGCTGAATCAATATTACCAATTAATAATTGGTGAACAAAAACAATGTCTGCGATCTCCCGACGCTTGAGCAGAGAGTGCATATCGAGGAGCCTCAAACGATCATTATAAGGAGGGAGAAGAACTGGATTGCTCCAAGGTAAATCCTTAAGAGCAAATCTGACAAATTTTCTTTGCACTGATTCGACGCAGTCAATATGGACTTGGTAATAGGGCGACCAAACTTGACTTGCATATTCGAGAATTGGCCTAACAAAAGAAAAGTAAAGCTGTTTTAAGACAGTTCTATTGGAAAATTCACGGGACCATCTTTTGATGAATCCCAGCATAGAGCTGGCTTTAGCCACCGTACAGTTGATATGCTCAACGAAGTCTAATTTGCAATCCAGAATAACTCCCAAGTCACGGACAGATTGAACACGTCGTAGAGCATGATTCGATAAGGTATAATCAAAACGCAGGGGATTACGACCTCTACAAAAAGTCATGATTTCGCACTTACCAGTATTTAATTCTAAATTATTGTGTGTACACCACAAATGGAATATATTTAGGTCATTTTGAACCGCGTGCCAGTCGCTAATATTTTTTGTTCGAAAGAATATTTTCATGTCGTCTGCGTAGATTAAGATTTTACAGGTTTGAAGGAGTTGTGAGATGTCATCAATAGATAAAATAAAAAGAAGTGGACCTAAATGGCTACCCTGTGGGACTCCTGACGTAGCTGATATCTTGTTCGAGGTGGAGCGACGAAAAGAAATTTGATATGTCCTGTCGAGTAAATAAGAACGGATCCAGTTAATAAGCAGTGGCGGAAAGCCTAGACTTACTAATTTGAGGATTATTACAGAATGAGAAAGCTTATCGAAAGCCTTGCTGAAGTCAGTATAAATGCAATCTGTCTGCAAACCATTTCGAAATCCTTCAGTAACAAAGGTAACAAGTTCAAGGAGATTCGTAGAAGTAGAGCGCCCCGGCAGAAAACCGTGCTGGTTTGTTGAAATGAGGCGCTTGCAGACAGTTGAGAATTGAGAGTGAACAATTGATTCAAAAAGTTTTGGGATACACGAGAGTTTCGCAATAGGCCTGTAATTACATACCTCATTCTTGTTACCCTTTTTATGAATAGGAATGATGAAGGAGTTCTTCCAGAGCACAGGAAATTGTCCAGTCTCGAGAGACTTTTGAAAAATTAATGTTAAAGGCATAACTAGTTCGTTAGAACAAGCCTTAATAATAGCTGGCGGAATACCATCGGGTCCTGATGTAAAATCAAGAGGGAGCTCATTGATATGCTTGAGGACGTCATCAGGAGTAATGCAGATGGATAAATTAATAGGAATAGGGTTTTTGTTTAAGTGACTAAAATTATTAAGATCAGGTATAAATTCAGGGGAGAATGATTTTTTGAAAAAGGATGCAAACATATCGCATATTGTAGATGGAGTGTCACTTGAAACTCCTTCATATTGCATATTAGCAGGGTAGTCGTCCACTTTTCTTTTACAGTTAATAAATTTATAAAATGCGCGCGGATTGTTGTAGAATTCAGTTGTCATTCGTTTTACGTAATCGTTATATAACTGTGTGGAATAATTCTGAAATTTATTATAACATTCAACAAATTCATCGTACGAAAAGTTATTCCTCTCCAAAAGATATGCCTTCCACAGCTTATTTTTCCTATTTCTAAGCCTCCGAAGATCGCTATTGAACCAGGGAGGTGATGAAGTAAGGGAACGCTGCCGTTCGTAAGGGACGCAAGATTCAAAAATGTTGAAGAGTAAGGCGTAGAACGTGGACAAGGCATTGTCAATGTTATCGTTGGATAAGAGTGTAGTGAAGTCAATGGAAGATATTCTTCTGGAAAGTTCGTCCATATCCGCCGTCCTGAAACTATAAGCGTAGTCGCTAACATTAATATGTTTAGTATTTTCAGGACTATGAAAATAATCGATTTGGAGAGGCGGATGATATTTGTCAAGAGTAGAAAGAAGAATTGGACTGTGATCAACAATTGTATTGTTGCAGTCAGTGGAAAATACAAGATCAAGCTGCCGACCCATATCATTCTGTATGGAACTAATCTGATTGAGACCGAAAGAGAAAACCGATCCCAAAAATGAAGACTCTTTAGAACTTAATTTATTAAAGGGATGGCAGCCATCGTCAGCAGAATTGGCTACCCATTGAACGTTGGGTATGTTGAAATCACCCAATAAAAGGAGATCGTCGTCTGGATTCATTAAGTTATTAATGAATTCCAATCTTGAAATTAATATATCATACATACTATATCCGTCCCTGTCAATGGTATTGATTAGATCAGGGGGAATATAACAACACATAATAAATAAAGAAGTTCTGGCTAATTTTACTTTGAGAGTAATTAGCTCAATGTCAGAAGAAGCAGATAGGTCGGGTGGTGAAATCAAGCTGCAATTGAGGTGAGTTTTGCAAGCTATGAGAACTCCTCCTCCTCGCGCCTCCGAATCAGTAAACCTATCCCTACGAAATACTTGATAGGATGAATCAAAAATCTCAGCATCCCGAAAACCGTGATGTAACCACGTTTCGGTTAACGCGATAATGTCGAAATTACTAGTAGTGGATGACTGGTAAAGAGTCCTAGTCTTGGTCCTGATACCCCTTACATTTTGATAATATAAGGAGATCGTCTGCGGATTTAGTTTTATGTTAAAATTTTGAGGTTATGAAAAATCCTGACGTGATGGAGTTAAATAGACCTCGGATTCGGATTCAGTGACCTCAAAAACATATAGTAGGTATGGTCAGACGTCAGATCAAATTTTTTCGATTTTTTTTGTGGAGCTGTGTTATATACAAATATCACATAAATAATATAACATAGCATACATCACATGCAAATAAGAATTGTCAAATCTCTAGTCAATGAATTACCGAAAACTAGAGTGATAAAAAATTTGTGACACAAAATTACCAACTATTTGAGTATTCTTTAATTTCTGACCCGTGGATTACCGATTGCTTAGATAATGGAAAATATATTTTTGCTTATTAGCAAATATATTAATAATTGAAAATTGTATTTATATAAATACTAGCTGGGTTACCCGGTTTCACCCGGCGTTGGGTAAATACTTAAGGCGGCTACACACGTTCCGGTATACCTGTCAGGTATGCCTGGCAGGCATGCCTGTTCAGGTATACCGGATGCCCATAGGGCACACACACGCTTCGATAAACTTTTCAGTTTACACAGTCGCATTGATATCATTGCATCGACAGACGACGTTTTAGCGGTGGTTGGCTTATTATTAGCTACAAAAAAGTGTGTTAAAAGGAAAATAAAACGTGATACGCGGTGTAAAGAATGGCTAAAGAAAAGAAACATTTATTCACATCTAAACTTGTTAAATGAACTGAATCGGTCATTTCAAAAACCTCTTAAGTCACATTTTTTTCCAACATGCTTTTTTTGCTCAAAATGGTTCCTTAAACGGAGATGCGTATTCTGGGTAAAAACCACGTAAGTCGATACATTCCTTCCTCTTCCAATAATACTGCGTGAAAGACGTTCATTGCGTAAACAACATTAGTCAGTGACTTAAGAGGTTTTTGCATGCACTACTAGATGGAGGGAGTAGTTTATGACTGAGTTTCACGTTTTAAATTTGCTTTGTTCTGATTGGTTTAACAATATTGCAATCTTCAAATTTGACAGCAATCGTATTTTCCCATACGTGGTCATTCGTTTTTACCAAATGATCGTGATTTTGGAGTCATAAAAAAAAGTGTTCGAAAGCATGATCGTATCTACGTCCCAGGAGAATACATTGATTTGGTTTCGAACTCCAGCTCAACATTTACAGTCATACAGCTAAAAACGAAAGCATGATCGTATCTACGTCCCAGGAGAATACATTGATTTGGTTTCGAACTCCAGCTCAACATTTACAGTCATACAGCTAAAAACTGAAGATGTTTTGGAATTTAAGAAATGGTGGCCAAATTTGTACAAAAAAACATGTTTGTCAACTGAATCTTATGGAAAAAAAGTCCCAGAAAAAGTCATTCGCACCTTCGACATACTTCTATCGTAGCCGAGGAATATATTGTAATGTTTGTTCCTTTGGAGTGATAAGAGGCCTAGCTTAGTGCGTCACCTTTCGGGATACGCACTGTATAATGGCGTCACCAATTGGAATACGCCGATATTTCTATTGAAGAAAAGAGTGCCGTGCGGCAGAGTCCAGTTCAGAAATCGAACTATATTTTTCTTGAATATTCTTCCCTTAAATACAAAAATCGATACACTAATATTTCCTAAGCTAAGTATACATATTATACAATACTACAATACAATAAAATAGCTATCACATATGTTTCGCAAAGGGTGTATTTCGCAAAGGGTCAGAGTCGGTATCATCAGCTGTTTAGCACTTTGCTTGACCCAGATTTAATTTATGATTCATAGAAACAAAAGGTTCTGGGCAAGCGCCGCATGCTACGTGTGAATCACTGCACGGGAAAAGCAAGCAGGGTTAAATTACATCTCGTGCATTGACTTCGTGTGTAAGCTGTTTTGGTTCTGACTGACCGTGGCCTTGCGTAGTGATTGTTACATAATAACGAATTTGAGTATGATCACTACACCCTCACCCTTTATGTTGAGTCTTAACTCTTAGTTTAAGGCGAAACAAAAATGATAGTATAGTATTATTACAGAATATGAATATTATAGTAGTATGATATTAGTTTAAGGCGAAACAAAAATGATAGTATAGTATTATTACAGAATATGAATATTATAGTAGTATGATATTACTGCTGATTACAAGTATGCTCTTATACTAATATGCTTAAATGTATATTACATTATGTATTAATTACGTTATGATATTAACTATTTTATTTTTTTACATTATATTTCTTCAATCTGTCGTTGTGAACCTCTTTTGGCATGCCATCTATTTCAATTACTGAGTTTACGCTTTTTCTTTCTAAGACTTTATATGGACCTTTGTAAGGTTTGTGGTATTTTTTGCGATTTTCGTTTCTCAATAGAACTAGGTCACCTGATTCAATGTATATCGGATTTGTTGCAGTTTGTTTTTCCGTTCGTTTCTGCTTAATTTTTTCTATCAAGTCTCTAGCTCTTGAAGTAGCTGATTTTAATCTAACTTTTAATTCGTTAGCGTAGTTATCTACATTGTAAACAGTTTTATTATCATTGATGAAATCGAATGGTAAATAGGGTAGTTTGCCAAATATTAATTCGTATGGCGTGTAACCAGTGTCTACATGAGGTGTAGTGTTGTAAGAAAAAGTGTAATAAGGTATCCACTTAAACCATTCTAGATCATCTGCAAATGAAAGCATATATTCATTAAGAACGCGATGATTCCGTTCCGCTACTCCCAAAGTTTGGTGATGGTAAGGAGTACTAAAAATTTGCTTGATTTTGAGTAATTTACATATTTCTTGCATCAGTTTGTTGGTAAATTCCGTACCTCGATCTGTTTTCAGGATCTTGAAATGTCCATATTTCAAAATGAAATCGTTTACTATGGTTGAAGCTACCGTGTGAGCATCTTTAGTTTCTAAGGGAGATGCCACTACAAATTTTGTTAGTTCACAGTGCATAGTGAGTATATATCGGTAGTTATTCGAGATTCTTAATGCTCCTACTATGTCCATGGCTACAGTTTCAAAACTTGTTGTGGGTGTGTCGGTTTTAAGCATTCTTTCCTTGGTGTGTCTTATTTGTTTGTTGAATGCGCATTGCTCACAATTGTTAATATGTTCCTTTACCATTTTGTTCAAATTCTTCCAGCAAAATCGTTGTTTGATTTTCAATACAGTTTTTCTGACTCCTAAATGACCTCCGTGTGGTGAACTGTGATATTCCTCTATTATTTTCTTCTGTGTTTCGATGCTATTTATTCTCTTAGGGGGTTCGTATAATATTATCTCAAGTTTCGCGCGATTATTATATTCTTTTCTTTGTTGCAACCTATTAAATAAATTTTTAAATCTTTCTTTCTGAATGCATTCAAAGATATTATCTGTGTTCGATAGAGCTAGCTCATGTATATTCATTTCGTGTGTAGCATTTAATAACTTCTTCATGATAGAGACGTATTTCATATCAGAATTATCGTTATTGTCGCTACATTGTAGCTTCTCCGTGATAGAATCTTGTTTCATATCAGGATTATCGCTATAATATACTATTATTTCTTTGTTAGTACGTCCAATTTCAATTTTATTCTTATTGTTGCGCAACATTATAAATTTTAACTTTCTCATATTCTTAACGTCAGATATGGAAGTGCAATCCCAAATATAAAGGTGATCAAGCTTTAATTGTGGTTGGGGAACATTTCCTATGCTTTCGTTTTTCTCGTGTTCTTTTTGTCTTCTTAACATACCCCTTGTTATTGCTAGCACTTTACTCACTGTTATGTCTCTTTCTTTAGGAACCATATTTTTCAGAGTATCGGAGTCTAATTGTATTCTTGACAGAGCGTCAGCATTAGTGTTGATTTTTCCTTTCTTGAACACTATGTCAAAGTCGTAATCTGCTAAGTCTAATCGGATTCTTGTCAATTTTGACGAAGGATTCTTATGTGTAAACAATGATACCAATGGTCTATGATCAGTGACTACCACAAATCTTTTCCCATAGAGGTATGGTCTGAAAAAGTTTATACCCCAATGTATCGCAAGTAACTCTTTTTCAATGATGGGTTTATTGATGTCGTGTTTCGTCAGCGATTTACTGGCGTAGGATATTGGTAAATCTGAACCAATGTCGCCTTGTGATAGAACTGCTCCTAAGGCATAGTTTGATGCATCTGTTGTTAAAATAAATGGTTTGTCGAAATTCGGATATTGAAGTACTGGTGGTTGCGTTAATTTCTCTTTTAGTGTTTCGAATGCATTTTGGCAAGGTTCATCCCATACGAATGGTGTATTTTTCCTTAGAAGGGAATTTAGGCTTTTCGCAATCTCTGCAAAATTGGGAATAAATCGTCTGTAGTAGTTACAGAAAGCTACGAATCTGCGGACTTCATCAACGTTTTTGGGTATGGGGTAATTTTTTATTACCTCATACTTCGATGGATCGGTTTTTATACCTTCGCTTGTTATTAAGTGGCCGAGGTATACGACCTCTGCTTTTAAAAATTGGCATTTACTTGGGTTGAGTTTGAGATTGTATTTGCGCAATCTCTGAAATATCTTTCTTAGATTCGCGTTATGGTGTTTGATACTGCATCCAAAAACTATGATGTCATCAACATAAAGGAATGCTTCAGAACTAAGCCCAGTTAGTGCGATGGTTAGCATTCTTTGAAAACTATTAGAAGATACTTTTAATCCAAAAGGTAATCTTTTGAATTGGAAATGTCCGGCTCCCGTCGAAAATGCCGTGAGCGGTCTTGACTCTTTTTCCAGTTCGATTTGGTGGAAAGAACTGGTCATGTCAAGGGTTGTAAAGTATTTCGCTCTACCTAATTTGTCTAGGACATCTTCTAATCTGGTTAAAGGGAATTTGTCGCTAACTATTTTGTCGTTTAATTTTCTGAAGTCTACGACTAATCGCCATAGCTTTTTATTGCCAGAGCCCTTTTTGGGTACTATTAGTAATGGAGCATTGTAAGGACTAACGGACGGTTCAATAATGTCGTTTGACTCCAATTCTGTAACTTGCTTCCTTATTTCCTCACTTTGAGTGTGTGGCAATCGGTAGTTTTTTATGTATACGGGCGTATCATCTATAGTCTGGAGGTTTTGTTTATAGAAGTTGTTTGTCGTTAAGACTTCATCTTGAAGGTGAAATATATTGCTGTACTCCTTTATTATCTCTATTAGACTTTCTCTGGTTTCCGTATCTTTGCAATCTATGTTTATTGTTTGTAAGAGTTTGGTTACTCGTGCCGCATCATATTTACTTCTAGTTTTAGACAGAATGGAATAATTTTTTAAGGGTTCTATCTCTACCTTAAAGTTTGGTATCGTTATTTCCTTGTCATTAGTGTTAAGTATCTTGATGTGGCATATACCTTTGGCTGGTATTATTGTGTTTGCTATGAACACACCATTTTCTAGTTCTTTATTCAACACTATGCTGTCCTCTTGTCTCTCTATGTTTATTGGTATAATCGCCTCCGTCCTAGGTGGTAATCTAATTTGTGCAATGCTTATTGGTTTTGTTTCCATGGGTAAAACATATTCTTGTTCGTTCATATTGAATGATATAGTGAAAGTTTCGTAGTCTATTTTACACAAGTATTTCTTTAATATATTCCGACCAATAATTCCATCTGTGCTTATTGGGAAGTTTTCATCTACCGTATGAAATGAGTTATGGATTGTATAATCTCCGATCAATAGTTTTAAATTAATTATTCCTAAAGAAGTTATTGTTTCGTTGGTAATGCCTGTTAGCTTACATTTGTTACCTGGATTAAAATCAAAAGTATGGACATTCAATTTATCGGATTTTACTATCGATACATCAGCTCCTGTGTCTATCAAAAAAATTGAGATGTTGTTTAGCATTTTCACAATATACTGTAATATAGTTTGTGCAATCATAAGAAATTCTGTATATCTTTTTAGATTCTCCGGGAGGTCGATTTATTCCTCTCCGGATTCCTGGACGTTTCCCTGGTCCTGAATAAAGTTAATATTTCTAGTTGAATTTTTATTTGTATTGCTATTGTAATTTCTATTTCTGTTTTGATTATTATGGTTGATTTTATTATTATAGTTACTAGCTCTATGGTTATTGCTGTTGTTGTCTTTGTTATAACTATTGATATGAGGACTATTGTTCCCATTTCGAATATTGTTGCCTCTGTAATATCTCCTTTCATTATATTTGTTGTGGGTATAGTTGCGATTATTATTTTTGTTATTTTGTTGGAATCTATTTTGATTATGTTGCCTCCTCATATGCATGATGTTATTAGAAACTGGTTGGTGTTGCTCATTTTTTTCCAGTTCTTGTGGAATTGTAATTGCTTCTTGGAAGGTCTTTGGTCTTGATGCGAATACTGTACTTCTGTACTGGTCATTAAAACCATTTTTAAATACTCTTAAAGCATATGAGTCATTAATTGTTTTAATTGTGTTTTTCTCTGCCGTGCTTGTAGTAGTGCCAAGTGCATTTATTTGTAATTGATTTAGTTCGCTCAGCAAAGTTAATATTTTTTCCTTGTATGCTGAAATAGTAGATCTCTTTTGCGTTAAGTGGCTAAGTGTGGTGTGGATCTGTGATACCGTATTACTACTTTTGTATCTAACATTAAGCTCTTTTTTCAAATCTTCCAATGTGTCTGGCGTCTGAGCTCCTAATGCTGTTTGGACACTTAATGATAACTTCACGTTAAAAACAAAGTCCAATAAATCCGATTTCGCGGTTTCATTCAAAGTTTTGTGTATGTATTCTACAATTTTTAAGAATGCATTTAGTTCGCTGTATTTTCCTTCAAATACTGGGATGGCTTTCATGGCCGTACTTAGATCAAAATTTGCCATCTCGTTGTCTTGTGTTAACGCTCTATCTATCAGTGTTCTTAGTTCTTTTGAGATTTTTACAAATTTAAGTTTGCTATCGAATGTGTTCTCTTCTTGTAGCGTACTTATTAATGCCTTGAACTCTTGTTCTATTTCCTCGAGCTTATTTAATTTTGCTCTGAGGGTGTCAATTTTAAAACCACGATGCTGACTTTTCTTGAAGTTCGATAGCGTTTTTTCAATTTCTGTTAGCAGTTCTTTCAACCTATCCATTCAGTAAACAATTCCTAATTAATTATGCAGATCCATTTATTTGTGAAACAAATATACTTGGAATTGAATTTATTTATTCATATATTCTTAAATATTTGAAAAAATTTGTTTTTGTTTTTTAAAACATTAATAACCTTTTTTTTTTTAAACATTAATTGTCCTATTCAACTGTTTCTTTACATAATTTTTACTGTGCTTATTATAAAGATCGAAGATGTCGTTATTGCTTGCTGGTATGTGGTGAAGAAGGTTGCTTGGACGTTCGTTGAGCTGCAGTTTCCCATTGTTTTTATCGGAGTTTTTCCAATTCCTCAAATAGTGCCTTTTTGGCTGATCCCTTGGCGATGGGGATTATCCGGTGTAATTCAGCTCGTTTTTTTCTCAGGGCTACTTTTTTGCCGCCGCGTTTCTTTGAACGTTTTCCTTGGTGTCGTTTTGGTGTTATCCTCCACCTCTGTTGTACCTGGATTGTATTCAAATTCCTCCTCCGCTAGCTTAATAAATAAAGACTGGAATTCTTCTGTGGATGATAATTCAGTCATCGGTGTCGATATTGCCAGTAATATTGCCTCCACGATTCGTTGAGCAGGTCTCTTGGATTAGAATTCAAGATCCGTTGGGCAGGTCTCTTGGATCAGAATTGAAGATTCGTTGGGCAGGGTCGCCATGTAATGTTCCTTTGGAGTGATAAGAGGCCTAGCTTAGTGCGTCACCTTTCGGGATACGCACTGTATAATGGCGTCACCAATTGGGATACGCCGATATTTCTATTGAAGAAAAGAGTGCCGTGCGGCAGAGTCCAGTTCAGAAATCGAACTATATTTTTCTTGAATATTCTTCCCTTAAATACAAAAATCGATACACTAATATTTCCTAAGCTAAGTATACATATTATACAATACTACAATGCAATAAAATAGCTATCACATATGTTTCGCAAAGGGTGTATTTCTCAAAGGGTCAGAGTCGGTATCATCAGCTGTTTAGCACTTTGCTTGACCCAGATTTAATTTATGATTCATAGAAACAAAAGGTTCTGGGCAAGCGCCGCATGCTACGTGTGAATCACTGCACGGGAAAAGCAAGCAGGGTTAAATTACATCTCGTGCATTGACTTCGTGTGTAAGCTGTTTTGGTTCTGACTGACCGTGGCCTTGCGTAGTGATTGTTACATAATAACGAATTTGAGTATGATCACTACACCCTCACCCTTTATGTTGAGTCTTAACTCTTAGTTTAAGGCGAAACAAAAATGATAGTATAGTATTATTACAGAATATGAATATTATAGTAGTATGATATTAGTTTAAGGCGAAACAAAAATGATAGTATAGTATTATTACAGAATATGAATATTATAGTAGTATGATATTACTGCTGATTACAAGTATGCTCTTATACTAATATGCTTAAATGTATATTACATTATGTATTAATTACGTTATGATATTAACTATTTTATTTTTTTACATTATATTTCTTCAATCTGTCGTTGTGAACCTCTTTTGGCATGCCATCTATTTCAATTACTGAGTTTACGCTTTTTCTTTCTAAGACTTTATATGGACCTTTGTAAGGTTTGTGGTATTTTTTGCGATTTTCGTTTCTCAATAGAACTAGGTCACCTGATTCAATGTATATCGGATTTGTTGCAGTTTGTTTTTCCGTTCGTTTCTGCTTAATTTTTTCTATCAAGTCTCTAGCTCTTGAAGTAGCTGATTTTAATCTAACTTTTAATTCGTTAGCGTAGTTATCTACATTGTAAACAGTTTTATTATCATTGATGAAATCGAATGGTAAATAGGGTAGTTTGCCAAATATTAATTCGTATGGCGTGTAACCAGTGTCTACATGAGGTGTAGTGTTGTAAGAAAAAGTGTAATAAGGTATCCACTTAAACCATTCTAGATCATCTGCAAATGAAAGCATATATTCATTAAGAACGCGATGATTCCGTTCCGCTACTCCCAAAGTTTGGTGATGGTAAGGAGTACTAAAAATTTGCTTGATTTTGAGTAATTTACATATTTCTTGCATCAGTTTGTTGGTAAATTCCGTACCTCGATCTGTTTTCAGGATCTTGAAATGTCCATATTTCAAAATGAAATCGTTTACTATGGTTGAAGCTACCGTGTGAGCATCTTTAGTTTCTAAGGGAGATGCCACTACAAATTTTGTTAGTTCACAGTGCATAGTGAGTATATATCGGTAGTTATTCGAGATTCTTAATGCTCCTACTATGTCCATGGCTACAGTTTCAAAACTTGTTGTGGGTGTGTCGGTTTTAAGCATTCTTTCCTTGGTGTGTCTTATTTGTTTGTTGAATGCGCATTGCTCACAATTGTTAATATGTTCCTTTACCATTTTGTTCAAATTCTTCCAGCAAAATCGTTGTTTGATTTTCAATACAGTTTTTCTGACTCCTAAATGACCTCCGTGTGGTGAACTGTGATATTCCTCTATTATTTTCTTCTGTGTTTCGATGCTATTTATTCTCTTAGGGGGTTCGTATAATATTATCTCAAGTTTCGCGCGATTATTATATTCTTTTCTTTGTTGCAACCTATTAAATAAATTTTTAAATCTTTCTTTCTGAATGCATTCAAAGATATTATCTGTGTTCGATAGAGCTAGCTCATGTATATTCATTTCGTGTGTAGCATTTAATAACTTCTTCATGATAGAGACGTATTTCATATCAGAATTATCGTTATTGTCGCTACATTGTAGCTTCTCCGTGATAGAATCTTGTTTCATATCAGGATTATCGCTATAATATACTATTATTTCTTTGTTAGTACGTCCAATTTCAATTTTATTCTTATTGTTGCGCAACATTATAAATTTTAACTTTCTCATATTCTTAACGTCAGATATGGAAGTGCAATCCCAAATATAAAGGTGATCAAGCTTTAATTGTGGTTGGGGAACATTTCCTATGCTTTCGTTTTTCTCGTGTTCTTTTTGTCTTCTTAACATACCCCTTGTTATTGCTAGCACTTTACTCACTGTTATGTCTCTTTCTTTAGGAACCATATTTTTCAGAGTATCGGAGTCTAATTGTATTCTTGACAGAGCGTCAGCATTAGTGTTGATTTTTCCTTTCTTGAACACTATGTCAAAGTCGTAATCTGCTAAGTCTAATCGGATTCTTGTCAATTTTGACGAAGGATTCTTATGTGTAAACAATGATACCAATGGTCTATGATCAGTGACTACCACAAATCTTTTCCCATAGAGGTATGGTCTGAAAAAGTTTATACCCCAATGTATCGCAAGTAACTCTTTTTCAATGATGGGTTTATTGATGTCGTGTTTCGTCAGCGATTTACTGGCGTAGGATATTGGTAAATCTGAACCAATGTCGCCTTGTGATAGAACTGCTCCTAAGGCATAGTTTGATGCATCTGTTGTTAAAATAAATGGTTTGTCGAAATTCGGATATTGAAGTACTGGTGGTTGCGTTAATTTCTCTTTTAGTGTTTCGAATGCATTTTGGCAAGGTTCATCCCATACGAATGGTGTATTTTTCCTTAGAAGGGAATTTAGGCTTTTCGCAATCTCTGCAAAATTGGGAATAAATCGTCTGTAGTAGTTACAGAAAGCTACGAATCTGCGGACTTCATCAACGTTTTTGGGTATGGGGTAATTTTTTATTACCTCATACTTCGATGGATCGGTTTTTATACCTTCGCTTGTTATTAAGTGGCCGAGGTATACGACCTCTGCTTTTAAAAATTGGCATTTACTTGGGTTGAGTTTGAGATTGTATTTGCGCAATCTCTGAAATATCTTTCTTAGATTCGCGTTATGGTGTTTGATACTGCATCCAAAAACTATGATGTCATCAACATAAAGGAATGCTTCAGAACTAAGCCCAGTTAGTGCGATGGTTAGCATTCTTTGAAAACTATTAGAAGATACTTTTAATCCAAAAGGTAATCTTTTGAATTGGAAATGTCCGGCTCCCGTCGAAAATGCCGTGAGCGGTCTTGACTCTTTTTCCAGTTCGATTTGGTGGAAAGAACTGGTCATGTCAAGGGTTGTAAAGTATTTCGCTCTACCTAATTTGTCTAGGACATCTTCTAATCTGGTTAAAGGGAATTTGTCGCTAACTATTTTGTCGTTTAATTTTCTGAAGTCTACGACTAATCGCCATAGCTTTTTATTGCCAGAGCCCTTTTTGGGTACTATTAGTAATGGAGCATTGTAAGGACTAACGGACGGTTCAATAATGTCGTTTGACTCCAATTCTGTAACTTGCTTCCTTATTTCCTCACTTTGAGTGTGTGGCAATCGGTAGTTTTTTATGTATACGGGCGTATCATCTATAGTCTGGAGTTTTTGTTTATAGAAGTTGTTTGTCGTTAAGACTTCATCTTGAAGGTGAAATATATTGCTGTACTCCTTTATTATCTCTATTAGACTTTCTCTGGTTTCCGTATCTTTGCAATCTATGTTTATTGTTTGTAAGAGTTTGGTTACTCGTGCCGCATCATATTTACTTCTAGTTTTAGACAGAATGGAATAATTTTTTAAGGGTTCTATCTCTACCTTAAAGTTTGGTATCGTTATTTCCTTGTCATTAGTGTTAAGTATCTTGATGTGGCATATACCTTTGGCTGGTATTATTGTGTTTGCTATGAACACACCATTTTCTAGTTCTTTATTCAACACTATGCTGTCCTCTTGTCTCTCTATGTTTATTGGTATAATCGCCTCCGTCCTAGGTGGTAATCTAATTTGTGCAATGCTTATTGGTTTTGTTTCCATGGGTAAAACATATTCTTGTTCGTTCATATTGAATGATATAGTGAAAGTTTCGTAGTCTATTTTACACAAGTATTTCTTTAATATATTCCGACCAATAATTCCATCTGTGCTTATTGGGAAGTTTTCATCTACCGTATGAAATGAGTTATGGATTGTATAATCTCCGATCAATAGTTTTAAATTAATTATTCCTAAAGAAGTTATTGTTTCGTTGGTAATGCCTGTTAGCTTACATTTGTTACCTGGATTAAAATCAAAAGTATGGACATTCAATTTATCGGATTTTACTATCGATACATCAGCTCCTGTGTCTATCAAAAAAATTGAGATGTTGTTTAGCATTTTCACAATATACTGTAATATAGTTTGTGCAATCATAAGAAATTCTGTATATCTTTTTAGATTCTCCGGGAGGTCGATTTATTCCTCTCCGGATTCCTGGACGTTTCCCTGGTCCTGAATAAAGTTAATATTTCTAGTTGAATTTTTATTTGTATTGCTATTGTAATTTCTATTTCTGTTTTGATTATTATGGTTGATTTTATTATTATAGTTACTAGCTCTATGGTTATTGCTGTTGTTGTCTTTGTTATAACTATTGATATGAGGACTATTGTTCCCATTTCGAATATTGTTGCCTCTGTAATATCTCCTTTCATTATATTTGTTGTGGGTATAGTTGCGATTATTATTTTTGTTATTTTGTTGGAATCTATTTTGATTATGTTGCCTCCTCATATGCATGATGTTATTAGAAACTGGTTGGTGTTGCTCATTTTTTTCCAGTTCTTGTGGAATTGTAATTGCTTCTTGGAAGGTCTTTGGTCTTGATGCGAATACTGTACTTCTGTACTGGTCATTAAAACCATTTTTAAATACTCTTAAAGCATATGAGTCATTAATTGTTTTAATTGTGTTTTTCTCTGCCGTGCTTGTAGTAGTGCCAAGTGCATTTATTTGTAATTGATTTAGTTCGCTCAGCAAAGTTAATATTTTTTCCTTGTATGCTGAAATAGTAGATCTCTTTTGCGTTAAGTGGCTAAGTGTGGTGTGGATCTGTGATACCGTATTACTACTTTTGTATCTAACATTAAGCTCTTTTTTCAAATCTTCCAATGTGTCTGGCGTCTGAGCTCCTAATGCTGTTTGGACACTTAATGATAACTTCACGTTAAAAACAAAGTCCAATAAATCCGATTTCGCGGTTTCATTCAAAGTTTTGTGTATGTATTCTACAATTTTTAAGAATGCATTTAGTTCGCTGTATTTTCCTTCAAATACTGGGATGGCTTTCATGGCCGTACTTAGATCAAAATTTGCCATCTCGTTGTCTTGTGTTAACGCTCTATCTATCAGTGTTCTTAGTTCTTTTGAGATTTTTACAAATTTAAGTTTGCTATCGAATGTGTTCTCTTCTTGTAGCGTACTTATTAATGCCTTGAACTCTTGTTCTATTTCCTCGAGCTTATTTAATTTTGCTCTGAGGGTGTCAATTTTAAAACCACGATGCTGACTTTTCTTGAAGTTCGATAGCGTTTTTTCAATTTCTGTTAGCAGTTCTTTCAACCTATCCATTCAGTAAACAATTCCTAATTAATTATGCAGATCCATTTATTTGTGAAACAAATATACTTGGAATTGAATTTATTTATTCATATATTCTTAAATATTTGAAAAAATTTGTTTTTGTTTTTTAAAACATTAATAACCTTTTTTTTTTTAAACATTAATTGTCCTATTCAACTGTTTCTTTACATAATTTTTACTGTGCTTATTATAAAGATCGAAGATGTCGTTATTGCTTGCTGGTATGTGGTGAAGAAGGTTGCTTGGACGTTCGTTGAGCTGCAGTTTCCCATTGTTTTTATCGGAGTTTTTCCAATTCCTCAAATAGTGCCTTTTTGGCTGATCCCTTGGCGATGGGGATTATCCGGTGTAATTCAGCTCGTTTTTTTCTCAGGGCTACTTTTTTGCCGCCGCGTTTCTTTGAACGTTTTCCTTGGTGTCGTTTTGGTGTTATCCTCCACCTCTGTTGTACCTGGATTGTATTCAAATTCCTCCTCCGCTAGCTTAATAAATAAAGACTGGAATTCTTCTGTGGATGATAATTCAGTCATCGGTGTCGATATTGCCAGTAATATTGCCTCCACGATTCGTTGAGCAGGTCTCTTGGATTAGAATTCAAGATCCGTTGGGCAGGTCTCTTGGATCAGAATTGAAGATTCGTTGGGCAGGGTCGCCATGTAATGTTCCTTTGGAGTGATAAGAGGCCTAGCTTAGTGCGTCACCTTTCGGGATACGCACTGTATAATGGCGTCACCAATTGGGATACGCCGATATTTCTATTGAAGAAAAGAGTGCCGTGCGGCAGAGTCCAGTTCAGAAATCGAACTATATTTTTCTTGAATATTCTTCCCTTAAATACAAAAATCGATACACTAATATTTCCTAAGCTAAGTATACATATTATACAATACTACAATGCAATAAAATAGCTATCACATATGTTTCGCAAAGGGTGTATTTCTCAAAGGGTCAGAGTCGGTATCATCAGCTGTTTAGCACTTTGCTTGACCCAGATTTAATTTATGATTTATAGAAACAAAAGGTTCTGGGCAAGCGCCGCATGCTACGTGTGAATCACTGCACGGGAAAAGCAAGCAGGGTTAAATTACATCTCGTGCATTGACTTCGTGTGTAAGCTGTTTTGGTTCTGACTGACCGTGGCCTTGCGTAGTGATTGTTACATAATAACGAATTTGAGTATGATCACTACAATATTGATGGATTGATTAAACATTCATTCTTATTAATAAAACAAATTACAGCTTCTGTTTCACTTCCATAAGCCAAAGCCTATGATTTAAAAGTGCCCATCAATAAAAAAAAAATAGACGATTTAAAACAAGTTCAGGATACCATTCCGGCATATGCCATGTTATAACAACATTTTTTGCCCAGCTGCAAATGTTGAAGATAATCCAGATGAGAATGATGGAGAATATAACTATGTACGTTAAGGGGAGGTTCTCATCTAGAACGTCAAAAAGTAGGTAAAGTTCGTGATTTTTTTGAAGGCAAATGACAAGACATAGGGAAATGATATTTGGCATTATCTTTTATTGTATATTTATCTGTACGAAAAAATTTTTTTATTAAAAAAACAAACAAAATGGCGCCCTTTATTCAACTTCTCCGGAGGCATGTTTTTCGAAACTGGCCCAGCTGCGTACAATTTAGGGGTCGCAGATTGGTCTGAAATCAAATAATGATGACATTATTATAAACTAGACTAAATTTGTCTCAGAAAGAGTGGACGACTTTCAAAAAAAATTTAAAATTGACGGAATGGCGCGATTTTGAAATTTTAAGGCCGTTTTCGGCCGTTTTTTTTCATAGTTTATCACTTACAAAAAGGAGATAATGTTACAATTTTCAAAATGTGCTCCACTCTTTCTATGAAGAAAATTGTTTACTTTAATATGCACGAAACTAGAAGTTGATCGGTTGAACCGTTTTTGAGTTATCTTGTACGCAAATTTGAAAAATCTTGAAAAACAAAGTTCCGAGATAATCGTGATTGAACGGCACGGCACAGGCTGAGCGCCCCACTACGATCATGACACCGCCAGAATCAATGGGCTGTAGAATCCGTTCTAGTGCTCGGATCGACTAAATATTTTAAAGCAACATTCTAGACATATTAAACTTTAATAATATGAAATAAAAAAAAAATCGAAAATTTCAAGATTCTAGATGAGAGCCTCCCCTTAAAGATATTAAAACAAGACAAATTAATACATGTAAAAATGTTAATAAGAGTATTTTTAACCCTCAGTCACACAAGGCCTTTTCCATTTAGAATTCACAAAGTCGGGTATGGTCTACCCGTCCAGAGTTTGGACGTGAATACCGTATCGTGAAAGTATTCGTTAGCAATTTCGATGCTACTTTTTCATTTGTTTGGGATATTAACCTTTCGTTCCCAACATAAAAAATTATTAATTGTAAAAATTACACAGCAATAAACAAAAAAAAAAAGCAAAATTTCAGAAAAACATTTTTTTTTCAAAAAATTATAAAACATATCAAGTACGATTTTTAAAAAGTATAAACCATCAATCCTTGTAAACAAATGTTCGAACTATCATAAAAACAGCACGACTTAGTATTTTACTCCAAAAACCATATTTTTTTTGTAATTTGAAAATGAGCAATTTTCCAAAGAAGTGGAAAAGCAAATTACAAGGCAATTTCAACCGCATTCCTTCGTGCACGGGTTTCCATACTAAAAGCAAGGATTTATTATAGTTTAATAGTTCAAGAAACACCAACTTAAATTGTTTTACATAAAAAATTATGTCTTAATACTTTATAAATAGGCCTCCATATACGAATTTACTATCCTTAAACTGTCACAGAAAACACGCATCTTGCTCATTTTTTGATCGCTAGAAAGAAAAAAAATGATAAAATATTATTTGTATACTAAAAATATACATCAAAAGTTGATGTAATTGCTCTTTTGTACGCATTTTTACTTACTTGTCAAATTTTGATTATCGACGTTTTCTAACGAATTCACACATGGCGGGTAGAAAATACCCAGACCAATATTCGGACAAATTAAACAGTATGCTAGGTGACACTAATAACTTTGACGAAGCACTAATTAGGTACTTTGGTACCTCTACTTTTTTTACGCATGCGCTTTAGACATGTACCCCTTCCCCCTGGAAAATGCTACGCGTTTCTAAAAGGCTCTGGGTATGGTATACCCGACCTTTGTGACTGAGGGTTAAGTTAATTTAAAGGTTTAAAATACCATAATTTTGGTTCATAGATGTCGTCTGAACCCGATCCTGACTTCGACGACGCTTTTACTTTTTAAATATCCTGCTTCTTTCTTACCACGATCGTGATATTCCTTGCACTTTATTTGCCATATTCAAGGCTCGCTCTTGTAGATTTCAATAAAATCTACTAAGCATTCTTGATGGCTGTGGGACATAATTTTTTTGCAATTCATTAACATTTCCAGCGGCGATATAGCGATTGAACTGAGCCCGACGCGACGCCTGCCAGGACATACACACGTTCCGGTTTACCTGCACAGGTTATCCGGTTCAGGCACATCGAATGATTATTCATATTTGTTCCGGCCGCCTGAAAAGGTCAAAATAACTGAACAGTTTTATCATCTACACGCTTCGGTTGACCTGAACAGGCGTGCCTGCCAGGCATACCTGACAGGTATACCGGAACGTGTGTAGCCGCCTTTACTAATTAAACACTTCTTGTTTCTAGATTGTTATATCCTAGAAATTGTTTCAACCCGAAAACCCCTTTATGGATCCGCTATCTTGAAATTCCAAATCTTAATAATATTCAAAATTAGTGGCCTTAAAATAATCATTGTACCAATTTTCCTTAAAATCCGTTGAAATCGAAAAATATTGGTCGCCATATTGAGTTTGGAAATTTGGCTAATATTCGAAATTAGTGGCCTCAGAATAATCATTGTACTACTTTTCAGTAAAATCCGTTGAAATCAAGAAATTTGGTCTCATATTGGACCCGCCATCTTGGATTTAAAAATTTTGATAATAGTCGAAATTTGCAGCTTCAGAATAATCATTGTACCAATTTTCATTAAAATCCGTCGAAATCGGACGCCATGTTGGGTCGGTCATCTTGCATTTAGAAATTTTAATAATATACAAAATTTGTGGTCTCAGAATAATCACTGTACTAATTTCTATTACAATCCGTTCGAATCGAAAAATTTTGGTCGTCATGTTGGATATGGAAATTTTGATAATATTCGAAATTAGTGGCTCCGGAATAATCATTGTACTAATTTTCATTAAAATTCGTTGAAATCGAGACATTCTGGTCGCCATGTTGGATCCGCCATGTTGGATTAGGAAATTTTGCTAATATTCGAAATTAGTGGCCTCAGAATAATAATTGTACCAATTTTCATTAAAATCCGTTGAAATCGAGAAATCTTGGTCACTATATTGGGTCCGCCATCTTGGATTTGTAAATTTTGATAATATTCAAAATCAGTGATCAAGATAATCATTGTACTAATTTTCATTAAAATGCCTTGAAGTCGAGAAATATGGTCGCCATTTTGGATCCGCCATCTTGGATTTCTAAATTTTGATAATATTCAAAATCAGTGACCTCAAAACATTCATTGTACTAATTTTCATTAAAATCCGTTGCAATCAGGAAATCTTGGTCGCCATATTGGGTCCGTCATCTTGAATTTCTAAATTTGGACAGTGGATTTTAAATCCCCATCCCGCAAAACCTCTATATACCAATTTGTTCATGAAAATCGCTTCAAATTTTCAGCCATCTTGGATCCGCCATTTTGAAACACTCCAAAGTATCCTATAGCCATTTCCTGGTTCTAAGCTACCTCCCCACCAATTTTCAGCCAAATCGGTTGATCCGTTCTTGAGTTATAAATAGTGTAACTAACACGACTTTCTTTTATATATGGGACGATCCATGTCAAGTGGATCAGAGCTGTGGCCAAAATTGTAGGTGTCCAAAAAAATCAACCGAGGGCTCATTTTAAAGCTTATGACGTCTACTTTCGAATGCCGTGTGCGCCTTTGAAAAATCAAATATGGCGGTTTCAATATGGCGACCGGAAGTGGAATGAAAATTAAAAATTTTTGGAAAAAAGCTTATAGAAAAAAAAATTTGCAAGCTACAAGACCGTATTTCGACTCAAATTGTAGCAAATGAACAGCTCTTTAAGGCTGGTGCAGTTGAATAAGAAAATTCAAGATGGCGGATCCAATATGGCTGTGCAATATCCCACTTTATGGCCTAATTTTTCAAATCCAACCATTTTGCACCAAATCTTGTATACGGGGGTTTTTGGGGTCGCTGACCACGAATATAAGATTATATTTGAAAAATTCAAAATGGCGGATCCAAAATGGCGGACGGTTGTTTTCGAAAATCAACCGATTTGCACCAAATCAGGTATACGGGGGTTTTTGGGGTCACTGACCACAAATATGAGATTATATTTGAAAAATTCAAAATGGCGAATCCGCCATCTTAATTTTTTTCGAAAATCAACCGATTTGCACCAAATCAGGTATACGGGGGTTTTTGGGGTCGCTGAACACGAATATAAAATCAGATTTGCGAAATTCAAAATAGCAGATCCAATATGGCGGACGGTTATTTCAAATCGAACGGCTTTCAGAAAACCTTTTAGCCATATTATATTCTCATAATGTATTTTGCAAATCTGACTTTGTATTCGTGATCAGCGACCCCAAAAACCCCCGTATACCTGATTTGGTGCAAATCGGTTGATTTTCGAAAAAAATTAAGATGGCGGATCCGCCATTTTGAATTTTTCAAATATAATCTCATATTTGTGGTCAGCGACCCCAAAAACCCCCGTATACCTGATTTGGTGCAAATCGGTTGATTTTCGAAAACAACCGTCCGCCATTTTGGATCCGCCATTTTGAATTTTTCAAATATAATCTTATATTCGTGGTCAGCGACCCCAAAAACCCCCGTATACAAGATTTGGTGCAAAATGGTTGGATTTGAAAAATTAGGCCATAAAGTGGGATATTGCACAGCCATATTGGATCCGCCATCTTGAATTTTCTTATTCAACTGCACCAGCCTTAAAGAGCTGTTCATTTGCTACAATTTGAGTCGAAATACGGTCTTGTAGCTTGCAAATTTTTTTTTCTATAAGCTTTTTTCCAAAAATTTTTAATTTTCATTCCACTTCCGGTCGCCATATTGAAACCGCCATATTTGATTTTTCAAAGGCGCACACGGCATTCGAAAGTAGACGTCATAAGCTTTAAAATGAGCCCTCGGTTGATTTTTTTGGACACCTACAATTTTGGCCACAGCTCTGATCCACTTGACATGGATCGTCCCATATATAGATTTACGAAAATAATATTTTTGCCGATCTCTGCTCAAACAAATGAAACTCGATACAGCAACAGGATATTGCAGCTGGAGATTTTAAGCTGCCTTGAAGCTAGATGTCAGTTTTGTTCAAAGTTAACATTTTAAGATAATTTCTTACAGCTGATCTGCCAGACTTGATATGTTCTATTCTTAGTTTCGCAGCGAAATGGTTTTTTAGATATAGTTTACATATTGCAAATGATAGGAATACATACCACCATTTTGACTGTCAACCCTTAACAATTTAATGTCATAATAAAAAATTTCAAGTTGCTGCACAAGCTATTATTTTGTTTTACAAAACTGCTCCACCAACGATAAAACTACAAGCTGGCTGAAAAAGCTGGAATTATGTTTCTGTCTTAATGCTGGGATGTGCTAACTTTCCTTGGGGCAGGTCTGGTTGAGTTCGGGGCGATTATCGTTTTTTGGGCGAGTGATAGCAGATGTCCGGGGATGTCGGTCAGACGGTAGTTAGTCACTCAGGTCGGGGGAGAGCTATAAAATAATGCATCATTCTTGGAATGCATTACCGAGCAAGACAAATAACAGTTCAATTACCAGCATTACTCAACATTACACAGCGAAGCATTACTCAAAAATAACTCAGCATTAACTACTTTGGTACGGGCGTCGACGACCACGTATGCGATCTAACGAAGACCTTCATTTTTACTATTCCCGTATGGGCGGTGCGAAAATAGACAACTTTGAAAGATAACAACTGTGCGACAAAATCTAATATTTAATTTGGAACAGAACGAATCATATATCATTTCTATAAGATTTTTCTCGCAGATTACGAATTCACATGCAAAAATGTCCTATTACGTCACGTTTTTTTTGCAAAATAAGTTTGAAAAGTACAAAATATCGTATTTCGACCATTTTTAAAAATTCATTAAAAAGTAAAGGAAGGTGATATATATGAAATACCACTAATCTATAGTACTTACGGGAATTAGATTTTCATGAGCGTGCGCAGACAGTAATCGTCATTCAATATCTATTGTATGAACTAATCGGCTTATGAAAAAAGTGAATTCCACGGCATATTTTGGAAAGTATTAAAGCCTCTCATATTTTAATATAGTAACAAAATGTTCATACTTTTCCATCAAAAGTACTCACACTTTACTAGGATTGATTCATCGGATATTATAGACTTTCCTTACTTGTTTGATTTAGATATCAAGCTCATCACCTGTGGAACATTTCAAATCCATCAAGCTGCTGCCTACATCCAAGAGCATCTCCAAAAACATGGACAATTCCCACTTGAGCTCTACAATAGAGGGCCTCCAAGAAGGAGGGATCAGCAGCCAGAAGAGAAGTTGGTTCGCGGGAGGATCCAATCCCGACATGTGAAAAGCAAAATCGATTTTACTTAGTTGGTATAAGAACCTAATGGCGTAGGACATCGAGCAATCACAGGTTGGACATGTAATTGCAACTCTGGTATGCGGACAGTCGGGGTATGTGCTCATGTTGCAAGCATCATTATTCAGTTCAGGTTGCTCTCTGATAATGTTGAAGCAAACATTGGAAGCATTGATCTTAAAGATATGGTCTTCGATGACGAGTTCGAAGATTTTCCCGCTCCTGAAGCATCCCAGTGATTTTCAAGAAATGATTAGTCTACAATCAGTATTATGGTGGGCCTAAAATCTATCCATTGATATAATAATATCAAGCAAAAACATTCAATTTATGATAAATCACTTAAAATGTGTCAAACATCAATCAAGGGTGATCCTCGACTTTTTCTTCGATTTTTGTCCATGGTCCCCCTTATGAATAGTAATAAATGATATATCATTTGAAAGCATATAAAATGCTTACCAATATATGTTTACGGTAACGCATGAGATTAACAAGACACGATTTTATAGTATTTTGAATGGCTTGTGATCTAGAAAAGATGCTGTGATGGTCGAGACTAGGAACAAATATTTTTTTGTGCATCGTTTGACTCTCAATTAAGTACTGCAGACCCCATTATTGGATCTCTTTGAGAGCCTAAGCCTATGGAAGTATCGGGGGGTCTTTTGTTGTTGCCGCATCCACTTGGTTCTCTCTTGTAGAGTATTAAGATACTCGGACGACCATCAGCATCTGGACTCAAGGGATACAATGTTCGAGAATACACAGATGGTTCAATTTGCGTAATCAGGTTGCAGAACTCGTAGGTGAGTGTGGAAATTCCCACCACTCGTTTTAAATGGTGTTTACATCTCGCACCCCGGCTTACCACAATTCGTGAAATTTAGGTCATGTGGTAGAATAAAATGCCACTCTCTTCCTTCAGATGATAAAAGATGAGTAACGATTCGTAATGAATCTTGGTATATAACAAAATTCGTTGTTTAATTTCATGGCAGCTATGAAGAAAGTCGTAGCACTATCAATGAAGATCTTTCTGCTGGTCACAAAGCAGAAGTTATTTTGCTAGCCGTTGTGGACACCTTCGAAATGCTGAATATCAACATTGACAATTGCAGAGGTCTTCTTTTTATCTCATGACAATGCTAGCAATACGTCTGGGCAGTATAATGGCCTACAGGCGAAGATCAAACAAAAATGTTAGTATGCAATGTACGTATCAAGATACATACATTCGTTAAACTTGATCGGATCATCGGCAGTTGGATGTTGCCCAGAAGCTACAAAGTTGGCAAACACTTGAATACCATGGGAATCATCGGCGACCCTGTGTGCCCCTCGTATGGGGAGGAGGAGGACAGTACAGGGCACTTCCTCTGTGACCTGTGACTATCCTGCGTTCTTTCGTGCACGCAGGGACGCGTTTGGCGCCGATGTCATGAGGATGGAGGATTTTAATTCTCGATTTCTGTCTGAGATTCTCCAGCTCATCAGGACAACGGGGAAGTTCAGATAGAGCAGGGGTTTTAAGCGCAATGGACTAATGAAAGTCTGAGCGCTCGAGGTGTTCTGCCCCCCCCCCCCCCCCCCGCCCCCCAGTAAATCAATCAATAAAAACAAAAACAAAATAAATAAAAAAAACCCTCCGTGGTCTGGGCATCATCTGCGATAGTGACTCAATTTCCGTTCTCACATCGATCACATCATAAGCAAAGCCAATTCAGCTTTGGGCTTTATTAAAGGCTGGTCTAAGGAATTCTGCAACCCCCATGTCACTAAAGCTCTTTACATTTACTTTGTCAGGCCCCTACTTGAATACGCTTGCCAAGTTTGGTCACCCTCTCAGCCAACAGTTATCAATACAATTGAATCACTGCAACGTGATTCCTCTGCTTCGCGTTACGTGGTCTTACATATACAGGGTGTTCAGAGGTGGGAGGTCAATACTGCAGGGGGTGAAAGGTCAGACCGAGACAAGCAAAAAATCGTATGGGTGGGGGGGGGGGGGGGGGCGCATCTCGCACCGTTTGGCAGTTACAGGGTGATTCGTAAATCAGGATTTTGCCTTATATGGGAATCGCTCTTGTATTTTTATCTTTTTTTCTACGCATCGCGGCGGCCCCAAACTGATTTAAAAAAATCACTATTTAGAAGCCCTTTCCAAAAAAGTTTACACCAACCCCCTATCCCCAAACCCTTGGCCTAAATCCCCCCTGGAAGTTGAAAAAATTAACTTTTATTTCACGATTTTTCACCTTTCGCCCCACTTTTCTCTGAAATTCATGTTATTAACATACCTACTTTTTATTTTTTTTAAGTTGCCTATCTAATTACCTTGCCAAAAAGGTGCAACATGCCCAGGTAGGAAAAGGATACGAAAATTTATTTACAAAAATCCTTTTACAGAATATCATGATAATTCGAATTTTTAGGAATTTATACTTAAGTTTACTAAAAAATACATTTTGTTCGCTTAAAAACTAATTACAATTAAAACGTTTGTCCTTTAAAAGCTGTTCAAAATGTTCTCCGCTAGTTTCGATGCATGCAAGTAGCCTTCGTTTTATTTCACGTTTGAGGTCTATGGTAGCCAGTCTCTCCCGTATTTTCGTGGCTGCAGTCACAATCCTGGTAACTAATTCTTCTCTTGTGTTGATTGGTCTTGAGTAAACTTCATCTTTCATCATTCCCTATAAGAAAAAGTCCAGTGGAGTAAGGTCCGGTGACCTAGCAGGCCAAGGAATTGGTCCACCTCGTCCAATCCAGCGCTCTGGGTAATTTTCATTCAACCTGGCCCTAACAATGTTCCCAGTATGCGCAGGTGCTCCGTCGAGCTGTAAATAAATTGCGCTTCTGGTGGCCAGGGGGATGTCCTCCAACAGATCCGGAAGGGTATTCTCCAAAAAGTCCGAGTATAGCTGACTATTCAGCACTTGGGGCAAGATGAAGGGTCCTATCAACTGGTTGCCGATGATGCCAGCCCAGACATTGACACTAAATCTTTGCTGGAAGGACCGACACCTGGTCCAATGTGGGTTCACATCTGACCAGGTGTGGAAGTTGTGGAAGTTTGTGATGCCATCCCGGGTGAATTGCGATTCATCCGTCCACAGAATTCGGTCTAGAAACCTTCTGTTTTCGATGTCAGACTCGAACAGCCAAGTGCAAATTGCAATCGTCTTTCGGAATCTCCTTCCTGTAGTGCTTGGACCGGGATATGGTGGTATGAATGTAGTCCCTCTCGGTTCACAACGGTCCAAACTCTCCCTGAAGACAATCCTGACCTTCGCGCGACCTGCCTGATGCTTATTACAGGGCTGTTCCTGACGATGTTGAGGATTTGTTGGTCGGGGTCCGCTGAATCGGCCGATTATCCTGCTCGCGTTTCTGCTCTGGGGGTGGTTACACTTCCGGTTTCTTTTAACCTTCTGAAAGTCCTTGAAAATACCCTTCTCTCGGGTACACGCCGACTCGGGAATCTCCTTTGGTATTCTCGTACGGCCTCACTATCATTTCCGTCTACTAAACCGAACACATAAATTATATCGGCATACTCTTCAACACTGAATTCTGCCATTTTATCTTAACTTTTTCTATTAAACACCCGGTTTTATCGCTTGCTTCTTCAACTGTGGTCAATGTCCTTTCAAACTTACCCATTTTTATACCATAATTCATAGGAGGTATTACCTCTGTTTCCTAAACAAACATTTCCGAACTTGCTGTCATAAAAATTGTTTACTTAACGACTTTTTCCATTATGGTGCAATCAAGTAATTAGGTACCTGTGAGTATGTTTTAATTTCTGGACTTTTGCAACCCCTTTCTACCTGGGCATGTTGCACCTTCTTGGAAAGGTAATTAGATAGGCAACTTAAAAAAAATAAAAAGTAGGTATCTTCATAACATGAATTTCGGAGAAAAGTGGGGCGAAAGTTGAAAAATCGTGAAATAAAAGTTAATTTTTTCAACTTCCAGGGGGATTGTGGCCAAGGGGTGGTGGATAGGGGGGTGGTGTTGGAAAGGGCTTCCAAATAGTGATTTTTTTAAATCAGTTTGGGGCCGCGGCGATTCGTAGAAAAAAAGATAAAAATACAAGAGCGGTTCCCATATAAGGCAAAATCCTGATTTACGAATCACCCTGTAACTGCCAAACGGTGCGAGATGCCCCCCCTCCCCCCCCACCCATACGATTTTTTGCTTATCTCGGTCTGACCTTTCACCCCCTGCAGTATTGACCGCCCACCTCTGAACACCCTGTATATATAACCTTAATCTTCCTCCTTATGACGATCGTCTAAAACTGATTAATCTGCAACCTTTAGCAATGCGCCGTGACTTCGATGATATAAGATTTATCCATCAGGTCCTAACTGGGTCCATCGACTGTCCCGAAATTTCGCATAACATTTCCATCAACACCAATCCTCGCAACGTAAGATCCTTTTCACTCTTTCGCTTGAAAAGTCACCGTATCAACTACAGACAATTCCAACCTATCACTAGGATGTTACGCGAAATTAATATCTCTACCTCCTTCGATTTTCACTCAGACAAAACCTCCCTCAGACGTGCCTTTTACCAGCCCGACCCGCCACCATAATTATGCCTCCTTTGTTTCTTAACCCTACTAACCCTCCTCTTTCGATGTTACCTTCTAAGTATTTCAGTTTTTGTTTAAGCTTAGTTTATGTTTATCTTTTGAGCTTGTATTAAGCGAATAAATAAATAAATACCTAGTGTTTTTTTTTTCATTTATTTTGTTACATAAATTACACAGGTTTACAAAAAAAAAAGTTGATGCTTGTTTGACTAGACCATTTTATTCTTATGTAATTTGGTGCTGTGAATCCGAGGTAGTTAACAGACTACTATCACGTCAGGTTAAATATGAAATTGAGAAAAATACACTCAATAATTCTGAAAAAGAAGTTATGTAGGTTTTTGGGATTGCTGAATCCAAATTCATGGTTTGGTTAATCCCTCAAGGTCAGCCCGAGGTCATTTCAAGATCAAAATGAGAAAAATTCACTAAGTAAAACTGAAAAAGAAGATATGTAGGGTTTTGGGGTCGCTGAATCTGAATTCGTGGTTTTTCGCTGAATCCAAGTTCTGGGCCAGTTTAACCTCCCAAAGCCAACTAAATATTATGTAAAGGTCAGTTGTAGGTTATCTCAAGCTTAAGCTCAGAAGTGGCAACAAATAGCAGCCACTTCTCATATATGTAGATTTTTTGCTGATTCGGAATTTCAATAAAGGGGTCCGTTTATCCTTAGAATGTTAAATAGAAGTCATTTTAAGCTCATCATTAAGCCGATATCCTGGATTTAGGAAATCTCAAATTTAGATTCGTGATCAGCGGCCCCTAAAACCCCTGAGTAACAAGTTTCGCATGAATCACTTAACTTTTTACGAATATAGTGCCGCCATTGGAACCGCCATCTTGGATTCAATAATTCTCGAATTTGCCCCGAAGATTCGTAATCAACCCACGAGTAAAAAGTCTCGTATGAACTAATAAACTTTTCGCGAATCTAATGCCGCCATAAGGTGGACAAACAGTATGCTGCAAGGCAGAATTATATCGACCAAAAAAAATTATATTGACCAAAAAGCTATTGACTAATTTTACTTTCCAATTTTCTTAGAACTTTTTCAGAGCTTACTTTAAAGGATTATATACGTTATATAGCGAAAAATTAAATTTAAGTTTACTAAAAAATAAACAAAAGTAAAAAAAAGTGAAACAATTATAATTGTTACAGAAAAATTTATTGTTTTTTTTATTTATTTTTTTATATTAAGGGCTAAAATTTTAGCTGAGTCTTCTGATGTATCATTATAAGGAAAAAAATAGTAGTCAAGTGGCTCCTTAAAAAGAGGTATTTATTCTGAGAAATGAAGAAATGTAACTCTGCGTTTTTGTCAAAATATTTGAGTTTATTAATTATATAACTAATATTTATTCAGAATTTGTGTTTAAAATAAAAGCAATACATTGTGAGTAATAAAAAATACGGAATAAAACTAATTTTAGTATTTTATTATATAAGTTAGTGAAATCGTTGCACATAGCGACGCTGTGGTTTTGGCAAACAGGGCGAGGGCAGGATGCACATCCACTTTTCGTTTTTCTGTCTACTTTTCTAGTGCATAAGACCCATCGCTGTTCTGTTGAAAATTCAGTACATCTTGTTTGTTTAACTGCAATGTCTTTTCGAATATCCCAGCGACGCTAAGTCTAGCTAGATGAAAGCTTTTTTGAGGCAAGCCAAAGAGATGGACAAAGAAAATGATGAAATTACAAACAAAATACCTCATCGCGTATACAACGAGGTCGCAAATTATTGTTATTAAAACGTTATTATTAAAAAAGATATTACAGGTTGTATAATACATATAATTTACCAACCTTATTCTTCACTCTGAAGTCAATAAACACTCAGAAAAAAATTCACTTCGAAAAATCTATTTCAACATACTTGCCGCGCTGGGGTCCATTGGACCCCACACGGCTTTGGACGATTGCTACAGGCAGACTAATCGACCCAGCGTAATACTATGTACTTGGCCTGAAAGGTAATTGTACTATCCAACTATCAACAGATGTTCCTATAGACCCCCTGCCCTTACGTTAAGGTACTTAAATTCAAGGAAAAGTGGAACCTTTGGACCCCAGTGTCGCAAGTAAGGGTTAAGTTTACCAAGAGTGTGAAATATATAGGGCTCATGCTCGACGACAAACTGAACTGGAAAGTGCACTTGGAAAATGAAGTACAACAGTCCAATACGACCTTCTGGCAGTGCAGAAGAGATTTCGGTTCCACCTGGGGACTTAGTCCCAAAATCCTCCACTGGATCTACACCAACCAAGTCTCTGCCACAGTGTGGTAGTCTGGCGGCATAAGACAAAGATAGACATGTTCCAAAAAATTCTAGAAAGAATGGCCTGCTTAGTAATTACGACAGCGATGAGAACCACCCTTGAGATGGCACTATGTCTCGTTCTGCTTGATATCTTCGCGGAGAAAGAAGTGATGAAAATTACTAACCGTCTGAATTAAAGTAATATCAAAATCTGGGAATACATGATCAACACTGACAGAAGTGATCTCAGACCATTTCAGGGCATTCCTAAGGGATGACTTGGATAGCTGAAAGTCGAACAAGGGTGAAGAGTTGGCTTTACGTATCATTCGGGAAATTGGTTCGGAAAAGCCATAAATGATGCGGTGATGCCAGGGGTACTGATTTGAGGCGACGGGGATAGGTCTGAAGCGATATCAGCTGTAACAGGGAGGGGCAATCGATGACACTGTTAAACAGCTGGTGAATAAAGAGAATATCGGCAGAGTTGCGTTGCTTACTTAAGTGTTTCAGATCGATCAGTTTCAGGCGATCTTCGTACGGCAGCAAGTATTGGTGGTCTGACCAAGGAAGATCGCGTAAGGCAAAACCAAGGAACCTACGTTGGACAGATGCAATACTGTTGATATAAGTTGACTGAGTGGGAGACCATACCTGACTTCCATATTCAAGGAGAGGACGAACAAAAGAGATGTATAGGGATTTCGGGACTTATGGGTTATTAAATTTGATGGACCACCGTTTCACGAAGCCGAGAGCTGAGTTTGTTTTGGCTAATGTGTTGTCGATGTGAGAACGAAAATTGAGTTCCCTATCACAGGTGACGCCGAAATCACTAAGAGAGTCCACCGAAGAGATATGCTCGCCAGATAAAAGATAGATTCTAGGAGAGGAAGGCACCCGTTTACGGGAATAAGCGATGGATTGGCATTTTGAGACGTTTAATTCCAAGATGTTTTTACGGTACCATGTAATATAAGAAACCAGATCTTCTTCTAGAAGGGTTCAACTGAGATTGTGTGAAAGTAGTTGAAATCGGGTTCAGGGGAGTGTTCGCAAAATGATTGGGTGAAGTAGTTGGCAGAGAGGTTAGCAAATATTCTGGGATCAGCTGAAGACACATCTCCATGTTTAAGGGTTGAAGGATAGCCACTACATTTTCTTTTAATATAAATGAATTTGTAATTGCATACGATTGCATATGATTAAGGTAATTATGGTAAAGGAATATGCTGCGTTCGGAAAACAGAGTAAAGACCGAAAGATATGAAGAGTAGTTTGCCTCAGATTTGATCAGGAGATAAGCTTGCCATAATTTATTCCCTCTGTTGCGGAGAGAACGAAGTGTTTTGTCGTACCACGGTGGAGAAGAGGAGCAATTTTTTCGAAGTTGGAAGGGAACAGATTAAGCGAGGCAACTAAATATTTCAGAATAGAAGACATCAAGGGCGTCAGTCACAGAGAGCGTGGGATCGGAGCAGATGGAATGAAGAGACGCGTTACCGAGATGATTTAATTTTTCGATGTCGCCTTTGCAAAAATTGAAGCTGTATTGGGGCGCTGAGATGGTGGGGGGATTTGAAAGTTCAAAGAAAATGCAAGAAAAAGGGGAGGGTGAAACTTGTCGAGAGAGGAAAGGAGATGGTTGCTTTCAGTCACGACTGAGTTCCCAGGATCGGTTGAAAAGATGACTTCGACTTGCCTGCCGAGGTAGTTGCTCATGACACTAACCTGGCAGAGACTCGAATCAGAGATGTGGTCAGTAAATACTGCTCCTTTGCCAGAGGTGGCGTTCGAGGGAATATACTATGCTGTTAAATATTTTTCTTATATCTTCCCTGAATGCTTTGGGGAAGATAGAAAAACTTAACGTTGAGGTGCTCCAGGGCGAATTTTCGTAAACTTCATACACTGAACGCGACTGTGGATGGATGTGAGAATTCACGTTTAACTATTTTACTTGATCACAGAGGATTTAAGATAAACGATTCCGGCTCAACTCACTTGGGTTAAGTTACGTGTCCACGCGCTTTGACTGCTTCGATACGACTCAATTTTTCCGATCGTTAGGGACTCTTTGTCCACTGTTCCGCGCTTCGCAAAAATCCAGTCGGTGCATTTTTCGTATTGCCCGATTTTGTGTGGGTGCACAATTGCACAAATACGGGTCGACGGTACTTAATTCTGCCGGAAACTCATGGATAATTTACGCAAATCGTAAATTAACGAATTGATCGTTTTGTGAAGTAGCCAAAAAGGTAATTCGCTAGGAATGCATTTTCAAGGGGTACTTCACGCCGAAAATTTATGAGCTGTAAAGCAATTTATGGGATGCATTAATAAATTGCTACACAACAGTCTTAAGATACGGTCCATTGTAGGCGAGGGAAGTTAAAGTCCCCAGAACCATAACTTCATCATTGGGTTCGAGGACATTAAAGATGGGGTCGACTACGCCAATGGCGAGTTCGTAGACTTCAAGCGGTTAGGAGGGACGAATGTAAACCCAGAGGATGTACAGGGAAGGCTGGCTTAAAGTTATTTTAATGCAGACAAATACATAGACTGAGGAATTAGAGGATTTGAAAAGGGTAGCACGGAAGCAATTGAATAAAGCGATAAGAACACCGCGACCAGATAGGAGGGTATCATTTGCGCAGCCGTCGATTCTGAAAGTAACGAAATCAGGAGGAAATAACTCATTATTCTTGATGTAGGGGGTCAGGTTAGTCTCTATATAAGTATGTTGTAAGGAAAGGTATGCGAATTTTGAAAGACTTCGCGTGTTTTTGTACGTAGGCGTCTCACATTTTGATAGTAGACGGAGAGACAGTTAGGCGTACGAGGGAGCTATGAGGGGAAAGGACAGAATTATGGGAGTCAGGTAGAGGGGGCATAGTTTCTATAGTCTTTACGGCTTTTTTGATGGTGAGAGATATAACGGTATTTAAAGGAAAGCTGTGTTATTCATTAAAACGAGTTGCAGTTGGGTTTTTGGTTTTTTATTGTTGATGGCTTACATGCGACTGACTTACTTACTTCTATTCCTAACTTACATACTAGCTCCTAGTGTAGCGTTGCCAGTATTATACAATTCTATCACCAACAACTCTAACACATCTCCCCCTAAAAGTAACTCTTAACACTAATTCAGTAATTCAATATTTCAACAATTTTAAATTCCTTTCATAATGAATTCAATACAGTTTTAGTTTGGTTGCACTAATAGCCGTAGTATTCTTACTCATCTATCTTCATTTATTTGTCATGAGAGCCAATACAAGTTCTTTATTGTTCCTATACATTATTCACTTATCTATGTTATTTTTTTTTCTTCGTTTTCTCCTTCTCTCTTTTTTTTTTTTTTTTTTTTTTATATACATAGTCGTGCCATAAGTTCTGTCCCAAAGGAAAAATCAAAAAAAGCTCATATAAGAAAAAAATAATTAAATTTTATTTATTATGTTTAGTAATATACTTATTCTAATTTACAGTAATGCAGACGATTATTCGAAATGCCCACCCTTTGCAGCTACACATTTTTTTAAACGTTTCGGCCATTCATCAATCGTAGTACGCAAGACATCTAGTGATATTTCCTTCGCTGCTTTCATCAAACTTGCTTTTAATGACTCAATGTTTCGATGTTGAATAGAGCAGGCCTTCTCCTCTAAAATATTCCATAAGCGGTAGTCCAAAGGATTTAGGTCTGGACTACCAGAAGGCCAATCTTCAGCAGAAATGAAGTCAGGAACATTCAATTTTAACCAGATTTGCGTTGTCTTGGCTTTATGAGCTGGTGCTGAGTCTTACTGAAACACCCAATGCTGACCATGGTATATCGTTGTGTTGAGCGGCTTCACCATCTTCTCCAGGATGTCACTTTGATAGTTCTTTGCCTTCGTTTTCACGCCTTGCTCACAAAAATGCAGCTCCGTAGCACCGTAATAGCCAACTCCCCACCAAACCATGACTGGGGCGGGATGATGGCCACGCTCTACCTTGGGTATCTTCTCAGCCGCTTCCTTAGAGCTATGCGCGTACACTCTGTCATGCTGTCGGTTAAACTTCTCTTCAATAGTAAAAAGTTTTTCGTCTGAAAAAAGTATTTGTTGGTATTTTTTCCCGCGTACTTCTTCAAGAGACTTTTAGATCGCATCTCTCGTATCGCACGAAGCTTGTCCGTAAGCCGCTGCCCTGTTGACCGTCGATAAGCACTAAGCTTAAGGTCTTCCTTGATAATACGAGACATCGTCCTTTTGGGTATTTTCATCTCCCGTGCTATCACCTTTTGTTTTCGGAGCGGATTTCTCAGTATGCGGTGACGCACCGCTTCTACTGCTGCTGGTGTACGAGACGTACGAGGCCTCCCGCTCCTGGACCTGTCATCGACAGAGGAAGTCTCACGGTATCGTTTGATAGTACGATGCACAAATTTTATTGTAATTTGTAGTGGCTGAAGAAGCTCAAATATCTCCTTTGCTGACTTGTTGCACTTAAATAGTGCAATAACGGCGATCCTGTTCTCTTTAATGCCCCACTCCATGTTGCTCGTTCGAAATCCAATGACAAAATGATATTTTTTTAACAAAGCGGGAAGTATTTAAGCTAATTCGCGACAGGTAATCGAGATGCGTCGTGACCCTTTTAGTGGAGGGGAGGGAGACAGAACTTATGGCACGACTATGTATATATATATATTTACTATTTACCTTTGACATTACTTTCTTCATACCTTGCTACTTATCTAATAACGCACAGTATACATATTACTTTCTACTCTATATTTCCTCTTTCTTTTATTTCAAGTGTATAGCAAGTAATAATAATTTTATTTGTCGAAGTATCCAGCCTATGTTTTTTTTTTTTTTTTTTTTTTTTTTAAAAAATTATAATCGCCGAAGAACGCGCGAATTTCTTCTCAATATTATTCCATTTTTCAATTTGATCCAATATGACCTTGGCGAACGGTCCTTACCAGTAATGACTGCCTCTATCCACGTTTTCCCTTCTCTATACCACACAGCCTGTCCTACTTCAAAACCTTCTCTAAATTTTGCATTTCGATTATACAATAATCTTCTTTTCTCTGTTCTCTTATCTAAGTGATCTTTCGCTTCCTCATCCCTTGTCTTCTTGAACAAGTCTTCTTTTCCTGGAAGAAAAGTTTGTGTTTTCCTGCCAAATAACAGCTCTACCGGTGACCAATTCATACCTTTAATGGGCATATTCCTATATTCTAATAACACTGTCCAAAATTCACTCTTTTCTTCCTTTGATTTTTGCAAAAGTAGTTTCGCTACCTTAACAAAACTCTCCGCATACCCGTTTGATTGAGGGTAACGGGGACTTGTGGTAAGTATTGACATATCAATTTCTTCTGCAAATTTTTTGAAGGCATATGACCCGAAAGGCATGTTATCCGCAATTAGTATTCTAGGTATCCCATGAACAGAAAATAAACCCTTTAATTTGTTTACTATTTCTGTCGTATTTTTTCTATTCAATGGTAAGATATCTAAGTACTTAGAAAAATAGTCAGCAACAATAAGGTAACTTTTCCCATCTAGCTCCATAATATCTGCTGCAATTTTGAAATAAGGTATGTTATGTTAGGAACTTCATGTGGAATCATGGGTTCCTTTATGTTAGATGCCCTAAATTTTTGGCATATTTTACATTTAGCTATCATTTGCTCGATCTCCTCATTTAGACCTGGCCAGAATACTAAAGTGCGTGCGCGAGCTTTCGTTTTTTCAATTCCCATATGTGGCCTATGTAACAATTCTAAAATATCCTTTCTTAGCGAAGTGGGAATGAGAATTCTGTCGTCGAAGAATACTAAATTATTTTCTGTGTACAGATTTTGCTTAAATTTCCAATAATATTTTACGTTATCTTCTAAATTAGATTTCTTATTAGGCCAACCATTCTTAATTATTTTTATTAATTTACTCAAAATTTCATCTGTTCTAGTTTCGTTTATGAACAATTTTCTTTTCTCTTCACTAACGTTAATGGAATGTACCACTTCGTTCAAATCTTTTATTTCTGGTTCTTGTGGAACTTTTGAGTAATTTCTAGATAGTAAATCTGAAATAAACATTTCTTTCCCAGGAGCATGTCGCAATTCAATGTCATATTTTAATAACTTCATTTTCATTCTTTGTAGTCGTGCCGACGGTATTTGCCCCACTTCTTTTGATAAAATCCCTAGTAACGGTTTATGATCCGTTATTACTGTGATCTTTCGACCATAGATAAATTTATGATATTTATTGCATGCAAATACTATTGCAAGTAGTTCCTTCTCTATCTGCGCATAGTTTATTTCTGTGGGTGTTAGACTGCGTGACGCGAAACTTACGAGCATGTTGTTTTGAATCAAGCAACATCCCAGTCCGAATTTCGATGCATCAGCTTGTATAGTGACATCCAAGGAAAAATCAAATGGTTGTAAACTTGGAGCATTCATTATGTTTACTTTAATTTTCTTTAAGCATTCATTATGTACGGGTAACCACTGAAACTCATTCTCCTTTTTTAACATATCTCTTAAGGGTTTTGATGTGTTCGCCAAATCAGGAATAAAATCTCTCATATAATTGATCATACCCAGCACGACTTGTAACTATTTTTTGTTCTTCGGTGGCTCAATTTCCTCAATTGCCTTCATTCTATTTTTGTCCAATTCTATACCCTCGTCCGAGATTACATGTCCTAAATAATTTACTTTTGTGACTTTAAATTGAATTTTTTCTTTGTTAAATTTTATGTTCCTTTCAATTGCCCTTCTCATTACCTTGTCTACATTTTCATCGTGTTCCTGAGCCGTTCTGCCACACACTAAGATATCGTCTATGTAAAGTACTACTCCAGGAATATCAGAAAAATTCTTTTCATTTAACTTTTGAAAAGCCTGTGGCGCCGTTTTGATACCAAACGGCAATCTTTTAAACTTATACGATCCGAAAGGGGTGGAAAACGTACATAATTTAGCAGAATTTTCATCTAGGGGAATTTGCCAGTAGCCGTCTTTTAAATCAAGTACAGTAAAATATTTCATGTTTGCAAGATTTGTGCAGATCTGATCAAATGTTGGAATGGGGTGTATCTCATCTTTTAAAGCCTCATTTAAATATTTGGGATCAAGGCATATACGTAACTTTTTATTTTTCTTCTCGACTATGACCAAATTTGATGACCATTCCACAGGTTCATCCACTTTTTCAATTATTTTGTTTTCGCATAGCCGCTTTATTTCGTTTTCTACTGAATTCATCAAGGACAATGGAATTTTCCGAGCTGGCCTAACTATAGGTTTTGCATCTTGTTTCAATTTTAGTTCATACTTATCTTTAAACTGACCCAACCCTTCAAAGGCCGTACTAAATTTCTGAATTAATTTTTCTTTAGTATTTATTTGTATGGTATCTACTCGCTTCACAAGGTTAAGTTCTTGACAGGCTCTTAATCCTAAGATGGGCACCGATTCCTCATCAACAATTATAAATTCCAATTCTCTTATTTTATTGTCTACTTCACACTTTAGATTACACGATCCGCTAGTTTGAATTCTGGTTCACCCATAGGCAGTCAAATTGGTAAAGCATTTTGAAATTTTTATATTATTAAGTTTCTGTACTACACTTTTTGGAATAATATTGACATCGGCACCAGTATCTAACTTGAACTCAATTATCTTGTTCCCGATTTTTATTTTTTTAACCCATGAGCCCATTCTTTCCTTCAAGTTAGTTACAGTGTCGATATAGAGAGAATCAAAACTTTTAATTATTTCACGTACCTCTTTCTTGTTGCACGCTTTAGTAAAGTGGTTGTATTTTCCACATTTTGTGCATTTTTTCCCATAGGCTGGACACTTTCCTTTTGCATGTGACATGGCACAGAATGAACATGTTCTTATACTGTTTCTACTTGGCTGATTTCTAGGAAGAGACTTATTATAATTTTGTCTAAACTGATTATTAGTATGCCCTATTTTGGAACGTTTACCTTTACCCGAATTCTCATAGTCTGCAGGTTGTGTAGGTATTTTCCGGTCCGCTCTGGTTGTGCTCGTTGTTGCTTTTGATGCATGTGCTTCGTAACTTCTGCCTTTGGTGTGATGTTGAATTTTTTCTGATTGTTTATTTGATGCCTCGGCCGCTTTCGCCATTCCAATAGCCTTGTCCGCGTCTAGATTCTCCACCTCTAATAGTCTTTTTTGTAGTGTTCTGTCGTTCACCCCCAGTACTATTCTGTCCCGCAGCATCCTTTGTTCCCAAATTCGCACGGCTTGATCAATTTTTTTAGCTCCATCAAGAAATGTTCAAATGGCTCAGTCTCTTCTTGGTTTCGACTATGAAAGCGGTAACTCGCATATACTTGGTTTGATTTTGGTTTACAGAATGATTCAAAAGCTTTTACGACTTCTTTGTATTTCGTTCTATTTTCCGGTACTTCAAAAGTTAAGGTATTGAACAACTCCACTGCCTGCGACCCAACTGCATTTAAAAATATTGCCGCCTGTACTTCATCCGATTTTTTATTTAGCTCCGCCGCGGTGAAAAAGTAATCGTAGTTTTGTTTAAAGATGCGCCAATTTTCTGACAAGTTCCCTTCTAGGCTGAGGGGTTCCGGTTTTTTTAAGAAATCCATGTTATTTGTCACCGTTATTGTTCTGTACCTAGGCGGTCTACCACGTGGTCTTTTCTCATCCGGTCTAATCGGCTTTTTTACAATACCCATGCACTTTCTCAGATTTTAGATATATTTTCCACATATACCTGTTTCCCATTTATTACTGATTTCACTTTTCCGCTAAGTTTCTTTTTCCCATAGTAGAAAGCGCATCTTGTTTTCCGTATCCTCTATCACACTTTCACTTCAAATCACTGCTTTTAATAGTTTTTTTTTTTTTTTTTTTGCAGGTTATCTCTTTATTATTTTACTATTATTACTGACTTATTACTTTCCACCTGGGTTTTCTTACTTTAATTTTCGAATCCTCGTCGCCATGTGTTATTCATTAAAACGAGTTGCAGTTGGGTTTTTGGTTTTTTATTGTTGATGGCTTACATGCGACTGACTTACTTACTTCCTAACTTACATACTAGCTCCTAGTGTAGCGTTGCCAGTATTATACAATTCTATCACCAACAACTCTAACACAAAAGCTGCCGCAACATTTCCATAGATTCTGTGATCGCGTAAGCCAGAAAGCAGATAACTCGGTCTCTAGAGCCGGCAGACCGCATATTAAGCTTAACTATAGGGGAAGAAGTGGGTCGATAAATGATGGCTTGGAGATCTCGGAGATAGAGGGCGTAATATTCGTGGAATTGGTAGCGGTTGAGGAGGATACCGAAGGAGCTGAAGAACATTGAGTAGAGGGGATTTTATCGGAATTGTTAGCCACCACAGGCATAGTGGAAGAAGTGGGAGGAGGGCTAATAGCTTTTTCGAGTAAAGATGGGATGGATCGGGATATATTACTGGAAGTAAGGTGAGGGCGTTCGAAGATGGTAAAGCAGGTAGCAGTGGCTGAATGAGGTACTGGAATGGAAGGATTAAGAATGTGAGACTTAACAAACTGCCAATTAGAATCTACGTGTAGAATTGAGGGATGGGAGTTGGACGGACGGTGGGAAACATCGTTTTGTTGTCTTTTGCATTTCACATTAGTGGAGTTTACTGAAACAGAATTGGAAGATCAAGAGGAAGAAGGGCGGATAGCTGAATTCGCATTGATGGGGTTAGTGGTGCGGGAGACAAAGAAAGCAGGGCGGATGAATTTACCTCGAGAGCGCAATCTTAGTTGTGGGGTTAGGCTTAAGGCTATTGCATAGATAGCTATTGTTAGACGCGATCTTAGTTGTTTGTGTAGGCTTAAAATTATTCTGGGAAGAAGAGGACCTGACAGAATTGGTGATCCATTTAGAGATCCTAATGTTGCCACACGAGAAGTAACTGCCAGTGGAGTATGTGATGAGTCATGCATATTTCGAGGAGACGAAGACTCTAAATTTAGAGGAACTCCCGCATTTGGTAGATGGAAGTTTTACATATTTAATGGAAACGGCTGATGAAAAACTTCCGGATTACGGATCCGTCAGCAAGATGTGGGGCTGGCGTTACGAGTACTGGAGTGGCATTGGAGCAGGCAGCGCTATTGGCGTTATGTAGTCTATTTTTTTTTTTTTTTTTTTTTTTTTGGGGTAGGGGAATTTTTTGTACGAACGATGTGCCGGACCTTTTCGGGTGGACTACCGGCTAAAACCCCCACCCCATAGCACCAAGAACACCAGCCCGGTACCGTTTAGCACATTACTTCGGGCTGGGCTTTAAAAAGCTAACCCAGTGGGTTTTCTTCAAGGTGGCCCCTCTACAGCGGGACGCAGGACGGAGGTGCTTGGTGCGTAGAGTGTTCTCCACACACTCGGCTACCAAACACCATTCTCTTTCTCCCCTCAGCATGAGCCCAACCACGCTGTCGGGCGACAGCGGACCGAGCTCTGCCTCCACTACGGATCTACCATCCGCCCAACGGACGCACGAGGAGAGCGTGTGTTCGACATCGTCCTTACTACCCAGACAGTCGGGTGATTCGGCCTTCCCCACTTTGTGGAGATATGACTGAAAACACCCGTGCCCGCTTAGGAACTGCGTCAGGTAGTAGTTCACCTCGCCGAATGTACGGCTGACCCACGGCTCAATGCGTGGCAGAAGCCTGTAGGTCCAACGACCCTTAGATTCGCTATCCCAAGACTCCTGCTATTTCTGCATGGTGCAGATTCTCCCATCCTTGGCGGCCCGCGATCGGCCGATCTCGGCTTTTCGCCCGTGGACGGTCATCCTTTCCAAAGCCAGGAGGCCAATTGGTACCACCGCGGCAATGACGAGGACCGCGGCCTCCGAAACCGTCCGATAGGCGCAGGCCACCCTCAGGGCACTACGACGCTGTACAGAAGCTAAGCGCTTTCTGTACAGTCGAGGTCGAGTTGTGTAGTCTATAGTCCGCATGCGGATGCATTCAATCTTGGCGAGTCGATCCAGCGTTTTTTCACTGCAGGGAGGCTTGGAGAGTGGAGCTGGTAAGAACATTATTACATTTAGTCGCAAGCAAAATGTCTGCAAGTAAAATTCCCCTGCATTGTGCGCAGTAGGAGGCAAAAAAGTTTTCAATGTCTTGGGCTCGTTTGTTGATTCCAATGCAAGCTGCGTGTAATGATTTATCAAAAAGTCCGCTGCAGGTTATCCATTCGAAAGCGGGAACGAGTGTGGTGATCGTACAGTTGGCGTTGGCTCAGCAATTTTCCATTTTGTAAACAGGAAACAAAAACACGGGCAGAAATAGCACAAACAAGAAATATGTTTTATGAGCAGCACTAGTAAAGCCGGCAAGATGACTGATGATGCACGCAGGTAAGGCAGAAAGGTGATACAGTTTATGAAAACAACAGAGCTAGTATAAACAGAGACTTAGTGAAATAATTCGATGGGAGCAAAAACTTAAAGCACTGGGTGATTATTGAAATTGAACTAGGCCTGGCATCCTCCTTTACTACTCACATTTTTGATGAATGGGCTCTAAAAGGGCACAAAAATCGGTGGCATGCTAGTTTGATGCATAGCACCAGGCACAAGAGTGCAAGGCACGCACAAGCATTTAAAGTGACCCAATTAACTCTCACGTGAGTTTTGGGTTACGCCGGCTCACGGGCGCGAAGGCGATTGAACTATGAGCCGGCGTATCGTGCCGATTGCGCGGTTTTGCCCGGGGCTAATGCGCTAAGGGTGTAAATTGCCGAATTAGCAATATTTAACCAATATCGGTCTTTAGTATTAAGAATATGGTATATGGAACCATCTATCTATATGTAGTTGTAAGTTTTGTTTAACATAAATAGGCTGGTAAATTTGGAATAAACAGCGAATTGTAAAGAAGACGTCAAGACTTTCACTTCGGGACCGTGCATTCTTGCTGCCCGTTCAATTCCCTAGAGGTTCCTGCTCAAAGAGAGCTGCCTCAATACACCCACTGGGATAGTTGCTCTATTGTGCTACCCAATATTTTCAGAAGACGACTCGAAAGGCTACAAGCCCAGAGCCACACACCCTAGCGGACACTACATGGCGACCGTGACAAAGTGTCACACCAGAAATTAAAACACGCAAAGCTACAGCTATAAATTAAAAAGCTATGAGCAAATTGGACAAAGCCTTCGAGGCCATTTTCAAGAAACTGGAAAGGAACACCACCAAGCTGACGCTATATCCAGCGAGTATTCCTATACAACCTTACGTCCCGGTAGCAGAGAATAAGGGCGAGGTAATCCCAGAATACACCCCAGGACCGAAGAAACTCTCCATAGAAGAGTACAGAGCGAGGATCGAAAGGACAAAAAAGCCAACACCAGCAGCGGAAGTTAAACCCAAGCGAGGGGGTCGAAGAAAGAAGGCAGCAAGGGATCTACAATATTTCAAACTACAAGCCACCTTGGCTACAACAGAAGAAGAACAGGCCAAGTACGTGCAGCTGGCGGCAAACGCAAAGAAGACATAAAAATAGAATAAATAGGCAATAAATAAATAAAATAATAAATAGGTACCTTAAAGTAAATAATAATAAAATAAATAATAGGATATACCATGTATAAATAGGGAAATAAATAATTTAAAAAAACAATTTTTTTTTCCAACTTATAAATTAAAGAAAAAAAAATTTTTTTTTCTAAGTCAAAAAAATGTTTCTTTTTCTAATATATTCAATTTGTATAACAGAGGCATAAAAAATTCTGGAAAAATTGGCATTAGTAATTCTAAAATAGTATCCGTCCGTATCCGTATAATAATCATAAATAAAATAATACGAAAATGGGTACAACCCAAACTAAAAACGCAGACAACAACGGTGAAGTTGTAAACAACCTTATTATCGAGAACGCAGTTCAGGTAGAAAATAGGCAACCTTTAATTATACTACAGTGTGCGCAATTTCTATAAGCGCAGCCAGTTTTATTCATGTTTAAAGAAAACTACTTTTTATTTTTCAAAACCGATTATATTGCATAAATTGCCCATTGGTAAATATTAATTAAATAATATAAAACATTCATTAAAGTAAGTAATTACTTTATAATAAAAACAAATATAATTAAAAGTCTCTTTTGTCTGCGCAATTTCTATAAACCCACTTTATATTATAGTCTTTATTTTAAAAGCTTGATGAAAAGAAAATTTTTTTATATTTTCTAAGTATTGTGTTTTACCTCCTTTGTTAGTTATAACTTGAAAAAACCTGTTAGACATCGAATTTATTAACTTTTTAAACAAATGTTCATCAATATCATTCCAGCATTTCAAAATATCGGCTTTCAGTTGAGATAACGAAGAAAATTGTCCACCATTTGCGTAAACTCTTCGTGCCATGATTCCCCAAATGTTCTCCATTGGATTTAAATCCGGGCTACGTGATGGCCACTCCATTACAGGAATATTTCTTTCACTAAACCATCGTCTTGTTTCGGCAGAAGAATGCACAGCGGCGTTATTCTGTTGACAAATCAAATCTTTTTCCATATTGTCTTTTAAATATGGAATAAGAGATTCCTCCAGCAGGTCTGTATATATGGCAGAGTTCATTCGGGTGGGAACAAAGCGTAAAGATAACTTTCCTTGATAAGAAAAGGCACCCCATAACATTAAATTACCAACACCAAAATTACTACTTAGACAAGGCGAATCGGGCTTCCTTAAATCATGCCAATATGTACTCAATCCATCTGGGCTATCTAAATTAAACTGTTTTCCGTAAGAAAAAATAACGTTTTGCCACTTTTCGTCCCAGTTCATGTGGCTTCTAGCAAAATGTAGGCGCGCATATTTATGATGCTGTTGCAGTTGGAGAGATTTGGCCGGTTTCTTATATTTAATATAAGTAATGTCCTTCAAAATTTGTTGGACTTATCATCCTTTAATTGGGAGTTGTAATCCCGCTATAATTTGAGCTGCACTTAACTTTTTTTTCATAACTTCTTCTCTTATGTTCCCAATATTTTGTTTGGAAACTTTGGTGCTCCCTCTTGGATGATTCCATATTCCATCACGATTGCCCTTTTTAATAAAATTTCGCACCACACATTCTGAACGTCCAATTCTCCTTGCAATTTCTCTTATACCAAGGCCAGTTTCCCTAAACGCACGGATTCTGACGCGATCGTCGTTGTCAAAGACCTTTCCTCGGGGCATTACAATAAATCTTAAGAAATAACAGCAATTATACAGAATTAAGCTATAGTTGGAAAATAAAAATGAAACTCACATGAATTGTTTCCTAAAAAGTTGCAAAATTACTTTGCGTTTAACTAGTAACACTACAAAAAGAAACTGCGTTTATAGAAACTGCGCACTCTAAGATCAATTGTGAAAGATTGATCTATTGCATTCACGCATTGCCTGATATTTGGAATTGTTTAATTGCTTTTATGAATAGTTATAAACTTTAACAATTGTCCTGTAAAGAAATTTTGTTACTATATAGCTTTATTTCAATGAATTGTGCATTTCACTTGAAAATCAGACGTGCGCTTATAGAAATTGCGCGCACTGTATTAATAATAGCAATAATAAAATCTTTGGAATTCGCTTACTTGTTGTATAAATATCATAAAAGAAGCCTAAAAAAGAAATATATAATGTCGTTTAACGAAAAAAATTGTACAAAGGATAGCCAATTGTACACATTAAAAGTCTAAAGGAGATATGTGGAAATTACATATAAAGATAAATAAGATAAATAGGGAACGGTAAAGGATAGGCGAATGGACCGACTAAACGAAATAGAAGAGGAATTAAAAAGAATATTGATAAATTTTAACAAGAGTAAAAAGAGACAATATACGAGTAAAATACTGCAAGAAAAACAAGAAGCAGTCGAATTTTTGGTGAATAAAACAAAATCTTTGGTAACAGTACCAGCGGATGCCGAAACAGTTATAAAATTCAAAGATACCTACTCGCGTATAAAGCAGGGTACGGAGAATCAAAAAATTTGATTCGTTCGTTTGCGAATGGATCCCAAGCGAATTAAATTTTTTGATTGGCTCACGAATTTTATTATTCGATTCTTTTTCTAATAAAATTCGACTCGCGAATTGAATCGAAAATTTCAAGAACTGAAAATTTAATTCGTTCGCGAATTTATCGCAAATGAATGATTTGGGAATCAAATTAAATACAACCGATTGCAGATACCCAACAACATAATACGCATATACTTTTATTCATAAATTTTAAATTTATTATTAAATTTAAAAAAATCACGTATTCTACCGCAGTAAATTAAACCCTTTCACTCTGGTCAAAATAATTGCAAAAAATAAAATTTCAATTATCATAACAATTAATGCTTGTAAATATATTTCGAACTTAGCTGATCGGTTCCAAATCGTCGACGAGAATTCTGCATGCCGTAAAATGCGACTAAACAGCTAATGACACATGATGTGACATGCAACATGACATGTGACATGAAATTTTTTTTTGCACCATGTTGTAGAGCGGGTCCGATAACCCCCTTAGAAACCCCGAAGGGGTCGAAAAAGCCCTAGGAGGCCAAAAAATAGGCCAAAACATCATTTTTGTTTTGTTTACGAATGCCAAATTAACGACGAGTCTATTGCAAGCCGTAAAATGTGGATTAACGGCTTATAACACATGATGTGACATGTAACATGACATGCGACATGAAATTTTTTTTTTGCACCATGTTGTAGAGCGGGTCCGATAACCCCCCTTAGAAACCCCGAAGGGGTCGAAAAAGCCCTAGGAGGCCAAAAAATACGCCAAAACATCATTTTTGTTTTGTTTACGAATGCCAAATTAACGACGAGTCTATTGCAAGCCGTAAAATGTGGATTAACGGCTTATGACACATGATGTGACATGTAACATGACATGTGACATGAAATTTTTTTTTTGCACCATGTTGTAGAGCGGGTCCGATAACCCCCCTTAGAAACCCCGAAGGGGTCGAAAAAACCCTAGGAGGCCAAAAAATGGGCCAAAACATCATTTTTGTTTTGCTGGAATTTTTCAGAAAATTAGAATTTGAAAGTTTTTAAAATTGAAGATAGTAGTCAAATCATAAAACTATTAAATAAAAATATTTTCAGAGGTTTTCAGGGTTGCTCATTCCGATTTTTCTTTTGACAGTTTGGAACTCTAGATGGCGATTGAAATACAAAATTCTATGGATTTGAAAATTAGTATCTAAGGTTTTCTGTAGAAGGCGAGGAGGGACATTTTGGAATCAAAGTCGGATGATCAAAAGTGGTGAGAAAAATAAGTAGGTCAAAAGATTTAAATGAAAGTTAATTCTAAAATAATAACAATAGTATTTTTTGTTGTTTAATATTGCCAGTTAATTGTCCTTTTAATTTTTTTTCCGCATTCTAAATACGTCGACGTCTTGCTATCCTTATCATAGCAGACGTATTTAGAAAATTCAAAAACTTTAAGTCGACCCATTCTTAAAATTACAATTGGTTGCACCCTGAAGATGCATATATCAGTGGCTAAACAGCTCACAAGAGTGATTGGCCTACCTACTACACAGTCACAGCTGACGCATCGCCAACAAAGAACAGCAAAAAGCACGAGAAGAGAGCGAACCGAAAAGAATGATTCTTTTCCATTCATATTCGCTCGTGAACGAAATCTGAAAAAGTTCATTTGACTCATTCTCAGGGATGAATTGAAAGCTTTAAGTTCTTCTTAAAAAATTCGCTCACGAATTTTATAAATTTGATTCGATTCGCGAACGAATGGAAAGAGAGGAATTAAATTTTTTCGATTCGCGAACGGAATTTTTCCGTACCCTGGTATAAAGAACACAGCTGACTCTATTTTAGCTTTAATAGACTCTCAGATGAATGTAACAGACAATACAAAAATGGCATCATTTGATATAAAAACGACAACGGCTTTACTAATAGTAGGAGAGCCAGTGACATTTTTCAGTGATGATTTAGTTAAGGTCTATTTTTTGAGAGGATGTTGAGGAGGGCCTAACTAAGTGCCATCCGCGAGGATTAACCCTGATTCCAGTCATAAGAGGGTGGCAGAACGCCCCCAACGTGTAAAAAAAACGGCATCTTTTTATCATTTAGTTAAGGCTGAAATTTTCTCCAGCAGTCCTTTGAAAGCCCACAATCATCGATATTATATTTGCAGAACGATTGGCCAGTCATAAGGGGGTGGCAGATCGCCCCTAACATGTCGTGTGAGTGATGAACTTTTTATTATTTAGTTAAGCTTCATCTTTTAATATGTTGTTGTGACAACTATTCCGAGTGTGAATGTCAATTTGCAGAACAAAATGGCGGCATCAACACCCTGGCAGAATGATTTGAAGTTTTTACTTCAATTAGAAATTCAAAAAAGGTCTCTTGACTTTTTTTCGTATTTTGATTAGTTTCTGACAAGGAAGGTACCCGAGGTGTACCTCACCGATTTTCTTGATTTTGTGGTATGTGGTAGAGCATCGAAAAATATTGAACACGTATTTTTTTTTACGTGCTAACTCCTCCATTGAAGGGGTAAAAACCACCCTTAAAGTTAACCCCCAAAAACCATTTTTTTTAAATATCTTGAAAACTAATTAAAATTTTGCAACAATACCAAGTGCGCTTTTTAGGTTGTATTATAACAATATTGTGAATAGTACTTTGTACCCAAAGGGCCGCAACCCCTAAGTAATTTTGAGGATAAATACGATTTTTCAGAGTATTTTTTATCTGTAAAAATTCCTAAATTATTAGAATTTGAGCCAAAATAATTGGATAAAGTAGATAATTGAAAAATATAGTTGACGTGTTTTAGGAGATTTGAAAATAATCAATCTTAAGAGGGTGAGCGGGGGTAAGTCACCCCCGACTTGCACCAGAGCTAAATTTTGTCAATTTTCCTGATTCCGTGGTATGTTGTAGAGTATTAAAAAGTATTAGACATTTTTTTATACACCATTTCCTCCATTCAAGAGATGAAAACTACCCTTAAAATTTACCCCCAAACAAAGAATTTTTTTTAATATTTTGAAAACTAATTTTTGGCGATAAAAGCAAGTGCACTTATTTTATTAAAATTATAAATTATATATTTTTGTATCTATAGTATTTATATACATTCTTTAAGTTGGATTTGTAAAGATATTAAATTTAGTTAAATTATTATATTTTTATTATTGTCATAATTATTATTTGTCATTATTAAACTTATGTATAATTACATTTATGTGACTAATTTTTACAAAGTATCAGATTACGCCATATAATTGGAGCAAAAGTGGTAATCTTCAAAAAAATGTTTAAGATACAGTGACTTTTTACACCATGTACCTACATCTTAAAAGTGCTACATTTTTACACCCTGGTATTTCGCAGCGAATACTAGATTGTGATCTAAAGGCGAATTCAACTGGATTTTCGAACTTTGCAGGTTTTGCATCCGTATAGCCACTCTTGTACCATGAATATTTGAATAAATTCATGTATCTTGGGGAAGAAAGTTGATTATGAACTATTGTAGTTTTATTATATTATTCCGCAAATGTAGTTTTAAATCTTCATCCATTAGCATTACGCTATCCGAAAAATGTCCTACGTAATTTTTCCAAATCCGAAAAACGAAAACATTTAATTGTTACTCATCCGATATACATATACGTATAATTTAAACTAATGTATATTATTACAATATAAAATTATAAATTATTATTGTTTATTTTTTATTAAAATTGTTAATTGCTAATTGTTGAAGATAATTAAAAATTTTGCCGATAGATTAAGGTCGGATGGTCGGATAAAATTTATACAAATCTCGTTGAATACTTTGTATACAAAAATCGTACTCGTGGCATTTATTATATCGAGCAATATTTGTATGAAATAAAATCGCATAACCAGGATTAGAATTTGTTTTCTGTGTAGTCTAAATCCAAGTAAATAAAGATATTTGATTCGACTACTTTACTCTTCACTTTTATAGAATCAACTAGAAAGTGGAGTTGAATTAACCTCCGAAAACATAATAAAACAGATGCAGTTGGTTTTGTCGCGAAATTTAATAATTTATTAAATACCAAAAAAGTAAAAAGATATTTGTTGCAAGTGAAATATAAAGTAGAATTCAACCTTTCAATAAATTCTTATAATTAAAGAATTTTTAAAAATAAAAATACGTTGAAAGATGCATTTACCCACAAAATTACTTAAGGGTTGCAGCCATTTGGCTCCAAAGTACAGTTCACAATATTGCTTTAATATAACATAATAAGTGCAATTGATATTTTTGCAAAACATTAATTAGTTTTCAAAATATTAAAAAAAAATTTTGTTTCGGGGTAAACTTTAAGGGTAGTTTTCATCCCTTAAAAGGAGAAGATTCTATATATATATTGTTGTAATTTTGCCCGCCGAGGGGCTGGCCGACAAAACTACACCATCTGCCTTCGCTACGATTTGCCAAACGAACGGACAGACAACCGGACTTAGGGACATTTTTGTTTAGAATAATACTCGTCCACCGAAGTAGACGAGTCCAAAAAAATCGATGAGTGTTTCGATCCGAGAAGCCAAGCTGATCTCGTCAGTATGGCGCTTGGCTTCTCTGCCATAGACACTCACAAAGGAGGGATCGAAAGCTAATCCCTATATCTGCCCGATCGCAACTTCAAGTGTGAATTATATGCGAAGGCAAATTCTGTAACAATATATAATACGTGTCTAATATTTTTTGATGCTCTACAACATACCACGGAATCAGGAAAATTGACAAAATCTAGCTCTGGTGCAAGTCGGGGGTGACTTACCCCCGCTCACCCTCTTAAGATTGATTATTTTCAAATCTAAACACTAATCTATTATTATTTTCTAATCTAAAACACGTCAACTATATTTTTCAATTATCTACTTTATCCAATTATTTTGGCTCAAATTCTAATAATTTAGGAATTTTTACAGATAAAAAATACTCTGAAAAATCGTATTTATCCTCAAAATTACTTAGGGGTTGCGGCCCTTTGGGTACAAAGTACTATTCACAATATTGTTATAATACAACCTAAAAAGCGCACTTGGTATTGTTGCAAAATTTTAATTAGTTTTCAAGATATTTAAAAAAAATGGTTTTTGGGGGTTAACTTTAAGGGTGGTTTTTACCCCTTCAATGGAGGAGTTAGCACGTAAAAAAAAATACGTGTTCAATATTTTTCGATGCTCTACCACATACCACAATCAAGAAAATCGGTGAGGTACACCTCAGGTACCTTCCTTGTCAGAAACTAATCAAAATACGAAAAAAAGTCAAGAGACCTTTTTTGTAGAGAATTGAATTTCTAATTGAAGTAAAAACTTCAAATCATTCTGCCAGGGTGTTGATGCCGTCATTTTGTTCTGCAAATTGACATTCACACTCGGAATAGTTGTCACAACAACATATTAAAAGATGAAGCTTAGCTAAATAATAAAAAGTTCATTACTCACATGACATGTTAGGGGAGATCTGCCACCCCCTTATGACTGGCCAATCGTTCTGCAAATATAATATCGATGATTGTGGGCTTTCAAAGGACTGCTGGAGAAAATTTCAGCCTTAACTAAATGATAAAAAGATGCCGTTTTTTTTACACGTTGGGGGCGTTCTGCCACCCTCTTATGACTGGAATCAGGGTTAATCCTCGCGGATGGCACTTAGTTAGGCCCTCCTCAACATCCTCTCAAAAAATAAACCTTAACTAAATCATCACTGAAAAATGTCACTGGCTCTTAGACTATAACTATGTCATAAAAGAAGTGAGAAGCTTCTCGAAGGCCTTGAAGTATTCTACCCATGAAGCGTTGTCACACACTCGGTGCGAGCTGAAGCGAAAAGACTGATTCGGGGGAAAGGATCGCGGAACCACAAAAACATGATCGTTCTACTACGTGTATTTCGATTGAGTTCTAACAAGAAATTACTCTTATGTTCTATAAAAGTCTTTTGTAAAATTTATCCTTTTCGTGTAAAACATTGCGAAATTTTTTATTGCATTGCTGTACAAAATAGCCATTTTGCAAAAACCAAAGCAAAATAAAAACTTTCAAAACTTACGCAGTACCAAGAAACCGCATCGATAAATTGCAAAATTTTAAAAAGAAAATGTTCATAATACTTTTTTAATTTCAATGTCGCGTTGTTCACATGCCGCAAGTGCATAGTAAAACACCTTATGCTACGCGAGCCGAAAAGTGCAACATGTGCAAAACAGAGTAATGACCAAAGCTCGAGTGTTGTTTACACTCAGGTCATTACCATCGATGAAAGTTTTATGGGTCAGGGAATGACTCAAGAATATCGGTCAGGTAAATTACTCAAGCAATTTCATCACCCTGCCTGACTAAGGGTTTAATTTACATTTCGGCTAAGAGGACGATTTATTTCTAGGACATGTTTAGTTAAGCATTATTTGTTAATTTAAGTATATTTGTAAAGAATAGCATAAGAGGTTGGTAATTGTATTAGTTAGAAAAACTGTATAAAAGCTGAAGAAATTTTAATAAAGGCAGAACTCTGACGCTGAAGCTTATACAGGTTGTTTGTCTCTCTGGGAATTTGCAAAAGCTGAAGGTTCGTATATGGCCACCATTCATTAATAGCCTCAAAAATCCGAAAATTTAGCTGGCCATAGGCTCAGCTTTCGGATTCTTCTTTCCCCAGGTCCAACTTATATTACATGGCGACCCTGCAACAACTTACCTTGAAAGAAGCGCTACGAAAAAACCCGACAGCTGCACCTAAAAAAGAAAAGAAAGGCCAACCCGAGAATCCAGTGAAGGACGTCCCCCAAATGAAACGGAAAAAGAAAAGAGCCGGGAGACTGGTGAAGCTACGGAGGGAAATAGCTAATCTGCATAGGCTGGTTACCATTGCGGTCAACAGGAAGGAGAAGAAAGCGTTCCTGAACGATATAAAGAAGTTGAAACAATACTAAGGGCACGAAGAGATGGGGAAAACGAATTCCAAGCTGAATGAGCACACAACGAACATCGTGACAGCGCCGAATAACAACAATATAATTATAGATAATCAGACTGAGATAAAATATCTTTTAATATTTTTGATTATTTTATGTGTAACAGCCGTATCAATAATGTATTTAAAAAATTAAAAGCAAAAATCCTTTTTTAAAAAAAGCTTTTGTTTAAATGCTCTAAAAAGAAGAAAATAAAATTTTCCTTTAAAATTTTAACTATGAACTTATAACCTCATTATACAAAATTTATATGATCATAAAAGCTTGTCGCGCGATTTACTTGCGTAAATAAACTAGTAACTATTTAATTGAGTAACTTAATCAGCTAATTTTAATTTTTTTTTTAAATTTCAGTTTAATTAAATACTTATAGGTACTTACGCAAACCTCGCGACAAGCTTTTATGATCATATAAATTGTGTATAATGAGGCTATAAGTTGATAGTTAAAATTTTAAAGGAAAATTTTATTTTCTTCATTTTAGAGCATTTAAGGGGTTATTCTACTGTTAAACGGGTAAAAAGCAGTATCTTTTTAAAAGTGTTGTAAAAAAAAACTATTAGAGATATCAATTTGAAATTTTGCATGCATCTTTATTAATGAAAAAAATATATAATGGCATAGTTGATATATCAAAAAAATCGGTTAAAAAAACTTTAAACGCGATTTACTCAAAACGTGTTTTTTTGGTGCGCGGTACATCGTAGAGAAAAAACTAATGAAGCGATTTAGCTAAAAAATTTTTTGCATAGTTATATATCAATTTTACACAGACTGAACCTAAATTGAGCCATAAAAATTGAAATTTGGTTATTTGGGAGCACTTTTTTCATCGAAAAAACGTCCAAAATCGAGCATGCTATTTTCCAACACTTGTCAAATCGCGAAAATTTAATATTTATGGCTCAATTTAGGTTCAGTCTGTGTGTTTATAGCTAAACTAATAAAATTTCACCGTTAAATTGATTGCAGATCACCTGGACGACCTGGGCAATGTACCGCGCAAACGACTCTGGCCGTCAGCGCGCGCTACATCAATCATAAACCGAAGCCGCCATTTTGTTTTTTTTTTTTAATCAACTATGCCATTATATATTTTTTTCATTAATAAAGATGCATGCAAAATTTCAAATTGATATCTCTAATAGTTTTTTTTTTACAACACTTTTAAAAAGATACTGCTTTTTACCCGTTTAACAGTAGAATAACCCCTTAAATAAAAGCTTTTTTTAAAAAAAGGATTTTTGCTTTTAATTTATTTTTTACTTTTTAGTTATCGCTGGTAGGTTCCTGAGTCTGTTCGTCTCATTCAACGCATCATTGTTGCAAGGTCGTTTGCCGGTTAATTTCGAACAGTCTAGCTCTTCAATAAGTAGACCTTCTAATGATTTTACCCTACTTAAGGCCACGTATGTTTGACCAGCAGCAAAGAGCTTCGAGCCTAAGTAAACAACGGCGTGGTCGAGAGTACTACCCTGCATTTTATATACTGTGCAAGCCCAGCATAATACAATTGGCAGCATTCTTCGTTCTGCGGTTCCGTGACTATATTTTGCTGGAAATTGCACAGACTTGGACTGAATGAGGTGAACACCGTCTTCACCGAAGTCTATACGGACGGATGGTATATCAGTGTCATACATTTGTGCTCTTCGGAAGCAGGGCCATATAATTTCTGTAATATGTCCAATGGCACCATTCACCAGACCTTTGGACACATCTACATACATTGTAACGCAACATCACCTTGGCCCCAACAAATATTTCTAGCTCCTTAGGTAGCCCTCCTGTCTTGTTTATATCTAATGGTATAATATTATTTAGATCTAAGTTGTCAGTTTTTCCAGCATTTTTATTCTCAGCGAACCCTTTCATTTAATATCCATACTATAGGAAAGCATAAAAAACTTCAAAAGTCCGCCATATTGGATTAAGAGCGATGTCAGAATATTTTTCTAATTATTCTCGGCAAGCCCTTTCATTTGATACCCATATTGCAGAAGTGCATAAAAAATAACTATTCCGCGATCTTGGATGTTCCGCCATATTGGATTTAGAATAACGTCACATTATTTTTCGAGTTACTCTCAACAAGCCCTTTCATTCGATACCCATATTGTAGAAGTGCATAAAAAATAACTATTTCGCCATCTTGGATGTTCCGCCATATTGGATTTAGAATGACGTCACATTATTTTTCGAGTTATTCTCAACAAGCCCTTTCATTTGATACCCATATTGTAGCAATGCATTAAAAATAACTATTCCGCCATCTTGGACGGTCCGCCATATTGGATTTAGAATGACGTCACACAGTTTATCGTATATTGTCATCCAAACTAAACGTGTACACAAAATTTCAGCTCAATCAGTTGAAGATATCTGCTTCAAAATTGAGTAGCAAGATTCCACCTTAACAAACATACATACATACATTGCAAGTTAAATAAAAGCTTTTAAAAATAAGTTAGCTCAAATTGTAAAAAAACAAATAATTAAGAGAGAATTAACTAATGTATAAATTAATTCAAAAATTTAAATAAAACTGATACATTAGCAATAATAATTGAGTGTTAAAATTGAGCAACCCAAGATCTAAATGAGTAAGCTGCAATCAATTTACGATAAATTAAAAGAGCAAGCCTACCCGCTATTAACAAATTCCAATCGTAACTATACAGCCTCATATTTATTGGCAAAAAAGACTGAGCTCTACAAATTAAAAATAGCATTTTTTGAAATATACAAGAACCTTGATGGTTCAGAAAAATTACATTATGATCAGTTAGCTGCAAGATTCCAAAAAAGGTACAAAGAATTAGAATCATTAATTTTGAATAAGACTCAAGCAATTAAGGAAAAACTAGATTGTTCAATTTTAGAAACGGAAACCTCATTATTGAAAATAGACGAAAGTTCGAGTATTGCCAATTCTTCCGAGAAAACTGATTCAATTCTCACCGTCCCTGCACCGAACACATCGGAAATGGCTTTTGATATAGCAACCACAACAAAGCTTATACCCATCTTTGATGGTGATCAACAGCAAATGAATAATTTCAATAATTTGACGGAATATCTTCATGATGAGCTTAATTCGGATCAAGAAAAGCAAAAATTAATAAAATTTGTTCTAAAAACTAAATTGACAGAAAAGGCACGAAATAGGATTAGTAATGAACGGCTACCTACAGATATCAAAACCTTCAAGGAAACACTGACAAAGATTTTTAAGCCCCACAAAAATACACTAAAAATTCAGAATGAATTGTTAAGAACTCACCAAGAAGACAAATCACTGCAAAATTATGTTTCCAAAATTGATACGCTAATAACTGAACTAAACAACATACAAATTGCAGAACAAGGAGAGCAAAATCGGGAAGTCATCGTTAAAATTAATGACGCGATTGCCTTGAATACTTTTAAATCTGGGCTCAAAAACTCTATCAAATATACGGTTTTTGCTGGACGACCGAAAACCTACGCAGAAGCCATAGACCTAGCTCAGGAAATTGAATTGGAGCAAGCAAAGTCTGAAGAGCACAAAATCTGCAAAATGCAATACCACCCGAATAGACCAAACTATAATCGATTTGCTAGGCAGGAAAGGAATAATTCCTATAGAGGCCGCAACAATTTCCAGCAACAAAACAATCGCTATGGAAACAGGTACAATAATACGTGCAACAACAACGGAGATAGTAGAACATACTTCAGAGGAGATAATCAGGCAAACAGAGCAGGAACCAGAATACCACGAAGCAACGGCGATCAAACCCGATCAGTGGATCGCAGGCCGAATTCAAATTATGTACCAAGAGCCGGCGCAAATTCCACTATAGGTCCGCAAAATAGGAACCCAAAAAGAATTAATTATTTATAAGCTCGGAAAACTGGCAGTCCGTCCCCAAAGCCCATCGATCGCGGGACGAAGAATACCAAGTACAGAATCTAGAATGATTTATAATATTGATGCTGGTAAAGTATATATTGATAATATTAATGCTGGTAGTACTGTAGTACTAGATAGTCGGGCAGCTCCATCAGCTTCATGGTTTGTTGATACTGGTGCAGATATATCCATTGTTAAACTAAGTAGTATAAGCAATGATTTAATAGACAAAAGTAAAATGTGTAAAATAAAGGGTATTACTAAAGGTGAGAGTGAAACGCTAGGCACAATAGTGATAGAATTTAACGCTGAAAACGAGAAAGTCAAACATAAAATGCATATAGTGGATAAAAACTTTCCCATATCGACAAACGGATTGATGGGAAAAGACTTTTTTGTGAAACATAAGTGCAAAATAGACTATGATACGTTTGTGTTAACAATTTGTGCAGAAACAAAAGACATAGAACTACCAATTTGGACTGAAATTCCGGACCAACTGTTCATCACGATACCAGCGCGTACTCAAATCTTGCGACCCATTAATATTAACCCATTAAGTCCCAAATGTCAGCTTTTTCGCCGCTGCGTTCGGCCGCTATATTTTTAGTGAAAATAGTGTCTGAAAAATATGTGACACACTAATTCCGACGCAAAATTTAATGATCTTTCAGAATCTGACCTCAAAATTTGCAACAAATGTGTGGTTCATAAGTTGTAAACTAATTTATGCAAAAAAACGTGATTTTGAAAAAAAAAAATTTCTGGTTTTTCCAATTTTCTACAAGGAAATCATTTGAAATTTCATTGTTTTCGTGCAAATATCGTGGTCTCGACTCCCAAAGTATAAGCTCCCGTTGTTTAAATGAAGGATTTTAATGTTTAAGCACACAAAATGGCGGTCGGGACACGAACAGATGAGAAAAAGCTTTCGGAATTTTTTACTCGAAAACAAAGGGTTTTAGAGAAAAATTTGCTTAGAATTGATTGAGAAACCCGTGTGAATTTTTTCAGAATTTTTCAAGCAATTTTTGGATTTTTGGATTTGATCATTTTTTGAAAAATCCAAAAATCTCATCAAAAATTCTGAAAAAATTCACACGTGTTCCACAATCAATTCTAAGCACTTTTTGTTCTATAATATTTTTCTCTAAAACCCTTCGTTCTCAAGCGAAAAAATATCTTGAATTATAAAATAAGTTAGAAAATTTGACTTTCGGAATTTTTCACTCGAAAACGACGGGTTTCTCAATCAATTCTAAGCACTTTTTGTTCAATAAAATTTTTCTCTAAAACCCTTTGTTTTCGAGTAAAAAATTCCGAAAGCTTTTTCTCATCTGTTCGTGTCCCGACCGCCATTTTGTGTGCTTAAACATTATAATCCTTCATTTAAACAACGGGAGCTTATACTTTGGGAGTCGAGACCACGATATTTGCACGAAAACAATGAAATTTCAAATGATTTCCTTGTGGAAAATTGGAAAAACCAGAAATTTTTTTTTTCAAAATCACGTTTTTTTGCATAAATTAGTTTACATCTTTTGAACCACACATTTGTTGCAAATTTTGAGGTCAGATTCTGAAAGATCATTAAATTTTGCGTCGGAATTAGTGTGTCACATATTTTTCAGACACTATTTTCACTAAAAATATAGCGGCCGAACGCAGCGGCGAAAAAGCTGACATTTGGGACTTAATGGGTTAATATAAGTGAAGATAGTATAGTACTTAGTGAGGAAATAGAAAACGGGGTACATGTAGCGAATACAATCATACCCGCCAAAGGTGTGAAACACGTGAAGTTTATAAATGTTACGGAAGAAGACATAAGTATAAAACAACCAAAGTTAAAATTAAAACCTGTAGGTGATTATACATTCGTGAAAAGAATAAGCCATATAAAGAATAATGAGGAAAGATTCGAGCAGTTGAAAAATGAACTGAATGCGACTAACCTGGATGAAAAAGCTAAAGAAAATTGATATGAACTGTGTAGAAATAACACAGATATCTTCTATATAACGAATGATAAGCTTACGGTGAATAATTTTTACCAGCAGTATATATCAGTGGATGACAATTCTCCAGTGTACATAAAAAATTATCGCCTCCCACAGACTCAGCAAGACGAAATAAACAAGCAAGTGGAGCAATTACTGAAAGAAGATATCATTGAGCATTCAACAAGCCCATATAATTCACCACTACTAGTAGTACCCAAGAAGAGTACTAATGGAGAAAAAAGAGTGGCGAATGGTTGTTGATTTTAGGCAGCTCAATAAAAAGATCATGGATGATAAATTCCCATTGACGCGATTAGATGACATGCTGGATAATTTAGGAAAAGCTAGATATTTCTCAACATTGGATCTTACGAGCTCTTTCCATCAGATAGAACTGGATGAAGAATCTAGACCACTCACTGCATTTTCAACGAACAAGGGACATTTTCAATTTAAAAGATTACCGTTTGGACTGAAAATATCCACTATAGCTTCCAACGCATGTTATCAATAGCACTTGCAGGACTGGATGCAGAGACATTTCTTTACGTGGATGATATAATCATACACGGACGTAATATACAGCATCACAATAAAAACCTTATAAAAACATTCGACTGTTTACGCGAGTATAATTTGAAGCTAAATCCGTAGAAATGCAATTTTCTACAAACAGAGGTAGTTTACCTAGGTCACTTAATAACAAGTGAAGGCATAAAAACAGATCCGAAGAAACATGACAGTATCATGAACTACCCCACCCCGACAAATGCAGATGAAGCAAGAAGATTCATCGCTTTCTGTAATTATTACAGAAGATTCATTGCAGGCTTTGCGGAAATAGCAAGACCACTCAACCAGTTAACAAAGAAGAATACACCATTTGTGTGGTCTGATCAATGTGAAAAAGCTTTCCAGACATTGAAGAATAAACTAATTACACCACCCGTATTGCGGTATCCAGACTTCGAAAAACCATTCATACTGACAACGGATGCATCAAATTCAGCACTAGGAGCAGTATTGTCTCAGGGAGAAATTGGAAAAGATTTACCCATTTCATATGCAAGCCAATCCCTGAACAAACACAAGCTGAACAAACCAGTCATCATGAAGGAATTGCTATGAATACATTGGGCTATCAGACATTTCAGACCTTATCTATATGGTCGGAAATTCATAGTAGTCACGGATCACCGACCACTAGTTAGTTTGTTCACCCACAAGAACCCCTCATCAAAGATGACAAGAATAAGAATGGAACTCTCAGAATATGACTTTGAAATTGTATATAAGAAAGGATGATTGAACACAAATGCAGATGCGCTCTCAAGAATAAAAATAAACATGGAAATATTAAAAGAGATGGTACCAAAGGAAATAATGATGATAAAGAACCTAAGCAACAAAAAATCATGTGATAAAAATGAAAGCAAGGAAGAATCGTCTGGCCAACTATTCATCCATCAATGTGCTTCCATTTCAGAAATCAATAAAATGAAAATTTTAAAATTCATAAATATTGAAGAGGATATCCAAAAGAGGAAATATAATGCAAAAAAGAATATATTCATAAGAAGAAGGGAAGCTGTAATCGATAATCACAGTGATAAACCATATCTGAACTTAAAGTTGATCTTGGAGAAACTGTCACTCGCAATGATTGACAACAGAATACAAAAGCTAGCTTTATCAAAAAAAGAGAAAATATTTGAACGCGTTAATATCGAGAAATTCAAAGAAACATTCAATAAAGTTCAGGATACAATAATGAAAGAAATGAATAACTGTTTGAGGATAATATTGTATACACCGCCTGAGAGAATAGTCAACAAAGAAAGACAGTTAGAGATAATACGAGAATTCCATGATACCCCACATATTGGAGCACACACAGGCATTAAAAGAACAATTAACAAAATCAAACAACGATACTGTTGGAAAAATATGCACAAAATGGTGAAAAACTACATAAATAATTGTGAACAATACAAAGTAAACAAAGTGATTAAACATACAAAAGAACATCTGGTAATTACAGATACTCCTAACACAAGCTTTGAGACCCTAGAAATAGACACAGTAGGACTATTAAGACAAAGCAAATACTTTAGGTACATATTAACATATCAATGTCAATTAACCAAATATGTTGAAGCATTTCCTATGGAGAATGAAGAAGCCCAAACTATTGCTAAAATTCTGGTTGAAAAAATTATTCTGAAATATGGTTCTTTCACAAAAATGAAAAAAGACATGGGAACAGAATTTGTTAACTCTGTGTTCGCAGAGATATGCCAAATAAATCATGTCACATCAACACCTTTCCATCATGAAACTAGGGGTGCAATAGAAAGAAACCATAGAGTTCTAAATGAATACCTACTAGCGGTATGCAAAAATGATAATTAGGACGAATGGATACCATATTTTACTTTTTCGTATAATATAACTCCGCATTCCGATACCAACTTATCACCTTTCGAACTAGTATTCGGAAAAATTGCAGCATACCTGATGCAAGTAAGCAAGGCAGCACTCCCATTTATAATTTAGATAACTATGCCAATGAAGTAAAATACAGACTACAGCAAACGCACGAACTTGCAAAATCTATGCTAGAATCAGCAAAGAACAAAAGAAAAACTTTCTATGACAAAACTGCTAGACCTTTAAGCAGTGCCGGCCTTAGGCTTTTGCACTTAGTAGGGCAAAATTTTCCTCGGCGCCCCTTTTAAAGTCAAAATATCCAAATAAGTTTAACATTATAATAATTTAAAAATTATGGTTTAAAAAACAAAAAAACACGCTTTTATAAGTAGCGCAATAAAAAGTTAAACAATTATCGCAAATTCAAAATTTCTTTTAACTTGTAGTATTATCAAAAATTTAGCAGTGTGAAAAATTTCAAGGTTTTGGTTTTATTCGAACATAGTTAAACTTCGATTTCTAATTTTGAATTACACAACAAATGCACAGGCGGACGGACAATACGGTCAAGTTAAATAAAAGCTTTAAAAATACCCCCAAGTGGAATAAAAAAGACGATTTTTTTGCTACGATGAACTGGCCATAAAGCACAATCCGAAAATTTTTTAGATAATTCTTCTATATTTTCATAAGTTCCGTCATCTACATCTTGATTGTTGGGCTCGTCCTCATCTATGTTCAACTTATTTCCATCCGAAATTGGTTTAGGCGATTCAGATCTAACTTCATTTTCAATAGTTGGTTCTTATGCTTTCCTTTTTCTGTATTCATAACGAGAAGGTTTCTGTTTCTTCATAGAGGTCTCGTTTTCCATCGTTAAAATAAAATATTACCAGCCTGGAAAGGAAAAAAGATAACAAATGTGGATAAGAAAAAATTAATTTTTCTGCAGTCCCGACCGCAGTGTCAACTTTGTAACCACCACTCAAAATAAATTTCCACTTTGCTGTAGGCTTCGAACGGAAAAATCTTAAACGTTACTCGGGTGTCAAAAAAGAAGGATTTAGATCAAATAGTTGGGCATTCTTTATTTTTAACCGACTTCAAAATAAGGAGGAGGTTCTCAACTCGACTTTATTTTGTTCTTCTTTTTCTTTTTTTGTGTATGTTACGCGATATATTCGCCAATTATGAACCAATTGTAATAATTCTTTTTGTTATTAAGCAGAATATTTCTCGATAGTGGTCCCATTTAAATTTGAAGAAAATATCCCTCTTCTAAAGGTGAAAACTTAGGGGATGAATCCCTTTTTTTGAATTTCAACCACTTCCCATCAGTGAAGTTTATATGCATTTAAATATTGTATAGCATTCCAATTGCTTTTTCATTGAATTACGATTTTTTGAGACGAAAACTTGAAATAATAATCAATTAAACTAGTAAATATTTCAAACACAGTATGATATTATGATGAAATCTGCAGTTTAAAAATAAACTATTGGAAAAATTGAAAAAATCAATTTCGTATTTACGTTTCATAAATTATGCATTTCAATAACATTTACAGGTAAAATAACTTTATCTCGTAAAAATCAGATACTAACATAAATGTATAATAATCAGTTTTTATATCTTGATTTTCTCTCAAAAACTGAATGCATAAAAGGTACAACGTCCAAAAATGAAATCGTTCATTTACCTTATGTATCATTCTTCCCTGTAAAATATTTGAAGATCAAATGAGTTTTTAGAAATAATTATTTGCAAATATTATTTAAAAATTTTATGGAACTCTTATGAAAGTCCAGAACACTCGCGACGTCCTCAGCTTACGAGTGATAGCTGCAGTCTGCAAATATATACAATATGTCTAAAGCGCCCATCGCGAATTTCTAAGAAAAAATTTATTCGAAAATACACAAAAAAATGGAAAACGGCTCTTACCAAAACCCCTTGGAATACATATAAACACAAGCCGCGAAGTAGAAAATGTGCATGGAGTGATGTAGTCCGTGAATCGGCGCGGAATTACATTGTTTCTTATGGCGGAAATTTTAACGCAAATATCTTTAACATTTTGTACTCGCCCATATAATGATTTTGGTACCATAAGAACGGTATTCTTCCCCAGTTACAATTAGTAGAACATCACTTTTTCGTAAAAACGATAGTTTAGCAGATTCGCCCTGTGGAGCAGAATGGGCTATACCGCCGTAAGAAGCAATCATCGGACCTAGACGGCTTGTATTTATATTGTTCGTGGGGGTTTTGCTTTTACGATACTTATACATAATATTACCACTTTTCCTTGGGGGGGGGGACACAAAAACACCTCGGGAACTAAAAAATAATGCTTCAAAACGCATGTTTGTCTCCCTTGCCTTCGTCTTACTTCTGAGAAATTTTAATATTTTCCTGATTCATTTGGCGCCCTAAATCGACCGGTGCCCTCGGGCGCCGACCGAGCTTGCCCCCCCCCCCCCCAAAGGCCGGTTCTGGTTGCAAGTCTATAAATAAGCTAAAAAAAATACAAATAATCATGTCCAATTTATTCAGGTCCCATTGAAGTACAATTAACCCAATTATGAACAAAATCCAGTACTTAACATTTTTTCGTTGTTCGCTTCACGTGAAATGCCCCTATAGTCAAATAATAAAATTGGCAATAAAAAGTAAAATTAAGTTATATTTAAGGCTGCGCAAGGAGTTTAAAGTTTCGTGGATTTTCAAGAAAAAACTTTTTATTGAACTTAAAGTGCTTTACTAAATTCATAAAGTACAGAATTAAAAACTAAAAAAAATAAATTAATTGTAAAATTAAATGAATTTCTAATATTCCTTGATTATTAAGCGCCGCAGAAACAGAACTATTGGTAAAAATAGGACAGATCAAATAGCTTAAGGTGACACACTTCGAGAATCCTTTTTTTGTTTTGTTTTTAAAATAATATTATTAATTGTGTAAGTAGTTGGTTCTTCACAACACTATTTTCTATTCATGTCACGATTTGCACGTCATCTCATACGTCATATCACATATGAAGTCATGTCATCTGTTGTGCGTAAATCGTGATGTGCTGTTGCCACATGTGATATTTGATGTGTATAATGTATATGCTTCGTTTAGTCACAAATCTCATATTCATTATATGAGTAGCCCATATGCAGAACGCGCTATATGCTTTATAAAAAGTTTTGAGTTATTCAAAGAAAACGTGTAAAAGTTCTCACAGATATGTAGGGATTGTGCATTTTTCTCGCCTTATTTCAAAAGAGTTTCAGTTCTTTTTGCAGCACAAAATATTGTTTTTCAGATGGCAGAAGACATAAGGTTAATATTTCCACCATTAACTGAATATTGACTTTTCTTGCATATAGCGGGTTTTGCGTTTAGGCTACTCATATGTGACATGTCATATTGCAAATATAATGTGCGTTTCCCATATATCCATTACACGTAAAATATGTTATATATCCCGTCATATATTACAAATGACATAACTGTATGTGCAAACATGTTATATATTATATAATAAAACTAGTTGAGTATTCTCTAATTTTTGGCCCATGAATTACCGATCGCTGGAGTAATCAGAAATTTCTGACAGACAATTACCTAATAGTTGAGTATTCCCCAATTTTTGGCCTATGACTTTGCCAGAGTAATCAGAAATTTCTCACAGAAACTTATCGACTAGTTAAGTATTCTCCAATTTTTGGCCCATGAATTACCGATTACTAGAGTAATCAGAATTACTCCCATAAATTTCCGAACTACTTGAGTATTTTCTAATTTCTTACCGATGAATTACCCATTGCTTAGATAATGGAAAATATATTTTTGCTTATTACCAAATATATTAATAATTGAAAGTTAATTTATTAAAATTGTAATTTTTATACTATTACTATTACTATTATCCAGAGATCGGCAAAAGAATAATATTTCTCTTTCGATTTTTCAATTTGTAAACAATTTCTAATTGCAATATTGAAATTATCAACTATTCAAAAATTAATACATAATCATCTTTCTAGAATTTTCCATTGCACAAATAATCAGTAATTGGTCAGGCAAACATTTATGAATACTCAAATACCGATAATTTGCCCTCCAAACATTGTGATTATTCAAGCAATCGGTAATCCATGGGCCAGAAATTCGAGAATACTCAACTAGTCAGCAATTTTCTGTGAGAAATTTCTGATTACTCCTGCAGTCGCTAATCCATGGCCCAGAAAATCGAGAATACTCAACTAGTCAGCAATTTTCTGTAAGAAATTTCTGATTACTCTAGCAATCGGTAATCCACAAATCAGCAAATTACCGACTAGTTGAGTATTCTCGATTTTCTGGGCCATGGATTACCGACTGCTGGAGTAATCAGAAATTTCTCACAGAAAATTGCTGACTAGTTAAGTATCTCTAATTTCTTACCGATAAATTACCGATTGCTTAGATAATGGAAAATGGCTTATTACCAAATTAATTAAAAACTGGAAATTTATTTACTAAAATTGTAATTTTTATGGTATTGGTTATTATCATCGAAAATATTGACAAAAAAAAATATTTTTGCAGATCTCTGCTATTATCATCGAAAAAAATATTTTTGCCGATCTCTGTGTCAAAGCATGGTTTTCATTAAAAATAGTTTAATTTAAGATTGTATGGATATTAACACATTTGTTTGCATTACTCATCGTACTCTTTTAATTAGTTTATGATTTGTGATCGGTTAATGACAATTATTAGAATACGGTTGTAAATTAAGTCACAACTTTTCAAATTTTAGACTGCAGACTGTCAAAATTATCATCATATTTATAATAAAAGCAAAATCAAGATGAATATTTAAAGTATGTTTGCTTACAACAAATTGATAAATATTCATTCAACTTAATTAAGACGGAAAACAAACTGACAAATCCTATGAATATCTCTTATACGATCAGGCCCGCACTGCTCTGTGGCTCCAATCAATTTAAGCTCCCAATCCACTATATCGTCTGTTCTTCTTGTCTGATAATCACTGATGACATGGTCCATATTTATGCTGCCAAAAGAGTCGGAGAAAAGTTTATTATCAGTTGTAGTCAAACCTTCATAAATTGCATTATAAATTGAACGCGTCTGCTTGTTATATTTCGCTTCAATCTCTGGTACTATTTTTTTGGGGTAAGGCAAATCAAACTCAACGTGGTGTTCTATAATTAATTTTCACACCCAAGCACCGTTAATATTTAGATAAAACAATTACCTTGTTTTGGCGGAATCATAGCAGCGTTCTGCACAAAGCGTGGTTCGGTGCCTAAGTGGTGTGACTTCATAAGATGGGAGTCAGGGTGTGCTGGGGAAAAAACTTCGACCAGCGGATTCAGGCCTGCTTTCGAAAATTCTATATCGCTTGAAATATCTACTCGATATGGTGTTCTTCCTTCGATATATTCGTAGTATTCAGATGGCTGTGATTCTTCCGAATATTGCTGGCGAGGTTGGTAATTTAAATTTCCTTCGCTTTTATCTGACGGATTTGTTTTACTAAGAATGTGATGTTTTTTATGCCCCTTTTTAGAGTTGGACCTTTTCACTGAAGATCTCGTAAGTAGATCAATTAAATTTATACCCGCAATAGGTTTAGAATTAGGTACCACAACAATCAAAAAGTTTTCCAGATCAGCTCGTACATTGTACTGCCCTTCTTGTCGCTGATCGTAAGTAACGTGAATCATTTCAGTTTCGAAATGTGGTTTTATCGGTACTTTTGAAGTATCCAGTTTTTCATGCGAATTAATTAAACTATTCTCTGTAGTTGATGCACTTGCGATGTAGACAAGCTCTTTTTCGCCGTTAACACTTTCCTTCGCAGATGTTGTATAAAACGAGATCACGATTGTAACAGTAAAGATAAACAATGCTTTCCACATCTCTATAAGATATATGAAACTTCTCTCGACCAAGTTTAAGTGAACACTGATCCGGCTTTTAGTCAATTAGAAAGTTATTGAGCATCATGAGTTGCTTAACGATTTTGGAGAGGGAAATGCATTCTTACATTTTCCTTCACTGTAAAGAGATAGCGGATGGAAAGGAACATGATTGAAATCAACGTTCTGTGTCCCAAATTATATATTCATGGAAAGGTATTATCATTCCGTTTCACACTGTTAAAGGTGTGCCTCGCTGAAATGGTTGCAGTCAATTCTAATTTACGGCAAAGTGGCATATGCAAGAGGGGCAATTATTTGCCCAAGATGTTTGACCACTTCTTCTGCAGATACCGTTAGTTAGTATTTTCAGAGACGTTGGTTACACACTCAAATACCCGTTATAGATTTATGTTTTTTACTTCTTGAAATATAACTGCTGTAGAAGGCTCAGAATATATTAAGAACTTTTAGAGAGTTCTGAGTTAAGCAATTTTTATTTTATATATAAAAGCGCTCATTTAGATTTTTTTTCAATTCTGCAATAAGGAATATCAATGTTCGATTGGATAATCTACTACTAAATTAGGAGTTTTACACTGAAACTATTGTAGCTTAACCACAACAGAGAGATGAAGATTAATCACTTCAGGATCTAATTTTTAGGTAGTTTTAGTTTAGAAAAAACCTATTAGACATTTTTGGATTAGATGCAGCGGCATCAGTTTCACTGTTTGTTTAAGAGTAATCTCCTTTCAAAATGCTTAAATCAAACATTATTTGTTTGAATTGTTTATATAAAAACCAAACCACATATCGAAAAACACTTTTGGAGCTTTATTTATATATCTTTCTATTATACAAAAAGTGTTATACCATTCGATAACTTTTATTATTACTTGGAAGAATGCAGCGATCTTCATGAGTTAGCTTTAAATAAATTAAAAGCAAAAAAACCTTTTTTAAAAAAAGCTTTTATTTAAATGCTCTAAAAAGAAGAAAATAAAATTTTCCTTTGAAATTTTAACTATCAACTTATAGCCTCATTATATACAATTTATATGATAATAAAAGCTTGTCGCGAGGTTTGCGTAAGTACCTATAAGTATTTAATTAAACTGAAATTTAAAAAAAATTAAACTTGGCAGATTAAGTTACTCAATTAAATAGGTACTAGTTTATTTACACAAGTAAATCGCGCGACAAGCTTTTATGATAATATAAATTGTGTATAATGAGGCTATAAGTTGATAGTTAAAATTTTAAAGGAAAATTTTATTTTCTTCTTTTTGAGCATTTAAATAAAAGCTTTTTTTAAAAAAGGTTTTTTTTCTTTTAATTTATTTTTTACTTTTTAGTTATCGCTGGCTAGGTTTCTGAGTCTGTTCATCTCATTCAACGCATCATTGTTGCAAGGTCGTTTGCCGGTTAATTTCGAACAGTCTAGCTCTTCCAGTGGTGGATTTACCAGCAGGCTGAGTAGGCTGGAGCCTAGGGCGGCAGATTTTAGGGGCGGCAAATTTGGGGCCTAAATTTTTTTTTTGTATCTTACAGAAATTAAAAAAATTCATATTTATATACCTTTATTAGTAATCCGTGGTTTCGCAAGCGCCCTCAACCTACCAGTAAATTATATATAAATTTAAGAGTTGATAAATTGAATGATTATTAGACTGCACAATTTGTTTTAAATAACAACAAAAAATGAAAACCATCTCATACTCTACGTTCGTTCAGGAAAATAAATATTTTGTTTAAGACTAATAATTCAGGACAGTCAATATGGCTAGTCAAAATATCTCTTATGAATAAGACACGCAAATAAGTTCGTCTACTATGCAACATTCCTTTTAACAAAACCTAAAAGCTTAAGTGTTTTATTTATGGTCTTTATATTTGTCTACCCTTTCAATTGAAAAATTGTTAATTTTATAATCCTATCTTAGAGGGTTGATACATCTGTGGAAGTTCATGATTTTGCCCTTAGTAACGTTCAGAGAAAGATCATTAATACCAGTTAGCTAACATATCCAAATCATTTTGAAGCTGAGCACAATCTTCTCAGGATCTAACTTAGGCGAACAATTTTAAATCATCAGCGTAAATTAAGCACTTAGCAAAAGAGAATATTTCAACAATATCATTGATAAATAATATGAATAATAGAGGCCCAAGGTGACTGCCTTGTGGTACTCCGGATGAGGCAATAATATCCTTAGAATATAGGCCTCCTATCCTTACCCGTTGTATACGATTGATCCATTGAATCCAAAGTATTTTATTTTGTCCAATAAAATAGGAATTGATCCCTTATCAAACGCTTTAGAAAAGTCGTTATACAGTACATCCACTTGAATACCATTTTCTATACTAAGAGCACAGACATTTTTAAATATCGCTAGTTTCGAAATAGTGGATCTACGAGCGAAAACTCCATTCTGTTCATTAACAATAATATGCTTAACCAATGAAGCCGCTTTGGAAGAAACCAGAGTATATATTAGCTTAGGGATAGCATTCATTATTAAGACGATAGTGCACAAATTATAAAGTTGCAATTTCGTTGACAAAAATATTCTAATTAATATGGTTTTATCGAATTGTAGAGGTGAGTAGGGGCGGCGAAATTTAAATAGCCTACTGGCGGCAAATGTGTAAATCCGCCACTGAGCTCTTCAATAACATAAATTTCATAAGGGCATTGAAACGATGCATGAAATGTCTACTTACCTTGACTTGGGTGTTTGGAAAAATGCGCCACTTATTTAAGCTTGGAGCTTACTTGTGCCTGACGAAACACAGTTCCGGGTTTGATTTTGGAGTTGTCCTTCTCCTAGACAGGTTGCAGACCAATGCTGATGACGCCCATCTCGCCAAATCACACAAGTCAAAGCTAATCAACCGATGTTACAGGCTCAAAAAATTCTACCTCAAGAATAATCGAGATCTCTACACCAAATTTCAGGTGGATTAGAGCAACGGAGCTTATAATCACCATCTTTTTTTTAACCTGCATTTTTATTCTCAGCGAACCCTTTCATTTAATACCCATACTATAGGAAAGCATAAAAAACTTCAAAAATCCGCCATATTGGATTAAGAGTGATGTCAGAATATTTTTCTAATTATTCTCGGCAAGCCCTTTCATTTGATACCCATATTGCAGAAGTGCATAAAAAATAACTATTCCGCCATATTGGATTTAGAATGACTTCACATTATTTTTCGAGTTACTCTCAACAAGCCCTTTCATTTGATACCCATATTGTAGAAGTGCATAAAAAATAACTATTCCGCCATATTGGATGTGTTGAGTGGAAGCCAGGAGAAGATAAAAACAAGCCAGTACAAAGTAACTTAAAGCGTTTTATTTAAACAGCGCACGTGTCCAGTACAAAAGTTGGGTAGAGAGTAAGTAAGAAGAAGATACATTGACAAGGTGAAGCCAGCAAAGTGCCATCTGGCTGAAATGCCATGTAAACCGACAAGGGCGGGATAATTCAAATTTGGCATCCGTCATTTTTGTCAACACTCCCCCTAAATGACAGATGATCAGGCCTCCCCCTGTCTCTACGGATGTCCGCGCCAGCAACAATGTTGAAATAGCTCCGCTGCAGCTCGAAGGTCGCCCGAGGAAGAGCTTTCGTAAAAATATCCGCTTGGTGTTCCCCCGATGCAACACGTCTCAGCTCGAATTCGTTATCGCGGAACTTGTCGCGAATGAAATGGTACTGCACGTCGATGTGCTTGCTCCTCTGGTGGAGCTCCGGATTCCTGATGAGTTTGATAGCACTTGTATTGTCGACGTTGAGTATAACTTGCAAATTGCTGAACAGAGCAAGTTCCCTGATGAGCTTCTTGATCCAAATGATCTCTCGGACAGCCTGTCCCGCTGCAACATATTCAGCTTCGGTGGTGGAAAGTGTGACGACCTTTTGTCTCACTGATGTCCACAAGATTGTTGATTCGCCGAGTTTCAGCACCAATCCAGTTGTGGATTTCCTCGTCTCGATATCGCCCGCATAGTCGGAGTCGCTGAATACCTGAAGCCGGTTAATTTGCTGAGCTGGGAAGTAAAGTCCATAGCTTTTTGTCCCTTTTAGGTACTTGAGAATCCTCTTGACTGCCTCCCAATGAATCTTTGCAGGGTCTTCGAGATATTGACTGGCCTTGTTGACAGAGTAGGTAATGTCGGGTCTTGTCCCGGTAGAAAGGTACATCAGGCTACCAACAGCCTGCCGGTACAGAACATTGTGTGCCCTTTTATCGTGAACACACACGGATCGGCACTTGTCGGGTAAAGTCCAAGTTTGCTAAGTGCCTCGCCAAAGCGCTGGTTCCAGCAGCGGGAAGCCTGCTTCAAACCATATAAACTTCGATTTAGCAGACAAACCCTAGGCGTTCCGTCCTCGAAACCTTGTGGTTGCTGCATGAAGACAGTCTCCTCGATGTCACCATAAAGAAAAGCCGTCTTGACATCGAATTGCTGAAGATATAAGTTCTCGGAAGCTGCAACAGAAAGTATAGTTCTAATGGAATCAAAACAAGTTACCGGGCTGAAAGTCTCATGGTAGTCGATTCCTGCGACCTGCTTGAATCCCCGTGCCACCAGTCTGGCCTTAAAACGCTGAATGCTCCCATCTGCGTTTCGTTTCAGCTTGAACGTCCATCTATTGTCGATCACCTGTTGATTCTCCGGTAGATCTACGAGTGTCCAGGTTTGATTTTCCAGCGTAGGCAAGGATGTCAATTTCCCCGGAACCAATGACAGGAATGAGCTTTCCGTCTCCAATTCTCACAAATTTGTCCTCGTGGAATTGCTGGAAGTTTTTGAACCAATGGCGCTGGTGGGACATGTGATCGGTGGCGCCTGAGTCTAGATACCAGACGTCGTCGGGTCTCTCAACCCCAAAGGTGGTGGAAAAAGCCTCTCCGATGAGAGCCTCTCCTCGACGTGAGCCTTGTCTCTCATTTGCAGCTCTTCTCTTGCGACAATCCCTCATCCAGTGCCCCGGTTTGCGACAATAGTGACAGGTACCTGAAACTCCCTGTTTCCTTACAGGTGCTCCTCGTGCTGTGAGGGCGGAGTTTTCTGAGCTCTCTTTTAGATTCATACGAGATTCCTCAATAGTGAGGCATGAAACTAGGTTAGCGATTGTTCTTTCATCAGATTGGGTGGACTCCCATGCGCTAACAAAATGTTTATATGCCGGAGGCAAAGTCAAAAGAGTCTTGGTGATGATCATCTGCTCTGATATTGTCTCACCCATGTGGTGGAGGCGGTGAGCAAGGTTTTCAAGTCGAGCAACGTACGTGGCGATGTCGTCAGTCGAATCCTTGCGAATGCTATACCATTGCTGCATAAGCATATGAACACTCACCTCTGATTTTTGCTCGTAGACAGCCGTGAGCTTGTCCCACATGTCCTTCGCCTTTTCGCAGTTTATTATATGCAATAACGGTTTCTCGTCCACCGTCGTGGCAATCACACGCTGAGCTGCATTGTCCTTCTTTCTCCAGGCGGCGATGTCGCTTTCGAACGTCGCTGAGTTCTCTTCTCCCTTCACGGGAAGCGGGAAGGTCCCGTCGACTACTCCCCACGAATCACAGGCCTTTAGTGTGATACGTACCTGGAATCTCCAAGTGGTCCAGTTTTCTGGGCCTCTGAGCCTCGAGATTCGGCTGATTTCGCTGTCCATGTCTCGACCAGAATTTTCCTTTATTTGCTCGTAGGCAGAAAATTTTAGCACAGCGCGAGACTTTAATACCCGGATTACCTTGTAAATTTATCTCTCGAATACCACTGGGTCCTGGGCCCATAACCTGTTGAGTGGAAGCCAGGAGAAGATAAAAACAAGCCAGTACAAAGTAACTTAAAGCGTTTTATTTAAACAGCGCACGTGTCCAGTACAAAAGTTGGGTAGAGAGTAAGTAAGAAGAAGATACATTGACAAGGTGAAGCCAGCAAAGTGCCATCTGGCTGAAATGCCATGTAAACCGACAAGGGCGGGATAATTCAAATTTGGCATCCGTCATTTTTGTCAACAGGATGTTCCGTCATATTGGATTTAGAATGACGTCACATTATTTTTGGAGTTATTCTCAACAAGTCCTTTCATTTGATACCCATATTGTAGAAATGCATTAAAAATAACTATTCCGCCATCTTAGATGGTCCGCCATATTGGATTTAGAATGACGTTACACAGCTTATCGTGTATTGTCCCCCAAACTAAACGTGTATACAAAATTTCAACTCAATCGGTTGAAGATATCTGCTTCAAAATTGAGTAGCAAGATTCCACACGAACAAACATACTGTTACACTTGGGCTCAATCCGCGGTTATTTTGGCCCAAGTACCGAGCAAAAGTCGAGAGGGAGACTTTCTTGCGAAACAAAACTCCGTCGAAGAATTTGCTGAACCCTGCAGTCGGTAGCTGAGAAATCAGGAGCGCACCCACACTTCGCCCTGCGAATGCTTTCAGCGGTGTGCGCACAGAAGCCGTGTCGTGTCGAGCAACGCCGCTCGTGGTGTGGCGGCCGGCTTCGCTCGGGTGTGTGTACGCACAGTGACGGCAAGGCGATCGCGGTAATGTGTGAGTAGCGTCGGTCGGTGATAAACAGTGCCGCGGCTTATGGCACTGATTTTCATGGATTTTGCGGGGATTACTCGGTGACAGCCGAGGGTCTTCTCGTAATTCCTGCCGCGAGTATAGTGTTCGAATCGGGCGCGGAGTGTCGGCCGGGAATTCCCTTCTTGTCGTTTGGGGGGGCGGACTTTAATTCCCGGGCGCAGTGCCGTGGACGCGTGTGGTGCAGTGGGTGTTAGTTTGTGTGGAGTGGCTGCTGCTTTCCTGGGACGTCGAGGGAACCGCCGGGACTTTGGAGACGGACTACCGTCGAAGGAAAGTTCAGGTAAGTCCGGTGAAAATTATGCAGAATTCCGGTGAAAATCGCGTAAGTTTTCGACGAGTGCGTCAAAGGGGAAAACCCCGAGTTCGCGGGATATGCTCGGTAGGCGTGTGTGCGTGCTTCCTCCGAGTATGTTGAGCAGCTGATCGTCGGTGACAGCGGATGGAAGTGATTCCCCTCGCTATGCTTAGGGGGTTATGCGCCGCGGAATTCAAGGGCACCGATCAGCTGATCTCCGGTGAACTTGAATTTTGTCGATTTTATTCACTTTATCCTTTTCACAGGATGACGGAATTCGCCGAGGGATTTTTAGCGGTGGGAAGATCGTCGGGTAAATTAATCGCGGGAGGACACCCAACAGGTAAATCGCAGGTAAGTGGCCCGGAATATTCGCAAAACGGCCGTAATTGGCGTGACAAATAATTTTAGAATTCCGTGGGCAATTCCCTAATTCTTTTCTTTAATTACCAGGCAGAGGTACTTACCGGATGGCCCACCTGGGCTAATTTTCGCGCGGAATCCGGACGGTGTATCCTTTAACGCGAACGTCCCTTATTTTATCGCCGGGCGGTGTAATTCACGATCCCTGTAATTTCACGGGGTTAAAAGTAACAATTATTTACTTTTTACGGAATAATTGCGCGCACTAACAATTTATTCTTTCTCCACAGATTTCACACTTCTTGACTTGTTGCTGTCACGCTTTTTAAGGAAGATGTCGATCGGCAGCTTTTCCGGGTTCGTCCCACTTCAGGTCGGCCCTTCCCCTTCGCTTTTCACCACGATGAAACGTAGGTGAGTTCTTGTACTAAAACTAAGGCTATGTCCTAATTAATTTTAATTATTTTTTAGGGCACAACGAAGGGCCGCAACACTACTCCCCCTTTTGGAAAGAGAGCTGTCCTCAGCTCTCCAGTAATACTAGGGATCGGTCTGGAGTGGTCCAAGGAGCCCGCTGCTGCCGTCGAGCCGATAAGTCCCTTTCCTTGTTTTTTGTTATTTAATTTGATTGACCAGCTTGAGCCGTTGGCATTTCCGCCCGCGACGCGCCGGTGTAAAACGAATACGGCCGACTCAAGCTGGTCCAGGAACGGCGGAGGTTTTTTCTAGAGCGCCTCCGACTCGCTCGTTACGGAGACGCGATCATGGACCGATTCGAGCGAGTACCGTGCCTGGTTTTACAAATTTTATTAAAATATTTGCCCTTTTTTTCGTCTTACTTTTTTGTCTCTTTTTTTTTTTAATTATTAATTTCAATTGTTTTTTTTTTTTTTTTTTTTTTTTTTTAATTCAACTCCGCGATTTCAAAAATTCATTTAAATTAGCCGCTTTGGACGCTCTCTTATTAACTAATCTTAGAAAAAAAAATTAAAAGTAACTTAAACGAAATTCAACCAGCGCAAAGAAAAAAACTAAGATTAACTTAAACAAACTTATAATCAACGTAAATAAAAAAATTCGGAAAATTAAGTGCCGCATTTGATCATTTGCACGCGCGCGTTCATTTACCTGCTGGAATGTCCCGCTTTTTCTTCCTTATTCCCTGAATTCTGCTAGCCGATCGCGGTGTACCACCATGGTCTTCTTCGTTTTCTCATCCTTGATCCGGTAGACGACTTCGGTCAGGGTCTCTTCAATTACGTAGGGTCCAACCCAATCCAATTGAAGTTTTGGACAGCGTCCCTTTCTTCGCTTCGGGTGGTACAGCATGACCCGATCGCCTGTCTTGAAAGGTGAACCTCGAGCGGATAGGTCGTACCTGTCTTTCATTCTGCGGCTTTTTTCTGCCAGTCTTTTCCTCGCGAACTCGTATACCTCTCTTAACCGCGCAGTCATCTTGTGCTCGTATTCTGATGCTTCGAGGTGTTCAGCTGAGGGTTCTCCTGTGTATAGTTGGACAGGCAGCCTTAATTCGCGACCAAATGTCATTTTGGCGGGTGTAAGTCCGGTCGAATCATGCACGGCGGCTCGGTACGCTAGAAGGAGGAACGGTAGGTGCTCGTCCCAGTCTCTCTGGTGATCCGCCACGTATTTCGCAAGAAAATCGAGCAAGGTGCGGTTAAACCTCTCTACCATTCCGTCCGACTGTGGGTGCAGGGCTGTAGTACGGGTTTTCTCTATGCGGAATTTTCGCATAACCGCCTGGAAGACAGCCGACTCGAAATTCCTCCCCTGGTCCGAGTGTAATTGCAGGGGTAGCCCGAACCTGCTAAATACATGCTCGATCAGAGCTTCGGCTACGCGTTCTGCCGTTTGGTCTTCCAGTGGTATGGCTTCCGGCCATTTGGTAAAATAATCCCCGACTACGAGCACGTACTTTTTGCCCTTGGTGGTGACTGGCAACGGCCCGAGGATGTCGATGGCGATCCGTTCGAAAGGAGCCCCCACGTTATAGAGTTGCAGGCGAGCTCGCGTCCTTGGGATTGGTCCTTTCCGTCGCTGGCAGATCGCGCATTTTAAGACGTGGCTTTCGACATCTCGGGTACAATTGGGCCAGTAGTACCGCTCTTTCACCTTTTGTACCGTTTTTTCCACGCCAAAATGTCCGCCGGCGGGTCCATCATGTGACAACTCCATGATCTTTCGTCGCATTCCTTCCGGTACAAGAATTTGCAGATGGTCCCCCCTTCCATCGCAAAATTTGCGGCATACGAGGTCGTTCTCTAGGCTCAAAGTGGAGAACATTGCCCAATACGTTTTTACGAGGGGTTCGGAGCTGCTGATTTCGTCTTTCGACGGTCTGTCTCCTTCTTCCAGCCATTTTCGGACCTCCTGCAGTATCGGGTCCATCTTCTGCGCGGCAACCATATCTCCTTGGACAGTAGTCGTACTCACGCTGACGTGCTGCCGTTCCTCCGCTCGCTCGCAGGTTTTGCATCCGCTGGCTGCGCAGGGGCGTCGGGATAGGGCATCTGCATTCCCGTGATGGTTGCCTGCTCGATGTAGGGTCGTAAAATCATACTCCTGCAGGCGCTCTATCCACCGAGCGATTTGGCCCTCTGGCTGTTTGAAATTCATCAGCCAGCGCAGCGACGCGTGATCTGTCCGCAACGTAAAGTGTCTTCCAAGGAGATAGGGGCTAAAATGGCTAATTCCCTTTACGGCAGCTAGGAGTTCTCTTTTGGTGGCGCAGTAATTTCTCTCGGCGCTACTGAGAGTTTTACTGTAGAACTCCAACACCCGCTCTTGACCGTTCTGTACTTGAGACAGGACAGCTCCCCAAGCAAACTCGCTAGCGTCTGTATCCACAATAAATTCTCCAGTCGGTAGGGGCTGACTGAGAATTGGAGCCGACGTCAACATCTCTTTGAGCCTAGAGAAGGCTTTATCGCAATCTTGGGACCACTCGAACTTAACGTTTTTTCCCGTGAGGGCGGTAAGGGGTTTCGCAACCGCTGAGAAATTTAAAATAAAACGCCGGTAGTAGGCGCAGAGTCCCAAGAAGGATTGCACCTCTTTCTTATTCGCTGGGATAGGCCAGTCCCTAACTGCCGCAATTTTGTCCGGGTCGACGAGTATTCCTTCTTCGGAGACGATGTGTCCTAAGAATTTCACTCTACGTTGACAGAGTTGGCACTTGCTCGGCGACAACTTTAGACCGGCCGTCCTTAGGCGAGTCAGCACTACGTCGAGGTGCTCCAAAAGCTCGCTGAAGGTCTCTCCATGGATGATGATGTCATCAAGGTACACTAGGCAGGTAGTGTATGGGAGGCCCTCCAGGATCAACTCCATCAGCCGTTGGAAGGTTGCCGGTGCGTTCGTCAATCCGAAAGGCATCACGGTAAACTCCCACAATCCGTTGCCCATGGTGAAGGCAGTCTTCTCCCGGTCGGCTGGGTCGAGCTCTACCTGCCAGTAACCTGACTGTAAATCCAGCGTCGCGAACCATGAGGACCTGCCTAAGGCGTCTAACGTCAAATCGATGCGTGGCAAGGGGTACGAATCTTTCTTCGTCACCGCATTTAGTCTCCGATAGTCGATGCAGAATCTAAGGCTTCCGTCTTTCTTCTTCACCAACACGACGGGTGAACTCCAGGGGCTCCTCGAGGGTGTTACTACCCCTAGCGTCTCCATCTCTCGCAAAATCTCCTCTGCCTCGCCGCGTCGTGCAAACGGGATCCTTCGAGGTGGTTGTTTTATTGGTTCCGCGCCGTGGGTGTTGATGCGGTGCCTTAAGACGTTGGTCCGGCCTAGATCCTGCTTCCCCTTGGAGAATGCCGAAGAATGCTTTCGTAGCAAGCGTGAAAGCTGGGCGCTCTGTTCTGTGTCCAGGTCGCTGTTGGAGGCGACGAACAGTTCCTCTAGCTCGCTGTTCTGGTGTGGGTCCTCTATCGCTGCTTCGGTCTTCGACTTCTCCATTATGCTCACTTCCTCCACCCGCGCGAGATTAGTGTGAGGGGGAACATTCACAACTCTGTCGGAGACGTTGCTGATCCGTACCCATACGATTCCAGCCGAGCTCTCTGTCAACGTAGGGGCCATAATTAAATCGCTGTTGTCAATACTGGACAACATAATCGGGGTTCTTGGTAGTACAGAGACATTCAGGCGGACTAGAGCGTCTTCGTTCGGAGGAATTACTACCTCTCTACATGTCGCCGCAAAATTGTCCGCTGCCGCTGCCGCCGTGTCCTGGAGACGTATGCAATGGCCTCCAACATGTAGAGAGCCGTCGCCAAAATCGAGCCTACACTTGTATTTTAGGAAAAAGTCCATTCCTAGAATGCACTCATCCTGGATCGCCGCAATATTGAACAAGTGGTACGCCGCAAAAGTCTCGATCTTCAATGGGATTTCCGCTTTGCCCATTATCTCCGTTTCCTCGCCTGTAACGCTCTGTATTACCGCATTTGTCCGCCGCATTCGAATTTTCCGCCCGCTAGCCTCGATCAGTCGCGGATGTAGAACTGACTGGCTAGCTCCCGTGTCCAGTAGAATTTTGCAGGGAACTCCCATAACCTCGCCCTCTACTTTCAGGTTCCCGAATTGTTGCGCGCTGTGGATGTGGATTATGGGGCGTTCGCCGAGAGCTAACACTGGCCCCGGTAGGTTAGCTGAGACCCGTTTAAATCAAACACATCCTCAGTGTTTGTGGGGGCGGCGTTTGGTGAATTCGCAGTGTAGGACCTGCTAGTAGAGGGGGTTGCCTCCACACTGTTCCGCTGTGCTGACTGGGGTGGATTTGAAGCCACGATCGCCGAATACGCGCTTGTGGCCCTTGTCTGGGGTCGTATCGCCAGGGAGACATTTTTCGCGGCCGGTGTTCTGTTGGTCCACACAACGTCAAACACCACGTCGTCTCCTTCTTTAAGGGTCACGCGCGCGTTTGCTGGGAGGTTCACGATCTCATTCCGATGCATGAAGACATTCTCCCCGTTGTCGTTCCGCGTGATGAATCCGAAATTCCGCCCGTCCAGGAAAACTCGAATTTTCCCAGTCACTGATTTCTCAGTGACGGTGTGGGCCGGTGGTGATCCTCTGGAATTCCGGGTCCTTTGCGTGTTCCGAGGTGGCCTAGTCGCATCACGTCTGGAGGATGTCTGCTGTACGTCCGCAACTGCCGTACGGACGTGTCTCCTGCAAATTCTTGTAGCCTCCCTGCTGGCTTCAATCCGCTCTGCCAGCGCCAGAGTTTCTTCCACGCTCCCAGGAAGGGTGTCGCGCACGCGCTGCTGGATGTCCAAGTCGCCTATCCCGTCTATAAATTGTGCCAGAGCCACTGCGTCTCGTGTAGCTGCAGGAGCATCCTCGAAGGCCAGCGAAGCATGCTCTTGCACCCGCGTGACGAATTCCTTAAGGGATTCCCGTGGAGCCTGGACACACCCTCGCAACTTGATATGGGCCACGGTCTTCTCCATCCGGTTGCTAAACCGGGCATCAAATGCGGCGTCAAGTTTTTTTCAATCGTGTCTGGTTTCTTCGTCCAGGGTATCGAAGAAGGTAAGGGCTGTTCCCCTAAGGAATGGTACAAGATACAGCGCCTTCAACTCATTTGGCCATCCGCTTATAGTGGCCACGCTGTCGTAATGGCGACGATATAGGCGCCATGGTTGTTTGCCGCTAAATTCCTGGGGGGACACCTTTATTTTCGTCGGCTTGAGCACCGGGGGCTGACAGGGTGGGAGGGTTCTGGGTTCATCGAACGTGAAGGTGTCCCTGAACCGAACAGCGGGATTTCCCAGAGGGGTGGAATGTGGCAAATCCTGGCCACAGCTTCGCGGCATCGCTCTTGAAGGACTGGGGGGGCGCTGTTCGGGAACTTCTCGCCTGCTTGACGGAATAGCTGGCCGGAACGCGACGGTCTGGTCCGAAGTACGTCGTCTTGGCTCAGTGATGGGGGCATAAACCGGTTCGAAGGGGGTGTAAGGGTGTCCAATGGGGGCGTAAGTAGATCTGCTGGGGGCGCAAGTAGACCTGCTGGGGGCGTAAGTAGGTTCGGTGGGGTCCGCGTCAAAATCTATCAGGTCGTCATAGGTCCTCGTGGCAGCCTCAACCCTAACCGAAGGGGGATTATCGGTCGCACGCGTTTCCTCCCTTCCGTGGTACCGCTCTGGGGTTGTTTCAGCCGCCAGCTGATCGAGCCGAGTCCTAAACGTCTCCTCCTGAGACATTTCGCACCGAGCGACTCTCTCGGACAGGTCTTTTACAGCCCCTAGCAAGTCCTCCATCATTTTCGAATGCTGCTCCACGAAGTTATTGAATCCCGTCATCATTCGCTGCAGCCCCTCGAAGTCTGCTGGATTTTCTCGTCCACTTGCCATTTTTAAACGCGTAAGGGGGAAAAGGTCAATAAAACAACTCTCTTTATTAAAACAAAATTCTTGTTTTAGCAATTTGCGAATAGTTTCGCGCCGCAAGATTTCTAAAGCAAAAAAAAATCTAAAAAAAATTGTGCGGAGAAGTGTTCTTTTTTTTATTACAGCACTCTTTTTCCGTCAAAAAAAATTATTTCGCCACTTATTGTCCAGGAGATCGTTTCTTTTTTTTTTTTTTTACAAGTGATATAACTTGATTTGCCCCTTTTTTTCAAAAAGTTCCCAAAAAAAACAAATCTAATATTTTTAATATTTCAGCGACTGTTGTAAACAAAAATTTTGTGGAGGAGAGTACTTCACAGTACTCGTTCGTCCCGAACACACCTGGCACCAATGTTACACTTGGGCTCAATCCGCGGTTATTTTGGCCCAAGTACCGAGCAAAAGTCGAGAGGGAGACTTTCTTGCGAAACAAAACTCCGTCGAAGAATTTGCTGAACCCTGCAGTCGGTAGCTGAGAAATCAGGAGCGCACCCACACTTCGCCCTGCGAATGCTTTCAGCGGTGTGCGCACAGAAGCCGTGTCGTGTCGAGCAACGCCGCTCGTGGTGTGGCGGCCGGCTTCGCTCGGGTGTGTGTGCGCACAGTGACGGCAAGGCGATCGCGGTAATGTGTGAGTAGCGTCGGTCGGTGATAAACAGTGCCGCGGCTTATGGCACTGATTTTCATGGATTTTGCGGGGATTAATCGGTGACAGCCGAGGGTCTTCTCGTAATTCCTGCCGCGAGTATAGTGTTCGAATCGGGCGCGGAGTGTCGGCCGGGAATTCCCTTCTTGTCGTTTGGGGGGGGCGGACTTTAATTCCCGGGCGCAGTGCCGTGGACGCGTGTGGTGCAGTGGGTGTTAGTTTGTGTGGAGTGGCTGCTGCTTTCCTGGGACGTCGAGGGAACCGCCGCCGGGACTTTGGAGACGGACTACCGTCGAAGGAAAGTTCAGGTAAGTCCGGTGAAAATTATGCAGAATTCCGGTGAAAATCGCGTAAGTTTTCGACGAGTGCGTCAAAGGGGAAAACCCCGAGTTCGCGGGATATGCTCGGTAGGCGTGTGTGCGTGCTTCCTCCGAGTATGTTGAGCAGCTGATCGTCGGTGACAGCGGATGGAAGTGATTCCCCTCGCTATGCTTAGGGGGTTATGCGCCGCGGAATTCAAGGGCACCGATCAGCTGATCTCCGGTGAACTTGAATTTTGTCGATTTTATTCACTTTATCCTTTTCACAGGATGACGGAATTCGCCGAGGGATTTTTAGCGGTGGGAAGATCGTCGGGTAAATTAATCGCGGGAGGACACCCAACAGGTAAATCGCAGGTAAGTGGCCCGGAATATTCGCAAAACGGCCGTAATTGGCGTGACAAATAATTTTAGAATTCCGTGGGCAATTCCCTAATTCTTTTCTTTAATTACCAGGCAGAGGTACTTACCGGATGGCCCACCTGGGCTAATTTTCGCGCGGAATCCGGACGGTGTATCCTTTAACGCGAACGTCCCTTATTTTATCGCCGGGCGGTGTAATTCACGATCCCTGTAATTTCACGGGGTTAAAAGTAACAATTATTTACTTTTTACGGAATAATTGCGCGCACTAACAATTTATTCTTTCTCCACAGATTTCACACTTCTTGACTTGTTGCTGTCACGCTTTTTAAGGAAGATGTCGATCGGCAGCTTTTCCGGGTTCGTCCCACTTCAGGTCGGCCCTTCCCCTTCGCTTTTCACCACGATGAAACGTAGGTGAGTTCTTGTACTAAAACTAAGGCTATGTCCTAATTAATTTTAATTATTTTTTAGGGCACAACGAAGGGCCGCAACACTACATACATACATTGCAAGTTAAATAAAAGCTTTTAAAATGGTGCTAGAGGGGCGCCATTAGAACTCGTGGCAGGGTTGTATAAAATAAAAAAGCTAAATAAATTCTGATAATATATGAATATAGTTCTCATCTTATTCGCTATGGAATCAAAAAATAATAATTTTAAATTTTTCTCAAGAATTTAATTTAAAATTAAAAAGCCCGAATATTTTGCCTATAACATTGCTTATTTAAAAATATTACTAAACCAAAATTTATAATTATGGATAAAGCTATATCGACTTTAACCCATTATTGCGCAAAACGAGAATTTTGCGCACGCAAGTTCAATTGTACGATTCGAGTAGAAAACTGGGGCGATTTTCTTCCAAAATCGTATATAGGGGTTTTTTGGAGATGCTCTTTCAGAATCTGGCATTTGTTTTGCATAAAAGCTTCAAAAACCCTATTATTTTTTGTTTTGTTTTTAAAAACTACTGATTTTGTCTGGTCTTTTTTCTTTTCAAAGTCGATTATCTTGTCGTTGCTACTATTGAATGATCATATAACCACCAGAAATCGCCATCCGAATGTCTAACTTTCTCAAACCATGGTTTTGAAAGTTTTTTTGCTTTGGTTTTTGCCAAATGGCCATTTTGTACAGCAATGTAATAAAAACGTTTGGAAAAGGATCAACTTTACAAAACACTTTATAGAGCAGGAAGTGCTTAAAATTAGCCAAAGAATACGTGTGAATTTTTTCGACTATTTTTGATTTTTGGATTTGGCCAATTTTTGAAAAATTTAAAACCAAAAATAGTCGCAAAAATTCTAAAAATTCACATATGTTCTATGGGTAATTTGGAGCATGTTCTATACATTTTTTTTGTAAAGTTGATTTTTTTCGTGTAAAAAATCACGAAGCTTTTAATAACATTCCTGTACAAAATGGCCATTTTGCAAAAACCAAAGCAAAAACAAACTTTCAAAACTATGGTTTGAGAAAGCTTAGACATTCGGACGGCAATTTCTGGTGGTTATATGATCATTCAGTAGGAACCGCTCAATACAGCGCGCCATGCGACACCTTCGTACTTTAGTTCATATTTCCTAACCGAATTGAGATACCATTCTAAAACTTTTTGCATAATATTTCTATACTACAAGCTATATTTTTTGGTAACAATAAAAATTTAAAAAAATGCGAATTTGAAGTAAAAAGGTGTTATAAAAGCATACAAATGTGTTCGGATTCCTACATCGAGCAGGCACCATCACACCATTCTCTGTAAGATCAGAGAATTGATAGCTGATCTATAACACCGGATTAGTCAACTCACCCTCTGCTAGTTCAGAGAATCAGGCCGGACATGGATCCTTGACCAGAGTCACATAACTCTCTTAGGAAAAGAGAATTTGGAGCTTTCCGATTCAAGCCGCTTAGCTGTTTAGCCCGGGTATAGATCACTTTCTCCTCAGAAGTTGAAGAAGTCAGCAGCACCAGCAGAAATCGAAGCAGCCAACAAACGCCGTAGCAGCCACTCTAATTTATAACTAGTTTATTAAGTTGAAATAAAGTGATCCTTGAATATATTCCTTTAATTTCACGGTGCTCGCCCAATTCCGCCCAAAACACAAATGTTTTACCTTTGTTTCAGTTAGCCCTGTGGATGCCATGTCTGTGAGTTGCTGGCACTTTTAGTTTTATCAAGTAAAACTAAGAACTATGAGAAATTATCACTTATATTGTATTGATATTTCCCAGTGACCCCGGAGGTAATCAGATCACTCGTTTTATTTTAAAGAGGTATCGCCAGTAGCCCTAGTCGTCTAAGATTAAAACAATTGAAACACTCATTCAAAATAATAAATAAGCAAAGGCGGCTACACACGTTCCGGTATACCTGTCAGGTATGCCTGGCAGGCACGCCTGTTCAGGTCAACCGGAGCGTGTAGATGATAAAACTGTTCAGTTATTTTGACCTGTTCAGGCGGCCGGAACAAATATGAATAATCATTCGATATGCCTGAACCGGATAACCTGTGCAGGCAAACCGGAACATGTGTATGTCCTGGCAGGCGCCGGGCTCAGTTCAATCGCTATATCGCCGCTGAAAATATTAATGGATTGCAAAAAAATTATGTTCCGCAGCCATCAAGAATGCGTAGTAGATTTTATTGAAATCTACAAGAGCGAGCCTTGAATATGGCAAATAAAGTGCAAGGAATATCACGATCGTGGTAAGAAAGAAGCAGGATATTTAAAGATGCTGGAAAAATTGAAGGAGATTGAGGCTTCTGCAAGTAAAGAAAGCGTTTAAAAAAAAAAATAATAACATTAGAAGTAAATATAGGAAAGAATTAAAAAAAAGTAAAAGGGTCGTCGAAGTCAGGATCGGGTATGAATCAAAATTATGGTATTTTAAACTTTTAAGTTTCTTGTTGATCAAGACATTGCTCGAAACTCCTGGTGTAATATTGAAAGCGATGACAATGAGACCAGGATAGAGGTTAAATAAAATAATTTAATGTTTATGCATATTTCAATAGAGTGCTAAACTTTAGGGGCAACCTTTACTTTATTTAACACTAGATTGCCGGAACGAGTCAGTCAAATTGATTTAATATTTTATTGCTATATGTATAGAAAAACTTAAATAATTTTTGAAGTGAAAACTTCTTTAGCATCGCTGTGATTTGAAACTCGATGAAACGAAAAAGCGACAATAAAAAGAGATAAACACATACATCTATAGGATTTAACGTGCGAGAGAATGCGATAGAAGGCATCATACAGTGTTTCTTATATTTGTGATCTCCTCTTTGTGCGCTGTTCGTACCCTCTCCCATCTTCATACGTTCGGGAATATTCGTAAGTCTTCGTAGATTGTCGGTACTGCTCTGGGCGCCTTCAAGCAGAAACCTAATACGCTGGTAGTGGTGGTACGTGCTACCAAAACCCCCGGGAATACATATAAACACAAGCCGTGAAGTAGAAAATGCATACGTAGTGATGTAGTCCGAGAATCGCCGCGAAATAACATTGCTTCTTATAACAACTGTGGTGTATTGTACACGTGTATTGTTTACATAAATATTTTTTTATTTTAATAAAGTGATTTTCCAAGTATGCCGAAAACGAACGCAGAATATTGTCGTGATTATCGGAGAGAAAAAAAGGAAAAAGAAAACAGGACTAAAAAGACCCCAAATAAAGTATTTATTTCATACTTCAGTTACCATAAACCTTAAATAAATAAATAAATAAATAAATAAATAAATAAATAAATAAATATCATTATAATTAAACCCTACAATTATCCTACTCCTGAAATTCTACATTCATCTCACTATCTTGAAGTTAACATTTTTGAAGGTTTCACTTCTATCGCGTGTGAACTGCACACATGTTTTTTTTTTTTAACAAACTGAACTTATATTTAATAAAGTTGCTTAGTAGACGCAACTTTGAAACTATTGAGTGTAGCGTGAATTCCTTTTGGGTTACTCACTTACTCAAATGTAACAACATATATAAAAATCATTGAAATCGGAGGCGAACAATCTTGGCGGTCTCATTGTTAGATAAAGATTGCTATTATAGTAAAAATACGAAGAGATCTTGAATTGCAACAAAAATTGACTAAGAGAAAACCAATAAGATATCAAACATATGGTCATGAAGCCAAAAATATTTTCACGCCTCTATCTAATGTACAGAATATGGAAAAAGTTGAATTGTCAAGTTCAAGTATCATGCAAAAGAAATAGGAGTAAGGGCATCTGTGCTAAATGTGTGGAAGAAGGATTGTTATGGTTTAATTAATCTTTTTCTTCCAACTAAAAAAAATATATCACGAAGAAGTATAATTTAAATATATTTATTTTTAAGGATCTGATCAGTACAAAAGGTATCTTCGAACTAAACTGTTTTACAAGTTTTGTTTTTACTTCTCTCGTCAAGGCCTACTTGAATTGCTTTTCTTTTTTAAAAATTATAAATTTAAAAACTCTCGGCCTGCTTGCCTGCCCGCCACAAATGTAATAAAAAATTCTACTGAAAATGTATTTTAAGAACAGAATATATATGTAAATATTATTTTGAATAAAGTTTCTTTAAAATATATGGGACATTCCACGTCAACCGGGCCACCTAAATGACCAAAAATCATGGAGACCTAGAAAATTGTTTTTGGGCTTAAATTTTTGGTCTATCTTTACTCTCCAGAAATTCACCTGGCGTTTTGAAAAATTCAAAATGGCGGATCCAATATGGCGGCCAACTTTTCAAAAATGAACGAAATTTGAATAAAAAAATACTATGATATTCTGCATAAAATTCTAAGTAACAAATGTCTTTTGCAAATTTTTGAATAAAATTGCCGTTTTTGAGAAAAAAATTCATGAAGTTTAAAAATTTGTATATAGGAAAAAATTCACAATTGGCATATTAGAAAGATTTAAAAAATACTCAGGTGTTAGGATGTTGCTAGTGATGAATGCAATGTCAGATGTCAAAAAAATTCAAAATGTCGGACCCAATATGTCCAATATGGATTTCATCAAGATAGAAAATTTTTAAAATTCATGAATTTTTTTCTCAAAAACGGCAATTTTATTCAAAAATTTGCAAAAGACATTTGTTACTTAGAATTTTATGCAGAATATCATAGTATTTTTTTTATTCAAATTTCGTTCATTTTTGAAAAGTTGGCCGCCATATTGGATCCGCCATTTTGAATTTTTCAAAACGCCAGGTGAATTTCTGGAGAGTAAAGATAGACCAAAAATTTAAGCCCAAAAACAATTTTCTAGGTCTCCATGATTTTTGGTCATTTAGGTGGCCCGGTTGACGTGGAATGTCCCATATGTATATTTTTTTTTTTTTTAAAAACTTCGATTTTGATGTTTGAGTCATTTCAGGCAAAACATCCGGCAATCTAGTGTTAACAAGTTTACATGTGAATAAATGTTTCTTTACTTTAGTCATTCTTTACACCACGTATCACTTTTTATTTTCCTTTTAACACACTTTTTTTAGCTAATATTAAGCCAACCACCGCTAAAACGTCGTCTATCGATGACATGATATCAATGCGACTGTGAAAACTGAACAGTTTATCGAAGCGTGTGTGTGCCCTATGGGCATCCGGTAGACCTGAACAGGCATGCCTGCCAGGCATACCTGACAGGTATACCGGAACGTGTGTAGCCGCCTTAAAAGACAAATGTAATAAATAAAAGCAGAAATTAAATTAACAAAAAATACGATAGCACAAATAATTAAATAATATTAATTAACAAATTATAAAAAACGCATACAAAACACATGCAAGAAAGCAAACAAAAAGACATGTAGGCACACTATCTGATAGAGAGCAGAGGTATCGACAGAATTAGACTGAGCGATAACAAACAAATTCTAGATAATATATAAAATAATAAGCTTAAAAGCAGACAAACCGACAAGGAGACAGTGGACACTAGACAGACATAAAAAGAAATACTAAGAGATATAGAAAAAATGAATGGACTTATTGATAACATAGAAACCGCATTGATAAACCAGCAAGGCTAATAAAATATAAAACTTAATTTTCTAATTCTAAAACAAACTAACAGGCCAACATAAAAATAAGCAGATAAAATTAAATACTGAGAAATTGATAAATATAGAAACCGGCTAATCAATTAATTGTAAGGCTAATATGTATTATAAAACGCATAAGACCGACCGCTAATTCTAAAACAGATGAACATACCAACGTAAAAATAAACAGACTGCCAGACTAATATTAAAACAAAAATCAACATGATGGAATGATTTATTACTCAATTTATTAAGAATTCATGATTAACAATGGTATATGTACACAAAAGGACTGCAACTTTAAGTGCTGGAATTAAATTAACTCATACATCTTCGATATTTCTACGTTGTAGTTTTGTTTAAAGTAATATTTAAGTTGGGAGAAAAAAAATTTTTTTTCTTGATAAAAAAAACCCAGACAATTTTCTGAAGATAAAACTTACAATTTACATTACAATCTAATTAACTAAACTTAAACTACTATAACTACTATATATTAGCCTACTATTGATGGCAACTGAGTTGCCTGATCAGAGGATTTTCGGAATACGAGCATTTTTCAAAGAAGTTTGCTGCCAAAGTACTTAGTTTCTCGCATACGAGTTCTACGTTGGACGTTCTATGCAGTTCTGCTGGCCATGGCAAGTTCATGATCATTTTGAGAATTTTATTTTGGGCGATTTGTAATTTTTTTATGTGGGTGCGCTCACATTGAAACCAAATGGCTCCTCCATAGAGCATAAGACCACGAAATACTACTTTATATTATAAATAATGAGCTTATTTTCCAGGCTTAGTGTTGATTTTCTATTGATAAATGGGTACATAATTTTAATTAGAAGGCTTATTTTGTTAAGGGGGCCCTCTAGTTTCTCGGCTGTTTATTTACGGCTTTTTCAATAATTTTTTACGGGCAAACCATCGAAATAATCAATCTCATTGTATTTGCATAATCTTTATTGACATTTAAATAAGCTTTACACATTTTTTTAAGTCAAAATATATAATGGAGTAAAAGTTATAGTGGCCGACAGGAAGACATCAAGTAAAACTGGTGCTTGACGGCGACCAAGATTGCGGCTGTTCTACTTATCTGAAATCAATAAACCAAACGGCATTTTAATCTTCATATTTAAGACTAGCGATTGAACTAGAATGAATTCTAAATTACAAAAATTGACTTTTTTATACACTTTTGAAAATTACATTCTATTTTTTACTCATTTTTTCTTAAGTTTTTCGCTCGTAGAAAAAAAACTATCGAAGCCATCATGATAATCCTAGTTCAATCGCTGGCTTATAACATATTAAAGATGCTGTATAAATTTGAATAAGATCGGTGCAGTAGTTTCTGAAATATCGCCGTGGTCGCCGTTTCGAAAAATGGTGTTTCGAGAAAAACGCGTTTGAAAGTTCGCGCAGCCCAGCACGCTCTTCGTATACCTGCTCCGTTCCAGGGCCGTAACTTGTGAACCACATCAAATTCAAAAATCCTTTGGCACACATTTTCTACACATGCTGTAGATGTGATTTATGAAAAAGAAAAAAAATCGAGTTTTTCGACCCGAGAAACTAGAGGAATGTCCGCGAACTTGGCCCCGCCATTTTTGAAAAAGTAAAAAAAAAAGTTGTGCTGTATTGTGCCAGAGTTGTGCTATTTTATGCTGATTTGCAAAATTCATTAGCACCGATAGAACAAATTTTACACACTAATATAATTTTTGGGGTGGAAGTTGGCCCCGCCATTTTGGAAAAAAATACGGTAAAAATACTAATGCTTTGTGCTTGAGTTGTGCTATGTTGTGCCGTATTTAAAAATTCTGTAATTTGAAAACAAAAAATTTGGGACGCTATTTTGTATTTTTTGGGTGAGAAGTTAGCCCCGCCATTTTGGGAAAAAAAATACGGTAAAAATACTAATGCATTGTGCTTGAGTTGTGCTATGCTGTGCCGTATTTAAAAATTCTGTACTTCGAAAACAAAAAATTTGGGACGCTATTTTTTATTTTTTAGGTGGGAAGTTAGCCCCGCCATTTTGGAAAAAAATACGGTAAAAATACTAATGCATTGTGCTTGAGTTGTGCCGTATTTAAAAATTCTGTACTTCGAAAACAAAAAATTTGGGACGCCATTTTGTATTTTTTGGGTGGGAAGTTAGCCCCGCCATTTTGGAAAAAAATACGGTAAAAATACTAATGCATTGTGCTTGAGTTGTGCCGTATTTAAAAATTCTGTAATTCGAAAAAAAAAATTTGGGACGCTATTTTGTATTTTTTGGGTGGGAAGTTAGCCCCGCCATTTTGGAAAAAAAATACGGTAAAAATACTGATGCATTGTGCTTGAGTTGTGCTATGTTGTGCCGTATTTAAAAATTCTGTATCTCCAAAACTAAAAATTTGGGACGCTATTTTGTATTTTTTGGGTGGGAAGTTAGCCCCGCCATTTTAAAAATCGGCAACTACAATTTTACCGAAATCCGAAAAGGAAGGTGGGAAATTATTAAAAATACCAACCAAACGTCTTTTTTTTCTAAAAATATTTCCAACTTCTTAGACCCTGTCCGTCTTCCGCAAAAGAAGAACATTTAGATCCGAGTTTCAAAAATCTTATTTTTCATTTTCTTGCTAAACTATACATAAGCAACATAAGTCGGAAAAACTCCTATTTTCCGAAAATGTAGCTAACTGCAAGACATTTACCTTTAACTTGACCTCAAGTATAATTATTTCTGCCTTAATTATAGTTCTAGATATATTAAATTATTTTTCAATAAGCCCACCGCTATCCTACTAAATCTCTGTTTTTCCTATTACATTTTCCCTTTTAACATGGTGTCAATCTAGTATGTTCTCCCCACACACACACGCATTCACATCGACGTGTATGCACAAATCATCCCATACGTTATTATCTGTCCCATGTTTTACCCCATTTAACTTTCTCTTTGAGCCGTCTGAGCACATCTTCCCACCCCTTCTTACTTTGCATAGTTTATTCCAGAGTATGCATTTTTTCGTTAACATATACATATGTATGTACCTAATTTTGAAATAGAATTGGATTAAAATCAATATTTTTGCATTAATTTTCGTAATCTATTAATTAAGAATTATTTTCTGATAAGATGTCAACCATCCTTGTTTCCCTCCTTCAGTGTTTTTATAAGGCATTTACTCTATTGTTCCTTTCCTCCCTCCCTCCCTGCAATGCTTTAATTTGAATTTAGCGCAAAGTAGGACACCATAGAATTCTCATTAGGAATTATCGTGTGCCTTTCTTTGCGCATTTTGATGACTTTTTGAGGCTCATTGGAGCATCTTCTTTCTCTTTTTAAGCTGAAATTGACTATTTGATGAATTAGAAAAACCCAGCTTTCCATTCGATTGATCCTTTCTATTAACTGATCAAAGTAATTTGACTATTTACCTGATTTTATTCGATTGCCATAGTCGATTCAGTTTTCCTTCTCTATTATTTTGTTTCTAGTGATTGATTACTTAAAATAGTACTACATTTGTAGAGTTAATAAATTCAACTAAATTCAAACAACGGTTGTAGTTATTTCCCCTTTTAGGCAACTGCTTTTCCCTTATTTCGGTGTTGCACAACGAGATATCAAGCGCATGGTTTTCACCTTAGCGCAAACGCGTTTACCTTCCAATGCGTTGCTACATTTCGGTAAAGTTTGCAGTTATTTCTAAATACATAATGTTACATACTGCGTGGAATTATTAAGAGATAATTAATTCATTCATTCGCTACTGTTTCTTGTTTTTCTTCCTTTCCGTTTAGGTTACTCTTTGGAAAATACTTTTTTATGAGTAGTATTGATTTTATTAATTTTTTCCTTTTATATGCAGATTTTTGTCTTTTCAGTATTTAGACGGTTGGCGATTTTTCGAATCCAACTCCCCTCTATCAATGAACTAGACGCATGGCCTTTTAGCTTTGCACAAAAATGTTTATTTTCCAACGACTACATTTTAAATTCAATACCTATTTACACTCTAATTGCGTGGCAATTGGTATTTTTAATAATTTCCCGCCTTCCTTTTCGGATTTCCGTCAAATGTTAGTTGCCGATTTTTAAAATGGCGGGGCTAACTTCCCACCCAAAAAATACAAAATAGCGTCCCAAATTTTTAGTTTTGGTGATACAGAATTTTTAAATACGGCACAACATAGCACAACCCAAGCACAACGCATTAGTATTTTTACCGTATTTTTTTCCCAAAATGGCGGGGCTAACTTCCCACCCAAAAAATACAAAATAACGTCCCAAATTTTTTGTTTTCGAATTACAGAATTTTTAAATACGGCACAACATAGCACAACTCAAGCACAACGCATTAGTATTTTTACCGTATTTTTTTCCAAAATGGCGGGGCTAACTTCCCACCCAAAAATACAAAATAGCGTCCCAAATTTTTTGTTTTCGAATTACAGAATTTTTAATTACGGCACAACATAGCACAACTCAAGCACAAGGCATTAGTATTTTTACCGTATTTTTTTTCCAAAATGGCGGGGCTAACTTCCCACCCAAAAAATACAAAATAGCGTCCCAAATTTTTAGTTTTGGTAATACAGAATTTTTAAATACGGCACAACATAGCACAACTCAAGCACAACGCATTAGTATTTTTACCGTATTTTTTTTCCAAAATGGCGGGGCTAACTTCCCATCCAAAAAATACACAATAGCGTCCCAAATTTTTTGTTTTCGAAGCACAGAATTTTTAAATACGGCACAACATAGCACAACTCAAGCACAACGCATTAGTATTTTTACCGTATTTTTTTTCCAAAATGGTGGGGCCAACTTCCACCCCAAAAATTATATTAGTGTGTAAAATTTGTTCTATTGGTGCTAATGAATTTTGTAAATCAGCACAACATAGCACAACACTAACACAATACAGCACAACTTTTTTTTTTTACTTTTTCAAAAATGGCGGGGCCAACTTCGCGGACATACTAGAGGACCCCCTTAAGCACTGAAGTTATTTGCTTCGAGAAAGTCAGGGTTTTATCTAAGGTAATCCTGAGATATTTTGCATCCTCGGTCCAAGGGATGTCACAGCCGTTAAGTTTAAGATTATTGCTAGGCCAGAATCGTGGATTTCGTCTACGCGTGAAAAACATTGCTTGAGATTTGTTGCGGTTCATTTTTATTTTCCATTTATGGAAATAATCTTGGATGATAAATAAACCGTTTTGTAAATTGTATATATTATAGAAAATTGGCCCAAGAAGAGAACCTTGTGGAACTCTAGACGCAATAGTTTTTTCCGAGGAATACACTGATCCAAGGAACGATTCTGCAAGAAGCTGTAGATCATATAAAATGTCCCTTTAAAATTTTAACTATCAACTTATAGCCTCATTATAAACAATATATATAAAGCTTGTCGCGAGGTTTGCGTAAGTACCTATAAGTATTTAATTAAACTGAAATTTAAAAAAAATTAAACTTAGCAGATTAAGTTACTCAATTAAATAGGTACTAGTTTATTTACACAAGTAAATCGCGCGACAAGCTTTTATGATAATATAAATTGTGTATAATGAGGCTATAAGCTGATAGTTAAAATTTTAAAGGAAAATTTTATTTTCTTCTTTTTGAGCTTTTTTTAAAAAAGGTTTTTATGCTTTTAATTTATTTTTTACTGTTTAGTTATCGCTGGCTAGGTTTCTGAGTCTGTTCATCTCATTCAATGCATCATTGTTGCAAGGTCGTTTGCCGGTTAATTTCGAACAGTCTAGCTCTTCAATAACATAAATTTCCTAAGGGCATTGAAACGATACATGAAATGTCTACTCATTGGCGTAGCTAGGGATTTTCCCTAGGGTGGGCAGCCGTCCAGCTGAACAATCATTTAATGAGAAATTAGTTCATTCACTCTCCGTATTACTATCTGGCGTCTTTCTTAACTACTTAATAAAGTTGAAAGTCTAATGGTGCAATTAAATCCATAGTTCTATACTAATATTATAACTAGTGAAAGTAAATCTGTCTGTCTGTCTGTCTGTTACCTTTTCACGTTTAAACGGCTGAACGGATTTCGATAAAATTTGGCAAGAAGATGTAATAGTATCCTGGGGAAGGGAGGGAAAATATATCATTCCCAAGCGAAAATCCAATACGTTGTTTTTAAACTAGAATAGTTGATATTTATAAACCATCGCCTACCACAGTTCGTGGGTCATTTTCTTTAGATGTACTTGTCGATGCTTTAGGTTGTATAGAAGAACTAGAATTACTTGTATTTCCCATCTTTTCATTATCATGTATCACCGACTATTCGGGTTTTTTAAAGAATGTTTTCATATCTTTAAATACGAGGAGCGTTCAATGCATTTTCGGTGTAGGTATGAAAGAATAAGCAGAAAATTCTGAATAAAATTTATTTTTCAATGTAGTTCCCCATCACCTCAAAACACTTATTTGAGCGGGAAAGTAACTTTTCTATAGCCCCTAAAAAATACTTTTCTTCCTTGTCTGAAAAATATTCATCAATTGCCGCCTTCAACTCTTCATCGTCGAAAAAAATGCTTACCTCGAAGATTTTTCTTAAGATTTGGGAACAGAAAGTAATCACTAGGTGCCAGATCCGGGCTGTAGGATGGATGATTGATTTCTTCAAATCCGCATTCCCGCACAGCAGCCTTGGCAACGCGCCCTGTGTGAACTGGCGCGTTGTCGTGATGAAGCAAGACACCGGCGGTCAATTTTCCATGTCTTTTTGCTTTTATAGTCTCATGAAGGATAGTGTGAATGGTACCCACGGATAAGTTAGTCCTTTCTGCTAATGTTTTCACTCTTACAAGACCATCTTTAAGTACAAGTTTCTCAACGATTTTGACGTTTTCTTCAGTAGTGGCACTAACCGGTCGTCTTCAATGCTCTCTTTACCCCGTTTGAATTCACTAGACCACTTCTGAATAGTAGATAATGATGGAGCAGAATCTTGGTAAACAGTTACCATTTCTTCGTGAATAACTTTTTGAGTCTTTCCTTGTTTTGTAAGGAATTTTATCACAGCGCGCTGCTCGATTTTTTTCAAAATTGTCGCATCAGTCATCGGAGTTGCCTTTTCTTAATGATATATTGAATACTAATGGTGACAATTAAATAAAATTTTATATTTATACCCTCAAAAAGTATCTTTAACTAATGAGATACTTGAATTACCCTCATCATTACTATATCACCCCGATACCGAGAATACATTGAACGCCCCTCGTAAAAACAAACAAAAAACATTTCTAAATGAGGCGAGGCGATTGATTTAATTTGATGCCAACGTTCTAATTTACTAAAAACTTAGTAAAACAAAAAACATAACATACCTTACGTCTTTTCGATTAACTTGTATTAATAAGCTTTTATTGAATACTGTAATCCAAATATTGGAAACACCTAATACCGCGCGCAATAACAATAACCGAACAAGTGCACACCAACACTATTTTCTAGGTAGGGTTCGTATTGAATCTTAAAATAAAAAGCAATTAGACAGTATAGTAATTCTCCAACACTGTCAATTTTTCTAGGGTGGGCAAAGAGGTTTCTAGGGTGGTTATTGCCCACCCTTGCCCTCCCCTAGCTACGCGCATGTGTCTACTTACCTTGACTTGGGTGTTTGGAAAAATGCGCCACTTATTTCAGCTTGGAGCTTACTTGTGCCTGACGAAACACAGTTCCGGGTTTGATTTTGGAGTTGTCCTTCTCCTAGACAGGTTGCAGACCAATGCTAGTAACGCACTATGGGCTAAACGGCACTTTTTGTGTTTAAAACCTAATATCTCGGAAAAAACCAAAGATATTAACGTAAGTTTTTTTTTAAATTGAAGCTGAGACTATGTAGATTACTGCAAAATTAACCAGAATGGCTGAAATGAAAATAAACACTATGTAACATAACCTCAAAGTGGCATTTTTTCCTGAAAAATTGAATAGGCTCACACCAACAAAAAACTTGGTCTTTATTTTAAATGTCATATATGCTATCCGATGTACTTTAACCTGCTGAAAGTGCTGAAAGTGCTGAAAGTGAAAGTGAAAGTGAAAATTCAAAATGGCGGATCCAATATGGCGCACTATGGGCTAAACGGCACTTTTTGTGTTTAAAACCTAATATCTCCGAAAAAAAAGAAGAATTTTCAAAATCTGACTTCAGATTCGTGATCAGCGACCCCAAAAACCCATGTATACAGTTTTGAGTCGAAATTCGGTCAAATATTAAATTTTTGGTCCGCCATATTGGATCCGCCATTTTGAATTTTCAAAATCTGACTTCAGATTCGTGATCAGCGGCCCCGAAAACCCATGTATACGGTTTTGAGTCGAAATTCGGTCAAATATTAAATTTTGGTCCGCCATATTGGATCCGCCATTTTGAATTTTCAAAATCTGACTTCAGATTCGTAATTAGCGACTCCAAAAACCAATGTATTCAATTTGTAGTCCAAATTCGATCAAATATAAAAATTTTGGTCCGCCATATTGGATCCGCCATTTTGAATTTTCAAATTCTCACTTCAGATTCGTGATCAGCGACCCCAAAAACCTTCAGTTAGTATGTTATAGTAAAAATTAATTTAAGCTCGTCTTTTGTAACTCAAAGAGTTAAAAAGGCTTATACTAGGCACGGAAATTCTTCATTTTTCTGAAAACTGTAGGGTGGGGGGCAATTCTGACCTCGGATTCGTGATCAGCAGGTTAAAGTTTATCGGATAGCATATATGACATTTAAAATAAAGACCAAGTTTTTTGTTGGTGTGAGCCTATTCAATTTTTCAGAAATAAATGCAACTTTGAGGTTATGTTACATAGAGTTTATTTTCATTTCAGCCATTCTGGTTAATTTTGCAGTAATCTACATAGTCTCAGCTTCAATTTAAAAAAAAAATTACGTTAATATCTTCGGTTTTTTCCGAGATATTAGGTTTTAAACACAAAAAGTGACGTTTAGCCCATAGTGTGACGCCCATCTCGCCAAATCACACAAGTCAAAGTTAATCAACCGATGTTACAGGCTCAAAAAATTCTACCTCAAGAATAATCGAGGTCTATACACCAAATTTCAGGTGGATTAGAGCAACGGAGCATATAATCACCATCTTTGTTTTTAACCTGCATTTTTATTCTCAGCGAACCCTTTCATTTAATACCCATACTATAGGAAAGCATAAAAAACTTCAAAAATCCGCCAAATTGGATTAAGAGTGATGTCAGAATATTTTTCTAATTATTCTCGGCAAGCCCTTTCATTTGATACCCATATTGCAGAAGTGCATAAAAAATAACTATTTCGCCATCTTGGATGTTCCGCCATATTGGATTTAGAATGATGTCACATTATTTTTCGAGTTACTCTCAACAAGCCCTTTCATTTGATACCCATATTGTAGAAGTGCATAAAAATAACTATTCCGCCATCTTGGATGTTCCGCCACATTGGATTTAGAATGACGTCACATTATTTTTCGAGTTACTCTCAACAAGCCCTTTCATTTGATACCCATATTGTAAAAATGCATTAAAAATAACTACTCCGCCATCTTGGATGGTCCGCCATATTGGATTTAGAATGACGTCACACAGCTTATCGTGTATTGTCCCCCAAACTAAACGTGTTTACAAAATTTCAGCTCAATCGAAGACATCTGCTTCAAAATTGTGTAGCAAGATTCCACCCGAACAAACATACATACATACATTGCAAGTTAAATAAAAGCTTTTAAAATGCACAGGCATGGGGGAGATAAGACAAAAACCGGTTATAAAAGGAAAATCGTGGAACGTACCCTTCACAGATGCGCACGAGGTTCACAAGTGTATTCCTTCCTCCTAGCGTCTTAATCTTAAGAATGCATCGAATATATTCCTTCATTACGTGATTTTAGGATTTATGTACTTCTGAATGACTTCCTTAAGAATAGCTGACTCGATTTCCCATTGGGTGGTTTGCACATTGGAGAGTAGGCATAAGTGTACGAGTTTGATTGTCTGGACGCTATTCAATTCAATTCAATTCAAAAATAACTTTACTGAGACTTAAATGTCATTTACTGTGTTTCCATGCAGGGTTCAAGTCGAGTTGAACTCGAGTTAGTGTTCATGGAAACTCGGGTTGAGTTGAGTTTCGTTAAACCCAAGTTAACTCCACGAAACTAGTCGGGTTGAGTTGGGGTTAGCTTCAAATGTCATTCCAGTTTATTTTGTCAACTCAACTCCAACTAGCTCATGGAAACAGTTCAGGTTTAGCGGCTATTTTCTTAACTCGACGAAAACTCAACTCCAACTCAGCCCTGTGCATGGAAACATGGTAATTCATAGCACAAGAGTATACAGTCTTAAGACTACACTTACATTTAGTTACAAGTCGCTTGCTATAAATTGCCTTACGAACACATTCAACATTTGGCACAGGCGGTACAGTGGTATTCCGTTAGTACAGTCATAAGAAATTATATTATATAGTATCTTAACAAAAGGAACGCTTGCTCCCGGCGTATATCATTAAAGAGAAAAAAAAATATTTAAAACTAGGTAAATGTTTCTAAAACTAGGTATAAACTTAAAGGAAAACGAACGAAAAACAAACAATAACATTAAGAAAAACAAAAGCAGAAATAAAACTCCACAGTATTCCAACAGCTACAAATTTCATTAAAAGAAAAAATATCACATGAATCCATTTTGTGATAATTCAGTCGTTATTAAGGCCGAGGCCAATAGGCTTAGATGTAGATGTAGATTTCAGGAGGCGGGCGATGATACCCAACACTTAGACCATGTGGTCCATTGTACATACCTCAGGAGAAGAACGCCATCTGATTTAATCTTGTTACCCTTCAAGAGCCGTTAGTCGTTTGGTTCGTCTAACAAAGCTCATTATTTCGGGTAACGTAAGATTGTGTAGCTCTGACGTGGCTACTATAAGTGCTCCGAGTGTATCGGCTCTCGCTCTGAAGTAGAGGGGGCAGGAACTCAGGAAGTCGTCCATGGTTTCCTCCGCCAGCTCGCATTTACAAAATGGCGAGTCAACATTCCGCAAAGTGTGAAGATGTTTGTTCAGCTTGCAGTGTCCCGTAATGACACTGATTGCCAAGCTGATGCTTCTTCTATTGCAGCTCACCAACGATTTAGTTAAGCCTTGATCGGCTTTTTTCAAAATAATCTGCAGTCCCCCCTAGCATACCATCGTTCATTGTGCTCTTTTAGGGCCCACTCATCGAAGATGTGTGTAATAAAGGATGTTGCTAGGCCTACACATGGCTCGGGGCCTGTCAATGGGTATTGGAGCCCTTCCTGGCCAATGAGTCAGCAATATCGTTACCCTCGATGTTGCTGTGACCAGGGACCCATATGATTGCCACCTTGTTTATTTCGGCGATTGATTCAAGCGATTTTCTGCATTCACCTAATAGTTTCGAGGATATCACATCTGAATCTAGAGCCTTTAAGGCTGCTTGACTATCAGAGAAGATAAATATGTTCTTCCCACTGATGTTCATCTCTCGTATTGTAGTGGCACATGTGTTTATGCCTAGAATTTCTGTCTGGAAAATAGTGGAAAAACTGCCAACTGGTAGGGAGATGTACAGGCTCTCCGTTTGTCCATACACTCCAACACCCGCGTGTCCACCCGCCAGAGAGCCATCCGTAAACCACACGGAGCTACTCTCTGATGTATTGTTCCAGAGATAATTTTCTTCCCATTCTGTTCTAGAAGGGAAGTATACTATATAACTCCTGCTTGGACAGATTTGGGGAGTTGTGTGATCTGAGATCATGAGAACAGTTTTGTCCAAGTTAATCATCTTTTCCCAGATTTTTAGATGCCCTACCTGCTAAGTATTAATTTGCCACAAGTTGTTTAACTTCAGGCGGTAGGTAGTTTTCATAGCTTCTTTCTCTGCGAAGATATCAAGCGGAACGAGAGATAATGCCAGCTCCATGGTGGCAGTTGGAGTGGTTCTCATAGCTCCCGTGATTGCAAGGCAGGCCATTCTTTGGATTTTAGCTTAAAATTTTCCGAATGTGCCTAGCTTTGTCTTATGCCACCAGACTACCGCGCCGTAGCAAAGACTGGGTCTTATTACTGCTGTGTAGATCCAGTGAAGACATTTTGGACTTAATCCCCAGGTGGAACCGAAAGCTCTTCTGCACTGCCAGAAAGCTGAAGTGGCTTTTTGTACTTTGTTTTCCAAGTGCAGTTTCCAGTTTAGTTTGTCGTCGAGCGTGATCCCTAAATATTTCACACTCTTGGTAAACTTAATCTCTTTGCCGAAAATGCGAAGAGATTTAATACCTTCAAGCTTACGCCTGTTGGTGAAAATTATTGCGGAGGTTTTCTCCGCGTTGACAGACAGATGTCTGTCCTTGCACCATTTTTCCGTTAGCGGGAGAGCTTGTTGTTCAATGTCACAGATTGTGTTTAGATAGTTACCTCTTGATAATATCACAATATCGTCTGCATAGGCGATTGCAAAGAAGCCTCTGCAGTTCAGTGTATTTATGAGGTCATCAACAACCATGCACCATAGTAGTGGGGAGAGTATACCACCTTGTGGGCAGCCCCTACCGGCCCTACGTATGGCCTCGTGGTTACCAATCTTAGTCGATATAATTCTGCCTTGCAGCATACTATTTATCCACCTTATTATAGTTTGATTTATTTTGTGCTTCTGCATAGCCAATGCGATGGAGTTGAAGCTGGTGTTATCAAAAGCGCCCTCGATATCAATAAAGACCCCGAGGGCGAAGTTTTTTGCATTTATAGCCTTTTCTATGAATGCTACAGTGTGATGAAGGGCGGAGTCCGTGGATTTCCCCTTTTGATATGCATGTTGTTCTACATGCAGCGGGGACTCCTTCAGATGTTTCGATCTGATGAACTCGTCCAGCAACTTTTCCAATGTCTTCATTAGAAAGCTTGTTAGTGTAATAGGGCGAAAAGATTTCGCTAAATTGTAACTTGCCTTGCCAGGTTTCGAAATGAAAATCGCCTTGGCTACTCTCCAGCTCTTTGGAACGTAGCCGAAAGCCAAGATTGATTTTAGTATCCTGGTTAGGCGGTCTAAAATTAGAAGTATCGCTTCTTGTAGCATGACAGGAGAGATTCCGTCTCTGCCAGGGCTTTTGAATGGCTGAAACGAAAATATCGCCCATCTGAGAAGATCTCGATGGATCACTGAGTTTGCGGTATTCCAGTCAGCATCACTAGGAATATATTGCTCATTACTCTCAATGATATCTGAAGATAGATTTTCACAGCTTGGGAAATGGGTTTCCAGTAGATGTGCTGCGATGGCAGGATCATCATTTATGTACTGACCATTTGGAAGTTGTAAAGAACCTAGCTGTGTGGCTTTATCTTTAGTGAGAATTCTATGAATTCTCGCCGATGCCCTTGTACCTTCTACCTCTGTGCAGAATTTTTTCCAGGATAGCAATTTGGCCCTCTTGATTTCTTTTTTGTAGTCCTTCTGTAGTGAACTATACAGTTCCCACTCAGGATCAGTATTCAGGTGTCTTGCTCTATTGAATTGCCTCCGTACTTTCTTCCTAAGTGCACCGAGTTTTTTGTTCCACCAGCAGCTTTTCCCTTTTGTACGGGGTGAAATTAGGGGACAAGCCGTCTCAAAGCTAGTGGTCAAGGCCTTCTCGAAACGATCGATCAACCTGTCTATATCGCAGACACTGCTAACCTCTGGCACTCCAGCATGGACCCCAGTACTTCTCTGAACAAGTCCCAGTCCGTTTTCCTGGGGTTCCTAAAACTGGGGGGGGGGGGGGGGGGGGGGGCATGCCGCGAGCCCTCAGCGCCAGCGATATACTTCTGTGATCTGAAGTTACGATGTCGTTCATTACCCTCCACCCTTCAATATAGTCTGAAAGACCGAAGGAGCACAGCGTGATGTCAATTGTTTCACGTCTGATGGAGTTCACAAACGTTGGTTCATGACCGTTGTTGAGGATCGTTAACTCTGTACACATGATAAATTCCATGAGAGACGATCCTCTGTCATTTTTGTTAGTACTACCCCAACATAAATGATGTGAGTTGGCGTCACACCCTATCACAATTGGGGTCTTTGTCCTGGAACTGTATTCAACGACTGCTTTTAACTCTCTACTGGGGGGAGGCTCAGTCGAGTCATATGCCAGGTAGGATGAGACAAAAATAATATCTTGATCGATGTTGTTCAGGTTCAGCGTTATTAAGACCGACACCTGATCCCTGTGGCTGTGCTCATGTAAGAGTGTGGCCTTCGTGCTTTCTATTTATTTATTTATCATTTCAGGTACATCGGTGCTTAGATTAATGCCCTGAAGAAAAATAGCGCACTCGGTATCTGGACCATATGTCGCTTCCTGGTACATTTGGGAGATGGGCTATGAAATCTGCACTATGTTTGTTACTAAGGCTAATTTAAAATTAACTGTAATAAACATTGTTGTAAAAAACATAGGATAGTTCACCTTGAAAATCAAAATTTAAATCATAGTTTCTAGTAATTTAAAGAAAATATTTCTACCTAACCTATGTCTTAATACTACCTATAGCTGTATTTAATAATAAAGTAAAATATTGAAATTTTGGTCTTCTTTTCTTTTCCTAATTAAATCCTAAATAAGTTGACTTATATTTAGATTATTAATTAGTTCCAAGAGAGTTGCAGGTTGGGATGGATCCAGAAGTTCGGCGAGGGGGTGGCGGGTTGTTCCAAAAGATGCTGAGGAGTTTGGACACTCCGCGAGAATGTGTCTGATTGTGAGCGGCACTTGGCACTCTGGGCAACCTGGCTGTGGCGATCTTGCAAAAAGGTGGGCTTTGGTTAGTAAGCAGTGGCCCATCCTTATTCTAAAGATGGTCCTTCCTTCTCGTCTGGTTAGGTCTCTATTGTAATATGGGGCCACGGCAGAGGGGCAGTGTTGGGCGTGGAAGGAGCCGGAGTTACGCCACTCCGCCTCGTAGGTATCCCGGATGAGCTTGCTTCCGTTCCTGATTGGGAAACTAGTGCATTGGGGGAGATGCTGCTGAGCGGTGCTGGAGCTTGCAGCGGCTGCTTTAGCAGCCCTGTCTGCTACCTCATTTCCCCTGATACCGATGTGGGCTGGGACCCAGTCCACTCTGATTTTGCCTCTGGCTTCCAAAATCGTGTTTCGGAGGTGGTGAATGAAAGGCTCCTGGGCATTCGTTTCATTTAAAGCTTGGAGGACCCCTATAGAGACTGCGAAAATGATACAGTTGTTGTCTTGGCCCATTGCGAACTCGACAGCTTTGCCCATGGCAAATATTTCTGCCTCAAAGCTGGATGAGAAGCTTGAGATTTTGAAGGATCTCGTGTCTATGATTCCAGAATCCCAGCGGGTAATGGCTAAAGCTGCTCCGGCGTTGTTCTGGTTTTTTGATCCGTCGGTGTAGAGGAATGTCCAGCTGGTATGATTGGACAGTTGTTCTTGATGCCTCTGCCGGAGTTCTTCGGCGGTGGTCCTATTTCGTCTGGGCGCTGAGTTTTTGTAGACGCGGTAGATCTGCCAGTCAGTTGGGCGGGAATTGGTATGCTCAGGTTTAGTATCAGGTCCTTCGCGCTTCGTATGGCGGGTATCGAGCTTGGTCTGGGGTTGGGAACCAAATTGTGCTGGATGGTGATATGATGAGGTCTTCTCCAATCCAGCAGATTTTTTGACGCCATTTTGAGTCTGGCGGTGTTAATCCTAGTTGGCAGATCTTCTAGGCCAGTCTCTATCCATAGGGCCCTGTTTGGTGTGGTTTTAAGCGCACCAAAAGCTGTTCGGAGGATCTTGTTTATGGCCGTTTGAATGCGGCCTAGGTTAAGCTTTGTGGTTAGTCCGTATATTATAAGTCCATAATTGGTGCATCCCCTAATAAGTGTTTTTGCTATATGGACGGTGGCATGCAACGGAGCGCCGTTTCCTTTGGCGGAGATGGATCGGATTAAGTTGTTAATCCTATCCAGTTTACACGTAGTTTTCCTACAGTGGGACGTCCAGCTGAGCTTCATGGTAAATTCCATTCCGAGGAGCCGAATGTTGTCCTGTGCTGTGATGTTTTCATCTCCTATGTTCAGTACACGGTGTTGCGGGCGTCTTTTTCTAGAGAAAGCCACGTATTCTAGCTTGTCATGCGGAATAATGGCTCCAGTTTCGTGACACCAAATGTCCATCGCGGTCAAACTTCTTCTAAATACCTCCCTCGGTGAGTCAAGCGTAGTAGTCAGTAATATATTGTCCGCGTATATGTAGAAGTCGAGTCCGTTTATGTCGTCTAGTTTTTGGATAAGGGAGGAGATATATATGTTAAACAGCGCGGTGGACAGTGACGAGCCCTGTGGGAGAATGTTTTGAATGGTTCTTTGTGCCGATGTGAAACCATTAACCCGAACCTGAAGGAATCGGGAGGATAGGAAATTTTTCACCAGCTGGATGAAATTCGCATCAATGCCCCATATCTGGAGCTGGACGGCTATTATGTCCCACCGAACCCTGTCATAGGCCTTCTCGATGTCGGCCAAGAGTAGAAAAAACTCCTCCCTCTTGTCGAAAGCGTTCTTGATGGAGTTTTCCAGCTCCAGTAGGACCGAGGTTGTTCCTCGGAACCTCCTGAAGCCATGAACCTCCCCTGGTAAGATCGTCTCGAGAAGCGAGGAGAGTCTTCGGCTCATTATCTTTTCGAAGAGCCTTGACAGACAGGGCAATAGTGAGATAGGACGGATATCCTTTGGTGTTGTAGTGCCTTCAGCGATGACATTTCTCTTACGAATGGGTATAAGAACAGCATTTTTCCAAACCCGTGGAAAAGTGCTGCTCTCCAGCATCAGGTTATAAAGAGCGACGAGTCGCTCCTTGAAGCTATCAGGGGTCTCTTTAATCATTCTGTAAGTGATCTTGTCATGTCCTGGCGCCGATCCCTTACATTTACTAAGCACTATACTTAGTTCACGAAGGGATATTGGGGATGACAACTTTCTATTAGGGTCAGGGGAATAGGGCCTGTCCGTGAAGAACCAGTTGTTCTTAGTACGAATGTTTTCTGGACTGAAGGTGTTGTCTTCTGAGTAGCTAGACCAGGATTGGGCTAGCTCCTGGGCAATGAGCTTGGAGTCTGTAATTAACCTGCTATTGACGGTTAAGTTGGCAATCAGGCTAGAGGACCTGTTGCCGGCGATAGATTTAACCTTACTCCAAGCTCCGGCCAGATTAAGGTTAGGATCAATTGTATTGGCGAAAGCAATCCAGGCTTCCTTTTTCGCCTCCTTAATTTGTCGCTTGACGTACGCCGATTTCCTACGGTATATCAGCAGGTTTTCATCCGTAGGGTGCCTCTGGAAATGCTTCCAGGCCCTATTCTTATCCCTGATGTCTGAGAGGATGCGAGAATTCATCCAGACTGGCTGAGACTTGGGTTGGGGGCGAGAGACAGGCATGCTGTTCGCTGCTGCCGATCTGATGACTCTGGTGATTTGGGCAGTCTCCTTTTCAATATTTCTCGACGCAGGTCTCCCCGCGGATTCCGCCTCAATTGTCTCTCTAAATTTTTCCCAGTTCGCAAAATTCTCCTGGAACTTAGTCACAGGTTGGGCTCTGGCTGTTTGAAAACATGTTTCGATGATTAGAGGGAAATGGTCGCTTCCCTCCGGGTTATCATGTATGAGACAACGGAGGCAGCTCGCTAGTCCGGGAGGAACCAGCGTCAGGTCGATATTGGTAAGGGTGCCGTTGTACGCAACGTGACTTGGAGATTCTGTATTGAGGATACACAGGGGATGGTCCTCAATCCAGGCGGCTACCCGTCGCCCTCTGGTTTTCCAACGCTCAGAGCCCCATATTGGGCTGTGGGCGTTGAAATCCCCACCAAAAATGGTGTTTTCGGGTAACTGGCTTGCCAGAGACGCAAGATCTTTGACTGTTATCCCCTGTGTATTCTCAAGGTAAACGCTGCAGAAAGATATAGGTTCCGGAGTGTTTATGGTGATGGCACAAGCCATGATATTAGATGTTATAGTATGTTGAAGAGCAGGAATGGAGCTGTGGACAAGGATGGCCACACCACCATGCCTAGTCTCTCTTACGGAGTTTGTGCCAAAAAAAGCGTAGGGACCCAGCCGTTCAGGTTGTTCGTCCAACAGGATGTTAGTTTCCTGGAGGAGAATAATGTGTGGATTGTATTTGGAAATTAGGAGGTCTAAACTTGGACGATTGTGATACAATCCTCTGAGGTTCCATTGCAAGACGGTTAAGTCTCGCAATGAGGTTCGAGAGGCAGGGCTAAAATTGTTACACATTGGCAAAAAGAAACTTACTCCCCGTCGAGGGGGTCAGAACAAGTCGAAACAGATGCCATAGATTCACTATCCGAGATTTGCTCGATTGGTACTGTATCTATATTTAATTGTGGTTCGGATATGGCCATAATTTCAGGGTCATTTTGATGTGCACCAGTTGCCTGATTTATGTTGCTTTTGACTGCTTTTTTGCTTTTCGTTTGTTGTGTTTGTTTGTGTGGTGGTTTTTAGTGAAGGTGTGGGGGAAAGGGTTTTTGTTTGTTGTTTTGTTTTGTTGTTATGTTCTGTGCTGTTGTTTGTAGGTGTAGGGGTACTTACAAGCTGGGCTTTGGCGTTGTTTTTTGGTGTTATAGGTGTATTGATGGTGGGCTGGGCCACCTTTGGTGTTGTTGTGTTGGTGTTGTTTGGTTTGGCTTGTTGTGGTGGGATGTGGTTTGGAGTAGAGTTCTTCTTGGTAGGAGCTGCTACTTGTGCGAACGTGGGGCCGGTATGTTGTGTATAAGTTGCATAGAACTCCTTTTTTGCCTCATACATACTACACTTTTTTATCGTTTTAATTTTTAAAATTTCCTTGGCCTTCAGGAATTCGGGACAGTCCCTACTTGTCGAAGAATGGGACGGGCACTTGCAGTTAATACAGTATGTACCTTGACATTGGCTGGCCTCATGTGGCTCTGGTTGTCCACAGGTACCGCATGTAATGCCGGCTTCAGAGCACCTTTTAATGGTGTGGCCAAGTTTTTGGCATCCACGACAGCGCATCGGCAGTGGGTAGTATGGTCGGACTTCTATTTTCTGCCAGGGTCCCTCTATATATTTAGGCAACTGAAAGGCATTAAATGTTAATATGTGTAGTCCAGTGGCGAACGTAGTGCCTGGTTCCCTTATACTTGGCTTGGTAATTTGCACCACCTCCGTAATGCCCTGTACCTTTAGTCCTTCTAGAATCTCTTCTTGAGACATTAGGCTAAGGTCCCTGGAGTAGACTGTACCTTTCACTGTGTTTAGCGTCGGGTGTAATTGAATAGTGACAGGAATTCCAGCAATAGATTCCGTTTGTATGAATTTTTCTGCTACTTTTTCACTGTCCACTAACAATAGAAGTTCTTCGTCCTTGAGGTAGCTTGCTTTAGTATATTTTTTTGAAACGCCGTCCACGCCTTTGCGAACCGCGAAATGGTTGAAGCGTTTAAGGGGTTTGCTCTGGTCACGCGTTTGGATAGTAATATATCTCGGGTGTAAGCTGATAGGCGATAACCGGGTAGTAGGCGCTGGATCCCTGAGGAAAGGAAAGCCCTCGGCCAGCTCAGTAGTTTGTCGCTTTGCCTCTCTTTTTTTCCTTTTTGTTGCAGGCTGTACTTCCAGCCCAGCAAAAATGTTGGCACTGGCTTGGCCAGACGCCATCGTGGGCCGTTTATTCAGGCCGGCGGCCTGCTATTCGCGATATTTGTCGCACTGATTATTTAGTTCTAACTAATTTGCACGAAAGATGTTCAGAATGCACTTCACTTTTCAGTGGTCTTATTTTAGATTTTTAATCCAAGTCCCACTCTTTAGTTTCTTTCTCGTTGGAAAAGAAGAACAGCTGATTGCTGTCAATGACAGCCACTTTTGGTTCTGTACACTTCTGCGCGGATACAATTCCCGCCGGATGTACCGGCAAGCACAAAACTCCCACAGGAAGCTCCCACGGGAGATGGCACGAAATTCAAACTAGGCAAAAAACTCGCACTCGGAAAAGCAAACGGAAATATCGCTATATATCACCAAAATACGCTCAGCGCTCGATCGACGTCTGGTCTTCGGCAACTCAGATCGCAGACTGTCGTGCTTTCTGCTACCTATATGCATGCCCTCGGCTTTTCTGCACAATGGGATGTCAGAATACGGCCTTTGTCCTGCCCCAAACCCTTAACCTGTTTATTAAATAACCAAGGTTCTTGAATTAGGGCTAATAGGCTTAAATTAAATTATTGGTTCAGTCCAGAATAAGTTTTTATCGTATTTTAAAGGAATATATACATTAGGGTGGTCCTTATTCATAAGAAAAATATTATTTTTCTTTAATTTCGCAGGGCACCACATAATTTGATTATATACCATTTAAAACAGCCTTTGTTGATAACACCTGTGATATTAGTTTTAAGGATTTTAACACTTTGACGACTTTTCCAGCGACATCGCTGGAAATGAAAGACCTCTCACTTGACGACAACAGAGTTGAACAATACTTGACCAGCTTGGCTGACAATTTTTCTTGTGGTCCCGATGGTATCCCTGCCTCACTTTTTAAAAAATGTTCCAGTTCCCTAAATAGTGTTTTGTGTTATTTATTTAATTTATCTATTTCCAGTGGCGTTTTTCCCATACTATGGAAGTCTTCTTTTATTATTCCATTGCACAAAAAGGGCAACAGGAATGATATTTCAAACTACAGACCAGTTGCAAAATTGTGCGCTGTTGCTAAAATATTTGAGGCTCTTATTTACGATGTCTTGTGCTTCCACTGCAAGCCATTCTTAGGCTCTTTTCAGCACGGTTTTAGGAAAGGCAAATCAACATCTACTAATCTCCTAGAGTTTACAAATTTCTGTTTGGCAGCCTTGGAGACTGGTAAACAAGTTGACTGTATTTTTACAGACTTTAGCAAAGCATTTGACCGAATTAGTCACATCATTCTGCTTCATAAGCTCACTGCCCTCGGGTTTCCTCAGTTGCTTGTAAACTGGGTTGGTTCCTATGTGTTGGGTCGCACTCAGAGAGTATATTTTCGCGGATCCTTGTCTGACGAGATAGTTAATACCTCTGGGGTACCTCAAGGTAGCCATCTTGGACCACTCTTATTCATAATTTATGTAAATGACTTGTCTCTGTGTTTAAAACACTCAAACATTTTGTGCTATGCTGACGATGCAAAGATTTTTCGTGTTGTGTCTTCTCCAAACGATTGCCTCCTTTTGAATTCTGACCTGGACACCCTCTATAAATGGTGCTCTGTAAACTGTCTCCCCCTCAACGTAACCAAGTGTACGTCTATGTCCTTCTCAAAGAAAAGACTCCCTATTAATTTCGTCTATAACATAAATAACTGTGTTCTGTCCCAGCTTGATAAGACCAAAGACCTGGGTGTGTGGTTAAATCGTTCTTTTACATTTGACGATCATATTAATGCTATATGCAATAAAGCCAATGCTACTTTAGGCTTCATCAAGAGGTGGTCCAAGGAGTTCAACGACCCTTACATAACTCGTCTATTGTATTGCACCTTTGTGAGACCCATTCTAGAATATGCTAGTTGTGTTTGGTCACCCTTCTACGCTAGTCACATAAATCGCATTGAAGCTGTGCAGCGACGATTTATCCGTTTTGCACTCCGTGGGCTTCCATGGAATGATCCAATTATTTTGCCTCCTTATTTACACCGCCTCAAACTTATCAATCTTGATTCTTTAGAAAGTCGACGTAAAACCTCCAAAACTGTTTTCGCTTTTGATTGCCTACTAGGCAATATAGATTCTTCAGTTTTGTTGTCCTCTTTTAATATTTCGGTTCCCTCTCGTTCTCTGAGACACAGAGATTTTCTCTACGTTCCTCAACATCGCACTAATTATGGTTACAATGAGCCTATCACATCGATGTCTCGTTCTTTCAATGATAGCTTTGTTTATTTGGATTTTAATTTATCTAAAAGATGTATTAGGGCTAGACTTTGCTGATTTGTATGTCACTCTAATTTTTGTACCTTTATTGTAAGTAATCAGTCATCGATGAAGTGTGTAAATAAATAAAAAGTATTTCAGTATTTTTTGAATTTTTTAAATGACATTTAGAGGTCGCTACCGAGGTTTGAATTTTAAACAAAAATTCAAAATCTGTATTTGTTAGACTCTTTTGTTTTTATAGCCATAATTTCCATTATGTGGTGACGACAAGCAAGCCAAAGTATATCTTTATCCATTTTTTGCTCCAAAAGAAAGCATACTCCACTTCTTAAGCCGGTAATTCCAGCAATAGTGTTAAAACACGAACATTTTACCTTATCGCTCTCGTTAATGACTTATTAGAACTGAAGTGCGGGGCGGGCTAAATCTCAACGCGTCGGTACAGAAAAGGGGTCGAGGAGAGGAGGGGATAAGAAGCGATTGTCTATGCGAGTTTCACTTGCACGTAAAATGTGATATAAACACCTAAATGAAACATTAATGAAACCATTATTTAAGCTGTCCTTCAACGCTTTTTGTAAAAATTTTGACAGCTGGTAGCGACCTCTAAATCTTAATAAAAAAAAAAAAAAAAACCTATTTCATATTTAGAGGTATATAATCAAATGAGAAAGTGCCCCGGGCATAATTCAAAAGTCGAAAAATAAGGACCACCCTAATATACATATATTGTTTTTCTGCTTTTGGGACACAAAGTACCCATGATATGTATGCAGTAATACTAGACTAACCAATACAAAAATAAGTCACATACAGCCAGCCAATAACCTTACATTAATTAAATACAGGGCTGGAACAGCAAGAGAGTAAAATATGTATTTCCATTTTGACTCTATATGATTATCATAGAACACTTATAGAATACAGAATACTTATAGCCTATGTAAAATAACACTAATACTAAGAATTATCCAATACTAATAATCATCCAATGCAAAGATGGACCACACAAAGCCATCAATTCAGATATCACAAATTCAATACATATGCCAGAACCAGAATAGAGTCTATTCAGCCAGCAATCCATATTATAATACTCTAACACATGGTTGGAGCTAAAACCTGTAGATTGTAGTCAAAAACTTAACATTAGTACATTGTAGTCAAAACTTAACATTAAAAACTAGGAGGTAGTCTTACATGATTAAGGCAGATCCACTAATTAAAGATATTTGTACATTTTATCACACATTGAGTCTAATTTTAAAAGTTATTGATCAAAAAGTGGACAACTCAAGGGCTGACAGATCAGAAAAATAAACAACTTAGCTGAAAGTATCGATCCCGTGCTAGCCTATGTGGTCACTCACTGCGGTGCGAAGATAAAATCGACCCGGTCTATTTTCGTCATTAGGACTCAAAAATAACTCATCCGCGTTCTCACCGAGCATCAGGAAAGGGGAGAGATAATATCGATCCTCGGTCTCCCCAACGAGCCTGCTCTCGTACATATCTTTCATTAATTCATTAGGATGAAAATGTAATCTGTCCAACCTTTTGGACGACAGCACGTAAAGGTATGCCATAAGGGCCAACATCCCGGCGTCAGCATATAACACAGAATTCGGAAAATGCTTGCCATTATTCCTTCGATACTTAGATAGACAATGCCTCAGCACCACTCTCTCAAAGACCGACATCTCCCTGGCGACAGTAGGAGAAATCGAGAACCATACGGGGAAGGCGTACGTTAGTATAGACCAGCGTCTTGTACATGAGGAGTTTTGTCCCAGAAGAAGCCGACCTGGAGTTAATCAGGGGCTTCAGATCAGCAAGCACACGCTTTGCCTTGCCCAGGACAGTTCTTGCGTGAGGAGTAAACTTGAATCTGTGATGCATCCAAACCCCTAGATACTTAATACGATTGCAAGCCGCCACAGCATGACCCTCAATGACCAGAACGAGACTCTTACTTTCCCTGGGGGCCAGATAGTGTCCCCTACCGTATGCATTACGGAAGCAAACTAGTTGGCATTTGGGAATGTTAAGCTCAATGCCCCATTCCCTAAGAAAGTCATTGACCAAATGGATATGATTCTGCACTAGAATTAGAGCTTCATGGGGACGTCTGTGTCTGGCGAACAAAAACGTGTCGTCCGCATATTGGATGGAACCGGAACCCCGCACCTCCGTTGGAAAGTCATGAATGTACAAGTTAAAAACTTAGGACCTAAGATAGAGCCCTGCGGCACGCCCGATGCGATCCCGAAACGCTCCGATCTATCCCCCCGATCTTAACGCATCCCCTCCGATTAAAAAGAAATCCGTCAATCAGTCGAATCACATGCTGCGGAAAGCCAAGATTAGTCAGTAAACAGTAAACAAGTCCAGAGATCCACACCGAGTCGAAAGCCTTTCGCAAATCGAGAGAGCAGGCCACCGTACAGTCCCCATCCCTAAGCCCATCCGAGATCTTATCATATAAGTACAGCAAAGCGTGTTCCGTGGAATGCTCCCTTTCGAAGCCAAATTGGGGGTTCGGGATTATTTTACTCTCGACACAATGATCCTCCACCTCCCACAGAATGAGCCTCTCATAAATTTTTCCTATGTTAGACAATATCGAGATGGGCCTAAAGTCTTTTATGTTCCTAGAAAGGCCATTCTTGGGGATAGGGATGATATCCGCCATCTTCCATTCATCCACAAAGTATCCCAGATTTGTACAGTTATTGAAAATCACAGTGAGAAATGGTGCAACGGTCCTAGCAATTCTTCGAAGTACGAAGTTGGAAACGCCATCAGCGGCTGCTGACTTCTTATTGTTGATGCTTTTAATTATACCTTCAGTCGTCTTAAAAGTAGTGAAGAATTCAGGGCAGGCGTGATCAAGAGCCGTGTTGCCACTCATAAACGTGGTCAGGGGTTCGAGTTCGTCAACACGGAAACTCTCAAGACACTGAGCGATATCAGTAGCTTTCACATTTCAGGAATCTTCTCTTGGTACAGCCGACAATAATACTCCGAGAAAGAGACGAGCTTCTCAACGTTAGTGGGAAGGACAGAACCTTCATACGTCAGGCCATCCAAGGAGACCGAAAGTTTGGCTCGCTTTCTGCTGGTAATCCGATCAATTTCCCTATACGCCCAAAGGGAGGGTTTAATCTTACTGATTCTCTTAGCCAACATGTTATTCAGATGACCACGCATAGCATCTCGGATACATTTACTAAGGCAGCCGATTCTTGCAGAAAGTTCGATGTACGTCTGTGAAGTCTTTGTCCAGTCCCTTCTATACTCTCTATTGAGGAGCCTAAGTCACATCCTACGCGTAGAAAACATGTTTCGAATAAACTGGGGAAGATCCCTGTACCTATTACTCCGATTCTCCACCTTCTTAGTATGGTCATTGATACAATCCGATATCACCATCCCCAACATGTCCACCGACTCGTCAAACTCAGCCTTAGTTAAATTTCTATCAATTGGGGGGAAGCAAGATTCCAAACGGCTCTTAACATCATTATTGAGTCTATTCCATTTCGTTTTACTGAAAGATCTAATCAACCTGGGTTGTTCCAAGAGAAAGTGGGGATGCCAGTCGTTAATCCTTAACAAAACTGCGAGGTTTATTTATTTATTTATTTATTTATTTACAAGCCAACATACATCATAATGAGTAATCTGACCAACAAAATTAACTACAGGAGAGAAGCTTTTGTTTAATTTTATATATATCAAGATTAAAATCTATAGACTGGAAATATTTGTTATAGCAACTACACATATCAGTTATTGGTTCAAAAAATCCATAATTTGTTCGATAACTTTTGATGTAAAGAAAAGTTCGCGAGCGCACAGATCTGTTACCTGCATTAAAGAAAATAGAAGACAAGATATCAGGTGAATCCATTAATCCAACCAAAACCTTATGTACAAATAGACATAAGTGCATTTCGCGCCTTTTATAAAGTGAAGTCATACCGAGTAAGTACAAACGGTCAGCGTAAGGAGGAAGCACAAGTTGATCACTCCACGGAAGTCAACGCAGAGCAAATCGTAAAAATTTTTTTTGTACCGATTCTAGCCTATCAATATGAACGCTGTAGTAGGGATTCCAAATTTGGCAACCATACTCTAGCACAGATCTTACCAATGATTCATATATGGCCTTCAAGGTATAAGGATCACGAAATTCCTTGGTCCAACGTCTAACAAAACCAAGCATAGATAGAGCTTTATTGATTACAAAATCTAAATGCTTTGAAAAAGTTAATTTAGTGTCAAAGATGACTCCCAAATCTTTAATATCATCAGTAAAATCTAGATGGATGTTATTAATGGAGTATTGGAATATAAGCGGAAGGAGTTTACGACTATAGACTACGGCATTACATTTAGCAATATTTAAACATAAGTTATTATTCGTACACCACAAACTGAAAACATCAATGTCACTCTGTAAAAGGGAGCAGTCGTCATAATTATGAATCCGCTTAAAAATCTTAACGTCGTCAGCATAAATTAAAAGTTCAGAATGTTTGATCACACATTCAAGATCGTTAATAAATAAAATAAATAGTAAGTGACCAAGATGACTACCCTGAGGAACGCCAGACTTTGTAATAACTACATCTGACAAGGCATTTCTAAAGAGAACTCTAAAACTCCTATCGCTTAAATAGGATGAAATCCATTTAATTAAAAGGGAAGAAAAGCCAAGTTTGGAAAGTTTGAAAAGTAGCACCTTATGAGTAAGCTTGTCAAAGGCTTTAGAAAAGTCAGTGTAAATACAATGAGTCTGGGCTCTCATTTCTAGGCTATCCCAAAAAAGGATGTCAAAGTAGTAAGGTTAGTTAAAGTAGAGCGTCCTTTAACGAAGCCATGTTGCTTCGAACTAATCAAAGACTTGCAGTCGAATGTTAGAAGTTGACAAACTACACGCTCAAAGAGTTTAGGTATTGCTGACAGCTTAGCAATTGGTCTGTAATTGTCAACCCTATTTTTCTTCCCCTTTTTAAAAGTTGGGATAACGAAAGACAATTTCCAAGCATCCGGGAATACCCCTGATGACAAGGACAAATTAAATAAAAAGAGCAGTGGTTCAGAAAGGCTAGTAAAACATTGTTTTAGGATTATGCTGGGAATACCATCTGGCCCCGAAGAACAAGATTCATCCAATTCATGGACACATTCAAACAACAGAGAGTCATCAACACTTGTTACATTAATATCATGCGAGGAATAGGAAGAAAGACAAGACGATAAATACGAATAATTAATATTAGTGTCATTCACGACATTAAAAGAGTTAGAAAAGAAACTAGCAAAAAAATTAGATATCACAGATGGGTCTTGACTAGAGTTATTAGTAAACGACAAGGAATTAGGAAAGCCGTCACTCTTCCGCTTGGAATTAATAAATTTCCAAAACAGTTTGGGACATTTTTTTAAATCAGACTCCAAATTATTTAAATACGTGGAATATACAACCCGCGCTTGATCCTTAAATGACTTTCTGAGATCAGAATATCTAGAGTAATCTTCCTCGGATTTAGTGGTTGAATAGATTCTCCAAGCTTTATTTCGTGCATTACGTAAAATACGTAAATTGTCATCAAACCAATTAGGAGCACAATCATAATTTTTAACTTTACAAATTGGTACTACAACAAGAAAACATTTAAAAATTAAATTATAGAAAATTGACAGACAAAGATTAACATCCGAATAATTACCAAGAATTGACCAGTCAATAGTATTAAGCTCAACCTTAAGCCTCTCAAAGTTTGTTTTCGCAAAATCAAAATTATATCCTACACTAAACTGAGCGGGGTTGTCACAAAAATCGTCAACATGGACTACTAAAGCCGGATGATCTCGGACTTCCTTCACTAACGGGTCAGAGGAGTGGGAAACGCAGATGCTACACTCTTCGTTGACAAAAACCAGGTCCAAAATCCTGTTACGATCGTTAGGTACGCCATTTATTTGCTTGAGACCGCAAGACGATATAGTATCAATTACATTGCGTCCAGCCACAGAGGAAATCTCGGAGGGAATAAACGCCCCCTCGTCACACGAAGCACTCCAAAAAATTGAAGATAGATTAAAGTCTCCAAGTACAATCAGCCTATCCTGTGATTGACACATATCGAAAACTGAGTCAATAAAGGACAGGTAATCTGCATAAGTAGCATTGCTAGATCCAGGGGCGATGTAAACTAGGATGATAAATAGCCAGGACGAGGCTAGTTTAATACGGACGCAAAGGAACTCCTTGTCCTCCGATCCGAGTACGTCAACACATTCTGCTAGCATATTATTCCTAATTGCAATTAAGAGACCACCTCTAACACGGCTATGAAGTTGATGCTGATGTCTGTCACGTCGTACAACCAGAAGATCGTTAGGAAATAATTCCGTGTCCAAAAATGATCCGCATAGCCAGATTTCAGGTAGAGTTATAACATTGTAATCAGACAACACTGAATTAGCGAAAACAGTGGAGACCTTTGTCCTAAGTCCATTTACATTTTGGTGGTAAATTCTTAATAAATTCTTTTCTTCGCATGCCGGGAGTTCTTTCCTAAAAAATGCTTTTTCCGGGCAACGAACTCATGAACAATTGTCCCAGTTGGCCAAAAGGCCTCTTCAGATAGTGTCTCCGCCAGAGAGTTGTCAGCAAAAATTTTGAATGACGATACGAAGCGATCATCAGCTGTAGCGTTCAAGTGAACGCAGTTGAAGTTATTCCCTAGCGGGACATCACATTTAGAGGCAATGTACTGTGTTACATCGTCAGCTGTTGTACTGGGCGCCAGTCGAGACACGAAGATGCAGACGGGCTTAGGTACCGCAGACAATGTTGGTACAGATGCACTTTCCGATGCAGAGGTTGATGCCTGATGATCGGGGGCGATTGTATTATTATATGCAATTTTAGGTGTCCTTAATGAATTTTCAGGTGGGATAGTACCAACATGCACCTTAGAAGATTTGGTGGCTATTCCTGATGTAGATTTAATATTTGATGCAGTTTTCACAGATGGTGCAGATTTAGTTGAGCTCCGTGTAATACGCGTAACAGGTGATGAGCCCAGAGCAGGAACCCGAGCTGTAGAGCCGGTAGAGGAAGAGTCACTCGACGAAAAAGAACGGCGCTTTGCAGCATTGTCCTTGATAAGTGCAGGTGATAATTGGGTGGCCAAAAGCTTATTCAATAGGATGGTAAGGTCATCCAGTTTCTTCTTCAGATGACAAATTGAAGGAGATGAGCATGATGAGCACATCCAAACAAATCTACTAGCGGCGGAGAGCGCGGAAAATTGATCAGCCGTTACACCCGCACATTCAGCATGATATTTATTTGCGCATATTCCACTGCAGGTTAAAATTTTCGAGTTTATAGATAGAGCACCTTTACAATCACTACAGATACTCGAGCTTGCCATGATTATTAAAATAAAAAGTGGAAGAAATTTCACTAAAAAACAAATTAAAAACGGAGCGCGGACTACAGTGCGTGTGATGCTGTCGACGGTCTTGACTGATGTATGAGGTGATCCGAAGCATATGAATATGTGTGACAAAGAGTCTTGTCAGGGTCACTAATATTGTCAGAGACAAAGAAGAAATCCAGATTTGAGTTACCTCTCGGGAAGGTTGGTGAGCCTGGATAAATAGTATTCAGCCGCAGGAACGGCTTGGATTGAAACCAGTTGAAGAGAGTTCTGCCATTTCTATTCACCGCTGTATCGCCAAAAGCGGGATGTTTGGCATTGAAGTCACCGCCAATCACAACAAAGTCAAATTCAGTCAACACGTCCCATAAAGTCTCAAGATCCTGAGTCAGATCAGCTCCGGCATAGCAAGGTACATAAACAGCCCCCAGGAGAAGTTTTCTTTCGGATTCGGCGATCCTTAAATCAACCGATGTCAAAATTAAAGATATAATGGAGGTATCACAACGGACCCGTCTGAAATTATATCTTTGCTTAATCAGGATTCCCGTACCTCTATTGAAGTCGTTCCTGATAAAATTGTATCCGTCAAAACATGGTCTAAATCTAGTCGACAGTCTGGTCTCTGTAACAAGGGATGCAAGGGGCCTGACAAGCAATAGGTCCTCCTGCAGGGCAGCTTTTCTTTCGTGTGAAATTAAGGAATTTACGTTAATTGTAGATATTTTTATCAAATTGTTCATGGGCAGAAAAGAGAAATATAAAATCTAACCAGAGCCTGAGGTTTATCGTCAGGTTTCATTTTAAAGTACTGAGGGACGAAGGATTTAATCTGCTGCAAGAAGTTGGTAAGAGATATTCCAAACAGTCTGTCAGTTTTACCCAAGAATTCCTCAATCCTATCCCCAGATGTATGAACCGTATTCATAAGGTTTTCTTTCAAGGCCGCAGAGTAAGACTTACTAGGGACATAATTGGAAAAGGCATCATTCCTGTTCACATTTTTAGAGACTAAAATACGCTTCTTTTCGGTCTTATTAGCTTTATATTTGGTGTAATAAGGACAGTCTTTGAAATTAGCCGGGTGCCCCCCCCCACCCCCCACCCCCCGCAGTTTGCACACTTTGGCTTGGAATCTGATGCTTCACCCTTACGCAGGTATTTGTTATCACACGTGTTGCCACTGACGCAACTCTGATTAAATGCACAATAGGCACTGACACCGGCACCGGAAACATTGGATATGTTCTTTGTAAGCCCTAATCTTTTCAAAATGTACTCTATGCCCAAGAATTCCCACAATCGAAGTCAGCTGTCTGACATCCTCTCCCGGCTCCAAAGTGATCTTAAAAATGTCCAGGTTTCTACCACTATTTCTGGAAGCCCTAGTTTCAAATCGTTCCACATTTCTCACGTTCAACAGGGGAGATCTAGTCTTTATCTCCGATAAAATTTCCTCGCTCTCGAACCCTTCGGTCATCCCCCTAAGGAGTCTGACTTCAGGACGCAGGCCCCTTGAGGTAAACGAAAATCCCCCGTTCCTCTTACCGCTTTTTACCATATCAATTATTAAACCGTGGGCCCTTAAGCTGTCAACAAACAGTTTAAAAACATTCTTTCTAATACTAACTATTTTGTAATCAAACACAAGTCCCTGCTCCTTACATACTTGTAATGGTATTCTGGGTATTAAATTAAATAAGAATATTGGTAGAAGTCAAATTTTTTTATTTGACTGTACCTGTTCAATTACCAATCCGCCATTGTTGGTGTCATCAGGACCAGAGCGCATCCCCGCATGTGCACGATTGTCATCTCGGTGTGGGAGAGAACCAGCATGTCGACGCCCAACAGAACCGCCATCACCGCTAGCAGCCTCAGCGTCCAGCTTACCATCCTCCTCATCGAGGCTCCACTCGGATAACAAGCCGTTGAACCTATTGTTAGCGTCTTTTAGATGTACATCACAATTACCAGTTGTGAATCAGGCAATTGGGACGGCGAAGAATCCACCTCACAATTTGCCGCTACCTCGATGTCACTAACCCCAACATGTGCAGGGCTATCCTCGAACTCACGCTGCAACAAGTTTGCAGCCGTAGACAAGGGCCTATTGGGGCACTGATGGCGCTTTGGAGAAGAAGTCCCAGATGACCCAGGCTCACCTTGAATTTTTCTTTTGTGAGACTCCCCGTCTCTTTTTCCAAAGTTATCAATTTTTGGGGACATCGGGTATCAGCCCTCCCCAGCCACAAACAAATCAACCAGTCAACAATAAGCCTGTTATGCAGCTGCGCAATAATGCTCCATTCTCAGGAAAACACCACAGAAAATTAGCAGTTGCAACCGCCCCACTTCGGGGCAAATAAACATTCATTCTTTTAGTATTTGATCGTCCAAATTAGGCAAGAAAAACCACAAGGAATTGAGAACTATTCCACAGAGAAATTATGACACAAAATGGCTTCCCAGTCGAATGCTGTAGACACGTCCACTCTCACTCGTAGTCACCAAGCCAATCGTCTGGACGCTATTTACATATCAATATTTTGCTTTCAGATTCGTCGCCTTACTTCTTTTACTCCGAATGTAACAAATTTTGGCTTCTACGCGCGAATATGCGCAAGAAGTTCCCAATTACTACACATGAGACGCGTCACGAAGAATATTCAATCGACGGAAGAGAGGAATTCTGGTTGAAGGTTTAATAATAGCTGCGTTTTTTTCAATCGGATCAGGATCTGGATCAATCTCTTAACATTGACATACAACAACAACTCGTGATCCACACTTTCATTTGGATTAGAATCAATGATCCGCAAGCAGTGGTTACAAAAAATTCTACGTGAAGTGCTAGTGTCTGATGAATAGTTTGGAAACTAACAGAGTCGCTGCTGTAGTTTTTCTTTTCTGAAATGATGGCAGCAATGAAATTTGTAGTCGATTGGTTCTGAGCACACAAAGAAAAAGTAATTTATAGTAACAAAATAAATCAAATCGTTTTTCTGATTATGGGATTTAATAAAAAACAAAACTTTGAAAGACATTTTTGAGTTTTCTTTGAAGAAAGCTGTCGTCTAATCCCCAATTCTTATTAGATTAGCAAAAACAGGAATTCCAGCTCCTCAAACCCAAAATCGTGATCCCAGTGATTAATCTGAATCGTTTTTTTCATTTCATCCTGATCCAGAGCCAGATCCAGATGAAAAAAACGCAGGTAATGATAACACAGGTTTACAAAAAAAAAAAGTTGATGTTCTTTTGACCAAACCATCTCATTTTTATGTAAATCGACGCCCTGAATCCGAATCCGAGGTCCGTTAACCTCCATCACGTCAGGTTCAAGGTCATTTCAAGGTCAAATTGAGAAAAACCCACTAAATAAGTCTGAAAAAGAGGACTTACAGGTTTTTGGGGCCGCTAAATCCGAATTCGTGATTTGTTTAACTCCGAAAGGTCAGCCAGAGGTTATTTTAAGGGCATTTCAAGGTGAAATTGGGAAAACCCCACTAAATAGGTCTGAAAAAGAAGATGTATAGGTTTTTGGAGTCATTGAATCCGAATTCGTGATTTGCTTAACCCCCAAGGTTAGCCAAAGGTCGTTTTAAGGGCATTTCAAGGTGAAATTGGGAAAAATCCACTAAGCGGGTCTGAAACGGAAGATGTATAGGTTTTTGGGGTCACTGAATCCGAATCCGTGATTTGCTTAAGCCTCCAAGGTCAGCCAGAGGTCGTTTCAAGGGCATTTCAAGGTGAACTTGGCAAAAAAATCCGCTAAATAAGTCTGAAAAAGAAGATGTGTAGGTTTTTGGGGTCGCTGAAACCGAATTCGTGGTTTGCTTAATCCCCCAAGGTCAGCCAGAGGCCGTTTCGAAGTCATTCCAAGGTCAAATATAGAAAAGGCGTGTATTGAATCCCAACCACTGAATACATGGATTTTTGGGTCGACGAATCTAGTGCCGCCATATTGGAACCCCCATCTTGGATTTAAAAATTCTCAAATTTGGACTTCAGATTCGTGATCAGTGACCCCAAAAACCTCCGAGTAGCAAGTTTTCCATGAACTACTCAATTTTGCAGGAATGTTAGAGTCCACCGAAGTGAATGAAGGTTTAAAAACACACAAAAAAATTATTTTCGCAAACAAAACTGAGTGAGTAATTTCTTAGCAGTGATGCGTGTGACGAGTTTTCTTCTTGTTTCGTTCGAGAACGGACCCTAACTTAAGCAAAATTCAGTCTTGTTCTGCTATTATATCACTTCTGCGCATGCGCCAATTGGTCTCATGCGGTTTAATATGGAAAAAAGTAGTTGATTATTACCATGTTTAAGGCTCATGTTATTCAAAGTTAAAGTACCATGAATTCTGATTTAACGATTCTAAAACCTTCATTTCCAGTTAGCAGAGCTTAAAATTACCTCTATATAATATTATAAGGTTAAGCGGACTTTATTGGAATTTCGCATCCGTAAAAAAACTATATACACAGTGGCTGGTATATGTTGCGTGGCCATTTCTCAACTTACGATAACCTACAACTGACCTTTATATAACATTTAGTTGTCCTTGTGAGGTTAAACTAGCTCATGATTTGCAATCAGCGACCCAAAAACCCATGTATTCACTGGTTGGGATTCAATACACGTCTTTTCTATATTTGAACTTGAAATGACTTCGAAACGACCTCTGGCTGACCTTGGGGGATTAAGCAAACCACGAATTCGGATTCAGCGACCCCAAAAACGTATGCAACTTCTTTTTCAGACTTATTTAGTGGATTTTTTCCCAGTTTCACCTTGAAATGCCCTTGAAACGACCTCTGGTTGACCTTGGGGGCTTAAGCAAATCACGGATTCGGGTTCAGTGACCCCAAAAACCTATACATCCACTAAATAGGATTTTCCCAATTTCACCTTGAAATGCCCTTGAAATAACCTCTGGCTGACCTTTTTTTTAAACAAATCACGAATTCGGATTCAGCGGCCCCAAAAACCTATAAGTCCTCTTTTTCAGATTTATTTAGTGGGTTTTTCTCAATTTGACCTTGAAATGACCTTGAACCTGACGTGATGGAGGTTAACGGACCTCGGATTCGGATTTAGGGCGTCGATTTACATAAAAATGAGATAGTCTGGTCAACAGAACATCACTTTTTTCCGCTTAGTGGATTTTTCCCAATTTCACCTTGACATGCCCTTAAAACGACTTTTGGCTGACCTTGGGGGTTAAGCAAATCATGAATTCGGATCCAGTGACTCCAAACACCTATACATCTTCTTTTTCAGACCTATTTAGTTGTTTTTTCAAAATTTCGCCTCGATATGCCCTTGAAATAACCTCTGGCTGACCTTTGGTAGTTAAACAAATCACGAATTCGGATTCAGCGGCCCCAAAAACCTATAAGTCCTCTTTTTCAGACTTATTTAGTGGGTTTTTCTCAATTTGACCTTGAAATGACCTTGAACCTGACGTGATGGAGGTTAACGGACCTCGGATTCGGATTCAGGGCGTCGATTTACACAAAAATGAGATGGTCTGGTCAAAAGAACATTAACTTTTTTTTTTTTTGTAAACCTGTGTAATTGGTCACGGTTCATCCGAAAAACTCAGAGTGTTTTTACTTACGTCTACTACTTCACGAAGTACATGGACCTACATCATTTGAAGATCTTAAAAAAGTAGACGGTTAAATTTGCGAAACGTTTCGAGAAGCATGTCAACGCCGCGATCTGTTAGAAAATGACAATCACTGGGAGCAAGCAATGAGAGAGGCCGCAGAAACATCAAGAGCGGATGAAGTGTGAGAACTTTTTGCAATAATTTTAACATCGTGTAATGGTGCAATCCCACAAATCCCAATAGAATATGGATGAAATATCGCGTCAGCATGAGTGACAAAATTTTAGCCAGAGAACGGAGAGGCAATCCGGATTTGGGTGTTACTTTCAATGAAGATATTTATAATGAAGCCTTGATAATGTTAGAGGATCGATATTTAGCGATGAGCAATCAAACTTTGACTCAACTTAGAGTACAACATCCCGTGAGGAGTGAATTAGACGCAGTTAGTTCTGAATTGAGGAAAAAACTCAGTTATAACAAAGAAGAATTGCGTCGCTACATCAGAGAAAATGAACCAAAATTAACGCAAACACAATGGATTGTATACCACAGGATCAAAAATCGTATTGAAAGAGATGAAGGGCGAATTATCTTTTTGGATGCACCAGCGGGCACTGGTAAAACATTTCTTACTACTTTGGTTCTAGTTAAAATTCGAGTGAAATAGCAAATCGCAAACATAGGTACTATGTGGAATTACGGCAACGTTAATAGAGGGCGGAAAAACGGGACATTTTGCTTTGATTTTACCATTAAATGTAGCCGAACAAGAGTATCCAGTTTGATATACAGGGTGTTCAGAGGTGGGAGATCAATACTGCAGGGGGTGAAAGGTCAGACCGAGGCAAGCAAAAAATCGTATGGGTGGGGGGGGGGGGGGGGGGGGGCATCTCGCACCGTTTGGCAGTTACAGGGTGATTCGTAAATCAGGATTTTGCCTTATATGGGAACCGCTCTTGTATTTTTATCTTTTATCATCGCAGCGGCCCCAAACTGATTTCAAAAAATCACTATTTGGAAGCCCTTTCCAAAAAAGTTTACACCACCCCCCTATCCCCAACCCCTTGGCCACAATCCCCCCTGGAAGTTGAAAAAAATAACTTTTATTTCACGATTTTTCACCTTTCGCCCCACTTTTCTCCGAAATTCATGTTATTAACATACCTACTTTTAATTTTTTTTTTAAGTTGCCTATCTAATTACCTTTCCAAAGAGGTGCAACATGCCCAGGTAGGAAAAGGATACGAAAATTTATTTACAAAAATCCTTTTACAGAATATCATGACAATTCGAATTTTTTAAGAAATTATACTTAAATTAACTAAAAAATACATATTGTTCGCTTAAAAACTAATTACAATTAAAACGTTTGTCCTTTAAAAGCTGTTCAAAATGTTCTCCGCCAGTTTCGATGCATGCAAGTAGCCTTGGTCTTATTTCACGTTTCAGGTCTATGGTAGCCAGTCTCTCCCATATTTTCGTGGCTGCAGTCCCAATCCTGGTAACTAATTCTTCTCTAGTGTTGATTAGTCTTGAGTAAACTTCATCTTTCGTCATTCCCCATAAGAAAAAGTCCAGTGGAGTAAGGTCCGGTGACCTAGCAGGCCAAGGAATCGGTCCACCTCGTCCAATCCAGCGCTCTGGGAGTAGTAAGGATCCACTCCGCCATATAAAAAAGGCGAGGTGCGATAGGGAGAGGATGCTTTGGGTTCCCACTCGGTGATATGAGGATGTTGGTTGGAAAGGGAAGGGTGTATTTTCTGTCGAGGTCTGGTTGTTGTTTTGGTGGGGGTATGGCCGGCGTGGCTGGGGAAAAGGTGAAGAGGTGTCGGCTGGTTTGCCGGCGGTGGTGTGAAAAGAGCGAGTGATGATGACTGCGGAGGAGATGCTGGTTTATTGTTCAGTTGTTTGTAGGGGAAAACGGGCTGAATGTGCGGTGTGGCGAAGAAGAATAAGAGGAGCAGGAATATGGCCGAAGAGGGGTGACTCTGCAGAGAAGGTGGAGTGATAGTAAATAGCTCGCTAGCGGTGGTGTGAACAGTGCGAGCATTTTATCGAGCTGATCGTACCGCATGCCGAAGAATAAAGCGAAGAAGAAGAGGAGGAGAAGAAGGTGCATGAATATTGCCAAGAAGCGGAGGCCTGCTGCTGCTGCTGCTGCTTTCTCGAAGGGGTAAAACAGGCGGACAGTGCGAGGATTTTATCGAGCTGAACGTACCGCATGCCGAAGAAGAAGAAGAAGAAGAAGAGGAGAAGATGGTGCATCAATATTGCAAAGAAGCGGTGGCCTGCTGCTGTTGCTGCTTTTTCGAAAGGGTAAAACAGGCGGTCGAACGATAAAGCAAAGTTCTGGTCGGGGCAGCACGCTTGACTTGGGGAAGATCTGGAAGGAGCGAAGAAGAAGTTAAGAAGACAAAAACTTGGATTACATGTGAATGAAATGAACAGTGTGGGTAGATAAGATGCTGGGCATTTGCCTTTCAGCAGCACGTGTGGTGCTAGAGCGGGCGATTGGGTAACAGATGATCTTGAAAATTTAAAGGGTCTCGGTGTTGTGGCTTGATCTCGGGCATATGGGAAAAGTTGGCCGAGGTCGTGTGATGTTGAGCAAGAGTGAAGAACTGCGAAACGCTGTGCCAGCTGTGTTGTGGAAAACCGGCAATATTCTTTAGGTTTTGGAAAATAAAACAAAAATTTTTAGAGAATTTGTTAATATTTTTATTGAATCAAATTGTTATAATTGTATACATTGTTACTTAATAAATTGTTATATAATTGTATACATTGTTACTTAATTATTACGAAAAAATTACAGTATTTTATGTGTAGCATTAGTTAATTTGGTTGTACAAATTTTAATTTCAAAAAACCACCTTTGGTGTCGTCCTTTCCTTCATACACTAGATGATGACGCTGGATTTGATTTAACTCGTCAATCTGGCGCTGCGTCTTGATTTTCTCGGAAAATCTTGGTGGTAGGAATACAAAATTCCCGTCTGTCAAATGTACCGTCAATTTCAGCCCGTACTTCGTCTTCATAAGCTTGAAGTACTTTATAGGGTACATAGTTTTTTCCTCCAGCGACGTTATAGCGATGAGCGTAGGGGATTCACCTTCCGCAATGCTGTTCAACAGCTCAGATGTACTCTAAGAAACGAAAAAAGAAAATTATAAAAATATTTATTTACGTGCCTTTGCTTTGAAAACTCACCATTTTTCCTTCCATTACTCTGCACAGTTCTAGTTCCTTGTGAGACTATTGCTTCTTAGGACAAATCTTGTGTATTTATACACCCTAGTCGTCGTGTGCTTTTAGTTTTCTGTTTTTTAATTAAAGTATGAAGCAATTGCTCAAAGTTTATTAAATGTCATTAAAGGCACTTGGTACGATGCACTGTTTAGGGATATTGATCATCAGTTGTACACAGAGAATGAAGTTCTTTGTTTACTTTTCGGTTTTCTATTTTTCAATTTAAATCTTGATTATTTGTTTGCAACTGCCTTTGCCTAGATTGTTTAGGGACATTGATCACCAGTTGTATACAGAGAATGATGTCCTTTGTTTGCTTTTCGGTTTTCTATTTTTCAATTAAATCTTGATTATTTGTTTGCAACTGCCTTTGTGTAGATCTTTTAAAATAAGGAACGCATGCATGCAAAATATTCAATTTTCCAGACGTTACGGGTTGATTAATTGGTTGCAATTGACATTGTCTGGATCTATTACTGATCTATTGAGAAATGCATGCATGCAAAATATTAATCGGTTTATTAATGAATTTTATAGACTTATACGCCTTAGAATAACTTGCAAAATTGTATATAAATCGGATGTTCTGCAATAGAAAATTGCAGAATGTGATTTTGTACTGAAGCAAGCAGTTTTGTGAACGTAGCATTTTAATCGAGGAGTTTGGAACGTGGCGTTTTCATCGTGGCGTTTTGATTGTGGTTTTTAGTGCACGGTGTTTTGCAGAGAAGCAGTAAAAAAAAATAAACGTGTGCAAAAAATTTTATGAAATAGCGTTTAATAATACTGCTGAAATTCTTAACAAAAAGTGCAAGACATTTGAAGATTAAAAAGCTCGCAAAAACAAAAAAACAGTAAAACTTTTAGTGCATATGGTGTTTAAACAAATACCGAAAGGAAATAAAGAAATATCTAAGGAAGACTCGGAAATTGAGGAATTTGTTTTTGAAGCAGATTCTGAAGAGGAAGACATATTGGAAACAGAATCGGACAGCGAAGCAGAATCGGACAGCGAAGCAGAATCGGTTTCTTACCAAATTGATGAAGCAGATATCGAGACTGTCGATTTTATAGAGTACATCGAAAGCCGAAGACGTTAGTTAATTGAGGTAGCACGAAGGTATACTGATTAATATAAAAATAAAACTATATTATATATTATATATAAATTATATTGTACGTATAAATATATATATATACAAAGGCATTTATATATAAAAGCATTTATATATAAATTGTATTACATTATATAATAAAAATAAGAAACATTTTATTATTGTAATTTTAAATAAAAGGCCAATATGAGTGGCAACCAGTATATAAATTATTTGAATAGTTCTCTATTATTAGGGAAAGATTTGTTTCTAACAACACTAAAAGCAGCTTTTAGCGAAATTGTAAAAAAAAAGGTGTCATTTTCTCTTGAAGACAAGTATAATTTATCAAATATTTTAATCAAGAGTTCGATGTTGTATAACGTTCAATTTAATGACAATGCTTTTAAGGATGTTCGTGAGATTTTAAACATAAATACTGACAATAACAGCTTGTGTGTGACTAATGATCGTAATGAGCCTTCTACTTCAACAGATCTTAATAATTTGTGTCATACAGTTCAATCGGGTAGTGGTAATTTAGAAAAAATTAACATTATATCGAAAAACACGACATTTTTTAACAAATTTAATGTCGAGGGAGTTAAATTTGTCTTCCAAATTAATGGTGTTGATTGTGAAAAGGAAAATATTACTGAATGGCTCCGAAAGGCTTTTGAAGATGTTATTCGAGAAATAACAAAAGATTGTAGAACGGGGAGCAAAATCAGTATGTCGATTTTTCCTCCAAATTCCCCACATGTAAAACCAATATGGTCAAGTTTAAGATCTGTAGATCAATTAAATGGAGATCATATTCTAGGGTTAATTTCAAATGTTAACCAATCTAATGCAATATTTCTTTCAGACGATGTTTTGCAAGTCACTGCAAACATTGTTAATTTTCCTTATGCAGGTTCAAAAATAAACTCAAAAACCTTAGAAGAAAAGGAGGTCTTGTTAAGGAAAACCAGCGTTATTGACGTCGGAAAAAACAATGACGTATATTGTCTTCCACGCAGCATTTGTTATGGTGTCGAAGTTGCAAAAAACGGACAGCAAAACAAAAATTTATGTAGAGTCGCAAAACAACTTTGTAAATTAGCGAAAGTTAGTGTTAATAATGTGAAAGGGTGTGTCTTACAGGACTTATACAAGTTTCAGAAAGCATTAAAAGACTATCAAATTGTGGTTTTTGACGATTTAAATGATCCAGAATCGATTATTTTTAAAGTTCCGTTTGAACCTGGTTCAGCGTCCAAAGTTTACTTATATTATTCGAAAACTCAGGAACATTTTTACGTAATAAAATCACTTACAGGTTTTTTTAATAAAAAATACTCTTGCGATCTTTGTGATAAAGTTTACAATACTAAAATTCATAGGTGCGTTCACAAATGTTCTTATTGTCAATCGACACCACCTTGTTTATTTACCAATACTTTAAAAAAGTGTGATAAATGTAACCGTGATTTTAGAGGAGATGCGTGTTTTGTCAATCACCTTCTAAATAAAATTGAAGAGAAATCGGTTTGCAACACATTTAAAATATGTAAAATGTGTAATAAATTCCTAAACTTTTCTAAACGAGGAAGAGAAGAACATATTTGTAACGAATATTTCTGTCCAGTGTGTTTTAAAGTTGTTCCTCAAGAACACAAGTGTTATATTAAAAAATACAGAGGTAAAAGGAATCAAAAATATTTAATTATATTTTTTGATTGTGAGACCACTCAAGACACATTATATGACACTAAGGGAACATCTTTCTTGCATGTTGTAAATTTAATTGTAGCACAACAGGTTTGCTACTCATGCCATAAAAACTTAAATATTGAACATAAATGTAATGTGTGTGGTGTACGACAGCACATTTTTGAAAATAGTAATAAGAGTACCGCTGTGAAAAGCTTTATCGATTACTGTCTTACTCATCGTCCTTCTATGACAAATGTGTATTGTATTGCACACAATTTGCAGGGATACGACGGACATTTTCTGATTTCTGAACTTCTAAGCAGAAAATTGGTTATAAATCCGATAATGAACGGGACAAAGATTATCAAAATGACCTGTGAGAATATTTCTTTTATTGATTCTTTGAACTTTTTACCGTTTTCAATTGCAAAATTCCCTGAAGTTTTTGAACTTAAAGATCACGTTAAGGGGTTTTACCCCTATTTTTTTAATACATCAGAAAATGTAAATTATGTTGGCAAATACCCGCCCCCTGAAATGTATGGATGTAATTCTATGAAAGTAGAAGAAAGAAAAGAGTTCCTTAAATGGTACGCGTCCAAATCTCAAGAAATATTTGACAATAAAAACGAAATGTTAAAGTATTGCATTAATGATGTAAACATATTACGCTTAGGTTGTGTTCGTTTTATGTGTGACTTTTTTGATATGACAGGGATAAACCCATTAACGGAATCGTTAACAATTGCGTCAGCTTGCATGCTTACTTTTCGGAAAAACTTTTTGAAAGAAAATACTTTAGGAATAATTCCAAAAAATGGTTATTTTGAGTCTCAGACATTTTCACTAAGCTCTTTAAAATGGTTGGCTTTTGAAAATTCGAAAGTTAACGGCGACATTCAATGTGTAAATAATACAGGGGAAGCAAAGTTGGAAAAAAGCGGTTTGAGAGTTGATGGTTTTAACCCTAAAACAAATACTGTTTATGAGTATTTCGGGTGTTTTTACCATGGTTGTCGGGATTGTTTTAAAGTTCGATCAACCAGTGTTGTTGAAAGTAGGAATACTGATACTTTAAACCAAAGGTATGAAGCTACGATGAAGCGAATGGACACAATTAAAAACAACGGCTACGATTTAGTTTACATATGGGAATGTGAATTTAAGAAATTTTTAAAAGAAAATCCAGATACTGAAAAAAAGTTATGTGAAGAAGTTGCCCAAATTGTCTTGCCACTGAATCCACGTGATGCCATTTATGGTGGTCGGACTGAGTGTTTTAAGGTGTACAAAAAAGCTGAAGATAATGAAGTAATTAGATATCTTGATTTTACTAGCTTATACCCATATATAAACAAATATTCTCCCTATCCTATAGGACATCCAACGATTTATAGAAATGATAAAATACCTTTGTTAGAAAATGTGTTAAATATGCATGGTTTTATTTTGTGTTCGATTTTACCCCCTAACGATTTATTTTTACCTGTACTACCTTACAGATGTAATAAGAAGTTATATTTTACGCTTTGCAGGAAATGTGCAGAACTAAAAAAGGTTTCCGGGTGCTTGCATACTGATGAAGAAAGACAAATTTATGGAACTTGGGTTATACCTGAAGTAGGATTAGCTGTTAAGAAGGGGTACAGAATAATAAAAATTTTTGAAGTTTGGAAATACGACTATACGGTATATGACCCTCTTACAAAAACTGGTGGGCTTTTTACTGAATACGTAAACACATTCTTTAAAATAAAACAGGAGGCTAGTGGCTGGGGTAGCGTGGTTAAAACCGAAGAAGATAAACTTAACTTTTTAAAGTCTTTTGAAAGTAGAGAAAACATCCTTTTACACAAAGAAAAAGTTGTTAAAAACCCCGGTCTGCGAAATGTCGCAAAACTCTGCCTTAATTCTCTTTGGGGAAAATTTGCTCAAAGGGAGAACAGAACGTATACTAAAGTTGTTAATAATTTTAAAGACTTTTCTGATTTTATCGAATCACCCGGGATAGAAATTACTTCTCTTTACCCTGTAAATGAAGATACCATGTGGATAAATTGGAGGTATATACAAGAAAACCTTAATTTACTGCCACATATAAATATTCCTATTGGTGCTTACACAACAGCGTTTGCTAGGTTAAAACTTTACGAAGCAATGGAAAAAGTCGGGGACAAGATACTTTATTGTGATACAGATAGCTTGATATTTGTGGAAGATAAAAATAACGCCCCTGTGTTCAAAAATACCATTTTTTTGGGTGACTTAACTGATGAACTAGAAGGTTTCGGTCCAAAAGCGTTTATATCAGAATTTGTAACAATAGGACCAAAAACATATAGTTTGGAAATTAAAACAGATAAAGGAATAGAGTACATAACCAAGTGTAAAGGTATAGTGATAAATTTCAAGAACTCTAACGTTGTCAATTTCAAAAACTTAAAATCTATGATTACTGGAGAAATCGACACTGATGCGGTTGTAGTGAAAAACGAGAAGAAAATCAAACGAAAACGGCCGGGAATTGTACTTTCGGAGAGTGAAGAAAAACATTTAGGTTTTACTTTTGATAAAAGAATTGTTGTAGATAGTTATCACACGTATCCATATGGTTTTAAGAAAATAAAACTTTGTAATTAGCTTTGTAGTTTAAATAAAGTTAATGTCCTAGTCTTAAGATGCATGCATTTTCTGAGCCTAACTTCCAACTAAAATTTCAGTTGGAATGGGTAAATTATTCTTGACATCCTGTCGAGAAGTGTGCCTTCTTTGTAAGAAGGGAAACTCAATATTTTAAGTTACCATAATTGTATCATACTGTAAAATAATAATAATAATAATAATAGAAACTCATTGTAACCTTTTGATATAGAATTAATAACAGTTTTGGTTTGTGAAAATATATAAAATATGCACAGAAAACAATCCTTAATTTTTTATTTACGTATTTCATTTTCTTGTTAGCAAGATGAACAAGTCACATCGACAAATTCAGTATGATGTGGAGAACATACCCGGATTACAGTCGGTGTGGACGTGTGAAGCCGAGAATTCGACCGAGCCGATAATGTGGACGTGTGAAGCTGAGATTTCGGCTGAGGCCTATGATTTATTTAGTGCGATTAAATGTGTTGCATGTCACCTAAACAATATTCACAGTGAGGCTTTAGAAGATCTTAAAAAAAATGACTGGCTGAAACAAATATATAAAGAGATAAAAGAGAAATCTCACCGTGGCCTCACTATATGTGATCTATATTTGACTGGTCAAATTGAGATTGAACTATTCTGTGATCTCTTCTTGTGCGCTAAATTAAACTGCTACCTCTGGGACTTAAAATATTTTCTTCCTGAAGAAATTGCATACGGCACTTATCAAATGCATTTCTACAACGATGCTGAACATTTCATAAAGGCCAAAGTACATGACTATATTGACTGTCCCGGCTACAACCGTAGCGACGAAACCCGTAACTGAATGAGTTGAAAACATATATAAATATACGCACGCAATATCAATAGTTCAATCCGTATTTTTCCGCCAACTAATAATATGGCTAAATTTATTGTGGACATGCAGTTTGTCTGCGGGAACAACGGTCAATATTTTATTAAAGAGCTGGCAGTTCTTGCTATGGGTACCATCTCTCCCAAGGTTTACCATTTTATGTCACCTTACCCGTACCAGGAGTTGTCATCAAAAGCAAGGAGGCAGAACAAGTATGACGTGGAAAATATAAACGGTCTACATTGGTGCGGTGGGACCATTAACTACAACAATCTGGCAGAAGTTTTTTCAAAATTTGAGAATGCAACAATATACGTGAAAGGTGAAATAAAGGCGTCATTCATTAGGAAGTACTCCCCGACTTCTGAAATAATAGAGCTTGTACAAATACCTAGATTAAGCGAACTTGTAAATTTTCAACCTGATTGTGAAGTCCATAAAAATGTATCTCATTGCCGTTGTGCCCTGAAAAATTGTGTTAATATCTACTTGTATATGTTAGTCAATAAAATTATAGAATGAAAACAAAAACTTTGTGTGTTTTATTTAAAATGCTTTTATTATATGGTTATTACATCAAAAAGAATATTGGTACTGCAATACAAGGGTATTTCAAAGAAAAGTCTTGAATAATTTAAGTGTACATAAGATGTTCTAGAAGGTATAAAAAAGTCTTCTTGTGACAGCAAAATTAAATTTTTGTTTTTACACTTCTCACAATATTGCTTATAGTACTCCTTCACACTTTCGGTTGCATTGTTATTGTGAAACATTACAATCTTGAAGAAATCCTGCATGTCAATCAAGTTATAGAGTTCATTAAGGGTCAGCTGAATATTTCCTGCACCAATGGGGATGGTGTATTTCGTCTGAAGCTCTTCTTGGTTTGGCGGGAACATGTCTGGAATTACCTCGTCTTTTAGTTTGGTCAGGTGTTTGTAAACTTCTAGCCATCCGGAGTAAAATGTTGACACAGGCACAAAACCGTGACGGTGAAAGACTATCTTTGCCTCAAACGATGTCGGATCAAATCCAAGGGTAACCTTCTGATTATGGTGAGGGTCCAGATGATATGTGTAGTTTAGCAAAAGATTTTCGCCCAGGGCCTCGGGACCTTTTTTGCCTCTTTTCCGTATCGGTCTAAGTCTTTGATTTTTTGGTTTTGTGTCTATCACCTTAATCTCTTCTACACGCACTGTTTTTGCACTCGACTGTTTAGATTTTCTAGCTTTACTTGCCGGATACATCTTGAAGCGGGAGCTTATACTTCAACATTAAATGTACATCACCAGCGTCTCGTATTTATACTCTTATTTTCCGGTGTACATAACTGGTTATATTTACCCCCACCACACTTTAAATATTTTCTCAAGTATATTTTGCGATATAAATTCACAACTTTATTATCATTTAATCTAAAATTAGTGAAGGAGAATTGTTTCAGAAATTGTTTTAAACTTTTTCCTTTACACCGAAAATACAGATACACACAGCAATAATGTCCACAGACAGATGAAAGTGCACCCTGCAATCGTTTTTTATTGTTTACAAACACATCTGAATTTTTGTGTAAAAAGTTGTGAAAAAACCTGTTAGTGGGGGGTTTACCATACGAATCAAAGTATTCTGCAGGGCCTTTTTTTGGAATGTAAAATGCTACCCAGTGGGTGCCGCTCTTTCGTGCAGGGTCCGTATTAGCTATGACGCATGCAGGCTTTTTTATTTCTTTTGGCAGACGGTCACAAGCAAATACCCCTCTAAAGATTCTTTTTGTAGCGGGGTTATTTGCTAGTGATTTTGTAAGATCGATCGTGTTCATTCTTGTTCAGAATCTGGGGTTGTTGTCTCCACGTCAATAACCTTGGTGTAGGATGTAACATAGTTATTTATAAATTCCTTGGTTGCTGCATCGCAAACAAATATTGTAGTAAATCTTGCTAATGTTTTTATTAGGTCTTCATCTAGACGTCTAAGTTCAATATTTCCCAATTTATTTGATTGGTCGAGACATCCTGGAGTTGACGTAGGGTATTTGAAGATAATCTCCTTTGTAAATAATTTACTTTGTGCTGTGAATCCAGCAAAAGAAACCTTTTTCAAAAAGGTCAAGCAGCTTCCAGAAAAGTATTCGACATTTATTAAACAACTCATGATAGCTGGTTTTACTGTCTATATGCACTGTGATTAATTCTAAATTGTACCACCTTATATAACTTTTTTAGAAGCTGGTGTATACGTTCCTATCTTTGTCGATTTCAATACTTCCGTCATATTCAGCATACACGATACAGGATACTGTTGTTTTCAAGGCCTCCTTAAACCTTCCTTCAATTCTAACTGTACCTTGGTTTAATAGATTTCCGCAGGTTGAATTATATGAACGGTCAGAAGTTAAATCAAAAGCAAGAAGAAAACAGCCGTTGTCAAAGAATTTCTTTGAAATCTGATGACCTTTGTCGAAATAATGTATTCCAGTTCCTTTGAACAAGGAGATGTATCCTCTTGTACTAATTGGTTTTTCCTTTGAATAATCAAATTCTATAGGCTGGTTTGGTATCTGGACCCCATTTACTGATAAGTTAAATCTTGTGATGTTATTATGTTTAAAATTATAGGGATTTTTTGTTCGATTTCCTGTATATGCGTCGTTATCAACCATGCCAAACACTAATAAATTTGGTAATTGCCCTATGACAATATTGTCTAAGGATAATGTGTATGTGTTTGCAGGTATAGTATATGTTTTAACTTCGACTCGTTTGTACGGGTATACAGCATTTGATCGTTGTAAAACGGTTTCATGAGCCAGCATGATGCTGGGGTTAACAGTTACGTGATTCATGTACATAGTAGCCTCCACAATCTTAATTCGTGGCGAATTGCTATCATCTTCTGACAAAAGGTAAAATTCCGGTTTTTCAAGTGATAACACTACGCGCAGATCGATACCATTCATTAATAATTTGTCTTGGTTAAACATATCAGCATGTATTTTCCCCATTAGTTCGACAACGTTGCTCTTATCGAAAAGTCTTCGTCTTGCTGAGAAGCCTATATTTTGACCGCCATTTTGAATAATTTCCACGCTGTTTTCATCAATATACCAGCCAACAGATTCTAAATGTGTTGATGCCGCATCTTTTCCATAATTTAACAAGTTTTCGATATATGCCCTATAATTGTAATTATTGTCAGTTTGAACAACCGGCCTCCCATTTAAGTAAATAGTGCACTGACGAAAGAGTGAGTGAAGCATGTTATTGACAACACCAGGGCCTTCATCAAGCACAGTCTTCACGGTACCATCTGCAGCCTTTATGGTAATATTGTTTCCGGTATAAATTTCTTCTTTTCCATCTTTAATTTTAATTAGTTGAACTTTTAAGCGAAGGTATATACTTGACAAGTCACGATATGTATCTCCATGTCCAAGTGAAACAAATTCCAAAACGGATGAGTTATCTAATGAGGCTATAGGCTTGTATGCTACCTCTTCGGTTTTTAAAATATTACTTTGAATAACCGGTGTAGAGAAAAGATCCAGCTCAGATTTCATACACTCGCTATACGTGGCCATTTTGTTTATTTATCAAAAATGTCCAATGCTCTCTTACGAAAACCGCGCTTTCCTTTTATAGATTTTTTCCCCTTGTTTGCTGTCTTTTTCGTAGCTCGTTTTGTCTGCTTTGAACGTCTTTTCGTTTAGGAGACTTAGTTAAGCGTAACGTCGTAAATGGATTAGCTCTTTTAATAATCGTGCGATTATTTATACCTGCGCCGCCCATACTGTCGAAGAGTTTATTTATACCCTTTTGCGCTAGATCTTGTACAGCAACTTTACCCTGCTCTTTTAAAATGTCCTTAACCGGCTTGCTGCCAATCTCTTGCAGTATTGTTTTACCAGTTTTCAGCGCTTGCTGTTTTATAACTTTGGCTCCTGAAGCAACTAATGGCTGCAAATAGCGAAATAGACCGCTAAAGAAACTGCCAATACCTCTTCCTCGCTGGTAAGTAAGCGGCGCTCGGTACAATTCTCCTATATCCGACAAGTTACCGCCGCTTTGTAGTAAGTAGTACCGTGTATAATATGCATTCATTATTATTATTAAGGGCTAAAGTCATGCAAAGTACCATCAAATTGAAAACGGTTTGGGGACTGCACATATATTTATAACTTATTGTGTTTTTTGAAATGAAGCACCACATAAGTTGGAGTGTAACTTTCTCGAAAATTAATCAATTCACCCTGACTATCAGTTATTTTTACAGAGATCCCTTCTATAAATGTTTTCTCGATAGGGCAGTATTCTACATGCTCAAACCTTAGTACACCCTCACACGATTGTGATGGCATCACTCGTAAGTACCGAGCTAATTTATTACCAATAATTCTTGGTTTAATAATATCGGTGTAAATAAAAATCAAGCTTTTATCATAGCATTTTTTTGGCATCTCCATAGATTCTCGGGGGAATCTTTGTATTAATTCATTGATTGTACTTTCCAGACCATTAATTTTATCAATAATCGACATATGCTCTTGACGTAGTCCAGCAGTGTTGAATGATTCTTTTATTTCCGAAAGTATTGCATCAGGTTTACGCTTTTCTTTAGGGGTCTGAAGAAATATATCTGTAAAGAAGTCCGACAAATTGCCTATATCTGTGTCAATAGGTACTGGCGTTGTCAAGTATTCTCCCGAACTCTGCTTTTCGTATGGTACATCCAAAACATCACTATCTTTAGTAATTTCTCGCTGATTAGGTGCTTTTGCAGTTATTGAATCTTTTTTTAACCTGTTTAAAACACCGAAAATTGTATCTTTAATCTGAATAACCTTTTTCTGCTTTTCTTGCTCGCTAATTGTTTGATCATCAAAATGCACATTTGATATTAAAAGCGTGATAAGATCTTTAACATTAAGGTGTGATGGCAATGGTTTTTTTATCTTTATTGTTACTCCCAAGTCTTCTAAACGTAGTTCAAACATATCATGCACCTTTTTGGTGGTACCTTTTGTTGCTTTATCTCGGGCTTTTTTAATGCTAAGGGCAGGATGTGTGTAATTATCGATAGCATTTTGTATAACAATATGCTTTCTTTTTCTTCTAGGAATTTGCCCAAAAATGTCATCAACAAATGCTTCAACTGTCTCATAGTCCTTATACTTTAAAATTACATTTTCTGAAGTTTTTTTTCCTTGATAAATGTGTAATATAAACTCGTCCGGCTCTTGTGTGTAGTTTATATCAGGTATCACGTTATCATAAAAGTCAGTTTCTAGCCGATCCCACATTGCTTTTTTAACATCGTCCAAAAACATAGTATACCAAGAGGGAGTGACCGCATTGTAAAATGTTAGTAGAAACGCTGAAAAATTTACCTGACCTGCCCTATAGCTAGCTTGTTCAAGACTTTCTTTTGTCCATTCAAGTTTAACATTATCATTTATTTTAACGGTCAATGATTTCAATTCTGCTTTTTGCTGCTCTCTTATTTCCTTTAACTGGTTATTAGGTGTTTCACGCCTCGCTCTTTTAAAACTACTCTCATTTAATGTATCAGCTACATTACGCTTCAGCTCCTTCTTTCCATTTACGTCATAGTTTGGTAATGAAATTTCAGTTACTCCAACGCACCAGCTATTAGAAAGCTTACATGGGCTAGCAAGTGCATTTGTAAAAGCTGACAGAGTATTTTCAGGATAAATTTGCATAGAATTGTTGCTTAAAAGACATACGTAAAATTCGTTATTTACTATATCTACAGGCATTTTTTATATATGTATATATTAAAGCCTAACCCAAGCAACGTCTGGTACACTTAAACTTCGCCCTTGTTTACTTTTTATGCGTTCACTTTGCCGCACCCCTTTTTTCACTGGGAATGCAAGCTCGTATTGGCCAGGATCTAGTTGTGAAGGCCTTAATATAGGCTGTTTAGTCGGGACCCTCTCTTTTGGAGCACCTTGTTCTAACTCTTCTATAAGGCTAGCAGCTTCGTCAACACTCATGTCCATAGGCATAGTGTACTGGGTTATACCGTCAGTACCGGTTATTACTTTATAATCTTTATTTTGAACTTTTGGTATTTTTGCTGGGGGCTTAAGACTTTTTGCCAGCCCACTAGCTGATAAACGTCGTTTAGCAGCCGGAGATAAAGACCTCCTTGGCGGTGTTTTTTCACGCGGTTCCTCAAAAATAAATTCTTCCATCTCAAAAGGTACCTTTTCAAATATATTTTCTTTTATAGGTGAGGCTTGTGCTGATGCATCCTTTTTAAAAATAATTTTTGTTTGAGTAGAACTATCTCTCAAACTCTTGTGTTTAACTGGTAAATTTTCTTGAATGGGTATTTTATTTTTCCTTTTTTCGAAAACTTGCGCCTTTTTACGTTTCACATTAAAAAACTTTATTAATTCATTCCTATAATTATACCATTTGTCTTTGTCAGACAGATTCTTACTTTTTAGTATCTTATCCATTGATTTATCAAATAATGATAAATTTGCAGATTGCTCAATTTCACCCTTTAAGTTATTATACACTTCTGGCGAAAGAAGCAGCATTTTATTAAGGCTATTAGCTTTATGCATATTTTTCAATAAGTGAACCTATTACACCGGATAGCACACTTCCTAATAGAATTGGTAAAAATCCTCCTCGTTGTATTAGTAATTTACGTTGTCTTGCTACAGATCGTTTTGCGTCAACTAATTTTCGCATATCCTTTTTATACTTACACAGCGAATTATATATTTTGCCATGAGGCATATGATTTCCTTTTAGTGTGTTAAGTGTGATTTCACAAAGTGTTTTTATAACTTCGGGATCTGCATTTTTAATGATAGCCTTTCTCAAGTTTGATTTAGATTTTTTAAGTACATAAAGTATATGCTTGTTGTCCTTTAACCGTTTCACTCTTGACACCATTTTTACTATTCAAGGAACTTTGTGGGCAAAAACAGGTTGCGAAATCTTTATTAAATATATCCGTTCGGAATCTTAACGTGTCGTTAATCTCCTGTGTAAGATCTATCAGTAAACACCCGTAAGACTCCCGAGTGGCCTCTTTATATATTTTTAGAAGTTCTAAACTATCTTCCGGATAAATTTGTCTCGCTAGATGCACGAATTGGCTTTTATCTCGGGGATTTTTAAAAACGACAAGGTACTTACAGTTTAGCGATATATCTCTGCAGAACTTTCCCTGATGAAATACGTTCTGTGTTACTAGAATAACGGAAAAATTACGATGATGGGATCCTTTAGTAAAAAGCTCACAGACTTGCTTACTGAAAACATTTAACATCATATCATCTATAACAATTAGCGTGGGTTCATTTGTGTAATTTATAAACTCGTCGGGTACACTCTCTATATATTCTATGTTTGTGGGTGCAATATCTACTGGCAAAGCTTCGCGTTCCGCATTACACCATATAATCCTCGTAATTTCCGGCTGTATTAACGAAGCATCATTCAAAAGATTTTTAATAAATGTAGTCTTTCCACATCCGGAAGGCCCAGCCATAATCATTGTAAATGGATGTTTGAACGCGATCATTTTCACCACAAAAACAAAAGCTCTTGATAACAAGCTTTTTTGTATATAAACCCCACATTTTGCAAAAAGTACTTATATACTCTTTCAAGAATGAGTCGAAGACAAATCATTAACGAACTACATAGACCAGCTCGAAAAAGCTTTAATCGTCGTCGTGTAACGATTAAAGGTAAAGACGACCTGTGGCAGGCAGACTTAGTTGATATGAACTCATATGCGTCAGAAAATCAAAGCTTTCGTTTTTTGCTAACTGTCATTGATACATTTTCTAAATATGCATGGGCTTTACCAATTAAAGACAAAAGTGGGGTAGAAGTCACTAAAGCAATGCAGCTAATTTTTAATCAGGGTCGTATTCCAAGAAACTTGCAAACAGATGATGGAAAAGAGTTCTACAACAAGTCGTTCAAACGCTTGATGGAAAAATATGATGTTAATCATTACTCAACTTATAGTTCATTAAAGGCGTCAATTGTAGAAAGATTTAATAGAACGTTAAAAAATATTATGTGGAAGGAATTTAGTATGAATGGTAATTATCATTGGCTGAGTATGCTGGACAAATTAACAGATAAATATAACAGAACAAAACATCGAACTATTAAGATGAGACCTATAGATGTAGACCTTGCTAATGAGGTTCGATTATTGCTAACTGTGTATAAAAAAACAACATCAAAATCAAAACCAAAGTACAAAGTAGGAGATTTTGTTCGTATAAGTAGATATAAACATGTTTTTGAAAAAGGCTACACTCCAAACTGGTCAACTGAAATCTTCAAGATAAATGAAGTGAAAAATACTTATCCAGTAACTTACATTCTTGAAGACTATCAAGGAAATATAATACAAGGCGGTTTTTATCAACTGGAACTATCCCCAGTCAAATATCCTGACCTTTATCTTGTAGAAAAAGTTTTAGAAAGAAGGGGGAATAAAGTTTTTGTGAAATGGCTCGGATTTCCACAAAAACATAACACATGGATTAATATAAAAGACGTCCTATAAACAGCTTTCATTCCAGTCACAATGTTGATCTTAAAACGTGAATCCGATCGATTAAAGTCTTTTAGAAATTTAACTCTGGATGACAAAAAATCATACAAGCTAGCAAGAAGTGGTTTCTTTTACACCAATATCAAAGACATAGCAAAATGCTATTTTTGCTGTGTGGAAATGAGTGCATTAAACTGTCCTGAAGATGTTGAGGCGGAACATCTCCGACGTTCACCTAATTGCATCTACGTCAATGGAAAGGATGTATGTGGCCCGTACAACAGTCCACCTTCACCACCAAAGTACACAAATTGGATTTTAAATACTTTCAAAGTTCTAGCAGGATCGTTCATTTTATTTGGGCTGTGTTGTGAAATATACACTTTTTACACTCAGTTTACACGTAAAAGGGCATAATAAAAAGATCTTTTAATTTTTAATAATCGATTTTTCTTACAAGGGGCTATGAGTGCTCTAGCCCACTAATACACAGAAAAACATTTCGCAACAATTCACCATCTTAGAATTCTTTTTGATAAGGTCATATGCACCTGCACGATTTAATAAATGCTACGCTAATACGTAACACACTCGGACATTTAGAACAACAATGAAGAAACAAGTAAGATTTCAAAATCTCCCCGAAATCAAATATTTATATGTGTGGAGCTACGCCTATCAAAATGCCCGCAAAGGATCGTGGGCTATTGACACAATGGCTCGATATAGATTTAAGATGCGCATTATGGACTACAGTTTAATTTTAACCCCCATTCTACATCGCTCACACAGACAAAAAATCTTCATTGAACGATTTAAAACTGTAAAAAACTAGAATAAAAATATCTCGATCGAATTCGCCTTTTTATTTTCAATAACCCATCGTTCCTCAACCCTGTCTTCCGGTTCATTGGCACGTCCTCCTTCATTTTTTCTGGGTCATTTCTTATGCAACTGCAAAAAAAGCAAAACCTTCTGCACAGCCCATGCCTCTTTGTCGTCTTTGCAAATTCGGTTCTCTTCCGAAACAACAAGCTAAAAAAAAAACCTCCCGCATATGCACTGCAAATCTTCTCATCAAGTTGCTTCTGATCACAGCGATGCTTTATTTTTACTTCGCTTTCGCTTTCGCTTCGTTTCTTCTGATCATTCTGGATTGCGGATTTTTTCCTTTTGCTTTATATCGATCGACCGCCTGTTTTACCCCTTCGAAAAAGCAGCAGCAGCAGCAGGCCTCCGCTTCTTGGCAATATTGATGCACCATCTTCTCCTCTTCTTCTTCTTCTTCTTCTTCTTCTTCTTCGGCATGCGGTACGATCAGCTCGATAAAATGCTCGCACTGTTCACACCACCGCTAGCGAGCTATTTACTATCACTCCACCTTCTCTGCAGAGTCACCCCTCTTCGGCCATATGCCTGCTCCTCTTATTCTTCTTCGCCACACCGCACATTCAGCCCGTTTTCCCCTACAAACAACTGAACAATAAACCAGCATCTCCTCCGCAGTCATCTCGCCACACCGCACATTCAGCCCGTTTTCCCCTACAAACAACTGAACAATAAACCAGCATCTCCTCCGCAGTCATCATCACTCGCTCTTTTCACACCACCGCCGGCAAACCAGCCGACACCTCTTCACCTTTTCCCCAGCCACGCCGGCCATACCCCCACCAAAACAACAACCAGACCTCGACAGAAAATACACCCTTCCCTTTCCAACCAACATCCTCATATCACCGAGTGGGAACCCAAAGCATCCTCTCCCTATCGCACCTCGCCTTTTTTATATGGCGGAGTGGATCCTTACTACTTCTGGGTAATTTTCATTTAACCTTGCCCTAACAATGTTCCCAGTATGCGCAGGTGCTCCGTCGAGCTGTAAATAAATTGCGCTTCTGGTGGCCAGGGGGATGTCCTCCAACAGATCCGGAAGGGTATTCTCCAAAAAGTCCGAGTATAGCTGACTATTCAGCACTTGGGGCAAGATGAAGGGTCCTATCAACTGGTTGCCGATGATGCCAGCCCAGACATTGACTCTAAATCTTTGTTGGAAGGACCGACACCTTCTCCTATGTGGGTTCACATCTGACCAGGTGTGGGGGTTGTGGAAGTTTATGATGCCATCCCGGGTGAATTGCGATTCATCCGTCCACAGAATTCGGTCTAGAAACCTTCTGTTTTCGATGTCAGACTCGAACAGCCAAGTGCAAATTGCAATCGTCTTTCGGAATCTCCTTCCTGTAGTGCTTGGACCGGGATATGGTCGTATGGATGTAGTCCCTCTCGGTTCACAACGGTCCAAACTCTCCCTGAAGACAATCCTGACCTTCGTGCGACCTGCCTGATGCTTATTACAGGGCTGTTCCTGACGATGTTGAGGATTTGTTGGTCGGGGTCCGCTGATTCGGCCGATTTTCCTGATCGCGTTTCTGCTCTGGGAGCGGTTACACTTCCGGTTTCTTTTAACCTTCTGAAAGTCCTTGAAAATACCTTTCTTTTGGGTACATGCCGATTCGGGAATCTCCTTTGGTATTCTCGTACGGCCTTACTATCACTTCCTTCTACTAAACCGCACACGTAAATTATATCGGCATACTCTTCAACACTGAATTCTGCCATTTTATCTTAATTTTTTCTATTAAACACCCGGTTTTATCGCTTGCTTCTTCAACTGTGGTCAATGTCCTTTCAAACTTACCCATTTTTATACCATAATTCATAGGAGGTATTAGAAACGGAGCGTCAGGATACTTAAGAGTCAATACTGGATATAATAAACTAATAACGCTATTTAACCAGATTACATTTATTATTTTATTACTGTTTTGCTGAAATAATAAAAATGTATTACCTCTGTTTCCTAAACAAACATTTCCGAACTTGCTGTCATAAAAATTGTTTACTTAACGACTTTTTCCATTATGGTGCAATAAAGTAATTAGGTACCTGTGAGGATGTTTTAATTTTAGGACTTTTGCAACCCTTTTCTACCTGGGCATGTTGCACCTTTTTGGAAAGGTAATTAGATAGGAAACTTAAAAAAAATAAAAAGTAGGTATGTTAATAACATGAATTTCGGAGAAAAGTGGGGCGAAAGGTGAAAAATCGTGAAATAAAAGTTAATTTTTTCAACTTCCAGGGGGGATTGTGGCCAAGGGGTTGGGGATAGGGGAGTGGTGTAAATTTTTTTGGAAAGGGCTTCCAAATAATGATCATCATTATGAAATCAGTTTGGGGCCGCTGCGATGCGTAGAAAAAAAGATAAAAATACAAGAGCGGTTCCCATATAAGGCAAAATCCTGATTTACGAATCACCCTGTAACTGCCAAACGGTGCGAGATGCCCCGCCCCCCCCCCCCCCCCACCCATAAGATTTTTTGCTTGTCTCGGTCTGACCTTTCACCCCCTGCAGTATTGACCTCCCACCTCTGAACACCCTGTATAACGATATCTTTGGCACGTGGTCAACTTTTAATGCAATGCAAAATCATTGTATGGGAGGAATGTACAATGGCCCATAGAAAATCGCTCGAAGCGCTACATAAAACATTGCAGGATCTTCGGAAAAACACAAGTCTAGTGGGAGGAATTTTTTTGCTAAAAAACATCAAATGTAGGATATAAGAATGTACTTTGATTGTTGAATTATTTAGTATAAAAGATATTTATGTACACCGAAAGAATAAAAATAAATAAAAAATAAAATTTGTTAATGCACGTCTTCTATATTAGATATAGGAAAAACTTTACAGGTGTACCAAAAATAAACCCAGCAAAGTAGGTTAAGCACAGCTAGTAAAAATAATAAAAAAATATAAGGCAACATAAATATAACGGATAACTTTTACAGACATGGGCAGATATTAAATATAAGCTAATGAATAAATTAAGAAGAAATAAAATATATATTTGGAAAACTGGAGGAGGACCATACGCCAACAAAACATTTACCAACCTTGAAGATTTCCTAATTGCTTCAGCGGAACTGGAAGTAAGTGCGAAAGGCATAAAAGGTAAATCATATGATGCTAATCTCTGAGAACCAACAAGCCCAATTCTCTAAACAAGCATAAGCCAAATGCCATGTATGAGTACCACAAGTGCCCAAGAAGTTGAAAAGTCAATAAAGCAAGTGTTAAACTCCGATGACGAACAAAATATCGACGAATACATTGTAATAAAAATCCCTTTATCTGGTAGCTATTTTGGAAAAGAAAAATTGCAAAAAAAAACAGCCACACAAAAAAAAAATGATATGCAATGAAGGTCAAATTTACAAAGTAACATTAAAGTCTAAACAAGAGGTATATCTCCATATTTTCGAGGTCGCTGAATCCGAATCCGGTGTCAAGGTCATCTGAAGTTCAAGTGTCAATCTAGGAGAAATATGACAACTACATGTTTTGGTTCAAAAGTCTATCCAATGATAAATGTTGTACTGAAACGAATTTTTTTAAAACTATCGGGTTGGCTAATAAGTAATGAGCGTTTCAGTTCAGTAAGGTCGAGAACGTTCTGTTGCAGGGGGTATATAAAGAGCGAGTCGTGAGTATGCCGTCAGTAATGTTTCGGTTGTCATTGCGTAAAGAACCACGAAAAAAATGAGTGAAATGAAAACGCATATTCGGCACTGTTTATTATACGAGTACCAATCTGGGCATTCGGCTGCAGAAGCTGCACGTAATATATGCCAGAGGATAGCTGATGATGCAGTCTCCGAGGCGGTGGTTCCAAAAATTCCGCAAGGGTAACTATTCCTTGATCGATCAACCAAGGTCTGGGCGTCCGGTAGAAATAGATATAAATAAACTGAAGGCATTAATTGAAGAAGATCCTCGGAGCACTACACGCAATTTGGCTCTTAAGCTCGGATGCTGTCATGGCACGGTGGAAAAGTATCTGCACGGTTTGGGAAAGACGTACAAATATGGTGTTTGGGTACCCCACCAGTTGAACAAAGATCAACTGACTTACCGTGCAGATATCTGTGCATACCTTTTATCGTTCCGTCGCACATTTAGCTGGCTAGACCATCTCGTTACTGGAGACGAAAAGTGGGTTATCTATATCAACCACACACGCAAGCGCCAGTGGCTGGGCCGCAACGAAGTAGGTAAACCTACGCCAAAAAAAGATCCTCATACTCGGAAAGTGATGCTCTCGGTCTGGTGGGACATACATGGAGTAATATATTGGGAAATTCTTCCTACTAATACCACGATGACGGCAATAGTATACTGTAATCAACTTGAAAATCTAAAGCTTGAACTCCGTCGTAAACGTCCACAACATGACAAAATATTTTTCCTTCACGACAATGCCCGGCCGCACATCGCTAAGAGTACCCAACTAAAGCTACTGGAGCTCAACTGGGAAATAGTGCCACACCCTCCATATTCGCCGGACTTAGCCCCAACGGATTTCAGTTTATTCCGGTCTCTCAGTAATCATTTACAAGGAAAAAGCTTCGATGATGAACATCAGTTGCAACCAGTGACGGATTAACCCTTAATCAAATTAAGCAATTGCCTAGGGCATCACGTCTGGGGGGCACCAGAAGAAGCACACAAAAAATCCGTCCTTAGGGCATCACGTCTCACTCTCACGTCACCAAAAACTACACCAAAAAAAGTTTCTAGGACTAATTTGAAAATTCGCGCGTTTTAAGTTGATATAAGGTTTGTTCGTTGGGTTGAAAACCTGTGGCACCCCAGGGCGGCCTGAGAACTGTCAAAAAACACGGGGCATCCCAGTGCTTTTCACTCCAGCGAACAGCTTATTAAAAAGGAGAACTGTCATCTGGCCTTTTACACAAAAATTATAAAATAAAACCACTACTTTTTCATAATGTTCACATCGAAATGATAAAATTAAGTTCTTGTGCCCGCAACAAGAGTTAATTCCACTTTAAATACCGTATCTGTTAACAATTAAACTGATAACCGTCATTAACCCTAAGTTTTTATCTGGGGTAAAACCAGGGTGCACCAGGGCGCCCCAGGTTTCTCAAAAAACACAAAACTGGCATTTGACGTTTAAAAACCAGTGCAGCTAGGGCGCACTGGTGCGCACTGGGGTCCTACAGGATTGCCAACGAACAGACCTATAGAGTCCGACCTAGAGTCATAACCCCACTCCCGCTTGCCCACTCGCTGCCCGCTAGTGCATTCGGCAATTCGAATGCACCGGAATTGCGATCAGCCAATCACAAAAAAATCACAAATTGCTCAGCGGAACGTTCTTTTTCAAAATTAAAAATATTAAAAAATGAAAAAAAGACAAAGATGATACAAGAAAGGCTCGATAATTTATCGATATTATACATAGAGTCCGATATGTTAAAAACGTTAGGCGTTAATACTATCTTGCGTGAATTCAATGCCCGAAAAAGCCGCAAGGCGTATTTCAATAAATAAATAAATTATGCTTTGGTTTTTATTGTTGTCGCACCTACTCCACTTCTAAGGTACGTTACTTCTCATCATCTTATTTTACAAAAAACTAATGTTTTTAGGCGGTAAAGGTTTAAAGACCGATTCTAGTTGACATACGGATAGGGGGGCCCACAGACGTGGATTGCTTAGGGCATCAAGTAGTCTTAATCCGTCACTGGTTGCAACAATACATAGACGAATTCTTCAAAGCAAAACCGGCGAAGTTTTACAGGGATGCCATCCACTCTTTGCCGAATCGTTGGCGGATGGTAGTAGATAACGACGGTGATTATATTGTTAACGATTAATAGTAAATTATTAAATAAATAAATACAAACATAAAGTCATGTATGTCGCTCATTATTTATTAGCCAATCCGATACTATTACTATTTTTACCTCCGGATATCTAGTATCTTGCTGCATTCATTGTTTTTATTATATGTATTCTTTTCCGCTTCACTCCTCTCTTATCACATTCTCACAACCTAAAGCCCCCTGCGGCACTTTGCTACATATGTTCGAAATATATTCTTGCAAGTAACCGAAGAAAAATAACAGAAACAATTAAAAATATGTAAAAAAATGCTTTGGTTTTGATGTTTCCAATATAAATAAAAAATGGACTTCATGATGATGACGACATATATTTCCGAGAATATATCTGAAAATTTGAAGTTTATAAAACCTGCGAAATGAAACGAACAATTTTACGAAGAAGACTGCGACATCTGCATGACAGACGTAACAGGAATTAATAGAAAAAATATTGAAAGCCTCCAATATCCTTTGATTTTAACGTTAATAAAATCAGTAGATATAAATAATGCCATTGACGATGTTATTGCCAGTTCGATACCTTTCATGGAAAGTATGTCAATCAATGAAAATTTAAATATTGATGAAAGTGAAGAAGAATAAGGCAGCGATGAAGATGAAGAAGTTTGAAATAATGAAACTGAGAGTTCAGTAAGTTATGTTACCAGGAATAATGAAAAGACTCCGAAAACCATCAATCAAGCGCAATTAAATGATCTTGTGGGAAACTTAGGTTTATTGAAAGATAAAGCAGAGTATTTAGCTTCATATATGAAACAAAATAATAGGTTTTCGCAGTGTAAAAAAGTATCACGTTACCGAAACAGTGAAGAAGACTTCAGAAAATATTTTGCGAAGAACCTTCATTAGTGTATTGTAATAATGTGGAAGGATTAATGAATGATTTGAAGCCAGGAATCTACAAGGACGATGAATGGAGATTATTCGTAGACTCCTCTAAACAAAAAACACGAATGTGTATGCTTCAGTCCCCAATGCACATTCAACTGCACTAAAGGAAGAGTATGACACGATGAATTTTGTATTAGTATCCGTAAAATATCATGAACATATTGATTGGTTAATATTCTCAAAATTTTAACTATTATATGTTTAAGGACTACAATCTGGAAATACAAATTATCCTTGTTTTTTATGTTGTTACGGTCTAATTTTGAGATGATTCAGCGGATCCTGGAAGAGAAGATTTGATTTAAATATGTGTTGTTGTTGTGTTGGTGTTGGTTGGAAAGGGGATACTTACCGGTTACTGTCGTAACGTCCTTAGGTGTTTCTTTGGTCGATAAGTTTGATTCTGCAAAATATTTGGGTTAATTTCAGGGATTCTATTCATCTGGTAACATTGTCATACTTGCACACTGGTGCTTGACCGTTCTGGATCTCCATCTTATCCGGCCACTTTGGACAAGGCTCACACTTCGCAATGGCATTTCACACCATCGCACACACGCAAAAGTATACACGGCAACACTGGACATCACCAATTATCAATCAGGCACACGCTCATATACACATAACCACACACCATCACACACACGCAAAAGTCTACACGGCAACACTGGACATTACCAATTATCAATCAGGCACACGCTCATATACACATAACCACACACACACACACACACACACACACACACACACACACACACACACACACACACACACACACACACACACACACACACACACACACACACACACACACACACACACACACACAAAGTATACACACAAAAGTATACACGGCAACACTGGACATCACCAATTATAGCCAATTATAGTCTCGACTCACCTTCCGCTTTGCCCCGATGATAATACCGCTCCTTGTTTCACCACTCACACTCCGGGATTATCGCAGCACTTAGTTTTAAGGAATTGGTATTTGGGCGTATTCTCCAATTTTATTATTTACTAAATTTTTTTTATTATCTTTAGTAAGCTTTTAGCTAGTTCCAAGAAGTAGATTTTCCCGTAAATTAGTAATTCTAGCTAGTAAGCACGATTTAAGCTTCTTTTGAAATTATTCTTATTAAATTGTAAATTGAAATTGATTAGAATTCTATTGTAAATACGTTTTCCTAGTAGGAAAGTACCATTAGAAGAATTAAATAGGTCGTTTGCGCTTTGTCTGCTGAAGATAATATCAAAGTCATCTCCAAGTTGAAAAAGGGCTTTAGTAAGCACAAATTCCACTCCCCTGCCCATCAAAAAAAAAAAAAAGGAATCTAAACAGAAAGATATAATTCAAGTTGAAAAATAATAATCAATATGATTAAAAGAGAATTTTACAAAAGAAAAGTTAGAACAAAAAGAAAATTTTAATTTAAAAGGACTTAACTTCGAAATTAAGATTACTTTCCATTCGGAGCTTTCGACCAAATTGCCTAATGTCCCAATGTCAGGTTGTCCACATGTTTTCGAAATTCCGGTGGAGGTGGGCAGCTGGCCGGCGGAAGATCGAGCCATGCGGTGATCCCTCACTCAGTTTGTGACCGGCGAAAGTTCAAGTGGCCCTGACGGACAGGGAAAGTGAAGTTAAATTTTTTTGAATAGGTCGTACAAAGTAAGCTCGGGAAAGTGTTAAAAAAAAAAGTAGAGAAAAAAAAGTAAAGAAATTTTAAGAAAAAAAAGTAAGCCGAAGAAATAAAGGAATAAAAGGAAAAGAGGATGTATCAAAAGGAAGTGGGAGTTTATCGGCGGGGGAGGATCTAGGAAAAGTAAGTCTTTTCTTTTTGTTTTGAAAGGCTGTTAATATTATTTTAATATTACCACCTATATATATTTATAATTGATTTGTTCGCTTCGGTTTTGGTGGCGGAGTTCTTTTCTTTTTTTTTCTTTTTTTGCGGCGGACATAGGCGCGATCGGCCCTAACCGTAATAGTAACCTAAGTAGAACGAACTGCTGTTCTTGAGTTGTACCTTGCTTTTCTTGAATTGTATATTGCTTTTTGCGAGTTGTACATTGCTTTACGTCCAAATAAATTGTTTATAATGTGTTAAAAAAAAAAAATTGTGATAATTTTATAATCACCGGTTTCGTGATTTCACCAAAAGAAAAAAATCACGTGGCGCCCTTTTTATGTTGTTTTAGAAGGAAATTGTACCCCGCCCTTCCTCCCTGAGTTAGCGGCAAGCACGTATCTGTGGAATACGTAGCAAAATTTTGGCGCCCAACGTGGGGCCATTAAAATGTTCGAAACGTGTACTATTTTGGGTTTTTAATTTCATGGGCAAGGCAAAATAACTTTTTTTTCAGCTCGCGGTTGTGTAAGGTTCGAAAAAAAAGAAGAAAAAAAGAAGAAAAAAAGAAGAAGAAAAAAGAAAACAGTTAAAGCAAGTGTGGTAGAACGGTAAATTTGTTGCATGCGTTATTTTGGAGTGTAGCAATAAGTAGTGTAAAGTACGGTTATATCGAAGCACCGTTAACGATCTGTGCAGAAGTTCAGTTATAGCTTCAATATATTTTTGGTCTTGCTTTTTTGGTGATCGTTTTGATGCATGAGCTTCTGCGCTTCCAAATTGTAATATCGTACAATACGATTAATTAAAAAAAAAAAAATAATAATAATAATAATAATAATAAATATACATATATAAATTTTCTTTTCATGGGATCGGCAATTTTGTTTTTAAATTAGCTTGGGAAGATAATATCCTTTTTTTTTACAGGTAGTTTGGGTTTTTCTTTTTTTTTGCAACGGTATGTACAAATAGGCGGAGCTTGAATTCTGGATTCCCGTCTTCGTTTTGGAATAGGGATTGATTGGGAGAGTGCCATTTTTTTTCCCGGACTGTGGATAAAAAGAAAAAAAAATTGTTTCCTCAAACTGGGTTGAATATTGTTTAGAAAAAAATTCTTGAATTTTGTTTAGAAAAAAAAAAAATCAAATTGGGTTCAATTTTGGTTAGGAAAAAAAAACTTTGGATTTTGTTTAGCGCAAAAGAAAACTTGGAATTCTGAAAGTTTTGTGGAAGGAGTCAAGGTTTAGCTCGGTATCAGCCTGAATTTGATCTATTGATTTTTCCTTTTGAGAGATTTTGCTGGATTTTGGCTTTTCTATTTGTATATTCGGCTTATTATTGCTTTGTATTTCCGAAAATGGAGATCAATCGTCTTAATCAGGATGAGCTTACGTATGACCTCACTATTAGAGATCTTCCAGTTGGTAAAGTTGACGAGATGCGAGTTAGTTTGAGAGCTGCTTTTAAAGCCGAGAAAGAAGGTCGACAACTTGTAGTTGAGCCGTATCCTTTCACGACCGAAGAGGACCTGGAGGCGCTGAAAGGAAAATTAGAAGAGATTAATTCGTTGACAGAAGCTTTCGTTGGTGATTCTGATTCTTCCGATTTCCGAAAGATAGTCACGAAAATAGAGTGGTCCTTTAGTAGGCTTGGACGGATTAAACCAATGGAAGAAAGGGAGAAAAAGGAAAAATCGCGAATTCGAGCTGAGCTTATAATAGCTTTGTCAGGCATAAAGTCCAAAGCTGCGGGTGAGCCGGAAGAAAGCGATTCTTCAGAAAATGCTGATGATACTACATTGCACACGTCATTTGTTAGTGTTCTGAATTCCAATGCGCGCATAAATATACACAAGTGGGATGTGAAGTTTAGTGGGGAAAGTGGTCAATCGCTAAACTCTTTTCTTGATAGGGTACAGGAATTAGCTGAAGCCCGAGGCGTAAGTAATCAGCAATTGTACAAGTCTGCTCTAGACCTTTTTAAAGGTCGAGCTCTCCTTTGGTATCGTGCGAATAAATCAAAAGCCATCAAAAGCAGTCATTGGCGGAGAGGGTTGGAGGATCCTTGAAGGTACGAAATTGAAGCTTAGAGCTTCGACTGCGCGTAAGGTTACTGTTGCAGATGGTGGAGTAGTAGATATTCTCGGTGAAGTTAGTGTACCTGTCGAACTTAATGGTAAAATTAAAATTGTCGACGTGTTGATTATTCCAAAATTTCCACACAGTATTATTCTCGGGATAGATTTTTGGCGCACGATGTGTATTCAAGCGGATTTTGCTGACAATTCCTGGCAGTTCTCGGGTTTGGAGACCAATTATGTCGTTAATGCTTTACAATCCCAATCCAAGCTCTCGAATGAGGAGAAAAAGGTTTTAAATGAGATTGTGGATAAAGCTAAGAGTAAAATGGGAGAGGGCTTAGGCCGTACGAATAAAGTGGAGCATGTCATACAGACAAATTCTCCACCGATCAAGCAGAGGTACTATCCTGTTTCGCCAGCCATACGGGAGATAATAAATGAAGAGCTGGACCATATGTTAAAGTTGGGAGTTGTGGAACCAAGCAACAGTGCGTGGTCTTCACCAATAGTTATGGTACGGAAGAAAGCTGGAAAATATCGTTTCTGTGTTGACTTCAGAAAGTTAAATAAGGTAACTGAGAAAGATGCGTATCCCTTACCTTATGTGTCAGCCACACTTGACAGACTCAGAGATGCCAAATACATGTCATCTTTGGACATAAAGTCGGCCTTGTGGCAAGTGCCACTCGAAGAAAAATCGAAGCAATACACTGCCTTCACGGTTCCCGGAAGAGGGCTTTTCCAATTCTGTCGAATGCCTTTCGGATTAAGCAATTCTCCAGCGACGTGGCAGCGCCTTATAGATAATGTATTATCTGGCAATCTCGAAGAGAACGTCTTTGTATATCTGGATGACATTATAATAGTCACTCAAAGTTTTGAAGAACATAAGCGAGTTTTAAAAGAGGTCCTAGATCGTCTGTATCAAGCCGGACTGGTCATAAATTTTGAAAAGTGTGAGTTTTGCCGTCCGGAACTCAAATATTTAGGGTATATAGTGGGAGAGCAAGGATTGCAAGTCGATCCTGAAAAAGTTAATTGCATTTTGGAGATCCAAAGCCCTAAAAATGTTTCAGAAGTCCGGAGATTTATAGGCATAGTCGCCTGGTACAGAAGATTTATGCCGAATTTTTCGACTGTAATCGCTCCCATAACTGCACTTCTGAAAAAGAATAATAAGTTCGTTTGGTCTGACAAGTGTGAGGAAGCTTTTCAACTTGTTAAAAATAGTCTCGTTAGTGCACCCATCTTAACATGTCCGGATTTTAAATATCCCTTCATTATACATACAGATGCTTCCGGTTACGGAGTAGGTGCCGTTTTGACTCAGAAGATAGGTGATGATGAGAGAGTGATTGCATATTTGAGCCGGTCATTAAATCGCTGCGAGCGCAATTACTCTACAACGGAGCGGGAATGCCTGGCAGTGCTGTGGGCAGTTGAAAAACTGAGACCTTACATCGAAGGTAGCCACTTTACAGTCGTCACAGATCACGCTTCTTTGAAATGGCTCCATAATTTAAAAGATCCGGTGGGTAGACTGGCAAGGTGGGCTATGCGCCTTCAGCAGCACGATTTTGAAATAATTCATAGAAAAGGAAAAGAACACTTGCTGCCAGATTGGCTTTCTCGTTCTGTCCCAGTTGTTGATTGTGTTCAGGTGGGTAAAGACATTGAAGATAAGTGGTATGAGAGGACCGTGGAGAATGTACAGCGTTGGCCTGCGAAATTTTCTGATTGGAGATACGAAGAAGGAGTACTATTCAAATACGTAAAGAGTAAATATCCAGAGTTAGCTCTATAAAGCGATACGTGGAAGCAAGTTGTGCCGAAGTGTAGAAGGAAAGAAATCCTGTATAAAGCACACGACTTACCTACCTCTGGTCGTGGTGGAGTTTTTAAAACTTATAACCGCTTGGCGCAACGATTTTACTGGCCGAAAATGAAATCCGATGTGGCTGCGTATGTAAAACGATGCAAAATTTGCCAAGCTACTAAACCTGAGCTAAAGAAACCCGCAGGTCGCATGGCTAGTCGTACTGTTGCAAATTTCCCATGGGAATCAATATGTATGGACTTAATTGGTCCTTTGCCACGATCAAATCGGGGTTTTAAGTACATTCTTACGGTGTCGGACTTGCTTAGTAAATTGCCACTGTTCTTCGCTTTACGATCGGCTAGTACTAAATCCATTTGCCAGAATCTCGAAGATAACATTTTTCTTTTGTTTGGCGTCCCAAAGACTCTAGTGTGCGATAACGGTCCACAATTTAGAAGCAAAGAATTTCAAAAGCTGTGTGAGGGCTATGGCTGTAAAATAAGATACACGGCATTTTATCATCCCCAAGCAAACCCAGCCGAGAGGACTAATCAGGTAGTAAAAACTATGCTTCGAGCTTACGTAGCGGACAACCATCGTTCATGGGATTCATATTTGGCCAAAGTTGCCTGTGCGATCCGTACCTCAGTACACGAAGTATTAAAGCTTACACCATTTTTCGTAAATTTCGGTAGGGAGATGGTAACACACGGGGAATCATACGACCTAACTGGTAGGAATAAAGATCTGAATTTTTCTACTCGAGCAAAAGCTTTGGCGGAAGTAAGAAAAGACATTAGATATAGAGCGATTGTTAAAAGCTTCTCAGGCTTCCAAACATTCTTACAACTTGCGTAGAAGGGATCAGAAATTTTTCGTAAACGACGAAGTCATGCGAAGGAACTTTGTTTTGTCAGAAGCTTCAAAATATTTTAATGCTAAATTAGCACCGAAATATATAGGCCCGTTTCGCATTGCTAAAGTGGTCTCACCATGGACTTATGAATTAATTAATGGTGCTGGGAAAAACGTAGGGGTTTGGCACGCTAAAGATCTCAAACTGTATCATCCGAGAGAGCTTGAGGGGGATGAATAGACGAGTTGTTTTTTTTTGGTGGCCCTAACAAGGCATCCAACCAGCTTCTCTGGGTATCGATAGGTTGTCGGGAAAGCCGCCTATGACGAGTGTTATGCGGTTGACATACCTCTTGTGCTTTATTTTTGCAATTTTCCGCCTTATGTATTTCAACCCCATATTGGTAACCCGCTTCACGGGAATTCCAAAGTAAATGCAATTATGTAGTTCGTTTTCTCTGCCTAGTCTGATTTTTTTGTGGTGTCGATGATCTGGTGGCCTTGCACGCCAGCTAGTTAAACAGTTGGAATTGCCAACGACAGGGGCCAGCAAGGAGGTTTCCTTAAGTTCTTTATTTTTTTTTATATACACAAATTTCTTTATCATCTCCATCTCTGGCCCTAGGTCCGGCAACACCTTTCTTCGATGGGGTCAGAGATGCGGGCGAGTGTCAGTAGATGCTAGCTCCATTCGCACGGTGGATCGCCGAGATGATTTTTTTTTTAGTGCACTTCCTACATATATAGGGATAAAATACGACTCCCCAGTTTAGGGGAAAAATGTCCTCTGCAGGAGGTATTTCGATAGTTTAGTAGTCACTAAGTGAGGGTAGAATTTAACCTTTTTTTTGGATTATTGTGGGATCCTAGCCCTGGCGAACTTTGGAATTTTAAGATTCAAGAATTAAGCTAGAAAAGTGGTAGTGAATTGGTGAAATGTTGTTGAATTGAATAGATCACGCTTTTGGAGAGAAAAGTTTGCTAGGACCCTGGCTTTACGGTATTAGGATTTTGTGAGATTTCGGGGAAATCTCCCGGAAGAAGGGGAGGGAATGTTACGGGCTAATTTTGAGATGATTCAGCGGATCCTGGAAGAGAAGATTTGATTTAAATATGTGTTGTTGTTGTGTTGGTGTTGGTTGGAAAGGGGATACTTACCGGTTACTGTCGTAACGTCCTTAGGTGTTTCTTTGGTCGATAAGTTTGATTCTGCAAAATATTTGGGTTAATTTCAGGGATTCTATTCATCTGGTAACATTGTCATACTTGCACACTGGTGCTTGACCGTTCTGGATCTCCATCTTATCCGGCCACTTTGGACAAGGCTCACACTTCGCAATGGCATTTCACACCATCGCACACACGCAAAAGTATACACGGCAACACTGGACATCACCAATTATCAATCAGGCACACGCTCATATACACATAACCACACACCATCACACACACGCAAAAGTATACACGGCAACACTGGACATCACCAATTATCAATCAGGCACACGCTCATATACACATAACCACACACACACACACACACACACACACACACACACACACACACACACACACACACACACACACACACACACACACACACACACACACACACACACACACACACACACACACACACACACACAAAGTATACACGGCAACACTGGTGTTCGATGAACTGAAAATAAAAAGAAAAAAAATTGAATCTGAAAATATTTAGCGTATTTTATTTATATACCTCGTACCTGGGTTGGCACAGGTACATCCTCCCAACTCTGCAAGAAAAAGGATAATTAATAAATCAGCTCCTTAAACAAAAGGGAAGTTGTTGCGGCCAAGTAAACAAATTTCTTGGCCATTACAACAACAATTACATGGGAAAAGAGGAAGTGTAACTAGTTACACGAACTTCATGTTCCCATGTAATTTAATCACATAAAGACATAGAACACAACACAAAGATTACAATAGAAGCACCATACCGGTGTTTGCAGCCCACACAGGTGAAAAATTACGAGAGTTTTCCCACCTGTGACAGGTCGTAAACACTCGTCGCCGGTGCACAAAAATACCCGATTTTTACGTGTAAAACACTTTTTTAATAATACACAATGCACAATAAACACATTTTAAAGGTACTTACCCAATAATTTCACTGTAAACCACTTGCACTACGAAAAATAAGGCACTCCGCGCACTCGAACTTGAAAACCGCGGAACTCGCGCAACTTCATGTCTCGATGACAGAAGTCAGCTGTACCTGGGGCAATCGCGACTGGCGAATTTAATGGTATTACCAGAATCGCGGCGAATTGCCCAGGTAATTAAATATTCGATTTTTTTAAGAAATTTAATTTCCCAATGAGAGGGAAAGAGAGGGAAGGCGCGAAAGAGACCACTAAAGATGTTTTTAATGGCGACGGAAACGATGCGAATTGGGAGAGATGGCGTCCCTCCGCCATTTTTATGGTCGTAGAAACATTTAATCATTTCTCTAAATCAATAAAACTATTTTCCGACATATGATCATCGCAAGGTAGATAATTTAATTCTACAACAAGCGAGACCAAAAATGCCAGGATTTAGAGAATAGCAACAAAGAAAATTCAATTATGGACATTACCCAAAATTCTTAGGATTGAAATTTGAGGGGAAATTGAGGGGAAATTGAGGGTATATAAGCCCAAGCTTCACGGATGTTCGTCCTGGTTTTTCTCCAATTGGCAGGAAGGCAACATATTCCAAAAAAGGTTAGTTTGCCATCAAATGCAATTCTGAAAAATCGGCTTAGCTTAGCTGACAGCACACATTAGGGACTTAGAATTTTTTTGCTCCACGACTTGAAATATTTTTGATAGCCGGACTTAGAAATATTTTTTCGTCCGTGACTTAGAATATTTCGGACAGTCTGGACTTAGAATATTTTTCGGTACCGCGATATTTTTTTGGACTTAGAATAATTTCGATTTGCGACTTAGATTTTTTTTAGACTTTAATTTTTTTTTTTTACTGAATTTAATATTTTTTTTGTGAATTGCATTTAAATTTTTATTTTTTTTTGTTTTATATAGGAATATTTGGATTTTTGTATTTTTGAATTTTGAATATGGAATTTATACATATATTTTTTTTGAATTGATTAGAATTAAGTAATAATTGAACAAATATTGACTAGTTTATAGTATTTAAGTTTATACTAAAATTTATTGATTCAATAAAATTGAATGATAACTTACATTCAATCTTTCATTTACCGCTACACAACCCACCAATTGGCGATCGAGGAATTCACAATCAATTTGCGAATTTTTCGACCCTTCATTTTGCTTTGGAATATTTGATGAATCCGTATGGGCTCGCGGCATCATTAAATATTATCAAATAATATTTATTTCATTCATTAACCCTTTCAGACACAATGTCCAATATATTGGACAAAAGTTGTCACTGATTTTAAAGCTATTTAACGTAGACACCAATATTAAATCTGCAATGGTTGGCAACTCTCTTAATAAAGTAGCTTTTAAACTTTACAAAAATAAGTTTTGTACCGAACTCTGACCATTTCACATGGTTCAGTGCCTTTTTTGTGAAATTATATTGTGCGGCAGTAAACAAGTGGTCCTTAGTGCTCATATAAAGGTTGTTTTTTTTTTTTAAGATCGAGTTTTAACAAAAATCGGTAAGTACTCTTTAACTATTTTTTAAACAATTTATGCAGAAAAGTGTAAAAAAATACGTTTTGATTGGCCGCCACGCGCAAAAAAAAGGCATGTCCCATATATGGGACATCACCTGGTGGCCAGGTGAGGCATCCTACCTTAATTGTTTTTGCATATTCGTGTTTATTAGTGTCATATTTGTGTATAAGCAAATATTCAGATTTTTATCTCAAACGCCTGATTTTTGTGTCTGAAAGGGTTAAACATTTGTTGGTGGTTCCATCCAGGAATGTAAGCTCATTCAATTTGAATTTGAACAAAATTGCTTTTTTCATTATTTGAGTTTGAGTCAATATTTGTTGAATAAAAACTTATATAATCAATCATGGCAGAATTAAAACAATTGCTTGCCACTGAAAGAGTTTTAAGGTTTAAGGTGGAAAAGCTCATCGAAAACGGAAAAAAAACCACCATAGCCAAACGCACACAAGGATTTTATGAAACTAAAATAGCCGACTTAAAACAGTTATGGAGCGAGTACAGTAAAGCTGATCATACTGTTAACGTATTGTTGCTGGGAGATCCTAATCAAGCAGACCATGAATATCTCGCAGCGGAATATTTCAGTACATTGGAATCGAAATATACGGAATACATGAGCGAGTTATTGGAAGGATTACGAAAGTATACGACGAGCACAGCTCCATCAACTCCAAATATTCCTCAAGCAGTTATAAGGCATGAAGATTCTTTACTGCCAAAAATTACTTTACCGAAATACAACGGTAACTACGATACGTGGAGATCATTTCGCGATCTCTTCACTTCTCTCGTACACGATAATTCTAGATTAACTCCGGTACAGAAGCTACATCACTTAAAGTCTTGCTTAATTGGAGAAGCTGAGCAGCTACTGCGACATACGCCAATCACAAATGATGATTACTTGCCAGCGTGGAGAAAATTAAAGGAAAGATACGAGAATAAACGCATTCTCGTGAATCATCAACTAAAGTCCCTAACAACGCAACCGAAACAAACCAGCGAAACAGCTAATGGAATCAAATTACTGTTGGACACAACAGATGAATGTCTACAACAATTAAAAAGCCTCGACGTAGACACATCAACTTGGAATGTTCTACTTATTTATTTAATTGTACAAAAGCTTCCCTTCTATACTTTGAAACTATGGGAAGAGGAACAAGGAGCTTCACAAGAGCTACCAACATATAAATCATTTAACACGTTTCTAAAAACACGGGTTAAAATTTTAGAATCGATTTCAGATACAGTAATACCGAAGCGTGTCCAACCAGTAAGAGAAACAACAAAATCTCATCATATTATTAAGGCAAACAAATGCCCGGCATGCAACGGCGCACATTTCGTGCAACAATGTCCGAAATATCAAGCCATGGACATCAATCGTAGGCGGAAAATTATTAAATCGGCCGGTCGTTGCATAAACTGTCTGTCCAACAAACATACGGACAATAACTGCACAAGCAGGTACCGATGCCTAAAGTGCAACGCAAGGCATCACACTTCACTTCACGAACATGTGAAGTCAGAGCAGACAGTGCCTGGACCTACTATCAATGTGAAGAGTCCTGAGCACTCCACGCAAACTAATTTAATGTCGGAACGCAGAGCTTCCTCCAACAACAAAAGTTCAAATCCTACAGGATATAATGCAACTAATTCTCGACGGCTACAAACGGCTCAAGATACCGACGAGGTAGATAAAACTCAAAGTTTTATAGCCAGGGAAACTCATGAAGCATTACTCGCAACAGCTTTAGTTACGGCACAAGATCCACACGGACAGCCTCAGGTTCTGCGATGTCTTGTAGACACCGGGTCACAATCATCGTTTATAACTCTAGCTGCTTGTCAGAGATTAAGTGCGACACGTACTGCGACTTGCACAAGTGTCACAGGCTTAAACACAAGCCCAGCAGGCGTGTCTTACGAAAAAACCACCTTAATGTTACGATCGCACGGATCAGATCCAATCAGCATTTCAGAAGATTTTCTAATCATGAAGAAAATTACAGACAGGCTACCAACAAAAACAGTTTCTAAAAAGGACTGTCAGCACATAACGAATTTACCTCTTGCTGATCCTACATATTGGAAACCAGGAAGGATTGATGCTCTATTAGGAGCACGAGTGTACTCTCAAATACTTAAAGAAGGCATCGTAAAAGGATCTGAAACAGCTCCTACAGCTATAAATACCAAATTTGGTTGGATCCTGTTGGGACCAATGGGAGAAGCATCAACTGATGAGGTAGCAAGCTTCATAAGCATTAATGAGGACAGTCTCAGCACACAATTAAAAAAATTTTGGGAATACGAAGAGATTCCAGAAACTCGAATTTTATCTAAGGAAGATAAAGAGTGTGAACAAATTTATACAAACACTTGTTGTCGTTTACCCTCCGGACGGTATCAAGTCAAGCTGCCGTTTAAAGACAATGAACTGCCAGAGCTTGGAGAATCAAGACAACAAGCGCTGAAAAGATTTTCCAACTTACAGGCAAAATTTTCTAGACAACCAGATCTAGAACAAGGTTATAAGCAATGCCTAGATGAATATATAGAGCTCGGGCATATGACCGAAGTAGCTCCTCCAAAACCAAAGGAGCCTCACTATTACATTCCACACCACTGTGTATTGAAGGAAAGCACCACAACCAAATTACGGGTAGTGTTTGATGCGTCAGCTAGAACAACAAATGGTTCATCATTAAATGATTATTTATTAAAAGGACCAACAATACAACCAAAACTTGCTACAATTTTATTAAACTGGCGGAAACATCGATTCGCCATGAACGCAGACATCGAAAAAATGTATCGGATGATTGAAGTCCATCCAGAGCATCGCACATTCCAGCGCATAATTTGGCAGCATCCAAAAACTCTAGAAATTCAAGAATATCAATTAAATACAGTGACTTTTGGTACATCTGCAGCTCCTTACCTGGCAATTCGTACTCTTCAGCAACTCGCTATGGATGAGAGACATAATTGGCCATTAGCATCAGCAGTAACATTTACTGATTTTTATGTTGACGACTTGTTAACAGGCGCAGATAACATCGAGGATGCAGCTAAATTACAGCATGAATTAATAAATATGCTTAAGGTTGGAGGATTTAATTTGAGAAAATGGGCCAGTAATTCCCACGAACTTTTAGACCACTTACCAAAAGAACATCGAGAATTGAAGGGCACGTTATCAATTGCTGAAGATGAGACAGTAAAAACTCTAGGAATTCGCTGGCATCCTTCATCGGATCATTTTACGTATGTGATTCGGTTTGATCGAATATATCCATCCACGACTAAGCGAACCATTCTCTCCCAAGTTGCATCACTATATGATCCTTTGGGATGGCTGGCCCCGGTCATCATCATTGCAAAAATATTAATCCAGACATTGTGGATTTTAGGCGGAGATTGGGATAAGCCAGTGTCCAGGGACATTGAAGATCGCTGGGAGAAATTCAAGAACGATCTACCTAATTTGCAGCAGTTGAAAATTCCACGATGGATTTCATACGCCGACAACACTACCGTGCAATTGCATGGCTTCTGCGATGCTTCTGAAAGAGCATTCGCCGCTGTGGTGTACCTACGAGTAGAAGATGAAAAAGGAAACGTAATAACAAATCTACTCACTGCCAAATCTAAGGTAGCTCCAATTAAGCCAACAACAATTCCACGACTGGATTGAACGGTGCTGTTCTTCTAACAAGGCTTCTCAAAACTACAATAGAAGACATGCGCTTCTCAAATGTCTCAGTCTTTGCTTGGACAGACTCCACCATTACTTTGCAGTGGATAAAAGAGCACCCATCTCGCTGGAAAACTTATGTAGCCAATCGTGTCGTCGAAATTCAAGAAATCATTAAATCTGATCAGTGGCGACACGTACCTACAAAACAAAATCCAGCAGATTTGGCAACAAGGGGAACGACATCGGCAGCTCTAGTAGATAACTCGTTATGGTGGCATGGACCAAATTGGCTCAAGCAAGGAGAAATACAATGGCCTAAACTAACAGAAAATATCGGTCAAACAAATTTGGAAGCTAAGAAGTCAATCATCAATAATTTTCTCACCCATGCTACTGATAACCTATTATTAAAATATTCCTCATACACATATTTAAAACGTATCGTAGCACGGATTCAGCGCTGGTTACCTAAAAAGGACAATAATTGCAAAATACTAGGGGACCAACGGGTACAATATTTAACTGCGGAAGAATTGCATCATGCGGAATGCACAATTTTAAAGATTGTGCAACAAATGGAGTTTCCAGATGAATATGCTGACCTTAGTGCTGACAAACAAATCAGAAAGGGAAGCAAGCTGTTAACCTTAAATCCATTTATGGACAAAAATGGACTAATTAGAGTGGGTGGAAGATTGGATCATGCCTCAATTCCATACAACAGAAGGCATCCAATAATTCTACCCCGAAATCATCATATTACAACACTCATCATTAATAAAATACATTTAGAAACGCTTCATGGAGGACCTACGCTAGTTTTGAATTCCAGTCGCAATAAATTCTGGATATTAGATGGAAGAAGAAGCATCACCACACAAATACACAAATGCGTGATTTGTGCTAGGCAACGAAACGCAACTGTGAATCAATTAATGGGAAATTTGCCAGCAGCTAGAGTAAATGTTTCCAAACCGTTTTCCAGAGTTGGTATTGATTATGCCGGACCCGTCATAATCAAAACATCAAAGTTAAGAAATGCTAAATTACACAAGGCTTATCTGTGCATATTTGTATGTATGGCTACTAAGGCTGTGCACATTGAATTAGCTTCTGATCTCACATCAGAGGCGTTTGTTGCTGCTCTAAAACGATTTATCGCCCGACGAGGATTATGCACGGATATATATTCAGATTGTGGCACCAATTTTATTGGTGGAAAGACCATAATAGACAAAGAGCTAAGACAAACCATTAAAGAAGCAGAACCACAAGCAGCGCAATGTCTGGCAGCTAAGGGTATTACTTGGCATTTTAATCCTCCTTCAGCTCCACACTTTGGAGGAATCTGGGAGGCTGGTGTAAAGGCAATTAAATATCATTTAAAAAGGACACTGGGACAATCAAGTTGTACCTTTGAGGAGTACGCAACAGTTTTGGCACAAATCGAGTCTTGCCTCAATTCTCGACCTCTATGTCAAACAAGAGACCACCCAAATGATGATTTCGTACTCACTCCGGGACATTTTCTAATTGGCCAGCCCATGGATGCATTGCCTGAGCCTGAAACTAACTCAAAAATAACCCTTTCAAATCGATGGAAATATTGCCAGCTGCTAACAAAACAATTCTGAGACAAATGGTCGAAGGAATACTTGAATCAACTGCAACATCGGCCAAAATGGTGCACAAAAAAGGATAACGTGAAAGTTGGAGATATAGTTCTTGTAAAACAAGAAAATCTAGCACCAACATATTGGCCATTGGGAAAAATAGAAGAAGTATTTCCTGGTACAGACGGCCTTGTCCGAGTAGTTCAAGTACGCACAAAACACGGAGTCTATCAACGACCGACAGCTAAACTCTGCTTATTACCTGTTCAGGAGGCAGAAACAAAAACTTAAAATCAAGGATTAAATCGTGTCGTCATGTTTTTTTTTTTTTGTCGTTCTGTTAATCCGTGTTAACTTGTGCCGTCCTCTTTCACAAAGGCACAATAATCATTAGCCCTTTTCAGATGAACTACGAATACGATGAAGATATTCTCGACATCACGGAGGAAATTTATTTCTCGTCGCCTGGAAGTCCTCCGCTGATCGACTTGTTTGTGGAGCCTGGTTGCGACGTGCTCACGGGACTTCCAATTCGACCCTCTGCATGGCAACTACCAGCACAGGCCACAAATATGACGGTCCCTCAACAGCCTCCACAACGGCCTCCTCAACAATCGGCAACGACTATGGAACGACCCCAGCCCACAACCTCCAGGACCTCATGGAACACTCCACATACCAACCCTCAGCTGACCGAATCGGCAATCATCAACGGCGGACGCGTGGATATGGACCGTATCCATAGACTACGGCCAACCTGCAACCTCAAAGAACTGCAAATGAGGGCAGAGAACAGTTGGCAAAAATTCATAACGCGTGAAGGTGTGGAAATTTATCTCCCCAAAAACGTTTTGGACAAAATTAACTTTGTCGAGGTCCAAAAGAAAAAAAATAAGGAGATTACGGTGAATCTTCCTGACCGATACCAGGCTAGGCTTCGGGTACGAGCTGACGGGCATATCATCTTCCATCACTATCATAAACGGGGGGTGGTAAAAAAGATGAAGCAAAGATTGTTGAACGCGAGCGTTCAACGGGGGGGAGAATGTTCGATGAACTGAAAATAAAAAGAAAAAAAATTGAATCTGAAAATATTTAGCGTATTTTATTTATATACCTCGTACCTGGGTTGGCACAGGTACATCCTCCCAACTCTGCAAGAAAAAGGATAATTAATAAATCAGCTCCTTAAACAAAAGGGAAGTTGTTGCGGCCAAGTAAACAAATTTCTTGGCCATTACAACAACAATTACATGGGAAAAGAGGAAGTGTAACTAGTTACACGAACTTCATGTTCCCATGTAATTTAATCACATAAAGACATAGAACACAACACAAAGATTACAATAGAAGCACCATACCGGTGTTTGCAGCCCACACAGGTGAAAAATTACGAGAGTTTTCCCACCTGTGACAGGTCGTAAACACTCGTCGCCGGTGCACAAAAATACCCGATTTTTACGTGTAAAACACTTTTTTAATAATACACAATGCACAATAAACACATTTTAAAGGTACTTACCCAATAATTTCACTGTAAACCACTTGCACTACGAAAAATAAGGCACTCCGCGCACTCGAACTTGAAAACCGCGGAACTCGCGCAACTTCATGTCTCGATGGCAGAAGTCAGCTGTACCTGGGGCAATCGCGACTGGCGAATTTAATGGTATTACCAGAATCGCGGCGAATTGCCCAGGTAATTAAATATTCGATTTTTTTAAGAAATTTAATTTCCCAATGAGAGGGAAAGAGAGGGAAGGCGCGAAAGAGACCACTAAAGATGTTTTTAATGGCGACGGAAACGATGCGAATTGGGAGAGATGGCGTCCCTCCGCCATTTTTATGGTCGTAGAAACATTTAATCATTTCTCTAAATCAATAAAACTATTTTCCGACATATGATCATCGCAAGGTAGATAATTTAATTCTACAACAAGCGAGACCAAAAATGCCTGGATTTAGAGAATAGCAACAAAGAAAATTCAATTATGGACATTACCCAAAATTCTTAGGATTGAAATTTGAGGGGAAATTGAGGGGAAATTGAGGGTATATAAGCCCAAGCTTCACGGATGTTCGTCCTGGTTTTTCTCCAATTGGCAGGAAGGCAACATATTCCAAAAAAGGTTAGTTTGCCATCAAATGCAATTCTGAAAAATCGGCTTAGCTTAGCTGACAGCACACATTAGGGACTTAGAATTTTTTTGCTCCACGACTTGAAATATTTTTGATAGCCGGACTTAGAAATATTTTTTCGTCCGTGACTTAGAATATTTCGGACAGTCTGGACTTAGAATATTTTTCGGTACCGCGATATTTTTTTGGACTTAGAATAATTTCGATTTGCGACTTAGATTTTTTTTAGACTTTAATTTTTTTTTTTTACTGAATTTAATATTTTTTTTGTGAATTGCATTTAAATTTTTATTTTTTTTTGTTTTATATAGGAATATTTGGATTTTTGTATTTTTGAATTTTGAATATTGAATTTATATATATATTTTTTTTTAATTGATTAGAATTAAGTAATAATTGAACAAATATTGACTAGTTTATAGTATTTAAGTTTATACTAAAATTTATTGATTCAATAAAATTGAATGATAACTTACATTCAATCTTTCATTTACCGCTACACAACCCACCAATTGGCGATCGAGGAATTCACAATCAATTTGCGAATTTTTCGACCCTTCATTTTGCTTTGGAATATTTGATGAATCCGTATGGGCTCGCGGCATCATTAAATATTATCAAATAATATTTATTTCATTCATTAAACAACTGGACATCACCAATTATAGCCAATTATAGTCTCGACTCACCTTCCGCTTTGCCCCGATGATAATACCGCTCCTTGTTTCACCACTCACACTCCGGGATTATCGCAGCACTTAGTTTTAAGGAATTGGTATTTGGGCGTATTCTCCAATTTTATTATTTACTAAATTTTTTTTATTATCTTTAGTAAGCTTTTAGCTAGTTCCAAGAAGTAGATTTTCCCGTGAATTAATAATTCTAGCTAGTAAGCACGATTTAAGCTTCTTTTGAAATTATTCTTATTAAATTGTAAATTGAAATTGATTAGAATTCTATTGTAAATACGTTTTCCTAGTAGGAAAGTACCATTAGAAGAATTAAATAGGTCGTTTGCGCTTTGTCTGCCGAAGATAATATCAAAGTCATCTCAAAGTTGAAAAAGGGCTTTAGTAAGCACAAGTTCCACTCCCCTGCCGATCAAAAAAAAAAAAAAAAAGGAATCTAAACAGAAAGATATAATTAAAGTTGAAAAATAATAATCAATATGATTAAAAGAGAATTTTACAAAAGAAAAGTTAGAACAAAAAGAAAATTTTAATTTAAAAGGACTTAACTTCGAAATTAAGATTACTTTCCATTCGGAGCTTTCGACCAAATTGCCTAATGTCCCAATGTCAGGTTGTCCACATGTTTTCGAAATTCCGGTGGAGGTGGGCAGCTGGCCGGCGGAAGATCGAGCCATGCGGTGATCCCTCACTCAGTTTGTGACCGGCGAAAGTTCAAGTGGCCCTGACGGACAGGGCAAGTGAAGTTCAATTTTTTTGAATAGGTCGTACAAAGTAAGCTCGGGAAAGTGTTAAAAAAAAAAGTAAAGAAAAAAAAGTAAAGAAATTTTAAGAAAAAAAAGTAAGCCGAAGAAATAAAGGAATAAAAGGAAAAGAGGATGTATCAAAAGGAAGTGGGAGTTAATCGGCGGGGGAGGATCTAGAAAAAGTTAGTCTTTTCTTTTTGTTTTGAAAGGCTGTTAATATTTTTTATTTTTATTTTAAGCAGTTTCATCAATAAGCTGATTACATTCAAGGTTTTAGATGAACATTAACGAAGCCGACCTTTAATCTGGCTTTTGGATAAATGAAAATCAATAACAGGGTAATTTAGATTGAACGAACGCGACATTGAAGTCAAGGGCTCGTTAAAACCATAATTAGTTCGATGGTATGAAAGGTGGAGGGGGTCAGTGTTTCTCAAGGTGCGTGCCGGCACCGAGATATTAAAAAGAGCCAATAACTCAGAAGAATTAATAGAACCCTGCAAACAGTCGAAAGTCAAGACAGCTCTGGGGAGATTACGTCTATTCGCCAACGTGTCAAGCGAAATGAGCTTAAGTCTATCGAGATAGGGAGGCAAGACCTGATCATTCTCCCAAGGAAGACCACGAAGAGAGAACCGTATGAATCTACGTTGAATGGCTTCAATACGGTTAATATGGCATTCATAGAATGGACACCAGACCGGACTGGCATATTCTAGAACAGGTCTCACAAAAGTAAAATACAGTAAACGAGAGATGTAGGGATCATCGAACTCCTTAGACCATCTCTTGACGAATCCTAAAATTGAATTAGCTTTAATAGCAATTGTTTCAATATGATCCTCAAAAGAGAACGATGAGTTGAGAACAACTCCCAAATCTCTCACCTTAGTCAGTCTAGAAAGACACTGTCCATTAATTGAATAGTCAAAAAAAAGTGAATTCCTTTTACGGGAAAAAGTCATACATGTACACTTACTAATATTAAGTGGTAGATAATTAATAGAACACCATTTATGAAAGGCGTCTAAGTCAGTGTTTAAGGCATCACGATCACGATCGTCAGATATTATGCGAAAGATTTTCGCATCGTCAGCATAACAGAGAATTCTCGAGTAGGTAGGTATAAAATATAAGTCATTAATGTAAATGATAAATAACAAAGGTCCAAGGTGACTACCCTGAGGCACGCCAGAAGTGTTATCTATTAAATGAGAAAGCGCACCACGAAAGCAAACACGTTGAGAACGGCCAGATAAATAAGACGCAATCCAGTCGACAAAACTGGCGGGGAATCCCAGGACAGACAACTTATATACAAGGATGCGGTGATTAATCCTGTCAAAGGCCTTGCTAAAGTCAGTGTTGCTTGCCGGCCTCGATAGCAGATAGACAGTAATTTGAAAATTCAAGCAGGTTCGTTGTGGTCGATTTTCCCTTTATAAACCCATGTTGAAAGGGCAGTAGAAAGGGTTTACAGTGAAAACTGAGGACTTCACAAACTATAGCTTCAAACAGTTTAGCCACACAACTTAATTTCGCAATAGGTCTATAGTTGGAGATATCATATTTACTGCCCTTTTTATGCAAGGGAATAATTTCCGAGAGCTTCCACGACATAGGAAACACACCACAACAAAGCGATAAATTAAATAAACGACGAAGAACAGAAACTAAAGATGATCCACATCTTTTCAACACGCAAGATGGGACACCGTCTGGGCCACTCGAGAAGTTGTCAACTAAATTGGAAAGGTGTTTAATAATAATACTATCGTCCAATATAAGGTCCTTAGGTTGAAGAGATGTCGGCGGGAGCCTCGTCAAGTGGGTAAAATCCGTAGGGCTAATATCACAGGAAGTATCACAAAATGCAGTCTTGAAGAAATCCGCGAACAGATTTGAAATTATTCTAGGGTCACCACTCTGGAAAGAGCCAAAAGAAAGAAGGGAGGGGTAACCGTCCGAATTACGTTTAGAATTGACAAATCTCCAGAACTGTCTCGGGCTATCATGCAGCAACGACTTCATATTAGCAACATACGCATCATATGAATAATTTACCGCATTAACAAACTGATCACGCAGAATAGTGTACGATTGAAAATCGCTATCACACCTTGAGGATAGAAACCTCCTCCAAGCCTTACTTTTAAGATTTTTTAAATGTCTAATTGCACTATTAAGCCATGGCTGATTCTTAGAAGATTTATCAGACCTTTTTACTGGAATGCAATGAGCGAAACACAAAGACAAAGTGTCGTAGAAAGACATCACGGCTTTATCAATGTCACGTTCGTTCAAAACCCCACTCCAGTCATAAGCAAGGAGCCATTCATTCAAAATGGAAAAGTCGGCTTTTTTAAAGTCATAACAATAATCACTAGGAACAGAAGAGTCAACTACAACAGAATCAAAAGAATATAGCAAAATAAGAGCTGGGTGGTGTATTGATTCAGGAAGCAGTGGTGCCGCGCAGCGCTCGATCGCAGTAACATCGGGGTCAGAGGAGAAAGCGAGGTCCAAAAATTTATTGTTTTCGTCGGCAACCAGATTGCATTGCGATAGACCCGAAGACGATAATCCATCAAGAAAAGATATTATATGTTGCGGTGCAGTCGCAGTGGAAGGCATCAAGTTGCAGTCGTCCAAGTGAGACCAGTTCACCGAAGGAATGTTGAAATCGCCAATCAGAAAAAGCTCGTCCGAAAAAGAAATATCACCCGAGAGTTTGTCAGTAAACAAAGCGAGCTGTTCATACAATCCAGAAGCTGAATTCGGTGGAATGTAGGCAGTAACAACAAAAACATTCTTCCTGGGGAGACGCAAGACAACACATACAAGCTCCAATCCAAGGCAAGAAGTATCCATCTGCTCACAAGGCAAGTCTCGTCGAACGGCACATAAAACTCCCCCACCTACAGGAGCATCCAACGAACAATGGCGATCACGTCTAAAGACCAAGTAGTCAGAGCTAAACAGCTCCTCGTCCAAAATTCCACCGCACAACCAAGTCTCGGTAAAGCAGACCACGTCAAAGCAGGAACTGGTAGTACCGATGAAAAGGCGGTTGGTCTTTGACCGTAGTCCACTTACATTGGCATAGTAGATGGATATGTCTTTAATAAGTTTTTTGAAGCTCCAGATGAGGTGGAACGCACCTTAGGTGTGAATTCGCGGACAATGGAACCAGTCGGCCAAAAGTCGCAGGAAATTATTTCGTCAAAAAGATGGTCGGAGGCGGAAACTTGGAACGAAGTAGTGAAGGACCGGCTGTTACGTCCATGTGAGCCGCTTAGCTTTCTGCAGGCCACGGAGCCGCGTGCTGTTGGCAGTCGCGAAGAAATAAGCTCACTTATTTCATCTTCAGTAGTTTCGGGATGAACCCTCGATACGAAGATCGAACGAGGACATTGCGCAGGTCGCAGGCAAGGAACCACAGAAGAGGAGCTAGAACAGCGTACGTTAGATGGGCTCGCGGAAGATGTCAAGCTTGCAGCAGATTCAGCCAGCGCGGAAACAGGCTGAGTAGCTCGGTGCCGTTTACGTTGAATAGGACGCTTGCGCTTATTATGAGTTTGGGTAGCGGCGCTCGAACCAGCAGCAGAACCACTCAGAGGATCCGCACGCAAGCCATCGTCCGAAGTCCGTACAGAATCCAGCGAAGAAAGGGAACTGGCACTATCAGATGAAGGTCCAGCAGAAAATCCGGTCGCGACCCGAAGAGTCAAGTTTTTGACAATAATTTTAATAGATTCCGAGTCAGCAGAAGCTGCAGAAGACAAGGCGCCTACCTCGGATCTAACTATCTTAACATTCCTTTTAATATCCTCAATGATTGGAATAACCGGCTCACCGACGACATCCAGAGGAACGGTAGACAAAAACGACGAACGCATATCATCAACAGAATCCGAGAGTCGAGTGATCTTCATACAGAGCTCGTGAGACTTGTCCATAAGACGATCCGAGTTGGAATTAAGGGTCTCAGATGTGCACAAAAGTGTGTCGATTTTCTTATTTAAGACATTAAAATCATCGTAGATCACTTGAAGATTAGCTGAATATGATGATATCTTAGACACCTTATCAGCGATAAGAGCCTGGTCGGTAGAAAGCATAGACATCATATCATTAATAACCCGTAGGACATGACACGGCTTAATTTCCAAACACTCTTGACATGTTTTGGGCATAGGAGAGGAACGGGAAGCTCGCTTCAGGCAGGCCGCGTGAAATGAGTTCCTGCATACTCCGTCACAAACAACAATATCGTCGAAAATTTCCAATGAACATAGATTACAAGAAGCCATGTTATGTCAATATAAATATATAGCTACGTCCGATCCAAAAAGTCAGAGTGAAAGAGCACGTGTGGCAGCACAGCTGATCGATGTCGAGATGTAATCCGTGGTTGTGCTCAAGGATATATGATGAGTTGCGTTATTTTAATATTACCACCTATATACACTACCGCTCATAAGTATTTGCCCACCTTAAATAATGTAACAAAACATTATTAAATCCAAATCTACCTAGCTTATCTGTTGTTATCACAATACAGAATCCTAGTAATATTTTATTTAAGATAAAAAACCAACATTCTGATATTTTGCTTCTGTATATTATCACGTTATTTACATTTCGCTCAATTAGCAGAATCTAACTAATGTACTTCGAGACTATTCTGTTCGGTCGCAGGTGGTCACAACGGTAAATTTTTTATATATTCTGAGAGAGCATCACACGATGCTCCTAGGAAGTAAATAATTAACAAATTCACTCAAAAATTTGAAGTCGTTCAGGTCGGTTTAAATCATTAGTGTTTCTTTCACCAACCAATTTTTTAATATTAGTAGTTTAAAAGCAGAAAATGGCAAAAACTAAAGAATTAAGTATTGAAACACGTGCTTTAATCATTAGTCTTCACAAATTAAGCAAAAGTAACCGGGAAATAGCCACCCAGTTGAAACTATCGCGAAGGACAGTGGACTATAATGTGAAAAAATATTCACTAACCCAAAGTTTTGCCAACAAAAAACGCTCAGGACGTCCACGAAAAACAACTGTTGGTGAAGATAATTATATAGTATTAACAAGTAGACGTAATAGACGACTTACTGCACCAGAAATCACAGCTCAGGTGAATGAATCCAGGGAAATTCACGTGAGTACCTCTACCGTGAAAAGGCGTCTTAAAGAAGCAGGACTCTTTGGCCGCGTAGCAGTAAAGAAACCACTTCTTCGATACCAAAATAAAATGAAAAGATTACAATGGGCTCAAGAACATAAAAATTGGACCAACGAACAATGGAAAAACGTTTTGTGGAGCGACGAGTCCAAATTTGAGGTTTTTGGTTCAAAACGAAGAGTGTTTGTTCGTCGTTCAGCCCAAGAGCGGATGTTAAACCAATGTGTTGTGCCTACAGTTAAGCACGGCGGAGGCTCTGTGATGGTTTGGGGTTGTTTTGGAGGAGGAACAACCGGAGACCTCGTAAAAATTGATGGAATCCTTAACAAAGAAGGCTACAAAAAAATTCTGAAGGAGAATGTTACTGCATCTGGACGACGTTTGATTGGAAGAAATTTCATTTTTCAACAGGATAATGACCCCAACCACACATCGAAGCTATGCAAAACATATTTGGGAACTTTGGAACAGAAAAGGGTTCTCAAATTAATGATCTGGCCACCTCAGTCTCCGGATCTTAACCCCATTGAGCTATTGTGGGATAAATTGGACATCGAAGTAAGGAAACAGTGCCCAACTTCACCTAAACATCTTTGGGATATCTTACAAAGCGAATGGCATAAAATTGACGAAGAATATCTGTCAAAGCTGATAGAAAGGATACCCAAACTTTGCTTAGCAGTTATCAAGTCAAAGGGTGGTTACATTGATGAGTCAAAAATTTAAGTATTATTTGTTAGAATTATCTTTTGTTTTTTGTTACAGTTATTTGAAATAACTTGTTAATTAAAATTATAATACTTTAACCAGAGTTTTTCCATCATTCCTTAAATCTACAAAATATGGGGTGGGCAAATACTTATGAGCGGTAGTGTATATTTATAATTGATTTGTTCGCTTCGGTTTTGGTGGCGGAGTTCTTTTCTTTTTTTTTCTTTTTTTGCGGCGGACATAGGCGCGATCGGCCCTAACCGTAATAGTAACCTAAGTAGAACGAACTGCTGTTCTTGAGTTGTACCTTGCTTTTCTTGAATTGTATATTGCTTTTTACGAGTTGTACATTGCTTTACGCCCAAATAAATTGTTTATAATGTGTTAAAAAAAAAAAATTGTGATCATTTTATAATCACCGGTTTCGTGATTTCACCAAAAGAAAAAAATTACGTGGCGCCCTTTTTATGTTGTTTTAGAAGGAAATTGTACCCCGCCCTTCCTCCCTGAGTTAGCGGCAAGCACGTATCTGTGGAATACGTAGCAATGTCTTTGGGACAGTAGAGATCGATAATTAATCAACCAATAATACTATGCTAGTCAGAAATTTCAACATACAGCGCACCTACCTGGTAAACCTAATTCAAGTACGCTGAATTCAATGGTGCCAGCCATTTTTCAAAGTTAGCGTTTCGAAATATTCGCGATTTAAAGTTCTAGACTAAAACACCCCAAGGAGACTGTTTTTTCTTAAAATGTTGACCATTTAATGAATTTATATCGATGAAATCCTATCAGATATCCATCGTTTCGATGAAATTACATTGAATAGACACTATTTCAAGAGAAAAAATGATCGATTTGGGCCATTATAACACGGTTTTTCAGCCGTTTTTCGCAGAAAGTGGTCAAATTGATTCCAATATATGGGAATGTGTGGAATATTATTAAGGTGTTAAACGATAACTGCCAAAGCTTAAAATTTAACAGATTTTGATGAAAATTTGGTACAGGGGGGTTTTTTGTTACGTCAGAATTAGATATTTTAAAAGAATATAAGAAGTAAAAAAGAAAAGTAAACGCGAAGCGGGTTAAACCTACTAGTTGTTTTAAAATATATGTTATAAAGAACTGAAACTAAGGCGCCGAAAATATATTTAAAAAAGGAAGAACTTGAAGTGAGGACGAATCTAGCCATCGGTGGCGACTAGACTAATTAGAGCATATCCGTAGTAAAATATGTCGCCATGTTGCAATTAGAGTAGACAATATGCAAATTAGGGTAATGCTTGCAATAACCTTGAACGTAACGATTGTATGGCTCGGGGTGGGGATAGATGTTAGATGCTTTAAATAGAGTAGAGTTCTAATGGTATACAACAGTTGTTCAGTACTGCGAACTGTGAAGTGTTTCAGAGTAACTTTTCCTGACATAAAAGAAATGGATAAATGTGTGAATTTCAATAACTTTTGTTATGTGTGCGGGAAACGTACAATTATACCCAGTCGGCGCAAAATTAGTGCGGATATTGCTGAATTGTATCATGATTACTTTGACCAAATTGTTATTCGTGATGTGGAATGGGCGCCGTCTATCATTTGTACGTATTATTTGGGGAAATTAAATCAATGGAATAAAAATGACGACATTTCTTTGCCTTTTGGTGTTCCGATGATTTGAACCGAGCCACAAGTACATAATTCAGATAAATGTTATGCATGCTTGAATTTTATTGCCGGAACAAACAGAACCAAAGCAGGTAATTTGTCATACCGAGGAACAAAATTTGTTCAGTTGCCTGTGCCGCACTCAGAAAACATTCCAGTTCCGAAAAGACATCGTAACTCACCAACATTTGGAACCGTTGACACCGGAGAAACATTTGTGTCAATGCACCAACCGTCTAATGCAACTCCATCATGCAATCACATCGAAATTACGCAAACCCGTTTCGATATTACGGTACGCCGTTTCAAGTTATCACAGCGACAGTCGATTCTGTTAGCAAACGATTTGAAACAAGCGAATATTTTAGCACCAGATGTTCGGATATATTCAAAAATCGGCCGTCATCGTCCATTTACGAATTTTTTCAAATCAGTTGCGAATAATTCACTCGCTTTTTGCACCGATGTTCGTGGTTTGATTTTAACCTTTAACTGGTGACATGGAGTCTCACAGGCGTCGCGCGTTCTGCCACCGCTGACTGTTATACTGTTTTTTAAATATTTGATAATAAAAGCTGGTTAAATGTACTTAATGTTTTTTATTTCATACCAATGGTTAAATATCAATAAACTTTTAAAACATCCAAATTGATTTTTATAACAAATATTGACTTTGAATGTAGTAGCCTGTGTTATACATTTTTCATGTCCCTGGTTAAAGGTTAACAATGCACAATGCACCATGAATATAATCCCGAAGATTGGAGATTGTTTATCGATTCCTCCAAAAGTAGTTTGAAGGCAGTTCTCCTCCACGTTACCAACTGAAAAAATTCTGTCCCGATTGCACTCAGCACAAACACAAAAGCAAGTTATGCATCATTGAAAAAAATCATCGATTTAGTGAAATACAATGACCATCAATGGAATTTGTAATAGCTCTTTTGAGAGGCATGCAAACGGGTTACACGAAAAATATGTTATATTTTGAAAGAAAAAAAAAGAAAAAAAAATGGTCGAAGTGACTGTAATTCTGGTTTGAAAAGTTTACTTCCGGTTTTAGATGTGAAAAAAAATAATTTTTCAATATTTTTTTTACTGTCAAAAAGAACAATATATTTTTAACATGTATCGCTATGTTAAATATTTTATAGTAAATTTGATATATTCGAAAAATAACTTTCAATAAATTGTAGTACCAATCAACGACCATTCTTTAGAAACCTATAACTTGGTAAATACACACTATACAAAAAAAATATTTTGCGTACACATTCATACCTACTAGAAGTACAAATGGGCCGAATGTGGTAGATTTTCAGAACCTCACTTTTTTTTCCCTGTCCGCTTCACGTGAAATGTCCCCCATTTGAAGCTACTCTCAGTGATCAAGAGCTTGTGGCATGGGATTGTGTGAAAGCGGCTATGGAGAATGTTCTCGGAATTCATCGATCCGAAAACTGGCGTATTTTAATTGAAGAAATGCTTACCGCATTCCATCATATCAATGTTCGAATGTCATTGAAAATTCATTTTTTGCATTGTCATGCAGAAAAATTTGCTGAACAATCACCATCCGAATCTGATGAACATGGCGAGCGTTTCCATCAAGTCACAGCAAGGCTCGAAAATTGGTACAGTGGAAAGAAACTGGATGCTCTATTGGGAGACATTTGTTGGAATTTGCAAGGAGAAACAGAGATGACGATTAAAAAAAAATGCAGATATTGAATTAAAATTTGCAAAATCATGAATGAATTTTTTTTAATGTTTTTCCTTGTTACTTTTCTTCCAAAAAAAAAATAATAAAAAAATCATTTAAAACTGATCTGAAATCAAGAAAGGATAGCAAATGAAGAAAAATGGCCACTTTCTGCGAAAAACGGCTGAAAAACCGTGTTGTAATGGCCCAAATCGATCATTTTTTCTCTTGAAATAGTGTCTATTCAATGTAATTTCATCGAAACGATGGATATCTGATCGGATTTCATCGAATAAATTTATTAAATGGTCAAAATTTAAAGAAAAACAGTCTCATTGGGGTCTTTTAGCCTAGAATTTTAAATCGCGAATATTTCGAAAAGAGGCACTAACTTTGCAAAATGGCTGGCACCATTGAATTCAGCGTACTTAAATTAGGTTTACCAGGTAGGTGCGCTGTCTGTTGGAAAAAAAAGTTTCCGATTCGAGCACAGTGTAATTATAAGATAAAAACAATGGCTAGGTAGAACTTCTCTCGAGAGGGTTCTAAAAACATTTATTCGTTCCACTGGTTGATCCCTCTAAGGTATCGCTTCCACCCCTCCACATTAAACTGGGCTTAATGAAGGAATTCGTCAAAGCCTTAGATAAAGAAGGAGCATGCTTTACATATCTAAGGGCGCAATTTCCTAAAGCCAAAATAAATGAACGTATTTTTGAAGGACCACAGATACGTAAGATGCTAAAAGATAATGACTTTGTTCTTACAATGACTGCCAAAGAAAAGGCAGCGTGAATGAATTTTTAAGAAGTTCTGGAGAATTTCCTTGGAAATAATAAAAGTGAAAATTACACGGTATACAATTTAGGACTGAAAACCAATATTTTCTGAATTGCATATAAGTCCACGCCAAAAAAATATTAGATTTTAATATTTTGAAAGTATTCAAATGAGACTATAATATTGGCAGGTATTAAAATAAAATATCTTCAGTATTAAATGACTTTTAATACTAGAACATTAAAAATCAATACTTGTCATATTAAACGGTAATATTATCTATATTTTACATCTAATCCACTATGGTTTTAAGAAGTTAATAATAATTGTATTGTATTATAATTTGTTTTTCTGATTTTCAGGGAAGGTTTTATGGATGTTAAGTTTTTTCCAAAAAAAATTTATTAATTTTTTTTTTCATAGCAAAAAAATAAGGAAATATTCACACTTTGTAACTAAATTTAATTCATTTTGTTCAAAATATCTGCATATAATACACAAAATAATGTTCCCGATTGATTTTTGAAGGTAAACTCTGCATATTGATCAACACCGTCAAATGCTTTTAAAACTTGAAAAAAAATGTTTAGTAGGTAATACATACAAAACAAAACACGCATTCTATACTTCCTGGGCAATAATATATCTTTACTTGATAAAATATCTCCAATATTGCAGAGCCAGTGTCGATCTTGTTTCAGTTGAAATCTGTAAACTGAACAACAACTTTGTACAAAGTTGTCGCAAATCATATAATCCTTTGATTTCAAACTTGTTCTCCTAAAAATTAGGATAAGGTAAAAGTCCCTATTATGAGACAGATTTCACCATAGGTCCAACATTTCTGATAATTTAAAATGTTTTTGAGTGAAAAATACAATTTTTATTAGTTTGTACGATAACTCTATCATTAGTAGATAGGAATTTTTCGTTTGCAACAGATTTTTATTTAAAAATATATAAAAAAGACCATTTTATAAAGCCAATCTCTATGACCCTACTTATGAGACAGACAAAAGCTATATGGCCATGGTGTCTCATAACAGAGGTCCCTACTTTTGAGACAGGTAAAAAATTAACAAAATATTATTAAACTATTTCTTTATTGCCATGAGACCATTTTTTCTTATAAAATAAAAAACTAACTCAATTTTTAAACAACAAATTCAAAATTTTTCATAGATAAAACGATTAATTTTCACAAAACATTAATGCAAACTTATTTCTCTTCTTTAATTTTTCTTTGGAGTTCTTTTACTTGCTCCATTAATTTCTTTTTTTCTTCTTGTAACTTTTTTTTTATTTTTTGCTTTTCTTCTTTCTTGTTTTTCATGTTTTCCTTTTCTAGTTGAAGACTGTACCATTCATCGGAGGTCCCTACTACAGGTAACTTTGATTTTCCTGATTTTTCAACTTTCATTCTTTTCTTTTTGGGTAAATATTCAACGGGTAGAGTAAAAATTTCTTTTAATGGTCTTTGACGTGAATCGTCTAAAAATAAAACTTTATTATAATTCCAACAAAAACTTTTTTTACCAAAAATAACTTTTTACAAAATATATTAAGTTACCTTTATCGGCCGGTGCATCATTCTGTGCACTTGAAGCTGGAACCGTGTTATCAATAGAAATAGTGTAATCAATAGAGTTATTATCATTCTGTGAACTCGAAACTGGATCCGTGTTATCAACAGGAATATTATAATCAACCAAGTTATTTTCATTCAATGGTCCTTCACATATAAGCTCATACATTTGATCATTCCCAAGACAATCAATTTCTTCATTCATTATTATATTAGAAGTATCGTCAATAATAATAATAGATTGCACTGGATCTTTACTATTTACCAGACCAATCTCTTGAATATTTTCAATTTCACAAACTTTAGTTATAGAAGAATCAATGGTTGAATTAATATTATTAGATGAACAGTTTTGATTAAGATCTAACTTATTTGGGAACACATTTAGAATATCACATTTATTAGCATTTTCAATGTGTGGCTTCTCTTTGACAATAATACCTATTTTGAAATATGTATAATTATAAAGTAAGAAAATTAATTAAATCAATCAGTTTAATTTTCAAAAAAAAAAAAAAAAAATCTTGGAATAATAAATCAAGTAAAAAAATATAAGTATTAAGCTGAGGATTTGATTTTGAAAATAGTAAATTATAAAAATCGTTAAAAAAAAAGTAAATTGCAAATACAATATTTAAAGCAAATAATTGTAAATGTCGATTGTAAATTAAATAAGTATGTATATACGTATTAATCATGATTTAAAGTGGACAATATAATTATTTGTTTTACATACCCGTCGATTTTTTATAAGCTTCAAACCAGTAATCGAATAATGCTTTTTTTTCTATATCACCGGTCCAAGATCCACTGATCGCTGCCTTTCTAAAATCAGAAAGTGTCTCTTCTGGCAAATCTTCTTCAAACATTTCCAAGAATTGTTTGTATTTAATACTATTTGCATCATCATTCATAGTAGCATCCGCTCGATCATCAGTAGTTTGTCTAAATTTATTACTTTTATTTAAAATATCATAATCAACAGCTTTAGGATTGAATGGGTACAGGCCGGATGCTTTAAAGCCACTCACAACCACTTTTTCTTCATTTGTCATATTTTGAAGAGTAAATTGGAGTACTAGAGGGAAATCTTCTTTTTTAATTCGTTCAACATTTTGTTGATTTTTCCACTTCGGGACACACTTTTTCCACGTTTCTTTGAAGGGGTGGAAAAATGCTATATCAAGAGGCTGCATGATGTGAGTCGAGTTAGGAGGTAACATAATCAATTCTATTTTTTTATCGCGGCAAAACGTTACCAATGGAAGATTCAAATGTGATGAGTGGTTATCCATGTAAATTATAACAGGAAATTCAGTATCTATTTTAACAAGCCATGGATAGAAAACATTTGTAATACACTCATAAAAGGTCTCTGTTGTCATCCAACCACTATCCGATACTCCAATACCCCATCCTGGAGGAGTATTGTCTATTATTTTCTTTGGTACATTTTTTTTATACGAATACATGAGCATTGGAGGAGCTCGAGTTCCATCAGCTCTATACATAAAAAGTACTGTTAAAGCTTCTTTACCACCATCAACGACTTTGTACACCGCCTGAGTTCCTTTTGCAGCCAACACGCTTTCCGCATCAGGACATAAAAGTAGACTACTCTCATCACAATTAAATATTCTGTCTGAAGAAATATTTAACAAATTTTTATCTTCTAAATATTTTCTAGTCTTTTGAAACCAGTCCTGTAAATCTTCACGACTAACTGCTGCTCTGCTTGAACTCAAATGCTGAGGTTTCCCAATAGACAATTCAGGGTGACGTTTTCTGAATCGTTCGTACCAATGACGACTAGGACGATCATCGGTGAATGGAGTCTCTTTTGCTGTAGATTGCACATACTTCTGGACGGAATCTAATAATTCCGTTTTTGTAACTGGTGCTCCAATTTTTGCTCGATCCAACACCCATTTTACTATATCGTCCTCTTCTTTTGTTGATAATACAGTCTTTGGACCTGTTTTACTTTTCATCTTTTCCGGATTGGCATTTTTTTTCCTACCTAATGTTGCGACTGGTATACCATACGCAGCTGCGGCTTTTCTCAACGAAAGACCAGTATCTTTCATAGCTTTTAAAGCTTTTTCAATATTTTCCCGGTTATAATTTAGTCTTTTTATTTTTACTTTTTTACAGTCATTATTCACATGTGGACATAACACTTTTTTTTTAATCAGTTTTGATTTTTGTTTCACTGTCCTTTGTGTTGATTCTTTCGCCATATTCAACGCTCTTGTTTTATGTTTTTCTTTAATCAATTGTTTGCATTAACTCTGAAACATATCACAAATAAATAATAGTTCATAAAAATAATTAAAAGCTTATTTTAAATAGTTAAATAAGACAAGTAAAAATTTTGTGTGTAACTGCAATATTCGAGTATTTCTTATGAAATTTCAAAATTTGAGATATTATTGAATTTTCTTTTTTTTTATAAACTTAAATTTTTTTTTTTTTTTTTTTTTGAGATCAAAAAAGTTACTTTAAGACATATATTTAGGAGTATTGGTCTTCCATATTTTTGTACACAATATATATGTATATATATAAACTCCTAAATGCAATGACGGAATGACTGTAAGGGAATGACGAATTTTAACTAAAGCTACCGGCACATAACCTCAATTTGCTTGTTATATTTCGAATATGCATTTTACTCCCAAAAACGCATATAAACAACAAATTTTATATACATATATTAAAATGCTTAATACATTCATGTAACGTAAGGGAATGATCGCCACAAATGTAACTCTTAACAATTTTTCACATAATATGTTTTTGCACAAACTCACCTACGGTTGAGGAGAAATCGCCATCTTGAATCATTTGAGAGTGTTGCCAGGTACTAAAAACTTAAGGTTGCGTTCCTAAATATCGTTCGATACGTTCAGAAATCGAATATTCGTAATAGGATGAGGGAATGATTTTATTTGGCGGGACATATTTAAAATCGAATTATTGTCTTTATACATTCGTTGTTGTAAGATGGAAGCTTTTATAAACAATAACAAACATCTTTCTAATATATTAGCATAATTTTATTATTAAGAATATTGATATATTTGAGATGAATAGGCATTTTAGTAATTTTTTTGAACTAAGGGACAAGGTGAGGGAATGACTTTCACGGTAAAAAAGTAGCCATATCTTTTTTTTCTTTAGAGGTAATACGTTTTCTTTTTAAACAATAGTGGTATAGACAGCGTGCATTGAAATAAAAAAAAGACTTATTAGTAAATGCATATGGCTCGGCACTAATGAGTCGGGAATCAAATTTCGAAATTTGATGAGAAATACCCATTCAATGTTTTGATTTTAGGTTAGGCTTATAATTAAACTTAAACTTGACGTACTTACTTATAAAACATAATTTATAGCTGTATAGGTTAATAATACTTCATATTATACAATTGCACTGTATTATTAAGAAAATATCGTCATATATTAATTATAAACCACTGAATAATTAGTGTCTCATCGAATCGAGCTTGTGGAAATAGCACATGTCCCTACTGCGTGATACACTGAATAAAGTGTCTCATAAAGCGGGTCGTTCAAGTTTATAACTGTACGTATTATGATACACTTAAATATAAAATATTGCTGTTATAAAAAAACAAAAATTCATATAGAAATTAAATCTACTGCTTATTACCTTTCAACTAGTATATAATATGTATATAGAAATAGAAAAAACAATTTTATTTAACCAGTTAAACAAATTGGATGGTAGTCATCGTTGAACTCAAACTAAGCGTGGCTTTCAGCGAAAATTACGAGACCCGTACTTTTATATTTTTTTTATTTAATACTCAATAACGAATTAACAACAAAATTAGTAAACTGCTTTTGAAACTTATAGACAAAAATATTTATTAAATTCTTTACAAGTGTAACTGTGTGTTTGTTTTTTTAAATGTATATTTACATTGTGTATCAATAAATGGGGACACCGTCTCATAAGAGGGACTTTTACCTTATCTCAGCTTTATATTTACATTTAAGTGCAATATTTAAAATAGTTTGTAAGACATAGGAAGGGTTTTTTATTATTCCCCCGTAGCTTAATTTTCCCTTCAAATTAGAAATCAAATATATTACTACTTCTCACTAAACTTCCAATTTAAATCCCAGACTGTAAAGAACTTCGATTCTAATCTATGTATCTATCTTATGAATTCTTGTTGTAAACTTTATATTATCTTAATAAACTAATAAATAAAAAAAAAATTAAAAAAATATCACCATTGTTCACCTTTCTAATGCGTCTGTCACCAAACTTTGCCCGCACTGCATCTTGTTCTAAGAGATACTCTGAATGAAATAGCTCACCCTAGCAAGACACACACTGCAGCATAACAAACTTAAAAGTCAATCTAATAAGATTGAAGAATTAACTTTGAATGTAATTAATATTAAAAATTACTCCAAAAAGATTAAAGAATATTTTGACATATATTTTGGATTACTTTTCAATTCAGAAATTATTGCATTTTTAAGTAATATTCGATAAATATTTACTTTTAATTCGAAGTTGATAATGTGGCCGTAATACAAGGAAAAGATTAAATTTTACTCCATTTTTAACCGTGTACAAAGAAATGTCTAGAATGGAATATGAGAAATTAGGATCTTTAATGAATCTTAAGCTAAACTTTGGACTATGGAAAAAAGATATCAGGGCCGATGGGATGAAAACATGATGCTGCTTTTGAGATCCTTTGAGGAAAAAAGAGTTAGATACCATAAACAACAATAAATTCAGGAAAATTCTAGATATTCGGAGGTAAAAATAGTTATAGTAGTTTTAAAAAAATTCGTTTCAGTACAACATTTATCATTGGATAGACTTTTGATCCAAAAGATGTAGTTGTCATATTTCTCCTAGCTTTACTCATTTTTACTTATTTGGAACCTGAAATAAACTTGAATGTAAATTGATGGATCAAATTATTGGATTCATATTTGTCCCTGGTTTACTCTGGCTTGATAGGATCAACTGGACCTCGGGTTCGAACTCAGTAATCCAAAAAACGCATAGTTATTGTATCCTTCGCTTTGACCTTGAAATGACCTTGACCCTTATCTGATGGGATCAAACTGACCACATTCAGCGACCTCGAAAATAAATACAGGGTGTTCAAAGGTGGGAGGGAAATATTGCAGGAGGTGAAAGCTCAGACCGAGACAAGCAAAAAATCGTATGGGGGGGGGGGGGGGGGGGGGGCGGGGGGCAGTTACAGGGTGATTCGTAAATCACGATTTTGCTTTATATGGGAACCGCCCTTTTATTTTTATCTTTTTTTCTACGCATCGCAGAGGCCCCGATCTCAAAAAATTACTATTTCGAAGCTCTTTCCAAAAAGGTCAACACCACCCCCTTATCCCAACCCCTTGGCTACAGTCCCCCCTGGAAGTTGAAAAAATTAACTTTTATTTCACGATTTTTCACCTTTCGCTCCACTTTTCTCCGAATTTCATGTTATTAACATACCTACTTTTTATTTTCTTTAAGTTACCTTTCCATAAAGGTGCAACATGCCCAGGTAGAAAAGGGTTGCAAAAGTCCTGAAATTAAAACATCCTCACAGGTACCCAATTACTTTATTGCACCATTATGGAAAAGTCTTTAAGTAAAAAAAATGTATGACAGCAAGTTCGGAAATGTTTGTTTAGGAAACACAGGTAATACATTTTTATTATTTCAGCAAAACAGTAATAAAATAATAAATGTAATCTCGTTAAATAGCGTTATTAGTTTATTATATCCAGTATTGACTCCTAAGTATCCTGACGCTCCGTTTCTAATACCTCTGTGGAACTTCCCTTGGCTTTTGGTCTTTTATCTTCTTATTTCTTGATTTTATTTGTAATTTCTTCACTTTTATTTTATTATTTTAATAGTTTTAACACTTTATGCAATGAAATGAATTTATTCGGTTTATAGATATATATAATTATTTTATATTTATTTTATTTCTTCTTATAAAGAATCAATAAAATTGAATTATACTTTTTTAAAGAAGATCTCGATCTAATGAAAGTCAGGGAAGAACTAAATATTTACAATTATAAAACAAAATCTCTACTTCTACATCTAAGTTTACTACATATACACTAACTAGATAATAAAAATCAACTCACCTACAGTACTACATTTACACAGTAATTTCTATTTCTATGACAACCAAAATACCACAACAAAACTACACTACATTAACTATTTAAAATACAGCCAAATACTACACAACATCTACATATATCTACTTTAAATTTCATACGAATTTCCATCCTTTATTTTTACCAAAAATCAAATTCGTAATCCGAATTAAAACTTTTTATCGTAATAATATTAAAGTTTATTATCGTAGACAACAACCGCTTTTACTTTTACCGAAATCAAATTCGTAATCCGAATAATATTATTTATCGTAATAATATTAAAGCTTGTTATCGTAGACAACAACCGCCACAACACCCTCCTCCCAGCGTAAAGCAATGGAAGCGATATTCTGATTTCAGCAACTTTCAAATTTTGCTGAGAATGTAACTTTTTTTGAAGGTTTATTGTTATAATATTTAATTTCTGGTGTCGGAGCAACTGTATAACTTAAACTCTGGTCGAAAAAGAAAACTTTTTGTGGTGTGAACAGGCACTGGCTGTTCCTTTAAATGATTCGAGTTAGATTGTGTCAAATTGGAATTGTCTCTCTTAGTTGGATCAGAAAAATTATTTTGTAAATTGATTTTATTAATGGAAGAAACGAAATATGGTTTTAAACGATCTAAGGAGATGTTAACCTTTTTATTTTTAATTTGTACTGTATAATAATTTTTACTTCTTGTTATAACTGGAAATGGTCCATTATAACAATTTTGCAAATTATTTTTAGATGGTTGGCTTCTAATTAAAACATGTGAGCAATTTTCTAATTCCTTGAATTTGAAAAATTTTGCCTTGGAATGATTTGAAGCTGGCATTGGTCGTAAGTTATTAAATAAATTTCGTAAACGATTGACGAAAAGACTTTGGTGTAGAATTTCTGAATTTTGTTCAATAAAATCACCAGGTAGTCTTAAGGACTGACCATAGAGTAATTCCGCTGGTGTCGTGACGAATTCTTCTCGAAATGTTGTTCGAAGACCAAGTAAAATTGAAGGTAAAACTTCAGACCAAGAATTTGTTTCATACGCTTTGATAGCTGTTTTAAGTGTTCTGTGCCAACGTTCTAGAAAACCGTTTGATTGTGGGTGGTATGGGGTAGTTCGATTATGTTTGAATCCTAAAAATTTTGAAAGTTCTTTAAAGAGTGTAGATTCAAATTGTCTTCCTTGATCGGTGAGTATAATTTTGGGAACACCGAAACGAGAAATCCAATTGTGAAAAAGAGCTTGTGCACAGGTTTCGGCTGTAATATCAGTCAAAGGTATTGCCTCAGGCCATCGAGTGAAACGATCGATTATCGTGAGACAATATCTGAAGCCGTGTGAAGGAGGAAGTGGACCAATGATATCCATATGGATTGTGTCGAACCTACTTGAAATTGTTGGAAATGAGCCAAAAGTATTTTTAACATGACGAGTAATTTTATTTTTCTGACATGCTAAACAACTTCTAGACCAATTGTTGACATCTTTGTTAATAGATTGCCAAAAATATTTTGATGTTATCATCTTATTTGTTGCTCGTATGCTAGGATGAGATAAATTATGTATTGAATTAAAAACTTGTAGCATGGGCGGAATTAGAGGTTATCCATTGGGGGGGCAGACTTTTATCAAGTATAAGAAAAACGAAGAGTAAACTAATTTTCCGATGTTCGCTCTGTGATCTTGGGGGGGGCAATGCCCCCCCATGCCCCCCCGTAACTCCGCCCATGACTTGTAGTCGGAAAGGTTCCGGAATGTAAGGTCTAATGTTAGAGTTGGAATTTTCGCAGTAAATTTGTTTGTCACTCCCAATTACGGGTAATTTGGAAAATTTATATGAAGAATTTTCCAAATAATCTTTTAACTGGCTATCGGTCTCTTGTGCGATAGCTATAGCTTCAAAATTTATAGAGGATGGTAAATGTAATTCCTCGACTCGTGAAAGAGTGTCTGCTACTATGTTTTCCGCTTTTTCGGGATTTTGTTTAAATGCAAAAATTAAAGGTTTATGATCTGTAAATAAAGTAAAATTTCTTCCTTCTAAATGGTATCGAATATACTTTATTCCTTTATAAGCTGCTAATAATTCCCTATCATAGGCGCTGTATTTGATTTGTGCTGAACTTAATTTGGTTGAAAAGAAACCAAGAGGTTGCCAAGTGTTATCAACATACTGATTTAAAGAAGCGCCGATTGCAGAGTCTGAAGCATCTACAAATAAAGCTAGTTGTGAATTATTGTTTGGAAAAGCCAAAAGAGTAATTTTTGCTAATTGTGATTTAATGTTTTCAAATGCCTTAATTGTTTCGGGTGTCCAATTAATTTGTTTTGAACCGTCTTTTTTATTACCAGTGAGGTATTTATTTAATAACAACTGATGTGCAGCTGCATGTGGCAGAAAACGTCGATAAAAATTTACCATTCCGAGAAAACGTCTGAGTTCTTTGACAGTTGAAGGTTGTTTAAATTTAGTAATTGCTTCAACTTTCTCTGGTGATGGTTTGATGCCTTTAGAATTTATGAAATGACCGAGAAATTTTACTTCCGATGGTAAAAAGTTACATTTCTCGACATTTATTATTAGGCCGTTGTCTTGAAAGCGTTGAAAAATTTGTTTTAAATGATCTAAATGTTGTGCTTCTGAATTGGAAGCTACTAAAATATCATCAAGATATACAAAACAAAATGACAAATCTTGGAGAACCGCATGGATAAATCTTTGGAATGTTTGTGCAGCATTGCACAATCCGAAGGTCATCCTGGTGAATTCAAAAAGTCCGAAAGGTGTACAAATTGCAGTTTTCGGAATATCTTCAGGTTCTACAGGAATTTGATGATATGCTTTAGTTAGATCTAATGTTGAAAATATTGTACAATTTTGTAGTTGGCAGGCGAAATCGTGTATTAACGGAATTGGATATCGGTCAGGAATTGTTACTGCATTTAAACGTCTGTAATCCCCACAGGGTCTCCATTCACCATTCTGTTTAGGAACCATATGCAATGGTGATGACCAGCAACTGTTAGAAGGCCTGCAAATTCCTTGGTTGAGTAAGAATTCGAATTCTTTCTTTGCAACCGCAAGTTTATCTGGAGATAAACGTCGAACTTTTGAAAATATGGGCTGACCGATAGTTTTGATTTGATGCGTTATTGTGTGTTTAACTGGTTTTGAAAAACTGGAATCTATTGTAATATTGTTGAATTCACGAAGTAATTTTTGAATGTTGTCTTTAATTGAAGGTTTGATCAAAATTGATAAGGTAGTTGAAGGTCCTCTAAAAATATTTCCATTTGAAGTTAATTTAGTTAAAGGATCAATTAAAATTCTTTTAGATAAATCAACTATTAATTTGTAATGGAATAAAAAATCTGCACCTATAATGGGTTTCTCGACGTCAGCTAAAAGAAATTCCCATTGAAAATTTCTTCGTAATCCTAGATCAAGAGTAAGAATTCTTTTACCATAAGTATTGATAATTGAAGAATTTGCTGCAGATAATTGTAAAGATGTAGGTGATAATTTCATTGTTAGTGGAGGAGGAATAACTGAAATATCTGCTCCAGTGTCAATTAAGTAATATTTGTTGGTTGACCTGTCAAAGATGTGTAGGCGACTGTTAAATTCGGCTTTATCATCTGTCGCCATAGATGATAAGCGCTTTATTTTTTTGATGAGTTTGAAATTTTATTAAAAGAGCATGGTGGAATGCATTTATTTGCATTGTTTTGGAATTTTGAGTGGTACCAGCACCAATCTGGATTATCTCGAGTTTGTGAATTATTCCGTTGTATAAATTTAGTATTAAGTCGATTTGGTGAACGACTTGATGAATATCTTGAATGACGGGAAGAATTGCTTGAAGAACGATTTTGATTTTTTAAAGATTTAATCTCCAAGGACATCTCTTGGACCTGTTTGGTTAAACGTAAAATTTGTGATGTTAGGTCAGATAAAATATTAGTATCGGGGTGTATTGAAGAGTAAGTAAATATGGAGGATTTATTGTTCATTTCGAAAATTTTGTCTGCGCAATTAGCTAATTCCGAAAGTGGACCGGAATTGCAAGACAAAATTGCTCTCATATTTTCTGGAAGTCTCTGCATCCACAATGTTTTTAAAATATCATCGCTTAAGTTCCCATTAGATAAATTTTTCATTTCACGTAGAAATTGTGATGGTGAACGATCACCCATAACAATATCGCTAAGTAACTTATTTAATTTTGTTGTTTCACTAGCCGAAAGACGGGTAATTAAAGCATCTTTCAGCTGTGTGTACGGATGTCGCGGGTCTGGATCTTCTAAGATATCACTTAGAATAGAAACTAAATTTTCGTCCAACGTGGAGAGAACGTGGTTAAATTTAGCGATTTCTGTTGATATTCTGGCCAGCTCGAATTGGGCTTCGAGTCGCTGAAACCAGAATTTAGGTGCATTCTTCCAAAAAGAGGGTGCACTTACAGAAAACGTTGAAATGGAAGGTGCTGATTGGCTATGTTGTTCAAAACGAGGTAATGGTAGTGGATTATTTATATTCTGATTTTCGCGACTTTGATTTGGATTCCCGGGAATCACGGAGACTATCGGCAAGTCACCACTCGAATTATTCATTATTTATATATTTTTTTTTTTTTAAATAAACGAGAGAATGTGATGGAATAAAGGATGGATTACACCTTTTTTTTTTTTTTTAAATAATATTACGTGATAATTTTTTTAAATAAAATTCTAATGAAATATTAAAGAAATCTAACCTTTTAATTAATAAAATGTTGATTGTTGATTATTTTTTTATTGGAGGTCACCAATTTTGTGGTGAGGATGTTGTTGGTAGTTGGGGCTGCTCGTAGTTGGGGCTGCTCGTAGTTGGGGCTGCTCGTAGTTGGGGTTGCTTGTAGTTGGGGTCACCGATTTTGTGGTGACCAATTTGTGGTAAGGGTGCTGCTAGTCGGGGTGTTGCTAGTCGGGGTGTTGCTAGTCGGGGTGTTGCTAGTCGGGGTGTTGCTCAGAGAGCAGAGGAACATATAGAGTGCCAACGCCATATAGCCACGAACGGAATTTCGCTTTCATACATTTCATTTCAAAGTGCGGTCTCATAGAAGCTCGGCGGTCTAATAGAAGCTCGGCGGTCTAATAGAAGCTCGGCGGCCTAATAAAAGCCCTGAGAAAAAGCTCTTGTGCAGCCACGGCGGTCTCATAAAGTTCCCTGTGCAGCGACGACAGTTTCATGACGTTGGCTGTGCAGCCTGAAAATTTAACAGGACTGAGCCGCACACACCGGCGCGATTAATGCATGCGACATTGAAATAAACCGCCAACACATTGTTACTATGGGTGGCTGCAAGGTATTTCGTATAAAACAGGCAGGGATAACGCACGTGTGGGTATGAGCACACGGTTAAATTATTGAGAATGTTTTCTTTCTGTCTCGCTCTGTTATTATTATTCGGAACGAGACAGGAGGAGAAATATTGTTTATAATTTGACCGTGTATTGATACCTAATCAAGGATTTGCAAAACGGATGGCGGGGCGTAGTAAATAATGAATGAATTTTTTTAGCTTGTGATTTTATGAATGAATTTAAATTCCTATAGTGGCACCTAAATGATCCAATAGTGGTGCCGCATTGAATTATGCAATATAAAATTTAGATGGGAGAGTATGCAAAATGCTTAAACAATGCATATGGCAAGATGTTTTTTCAAACGTCCTATTTGCCTGATTTTAAGCGTGAATGCATATTAAGGGGACCCTTTACTTTGAAAATCGAAAAAAAATCAATTTTTTTTTTTTTCATAAAGATGCTTCTTAACATCACAGAAATACTGTCCTAAAACCGTTTTAAGAAATTCGTACAGGAAAAAAGGTTATACCTATATTTGTAATGCTAACTCTACTCGTTTTATATGCAAAAATTATATAACAAAAACTTTGAACGCGTTTTTCTCGAAATCACATTTTTGAAAATGGCCGCATCTGTATCTCAAAAACTATTCAACCGATTTTAACAAACCAAACGCCATTCGATTCGTTATCAAATATACTAGTAAATAAACCTTTAAAAATATTATTTTTCCCCCCACTTTTTATGCGGAGGCGTAGTTTACCCCTAACTTATAGTCGTTTTTTAACTTTTTTAGAAAAATGTGTATAAAATGATATATTTATTAAAAATAAAAGGTTTTTTAGTTTTAGGTACTAGTTTTATGTCTTATGAAAACAATCCACTAAAGATTTTTACTCTATCTGTTATAGGAAGTCCTAGAGAAATGCGGGCGTTTTAAAAGTGCATTTTGGATGACGCCCTCTGCAGTCATCAAAATAAACTAAAGTTGCATTTAAAAAATATTTTTATATTTTTCATAATCTTACCAATAATTTACAAAAGGTTTCAGAATAATAAATATAATAGTCTTTTAAAAAAAAATAATTAAAGTACTTAAGTGGCGATGAATTATGCAAAAGCATATTGAATTATATTTGTTATTTACTCTGTGCGCGTTCTTGTTTCATTGGATTTTGTTTCGCTTTAATAATGGAAGGAGCAAGAGGGATCTGATTATCCAAAAGGAAAAAAACCAAAAAAATAGTGCGTGGAGTCCCTCCGCGCGGAAGAAGTGAAGCTTCGTAATCGAGAAATGAAAATAGGAAGGGGTAGAAATTGATTTTTAGTGAACTCATATTGTTTCTTTAAGACAAACTTTTTAACATTCTCGCCCTGGAAAATGTATTTGTATTAATAACTAGCTGGGTTACCCGGTTTCACCCGGCGTTGGGTAAATACTTACTAATTAAACACTTCTCAAATGTTCTAGTTTGTTATATTCTAGAAATTGTTTCAATCCGAAAACCCCTTTATAGATCCGCTATCTTGAAATTCCAAATCTTAATAATATTCAAAATTAGTGGCCTTAAAATCAGCATTGTACCAACTTTCATTCAGATCCGTTGAAATCGAGAAATGTTGGTCGCCATATTGGATCCGCCATCTTGAGTTTGGAAATTTGGCTAATATTCGAAATTAGTGTCCTCAGAATAATCATTGTACCAATAATATACAAAATTAGTGGTCTCAGAATAATCACTGTACTAATTTCTATTACAATCCGTTGAAATCGAGAAATTTTGGTCGCCATGTTGGATATGGAAATCTTGATAATATTCGAAATTAGTGGCTCCGGAATAATCATTGTACTAATTTTCATTAAAATCCGTTGAAATCGAGACATTCTGGTCGCCATGTTCGATCCACCATGTTGGATTTGGAAATTTTGCTAATATTCAAAATTAGTGGCTTCAGAATAATCATTGTACCAATTCTCATTAAAATCCGTTGAAATCGAGAAATCTTGGTCACCATATTGGGTCCGCCATCTTGGATTTGTAAATTTTGATAATATTCAAAATCAGTGACCTCAAGATAATCATTGTACTAATTTTCATTGAAATCCCTTGAACGAGAAATATGGTCGCCATTTTGGAGCCGCCATCTTGGATTTCTAAATTTTGATAATATTCAAAATCAGTGACCTCAAAACATTCATTGTACTAATGTTCATTAAAATCCGTTGAAATCAGGAAATCTTGGTCGCCATATTGGATCAGCCATCTTGAATTTCTAAATTTGGACAGCGGATTTGAAATCCCCATCCCGCAAAACCCCTATATATCAATGTTTTCATGAAAATCGCTTCAAAATTAAAATTTTCAGCCGCCATCTTGGATCCGCCGTTTTGAAAACCTACAAAGTATCGTATAGCCGTTTCCTGGTTCTAAGCTACCTCCCCACCAATTTTCAGCCAAATCGGTACAGCCGTTCTTGAGTTATAAATAGTGTAACTAACACGACTTTCTTTTATACATATACATAGATGTATGTGAATGCGTCATAATGTAATTTCAAAAGAGAAAACCTAACAATCGATATTCACAAGAGACGTACCTTGACATAACCGGAAATCCGTCGCATTGTCCGTGGGATTGTTTTCACTCATTTTTTACAATTCTTATGTCTCGTGTTGTAAGAGACTGTCTTCCAAAGTTCATCTGCGATACAAAAGCTACTTTCAGCTTATAAAGCAAAATTAGTGCTTTAAGCTCATTGTGCCCCCGTGCTTTCAACTTTTTACAGCGCCAGCCAAGACAAGAACCCAGCGGTTGCGCCAGGCTACAGCGGCCCATTCTGTTTGGGCCTTAAAGCTACTTTCAGCTTATAAAGCAAAATTAGTGCTTTAAGCTCAGTGCTGAAATGCGCTTGCATATAGGAAAGTCGCAGCTTTTGAGAAGCGTTAAACCAAAACGTTAAACGTTTAACGCAACCTTGTTTTGGAAGTCCCATTAGAAGTTTCACTTCAAAATAGGTATTATATGTGTAGTCCCGGGTTGTAATATTGGCAAAGACGAAAATTCAACCATAAGTTTCTTTTGTCCGCGAGATTCTGTTAGGCGGGAAGAGTGGAAAAAACTGTGCTGCTTAGAATTCCTTACCTAAACGGTTTTATGCTTGCCAAAATCATTTTGAATTGAAATTCCCGGGGCAAAGCAAATTGTGTAATAACTAATATCCCAAATTAAATCTCACTCAAAGAATTGATTTCCCTTGCAGCACTATTCAGTCCGAATATCTTTGTACAGAAAACCCAGTTGCCCCAGTTCATTTAATTACCCCAGGAAATAGTAAATGTAATGAAGATGTTAAGCCGCTATGTTCGTTTTGCCATAATCCGTCGAAAATACACTATTTTATCTAAAACAATATAATAAGCTTAAAAAAGCAGTTCAAACTATTTCAACAAAAAATACCAATCTAAAAAGAAAGTCTTGAATTCTAGATTAGCGCGTTTTAAAACTAAGAAAACTGTTCAAAAGGATATGTTAGATTTATCAGTAGTATACCTGCCTACAGGTATACATTGACAATGTGTAGGTTATTCAGGCGAAAAAAATGTTCCTTATAGCGAAGACAATTTCTTTAAGTTTATATTTCCGTTCTCCATCATGTTATAGGTTTTTAAAAAATGACTTAAATTTAGCTCTACCTAACCGTACTTCTTTGCAAAATTGGGTTCCAGTAAAAAACTTGAAACCAAGCCACAATGAAGAACTATATCCCTTTATTGCTTCGGCAATCACTGAATTTGGTGAAAGATCAAAAAATTCTGTTCTAGTTGTTGATGAGGTAGTTGTTAGGTGAGAATTAAAATATAATATAACAGCAGACCAAATTGAAGGTTTTTATGATGACGGTAAATGTCGAAAAAATGAATTAGCTAAATATGTAGTTGTTTTCATGGTGCGCGGTCTTTTTTCACCATGGAAGTATGTATTAGGATATTTCACTTCCGTTAGTGGAATAAGTTCCGGTAGGTTAAATGAATTATTATTTGAAGTTTTAGGAAACGCGGAAGAAATAGGTATTAATATTGTTGCTATTACTTGCGATCAAGGTCCGAATAACAGAAAACTGTTTTCCGATCTTGGCATTACAAATATAGAACCGTTTTTTAATCATAAAAGTCGATGCAATGAAATTTCGGAAATTATTTATTTATATTATTATTCCACAACCATCCTATCCTATCCTAAACTACCGCCTGTTAGAAGTAAAGCTGATCACAAACGTCCCGGTTTAATGGGTTAGGGTTAAAAATGCATATTTCCGTATTACTTAAAATCTTGATTCGGGACAGAATATTTAAAAGGAAGTAGTTCAATTTATATCAACACACCGAAAAAAATAATTTCAAAAAAATTATACTATGTTTTTACATCTAAAAAAATATATTGGTAAATTTTAACATATTAAAAATTATTCAATATTTTTTCCTTCCCAAAAATACAACTTAAATCGGTTGGAGAATACGACTAGCACAGAGAGTAGTATAACAAAAGTCGGTGAAGACCTGCTGTGGATAAAGCAGGGATTTCTGGCTGCAATGATTTCAAAATTTAATGAGATGTACATGAAAACATCCTCGAAATTGAAAAAGATTCACATGAATACTTCCCTGTAAAAATAATTCAAAAACTACTTCTAATTTCTAAGGTGATTTCCCCCCTTAAATCGTGATTTGGTCAGAATATTTAAAAGGAGCTCTCGCTTTATGTTAACAAACCGAAACAAATAATTTCAAAAAACTTATACTGTGCTTGTGCATCTAAAAAAATATGTTGGTCAATTTTCCCATATTAAAAGTTATTCAAAATTTTTGCCTTCCCGAAATACAAATTAAATCGGCATCGGTATTGTATTATTCCATAGGAACAGAATATCGATTTTATAATACACACAATCTCATATTTACAACTGCGGTCTGCGGGGCAAAGGAATTAAGCCAGCAGCGCACACACGTCGCTTGGCAACCGAATTACGGCTGCATAGCAAAGAGCAATTTCGTGAGAGCCGTGAGCATATCACTGGATGTAAAGCTTTTCTGCACAGTGTGACTTTTTCGTCTTACACTTCCCCCTTTGCTCGAGCTCAGCCCACGAACTCTGGCACGAATTTTGTTCGAGGGTTGTACCTCTATGTATTCCTCTGCTCTCTGGTGTTGCTAGTCGGGGTGTTGCTAGTCGGGGTGTTGCTAGTCGGGGTCACCAGTTTGTGGTGACCAATTTGTGGTAAAGGTGCTGTTCGTTGTCGGGGTCACCAGTTTGTGGAACTTCCCTTGGCTTTTGGTCTTTTATCTTCTTATTTCTTGATTTTATTTGTAGTTTCTTCACTTTTATTTTATTATTTTAATAGTTTTAACACTTTATGCAATGAAATGAATTTATTCGGTTTATAGATATATATAATTATTTTATATTTATTTTATTTCCTTTTATAAAGAATCAATAAAATTGAATTATACTTTTTTAAAGAAGATCTCGATCTAATGAAAGTCAGGGAAGAACTAAATATTTACAATTATAAAACAAAATCTCTACTTCTACATCTAAGTTTACTACATATACACTAACTAGATAATAAAAATCAACTCACTACAGTACTACATTTACACAGTAATTTCTATTTCTATGACAACCAAAATACCACAACAAAACTACACTACATTAACTATTTAAAATACAGCCAAATACTACACAACATCTACATATATCTACTTTAAATTTCATACGAATTTCCATCCTTTATTTTTACCAAAAATCAAATTCGTAATCCGAATTAAAACTTTTTTATCGTAATAATATTAAAGTTTATTATCGTAGACAACAACCGCTTTTACTTTTACCGAAATCAAATTCGTAATCCGAATAATATTATTTATCGTAATAATATTAAAGCTTGTTATCGTAGACAACAACCGCCACACCTCCTATGAATTATGGTATAAAAATGGGTAAGTTTGAAAGGACATTGATCACAGTTGAAGAAGCAAGCGATAAGAACGGGTGTTTAATAGAAAAAATTAAGATAAAATGGCAGAATTCAGTGTTGAAGAGTATGCCGATATAATTTACCTGTACGGTTTAGTACACGGAAATGATAGTGAGGTCGTATGAGAATACCAAAGGAGATTCCCGAATCGGCGTGTACCCGACAGAAGGATATTTTCAAGGACTTTCAGAAGGTTAAAAGAAACCGGAAGTGTAACCGCCCCCAGAGCAGAAACGCGATCAGCAACATCGGCCGATTCAGCGGACCCCGACCAACAAATCCTCAACATCGTCAGGAACAGCCCTGTAATAAGTATCAGGCAGGTCGCACGAAGGTCAGGATTGTCTTCAGGGGGAGTTTGGACCGTTGTGAACCGAGAGGGACTACATCCATACCACCATATCCCGGTCCAAGCACTACAGGAAGGAGATTCCGAAAGACGATTGCAATTCTGCACTTGGCTGCTCGAGTCTGACATCGAAAACAGAAGGTTTCTAGACCGAATTCTGTGGACGGATGAATCGCAATTCACCCGGGATGGCATCACAAACTTCCACAACCTTCACACCTAGTCAGATGTGAACCCACATTGTTGGTCCTTCCAGCAAAGATTTAGTGTCAATGTCTGGGCTGGCATCATCGGCAACCAGTTGATAAGACCCTTCATCTTGCCCCAAGTGCTGAATAGTCAGCTATATTCGGACTTTTTGGAGAATACACTTCCGGATCTGTTGGAGGACATCCCCCTGGCCTCCAGAAGCGCAATGTATTTACAGCACGATGGAGCACCTGTGCATACTGGGAACATTGTTAGGGCAAGGTTGAATGAGCATTACCCAGAGCGCTGGATTGGACGAGGTGGACCGATTCCTTGGCCTGCTAGGTCACCGGACCTTACTCCACTGAACTTTTTCTTATGGGGAATGATGAGAGATGAAGTTTACTCAAGACCAATCAACACAAGAGAAGAATTAGTTACCAGGATTGGGACTGCAGCCACGAAAATACGGGAGACACTGGCTACCATAGACCTCAAACGCGAAATAAGACGAAGGCTACTTGCATCCATCGAAACTGGCGGAGAACATTTTGAACAGCTTTTGTAGGACATAAGTTTTAATTGTAATTAGTTTTTAAGCGAACAAAATGTATTTTTTAGTTAACTTAAGTATAATTTCTTAAAAATTCGAATTGTCATGATATTCTGTAAAAGGATTTTTGTAAATAAATTTTCGTATCCTTTTCCTACTTGGGCATGTTGCACCTTTTTGAAAAGGTAATTAGATAGGCAACTTAAAAAAAAAATAAAAAATAAGGTATGTTAATAACATGAATTTCAGAGGAAAGTGGGGCGAAAAGTGAAAAATCGTGAAATAAAAGTTAATTTTTTCAACTTCTAGGGGAGGTTATGGCCAAGGGGCTGGGGATAGGGGGGCAGTGTTGACCTTTTTGGAAAGAGCTTCGAAATAGTAATTTTTTGGGATCGGTTTGGGGCCGCTGCGATGCGTAGAAAAAAAGATAAAAACACAAAAGCGGTTCCCACATAAAGCAACATCCTGATTTACGAATCACCCTGTAACTGCCGAACGGTGTGAGATACCCCTCCCCCACCCACACGATTTTTGCTCGTCTTGGTCTGACCCTTCACCCCCTGCAATATTTCCCTCCCACCTCTGAACACCCTGTATATTTATTATATACAGGGTGTCCAGTAGGAAATTGCGAAAACTAATGGGTCACAATTTTTTAACAAATGGAGAGATCGGTAAAATGTAAATATTTTTTAATAAAGGAAAGTCGTCATTTTTATTTCATGTCCATTTTATTATAAAAAAAATTAAGTCTATTTAATACAAACCATTAATTTAAAAATGTAGTGAAAAACGTGAATTATTAATATATATTTTTTAAATGTGAACCATCTACATAAAAGGTATCTACCTGCATTTCTTTGAATCTTCTGTCGCCGGAGAGAAGTACAAATTGATGTTAGGTACCAAATCCTTTCTCATGCGAAAAAGAGAGGACCGTTATTTAAATCTTTTTTTTTTATTCAAGACGGAGCAGCACTTCATCGCACACAAGAAGTATCATCAATAAATTTTGTGGTGATCGAGTTATTGGCCTAGAGTACCCACGCTTTGCTAGAGGAAAAGGAATAGAATAGCCACCTTACTCATCAGATCTCACTTAAGGTCTGTCTGGTAACTTTTGGGTAAAAATTTCTTGAGTAAAAATCTGGTAAAAAGTTTCATATGGTAGTGGGGATAAACATCAAAAGTTACCAGACGACTTCAAGTAAAAATTGGGTAAATCTTACTTGTGTATGTAAATTGTCAAACGTGATCAAGATGTTAGAGGGAACTTATGGATTTATTTAATACTAGCTGGGTTACCCGGTTCCACCCGGCGTTGGGTAAATACTTACTAATTAAACACTTCTCAAATGTTCTAGTTTGTTATATCCTAGAAATAGTTTCAACCCGAAAACCCCTTTATGGATCCGCTATCTTGAAATTCCAAATCTTAATAATATTCAAAATTAGTGGCCTTAAAATAATCATTGTACCAATTTTCATTCAAATCCGTTGAAATCGAGAAATGTTGGTCGCCATATTGGATCCGCCATCTTGAGTTTGGAAATTTGCCTAATATTCGAAATTAGTGGCCTCAGAATAATCATTGTACTAATTTTCAGTAAAATCCGTTGAAATCAAGAAATTTGGTCTCATATTGGATCCGCCTTGGTTTTACAAATTTTGATAACATTCGAAATTTGTAGCCTAAGAATAATAATTGTACCAATTTTCATTAAAATCCGTCGAAATCGAGACATTCTGGACGCCATGTTGGGTCCGCCACCTTGCATTTAGAAATTTTAATAATATACAAAATTAATGGTCTCAGAATAATCACTGTACTAATTTCTATTACAATCCGTTGAAATCGAGAAATTTTGGTCGTCATGTTGAATGTAGAAATTTTGATAATATTCGAAATTAGTGACTCCGGAATAATCATTGAACTAATTTTCATTAAAATCCGTTGAAATCGAGACATTCTGGTCGCCATGTTGGATTTGGAAATTTTGCTAATATTCAAAATTAGTGGCCTCAGAATAATCTTTGTACCAATTTTCATTAAAATCCGTTGAAATTGAGAAATCTTGGTCACCATATTGGGCCCGCCATCTTGGATTTGTAAATTTTGATAATATTCATAATCAATGACCTCAAGATAATCATTGTACTGATTTTCATTAAAATCCGTTGAAATCGAGAAATATGGACGCCATTTTGGATCCGCCATCTTGGATTTCTAAATTTTGATAATATTCAAAATCAGTGACCTCAAAACATTCAACTTGAATTTCTAAATTTGAACAGCGGATTTGAAGTCCCCATCCCGCAAAACCCCTATATACCAATTTTCATAAAAATCGCTTCAAATTTAAAATTTTCAGCCGCCATCTTGGATGTTTCTAAGAATCAAAGACGAACTAGGGATAATTACCAGCTTGGGCATATCATCCATAGCTATTTTGGTAATCATCATCATTGGCTTAAAAGTCTGCTGGCAAACAGTAGCAGCAAGAGGGCAGGAAACACCTATAACAATACACATGTCATCAAGTTCAAGCCCGGAGAAAACAGTTGAGGAAACAGAGCTCCTGGAGCCACCTAAAATCACGAACGTCAGCCAAATACCGTACTTATAAAAAATGCAACGAGACGTTGACATCTAAAGGGAGAAGAGTTAGCGCAGCACTTTGCACCTGGCGAAAACAACCGCAGCAGGCCAGACGCGTGGATCCGCAGCTAAGCAAAACGTGACCCAATATCAAGTGCAGGTAGAATTATTGATGACAAAGCGTCTACGCGCCGTAAGTACAGGTAGAATTAAGTTAAACGAATTATTTCTAAGTCAGTCTTAATTTGTGATTGAAGCAATAATGGTTCGCATAGTAAAAAAAATAAGTTTTTTTTTAACTAAATATAAAATAAAGTATTAACTTATACAACATTTATTAGTGCTAGGGGTTTTTTACCCTCTTGAGCTTTTTTTTTTCAAAAACCCAAGAACACGTCAACTTTATTTCTCAAAATCGTATGTAAAAAAAAAAAAAATTTTTTCAATGATTTTTAACGAAAAGCGTTTCTTATTTTTCGATACTCTATAACATATTTCATTTTCATTAAAATCGGTGAGTCACACCTGAGGACCTTTCCTGGTCAGATCTTTTGGTCGCGTTTTGCTTCTTCGAAGTGGGTAATCTTTATATTTATTTATTTATGATAATACTTAGTCGCCAAAAAAAACCTCTAATCTCTAAACCTCGTACCAGTGATTTGAAATAATAACTGTACCTTATCTGTAAATTGATACGATAAATAAAACGGAACTTAACAAGTTATTGTATTTTACTGACTTTGTTACACCTATGAATGTATATCATTATAATTTATGTTCCTTTGAACACTTCGTCGATTGCGTTTAAAAAAATCCTAAGATGCATCGCTTAATACATTCATTATTATTTGCTGTTAAAGAATTCGTCATATATAAATTCAAAAAGAAGGCTTTTTATTTAATAAATATTTCATTAAAAACTGAATTTTCATCCAAGTCATATTGTCCTATGAGTTTGCGCGAAGTCAATCTGAACTGAAATGGAAACATGATTTATAAAATATGTAACATATCTTTGGAAAAACTAACTTTTTTTATAATTCCCTCGAATGATTTAAAATTTTGAATTATAGCTAAAATTTCTTTAACATCATTTTGGAAGCCTGTACAATCTTTAATTACATCGACATCAATTTCGTGAGGTAATCCGTCGTTCCTTACATCAGAATGCAAATCCTTAGGCATAATGTACATACACCTATAATTAGTTTGAAACAGTTAAGTTATTTTTAAAACTTCTTAATTTATTACCTCAACGTCATATTGATACAACTAAGTATGACTCCAACTAATGGTCGATTATTGTGTAAAGAAAATTGTAATTGCATTTGTTTCTGTGTTTCAACGTCCGTTCGAGAAGGATTGGCTGGAAAAGCTGGGTGGGAGTGAAACCATCCTAAAAGCTCATGCCCTTCAGAGAGTAGTCTAACAGACTGTTTTACCTGAGAAACTAAAGGTTGTAGTTTAACATATTGGCCTAGTAATATTAGATTTTATCTGATATTTGGTTATGATTAGTTGATTTGTCTGATGTTCTAAAATATTAGGTTGATAAAAAAAAAGTTTTGTCGGAAAATTTATAAAATGTAATTGCCGCAATATGACATCGAGCGATTTCAAAAATATTCAACATACTCCGCTGCATCATAGCAAATCCTGAGGCAAATACGCACGAGCTAGCAAGAGAACTTGGCTGCACCCATCAATAGTAAACCATTTACACAACATGGTCACACTGTCTCACCGACGACAATAAGAATTGCCGCGTGACCATCTGTAAGTCTTTCCTACTGCGTCATCATCGCAAGGAGTTTTTAGAGGTTCTTGTGACGGGGGATGAAAGCTGGATCTTTTATGATAACAGCACGCGTCTAGCATATTGGCTTCCTATCAGAGAAAAGCAGCAACCGAAATCTGATCCCCACTCACGAACGATTTTGTTGTGCTGTTTCTGGGACGCAAAGGGATTGCTCTTTAAAAATTTTCTCCCTACAAGCAAGACGATCTCCTCTACACGATACATCGAGAAGCTCCACGAATTGGCAAAAGCTATAAGAGAAAAACGGCCAAGACGCGCGACTGCCCACCTTCTCAACGATAACGCGAGAACGCATGTCGCAAAGGAAACCCACAAAACAATCACTCAGGTTTACTGGAATACCGTTCCTCATCCATCGTACTCGTCCGACATCACGCCGTCTGACTAACATTTGTTCAGACATTTGAAGTCATATTTAAGGAACGAAATTTTCAAAAACGTCGACGATCTCACGAAGGATGTGTCCAATTTCTTCGAGTCACAGCCGCCGCAGTTTTGGGCAAAAGGAATTAGCGACTTGCCTGCTAGATGGTCAAGTGTTATAGAATTAGATGACGAATATATTGTTGATTAGAAATGTTTTGTACAAGATATATGAATAAATAAATTCTACTGAAATTATTGCGACAAAACTTTTTTTCCAACCTAATACATAGCAAAAGCGTCCGTCGATATCGTCCCGGCGCAGAGTGCTCTGAAATTCCAAAAACGCAATATAAAGTAATTGCCGCTCTCCAATTGCACAGCTAGTAATAAAGAAAATATTTACTATAACTATAACTGTTTTTCTACAAGTGTTTATTAATTTTTCCCACATAAAAAAAAAAAAAAAAAATGCCCCTATTTAAAAACATAATGATACCATGTGATAGGTATGCATGAAGTCCGTATCGTTTGATATTTAAACTTTGACCAATTTAATTTAAATTTCGACTAATTTGGATCAGCCCTCATTTTCTTAACACTAATGAGCGTGAGCGTCATTCTGTAAGTCGGTTTTTCTTGCCGCTATACTCTTGGAAAACCTAATATGTGTTCTTTCATTTTATATGCTAGTTGCTACCGTTTCTTAAGCCAAACCGACAAAATACGGCATCAAGATATGTGTTACTACTGCAAATGGGGTAACCGAGGGCGAACCGTGACATTATGCATGAGCGAATGTGTTCTGCCGAGATTTTAGCTTCAGCAAGAGTCAGCGAGTGCTTGCCTTGCTAGGCTGACCCCTTTTTCCCTTGTAGTTAAAATAAAACACCTTCACTACACTTAATTCTTTGCTGTGTCCACTTTATTTATTGTATGCACTTTCTGTGTTTTAACAATTCTGTATAATTCGGTGAAAACTTAACGGTTTATATTAGAAACTTATCTCTCGGTACAAATACTTTTTACTTCAAACGACCAGTTTTACGTTAGACTTGATTCAATACTTTAAATTACCAGTTCTAATTTTAACTTTGATTCTATACTTTAAATGAACAGCTTTACTTGCGTTCTCTTATCGGTCTTCTTCTGTTATGACTCCACTGAGGGTGCGATCGGCTATATTTATATGACCACCCCTTCTTAAGGGGTTACATGCGTACAGAATTTTCAGAAAGTCGATTATTTTTTTTTTTTACAGATTATTATTCTCTATAGTTTTAGGAGTATTTCTGTGAAAGTCGATTGTAAAAATTCCCCATAAATCGAAAGTTATTATAGAAAACGAGACTGCCCGACGAGAGTCTGATGCGCGCAGGTAGCTGTCCCTTGTTTGAGGCAGCTGGCCGTTACTTTCAGAGCCGTTCACACTGTCGCAAAAAAATAAACAACAACAATTGTTTACTGACAAGGAAGGCATACAATATGAAGCTGGAATGGGAGATTAGACGTAAGTTAACAAAATAAATTAAAAAATTCATAAAGTTTTGGCTTTAGCTGCGTGCGACCTCGAGCAAAACGCACTTGAAACTTTAAATGCGTTTTTCTCAAAACTACTTTTTCCGGCACGGTATGCATGATAACTCACACAGTTTTTAATATTTTTTTATGCTTTTTTTTTTAAATATTCGAAATGTTTTTCTCGAGCCGGATTTTTGATACTGTGATTAAAAAAATTTATAAACATAATTAAAGTGTGAAATTTATGACACAAAATGCAAATTTTTAAACTGGCGTAAATTGCCAATTTTTTTGAATTTCCTAAATCCGGCTCGACAGACTATGTATAACTACAACTTTATTTTACAAGAATTTTTTTTTTAAGTTTTGCAGATCCATCAAAATTTCAAGGAGAAATGATGCATACCGTGGAGCAACTTTTTTTTATAGGGAGAGCTTCGTGAAACATGATTTTATTTTGTAATTTTTGAAAAAAAAAAAAAACAGTAATTTCTTTTATAAAGTTTAAATACTAGTAAACAATGCGTAAAAGTTATTTTTATTCATTTCTATTGCTATCCCTTCTAAAAAGTTTTTCCTTTAGCGCATTTTTGCGCTGTTGTACGTGTGTAACCCCTTTGTAACATTCTTTTGCCAATGGCATCATTGGAAGTTTCCTTAATAGCGCAAGAATCAAGGTTTACTCAATTCCCAGAAGGAAAAATGCACAAATATGTCGCACAGATGTGTACAGCACGGCACGCATTTCCACAAATAGTATGTTGTGTAAACAAAGAGGTAATATGTATATAATTTTGAAAATTTATTTTTTCCCGTGTTTTCGGAATTTCAGACCACTGTGTTGCGTGGCAAGATAAGTCACTTAAAATGCCTTACTCAATAAAAGTTTTAGATAGCTCATTTTTTTTATTTCTAAAATAACCGGGCTATTTCTTTAATAAAAATTTACCTGGACACATTTCGCACATTACTATACTCTGCTGAGATGTACGACAAGGTTTGTATGTTGTCAAGTGTAACTTTTCTTGTCCAACTGATATATTTCGATGTCCGCCTAAGAAACCCATGACTTCATAATCTGAAGATAAAGAATGCAAGTGAAGACAAAGTAAAGTTGACAGGTTCATTACAACTTTAAATGGAGCCTAGAAGAAATGTCTTGTTGAGAGATTATTAAGATTATTTTCTTTATTTTCGACGCACTTCATTGGAGAATTTAAGGCATTTAACTAGATCCATTGGATTTTTTTTATGGCGGGAGGTATTATTAGTAGGCAGTTCCGGTTTAAGTACTCCATCAATGTGTGTAACTGTATAGTTGACATCGTGCGACTGGATAGATATAAATGTAACAGATTATTTTTGAATGGCTACATTAGTTGACACGTTGACTGCTACGGTGGTCACCCTAGACCGGAGCTGGCCTTCTCAATGGAGCCATGATGGTTACCGGTGACCGGTGCTCACCTTTTTAGTTTATGATATTTATCTAATTCAAACCAATTTTGAACAACGCAAATAAGTGGAGAGCATTGTGCAGTAAAAAGTGCACTATTTAATATTTTAATCCTTTTACAGAATATCATGACAATTCGAATTTTTAAGAAATTATACTTAAGGGGACGTGACACACCCAATTTTTTATTTTTTATATTTGGAAAAAATGGAAAATTGAAGGGAAAAACAGTAGATACATTAATCAAACTTTGCACATTTATTAAACAGCGTTAAAAGAATACAAAAAAAATTTTTTTTTCATTTTTTTAATTCGTTTTTTTCTTTGTACACTTTTTTGTAAAAAACCACAAAAATTGACTGCGGGCACGATTGGGAGCGAATGGAACGTCTGAAAAAGAAAAAAACAATATGGGGTTAATTGTTATCAAAATCCCCAGGGATTGAACCTAAATGGAACATTTTTCACGAAAAAATTACAAAATGGCGGCATTTTTTCAAAAATTCACTTTTTTTTATTCCGGAAAAATGCCGCCATTTTGTAATTTTTTCGTGAAAAATGTTCTATTTAGGTTCAATCCCTGGGGATTTCGATAACAATTAACCCCATATTTTTTTTTGTTTTTCAGACGTTCCATTCGCTCCCAATCGTGTCCGCAGTCAGTTTTTGTGGTTTTTTACAAAAAAAATTGTACAAAGAAAAAAACGAATTAAAAAAATGAAAAAAAAAAATTTATTTTTTTGTGTTATTTTAAAGCTGTTTAATAAATATGCAAAGTTTGATTAATGTATCTACTGTTTTTCCCTTCAATTTTCCAATTTTTCCAAATATAAAAAATAAAAAAATTGAGTGTGTCACGTCCCCTTAAGTTAACTAAAAAATACATTTTGTTCGCTTAAAAACTAATTACAATTAAAACTTATGTCCTGCAAAAGCTGTTCAAAATTGTCTCCGCCAGTTTCGATGCATGCAAGTAGCCTTAGTCTTATTTCGCGTTTCGGTCTATGGTAGCCAGTGTCTCCCGTATTTTCGTGGCTGCAGTCCGAATCCTGGTAACTAATTCTTCTCTGGTATTGATTGGTCTTGAGTAAACTTCATCTTTCATCATTCCCCCTAAGAAAAAGTCCAGTGGAGTAAGGTCCGGTGACCTAGCAGGCCAAGGAATCGGTCCACCTCGTCCAATCCAGCGCTCTGGGTAATGTTCATTCAACCTTGCCCTAACAATGTTTCCAGTATGCGCAGGTGCTCCGTCGTGCTGTACATACATACATTGCGCTTCTTGTGGCCAGGGGGATGTCCTCCAACAGATCCGGAAGTGTATTCTCCAAAAAGTCCGAATATAGCTGACTATTCAGCACTTGGGGCAAGATGAAGGGTCCTATCAACTGGTTGCCGATGATGCCAGCCCAGACATTGACACTAAATCTTTGCTGGAAGGATCGACACCTTGTCCTATGTGGGTTCACATCTGACCAGGTGTGGAGGTTGTGGAAGTTTATGATGCCATCCAGGGTGAATTACGATTCATTCGTCCACAGAATTCGGTCTAGAAACCTTCTGTTTTCGATGTCAGACTCGAACAGCCAAGTGCAAATTGCAATCGTCCTTCGGAATCTCCTTCCTGTAGTGCTTGGACTGGGATATGGTGGTATGAATGTAGTCCCTCTCGGTTCACAACGGTCCAAACTCTCCCTGAAGATAATCCTAACCGTCGGGCGACCTGCCTGATGTTTATTTCAGGGCTGTTCCTGACGATGTTGAGGATTTGTTGGTCGGGGTCCGCTGAATCGGCCGATTTTCCTGCTCGCGTTTCTGCTCTGGGGGCGGTTACACTTCCGGTTTCTTTTAACCTTCTGAAAGTTCTTGAAAATACCCTTCTGTCGGATACACGCCGATTCGGGAATCTCCTCATTTCCGTCTACTAAAAAGTACACGTAAATTATATCGACATACTCTTCAACACTGAGTTCGGCCATTTTATCTTAATTTTTTCTATTAAACACCCGTTCTTATCACTTGCTTCTTCAACTGTGGCAATGTTCTTTCAAACTTACCCATTTTTATACCATAATTCATAGCAGGTATTAGAAACGGAGCGTCAGGATACTTAGGAGTCAATACTGGATATAATAAATTAATAACGCTATTTAACGAGATTACATTTATTATTTTATTACTGTTTTGCTGAAATAATAAAAATGTATTACAGTATCTCGCAAAAGTAAGTAAACGGCTATACAGCAAAGAGATATGTTATAAGTTCCAGCCTGCTTCTTGACTAATACGAATAGTAATTTTTTTAAGAATAGGTAAATAAGAATAGAAAAACTGTATAGTGATTTCATTTAGTTTAATTGAACCAATTTAAGGAAAAATCTAATTCACTTGATTAAAATTAAAAATGAATGCAGCAAAAAAAAGTAAACACTATAACTAATATCCGCAGTGTCAGAAATTGTTTAAAGACATTTTTGCCAGCCGGGTTGGTAATGAAAGTGTGTACTTTCGACATTCAGTTGCTGAGAAGCTTTACCATTCCTCTTTAATGAAAGTTTTCAATTCATTGATGTTCTTTGGAGCCCTTTCAGAAATCTTCAATTTTAAGTTTGCCCAAAGGTTTTCAATGGGTGAGAGGTCTGGGCTTTGCGGCGGCCACTTCAAAAGCTCTATATTTTCCTTTTTAATGAAATCCAAAACGAGTTTGGCAGTGTGGATCGGAGCATTGTCTTGTTGCAAGACGAAATCTGCTCCTATTAAGCGCCGCCCTTCGGGGATAATAACCTCTTTCATCAAGTTAAGATAAACTTGCGCCGTTATTCTACCCTCCAAAATAACAATTTTACCCACTCCATATGAGGACAGACATCCCCAAACCATAACGCCTTGTTCTCCCGATTTGAAAGTGGGTTTTGCGCATGGATAGGATAGTGCCTCACCTGGTTTTCGCCAAACGTAAATTCTTCCCTGACTATAATTCATTCTTATCATTGATTCGTCCGTGAATAGGACTTTTTCCCAAAAGGTGGGCGGCTTTAGGACATGATCAATATAAAAAGACTCTGTTTTCTTCCTATTAACTTCTTTTAAGTAGGGTAATCTTCTAGCTACGCGACCGTTTTTCCCAACCGCATAGAGTCTCCTTCTAATAGTATCAGTCGACGGAGCATTTTTTCCTTCTTCGAGTAGTTTAGCTCGAATTTTAGGAGCAGAGAGCTTTGGATTTGAATCGGATATATTAACAATTCTTCGATTTTGCCTCTCAGTTGTGCACTTTGGTCTCCCTGGCCTTGGTAAAGCTGAGACTCTTCCGCAATTTGTATAAGCTTTGACTACTTTATAGACTGCAGCCACAATTTTTCTAAAAAAATTGGCGATTTTTCGATATGATTGGTTTTCATTTCTCATCTTGATTATCACTTTCCGCTCTTCCGTTGTAAAATGCTTGCATTTCTGTGTTTTTTGCGAAATCTGTACAACAAATACCGAACTTTAGACACATTTTGAACGCGAGAAGAATAGTACTATTAGAAAAAACTCAAATTGTGCGAATCTTAGCTGATCCATTAGTAAAGTAAACAAGAGTTTATTTCTATACAAAAATGCTTAATATGTATACAGGGTGTTCAGAGGTGGGAGGTCAATACTGCAGGGGGTGAAAGGTCAGACCGAGATAAGCAAAAAATCGTACGGGTGGGGGGGGCATCTCGCACCGTTTGGCAGTTACAGGGTGATTCGTAAATCAGGATTTTGCCTTACATGGGAACTGCTCTTGTATTTTTATCTTTTTTTCTACGCATCACAGCGGCCCCAAACTGATTTAAAAAATCACTATTTGGAAGCCCTTTCCAAAAAAGTTTACACCACCCCCCTACCCCCAACCCCTTGGCCGCAATCCCCCCTGGAAATTTAAAAAATTTACTTTTATTTCACGATTTTTCACCTTTCGCCCCACTTTTCTCCGAAATTCATGTTATTAACATACCTACTTTTTATTTTTTTTAAGTTGCCTATCTAATTACCTTTCCAAAAAGGTGCAACATGCCCAGGTAGGAAAAGGACACGAAAATTTATTTACAAAAATCCTTTTACAGAATATCATGATAATTCGAATTTTTAGGAAATTATACCTTAAGTTTACTAAAAAATACATTTTGTTCGCTTAAAAACTAATTACAATTAAAATGTTTGTCCTTTAAAAGCTGTTCAAAATGTTCTCCGCTAGTTTCGATGCATGCAAGTAGCCTTCGTTTTATTTCACGTTTGAGGTCTATGGTAACCAGTCTCTCCCGTATTTTCGTGGCTGCAGTCACAATCCTGGTAACTAATTCTTCTCTGGTGTTGATTGGTCTTGAGTAAACTTCATCTTTCATCATTCCCTATAAGAAAAAGTCCAGTGGAGTAAGGTCCGGTGACCTAGCAGGCCAAGGAATCGGTCCACCTCGTCCAATCCAGCGCTCTGGGTAATGTTCATTCAACCTTGCCCTAACAATGTTCCCAGTATGCGCAGGTACTCCGTCGAGCTGTAAATAAATTGCGCTTCTTGTGGCCAGGGGGATGTCCTCCAACAGATCCGGAAGGATATTCTCCAAAAAGTCCGAGTATAGCTGACTATTCAGCACTTGGGGCAAGATGAAGGGTCCTATCAACTGGTTGCCGATGATGCCAGCCCAGACATTGACACTAAATCTTTGCTGGAAGGACCGACACCTGGTCCTATGTGGGTTCACATCTGACCAGGTGTGGAGGTTGTGGAAGTTTGTGATGTCATCCCGGGTGAATTGCGATTCATCCGTCCACAGAATTCGGTCTAGAAACCAGGGTACGGAGAATCAAAAAATTTGATTCGTTCGTTTGCGAATGGATCCCAAGCGAATTAAATTTTTTGATTCGCTCACGAATTTTATTATTCGATTCTTTTTCTAATAAAATTCGACTCGCGAATTGAATCGAAAATTTCAAGAACTGAAAATTTAATTCGTTCGCGAATTTATCGCAAATGAATGATTTGGGAATCAAATTAAATACAACCGATTGCAGATAACCAACAACATAATACGCATATACTTTTATTCATAAATTTTAAATTTATTATTAAATTTAAAAAAATCACGTATTCTACCGCAGTAAATTAAACTCTTTCACTCTGGTCAAAATAATTGCAAAAAATAAAAGTTCAGTTATTATAACAATTAAATAATGCTTGTAAATATATTTAGAACTTAGCTGATCGGTTCCAAATCGTCGACGAGTATTCTGCATGCCGTAAAATGTGACTAAACAGCTAATGACATATGATGTGACATGCAACATGACATGTGACATGAAATTTTTTTTTGCACCATGTTGTGGAGCGGGTCCAATAACCCCCCTTAGAAACCCCGAAGGGGTCGAAAAAGCCCTAGGAGGCCAAAAAATAGGCCAAAACATCATTTTTGTTTTGTTTACGAATGCCAAATTAACGACGAGTCTATTGCAAGCCGTAAAATGTGGATTAACGGCTTATGACACATGATGTGACATGCAACATGACATGTGACATGAAATTTTTTTTTGCACCATGTTGTAGAGCGGGTCCGATAACCCCCCTTAGAAACCCCGTAGGGGTCGAAAAAGCCCTAGGAGGCCAAAAAATAGGCCAAAACATCATTTTTGTTTTGTTTACGAATGCCAAATTAACGACGAGTCTATTGCAAGCCGTAAAATGTGGATTAACGGCTTATGACACATGATGTGACATGTAACATGACATGTGACATGAAATTTTTTTTTTGCACCATGTTGTAGAGCGGGTCCGATAACCCCCCTTAGAAACCCCGTAGGGGTCGAAAAAGCCCTAGGAGGCCAAAAAATAGGCCAAAACATCATTTTTGTTTTGCTGGAATTTTTCAGAAAATAGAATTTGAAAGTTTTTCAAATTGAAGATAGTAGTCAAATCATAAAACTTCAAATATTTTATTAAAAATTGCTGCGAGAGGGTTTTCAGGGTTGCTCATTCCGATTTTTCTTTTGAGAGTTTGGAACTCTAGATGGCGATTGAAATACAAAATTCTATGGATTTGAAAATTAGTATCTAGGGTTTTCTGTAGAAGGCGAGGAGGGACATTTTAGAATCAAAGTCGGATGATCAAAAGTGGTGAGAAAAATAAGTAGGTCAAAAGATTTAAATGAAAGTTAATTCTAAAATAATAACAATAATATTTTTTGTTGTTTAATATTGCCAGTTAATTGTCCTTTTAATTTTTTTTCCGGATTCTAAATACGTCGACATCTTGCTATCCTTATCATAGCAGACGTATTTAGAAAATTCAAAAACTTTAAGTCGACCCATTCTTAAAATTACAATTGGTTGCACCCTGAAGATGCATATATCAGTGGCTAAACAGCTCACAAGAGTGACTGGCCTACCTACTACACAGTCACAGCTGACGCATCGCCAACAAAGAACAGCAAAAAGCACGAGAAGAGAGCGAGCCGAAAAGAATGATTCTTTTCCATTCATATTCGCTCGTGAACGAAATCTGAAAAAGTTCATTTGACTCATTCTCAGGGATGAATTGAAAGCTTTAAGTTCTTCTCAAAAGATTCGCTCACGAATTTTATAAATTTGATTCGATTCGCGACCGAATGGAAAGAGAGGAATTAAATTTTTTCGATTCGCGAACGGAATTTTTCCGTACCCTGCTAGAAACCTTCTGTTTTCGATGTCAGACTCGAACAGCCAAGTGCAAATTGCAATCGTCTTTCGGAATCTCCTTCCTGTAGTGCTTGGACCAGGATATGGTGGTATGGATGTAGTCCCTCTCAGTTCACAACGGTCCAATCTCTCCCTGAAGACAATCCTGACCTTCGTGCGACCTGCCTGATGCTTATTACAGGGCTGTTGCTGACGATGTTGAGGATTTGTTGGTCAGGGTCCGGTGAATCGGCCGATTTTCCTGCTCGTGTTTCTGCTCTGGGGGTGGTTACACTTCCGGTTTCTTTTAACCTTCTGAAAGTCCTTGAAAATACCCTTCTCTCGGGTACACGTCGATTCGGGAATCTCCTTTGGTATTGTCGTACGGCCTCACTATCATTTCCGTCTACTAAACCGTACAGGTAAATTATATCGGCAGACTCTTCGACACTGAATTCTGCCATTTTATCTTAATTTTTTCTATTAAACACCCGGTTTTATCGCTTGCTTCTTCAACTGTGGTCAATGTCCTTTCAAACTTACCCATTTTTATACCATAATTCGTAGGAGGTATTAGAAAAGGAGCGCCAGGATACTTAAGAGTCAATACTGGATATAATAAACTAATAACGCTATTTAACGAGATTACATTTATTATTTTATTACTGTTTTGCTGAAATAATAAAAATGTATTACCTCTGTTTCCTAAAAAAACATTTCCGAACTTGCTGTCATAAAAATTGTTTACTTAACGACTTTTTCCATTATGGTGCAATAAAGTAATTAGGTACCTGTGAGGATGTTTTAATTTCAGGACTTTTGCAACCCTTTTCTACCTGGGCATGTTGCACCTTTTTGGAAAGGTAATTAGATAGGCAACTTAAAAAAAATAAAAAGTAGGTATGTTAATAACATGAATTTCGGAGAAAAGTGGGGCGAAAGGTGAAAAATCGTGAAATAAAAGTTAATTTTTTCAACTTCCAGGGGGGATTTAGGCCAAGGGGTTGGGGATAGGGGGGTGGTGTAAACTTTTTTGGAAAGGGCTTCCAAATAGTGATTTTTTGAAATCAGTTTGGGGCCGCTGCGATGCGTAGAAAAACAGATAAAAATACAAGAGCGGTTCCCATATAAGGAAAAATCCTGATTTACGAATCACCCTGTAACTGCCAAACGGTGCGAGATGCCCCCCCCCCCCCCCACCCATACGATTTTTTGCTTGTCTCGGTCTGACCTTTCACCCCCTGCAGTATTGACCTCCCACCTCTGAACACCCTGTATATATATTTGAGCGAAATCGGTGATGACGAGTAGGTCAATAGTCAGCTATATTCGGACTTTTTGGAGAATACCTTTCCAGATCTCTTGGAGGACACCCCACTGGTCACCAGAAGCACAATGTATTTACAGCTCGACGGAGCACCTGCGCATACTGGGAACATTGTTAGGGCAAGGTTGAATGAGCATTACCCAGAGCGCTGGATTGGACGATGTGGACCGATTCCTTGGCCTGCTAGGTCACCGGACCTTACTCCACTGGACTTTTTCTTATGGGGAATGATGAAAGATGAAGTTTACTCAAGACCAATCAACACCAGAGAAGAATTAGTTACCAGGATTGTGACTGCAGCCACGAAAATACGGGAGAGACTGGCTACCATAGACCTCAAACGCAAAATAAGACGAAGGCTACTTGCATGCATGGAAACTGGCGGAGAACATTTTGAACAGCTTTTGTAGGACATAAGTTTTAATTGTAATTAGTTTTCAAGCGAACAAAATGTATTTTTTAGTTAACTTAAGTATAATTTCTTAAAAATTCGAATTGTCATGATATTCTGTAAAAGGATTTTTGTAAATAAATTTTCGTATCCTTTTCCTACTTGGGCATGTTGCACCTTTTTGAAAAGGTAATTAGATAGGCAACTTAAAAAAAAAATAAAAAATAAGGTATGTTAATAACATGAATTTCAGAGGAAAGTGGGGCGAAAAGTGAAAAATCGTGAAATAAAAGTTAATTTTTTCAACTTCTAGGGGAGGTTATGGCCAAGGGGCTGGGGATAGGGGGGCAGTGTTGACCTTTTTGGAAAGAGCTTCGAAATAGTAATTTTTTGGGATCGGTTTGGGGCCGCTGCGATGCGTAGAAAAAAAGATAAAAACACAAAAGCGGTTCCCACATAAAGCAACATCCTGATTTACGAATCACCCTGTAACTGCCGAACGGTGTGAGATACCCCTCCCCCACCCACACGATTTTTGCTCGTCTTGGTCTGACCCTTCACCCCCTGCAATATTTCCCTCCCACCTCTGAACACCCTGTATATTTATTATATACAGGGTGTCCAGTAGGAAATTGCGAAAACTAATGGGTCACAATTTTTTAACAAATGGAGAGATCGGTAAAATGTAAATATTTTTTAATAAAGGAAAGTCGTCATTTTTATTTCATGTCCATTTTATTATAAAAAAAATTAAGTCTATTTAATACAAACCATTAATTTAAAAATGTAGTGAAAAACGTGAATTATTAATATATATTTTTTAAATGTGAACCATCTACATAAAAGGTATCTACCTGCATTTCTTTGAATCTTCTGTCGCCGGAGAGAAGTACAAATTGATGTTAGGTACCAAATCCTTTCTCATGCGAAAAAGAGAGGACCGTTATTTAAATCTTTTTTTTTTATTCAAGACGGAGCAGCACTTCATCGCACACAAGAAGTATCATCAATAAATTTTGTGGTGATCGAGTTATTGGCCTAGAGTACCCACGCTTTGCTAGAGGAAAAGGAATAGAATAGCCACCTTACTCATCAGATCTCACTTAAGGTCTGTCTGGTAACTTTTGGGTAAAAATTTCTTGAGTAAAAATCTGGTAAAAAGTTTCATATGGTAGTGGGGATAAACATCAAAAGTTACCAGACGACTTCAAGTAAAAATTGGGTAAATCTTACTTGTGTATGTAAATTGTCAAACGTGATCAAGATGTTAGAGGGAACTTATGGATTTATTTAATACTAGCTGGGTTACCCGGTTCCACCCGGCGTTGGGTAAATACTTACTAATTAAACACTTCTCAAATGTTCTAGTTTGTTATATCCTAGAAATAGTTTCAACCCGAAAACCCCTTTATGGATCCGCTATCTTGAAATTCCAAATCTTAATAATATTCAAAATTAGTGGCCTTAAAATAATCATTGTACCAATTTTCATTCAAATCCGTTGAAATCGAGAAATGTTGGTCGCCATATTGGATCCGCCATCTTGAGTTTGGAAATTTGCCTAATATTCGAAATTAGTGGCCTCAGAATAATCATTGTACTAATTTTCAGTAAAATCCGTTGAAATCAAGAAATTTGGTCTCATATTGGATCCGCCTTGGTTTTACAAATTTTGATAACATTCGAAATTTGTAGCCTAAGAATAATAATTGTACCAATTTTCATTAAAATCCGTCGAAATCGAGACATTCTGGACGCCATGTTGGGTCCGCCACCTTGCATTTAGAAATTTTAATAATATACAAAATTAATGGTCTCAGAATAATCACTGTACTAATTTCTATTACAATCCGTTGAAATCGAGAAATTTTGGTCGTCATGTTGAATGTAGAAATTTTGATAATATTCGAAATTAGTGACTCCGGAATAATCATTGAACTAATTTTCATTAAAATCCGTTGAAATCGAGACATTCTGGTCGCCATGTTGGATTTGGAAATTTTGCTAATATTCAAAATTAGTGGCCTCAGAATAATCTTTGTACCAATTTTCATTAAAATCCGTTGAAATTGAGAAATCTTGGTCACCATATTGGGCCCGCCATCTTGGATTTGTAAATTTTGATAATATTCATAATCAATGACCTCAAGATAATCATTGTACTGATTTTCATTAAAATCCGTTGAAATCGAGAAATATGGACGCCATTTTGGATCCGCCATCTTGGATTTCTAAATTTTGATAATATTCAAAATCAGTGACCTCAAAACATTCAACTTGAATTTCTAAATTTGAACAGCGGATTTGAAGTCCCCATCCCGCAAAACCCCTATATACCAATTTTCATAAAAATCGCTTCAAATTTAAAATTTTCAGCCGCCATCTTGGATGTTTCTAAGAATCAAAGACGAACTAGGGATAATTACCAGCTTGGGCATATCATCCATAGCTATTTTGGTAATCATCATCATTGGCTTAAAAGTCTGCTGGCAAACAGTAGCAGCAAGAGGGCAGGAAACACCTATAACAATACACATGTCATCAAGTTCAAGCCCGGAGAAAACAGTTGAGGAAACAGAGCTCCTGGAGCCACCTAAAATCACGAACGTCAGCCAAATACCGTACTTATAAAAAATGCAACGAGACGTTGACATCTAAAGGGAGAAGAGTTAGCGCAGCACTTTGCACCTGGCGAAAACAACCGCAGCAGGCCAGACGCGTGGATCCGCAGCTAAGCAAAACGTGACCCAATATCAAGTGCAGGTAGAATTATTGATGACAATGCGTCTACGCGCCGTAAGTACAGGTAGAATTAAGTTAAACGAATTATTTCTAAGTCAGTCTTAATTTGTGATTGAAGCAATAATGGTTCGCATAGTAAAAAAAATAAGTTTTTTTTTAACTAAATATAAAATAAAGTATTAACTTATACAACATTTATTAGTGCTAGGGGTTTTTTACCCTCTTGAGCTTTTTTTTTTCAAAAACCCAAGAACACGTCAACTTTATTTCTCAAAATCGTATGTAAAAAAAAAAAAAATTTTTCAATGATTTTTAACGAAAAGCGTTTCTTATTTTTCGATACTCTATAACATATTTCATTTTCATTAAAATCGGTGAGTCACACCTGAGGACCTTTCCTGGTCAGATCTTTTGGTCGCGTTTTGCTTCTTCGAAGTGGGTAATCTTTATATTTATTTATTTATGATAATACTTAGTCGCCAAAAAAAACCTCTAATCTCTAAACCTCGTACCAGTGATTTGAAATAATAACTGTACCTTATCTGTAAATTGATACGATAAATAAAACGGAACTTAACAAGTTATTGTATTTTACTGACTTTGTTACACCTATGAATGTATATCATTATAATTTATGTTCCTTTGAACACTTCGTCGATTGCGTTTAAAAAAATCGTAAGATGCATCGCTTAATACATTCATTATTATTTGCTGTTAAAGAATTCGTCATATATAAATTCAAAAAGAAGGCTTTTTATTTAATAAATATTTCATTAAAAACTGAATTTTCATCCAAGTCATATTGTCCTATGAGTTTGCGCGAAGTCAATCTGAACTGAAATGGAAACATGATTTATAAAATATGTAACATATCTTTGGAAAAACTAACTTTTTTTATAATTCCCTCGAATGATTTAAAATTTTGAATTATAGCTAAAATTTCTTTAACATCATTTTGGAAGCCTGTACAATCTTTAATTACATCGACATCAATTTCGTGAGGTAATCCGTCGTTCCTTACATCAGAATGCAAATCCTTAGGCATAATGTACATACACCTATAATTAGTTTGAAACAGTTAAGTTATTTTTAAAACTTCTTAATTTATTACCTCAACGTCATATTGATACAACTAAGTATGACTCCAACTAATGGTCGATTATTGTGTAAAGAAAATTGTAATTGCATTTGTTTCTGTGTTTCAACGTCCGTTCGAGAAGGATTGGCTGGAAAAGCTGGGTGGGAGTGAAACCATCCTAAAAGCTCATGCCCTTCAGAGAGTAGTCTAACAGACTGTTTTACCTGAGAAACTAAAGGTTGTAGTTTAACATATTGGCCTAGTAATATTAGATTTTATCTGATATTTGGTTATGATTAGTTGATTTGTCTGATGTTCTAAAATATTAGGTTGATAAAAAAAAAGTTTTGTCGGAAAATTTATAAAATGTAATTGCCGCAATATGACATCGAGCGATTTCAAAAATATTCAACATACTCCGCTGCATCATAGCAAATCCTGAGGCAAATACGCACGAGCTAGCAAGAGAACTTGGCTGCACCCATCAATAGTAAACCATTTACACAACATGGTCACACTGTCTCACCGACGACAATAAGAATTGCCGCGTGACCATCTGTAAGTCTTTCCTACTGCGTCATCATCGCAAGGAGTTTTTAGAGGTTCTTGTGACGGGGGATGAAAGCTGGATCTTTTATGATAACAGCACGCGTCTAGCATATTGGCTTCCTATCAGAGAAAAGCAGCAACCGAAATCTGATCCCCACTCACGAACGATTTTGTTGTGCTGTTTCTGGGACGCAAAGGGATTGCTCTTTAAAAATTTTCTCCCTACAAGCAAGACGATCTCCTCTACACGATACATCGAGAAGCTCCACGAATTGGCAAAAGCTATAAGAGAAAAACGGCCAAGACGCGCGACTGCCCACCTTCTCAACGATAACGCGAGAACGCATGTCGCAAAGGAAACCCACAAAACAATCACTCAGGTTTACTGGAATACCGTTCCTCATCCATCGTACTCGTCCGACATCACGCCGTCTGACTAACATTTGTTCAGACATTTGAAGTCATATTTAAGGAACGAAATTTTCAAAAACGTCGACGATCTCACGAAGGATGTGTCCAATTTCTTCGAGTCACAGCCGCCGCAGTTTTGGGCAAAAGGAATTAGCGACTTGCCTGCTAGATGGTCAAGTGTTATAGAATTAGATGACGAATATATTGTTGATTAGAAATGTTTTGTACAAGATATATGAATAAATAAATTCTACTGAAATTATTGCGACAAAACTTTTTTTCCAACCTAATACGTAGCAAAAGCGTCCGTCGATATCGTCCCGGCGCAGAGTGCTCTGAAATTCCAAAAACGCAATATAAAGTAATTTCCGCTCTCCAATTGCACAGCTAGTAATAAAGAAAATATTTACTATAACTATAACTGTTTTTCTACAAGTGTTTATTAATTTTTCCCACATAAAAAAAAAAAAAAAAAAAATGCCCCTATTTAAAAACATAATGATACCATGTGATAGGTATGCATGAAGTCCGTATCGTTTGATATTTAAACTTTGACCAATTTAATTTAAATTTCGACTAATTTGGATCAGCCCTCATTTTCTTAACACTAATGAGCGTGAGCGTCATTCTGTAAGTCGGTTTTTCTTGCCGCTATACTCTTGGAAAACCTAATATGTGTTCTTTCATTTTATATGCTAGTTGCTACCGTTTCTTAAGCCAAACCGACAAAATACGGCATCAAGATATGTGTTACTACTGCAAATGGGGTAACCGAGGGCGAACCGTGACATTATGCATGAGCGAATGTGTTCTGCCGAGATTTTAGCTTCAGCAAGAGTCAGCGAGTGCTTGCCTTGCTAGGCTGACCCCTTTTTCCCTTGTAGTTAAAATAAAACACCTTCACTACACTTAATTCTTTGCTGTGTCCACTTTATTTATTGTATGCACTTTCTGTGTTTTAACAATTCTGTATAATTCGGTGAAAACTTAACGGTTTATATTAGAAACTTATCTCTCGGTACAAATACTTTTTACTTCAAACGACCAGTTTTACGTTAGACTTGATTCAATACTTTAAATTACCAGTTCTAATTTTAACTTTGATTCTATACTTTAAATGAACAGCTTTACTTGCGTTCTCTTATCGGTCTTCTTCTGTTATGACTCCACTGAGGGTGCGATCGGCTATATTTATATGACCACCCCTTCTTAAGGGGTTACATGCGTACAGAATTTTCAGAAAGTCGATTATTTTTTTTTTTTACAGATTATTATTCTCTATAGTTTTAGGAGTATTTCTGTGAAAGTCGATTGTAAAAATTCCCCATAAATCGAAAGTTATTATAGAAAACGAGACTGCCCGACGAGAGTCTGATGCGCGCAGGTAGCTGTCCCTTGTTTGAGGCAGCTGGCCGTTACTTTCAGAGCCGTTCACACTGTCGCAAAAAAATAAACAACAACAATTGTTTACTGACAAGGAAGGCATACAATATGAAGCTGGAATGGGAGATTAGACGTAAGTTAACAAAATAAATTAAAAAATTCATACAGTTTTGGCTTTAGCTGCGTGCGACCTCGAGCAAAACGCACTTGAAACTTTAAATGCGTTTTTCTCAAAACTACTTTTTCCGGCACGGTATGCATGATAACTCACACAGTTTTTAATATTTTTTTATGCTTTTTTTTTAAATATTCGAAATGTTTTTCTCGAGCCGGATTTTTGATACTGTGATTAAAAAAATTTATAAACATAATTAAAGTGTGAAATTTATGACACAAAATGCAAATTTTTAAACTGGCGTAAATTGCCAATTTTTTTGAATTTCCTAAATCCGGCTCGACAGACTATGTATAACTACAACTTTATTTTACAAGAATTTTTTTTTTAAGTTTTGCAGATCCATCAAAATTTCAAGGAGAAATGATGCATACCGTGGAGCAACTTTTTTTTATAGGGAGAGCTTCGTGAAACATGATTTTATTTTGTAATTTTTGAAAAAAAAAAAAAACAGTAATTTCTTTTATAAAGTTTAAATACTAGTAAACAATGCGTAAAAGTTATTTTTATTCATTTCTATTGCTATCCCTTCTAAAAAGTTTTTCCTTTAGCGCATTTTTGCGCTGTTGTACGTATGTAACCCCTTTGTAACATTCTTCTGCCAATGGCATCATTGGAAGTTTCCTTAATAGCGCAAGAATCAAGGTTTACTCAATTCCCAGAAGGAAAAATGCACAAATATGTCGCACAGATGTGTACAGCACGGCACGCATTTCCACAAATAGTATGTTGTGTAAACAAAGAGGTAATATGTATATAATTTTGAAAATTTATTTTTTCCCGTGTTTTCGGAATTTCAGACCACTGTGTTGCGTGGCAAGATAAGTCACTTAAAATGCCTTACTCAATAAAAGTTTTAGATAGCTCATTTTTTTTATTTCTAAAATAACCGGGCTATTTCTTTAATAAAAATTTACCTGGACACATTTCGCACATTACTATACTCTGCTGAGATGTACGACAAGGTTTGTATGTTGTCAAGTGTAACTTTTCTTGTCCAACTGATATATTTCGATGTCCGCCTAAGAAACCCATGACTTCATAATCTGAAGATAAAGAATGCAAGTGAAGACAAAGTAAAGTTGACAGGTTCATTACAACTTTAAATGGAGCCTAGAAGAAATGTCTTGTTGAGAGATTATTAAGATTATTTTCTTTATTTTCGACGCACTTCATTGGAGAATTTAAGGCATTTAACTAGATCCATTGGATTTTTTTTATGGCGGGAGGTATTATTAGTAGGCAGTTCCGGTTTAAGTACTCCATCAATGTGTGTAACTGTATAGTTGACATCGTGCGACTGGATAGATATAAATGTAACAGATTATTTTTGAATGGCTACATTAGTTGACACGTTGACTGCTACGGTGGTCACCCTAGACCGGAGCTGGCCTTCTCAATGGAGCCATGATGGTTACCGGTGACCGGTGCTCACCTTTTTAGTTTATGATATTTATCTAATTCAAACCAATTTTGAACAACGCAAATAAGTGGAGAGCATTGTGCAGTAAAAAGTGCACTATTTAATATTTTACCATTATATGCTAACAATAACACAGGTTTACAAAAAAAAAAAAGTTGATGTTCTTTTGACCAGACCATCTCATTTTTATGTAAATCGACGCCCTGAATCCGAATCCGAGGTCCGTTAATCTCCATCACGTCAGGTTCAAGGTCATTTCAAGGTCAAATTGAGAAAAACCCACTAAATAAGTCTGAAAAAGAGGACTTATAGGTTTTTGGGGTCGCTGAATCCGAATTCGTGATTTGTTTAACTCCCAAAGGTCAACCAGAGGTTATTTCAAGGGCATTTCAAGGTGAAATTGGGAAAAATCCACTAAATAGGTCTGAAAAAGAAGATGTATAGGTGTTTGGAGCCACTGAATCCGAATTCGTGATTTGCTTAACCCCCAAGGTCAGCCAAAGGTCGTTTTAAGGGCATTTCAAGGTGAAATTGGGAAAAATCCACTAAGCGGAAAAAGTTGATGTTGTTTTGACCAGACCATCTCATTTTTATGTAAATCGACGCCCTGAATCCGAATCCGAGGTCTGTTAACCTCCATCACGTCAGGTTCCAGGTCATTTCAAGGTCAAATTGACAAAAACCCACTAAATAAGTCTGAAAAAGAGGACTTATAGGTGTTTGGGGCCGCTGAATCCGAATTCGTGATTTGTTTAACTCCCAAAGGTCAGCCAGAGGTTATTTCAAGGTGAAATTGGGAAAAATCCACTAAATAGGTCTGAAAAAGAAGATGTATAGGTTTTTGGGGTCACTGAACCCGAATCCGTGATTTGTTTAAGCCCCCAAGGTCAACCAGAGGTCGTTTCAAGGGCAGTTCAAGGTGAAACTGGGAAAAAATCTCGTCTTTTCTATATTTGAACTTGGAATGACTTCGACACGACCTCAGGCTGACCTTGGGGATTAAGTAAACCACGAATTCGGATTCAGCGACCCCAAAAACGTATACATCTTCTTTTTCAGACTTATTTAGTTGATTTTTTCTCAGTTTTACCTTGAAATGCCCTTGAAACGACCTCTGGTTGACCTGGGGGGCTTAAGCAAATCACGGATTCGGGTTCAGTGACCCCAAAAACCTATACATCTTCTTTTTCAGACCTATTTAGTGGATTTTTCCCAATTTCACCTTGAAATAACCTCTGGCTGACCTTTGGGAGTTAAACAAATCACGAATTCGGATTCAGCGGCCTCAGAAACCTATAAGTCCTCTTTTTCAGACCTATTTAGTGGGTTTTTGTCAATTTGACCTTGAAATGACCTTGAACCTGACGTGATGGAGGTTAACGGACCTCGGATTCGGATTCAGGGCGTCGATTTACATAAAAATGAGATGATCTGGTCAAAAGAACATCAACTTTTTCCGCTTAATGGATTTTTCCCAATTTCACCTTGAAATGTCCTTAAAACGACCTTTGGCTGACCTTGGGGGTTAAGCAAATCACGAATTCGGATTCAGTGACTCCAAACATCTTCTTTTTCAGACCTATTTAGTGGATTTTTCCCAATTTCACCTTGAAATGCCCTTGAAATAACCTCTGGTTGACCTTTGGAAGTTAAACAAATCACGAATTCGGATTCAGCGACCCCAAAAACCTATAAGTACTCTTTTTCAGACTTATTTAGTGGGTTTTTCTCAATTTGACCTTGAAATGACCTTGAACTTGACGTGATGGAGGTTAACGGACCTCGGATTCGGATTCAGGGCGTTGATTTACATAAAAATGAGATGGTCTGGTCAAAAGAACATCAACTTTTTTTTTTTTGTAAACCTGTGTAATAGATAATTTACTGTGGTCTCCTGAGCGCACCATATAAAAAGTGCGTGGCAGTCAACGGGTTAATAATACTTACCATTGTTTCATCGATCATTCTAAGATGTGAAGGAAGCCTTTTCCGTCTCTCCATCCTTCTAAAATTTTCGCGGTTTCGCGGAGATTCCGTCAAAGTTGAAATGAATAACTCTAGAGGACGTACAAATTCAAAAAATTCTCCTTGGTGGCCAAAATTAATTGCACCCAATTGCTCTAAAAGCTTATGTATCCTACTTATACAGTTTACATCTCCGGCGTGCTTTAAGCCTGCTCGAACAGAAGTTTTACTTATGTAACATGGTTTCGATGTTTTCCACATAAATAGAATATGATTTCTTATTCGAAAATATTGCTCGGGAGTTTTTGTTATTCGATTTTCGAAAAATTCAGAATGTACATATTTCTCTAATGGAGTAATATCTGTAGGATTCAAATTAATTTCCGTTTGTGGGATACTCATATCTTTTAACTGCTTCTTAAGTTCACTGCTTAAATTGTTTTTTAAATCTTGTTTTCTATTTAAATTTTCATCCTGTGAAAGATCTCTAGGTTTAAAGTTTTGCTCATTTGATGCCATATTTTTACTTCCTTCAACTTCCGAACAACTTGTTTCTTTGCACATATCAGTTTCAATTTCAATTTCTATATCGCCGTCCAATTCACAAGTTTCCAATTTCACCTAAAATTCAAATGTATATATCAAAGATATTTAATTTTGTTTGCTATATTGTTAATACATATAATAGTACATATTTCTTAACAAATATTTCTTAAGAATATTGAATTCATATTGCAGACTCCATAATCTATAATTCAGAAGCCAACTGCGCCAAACCCGCCTCCAGAGAACAAAGGGATGTTTTTTTTTTTTTTTTTTTTTGAATCGGACGAGTATGTAGATAGTCAAGAAAATGAACAACAACAAAACAAATCAATTGATCAAGTTGGATTCGAACCTACGGCCTCAGCAGTAGGGCTGACCACATTTCCCGCCTGGGACTGGCTGACAAGGAGAAGGCACCTACTCGTCATCACCGATTTCGCTCAAATATACAGGGTGTTCAGAGGTGGGAGAGAAATCTTGTAGGGGGTGAAAGGTCAAACCGAGAAAAGCAAAAAATCGTACGGTTGGGGGGGTGGGCGGGGGCACCTCGCACCGTTTGGCAGTTACAGGGTGATTCGTAAATCAGTATTTTGCCTTATATGGGAACCGCTCTTGTATTTTTATCTTTTTTTCTACGCATCGCAGCGGCCCCAAACCGATCTCAAAAAATTACACCACCCCCCTATCCCCAACCCCTTGGCCACAATCCCCCCTGGGAGTTGAAAAAATTAACTTTTATTTCACGATTTTTCACCTTTCGCCCCACTTTTCTCCGAAATTCATGTTAGTAAAATACCTACTTTTTATTTTTTTTTAAGTTTCCTATCTAATTACCTTTCCAAAAAGGTGCAACATGCCCAGGTAGGAAAAGCATACGAAAATTTATTTACAAAAATCCTTTTACAGAATATCATGACAATTCGAATTTTTAAGAAATTATACTTAAGGGGACGTGACACACCCAATTTTTTATTTTTTATATTTGGAAAAAATGGAAAATTGAAGGGAAAAACAGTAGATACATTAATCAAACTTTGCACATTTATTAAACAGCGTTAAAAGAATACAAAAAAAATTTTTTTTTCATTTTTTTAATTCGTTTTTTTCTTTGTACACTTTTTTGTAAAAAACCACAAAAATTGACTGCGGGCACGATTGGGAGCGAATGGAACGTCTGAAAAAGAAAAAAACAATATGGGGTTAATTGTTATCAAAATCCCCAGGGATTGAACCTAAATGGAACATTTTTCACGAAAAAATTACAAAATGGCGGCATTTTTTCAAAAATTCACTTTTTTTTATTCCGGAAAAATGCCGCCATTTTGTAATTTTTTCGTGAAAAATGTTCTATTTAGGTTCAATCCCTGGGGATTTTGATAACAATTAACCCCATATTTTTTTTTGTTTTTCAGACGTTCCATTCGCTCCCAATCGTGTCCGCAGTCAGTTTTTGTGGTTTTTTACAAAAAAAATTGTACAAAGAAAAAAACGAATTAAAAAAATGAAAAAAAAAAATTTTTTTGTGTTATTTTAAAGCTGTTTAATAAATATGCAAAGTTTGATTAATGTATCTACTGTTTTTCCCTTCAATTTTCCAATTTTTCCAAATATAAAAAATAAAAAAATTGAGTGTGTCACGTCCCCTTAAGTTAACTAAAAAATACATTTTGTTCGCTTAAAAACTAATTACAATTAAAACTTATGTCCTGCAAAAGCTGTTCAAAATTGTCTCCGCCAGTTTCGATGCATGCAAGTAGCCTTAGTCTTATTTCGCGTTTCGGTCTATGGTAGCCAGTGTCTCCCGTATTTTCGTGGCTGCAGTCCGAATCCTGGTAACTAATTCTTCTCTGGTATTGATTGGTCTTGAGTAAACTTCATCTTTCATCATTCCCCCTAAGAAAAAGTCCAGTGGAGTAAGGTCCGGTGACCTAGCAGGCCAAGGAATCGGTCCACCTCGTCCAATCCAGCGCTCTGGGTAATGTTCATTCAACCTTGCCCTAACAATGTTTCCAGTATGCGCAGGTGCTCCGTCGTGCTGTACATACATACATTGCGCTTCTTGTGGCCAGGGGGATGTCCTCCAACAGATCCGGAAGTGTATTCTCCAAAAAGTCCGAATATAGCTGACTATTCAGCACTTGGGGCAAGATGAAGGGTCCTATCAACTGGTTGCCGATGATGCCAGCCCAGACATTGACACTAAATCTTTGCTGGAAGGATCGACACCTTGTCCTATGTGGGTTCACATCTGACCAGGTGTGGAGGTTGTGGAAGTTTATGATGCCATCCAGGGTGAATTACGATTCATTCGTCCACAGAATTCGGTCTAGAAACCTTCTGTTTTCGATGTCAGACTCGAACAGCCAAGTGCAAATTGCAATCGTCCTTCGGAATCTCCTTCCTGTAGTGCTTGGACTGGGATATGGTGGTATGAATGTAGTCCCTCTCGGTTCACAACGGTCCAAACTCTCCCTGAAGATAATCCTAACCGTCGGGCGACCTGCCTGATGTTTATTTCAGGGCTGTTCCTGACGATGTTGAGGATTTGTTGGTCGGGGTCCGCTGAATCGGCCGATTTTCCTGTTCGCGTTTCTGCTCTGGGGGCGGTTACACTTCCGGTTTCTTTTAACCTTCTGAAAGTTCTTGAAAATACCCTTCTGTCGGATACACGCCGATTCGGGAATCTCCTCATTTCCGTCTACTAAAAAGTACACGTAAATTATATCGACATACTCTTCAACACTGAGTTCGGCCATTTTATCTTAATTTTTTCTATTAAACACCCGTTCTTATCACTTGCTTCTTCAACTGTGGCAATGTTCTTTCAAACTTACCCATTTTTATACCATAATTCATAGCAGGTATTAGAAACGGAGCGTCAGGATACTTAGGAGTCAATACTGGATATAATAAATTAATAACGCTATTTAACGAGATTACATTTATTATTTTATTACTGTTTTGCTGAAATAATAAAAATGTATTACAGTATCTCGCAAAAGTAAGTAAACGGCTATACAGCAAAGAGATATGTTATAAGTTCCAGCCTGCTTCTTGACTAATACGAATAGTAATTTTTTTAAGAATAGGTAAATAAGAATAGAAAAACTGTATAGTGATTTCATTTAGTTTAATTGAACCAATTTAAGGAAAAATCTAATTCACTTGATTAAAATTAAAAATGAATGCAGCAAAAAAAAGTAAACACTATAACTAATATCCGCAGTGTCAGAAATTGTTTAAAGACATTTTTGCCAGCCGGGTTGGTAATGAAAGTGTGTACTTTCGACATTCAGTTGCTGAGAAGCTTTACCATTCCTCTTTAATGAAAGTTTTCAATTCATTGATGTTCTTTGGAGCCCTTTCAGAAATCTTCAATTTTAAGTTTGCCCAAAGGTTTTCAATGGGTGAGAGGTCTGGGCTTTGCGGCGGCCACTTCAAAAGCTCTATATTTTCCTTTTTAATGAAATCCAAAACGAGTTTGGCAGTGTGGATCGGAGCATTGTCTTGTTGCAAGACGAAATCTGCTCCTATTAAGCGCCGCCCTTCGGGGATAATAACCTCTTTCATCAAGTTAAGATAAACTTGCGCCGTTATTCTACCCTCCAAAATAACAATTTTACCCACTCCATATGAGGACAGACATCCCCAAACCATAACGCCTTGTTCTCCCGATTTGAAAGTGGGTTTTGCGCATGGATAGGATAGTGCCTCACCTGGTTTTCGCCAAACGTAAATTCTTCCCTGACTATAATTCATTCTTATCATTGATTCGTCCGTGAATAGGACTTTTTCCCAAAAGGTGGGCGGCTTTAGGACATGATCAATATAAAAAGACTCTGTTTTCTTCCTATTAACTTCTTTTAAGTAGGGTAATCTTCTAGCTACGCGACCGTTTTTCCCAACCGCATAGAGTCTCCTTCTAATGGTATCAGTCGACGGAGCATTTTTTCCTTCTTCGAGTAGTTTAGCTCGAATTTTAGGAGCAGAGAGCTTTGGATTTGAATCGGATATATTAACAATTCTTCGATTTTGCCTCTCAGTTGTGCACTTTGGTCTCCCTGGCCTTGGTAAAGCTGAGACTCTTCCGCAATTTGTATAAGCTTTGACTACTTTATAGACTGCAGCCACAATTTTTCCAAAAAAATTGGCGATTTTTCGATATGATTGGTTTTCATTTCTCATCTTGATTATCACTTTCCGCTCTTCCGTTGTAAAATGCTTGCATTTCTGTGTTTTTTGCGAAATCTGTACAACAAATACCGAACTTTAGACACATTTTGAACGCGAGAAGAATAGTACTATTAGAAAAAACTCAAATTGTGCGAATCTTAGCTGATCCATTAGTAAAGTAAACAAGAGTTTATTTCTATACAAAAATGCTTAATATGTATACAGGGTGTTCAGAGGTGGGAGGTCAATACTGCAGGGGGTGAAAGGTCAGACCGAGATAAGCAAAAAATCGTACGGGTGGGGGGGGGGCATCTCGCACCGTTTGGCAGTTACAGGGTGATTCGTAAATCAGGATTTTGCCTTACATGGGAACTGCTCTTGTATTTTTATCTTTTTTTCTACGCATCACAGCGGCCCCAAACTGATTTAAAAAATCACTATTTGGAAGCCCTTTCCAAAAAAGTTTACACCACCCCCCTACCCCCAACCCCTTGGCCGCAATCCCCCCTGGAAATTTAAAAAATTTACTTTTATTTCACGATTTTTCACCTTTCGCCCCACTTTTCTCCGAAATTCATGTTATTAACATACCTACTTTTTATTTTTTTTAAGTTGCCTATCTAATTACCTTTCCAAAAAGGTGCAACATGCCCAGGTAGGAAAAGGACACGAAAATTTATTTACAAAAATCCTTTTACAGAATATCATGATAATTCGAATTTTTAGGAAATTATACCTTAAGTTTACTAAAAAATACATTTTGTTCGCTTAAAAACTAATTACAATTAAAATGTTTGTCCTTTAAAAGCTGTTCAAAATGTTCTCCGCTAGTTTCGATGCATGCAAGTAGCCTTCGTTTTATTTCACGTTTGAGGTCTATGGTAACCAGTCTCTCCCGTATTTTCGTGGCTGCAGTCACAATCCTGGTAACTAATTCTTCTCTGGTGTTGATTGGTCTTGAGTAAACTTCATCTTTCATCATTCCCTATAAGAAAAAGTCCAGTGGAGTAAGGTCCGGTGACCTAGCAGGCCAAGGAATCGGTCCACCTCGTCCAATCCAGCGCTCTGGGTAATGTTCATTCAACCTTGCCCTAACAATGTTCCCAGTATGCGCAGGTACTCCGTCGAGCTGTAAATAAATTGCGCTTCTTGTGGCCAGGGGGATGTCCTCCAACAGATCCGGAAGGATATTCTCCAAAAAGTCCGAGTATAGCTGACTATTCAGCACTTGGGGCAAGATGAAGGGTCCTATCAACTGGTTGCCGATGATGCCAGCCCAGACATTGACACTAAATCTTTGCTGGAAGGACCGACACCTGGTCCTATGTGGGTTCACATCTGACCAGGTGTGGAGGTTGTGGAAGTTTGTGATGTCATCCCGGGTGAATTGCGATTCATCCGTCCACAGAATTCGGTCTAGAAACCAGGGTACGGAGAATCAAAAAATTTGATTCGTTCGTTTGCGAATGGATCCCAAGCGAATTAAATTTTTTGATTCGCTCACGAATTTTATTATTCGATTCTTTTTCTAATAAAATTCGACTCGCGAATTGAATCGAAAATTTCAAGAACTGAAAATTTAATTCGTTCGCGAATTTATCGCAAATGAATGATTTGGGAATCAAATTAAATACAACCGATTGCAGATAACCAACAACATAATACGCATATACTTTTATTCATAAATTTTAAATTTATTATTAAATTTAAAAAAATCACGTATTCTACCGCAGTAAATTAAACTCTTTCACTCTGGTCAAAATAATTGCAAAAAATAAAAGTTCAGTTATTATAACAATTAAATAATGCTTGTAAATATATTTCGAACTTAGCTGATCGGTTCCAAATCGTCGACGAGTATTCTGCATGCCGTAAAATGTGACTAAACAGCTAATGACATATGATGTGACATGCAACATGACATGTGACATGAAATTTTTTTTTGCACCATGTTGTGGAGCGGGTCCAATAACCCCCCTTAGAAACCCCGAAGGGGTCGAAAAAGCCCTAGGAGGCCAAAAAATAGGCCAAAACATCATTTTTGTTTTGTTTACGAATGCCAAATTAACGACGAGTCTATTGCAAGCCGTAAAATGTGGATTAACGGCTTATGACACATGATGTGACATGCAACATGACATGTGACATGAAATTTTTTTTTGCACCATGTTGTAGAGCGGGTCCGATAACCCCCCTTAGAAACCCCGTAGGGGTCGAAAAAGCCCTAGGAGGCCAAAAAATAGGCCAAAACATCATTTTTGTTTTGTTTACGAATGCCAAATTAACGACGAGTCTATTGCAAGCCGTAAAATGTGGATTAACGGCTTATGACACATGATGTGACATGTAACATGACATGACATGAAATTTTTTTTTTGCACCATGTTGTAGAGCGGGTCCGATAACCCCCCTTAGAAACCCCGTAGGGGTCGAAAAAGCCCTAGGAGGCCAAAAAATAGGCCAAAACATCATTTTTGTTTTGCTGGAATTTTTCAGAAAATAGAATTTGAAAGTTTTTCAAATTGAAGATAGTAGTCAAATCATAAAACTTCAAATATTTTATTAAAAATTGCTGCGAGAGGGTTTTCAGGGTTGCTCATTCCGATTTTTCTTTTGAGAGTTTGGAACTCTAGATGGCGATTGAAATACAAAATTCTATGGATTTGAAAATTAGTATCTAGGGTTTTCTGTAGAAGGCGAGGAGGGACATTTTAGAATCAAAGTCGGATGATCAAAAGTGGTGAGAAAAATAAGTAGGTCAAAAGATTTAAATGAAAGTTAATTCTAAAATAATAACAATAATATTTTTTGTTGTTTAATATTGCCAGTTAATTGTCCTTTTAATTTTTTTTCCGGATTCTAAATACGTCGACATCTTGCTATCCTTATCATAGCAGACGTATTTAGAAAATTCAAAAACTTTAAGTCGACCCATTCTTAAAATTACAATTGGTTGCACCCTGAAGATGCATATATCAGTGGCTAAACAGCTCACAAGAGTGACTGGCCTACCTACTACACAGTCACAGCTGACGCATCGCCAACAAAGAACAGCAAAAAGCACGAGAAGAGAGCGAGCCGAAAAGAATGATTCTTTTCCATTCATATTCGCTCGTGAACGAAATCTGAAAAAGTTCATTTGACTCATTCTCAGGGATGAATTGAAAGCTTTAAGTTCTTCTCAAAAGATTCGCTCACGAATTTTATAAATTTGATTCGATTCGCGACCGAATGGAAAGAGAGGAATTAAATTTTTTCGATTCGCGAACGGAATTTTTCCGTACCCTGCTAGAAACCTTCTGTTTTCGATGTCAGACTCGAACAGCCAAGTGCAAATTGCAATCGTCTTTCGGAATCTCCTTCCTGTAGTGCTTGGACCAGGATATGGTGGTATGGATGTAGTCCCTCTCAGTTCACAACGGTCCAATCTCTCCCTGAAGACAATCCTGACCTTCGTGCGACCTGCCTGATGCTTATTACAGGGCTGTTGCTGACGATGTTGAGGATTTGTTGGTCAGGGTCCGGTGAATCGGCCGATTTTCCTGCTCGTGTTTCTGCTCTGGGGGTGGTTACACTTCCGGTTTCTTTTAACCTTCTGAAAGTCCTTGAAAATACCCTTCTCTCGGGTACACGTCGATTCGGGAATCTCCTTTGGTATTGTCGTACGGCCTCACTATCATTTCCGTCTACTAAACCGTACAGGTAAATTATATCGGCAGACTCTTCGACACTGAATTCTGCCATTTTATCTTAATTTTTTCTATTAAACACCCGGTTTTATCGCTTGCTTCTTCAACTGTGGTCAATGTCCTTTCAAACTTACCCATTTTTATACCATAATTCGTAGGAGGTATTAGAAAAGGAGCGCCAGGATACTTAAGAGTCAATACTGGATATAATAAACTAATAACGCTATTTAACGAGATTACATTTATTATTTTATTACTGTTTTGCTGAAATAATAAAAATGTATTACCTCTGTTTCCTAAAAAAACATTTCCGAACTTGCTGTCATAAAAATTGTTTACTTAACGACTTTTTCCATTATGGTGCAATAAAGTAATTAGGTACCTGTGAGGATGTTTTAATTTCAGGACTTTTGCAACCCTTTTCTACCTGGGCATGTTGCACCTTTTTGGAAAGGTAATTAGATAGGCAACTTAAAAAAAATAAAAAGTAGGTATGTTAATAACATGAATTTCGGAGAAAAGTGGGGCGAAAGGTGAAAAATCGTGAAATAAAAGTTAATTTTTTCAACTTCCAGGGGGGATTTAGGCCAAGGGGTTGGGGATAGGGGGGTGGTGTAAACTTTTTTGGAAAGGGCTTCCAAATAGTGATTTTTTGAAATCAGTTTGGGGCCGCTGCGATGCGTAGAAAAACAGATAAAAATACAAGAGCGGTTCCCATATAAGGAAAAATCCTGATTTACGAATCACCCTGTAACTGCCAAACGGTGCGAGATGCCCCCCCCCCCCCCCACCCATACGATTTTTTGCTTGTCTCGGTCTGACCTTTCACCCCCTGCAGTATTGACCTCCCACCTCTGAACACCCTGTATATATATTTGAGCGAAATCGGTGATGACGAGTAGGTCAATAGTCAGCTATATTCGGACTTTTTGGAGAATACCTTTCCAGATCTCTTGGAGGACACCCCACTGGTCACCAGAAGCACAATGTATTTACAGCTCGACGGAGCACCTGCGCATACTGGGAACATTGTTAGGGCAAGGTTGAATGAGCATTACCCAGAGCGCTGGATTGGACGATGTGGACCGATTCCTTGACCTGCTAGGTCACCGGACCTTACTCCACTGGACTTTTTCTTATGGGGAATGATGAAAGATGAAGTTTACTCAAGACCAATCAACACCAGAGAAGAATTAGTTACCAGGATTCGGACTGCAGCCACGAAAATACGGGAGAGACTGGCTACCATAGACCTCAAACGCAAAATAAGACGAAGGCTACTTGCATGCATGGAAACTGGCGGAGAACATTTTGAACAGCTTTTGTAGGACATAAGTTTTAATTGTAATTAGTTTTCAAGCGAACAAAATGTATTTTTTAGTTAACTTAAGTATAATTTCTTAAAAATTCGAATTGTCATGATATTCTGTAAAAGGATTTTTGTAAATAAATTTTCGTATCCTTTTCCTACCTGGACATGTTGCACCTTTCTGGAAAGGTAATTAGATAGGCAACTTAAAAAAAATAAAAAGTACGTATGTTAATAACATGAATTTCGGAGAAAAGTGGGGCGAAAGGTGAAAAATCGTGAAATAAAAGTTAATTTTTTCAACTTCCAGGGGGGATTGTGGCCAAGGGGATGGGGATGGAGGGGCGGGGGGGGGGGGGCAGGGTGGTGTTGACCATTTTGGAAAGGGCTTCGAAATAGTAATTTTTTGAGATTGGTTTGGGGCCGCTGTGATGCGTAGAAAAAAAAATAAAAATACAAGAGCGGTTCCCATATAAGGCAAAATCGCAATTTACGAATCACCCTGTAACTGCCGAACGGTGCGAGATGCCCCCCCACCCATACGATTTTTGGCTTGTCTCGGTCTGACCTTTCACCCCTGCAATATTTCCCTCCCACCTCTGAACACCCTGTATAGCAACAGAAAACGATATTTAAAAGTATACTGGAATTTCTTTGCTAACTTCAGTAGTTCAAATTCCCAATATCCGAAGTTAGTGGAATGAAAATAACTTGGAAATGTTTTAATAAAAGACACTATGTTTATAAATAAATTTGAAAATTCGACAGTTGCTGCATTTTAACGACAGTGAAAAAATGTTTCCCAAAAACAACCCTTTATATGATAGACTGCATAAAATTCGGCCGTTTATAAATAGATTGATTACAAATCTCCAAAAAGTTCCATTCGAAACATGCCGTTGTGTTGATGAGCAAATTTGCTCCACTAAAGCACAAAGCTACTTAGGGGACCTTTACTTTCAAAATCGAAAAAAAATCAATTTTTTTTTTCATAAAAATGCTCCTTAACATCAAACAAACACTCTCCTAAAACCGTTTTAAGAAATTCGTAAAAGAAAAAAAGTTATACCTATGTTTGTAACGGTACCTCTACGCGTTTTATATGCAAAAATGATATAACAAAAACTTTGAACGCGTTTTTCTCGAAATCACATTTTTGAAAATGGCCGCATCTGTATCTCAAAAACTATTCAACCGATTTTAACAAACCAAACGCCAATCGTTATCAAATATACTAGTAACTAAACCTTTAAAAATATTATTTTACCCCCCACTTTTTTATGCGGAGGGGTAGTTTACCCTTAACTTATAGTCGTCTTTTAACTTTTTTAGAAAAATGTGTATAAAATGATATATTTATTAAAAATAAAAGGTTTTTTAGGTTTAGGTACAAGTTTTGTGTCTTATGAAAACAATCCACTAAAGATTTTTACTCTATCTGTTACAGGAAGTCCTAGAGAAATGCGGCCGTTTTAAAAGTGCATTTTGGATGACGCCCTCTGTATATTTTTATTTACTGTATATTTTTCATAATCTTACCAATAATGTACAAAAGGTTTCAGAATAATAAATATAATCTTTTAAAAAAAAAACTTTTAAAAAGTGTGATTTTTTTCGATTTTGAAAGTAACGGTCCCCTTAAAGCAATATCTACCAGCAAAACCTCATAAATGGGGATATGTATAAGTTATATATCCTTTGTGGCATATCTGATTTGGCATACAATTTTGAAGTATAAGCTGGACAGGAAAATAATTTCATTCGTCTCGTAACAGAAAAACACGTAGACGCAAGCTCCGATGTAGTTGTGAGGTTACCCCGAAAAATACCTATAAATTTGAATTACCGAGTATTCTTTGACAATTACTATATGCGTTCATTCCATTAATGTAATTTGACAATTACTATATACGTTCATTCCAGTTACTACATACGATCATTCCACTGTTGTCTCCTGGGAGGATACGAAACTTGTAAGGACGGCCATACACGCTCAGTTATATTGCACAATAAAACCGTGTAAAATATTGCGGAAAAAACTACGCTAGATGGTGTCCACACACAGTGCAGTTAAATGCACAATTTGCTCAGTTATTTGCTCATTTTTCGCGAGAGTTTGAACGATCAACACGTGAAGAATTCATTTTGAAGTAAATTAATAGCCAGCCATAATATGTCAGAGAAAAGGATTAATTTACGTGCTATTAGTTGCTGCAATTTTAAAAGCGAAGAGAAATAGAAGGAAACATTACGTTTCTATAAAATCAAGAAGTTTAGTTTTCTTCTGACTTGAATCCATGACTGCTGTCACACAGAATTGCACAGTTATATTGAAAGCAATTCATGCGACCTGCGCATTTAACTGCGTAATCACGACGACTTTGCGTAGGTCAAAAACTGTGCTAATAACTGAGTAAATTGTGCATGTGACCTGATATTTCTTCAGTTTTTCCAGTTTTATTGTGCAATATTACTGAGCGTGTATGGCCGGCCTAAATGTTATTTCAAATTTCGTCGGCGATCAACCTCTTCAAGAATCTGTAAGGCGTGAAGAAGTTGCAGGAACGATAATTATTAACTGTTCAGCTATAAGAAAGGTGTACAATATGTTTATGGTTGGAGTTGACATCTTAGACCCTCTAATTGGCAGATACAGAATAAAACTACGGTCCAAGAAATGGTATATGCGCATTTTTTCCCATATACTAGATACGACTATCACTAATGCATGGATTCCATACAGGTATTCTTAGTTAAGTATTCAATATTCTTGTTTTTGTTATTTTTTATTTATTTTCAAAGTCAGCTGAGGTACAGAGGACTAGAAATGATCTCAATCTTTTATCAAAGCTGATTTTAAATTTAATGTGGCAGGAGCACTTTGCAGAATGGGTCCCATTCAAAGGATTGGTAGGTTAAAAAGAATGATATTGAATGTAAAAGAGCAACAGCTTCTCATCTTCCTCCAAAGAAGTGCGTACCGAAAATCTTAATCATTGGTCTGAGTGGATACTTTCAAGGCTGTCTTGCAAATATCCAGGGTGCAATAAAATTACCTTTGTCAGGTGTGAAAAAAGCAATTTAGCTCTCTGTCTCAACAAAGAGGGAAACTGTTTTTCTGTGAATAAATATGATAAGCAAAGGCTATTTAATTTTTACTTTACGGCATTTTGTTATTAATTGTTTTAAGTTTTTTTTGTTTTTTTTTTAATTAAGTATATTGTTTTGTTATTGAAATGAAATTGTTTTCGTTACCGTATTTTACTCTCATTTACTTTTTATTACTGCATAACATATTACAGTGAAACCTGGATAAGTGAGAAACCTTTATAACTGAGACTTTTTCTCAGGTCCCGGTACCTCCACACTGAAAAACCTCCTTAAGTGATATCGATGAACCTCTCTAAATGAGATATTTTTTGGAGACTTACTAGTTCTTTTCTCTCATATTTAAAGCTATTTATTTCATTGTATAGGCAACATTCCTCTCGTATGCGTTCATTAATGTGTATTTAGTATACTTTATCTGTTTATGTATTTGTAAATTGTCTTATCTTTTCTATCTATTCTAGCATTTCAAATTTTGATGTTCAGTATTATTCGTTACTAATGAATCATTAGTCTCAGCCAAAATGTGAATGAAACCCGGGTAAGTGAGGAAGCTCTATAAATGAGAAAAAAATCTCGGTCCCTTCAAGTCTCACTGTATATGTGATATTGATATAAAGTAGAAATAATTTACAAAATCAAAAGTCAAATTAACTTCTTTTCCTAAAATTGTGGCCGATGAAGCCATTTTCTTCTAAAAATAAATTCTTCAGCCACAAAAATAGTCATACATTAAAGGGTTAAGTCAATGCAATAATCTCGAAGATTTTCACCTTTATTTGTTAAAATTAACTTTAACATTTACACAACGTATTCATAAACTATCCTCTCATTAAGGGGGTATCCCACTCTAGAGGCCCTTGAATTGAACGTTTTTTTCAGGGAGTTGAACAAGAAAATACAAAACATTTAGAGTTAAACATAATAATCCTCTTATTATATGATCTTTAATGAATATTTTGAGAAAAAAAAAATTTTTTTTTTATTGAGTGGTTGGGTCAGGGCAGACCTGCTACTGGGACTCATACCTTAGGAACGGTGTGCACGATAACAGCCAAACAAATAATCTGAAAATTATGAGATTGCACATTAGTACTCTTTATATATGTGGCTATGGCATGAGTGTGGCACATTTTGAAAAAAAAAAATTTTATTAATTTTTTTAATTTTTTCTACTATAAGTTTTATTTTTTAGTTGATTTTTTACGGTTAAAATATGGGATACAAGCTATGTAAATGTAAAAATGCCTGATTTGCTCCACATAGGTTATAGAGACAAAGCTAACACAGCTTGTACCAAAATCTGAAATTTTTCGGATGAACGGTTTTCTCAGAATGCTGCACACCATTCATCAAGACGGTGTTTTGAGAAAAACCGCATTTAAGTTAAAGTTAAGAGTGGTGGAGAGCGCGCAGCTGCGCACGGAATCGCCTGTAGTGGCGCGAGCTTTTCAAATTTCGCGGCAAGAGATAGCTTAAATAATTCAGGAAAGAACACAGAATTTTTCAAAACTAAAAAAAAAATCCATTTTTTTAACGTCCTAGAGTGGGATACCCCTTTAATACTAGCCGAATTGTTCTAGATGCAAATAAGAAAGTTACTATTCTATGTGATATGAAACATTAATAATAAACTTACCACTGTCTCTGGCCAGAACAATTGTTTTTTATGCCGAGTAACATCGAAACTTAATGATGTTTTCTTAGCTTTCGACCTTATTTTTCCACTTTTTAACCTTCCGGTTTTTAAATTACCAGAAAAATATGTGTCTTTACTCAAAGAAGATGTTGGTATATTGAGTGTTTTTTTAAATTTCTTTCCATCGATCTTTGCACAATTATTATCAGAAATCTTCTTTGAAGTTGAGAGAAGTGTTGACAATTCTGGTTTTATCAATAAGTCGGATTTTAGTCGTAATGTTTTTTTAAATTTTGTTTCTGGTTTCTTTTTGATGGATGTATCATGAATTTCAGATGTTAACAATTTATCATCAAATTGACTTTCACTGCTTTCTATCTTCACTTTCAATAAACTTCTTGGATTTGTAGGTCCAATATATTTTACATGTTTAGGAGCAGGATGAACTTCAAAAGCTGCCAAATCCCAACCATCACTGCCGTGGTTTTCCTTTCTGCTACATCCAGATATGCTTGAGATAGTTTCTGTACTACTATTTCCCCCATCTACGACTTCTTCTACAGTAACTGGTATATCATTTCCGAAAACTAAATCATTTTCCAGATTTATCTGTGGATAACAAAAACACGTGCTAAAATCGTTGAAATATGTACTAACAAACAAAATTATTCACTAACTAATCTATAAATATTATTATTATTATTTAGTGGGTCGTTAAAGCACTCTAAGTGCCTCTCGATAACAACATGACCTATAAGGTCTATTGCGCTTTATAAATATCATGCTAATCCACCGGAAGTGGACCCAATAACCCAAAAACCTTAACCCCTTGAACTGAAATGACGAGTCCAGCTCGTCATGAACTTTTTTGAGCGAATTATGTTCTAATATGCATATATATGAAACAAATATTATTTTTACTAAGAAAAAACTATTGGAGCAATACAAGCGTAAGTTTCTATATCAGTTCCTTCTCTTAAAAGTAGGGAAATTAAGTTGTCTCCCTGACCAGTGCTGCCTGAAAATAAATTGCAGTTCAAGGGGTTAACAAAATATTCAGGGTTTCGAGGTGGCCACTTGATAGTGCAATTTGCAACTTCCGGTTTGCAAAATGGAAACTTGGAATACGGGGTGGGTAAGAGTCTCTCAGAAATCAGATTTTAAACATTTTCAAATTCAAAATAGCGAAAACAAAATTGCGCACTGAAACTTAAAAATTAAATTATTTTCTACCAAAATTATTTGACAGGTATTTTCTGGGTCAATGATCACGAATCTAAAGTCACGAGTTCAAAAATCGTGAAATTGAAGATGGCGGTTTTGAAGTGGTGGATGGGATTTTGAAAAATTAACTGATTTACACCCAAATTAGTTTTTGAAGAGAACTGAAATTCCGAAATCTGACTTCGGATTCGTATGGTTTAGATACATGTGATTTCACCTTTTCATCCGTCATTTTCAATTTTTTTAAAAATACACCGTTCGGCAGTTACAGGGTGATTCGTAAATCAGGATTTTGCCTTATATGGGAACCGCTCTTGTATTTTTATCTTTTTTTCTACACATCGCAGCGACCCCAAACCGATCTCTAAAAATTACTATTTCGAAGCCCTTTCCAAAATTGTCAACACCACCCCCCCCCCTATCCCCAGCCCCTTCGTTAGGCAACTTTAAAACAAATAAAAAGTAGGTATGTTAATAACATGAATTTCGGAGAAAAGTGGGGCAAAAGGTGAAAAATCGTGAAATAAAAGTTAATTTTTTCAACTTCCAGGGGGGATTGTGGCCAAGGGGTTGGAGATAGGGGGGTGGTGTTGACCTTTTATGAAAGAGCTTCGAAATAGTGATTTTTTTGAGATCGCTGCGATGCGTAGAAAAAAGGATAAAAATACAAGAGCGGTTCCCATATAAGGCAAAATCCTGATTTAATGATTTAATCACCCTGTAACTGCCGAACGGTGCGAGATACCCCCCCCCCCCCCCCCCCCCCATACGATTTTTTGCTTGTCTCGGTCTGACCTTTCATCTCCTGCAATATTTCCCTCCCACCTCTGAACACCCTGTATACATTGTGTCAAAAAAGTACCGGGAATCGTTAACTAAAACACATATTTTACATTCAATTACTAAAATTTATTTTGTCACCTTCAAAATATTGCTAATTCGAAGCTACACACATGTTCCAGCGATTTTTCAAAACATTTTTTATAAGCATTTTTCGATATGGCCTTCAGTTCCTCCGACGAATTTAGTCACACGGAGCCAAATCAGGGGAATATTCATATATTCATTCGCAATCGTGGCTCTATGCGATGGTGCGTTAACGTCGTGAAAAAACCATGAGTTGTTTTCCCACAATGCTAGCCGTTTTTTACGGATTTTTTTCCGCAAACGCCTAAGTACGCCCAAATAGTACTTGCTGTTGACCGTGTGACCGTCTGGAACGAATTCATGATGTAGGTACCAGACTGCGGATATCGAAGAAAACAATTAGCGTCACCTTCATTTTTGATTAGCCAAAGAATACATGTGAATTTTTTCAGAATGTTTTGGACTATTTTTGATTTTTTAGATTTGGCCAATTTTCGAAAAATCCAAAAATGTCCCTTTAGCTAATTTGAAGCATTTTCTGCTCTACAAAACTTTTTTGTTTTTATTACATTGCTGTACAAAATGTCCATTTTGCAAAAACCAAAGGAAAAAAAACTTTCAAAACTATTGTCTGAGAAAGTTTAGACATCCGGACCGCGATTCCTGGTGGTTATATGGATCATTCAATAGCAGCAACGTCAAGATAATCTACTATGAAAATAAAAAAGACCAAAAAAATCAGCATTTTTTTTAAAACCCAAAAAATAACTGGGTTTTTTGAAGCTTTTATGCAAAACAAGTGATTCTGAAAGCATCCCCAAAAACCCCTTATACACTATTTTGGAAGAGAATCGCTCCAATTTTCTATTCGAATCGTACAATTGAACTTGCGTGCACAAAATTCTCGTTTTGCACATCAATGGGTTAAAGAAAAAAAACATCGTACGAAAGTTGCAACCTCGTCGGGCCCTTGAAAGGGAACAATCGGCTGCTTAACTCCTAAGTTATTTTTTCCCCGCTCCTACTTAAGGGAGGGGTAAGGGTTTCAGCGTGAAAAAAACACTTTCCTTTCCGATTTTTTTTTAGAAATATAGATTGAGCAAAGTTATTGAAACCTTTTGTACATTATTAAGTATGATGTCGATAATAGTCAGTAATTTTTTTATGCGAAAATATCGACAAACAAGCCGGTAACGGAGCTTTTCCAAGAACGTCTTTGGAAATAGACGATTTGCGGTGTACACTGTATCTCAGCTGTAAATTATCCGAAATTAAAAACCTTTAAAATTTAGTCAGAGTATCATTCAATCCTCCCCCCAACGTTCTCTGATTATTATTTTTGTCATTTATAAATTTTTGGTGGTCATTTAAAGTAAAAACTGCTATTTTTTACGAAAAATTTCGTCATTTTGTATGAGGGGAACCCCCCTTAATGTAAAAAAAATTTAAAACTCAACGTTGGGGGGAGGTATTTTATATATAGAAAGTGTGTACCAAGTTTGAAATGAATCAGTAATGTAGTTTTTAAATAGCAGTGTACACGGACTTTTAAAAAGTGGTTTTGAAAAAGTTCAGTCACCGGCTTGTCTGTCGATATTTTCGCATAAAAAAATTACTGAATATTGCTGAAATCATACTTAATAATATACAATAGATTTCAATAAATTTGCTCAAACCATATTTCTAAAAAAAAATCGCAAAAAAAGTGTTTCTTTTTCATGCTGAAAACCTTACCCCCCTTACTGTTGGACCCGATTTACAAATGCAATTATGGTACTAAGTTTTCCGCTTAAGGGGGTAGTCCAGTGAAAACGACTGTTTTTTCAACGATTTTTTTTTCATATTAGAAGTCAATTTTTATTAAACAACTTTTTGACATATGATAGTACAACTATTAAAATACACAAAAAAAATTTTTTTTTTGTTTTCGATGAGTCATCCCGACAAAATGGCCGCTTCAAAAAAAAATTTTTTTTGTTGGCGGACGTCGAATCTCTGCAACGGTTCATTTGAAAAAAAAAATTCAAATGAGGTTTTAATCTGTAGAACATTGGCTATCGTCGGAACTAGAATTATTAATTTTCAATAAAAAATAACAAAATGGCGACATTTCGAATTTTTCGGGTGTTTTTCGGGTGCTTAATTTGTTTATAACTTTGTAAATAAACAATTGATTTTAATAATTCTAGTTCCGACGATAGATACACAATCAAGAAATATACAGCTAAATTTTTAGATCAATCGGAGCAAAAGACTCTGAGATCTGACGTCCGCCGAGTCAAAACATGCTGTTTTGAGAAAAACGCGTTTAAAGTTTTTTATGCGGAAAAAAGCTAAAAAAATTAATTTTACCTTAGTCAGCGATGCCTGCTCCATACATAACGCGATGCCTCCTCCATACATAACTAACCTTAAATACAAAGCAGAAGGACCTAGACCGTTATAAACCGAAAAAAAATGGGCGAACCAAACAGAAATACAAGAGTCCTCCTTGCTCCGAAACACGCCAGGGGACCTTCGAGCGCTCGGATTACACGTCTCTCGAAAACTCTCTGTATCTTTAAAACTATTCAATATTTTGCTTAGATATTTTAAGGGAGTATTTTCTAGGTGTAGTAGAGTAGATTTGAGCAAAAAAACAAAAAACGAAAAAAAATTTTTTTTTCACTGGACTACCCCCTTAAGCCGAAACGGATAATTCGAAATATCGCTTAACGTGAAGAATTTTTTGCAACCCTGAGTTTTGAAATACATGTAAAATAATTCGCTTACCTCGAAATGCGACTTTTCGCTTTTCTCTTTTGTTTAGTCAATGAAAATGTTACCGCTCATTCTATTAAAGTGTATAACTACTGAGAGAAAATGAAAACAATCTACGAAAGACAATAAATATGTATTATTTGCAAACGGTAACACTGCACTACTTTAATATTTCGGAGAATTTCTTTTTTTGATAGCCGGGAATTCACCGGAATCTGTTTGCTTAACACGAAATTCTGATAAGGTGAAATATTTTGCTCGTCCTTTTAATTTCGTGTTATCCGATTTGCACTGTATTTGTCCACACCTATGCTATATACAGTGCTGTGCAAAACATTTGCAACTAAAATCATAGTTTATTACAGATCATTATAAAATTTCCTAAACCACTGATACCACAAAAAGTTTTACAGTGCATTATTCTTTATTATGTCTAGTTTCCAGATATAACAATAGCAGAATGTAATATCCCATAATGAGGGAGCAATATCCAGTTTTTTATTCAACGTAACAATTTTGCCTGTGCAAAACATTTGCAACTTTATATATCAACAAATACTTTTCTCGGAATAAATGAGAATTGGCAGTACTTTGTTAGTTAACTGTTATTTTCTATGCCATATATAGTTAATAAAAAATAATAATAATAATTTTCTATTCCGGTCCAACTACTGCAGGGCATATAATCCAGTCTGTCGGTCAGGTCCATGCGCGGAAGTGTATTATTAAAATATTTGTTTCCTTTAAACGCAATTAACACGTTCCCGCCGGCATGTACCACTAGTGGTACATTAAGGACTGTCCCATCGGGCGGCATGTACCATTAGTGGTACAAAGAAAGAAATCAATTTAATGTGTGTGAAAACAGCGCCGCCCGATGAAACAAACTACAAATTCAGCTGCCGGCGGGAACGTGTTAAACTAAAAGTTCGTAAAATGGGAGTAATTAATTTTACAACGAAATAAAAAACCGAATAAAATAGCTAAATCCACCATATCCAGAATTATAAGCAGTTTTAAAAAGACTGGGAGTATTGAAAATATGTATTCATAAAGGGTGGTAGACCAAGGAAAACGACAAAGGCTGAGGATCGTAGAATTTAAATTTTAATTAAATCTCGGCCTTTCCTTAGTTCAAGGTACTTAGGTAAAAAACGAATAAAACCTGGATGTGGATCCTTCGACAGTAAGAAGACGAGCCATAGAAATCGATCTTAAGACCTACAGGCCAGCGAAAAAGCCATTACTTTCCGAAAAAAATGGCTGAGCTCGACTTGTCTTTACTCAAAGTCATTTAGAATGGCCCCTAGAAAAATGGAGAACTCTCCTTTTTTCGGATGGGTGTTTAACCCTCAGTCACAAAGGTCGGGTGAACCATACCCAGAGCCTTTTAGAAACGCGTAGCATTTTCCAGGGGGAAGGCGTACATGTCTAAAGCGCATGCGTAAAAAAAGTAGAGGTACCAAAGTACCTAATTAGTGCTTCGTCAAAGTTATTAGTGTCACCTAGCATACTGTTTAATTTGTCCGAATATTGGTTTGGGCATTTTCTACCCGCCACGTGTGAATTCTTTAGAAAACGTCGATAATCAAAATTTGACAAGTAAGTAAAAATGCGTACAAAAGAGCAATTACATCAACTTTTGATGTATATTTTTAGTATACAAATAATATTTTATCATTTTTTTTCTTTCTAGCGATCAAAAAATGAGCAAGATGCGTGTTTTCTGTGACAGTTTAAGGATAGTAAATTTGTATATGGAGGCCTATTTCTAAAGTATGAAGACATACTTTTTTATGTAAAACAATTTAAGTTGGTGTTTCTTGAACTATTAAACTATAATAAATCCTTGCTTTTAGTATGGAAACCCGTGCACGAAGGAATGCGGTTGAAATTGCCTTGTAATTTGCTTTTCCACTTTTTTGGAAAATTGGTCATTTTCAAATTACAAAAAAAATATGGTTTTTGGAGTAAAATACTAAGTCGTGCTGTTTTTATGATAGTTCGAACATTTGTTTACAAGGATTGATGGTTTATACTTTTTAAAAATCGTACTTGATATGTTTTATAATTTTTTGAAAAAAAAATGTTTTTCTGAAATTTTGCTTTTTTTTTTTTTTTGTTTATTGCTGTGTAATTTTTACAATTAATAATTTTTTATGTTGGGAACGATCAAATATAAAGGTTAATATCCCAAACAAATGGAAAAGTAGCATCGAAATTGCTAACGAATACTTTCACTATACGGTATTCACGTCCAAACTCTGGACGGGTAGACCATGCCCGACTTTGTGAATTCTAAATGGAAAAGGCCTTGTGTGACTGAGGGTTAACTTTAAGTTTAACCACAGATAAATAAATATACAGATGTCGCCTCGGCATAGCAAAGCGAGAACGCTTTTCTATTCTTGCAGTTATAAACATGTTTCGCTGAAACATGAGGGCAGCGAGTCGTCAGAACTCAGAACACGACAGCAGCGAGGAGTTTGTAGACGCCGACCTGAATGAAAGTGAGGCGTGAGGGAATTTCAATGTTGCAATGCTCCCACATATACACCCATTCTGTTTCAATACACACTGAAGCAACGAAAAGGAAAAGAGAATGCGCATAGGGATTATTTTCGTAGTAAAGCAAACGGGGCAGGGCGGCAAGGAGTTGAATGTAAACATGCATTGGAATTTAGGAATAAGGTGCAGAAGTAGAGTTATTCCGTTTTTGGACTGCGACTTGCGAGGTTTTATTATTGGTGGTTATTTGCGATTGTTTGTAGGAGCGATTTAGATTTGCGATTTTAATTGACGATTTTGGATACTGTACTTGGTTTTGATTTTAGGATTTTGATATTCGGATTTATTGGCGGTTTTTGATTATTGTACGTTGACGACTTTGGCTACTCTTTTTGATTACTTGTAAATTTTATTGACGACTTTGGCTACTCTTCAGGATTTCGATTTTAGACTTTCTTTTATTTCTATTCCCTGATACCTGCATTTTTTTATTAAAAATGGGGAAATCTTGGAACATAAAATGTTGTATTATATCTTGCTTGGCTACAGCAGATAAATACCCTGACAGGCGATTCTTTCTTTTTCCCAAACTCGGTTCTGAGAAATATGAAAAGTGGATTGATATTTGCTCTGAATCTGCTTCCGAAATAGAAAAGAAGAAAAAGCCATATCTGTGCCACATCCACTTCGAGGATATGTTTCTGGGGAAAAAATTTTTAAAAAAAAATGCTCTTCCCACACTTTTTTTGTCATTTTTGCCACAAAACAGTTCTTTTGCCGCTGACTCTAAAGAGTTATTGAAACAAAATAATATAAAGGTTTATAAAAGAAAGAGTTACAATAATATTGATGATGATTTTAGTTTTGAAGAAGTAAATAAAATTTCTGCTTTGCCCATGACTACAGAAACTTTGTGCGCATCCTCAGTTGAGTGCAATCTATGCTTAAATAGCTTAAAGCAGGTAAAAACTTTTAGAAAGAGTGCCGTAAAAATTAAAAAACAAAATTTAGACTTAAAAAAAAATGTACGAAAACTACGAGATACGGGGAGAAAACAACGTTTTCAAATAAATAAGTTTAAGAAAATTGTCGCAGAAATGAAAGAAAATACTAAAGATATTTATACAAATATTGATAGTTTATGTAATGTCAACAAAAATTCGAAAACATTTTCAAAAATGATTTTGCAAAAACCGCGGATATATTTTGAAGAAGAAAAAAAACTGTGTCAATTTTTATTCTACAGATCATCTGCGGGATATCAGTTTATGCGGAATATACTCCAGTTCCATTTGCCACATGTTGCTTCTCTACATAAATGGGCAAAACTTAAACATTTGTCACCAGGTATTGACTTCGAAATTTTAAATGAAGTTAAAAACCAAGTCTCGAATATGCCACCGAAGGACCGCGAAGTCGTTTTATCATTTGATGAGATGTCTATTGAGGAATGTCTAGTCTATGATAATTTTTCTGATGTTGTCGTTGGCTATCAAGATTTCGGTACAAATGAAAGATCAAAAAATTTGGCAAAAAGTGTAATGGTTTTTATGGTAAGAAGTTTATGTGGCAAATTTAAACATGTTATGCATTATGTGGCTTGTTCCTCTTCTATGAAAAGTGAGGTGCTGTATAAAGAATTAATGAAATGTTTAAATGTATGTCATATGATGGATTTAACTGTAAGAGGAATTACATGCGATCAAGGTTCACTTAACCGAAAATTATATAAAAGTTTAAATGTCTCAGAGATAAACCCAAGTTTTTCCATAAATAACACAGAGATTCATGCTATGTATGACGTGCCACACTTATTTAAAACATTAAGAAACAGGTTACTTATAAGCGATATCAGCACACCTGATGGAATAATAAGCTTCGATGTTATTCGCTTTCTTTATAACTATGAAAGAGATAATATAGCAAAATTATGTCCTAAATTAACATTTTATCACATTAACTCCACAAACTTCCAGAAGATGAGCGTTAAATTAGCTGTACAGGTCATAAGTCATAGTGTTTCTTCGGGTATTTTGAGCTTGTTGGCTTTAAATAAATTTTCTTTTGAATTGAAGGAAAAAGCCAAAGCTACCGCAATTTGTTTTCAAAAATTAAATAAACTATTTGATATATTAAATGGTAAACCTGCTTTTACTCGGAATTTTACTAATTTAGAATTTTTACAGGAAATGGAAAAATATGTTCTTAAAATGAAGCCTTTAAAAGGAACTTCATTTTGTTTTAATGGGTTGTCTATGACAATTGCATCTATTATTGCTATTTCACGTTCAATTTTTCTCAAACATGAAGATGTGTATTACATATATGGACAAAAGTTTAATCAGGATTGCTTGGAAAACTTGTTCTCACAGATAAGAGCTCGAAATGCCAACAAGAATAATCCCAATTTATTTGAATTTAACCAGTTACTTGGTAAAGTTATAAGTTTAAAACTTTTTTATACTTCTTCCTTTGCCAATTGTGAAAACGATAGTGATGAATATTTTGATTGGTCGGCTGTATTAAATATTCCAAGTTCTGATAAAAAAGTACCACCACAAATAGAAAATTGTGGAGAAGGCACTAGCACTTGTCACGACAATTTTTTGTGTGAAAGTATTGATTATGATGAAGCTATAAATTTGCAAGATGATGATGAGGCTTTCAATTTTCCAAATAATGTACAAATTGAAGTAGATGAAGCCGCATTTAAATATTTTGTGGGTTATTGCTGCTTCAAGATCATCAATAGGATGAAAATACCGTGCGAAAATTGTTTGAAGGATCTAACGGAAGGAGAAAGTAATGACGATATGTCAAATATTTTAATAAAAACTAAAAGTTTTTCAAGCATTAAGAATGGTCTTACTACTCCTTCCGAACAGTTTTTCAACATCTGCAAAGTGCATATAAAAATTTTTGAAGACACTTTCAAAAACCGTCCTCATATTGCAAATATTAAAAAATCCGTTATTGCAAATTGTGTAGCTGCTACGGAGAATTGGTTTGCACCCAACGCATGCTATGCTCATCGAATGAGTATTTTGGATTTCATGCTAAAAGTTTTATTAAGAAAGCATTGTTCGTGGGCCGTTGACCGATACCGTGCTAAAAAAAAAGAAACAAAGCTTGTTAATACGAAAAATAAAACATACAAAAAGTATTACATGTAGTACTAGTACTTTTTGTTTATAAACTTTTTCATATTCTTATATTCCTGTTCGAAATCAAAATATTAATCACTATAATGTTTTCAAAGTGTTTTGCGCTTATTGATGACAATAAATTATCGAAAACGTCACTCCTCGGATGCTCCGATTGAGTCAAGATTTTATAGACACAAAGATAAGAACACTTCTTAAAAGATTTTTAGCGTATCTTAATCGTTTTCGACATATTCAATCTTTATTATTTGTTTTAAATCGATAAACTTCGACTTCTAAAAAGTATGCATTTGTGCTTTGTAATAATAAATATTTTAATTGAAAATATACAATTGAATGTATGTAAATTTAGCGACAATATTTCAAAAAAATACATACCTTTCACAAGGTCTGAGGATATTTTAATTTAAATAAGTATGTAATCAGTTAAAATTTAGAAATTCTATATCTATAAAGCGATTACGAGGTACCACTTCACCCTTTAGATTTTAAAATTTTCTTATTTTACAAGAGGAGCAACTGAAGTCTCAAAACAATACTCCATTTCCAATTTATATAATTGTTATAAAAACAAATGAAACACCACGCACATTTTAGACAGAAGGTTTCTTGCATCTGCACTTATATTAAGAAATTAAAATGTTTTAAAATGCAATAATAATGATAAAAAAAGCTTTCAGGAAGAACCTCCACCTTTTCAAAACAAATTGAAAAATATTTAGAAAGTGAGAGAATCATACGAACATCTAAAAGAGTAGTGGCAAATGCCTGGGACTGAACCCTGGCACTTTTAGTGAAAAGCTAGCGCACTACCCACCGAACCAATCTTCTTCTTCTACCACGATATTGAAAACTTTTTATATACCATAGAGGCTCTTTCGTAGCACTCTAACATTCCTATATGTGTATATTTCTATTCCTTTCGCTCCTTCAGATCAAGTGAAATAAGTTGCAATAACCTCTAGCAACCTACTTGGCTTGTAAATTGCTAAGCAACATACTTGGTTTTGAGTCTAGCTACAAACTTGGCTGTGCTCACGATTTACTTGGCTATTGGATATGTTGCTCCGGTGGCTCTTTTTTAGCATGGCATGCGACATCTGTATAGTTATTTATCTGTGGTTTAACTTAGTGGGGCTAGATGAAGGGCAAAAAAGGACAAGGAGTCGCAAATGTTTTGCACAGTCAGTTTTGTATCTTACAAGGACCGATTTCGCTCAAATTTATAGCACATGTAGGGCTTGGCAACAAATGAAAGTACCCGAAGTGGGAACTCCAGATGGCCGCGCGTTTACAAAATAATAGTATACAAAAATTTTCACGCGGCTCTAAATCCCAGTCATTGTAGTACATTCTCAAAGCGGCGGATGGTGCAGTGGTGAGTACCTGAGCTTGGGATTCAGAGGTCACGGGTTCGAACCCCAGCGTGGGGATGCTTTTTTTTCGGATTTTTCCCAATTTTTATAAGATTCCAGCCAGCAATCAAGTGAAGTGATAAATTTTTTATTTTTTTCATTTATTTATACGCAAAAGGCATAAATAAGGAAACAAATTGGGATTGCGGACTTTTCAGCAAAGGATTGTAACTAAAGCGAATACCAAAAGACTTTGTAAATTCAAATTCAAACTTTTATTATTTTTCATGATGATGATTTAGATTTGTCGGGGTGTTATTCATTATAGAAGCAGGGGGAAACACTAATTATTTCTGCATCTAGCACATGTTATGAACGCTGCATTTTTACAATCATAACGTTGTTTCAATGTCTCCATAGAAAAACTTCATAAAAACATACAAATGAGATAAGAGTCATCGAGCAAGAAAAATTAATCATATCCCGAGAAGACTGTATAAAAGTACATTCGATCGTTCATCACCAAATATCCGCTCCAATATTCGGTGACGTGTTACGTTACGCGTGTTCGCTGCTAAACTTTGCGATGAGAGACAAGTTTTCATGAATTTGAATCAAGTTTGCTTTTGTATGGAGACGTTGAAGCAACGTTGCAATTGTAAAAATGCTGCTTTTATAATCTGCGCTAAATTAAGAAATAATTATTATTTTCCCTGTTTTTATAATGATTATCACCCCGCCAAATGCAATTCATCATGAAAAAGAATAAAAGTATGAATTTTAATGTACAGTCTTTTGGTATTAACTTTAATTACAATCCTTTGCTGAAAAGTCCGCAATCCCAATTTTTTTCCTTATTTATGCTTTTTGCGTATAAATAATTAAAAAAAATAAAAAATTTATCACTTCACTTGCGGGCTTGAATCTTATAAAAATTGAGAAAAATCCGAAAAAAAAGCATCCCCACGCTGGGGTTCGAACCCGTGACCTCTAAATCCCAAGCTTAGGTACTCACCACTGCATCAGCCGCCGCTTTGAGAATGTACTACAATGACTGGGATTTAGAGCCGCGCGAAAATTTTTGTATATTATTTTGTAAACGCGCGGCCATCTGGAGTTCCCACTTCGGGTACTTTCATTTGTTGCCAAGCCCTACATGTGCTATAAATTTGAGCGAAATCGGTGATGACGACTACGTAAAGTCTCCTTGTTAGTATGAAAAAACTAATATTTCTCCTTTTTTATTGAATAGTTACCTTTCGTTTTTTAATATTCTTAAATTAGATATAATAAAGAATAAAATACTGTATTAGCTTTTTTGTTTTTAAGAATTTAAAGGTTGTTGTATGTAAGACATAGAAAATTGGGGTTTTAGTTGCAAATGTTTTGCACAGCACTGTACAGTAGGTGGCCAGCTCATTATAACCACTTAGCTATTTCTACATTTCATGACTTGGGGGTAACTTTTTTATTGGTTAAATAGGTTCAATATAGGACATATTTATATCACTGAAAAGCCCAAAATGTCTACTTTAGTACTTTATTGCTTAACATTTTAAATGTTTAAAATTTGGTGTGCCCGCCGTTATTTTTTATGAAGGCAGCAATTCTGTCGGGCATATTTTGAATGCAATTATCGATGCACATATTGATTTCTTCTGCACCGTGCCATATTTCAAGGATATTTTGGACTAGAATTTCTGTGGAGGGATTAGATCTTTTACAAACTAGGGATTTCAAAATGTACCAAACGATTTCTATGGGATTTAGGTCAGGGGAATTGCCAGGCCAAGGAAGGATTTTGATTTTATTTTCTAACATAACATTTTTAACAAATTTAGCTGTATGACACGGTGCACTATCCTGCTGGAAGGTCCAGCCTTCTCGCCTGAATCATGTTGTAGTGATATAAGGCAATTGGGTATTTTTTACGACATTTATATTTTGGTTCTGCAGCATCGTACCATCTACTTTATAGAGGGGTTCTGGCCCTCTCTCGTGTATGCATCCCCAAAACATGACGCCAGGCGGATGCTTCACCCTTTCTTGGATGCAGGAAGGGTGAAACTTCTCTTCAGGCCTCCTCCGCACAAAATTTATTGAGGTAGTGTAGACGTGGAGCATTGATTCATCGCTGAAAACAATCAGCACAAAAATTAAAATTTCGATGTTTAAATAAATATGCCACTAAAAAAAGGAAAGCTATTATTCACAGGATTAACTTTTTTCCAGTCATTCGCTGTGAAGTGTCGATGAGCCTTAGCGAAGGATAGCCTCGCTTTTTCATTTTTAGCCTCAGTCTCGGCTTTTTTGTTGGCCGCCGACATTTTAAACTGGCCTCATTGAAACGACGTCTCAGCGTACGTTCTGAAAGCTCGATTCCTTTGATTGTTAGAATAGTGCAGATTTCCCTCAATGGTAGAGAGCGATTCGCGGCAACCGTACTAATTATTGCCCGATCAGTTCTTGGGGTCTTTTGACGCCCAGAGGTCGCCGAACGACGTGAAGGAATCACCTGGTCTTCACCATCCCGATATTTCTTCGCTAATTTCACTACACAACAATGTTTGACGGCCTCCAACCTAGCGATTTCCCGAAGAGAGTGTCTTTTGCCTTTAATTAATGCAAAAATCGCTGCAATTTTTTCGGGTTTAAGATCTTTTTTCTTCCCCATTTTCTAAAAAATTAGAATATTTCGATATTCAAGAATCACAAATCACTATACTCAAAAGCAAGAAGAAGAATTTATCAAAAACTTATTTTTCTAATTTATTGAAGTCTTGTCATAATTTCCAACACAAAATTTGTAAAGTAAGAACATTTTTTTCTAATTTGAGCAAAAAGTTTTTGGTATTATGAATAATAATGATGACTGAAATTTTGACATACCTAACGCTCTAATCACTTTAGGCACTGAAAATCAAGTGACACAACACGGCAGGCTACGTCCTTAAATAGCCTATACTTATATCTACCTAACGGTACATAACTTCTTTAGAAGTGGCAATTTCAAAATGACACTACATGGCTTACAACGAAATTTTGCACGTGGTTATAATGAGCTGGCCACCTACTGTACATACATGCTGAGTGCTATTCATTATGGTCTGGTAAAACAGAGTGGAATTAAAAAAAAAAAAAGAGCTACCACAGTATTTATTTCTACTTTTATTTTAATAGAAAATTTTCGCAAAACGACGATATTTTTCCATACGTTCCAGTTATCTCTATGTCAAGTTACACCCAGAATAAATTAGCAGTTGACTCATGTTAAGTGCTCTTCCGCTAATTATTTAGTTTGAAAAACTCCAGAAACCATCTCTCACTTTCGTAAAATCCAAAAATAATACAGGAAAAATTCGTGCGTTTTTTTTTTTTTTTATTATTTCTGGGTTTTTTCGTTTCCAAATACTGTCATTTCTAGATTATGTCGTTTCTGGATTGTGGGCGACAGGTGTTTAATTAAAAATCCTCTCTTTTTGAAGTGAATACAAGCAGTTGTCGCTGCAATAAATACCCTCCTGAAAAAAAAATTTGTAGAAAGTGAATGCAAGCTAGATAAATCGATATTCTGCTTCTTTCATTTCCCTTAGGCAATAACACAAAAATAGTAGGAACTGTGTGTGCGAATTCATTAGAAAAATTCTTGGAAAATAATAATAATAATTCCAGTTAGGAATATTCCTTTGACAGGTGTTCCTCATTTTGCTTTTAAACTAGTCTTACCTAAACTGCAATTTTTGGTTATTATTTTTAAATTTTTGCATAGTAATAATTTATTTCTTAAGTAGGTATTCTTATTCCCTTTTTATTACTGTATAAATTATGTTTAAATCTTCTCTGTTTGACTTGACATATGATTCACAATGGTAAAGCGGAGCCAATCACCACACATATTCCATGATGACGAAGCTAGGACAGTGGCCACCAAAGAATCGATTAACGAGGGTTTAATATCCTCTCAAAATTCCAACCCCAATACAAGCTCTCCAAAATACACCCAGCAAAATTTACCATTAGATAAATCAGCTCAGGGCTAGTACCTCTGTAAATTCCTATAATATAGAGAGAGAGAAATAGTCACCAAAAATTTCTCACAGACAGATTTTGCAGCGTAAGCAATAAAGTGGCGCTTTTTTTTATAATGCGTTTTTAAAGGTACCCACTGACATATAAGAACTGTACTGCTGATCCCGTACAAAAACTCACATCAAAAGTAAGACCAAAGGACAATGGGCATTTTGGTACCACCCTCCAACAGCAATAATTTTTGTATCGTGTTAAGTGTTTAGTAGACCTGTTAAGTGTTAAGCGTTAAGTAGGTGTCCAATATCGATTAGTGGCACTGCTTAGTACAGCTCAGGCGTTCAGTACATTTCAAGTGTAAACAATAAACTTGGATAAGCAAGTGCACCTGAAAGTTCGTGAATTGATTAGGGACGTTATAAATATAAACAGTTACGTTAACCATATTGCGTAATATCCAAAAAATACGTATATCGGACTGAGCGGGCGATCGAGGGGAAGGGGAGGGGAGCGGCTACTTAACAGTGAAATAGAATGTTTTTAAATGATGTCATTGTAGCAGATATTTACGATTAATAAAAAACATTTTTTAGAATAAAATGGGTTTTCTTCATTTTTCATTAATAATAATCCCAAATGTGGCTGTGTTCAATAAAAGGTACCACTTTTAAGGATAGTCATTAAGAGCGATTATTTACCTAATTACTATTTAATACAGCATATTCGCAACCGTATCGACTACCCTCACTACCTTTTACTAGACACAGTCACAAATGATGCAGATTCTTAAAGTCTAAGTCTAGCAATAGACTGAGATGACAGTCATGGTGTCGATGATGATTTATCCCCAAAAAGCGATATTTTGTAGTGATCTAATCCCTCACAAACAGTTAATTCGACATCAGTAACAACTGAGAGAATAAAAAGTACGAAGTCGATTATCTCCGAATGGACAACAAATCGAGACAAGCGCCATACATAATAGTGTATATTATACAGGGTGTTCAGAGGTGGGTGGTCAATACTGCAGGGGGTGAAAGGTCGGACCGAGACAAGCAAAAAATCGTATGGGTGGGGGGGGGGGGGGGGGCATCTCGCACCGTTTGGCAGTTACAGGGTGATTCGTAAATCAGGATTTTGCCTTATATGGGAACCGCTCTTGTATTTTTATCTTTTTTTCTACGCATCGCAGCGGCCCCAAACTGATTTCAAAAAATCACTATTTGGAAGCCCTTTCCAAAAAAGTTTACACCACCTCCCTATCCCCAACCCCTTGGCCGCAATCCCCCCTGGAAGTTGAAAAAATTAACTTTTATTTCACGATTTTTCACCTTTCGCCCCACTTTTCTCCGTAATTCATGTTATTAACATACCTACTTTTTATTTTTTTTAAGTTGCCTATCTAATTACCTTTCCAAAAAGGTGCAACATGCCCAGATAGGAAAAGGATACGAAAATTTATTTACAAAAATCCTTTTACAGAATATCATGATAATTTGAATTTTTAAGAAATTATACTGAAGTTAACTAAAAAATACATTTTGTTTGCTTAAAAACTAATTACAATTAAAACGTTTGTCCTTTAAAAGCTGTTCGAAATGTTCTCCGCCAGTTTCAATGCATGCAAGTAGCCTTGGTCTTATTTCACGTTTCAGGTCTATGGTAACCAGTCTCTCCCGTATTTTCGTGGCTGCAGTCCCAATCCTGGTAACTAATTCTGCTCTAGTGTTGATTAGTCTTGAGTAAACTTCATCTTTCATCATTCCCCATAAGAAAAAGGCCAGTGGAGTAAGGTCCGGTGACCTAGCAGGCCAAGGAATCGGTCCACCTTGTCCAATCCAGCGCTCTCGGTAATGTTCATTCAACCTTGCCCTAACAATGTTCCCAGTATGCGCAGGTGCTCCGTCGAGCTGTAAATAAATTGCGCTTCTGGTGGCCAGGGGGATGTCCTCCAACAGATCCGCAAGGGTATTCTCCAAAAAGTCCGAGTATAGCTGACTATTCAGCACTTGGGGCAAGATGAAGGGTTCTATCAACTGGTTGCCGATGATGCCAGCCCAGACATTGACACTAAATCTTTGCTGGAAGGACCGACACCTGGTCCTATGTGGGTTCACATCTGACCAGGTGTGGAGGTTGTGCAAGTTTGTGATGCCATCCCGGGTGAATTGCGATTCATCCGTCCACAGAATTCGGTCTAGAAACCTTCTGTTTTCGATGCCAGACTCGA